>OY292484.1:2954927-4261835 GCA_958496325.1 Nomophila noctuella | reverse complement strand
TTACTTTACCCCCAACCTTCTCCAACTGTTATGATTATGAAATAACTTATTTAAAATGTACAGTCGTTTATACATATTTTACATTAATTAAAAATATCGAGAATAAAACCTCATCTTGTTTTTCTTGCAACAGTCCTTACTACAACGTAACACCCGACACTTCCGCCCCCGTTTGCACACAGACATACCTACCCAGTACCGAAAACAACATAAAATATGTGTTTTTATGTTTCCTGCTAACAATATATTAACAGTAACTAAAAGTTTTGCAAGCTTTTAAAACGCTACATGGCAACGTGTGAAACAGCCGCCTATTCGCTGAGCTGAATTCGCTAATATATTTTTTTATTAAATTATCTTTCAAATCACCAATCTATATTTCTGATAAAAAAGAACCGATTGATTAATCCATAAGCAAAATTTTAATCAAAATTAAAAACCCGTAAAATGCAAGTGAATTGCAAAACTTTGTATCCTCCTACCCCCGCCCGCCGGCGCCGTCGACGCGCCGGCGGGGTCTCCCGCATGCACTAACGTCGTGTTGTCTGCCCCCAGCCCAGCCGTCGTGGCAGCTGTAAGCGCCGGGACCCGTCGCAGCACGCACCCAGCATATTCCATGAACTCATTGTTTGTTGTGATCCCCGCAGTGAAACTACACATTTACGTAACAACGACACGGTCGTGATCTCTCCATTCAATCGACGTAAGTTCGGACGGCAGCTCCCGCTCGAGCGACCGCAACACTAACGCTCCCGTTGTTTTGCAGTGAACGAGGTGGTCATTGACAAGTGGTAAACGCCACCGAGTCATAGTTCCTCACCCGCTTCTCTCTGCTACTTCTACCGCTCTCGTCTCCGATGTTGTAACCGATTGGCCTTTAGTTGGGTAAAGTCGGTGTCGCGCGTATGTGATCGCTGTCGCGTACGGGCGGCCGCCCTGCCTCGCGCGAGACGAGCCGCGGCCGGGACGAGCGGCCGCGACGCCACCTGCTCACCTGCGCTAGTTCATCAGAGAGGACATGTTGTTCATAATGTGTATATACTACAGTATGCTTAGGAGGTTTAATCATTGTTAAAAATTACATTGTTCTAATTAAAGACTACATGGTGCCCGTCGACAAAAGCAGTGCGATAGACGAAGTGTACTTAAGTTGACAGCACTCTTATATTTAATTTATTGTTATATTTTTATTCTCTTTTTAAATCTAGTTTGCTTATAGAGCCGAGTCTGTTTCTATTAGTGCTGACGCCTCGACGAGCAATATGGTGTCTGTAAGGGAAGGATATAATTGTCCAGTGTTTGGGACGTAATCGAGTCCAAAAATTAAAACATACCTGTACATTTTAATGTATTATTGTTTTGTACAATAAATCGTTATTAAAACGATAGTTGTTTGATTTTGCCTCCAATACTACCTAGGTACTTATTACATCAATTCTTAATAGATGTTGCACCTCATGATATACCCGACTTGTCGTTGAAGATGTACCAATCCTACAGTCTGGAATTAATACCTAAAGTAAGTATGGAATTAGAGAAACTTGTAGATATGTAGATAGGTTCTATCAACACCGAGTAGCAGTGTTATTCTTTAAAAGGTTTCCTCCCTTGGCTCCCTTAACTAACCCCTGTGGACTTTTGATGGCCCACCCGCCTTGTCCATGCCTGTCAAAAAAAAACTTGCTCCACCGTTTGGTTGCGTGCGAAATCTGCCTTCTCTACCTACTCATAAATTTAGACGCCTTATGATAAGGGGCCAAAACGAATCAATAGCGTGAACATTTCTCAGATGTCTTAATAAGGATAATAAAAGAAACAAATAATATTTTCACTAAACTCGTAGTTAGGTAGAAAGTATCTTTCGACGAAAAAAGTCCCGTAGTCGCGGCGGCGGCGGCGCCTTTAGTCCCCAGGACAGAGTTATTTAATTGCCAATTCATACCTACTTTTTAAGACTACAAAAATATTCCTACTACTTTTATAAAGGCGAAAGTTTGTATGTATGGATGTTTGTTACTCTTTCACGTAAAACTACTGCTGAATGGATTTGAATGACAACTTTACCACACACAATATAGCTTATCATCAGAATAACACAGGATATTGGAAATCGAAATCCACGCGGGCGTGTCGCTAGTATTATTATAATAATTATTTGATGGGATTTCATCACGGAACAGAAAAAACAGTGGAAGTGCAATGCAACAACATTGCTACCGGAACCGCTTGTCGCCAAACTCACACAAATAAAAACAGTAATCATACATTGCACTACACAAAAACATATTCATTTGATTTGTCGTTTCAAGTTTAGTCAAAACTAGCATAAGTTACATATCGTACATCTGAAATTTAAACCGTCAGTCTTTATAGATAAGATTTGTTTTACTTTAGTGCAGAATGCATTACGACGTTTTAAAGTCAAACTTGATTCGATTGACAAATAAATTCCGCTATTCGACATAGATGGCAGTATTCTCAGAGAAAGGAATTATACATTTAATTACGTAGGCCATAAGGTTGATATTTGCGTCATAGGTCGAAATCCATTGCTTCCCGACCAAGGCCACACCACATTGAATTCGAAATCTCATTATCGACATCGATAATGAAAACTAGCTTCCTTGTTTAATTTGATAAAATAAGAGTTTTTGAAGTTCAAAACTGTCTCTACTTATATATCCTTTATTTGATATCGAAAAATATACTTTTAAAAAATGTTCAGAGCATATTGTGCTTGATTTGGATGGCAACCAATTAATTCTTCCCGTTGCATCTATCTATTTCTCTTTGACGCTGCCATCTTTGGGAAACCTAAAAATATGTATTATGAAAGTATATTCATTGTACACCTCTCTAGAGATTTATTATAAGTATAGATAAATGAATGCAAGGCAACCTTATATTTCTATGCTATTGTAATGTTATATTTTAAACTAGGCCAACAACTCCGTCCGCGTTGATTTCGGTTTCCACACACAGTGTTGCTAAAGATAGCTTCCTCCACGAGCGGTAAGTGGACTAACCAACAAAAAAAAATTGTCAATTCGAACCAGTAGTTCCTGAGATTAGCGCGTTCAAACGAATCTGGATCAGGAGTTCGTCATAAAAGATAGAGTCAACCATAAAAGATAGACATACATATGCTGTTGCCGGATATTTTTAGACAATTTTGTTTAGAATATTTCCGTCATACCTTATTTCTATGTTACTTTAACCATTAGGGCTGCACACGCGACGGAAGCTTAAAAAATGGAGTAACTTCTCCCGTTTTCCCAACATTTCCCTTCACTACTCTGCTCCTATTGATTGTAGCGTGATGAAATGTATCCTATAATCTGCCCAGGAGTATGAAGAATAATTGTTCCAAGTTTCGTCAAAATCCGTCGAGTTCCTCCGATCCGAAATCCGAAACAAAAACTAGTTGTTTTTGTTTCTATAAGGAACATACAGACATTTTTGGCATCAGTATCGATCACTAATCACCCCCTGATAGTTATTTTGAAAATATATTGCATGTAGGTACAGATTGACTTCTCTACAGATCTATTATAAGTATAGATTATAAATTTCCTTTGATTGTTATCTATCGATAAAACTTACTTCGGACCAGACTACATCACTAATTGAGTAGCGAAAAACTTTCCAGAACGATAAGTTGAATACAATCAATCTAAAATGAACTTTATGTCAACCGTATAAGGTTGTTTTTAACTAGACGTTCTAATAAATAATAAGTAAATTGAAATTAACTAGATTTTATTAGAAAACTACAAAAATTTTACATATCGATGGTACGAAACACCTCCATTTTTAAGATTTTTTCTTCTACTATCCTTTTTGCACTCTAAAATCGAACAATACGGCATAGCTACGAGAGATTAAATCTGACGCGAGACTAGCGCAGGGGGGTGACAGTCCCTACACAGATAAAAATTAGTAAGAAGACAACGCCATCTAGATTATAAAAGGGTTAAACAAAGTAAGAGAGTTTGCTCAATATGGCCCTAGATGTCGCTACCGGTGTGTAATAAGCAAATTTTTGTACTTTTTGAAAATAAAAAAAACACTTTAATTTGGTTTCTTTTAAGTAGAGACGATTTATTAATCATAAAGAATTTAATTGCTTTTATCAAAATTAAATTATTATTTTTATAGGGCAATGTAGCAATGTAATCGCCACACTGAAAACAAAAAATGGAGTCAGTCAGTTCAGTCACCAAAATGATAATCTGCGTTTGCGCATGCTAAATTTTTATATTCTGTCAATTTTGTGTTTAATAATGTGTTTTATTACTATAAACGTTGACTAAAGAAAGATCGTTGAATTGAGTGTTAAACGGATTTGATTGAATACGGATTTGACTGATTGCAATGCGGACGCTAATTGATTTTGCAATGTGAAACTTGTATCAAAACATTACCCTAATTTTATACGAGATCTGTGAGATGAGCATAAAATAAATAATGTTGTTGTTTTATTATAATTTACTTTAGTTTTACAGTTATAATAAATGTAAGTCTAAATAGTATCACTTACGTTTAAAAAAGGTTAATGCAAGTTCGTTTTAAAGCTAGAAATGTTTGTATTTTTAATTGTATTCTAATCTAATTAAGATTTGCTTTTTAATTTTATGTTGTTCCTAGTAATTTGTGAAGTTTTCACAACTTTTGTTCGTATGCTTTACCATTACCTTCATCATTGTAAATTGAATCATAGTTTTATTTCTAAGTGTAAAATAAATTCGACTTCGTTATAGAATATGTTGTTTTATTATGAAGATACCTTCCTGCTATTATATGTTAATTTTTCACCTACTTGTAGGCTTATGTATTGTAAAAGCTATCCCACCTTTATGTTCTAGTAGATAACTTACCGCAAACATCGTCATTTACAATAATTTTTATTGAATATTCATTAAAACTAACGATGTCACGATAAAATAATCTACTAGCTTCGTATTGTAAGAGCTATCTACCTCTAAGGTTCTAGTCTAGAACCTTAGAGGTAGATAGCTCTTACAATACCAAGCTTGCCTAATACATACGTGTGTGTGTAACTATAAATATACACCCACACACGCATACACGTGTATAGCTATAGCTATAGGTATATGCGTATATACAATTAGTTCCGGCGAATATAAACCAGAGGCGCTGTTTCAAATCGGTCGGCCAAAAACTACCGCGAGAGGTCACTCTATTCCCGTAGTATTATTATCCTCTATGGACTAGCGAGTCGATGCGATGCAGGGGAAACAATCTTCTAACTGGTGCTATGGAAATTCGTTTCAAATAAGTATGCTAAATTTAGAAGATATGGGAATCTTTAAACGCTCATAATAAAAAGTATGTATTTAATTTGGTCGCATAATACCCGTGACTTTTTGAACCCAGATCACAGATGGCGGTATCTATCATCTTATCAGGTCTATTACTAGTTTACAATAGATGGCGCTATACCTAAAAAACATTAATTTTAGGGTGGTCAGTTTATGGTTATAATTCATTTCAGTAGATTTCATGAAACGATTATCGTTTAAAAATATTGTTTTATTAAATTTATTAAAATTAGACAGACACAATCAAATCGTGAAGACGGGTCACGCAAATTTAAAAACAATAATTATATATTTTGTTAAGGACTTTGGTAATTTTTTTGTGTTTACTAGCAACACCACATGCAAATGGCCGCCTTGTCGCTTTGTAGTGATATTGGTGTTTTGCTTGTTTTTATTGTTTAAATATCGTTTTCTAGTGCCTTTTCCGCCTAAGTCCGTTGAGTTGAGCCTAGACTCCTCCGGCCGCGTTGAGTTTTGTGCTAGTGACGACCTTAAACGAAAAACTGAGATAGGACTCTGTGTAGACCGGTGTGTTGTTGTTGTGGAAACAAACATCATGTCTAGCAAGATTTGTTGCGTCCCCGGCTGTTCTTACAGGAAAGGTATTTATGATATTTTGTATTATTTTATCATATTCAAGTTACTCTATCTATGATCTTATCCACACAGCTGGCAGAGTTACGATTCGTTAAGGCGCTCCTAACAATTATTTATCTTTTTTCAGGATCCAAGGAAGTACTTCATAAATTTCCGAATCCAACTAAAGACACGGAGCGTTTTACTACTTGGCTCTACGCAATTGGTGGAGAAATTCTAGGATTAGAAAATATTCACATTTTCAATTACCGCCGCGTATGCCACATGCATTTTGAAGAACAGTATTGGTGCCGCAATAATCGGCTTAGCAATATTGCAGTACCAACGAAACAAATGCCAGGTGAGTGCTATTTGTAAAGTTGTAGAGCATTTATAACGAAATGCTCTGTATGACTAACTATTTTGGGTAACAATAGCATAATTCATAAAACTATAACTAACAAATCAACCCTGCAAGTAATGGCTATTATATTTTAATATTATTCACTAAATAATAACAAATATGTTCTTAGTTATAATAACGATCTTAAACCTTAACAATGATGATTGAGCGGAATATAATATTTTCAAAGTTTACTGAAAAGTTTATAATATATGTCATAGTTTTTTTTGCATAGAAAAAAAAACCACTACTATGTACATATTTGTTTGTATAACAACCACCTTTCTTCCAGCAAAATAATTTTTTGAGCTAAGTCAAGTTCATATTTATATAATCCAATCTACCTTAAAATATTCATGTTGCAGTGACCCTATTTTAATGGTAAACCATAATCTGTACTAGTAAAATAAAGCTGAAAAGTTTTTTAGTTTGTTTGATTGAACGCAGTGTAATGTAAGGAAGGACTGGTTTGATTTGAAAAAATCTTTTTGTATTGGATAGTCCATTTGACGAGAACTTTAGGCTATTGGAAACCGAAATCTACGCAGACTGAGTCGCAGGCAGAGGGTTGTTATTTAAATGTGTTAGTAATACAGGAATTGAGTAAAATTATGTTTATTTATATTCATATTCATATTTCCAGGATTGTCATTGCCAAAAATCACACATTCTGAAAGAAGACCAATGAGATCAATTGAAAATTTGTCAGAAGCATCTTCATCCAACGGTAAATTGCAATATTTATATTTCAAGTCAACATAAAATAACAGATGTTCCACCATCTCACACAGTCATTCGGTTTTAGGTATTTGTGATCTAGTTAGTTTTACCCTAGACAAAAACATTAAGTAATTTGCTGTATTTCCTTAATTTACAGACTTCACAGTCACAGTGGCTCCGTTGTTTGTAACTAGTGTGTACTATAACACAAAAAATCTAATGAAACTTAGTTCTGTTAATGAAGATTACAATATGATAACATAATTCCATTGTGTAGCTGCATAGCTCTTACTGTTTTAATTCTTAGTTTCAGAACCTATCCCTGACTATCTAAAATTGGATTCTGCTGCTCTTCTACCTCAGAACACCTTGGAAGCTGTTCAAATTAAGGATCCCTGTGGTAAGTCTTAATAAATTGTGTAGTTATTGTTTTGACGACCCGCTTGGTGTAATGGTCAAGATGTTGCCTATTACGCAAGAGGTCGCGGGTTCGATCCCCGCACAGGACAAACATTTGTGTGCATGAACATGTCTGTTTGTCCTGGTCTGGGTGTTATATGTATCTATTTAAGTCTATTTGTAATACCACTGTTGATTCTGATGTCTGTAATACAAGTGCTTAAGCTACTTAACACGGGGTCAGATCAATGTAATATGTGATGTTGAGAAATATTTATTTATTTATTTTATTGTTGATGATTACAATGTGATTTTGTTTAATTAAGTATGTTTTGTAGCTGAAGCTCTCTTTCTGCTGTCAGTAAAATAATAAACTGAACCTTTACTTACTGCAATAATTTTAACTTTGAATCATAAAATTAATGTAAGAACCTATGTTACTTTTTCAGAACCTGTCCCTGAGTCACCAAGTTTGGATTCTGGTGCTCCTCTGCTTCAGAACACCTTGGAAGCTGTTCAAATAAAGGATACCTGTGGTAAGTGTTAATAAATTGTGTAATTATTGTATGTGTAACATTTTAGTTCTTCCCTAATAAAACCGAATTAATTTTTCCATTTTCTACCACATCCAACGTAGACCCCCGTCGAGTCTGGGGGTCCAGTTTGAATCACTGCTATCAAGGTTCCTTTTTTCATTTTGAGATACGGAAGCCTTAAAATAATAAAAAGCTATCCAATCAATAAATTATAAATATGTTTTTATTTTTGTTTCAGCGGGGCGTCCCACTAAATTAGTACTGAAAACGAAACGACGCATCCCCATATCCCATGTAGAGGAATGTTTGCGTAAGAAACTAATACAAACGGGCATCAAATTAAGTAAATGCCGCAGCAAGGTCAGAAAACAAACATTAAAAATCAAGACTATGCAAGATGTGTTATCCCATCCACAATTTGTGAAAACCCTAGATAGTTTGCCTAGCATGGCAAAAATATTAACATTGCTGCAATTTCGAGAGCATAAAAAAGGAATGAGAGGCCGGCGTTTCACACTGGAAGAAAAAATTATGGCATTGTCGATTTTTAAGCAAAGCCCTAAGGGCTACAGATTTTTTAGAAAAATATATATATTGCCCTCACCTCAAACCCTAGTAAAACTGCTGAGGATGGCAGATATCAAGCCAGGTATACACAAAAAAACTATGAATCAAATTAAAAAAGCAACTGAAAATGCAAGTGTTGAGGATCGCCTGTGTATAGTTCTTTTTGATGAAATGGCACTGAAAGCAAATATTGCCTACAATGAGAGACGGGACGAGGTCAGTGGTTTTGTTACCAATGGAACTGAAACACATCCAGAGTTTGCAGATCATGCCCAAGTTTTTATGGTCAGGGGCTTAATTAAAAACTATAAGCAGCCTGTTGCATTTACGTTTTCGCAAGCTGCCACAAAAGGACCTGAGCTGGCAAAACAATTGAAAGCCGTAATACGTGAATTACAGAATGCTGGTCTGATCGTAGTATCAACTGTTTGTGACCAAGGCACAAACAATATGCAATGCATAAAATTACTTATGCAAGAAACTCAAGCAGACTTCTTAAGAAAAGGCGAGGAAGTAAGACACAATTCGTTTTTTATTAACAATCAAGAGGTCATACCGCTCTACGATCCTCCACATCTCATAAAATGCATTCGCAACAATCTGTTGACAAAAAACTTAAAGTATATTAAAGATGGAAAAGAATGCACTGCGAAATGGAGTCACATTAGTGACCTGCACAATGAAAATCCAGGGTATAGAGGGATTCGATTAGTCCCCAAATTAACTGACTACCACTGCATTCCATCTAAAATACCGAAACAAAAAGTAAAATATGCCACACAAGTGTTCAGCAAAACTGTGAGATCAAATATGGGCTACCTTGCAGGTGAGTAACTTGTTCTCGAAATTATAATTATAAGGCTACTATCGACCTTAAACAACTGTCAAATTCCCTCAATAAATTTTCAGTTTAATATCTAACACATTGAGTCCAGTGTCAATAGAGACGGTTTGACGGTTTGGGGAGGTCGCTTACTGTCCATGCCACAATAAACAAAAACTCTTCATTCATTCTCATGATATTTTTGAATGAAACATAATAAATTTATTTTTTAGATAAAGGTATACTTGCTCACAAAAGTAAAGAAACTGCAGATATCCTCATACTATTCGACGATTTATTTGACTCCGTCAATGGGAGTTACGGAAAAAGGCAAAAATATGGAAAACCTCTTCTGGGGCCTGTGACGCCTAAATCGGCACACCACCGTGTTTGGGAAGAAACAAAACCAATGATAAAAAATATGAAATTTATTAATTCTAAGTTTAATAAAGAAGAACATGTGCCCACACTAAAAAATTGGGTATGGACACTGGAAGGTATAGAACATTTGTTAAATATTATGAAAACTAAATATGACATATCATCAATTTGGTTGCGGCATCTGAACCAGGACCCACTTGAGAACTTCTTTGGGTCCATTAGAAGTCATGGATGCCGCGACATAAACCCGTCGCCTGAAAAATTCGAATCAGCGTACTGTATACTTTTAATAAACAGCCTTTCCGATGTCCATGCTCCAGGAGCTAAATGTGAAGACGACAATTGTTACTCTTTGAGCAATCTTTTGATCACTGACCGTGGGAGTAAACAAAGCCATTGTAATTTGGAATGTATTCCAGAAATAACAATTACACCCCTTGAAGAAAAAGCCGCTGACCCCCGCAAGTTAGGGGGCCTGCAATATGTCAGCGGCTACTTTTTAAAAAATGTAAAGAAAAATGTCTTTAAGGGGTGTAAACAATGCAAAAAAGATTTACAATCAAATGATCAGCCGGAATACATCAAATACAGAGAGTATAAAAATAAAAAATGGCTTTGTAGTCCCACCGACTCTCTCCTAAACTGTATTTCAGATTTGCAAGATAAAATTACAGTGTTATTAAAATTAATTTACATAAACCAAACCTTAAAGAAATTATAAAAACTATAGCATTTATGTTTATAGATTTTAATTTTATTAAATGTGTTAAACATAAAGAAGATTTAATTAATTATTTGTTAAAAATAACGTGCAGATTTTTTATTTATAACTATTGTAAAGAAATAAATAAAATTTTAAATAATAGGAGAGAGTGTGATGACAATACAGATTCGTTCAAATTAAAAGCAAAGAAATATTATAGTAAGTGTATGAAGAGAAAGAAATAAAGTGATTTTGAAATACGAAACAATGTTTTATTTTAAAGTTGATGTGCTTTATACATAGTTTTACCAATTTGATATTTACTATATTTTGTAGTAAATAAGAAATATCCAAAGCCATGTCAAAAACAAAGATAGGTAATCTAAATAAAAAGCAACGCAACTTATACCTATACAGGTATATGTATAGCCATATCTATTCTATACGTATGTATACCTATACATATACATACTCAAATCATTAGTTTCAAACCTAGTGTACAGAGGCAGCACTGTCGCATTTCCACAAACAAAGGCAGAGTTACATCTCTATTCCAGTATAATAAAAAGTACTCTGTGATGCGATGTTAGCACACGACTGGGACCAAGTGAGCGTAACTACGCTTAATGTTGGCACGCGTGCCACGCCTACTTTGCACTTCCACTGTTTTTTCTGTTCCGTGGATTTCATGTTGATTACCTATAAAGCAAAAATTAATGCTCAAGGCGCGTGAAAAAAGTCTGCTTGTCAATTTTATCACAGTTCTGTTTTATTCGTAAGTAATTGTTTTTCGTACCCATCATAGATGCTCCCTGTCAAATATTTTCCTAATTTTTCAACTGAGTCTGTCCCTCTTACAGATTAATGAATATCAGTAAATGGTAGGTCTTCATTAATCTGAGGTTTTTTACAACAGAAGACGCAAAAATTTAAAGCAAAGAAATTCGAATATTGAGTGGAAGTTCTTGTGTCTTCATCCTCATCGCGTTTATCCCGTCAGGATTTGGCAAGTCGGCTTAGTACAGTAAAGCGACTGCCATCAGACATTCGTAACCCTTATACATAGGGGAACCAAACAGATTGGATCCTGTTAACTCATTCAGATATAACTGAACTAAAGTCAGAAACTATTTTAAATGTGCAGGTTTCCTCACGGTGTTAACTGTTAACCCTCACCGCCACGAGCTCAAAGATCTTATTTTCCCAAGATCTTTACGCGAGCTAATGCCACAAACCCACACATAGATTTTCGAAAACACCAGAGATGTGGGCCTGAATTCAAACCCAGGACCCCACGTACATATATGTGTGGTGTTGTTCTTACCACTAGGCCACCATCGCTCTTTGAAGTTCTCGTGTACCTACCTACCTACAGGTTAATCTACATCTATATACACTATAATTGTAATCTACACTTCTACACTAATATTATAAAGAGGAAAGATTTTAATTTTTGTATGTAACGAATAATCTCAAAAACTACCCTTAGGACCGTTTTTTTTTAATAAGAAAATTCTATCTTGCCACAATATTCCCGGTATGGGGTAATTTTCTTCCCGGAAATGTGGGGGGAAGGGGGGTTATTTGAAAAAAATAAATAAGCGCGGGTTAAACCGCAGGCTAGTATTTATTAAAGTGAATGCATTATGCGCGGATACAGAGTGCGAGGAGGAGGTAAAAAGACTGGAGAACTTGGGTGAAGGTAGCTCAATGCGAGTAAATCAGTTTCCACATCCCACTTGGCAGTGAGGCCGCGAGAGTAAGCGTGTCTGCTATTATTCGTATTAAGGAGAAAAACTTAACTAATATATCTTAACTGTCAAATAATTTCGATGAAATACTACAAAGTAAAAACTTATGCGAGGCCGAAGGACGAGCTTGTGTAGTCTCAAAACAAAGACAACGCATAGAGTTGGCTCTCTATTCCTTTGGGGATATTTACTAAACTATGAATTATTGATCTAAAGATTGGGCTGGAACGGGCTCTGCCTATGGCCGTTAGAAAAAAAAACAGAACGACGAGCTGTCATTGTCATTGTCAAAATGTCATTTCACTTTTGTGTTGAATGAATTTTGGCAAGCAACGGCTAGATTTATCTAAAAGTTTTGTTTTTCTAAAATGGACTTATAAGCAGATCGAATTTTAAACATGGAAGCTGTTAAGTAAGTAAAGATTTGTTCGCCGGATAAATTTACTCAGAATTCAAGAATTTGTAAAATTTATTTTACCATCACGTTTTTACTTTTACAGAATAGGAGTAGACGCAGAGTTACCAAGTAAAATGGCACATTTAGATATTATGGAAGAAGACGATGTAAGTAACTCTGCAGAAGAGAAACCGCACGCTAGTGAAGCACCGTCAAGAGTATTGAGAAAGAGGAAGTCACTGATGCCAGAAATAAATAAATCAAGCAACCGGCGTGTTAGCATGAAACCTCGTAAACTTACGACTGAGCACACAAAGAAACAAATTGAAGATCTTTACTTAAACAGGAAGGTTAAAACCTTGACCCAAACTTTAGAGACAATTTACGAAGAACCTAAGACTGATAATAATTCATCCACTGAGACTCTCATTGGTGGAAGAAAAGTTAAGAGACTGCTCACATTCCAATTGGGTAACCAATACACAAAAGAAAAGATAAAAAAACGTAGAGCTAAGATCAAAAAACTCCTGGGTAACAAATCATTTTTGAATAGGAAAAAGATACCAATGCAGGTGTTCCTACAATCAATTGAGTGTTTGGAATTAGATGAAGCTGTACAAGGTGAAACAAAAATACTGAGTAGTGTTAAGGATAAGGAAACGTGAACTATTGAGCAGCTTACCAATGGTAAACATTTGTGTCATAAAAATAGACCTGTGAAAAATCATTTGATAATAAATAAAATGTTTTTCCTAAGTGATTGTCTTTCATCATTTCAGTACTTAATTTAAATTCCAGTCAAATTTAATTTCATGTCAAATAGCTCTAAATCCCATTAGTCAATTAAGTTGACCTGTCTCTGCTACAATTACTCTTGTTTTAGGCAAGAGGAACTCATAATTATCAACCATGAAATCACAACAGAAATAAAGAATGGTTCTGTTCTTAAGGTACTCATGGGCTTATTAGGTTCATGAAGTATCTACACTAGTAATATTTCCATACACATTACCATGGGTTCAAACTATATGCTTATCAAACAAATATCATAATTTTAGTTAAATGAAACAAAGATTAAAGTTATAATGTACACTTATTTTATTAAATATTATCATTCACACAGAGATCATAATATAACTGTTTTGCATTACAACAAAACAATTATTATGTGTCGGATAAAACACAGTGTTGGGTGAAGAAGCAGTCTATGATTTTTGTCTAATATTGTCTATGGGTCTGCACTTTACCTTCTCTTGACACCAGTTGGCGCCAATTTTACCTGAATTTGGCGTTGACACTTGCTGTCAACTTCATAGTCTACCACCAGCAAGACCTTGCTGCAACACTGTGTTTTATCCGACACATAATAATTGTTTTGTTGTAATGCAAAACAGTTATATTATGTGTCTTTCTAAAACACAGTGTTGGGTGAAGATCTGTTTGCTATCTGCTGGTGTCAAGCACAAACGCTATGAATGATTAAATAAATAAAATTAATAACATTGACAAATTATTAATTTTTTCATATTGAATTGAACTAAGTAAAGTATATAAAATAGAATTAGGATAACTCTCTGAATCTTTAAAGAACAATTCTTTGTTTATAAATATAAAATTATTCTCATGAAAAGCATAATAATTAAGGTAATTCTCTTAATCAATATAAATGAAATCTTTATACTTATTTTACAAAATGATAATTATTCACAGGGAAATTAGGAACATACTAACTTCAACTATTATTATTTAATAGTTATGCTTCAACTATTATTATTTAAAAGTTATACTGACAATTTCATCTGAATGAATTTGATATCAATTTACATTGATATAACTTAGATTTAAGAAAAAACAGAATAAGAATCATAACATGACATTATGATATGTAACCATTTCAATAAATAGTGTTTAAATTATGAAACAATAAATCAGCACACTCATTATTAGAATCATTGGTCTTATTCTGACATCAGTTATATAAATTAAAGGTTTGCACATATACAGGTCTATTTTCCAATCATCCACGGGATGCCACTGCAGAGCGGGTACTTCCTGGAAGAGCATTAATATTAATTTCTTTAAATATAGTCTGTATCCAATTTCAATATTGGTATGAGATGCTGGTTAACAGTGACCGTAACTGAAATAAATAAATTATTGATATTAGTCTGTGTTCCCAACCAACCTCTTTAAATGATTGTTTATTGTACATATTATTGATTGATTAGTTTGACAAAGAATGTCTATTTATGTTATTTGAAACCTTTGGAAAATGAAGATTAAATTGATTTTATAATTTTAGTTTTTATTATATTTTAATACAAAACTACTTGAAACAGTCTGAGACCTTCTTTCAGCGGTTAGCTGAAGGAGTTTTCGGATATGATCTACTGGACATATTTGCTTGATAGGGTGCTTAATAAGTACCCAGCCTGATTGTCTGTGTGTTTTGAACAGACTCTTGTGAGTCTCTCCAAGATCCAAACTTTGATCCACAAGGTAATTTTATTCTTATCTTCTATAAGATGTCCTAGGGAAATATCTAATAAACTAAGGTCATGAACTCTATGACCTTAACTCATAATAGAATCACGGTAGTTTGTCTAGCTACATCAAAGTGTGCCTAAACAGGTTGTACCCTGAAGCCAATCAAATAATAACTTGACATCAATAACAGGACGTTTGAACGTCTGGCTTTGACAAAGAAATTTTTTGAAATTTCTTCTTAATTGATTTTGCACAAAAGGTGGATACAGCTGATTTGTGCAAAAGTATAGTATTATATATATGCCAATTTGTCCTCTGGAAACAATTTTGATAAAAATCTGGCTACATCATCACATGATGGTAACAAAGGATCAATGTTGTTAAGGTTACAATAATTGATCCATCTTATAATAATTGCCTTTATGGTAATAATGTGGACTCAAGCCAACTTGTTTTAACAGATCCGATCTGTTGTCAGATGTGGGTTATTTGTTCTGCCCACCCCCACTTTCCACACAGAAAGAGAGAGCTTCTCTACTTGTGGGGGACATAAGCCTGTTGTGTGATCTATCAGGCTGTGCTGTAGATCCATTAGAGGCAGTGGTTCCTCAAGGGACCTGGACTGCAGGTCCAGTAGCCAAAAGCACTCAGGCCATTGTGGTGCTATTATTAAGAACACTCCTTTGGAGATGTTCATGTGAGCCCGAACTTGAGGGATTAGACTGAGTGGTGGGAACACCCATCCAAGTTGACAGTCCCAGGGTCGACAGAAGGCGTCGCAAAAAATTGCGCACCCATCTGATGAGATTGGAGTTACATAATTTGGTACGACTGTTGTTGCCTTGGAGGCAAACAAGCCTAGATCTGGGAGGCCCCAAACACTGAATATGGCCTCCGTGGCCTGGGGCAACAAATGACATTCGGGTACTGCACAACCCCTGGCTGCTGTTGCCTTGGAGGCAAACAAGCCTAGATCTGGGAGGCCCCAAACATTGAATATGGCCTCCGTGGCCTGGGGCAACAAATGACATTCGGGTACTGCACAACCCCTGGACAGGTGGTCAGCTGTTCCGTTCAGTCGTCTCGGTAGGTAACAAGCCGAGAGGATTATTACCAGGTCTTCTGTTAGTTAAGTATTTGGGAAGTCAACTTTAGCAGGGCCAAAGACTTTGTGCCCCCTTCGTTACAAATAATAATAATAATAATATATGCAGAGATAGAACCCGGCAGATGTACCCATCTCATATTAAATTAAATGGTACCGAGAAGCCTCTGCGCTGTTGGCTTCGGCCCCACGCATGCTTCAAAGGACCGAGTCCCTGTGGACCCGAGAATTTCCATTGTACCTACATAATAAAAATAAATTTATTCAATAACTATGTCGGACTGAATAAAAATGTGGGCACCCGTCAAGTTCTTTTCTGGTCTAGGATTGCTCCGCAGATGGCATACATCTCCTTGATGTTTGAATACCAACTCCTTTGGCAGTTGCTCCACTTTCCTGAAAGATACAGGTCATTCAACTGATTCAACTGAGCACTCCACCCTGCATCCGCTGCATCGGTGGTAAGGAAGTGAGTGACTTCTCTTTGGTGCATCGGTTTTTAGCTATTGTTTACTGCCTCTAGCCACCAGAGCAGATCGTGGTAAGCAAGGTAAAAGGTAAAACTCTCTCTCCTCCCTGAAGCGCGCTTTTTGGAGTCTTCTCAGAAAACATTGCAATCTGCGACAACGTAGATGTCCTCCGGGGATCATTAACGTTGCAAAGTTTAAGAGACCTAGCAGCCTCTGTTTTTTTTTTTTTTTTTTAATAAATATGTTGGAATCAGATTGTCTAACAAGGATTTAAGTGCCTTGATTTTTTGTACTGAGTGGTAATGTCATAGTCTTTCTGAGAGTATTCCAAGTTACGCCTAAATATTCTAGCTACTGTGCAGGGATCAGAGTTGACTTTGGATAATTGACATCCTTAAGTCTCTAGTATCTCAGCGTTTCCGCAACCTGAGTTTCTAGAACAGCCTTTTGTTGAGGAGCCCGGAGGTAGTTGTATAAACATACCAGCCCCCGAATTCCTCGAAGGGTTTCCGCAACCCAATTGGACACTGCTGAGAAGATCTGCGGTGCCGCTGATAGGCCAAAAGGAAGTGCTGTTATCAACTGTAACACTTCCTGCTGGTAAACAATTCTCAGAAATCGCCTGTGAGCCACAGAAATTAGTAAATGAAAATAAGCATTCTGAAAATCAATTTTTGCCAGCTAAGCGGTGAGATGCAGGAAGTCTGCTACCTCTGTTTGAAAAACCAGAAGGAAATGTTTTGTGATAACATGCGCATTGAGAGAGTGGAGATCAAATATTGGTCGCATTCCCCCGTCTGACTTCCTGACAAAAAAATTTTGGAAAGGAAGCGGGGCCCCAGTGTTGGTGCAGGTTTTAATAATTTTGTCATGATCAATGTTACTTTGGATGAGAAGATTCTCAGAAGGAATCTGCAGCGGAGGCTTGGTTCCCTTCAAGGGAATTCTGCATCTTGAGATCATGAATAGGATAGAACGGCCTGCACCGTGCTGCTCCCAATTACCTAGCTGATCCTTCAGACGCCCCCCTCTGAAGTTTCCTTTTTGATGGTCAATTTGATTTTGACTAAGTGTTTGAGTTGTTTTGATTATTGTTACACTGTAAAAGCTTCTTTAATTAAACTTTTTCGAAATGATTGTCTCCTTAGAAATTTTAACAAAACATTTCAAATAATTTATCAACATTAAGATCAGATGGATTATTGGATTATGAAGTTGACAGCAAGTGTCAACGCCAAATTCAGGTAAAATTGGCGCCAACTGGTGTCAAGAGAAGGTAAAGTGCAGACCCATAGACAATATTAGACAAAAATCATAGACTGCTTCTTCACCCAACACTGTGTTTTAGAAAGACACATAATAAATATCATTTAAGTAGGTTGTACCCACTTGTAAATGGAATAGATTGGAATTACATGTTAAACATTTAATGTTTTTCTTATACCAACAGAATAAATAAACACTTAGTAATATGAAATTCAATTTTCCTCCACTTTGCAGGATGTGGATGTGTTGGAACAATTATCATATTCTTTGAACTTGCCCGATGCAGCATGGGTAGTGTCGTTCACGCAGACACACTTGGGTTTGTCTGATCCTGGTGAGTACATCTGACGAGGCACTCCGACCCACTCCCTCCTGACTCCACCACTAGTAAAAGATGAATTTTATCAATTAGATTTTACACAATAATCTTTCGATTATGAAGATCTACTCATTATCCTATTCAATGCCGCGGTCGTAGGGGCATTTCTACTCAAAACTTTATTCACTTGCCAATGCTGGATTTCAGAACTTAATAAAAACGCCAAAAAACTGTTATGATCTAAAGTCTAATGCCCAAAACACCCTTGGGCAGCCAAGAAAAAACATACGACAGCATGTGGGTTTTAGGGAGGCAGTGAATGGGTTCAAATGAGCTCTTTAACCAAATGTAAGTGTAAACATCACAAAAAGGTACCTTGATTTAGTGCACCAGACTCGAGTACCTTCTTCCGGACTCCATGCTACATTACACGGAGGGAATTTCTTGGCTTCTTCTCTTTTCTTTTGTTTTTCAATTAAACAGCGACCAACTTTGTCCTTACATCTTAAATGATATGGTGTATCCCTTGCATATATGTCATAGTAACGCCCCATAAGGTATCCTGAAATCAAATATCGTATAGTAAGTACCTATACCTTTATGTTGAATCCTATAGTAAGCACACGTCAAGGTTGTATTTATTTCATCAATATAAATGCGACTTTGCTACACACAACAATACATTACAAAACTGTAATGATATTGTTGAGTTGATATTGGGCCAATAATTTTAGTGAATTTCTGCTTTTAAGACTGTTTTAGAAAATCTTCTCACCTACAAGTATATATTTATCCCTTATAGCATTTTTCCATTTTAAAATACCTAGAAGCTCATCACATGACAAATCTAAGATATGGTCCTTAATTTCACTCTCATCATTAAAGTTACCTGTAGCAAATGCTCTTGTTCCATCTTTACCTGCAATATGAGAACATGAAATGGATGAAAAACAGAACTGTAATTGAAGTCAAATAGAAGTTTTTAAAGAAATAAAGTAATTTTATAAATGAAAACACAAATAATAATTGTTCATTAACTTTTTCATCCAACATTTTTATCTCTATGCATAATTGTTAAAGTGAATTTAGTAAATGTTATTAAGCACTGGCTACCCCAATTTTATTTCCTACATTCTAAGCTTTCTACATGCATTATAAAAGTTTGATTAGCAGATTACATACCTACATAATATAAACTTACCAACAAAATAGTTGTATGGAGCGCCTCTACCGTAGTGCTTACTCCCTTTACTTACATTAAATACTGTTCCCATAAAAGCTAAATACAGATCTGGTTTGATTTCTCCATTATATTCGATCAGTTCCTCTGGAGCAAACAGCCTTTTATGTTTCAAAAGAAGGAAAACTTTGTAATACAAATCCCTTATTTTGTCGAAGCATATGTCTAAACCCTTATTAAATAACATCCCTGCACAGATTCCGGCCACAACAAATGCAATGCTTATAATTCTACTCATTTTTAACACAAATTCTCAATACATGATTTACGAAATATCACAACAAAACGAGTTCAAAAAACCGGCCAAGAGCGTGTCGGACACGCCCATGAAAGGGTTCCGTAGCTAAAAGATAGCCCGACCGCTTAAGACAACATTTAGTAAGGGCAACTGCACGTCATAAGTTGGTCGAGTTGTATAAAAATAACTATATATGATACAGGGTTCGCTATAGTTTTCGTTGAAAGTACTTACTTGGAGGTATACAGGACATTTTTTTCAGAATTATTGTAATAGTATTTCAAAAGTTAAGGGGGGGGGGACGCTCTAATTTTAACTTTGTATTAATATATCTCGAGACTGGGGTGTTTGACCACCATGGTTTCAAGGCGAGTTTTATTGTATTTAAAAATACCTGTTTAACGATACCCTACACGATGGGTTAAGTCGAATTTTTTTTTTAGAATTAACTTTTCGCTGTATGGGAGGGGGGGTAAAAAATGATTATTTTTCGATAATTTTAAAAACCAATTCTTGAATTATCGCTATACATCTCTCCACCAATTTTCGTGGCAATCGGTTCAGAAACGGCGGAGAACGAACCAGGACAGACAGACAGACAGACAGACAGACAGACAGACAGACAGACAGACAGACATGACGAAACTATAAGGGTTCCGTTTTTGCCATTTGGCTACGGAACCCTAAAAAGTTCAATGACCCGTTGATACTGTTATTTTACCGAACTTCAAATTGACGTACTTATTGATTTTTGTGCTTGTTTGGAAATAAAAGATGATTCAAATACCCCACCGTTGCCCATTGCTGCGAATAGAAAAGAAAAAAAAGCTTTGATATCAATGTAGCTGTCAACATGACGTGACTCAAATGTCACCTGTATCAAAAAATATGTTATCAATTAATTTTTTTATATATCAGTAATTATAATGTTTATTATGTGAACGAGAGGAATATAAACAAATGATAAAGTTTGCGGTTATAGTGTCATGTGTGCTGAAGTATACCTACAACGAGAGAAGGTCTATTTAAGTTTTCCTTAAAGGCATACTTTAAGTTTATAAACCTAGTTTTGTTCTGCTGTAGTTCCAATGTTGGTTCAAGGTAATATGAGTCGTTTGGTTAAACAGGTGAAGCACTACTCGAATTTACCGTCCAAAAGGAGAGTTGTAGTGACTGGACTTGGAGTAGTCAGCCCTGTGGGGATTGGCACACAGTTAGCCTGGCAGAACATTATAAAGGGCCATTGCGGTATAGTCGCTCTTCAAGGTGCAGAATATGCCAAGCTGCCATGCAAAATTGCAGCCCTAATACCTAAAGAAAATGATGCTAAACTAAAAGAGGCATTATCCGAATCAAACTTGAAATCTATGGCTTCAGCTACATGCTTATCCCTCGTTGCAACTGCGGAGGCATTGTCGGATGCCCAGTGGTTACCTGAAACTGATGTAGACAGAGAGGCCACTGGTGTTGCTCTGGGTATGGGATTGGCAGACCTCCAGTATGTAAATGACACAATCAATGCTCTCAAAGTAGGCTATAACAAAGTTAGTCCATTCTTTGTTCCAAAAATACTTCCTAATATGGCTGCTGGGCATATTAGTATAAAATATGGCTTACGAGGACCAAATCATTCAGTATCCACAGCTTGTGCCACCGGTGCTCACTCTATCGGAGATGCATTTAGGTTTATTAGAAATGGGGATGCAGATGTAATGATCTGTGGAGGTGCCGATTCCTGCATCAGTCCAATTGTAGTGGCTGGTTTTTGCAGATTGAGAGCTTTGTGTACTTCTTTCAATGAAACACCAGCAAAGGCTTCAAGGCCTTTTGACAAAAAAAGGGAGGGATTTGTGATGGGTGAAGGGGCAGCTGTTCTTGTTTTGGAAGAATATGAACATGCATTAAATAGAAATACAAAGATGTATGCAGAAATATTAGGATATGGCTTATCGGGAGATGCATCCCATATCACATCTCCAAGGGAAGATGGCACTGGTGCTTTATTATCAATGTCAAGGGCACTAAAAGACAGTAATATTGACAAGGAAGAAGTTAGCTATGTCAATGCACATGCTACATCTACACCCGTAGGTGATAAAATAGAAACTACTGCTATAAGGAGACTTTTTGGAGAGCACAGTTCAAAAATATCAGTTTCTTCTACAAAAGGTGCTCATGGACATCTTTTAAGTGCTGCTGGCAATTTAGAAGCGGTCTTCACTATATTAGCTTGTGAGCATGGGATTTTGCCACCAACACTTAACTTGTATGAACCGGTAGATGACCTAAATTTTGTACCTAATGCGAAACAAATTTGGAAATCTGATAGGAGGATAGCATTAAAAAACTCTTTTGGTTTTGGTGGTACAAATGCTACTCTTTGTATATCACAGATCTGTAATTAAGTGTTGTAGATAAAAAATAATAATATTTGTTATTTGACAATAAAATGTAAGTGAGGCTTTTTCATTCTTTTAATCCTGTGGCCAAAAAAGGGGTGGATACTGGGAATAATCGTCTTCTAACTTTATACTACATCTCCTGTCTATGAGATAGGGAGTTAAGGCAGTTTTGAGTACTTACAAAATTTCTTTACCAATAAAACACATAAATCACTGTATTATAGTATATTTAAAACTGAGTTACAAATGTTTTTGATTTCAATAACAATGGCAAAATAGCCAAGGTAACTCCCGTCTTCATTATTTTTGAAGCTTCTTCATAACGAGCAATAATTAATTTATCATGTACCACATAATATTGAGTCACATAAGCACAAATTGGAAATAAAATAATTTGATCAAAAATGCTACTTTAAATATTTCATTACTAAGCGTTCTAACAATTTAAATAGTAAATATTCTTTAAATGCTGGGTATTATCCAGTCAAATTCATTATTTTACTGTTGGAATCATTCAAACTTGCACTTCATTTTATTATGCCTTAAAATTATTTGTCACAAGTCATACACATGATTAACAAAATGATTTGAATCAGTACCACCGATATTTTCGTAATATCATCTACAATATCTTGTGTTACCTATAAGCACCCATGTCTTCCTCTAATTTTAACAGTGGCCAGACTATTTCAGTAATAATATTGATGTGAAAATTATTCATATTTTGGTTGAATTCAAAGTTCTAATTTTGCATACAAGTCTTTATTTGCATTGCTTCACATAGTAAATCAACAAATTTATAAAATAATGCGGCTCGACTACATTCAAAATGTCCTGCAACTAGCTGTAGTTACTAACAAAGGCCAAACAATAAATGTGGAAATAACTATGATTTGGTGGCAATGAAATTAATTATACCACTCGAATCTAATTTCAACATTTTACTCAGACCTACATCAAATAGTATCACATTGAATGGAATTTTACTTTTGTAACTTTTCAACCTAAAATCAACGAACATTTTGATGCAGAAACACCTGAGCTTAGACTATTAAATATTGTTACATTTAGGTACTGGGAATTGGGTATATCCTACATCAATTCTAATGATCCGGCGGTGGTAAGAGTCAAAGACGCCAGTTTTGGAATCAAAAACCGAACTACTCAAAGGTGTCACGGGTAGCGGTAAGAGGTCCCAGGAGGGTCACTGTTATACAATATTTAGGAGTTCTACAGACCATGAAGCGGTTATAGGTTTGTGCTATTTTTGGAGCAAATTACTTGAATATTTTGGGATATAGTGCAGTTGAACGCTGGGCGAGGCCTAGGCGCGCTTGTCCTGCGGCGCGCTCACGCACAGCTGCGCGAACTTCTGCCGGAGGTTCTGCCGCAGCTCTTGTCTTTTCTCTGTTATGTTCCTCCTAGATTTGAATTCTAGTACCTCTTCTATAGGAATATAACTGGTGTCCTGTTCGTCGTCCGAGGAACACGTATCCTGAAACAGAAACAGTAGACAATTAAAATATGTACTTTCCCGCACAATCAAGAAGTAACCATATCTTCTGTAGTTAAAAAATTTACAGAGCGAGATTAAGAAGAAAGATCAAGCATTGAAAAAAATTGAAAATTATTATTGTCACTACTACTACTACACATACAAAGTTAAATCTATTGTCATGCTTCGGAGGCAATCTACATAGTTCACCTCATAGAATAACTGGTCACAAATCTGAAATCTCATAATTACCATTAGCATTTCCTGTAGAGAAAGTGTAAAACCAGTGCAGGAGCCCTTATCGTTTTTAGTATCTAAGCAGTCGCCTCTCTCGTGGTTGCAAAAACCTTCGGAACACGCCACCTCCGAGCCCTCCGGCGAGCTCATGAGCGAGGACGAGCCCGACATGGTCTCGCAGCAGCCGCCGTTGTTGCCCGATGAGTATCCGCAGTCTTGAGAGTGGTCGTTGGGTGAGAGGTTGCCATTTTTGTTCCTTTTCTTGCCGGTTTTTTTGGGTGAGCGACGCTGGGCGGAGTCCTCGTGGCACGACTGGCAGCCGTCGCCGCCCGCCTCGAAGCATGGCACGTACTCCCGTGGCGACAGCAGGTCGGTGGGCGTGTCTCTTTCTTCTAATAAACATTCTTCACATTGGCACTTTTCTTCTGGTTCCTCGGAATCAGCCTCCTGTTTGGAAAAAATATTTTTAGTTTATATCAGCAGTTGTCAGTATATTACTTTCTTCTTGACCCTAGTGGGGCATAATACAGCTACATATAAAGCAGTGGAATATGCCCCACTAAATTGATTCAGTATGGCATATTCCACTCCAAATTTGTGGTGTGGTGCATTGGTGGGTCAAGTGGAATCATTCTTATGGAGGTGGTTTTGAAGCTACTTGTGCACAATTGCAAAAGCCATTATTGTTTTATTCAATGAGAAATACCGCGTACCTTGCATTTGCTCTCGACCGCCTGCCTCTCCTTCTTCTTGCGCCTCTTGAGTTTCTTCTGTTCCTTCCTCTGTTGGCGAGTGAGTTCCTCCTGCGTGATCTCGTCGTAGAGCAGCTGCAGCTTGGAGACGCCGCTCTTCTGCTCGACGGCGGTCTCGAACTTGCGGTGCAGCGCCTCCACGGCGACGGCGGCGAGCGTCTGGCACGTGCCCTCCTCCTCGCGCAGGCGCAGCGAGATACGCTGCAGCCGCTCGTATATGCATATACCGAGGCAGATCAGAACCTACAATTATGGTATTACTCAATTAATATCACATTCACACACAAGTTTATGACGGGTTCGTTGGTCTAGTGGCTAGGGACCGTGGCTACAAAACCAAGGGTCGCGGGTTCGAATCCGGCTAGGGACAAATGTTTGTGTGATGAACATTGGCATTGTATTTAAGTCCGTATGTCTATCCATTTCCTAGCATCCATAGTACAAGCTTCAAGCTTAATTTGGTGCTAGGCAAATGGTGTTTTAGTCCAAAGAATTAATTTATTTATGATATTGTACTGTGGCTGAATGGCAATGAGTGCAGGCTGGTGTAAAAAAAATGTATTATGATTTTAAGTAGTAAAAAATGTGCTGACTCTCAAATGCTTTTGATTTTAGAACACCAAATATTATGTGTGACTAATCTTCAAAAATAAACACAATAAATAAAATATGGAATATCGCACCTCTTCCTGTGCAATTTCAAGAGTTTTGGCATGTCTTTCACGGTGGTTCCCAAGTAGCTCTGGCTCTGCCCTTGCTATGAGATGTGCTATGTAGTCCGTCTTTGCTTGTAAGTGTAAATGTTTGTCTAGCAGGCATCTTTTTATACCGCCGTACAGTGCTCCTACATAACCTTTTTCCTTCTGTGGTTCTTTTTCTTCAACTAACAACTGATATGCACGTAAGACCTAGAACAAAACATTTATGATCAGATTTTGCTGGATCAAAATAACAACTATTATGATATTATTGACGACCCGCTTGGTGTAATGGTCAAGATGTCGCCTATTACGCAAGGGGTCGCGGGTTCGATCCCCGCACAGGACAAACATTTGTGTGCATGAACATGTCTGTTTGTCCTGGTCTGGGTGTTATATGTATATATTTAAGTATATTCGTAATACCACTGTTGATTCTGATGTCTGTAACACAAGTGCTTTAGCTACTTAACACGGGGTCAGATCAATGTATGTGATGTTGTGAAATATTTATTTATTATTTATTTATTATTGTACATACTTACACGACAACATCTAGCGCAACAATATAATGCTGAACCGTTGTGAAGTGATCTGTCCCTACTAGTATTATAAATGCGAAAGTAGCTCGGTCTGTTACGCATTCTCGCAACCGATTTTGATGACATATGGCACTATCTGAAGCTTTAAATATAGGCTAACATAGGCTACATTTTATTGCGGAAATATGGAATCTGAAATCCACGCGGACGAAGTCGCCGACAGTCGCTAGTTGTGAAATAAAAGTACCTACATTCAGAACTCGTAAGATCCAGACGTCAGCTCACCTTAGTTTTACAATCGGTGCAGAACCTGTGCTTGCGGAGGTAGTTGTGGAGCGTATCGTGCAGCGTGTTGAAGTGCACGAGGGTGACGTGGTCGCGGGCGGAGGCGCGCATGGCGTCCCAGGCGGCGCGCCAGGCCGCGCGGCCGCCCCAGCCCCACGCGCCCCACGCGCACGCCGCGCCCGCGCCGCCCGCCGCCGCGCCCCAGCCGCGCGCCGTGCCCGCCTCCAGCGAGTGCAGCGTGCACCGCTGCGACTTCTTCCACCGCGGCTGGCTCAGGATCAGGCACTCTATACCCGTGCTGGAACAACCGTCGTCACCATTACCAACGTTGCAGTTAACAAAATTGATTCACATTGGAATCGTCATATGCTTGTCGCAGTCCACTGCTAGACATAGGCCAGGGAGCGGGGGGTTGATCTCAGAAAACTGAATCATAAACCATAGGGAAAGACTGTCCATCTTTGCATAACAGGTCTTTGCCTTAGTATGGTTCATCATATGATGGGTTGGTTTAGTGGTCAGCAGAGACCCTGGCTACAAAACCGGGGGTTGCGCATGCGGATCCCGCTAGGGGCATATGATTGAGTGATGAGCATTTGTACTTGTGTCCTGGATGTTTTTAAAAGTATTTAAGAATGTCTACCCATTCCCTAGCGTCCATAGTGCAAGATTCGAGTATAGTTTGGGGCTAGGCAATTGGTGTGTTTAATGTACAATAAAAAAAACTTGGATGATGTTTGGTCATAATCATCATAATGCTTAACATAGACCACTGGTAGACATAGGCCATGCTGGCAGGCGTTTGGTGATTTCAGAATACTGAATCATAACACAGGGAATCACTGCCCATTTTTCCATAACAGCCTTTAACCTTAATATGGTTCATTATATATATAAGCAACTAGCGGCCCGCCCCGGCTTCGCCCGTGGTACTTGTCCACTATTTAATGGATGATATTATACATAAAAACCTTCCTCACGAGTTACTTTATCTATTAAAAAAAACCGCATCAAAATCCGTTGCGTAGTTTTAAAGATTTAAGCGTTCATAGGGACATACAACAGACAACATGACAGAAAAAGCGACTTTGTTTTATATGATGTAGTGATATTGAGTTGAGTAAAATGTAATGCATTGGGTAGCCTTTCTGAAGTAAAAGGACTTATAAAACAGATCTTCCTCTTATCAGTTATCAACATTCCACTATCATAAGAATCTAAATCATTTTCAAATGTCACATGTGTGCAGTATGTACAGTAAATACAGTTATACAACATTCCCAGGCAGTGATGTGAATTTTTGAACATTTAATTTACATTATAAGTACTTTTTATGCTAACAAGTTAGACTGTTTTCATTTAGATAAACCAAATAATTATTTGATAGGTAGTAATTTTAATTATATCATGGAGATCAAATAACTGAGACTACTATGGCTTAACACATACTTAACTTCTTCAGCAAGTTATATCAGAGTCACATGAAATCACTACATGGTATAAAACAAAGTCACTTTCTTCAGCGTAGGGAGAGCCCTATGTATGCTTAAATCTTTAAAATACTACCAATTTTTAATTAGATAAATTGATTTAAGAGGAAGGTTTATGTGTATTTTAAAATACATAATACAGTGAAGAAACACGATAATTTCAGTTGCAGCTGTGAGAAGTTGGGTAGGTCACTAGTTAAAGAAAAAATATCTTTAATTAACTTACCTATGACCATTTAGCAATGTAGCGAGTGACTGTGGATGTACAATTTTGTCTTCTCTGATTGTCATGAGGCCATCTGGTGTTAGAAGCAGTGGGTCAAGTGTAGGGTGACCTGATTTACATAACTGATAAAATAGGCGTTCCACACTGAAACAAGATAATTAATACACATTTTACATTTTATAAACACAACAAATAAACACAATTATTTTGTCGTCATTCATATTTAATTGTTTTTGTCAAATATGAATAGACAGGTGACACAATTAAAGGCTTTATTAATGTTTCCAATCATGCTGCATTACCCTTCCATTCGTAAAGAAGTTTCTGACAGCTGTTTTGAAATAAAAAATATCAATCATTACCCAAAAATGTTTAGTCAAACAGATAAAGATACATATCTTTACCAACAAAATCATGTACCATTTTTTCTGGAAAACTGGATGAATTTTTTACAACTTATCTTATCACACTTTCAGAAACACATTTGCTCCACTAAGAATTTACTTTTTTCATACTCCATAACCATTTCTATTATCAATTAACAATACTATGGTACCTTTATGAAAGTATAGTCTTTCTCAAAGAAAATTATTCCCAATCAACTGCACGAGAAGAATGAGTCACATCTGTCATTAGATAAAAAGAGTGCTAATCGAAGGGTACACAACTTTAACCTTAGAAGTTGATATCAGAATATAAAACAATGGTAAATAACCAATCAAATTTTATGATTAAGTGAATTAATATTAACATCAAATTACTATGTCAATGTAAGTCTTAAAGGTGGATCAAATTTTTCCCCAATTTGTTACCATGTTCAGTGGATGTACATACCTTCTTCGACAGCCAACGCAAGGAATGCTTTGATTGAGAACGTTGAATATATCGGAGGCGTCTACTCTGAGCGCCGCCTTTAGCTCGTCTGTCGTTAGGACTCTGTATTTGCGCATGAACTCTTCGTATTCGCGACCTTTCACTTGGGGATTATCACAAATTAGCCCCATTGAATTTAAATCCATAATCATCTGCAAAAAAACAACAAATCAGTTGCAACAAAGGAATAAATCTACAAAAATAAGGTCATGTTCAAAACGTCATTACTCTAAGAAGAAATCAATGAAACACAAATGACTGATAAATTTTTCAATGCAATTACATGTTTATTGAAATATTCAAGTTCGCCCTTGTATAGCAATATTATAGTTTACGATGATCCCAACGACATTTTTAATAAATCCACCACTGATTATTCTGCGTTTGTGGTAATGTCAAAGTACAGAATCAGTTACTTACGGTAAGATTATCATAAATAGTTAGCGGTAATTGTCGTCTTTTAATTACGGGTTCTTTTTCGCTGTTGTATATATCAACCAATTTCGCCATTTTTATGATAAATCACATAAAATCGACGACAAAATACACAAATATAACAAAATGACGGCCAAATTCTCAAGAAATACACGTCGTGTTGCTTCTCTGACACACAGAAATGTTGCCAACAAAGTTTTAATTTTCTACTGCCTTCTGCGTATTTCAAATGTATATTTATTTTAACGTTTTGGTAGAGTTTTAAAATATCTGATCAATACACGTTAAAATATTTTTTGACAATTGACATGACTGACAGACATGACAATTTCAGAAAAGAATTGATTGAATATACATTTGCAAATTGTGAGGCTCTATTCACAAAAATATTCGATTAAAACAAGTGTATGCAATAGAACACATAATGTCCAAAATATTCACACCCACTAATCAAATTAGGCTGACTAATGTCGCTATTGTAAGGCTAAAAAAAGGTGGCAAACGATTCGAAATAGCTTGTTACAGGAATAAGGTATTATCCTGGAGGAACAAGTTGTAAGTAATTTGATTGCTTTCAAAGTACTAATCGTGAATCTTTTCTTTGAATACTAATATATGATGTTTGATATTGTCTATATTTTTACAGGGAAAAAGATATAGATGAGGTATTACAAACACATACTGTGTTTACCAACGTTTCAAAAGGCCAAGTCGCTAAAAAGGAAGATTTAACTAAAATATTCGGAAAAGAGGACCAAACAGAAATATGTAAGGAAATCTTAGAAAAGGGTGAATTACAAGTTTCTGACAAAGAGAGACAGTCCCAGATTGATTCATTGTTTAAGGACATTGCTACCACAGTTGCTGACAAATGTGTTAACCCTGAAACAAAAAGGCCCTACCCAGTTTCTATTATTGAAAAGGCTATGAAAGACATCCATTTCTCGGTAAATGTTAACAGAAATGCAAAACAGCAAGCACTTGATGTCATACAGCTGTTAAAGAAAGAAATTCCTCTAGAGAGAGCTCAAATGAGAGTGAGAATGATACTCACAGGCAAAGATGCCAGGAAAACAAAGGAAAAAGTGGTCAAGCTTGCAACTAGTGTTGAGGAGGAGAACTGGGACTCTGGCACAGCAAATATTATTTGTTTGATTGACCCAGGCAATTTTAGACCTTTGGATGAGATGATAAGGATGGAGACAAAAGGTACTGGCCAATTTGAGTTGATGAACCTCAAAGAAATGGTGGAAGGAGAACAAGCTTTGTAAAAAAATACACAGTTTTTGTATTGATTGAAATGTATTTAACAGGTATTATAATTAAAATATTACATCTGTTAAATACTTATTTTGAATTTCGTTGATTTTGAATAACTGTTAAATATCCATCTTATTATTACATATGTTTTTTATATTTGTCAATAAAAAATTATAAAGTATCATGGTTTTTATTGGAAGGAAGATAAATTATGATTTATAACAAAGTAACAATTGAGGCTACAATAATTTAGAGAAGAGAGGTAGGTATACTGCCATGAGAATAATAATAGCATGGCAGAGACAATTTTAGATTTTTTTAAATAAATATTTATTTTACACATACATATTTTTACAATATAATGTGACTAAGGTAAATAAAATAAGGTAGGTACTGCGTATACATTTTCAGAGGCCTTATCATCAAGTCTTATAGCGATCTAAAAACCAGTGAGTAAGAGAGATGCCGCCTTACATCATGTAAAACGGCATCTCTCTTACTCACAGGCATTAATGGCGAGTACTCATTACATGACCTATGTTCTATCGTTATTTTAACAATATGTAATAATTTTATCTGACCTGCGAGACTTTCCATTAATAGCATTGTTAATCCTCCCCATTCATTGTATTACGTTATCATCATAGTGGAAAGCAAACCGCGCCGTTTTCATCTCGGGCAGTAAAATACTTATGACATTAAGCCGGGAGCCTTAGTTTTATAAAATGATTGCATCAACTTTAGTTGTGGTAATAGTAATTATTATGTCTCTCTGCTTTGGCTGTATTAAGTTTTTCTATTTTATGAACCGTAGTTTTACCGAAAACCGGTATCGAACCGGAGCGTGAAACGAAACGTTGAAGTGAATGTACTCATCAAAATGACAAATTAAAAAAAGTTTTATTTTTCTTATATTGGTACGAGATTTTATTGATTGTTTTCTTTCATAAAAGATTTTTCGGCCAGACGGCGACTGAAATTGCAAGTTTACTGTGATATATTTATTTTCATTAATTAACTATTCTTATCAACAAATTAAATGAGCAGGGATATCGAGTTATGTCTATAAGTAATGGAAGGTACAGAACTGGGTGGCGACCAGCAATTCTGTTTGAGATGGAACAATTTTCAAGCGAATATAACTTCTCAATTCGAGGCACTGCGCGATGATGAGGACTTCGTGGACGTCACCCTGGCATGCGAAGGTCACAGGCTGGAGGCCCATAAAGTGGTTCTTTCGGCGTGTAGTCCTTATTTCAAGGAATTATTTAAAGTAAGTGTATCTTTCACTCCCCACACTTTGATGTGTCACCATTACAATGACTCTAGTGAAAGTTGTTATGTATAAAACACTTGATCTACTTACAAATGCCATGTCTCGCGTTCCGGTTAAGTACTCGTGATTTCATTTATTTGTACCTACTTTAAAACTCTGATTTACAATTTCTAATTAACTCATTAACATTGCTTGTATAGATTACATGTATGTTTCGTTCAGAGATATTGAATTCCTTACACTGTGACCATTGCATTCCTTACTAATGAACATGTCTAGTCAATAACCAATTAATGGATTCTCAATATTTTATACATGTTCTTAATCTTTTTTCAACATAATGCAGGAACAGATATATCATTGAAATCTCAACTGTAATTGGTGGCTATTTTCACCTCATTTTACCTGCTTTTATTTTAAGTAATTGTACAAGAGAGTATTACTCAAAATGAAAGTAATGCAATGCACTCTGAGCCATAAGGATGCAGCAATAGTGTCTAACTTCCAATACCTTGGATCACTGTCTGTCTACTGATATTTCTTAAAAGTTATAGCTAATGTATATTAATTTGACTTATAAATAGACATGTCAATAGATATACATGTGTGTTTAATGGTTGTAGGAAGATAGTGTTCAAATAAGCCATATTTCATGACATCATTGTATCAATATAGTAGCACTTTCATCTCATTTATTCTTAACTGTTCTTGTGAAAGCTTCAAAGATGGACGCTATAAACTATAATGTATTCCTCTCTTATGCGATTTATTTACATAGTTATGCCAATCTTAACAAGCAATTCCTACATAAGGGGATAGAATATTTATATTCTAAACAAAAAAAATAGTTAGTTTAAATAAAATAAAATAGCTTTATTATTATTTTTTAAACTCTAGGCTTAGTATATAAAACATGTTTTATGAACAATGGCCAGACCAGTTAAATAAGAAATGGGAAATGTTAAGTATCTGCTCATATCCGTAAGGTTTTCTGTGGGGTTACCAAAAAATCTACATTATTTCTTAGTCACAATAGAAAAACTCAATCAAACATCTCTATTTGTCATCAAAATAAAAAAAAGCTGGGGCAGCATATTAATCCTTAGACACTCATGATCCTTACATACATTTGTCAGTCAGTACATAATACCAATATTCAACCATACAAATATTTTGGAAATTGCAACCAATTGTAATTAGCTTAATCACTATGACTTTGTAATTGTATTGATTTAATGGTCCCATTGGTTTTTAATATTCAATGCAATTTAAATTACAAATCATTATGGAAAGAAACCAAATGTGGATTCCAACCAAGTATTTAAAGTATATAGATTGACAGTAACTTTTCTTTTGGACATCACAACAGTAATAAAACTGTTCTATCTCTATTTTATTAAGTATGCCTCTTTTATATTACACACTTTATTTATTTTATATCTTGCATTACAATCATTCACATTAGGCTATATTTTGACTGGCCCGTTGGTCTAGTGGTTAAAGACCCTGCACACAAAACCAAAGGGTCAAGGGTTCAAATCCTGCTATTGGCAAATGTTTGTGTGATGGATCAGCATTTGTACTTGAGTCATGGATGTTTTTACAAAGTATTTCTGTTTCAGTAGTTTCTTTCTATCATTGAATTTTTCTTAGTAGGTACAATTCTTTGTTTTGTGACTTTTCTTGGCAAAGATTTTAGGGCCTTGGAATGAATAAATTCATAGGTTTGATAAAAGCTCTATTTAAACATAGTGATACTTTACTTTTACAAAATGAATTGGGAAAGTTAATGATTACCCAATATTGTAGCTCTTAAGTGTCAGTGACACATTGTGCAATATCTACATTATGTTTGATCTGTTACTACCTATATCTGTCTGAAAAATGATTCTTATCCTTTGTTTTGTTGTTTTGTGGTGGTGCTTCTGCTTCTAACTCTTACAGTATGACAGGAAAACAAACACTACAGGACAAAAAGTTTATTTTTGTTTGGCTCTTTACTGCATTTCTATTACATAATTTGTACTCCTATTGCGAAATGAAATTCAATGAAGGAAGAAGAACAAAATCATTTACTTAAAGCCATCACGTAGGTACTCCTAAAAAGAGTGCTGGCGGTAAGGCATGCTTGTCCGTGCGCCAACGCCATTGGTGTATCAGTCGATCTTTCATCCCGCTCTGCACTAACACATCCCCTCTATTACCTTCATTCCAGTGCTCTTTTTACGCGCCATAAAAATACCAATACAAAAATATTTATTTCTCTGTTGATTAAAAAAACAGGTTATGAGTTATGACAATAAATGCATCATGGTTTACAGTTTAAATAATTTTCCGATTTGTACAGATTTTATCACAGATTAATGATGTGCAGATTCTCTGTAGGTCCATCACTAGAATGAGATCAGTGCTTTAGGTGCTCTATCTATCAATTATCAAAATTGGCTTCTTATAATTCAAGTTCGTTACTATACGACGCCATTGTAAATAACTTTTTTTTGTTTGTGCTATGGAATAACACCCAGAGTAATATTAGAGGAAATAAACAAAAACGATAAGAATTGCTTCTTATCGTTTTTAGAGGTGTTTTGTTTTAACTGTTCACTACTAGATTAAATTTTGAGAGGTGTTTTGTTTTAACTGTTCACTACTAGATACGAGTCAGTTTATAAAAGTATCCTACGAATAATAGGTATTAACGGGTGCAGGTATCATAATTAATGTCGGATTTAGCGTAATCTATTGGGATGATAGGAGACGTTGTTCTGGTAGTGTTCAGAGACCCTGACTACAAAATCGAGGGTTGCGGGTTCGAATCCCGCTAGGGGTAAGTATTTCTGTGCTAAACTCCCGCATTTGTACTCGAGTCATGGATATTTATAAAAGTATATACATACTTAAGTATGTCTATCCATTCTCTAGCTTCCATGGTACAGGCTTCGAGTCGAAGTCATGTTTTTTTTTATTATGTAGATAGTTAAAAACTGATTGTTCCCTATAGGTTAAGTGTTAAGCCAAGACAGCGCTAGGTTTTAACCAACTGGACCGTTTTTCAGAACAACCCATGTCCTCACCCCATAATATTCATGCGGGACTGCGAGGTGTCGCACGTGCGGGCGCTCCTTCAGTTCATGTACGTGGGGCAGGTGAACATCGCGCAGGCGCAACTGTCCGCGTTCCTGCGCACCGCCGACGCGCTGCAGATACGGGGGCTGACTGACTGCTCGCAACACAACGACAAAGTAAGGGATGGTTACTGGTGGTCTAGCCAAGATGCCACTTTGACGATTCGCCAACGCTATCGTAGCGACTTATATCTCTTTCTCGCTCACACAGATAGTTAGTTTGCGGGAATTGCGGGATGTCAATATAAGTGGCCTCTTGGCTAGCGTACCAGGATGATGATTTAACTACAATTCAAAAAGAAAAAAAAATATATATTTAGCTTACTAAATTAGATGTGCAGTTTTTCAAGTCATATAATTACAGTTACCTAACTTACTTTAGCTTAATAAATATTTTAAGATTTTAGACTTTTAATAAATATTGTTAAATGAGATTTGATAATAATGCCGTCATGTCTGTTCCGTCGTCTCTTGCAGAAAGTAAACCGTAAATCTCCTCCTTCTCAACTACGTAATTTGCTCAGCGCCAAGCCGTCACATTCTACCTCCTCCTCCAAAGCCGCAAGCCAAAACGTCGAGTCGACCTCCGTCGAAGAACAGGACAAAAGCGCAACCCGGCGCTCCTCAGCAAATTCTCCCGATGTTGCCAGAAATAATCTCAACGAAGAAAATCCATTTCAAACTTCTAGTCAAACGAGGCCTAATAATGATGACTATAGCGAAACGTGCAACTACCCTTCGTTAAGGGTGAAAACTGATCTCGAAACTCCCGAAGTCAAAAATGAGGAAAGCGATATTCTTATGGACCCCGGCGACGGGGATAGGGCGGAGAAATGTGAGTTTAACGCCTCGGATCTTTTGGAACCAAAAATGGAAGTTATGGAACAGGAAGCCAGCGACGAGGAGCGGTCCAACTTTCCGCCGATGTACTACGAGAACAACGCACTCGCCAATCCTTTCGCTGCTTTGCAAGGTTCGTACTCGTCGCTCGACTAGGTGTTAATCTGTGATGTTATACGAGCAAATGATCGATATCTGTTATTTTTCTCGCAGGCAACGTCGATCTCATGGGCGGCATGAACACGGAGCTCCGCGAGGACAACGCCGAAGGTAAATATACCTTACTTATCCACATTTCACGTCATTATCACACGCACACGTCGACTCGGACAGCCGCGCCCCCGGCGAACCTTTCTAGAGACACGATCGGTCGTAGAAGAGAGCGCGCGCGGTCTCGGATCGTACTTAACATGGTGGCTAGGCGCGCGGGTGTCGTGGCGACGCGGGCCCGCACCGCGGCCGCACCGCCGCCGCCCGCTGTCCTCTCCCGCCGACATACATCACGCCGGCCTCGCGCCGACAGACCCGTTTCAAATGCTATATGGACCCCGGGATGAACTCGCAGAGTTACATTTCAGAGGCGAGTGAAGCAATCCTCACTCGGCGAGGCGATATCAGCGGTCCGACTTTCCACCGAACGTTGATATCGGACCGAACCTGGCGGTCGTCGAACGCGCCGAGAGCGTAGAAAGCGCGAAGTCCGGACCGCGGAGCGGATAGCATTTGAACCCGGTCGGGCGAGGCGGAGGCGGGCGGCGGCGGCGGACGCAGTGCGGGGTGTGCGGGCAGTGCGAACTCGGTGTTGTTGGCAGCGGGCGGTGCGTCGGGCGCGCCGTGCGGGGTGCAGTGCGGGGTGTGCGGGCGGCGGTACAGCAACGCGTCCAACCTGCGCCAGCACGTGCGCCTCATCCACGAGGCGCAGCCGGTGGCGTGCGCCACGTGCGGCCGCAGCTTCAAGACGCCGCTGTACCTGCGCCGCCACACGCTGGCGCAGCATCCCGCGCGCTCGCGCAAGCCGCCGCCGCCGCCGCTGCCGCCGCTGCCCGCGCTGCGGCCCGCCCAGCGCTTCCAACAGTAGCCGACCGCCGCCGCCGCCGCCGCCCTCGCACGACTGTCGCGCTCTCTCTTACGCGCTCGAGGATCGACGATCGACCTAGGGTTGCCGACCTCGCTGACGTTTTGCTTTCACAGACGTCCCGGCCCCTCCCGTCTGCTTTTTTTGACGCAAGCTTAGTTGCGATCCTGCCGAAGTCGGTGAATTTGCTCACCAGTACTTATTTTTTTCTTATCTTCGGATATTGAGGCTCTTGTAAATAAGTTTTACTTTATCCGGCTCCGCTGGCCGGTGTCGGGTGGAAGCTGGTTTATAAATTATTGGGTAGACGGACGGTCGGCAGCCCCGGAGTCTGCGCCGGGAGACGCACTGACGCGAGCGGGCAAGTGCCCGAGTGCCGACCGGTCGGTCGCCGGATCGGAGATTCGGATGAAGCCTTATCTTTTACTTTTCTTATGTGCGAAAGCTCGGGGCTCGCGCCTGGCTTCGCCTCGCCCGGCAGCGACGCCGCTGCGTCTCCTTCTGTCGTCGTTAAGATGTAGCTTATGACGTTGTAACGAAGACTGTCAATAAATATATTATCTAGTCTGTGATCGGAGTGTCGCCGGGGGCCTATCTGCCGTCACACCTCTCCGCTTATTGCGTGCCTTTCGATAAATATACCGAGTGCCAGATATTTATATATCGTTTTAACGAGGTCCCATTTGTCTGTAGTGATTATAATGATAGTAGATTTACTGTAAATATGGACAGTTCCTTTGTGTTCTATAATAGTTTTTAACACAGGAGATATAATATCAAGAGACTTTTATTATTAGTGGTTGCAACTTAACAGATTCTTAATAAATACAGATGTTCCTAACTAAGCTGGTACCAAACAAAGGATTACTATGACACCTTGGCCCTACGGGAAATAATATCGGATGACAATAACATGACACGGAAAGTCCATGTTTTAGTCACAATAACCAGAATCATATTGCTTAGTCATGCCCTGCATAAGGGTGTTCGTTGTATGACTAATGGAGCCTCGTTAAAGGGAAGACAAGCTACCTTCCTTTTTGACAATAGACTGATTGTTGTTAAGCATTTGTTGCGACCGGTGCTGATTTTACATAACATAGGTTATTTACTGGTTACAGACATAGTACTATACATACATACATTATACACGTTATCCACTACCGTTGGGCTCTGTCCGCCGCGTTATTAGACGTAAATAAACTGTATTTTCATAGTAGAGTGTAATTTTTTTGTACTGCAAACGCGACGGAGAGCGTCGAACGCAACCGTTTTATTTGTCGAATGCGCGAGTTATGTAACTATCAGAGATACATACATTCGTGACGAAACAACAATAGTGATATTTTTATACACAATAGTTTTATCTTTACACAATGTTATTGTTGAGTGATTGGACGGCTCCCGGTAAATAGTTTGTACAAAACTCAGATGTAATGATTGAATATTAAATGTCTTCAAATTCGTATATTTAATGATTAATTAATGATCCATAATATTAGTTGTTTAACTTGGATTCACCAGCGAGAGTTAAGAGGACGATGAGAATGAGTTACTTGCCATGCTGTATGTGTGGGATGAGGCCCAGTGTCATTACGAGATGAATAGTTTTCAAACACTTTTCTAGGCGGAATTTGTTTCCTACTTTTTATACTGTATGCTTTATAAATTGATTTTTTAAATATCGATCACGTTTTCATTAATGTTCTTTTTTAAATGATATACAAAATCGAATGCCATAAAGAAACAGCACATCTAGTCATTTTAAATGAAAACTACTTAGAGAGGACACGTATTGAGAGTATGATTAGGGTTGTGAATTACAATATTAGTTTATCATTTGGAAATTAATTGTAAAACTGTCTGAATAATGTGTGATCTCAAGTGTGCATCCGTGATCTCTAAAATAAAACTACGCATTTATTTTGATCTGTGTTAGTCTTTAAATTATGGTTGGAAGTTGATTGCAATAATAATTACTCTTAAAATAATCGCTTATACGTATTAGTAATTGTAATTTGAATCAGCACTTTGGACTTTCCTTAAACTAATTTAGTCCCATTGATAAGTTAAGGTGCAGCTTTCATTATCTTAATATTAAAAAAGAAATGTAATAAAACTGTATAGACAAATATCTTGACACTTTCTGAATTAAATTAAGAATTTATGAAATTAGAAATTTTATCATTATGATAGTAATGTTTATGAAAATGTAATTTAAAACAAAAGACGCGACATCACACATTTTAAATTGTGGCTATTTGAAACACAGCATGCTGTCCTGTCAAAAATAATGGAATTCCTTGACGGTAGATTTCTTATGACATGTTTTAACATAATCATGTTGTATGACTATTTTATGTTTCCTAGCTTCACTGTTGCTATGTACCTATATCCACCCTAGTTGTTGCGTTTCTGTTACTGATCTTAATAGAAATAAGTCCTTAGAATATTTTATTACATTTAATTTTACAAACAGATGTTATTTTTAGTACAACATACATATAATCATTTCACGATAATTTGTTGTTTAATAAATATTAATGATCCGATAATTCAAAAATTCAAGTGTCCATAAATACAATTTGATTGTAACAGTTATAATAATATATTCTTTTGTGCAAAGTTGATTTGTGCAGAAATTATAAACTTATAAGTTTAAATGTATGTACATAAATCAGTGTAATTTTTTTACTAAATATAAAAATAAAGTATTACGAAAAAAGTACGGTTTTTAGTTTTTGACGCTATTTATTTTTTATTTTGCAATATTTTTGTTTTGAGTACGTAAGGGTTTTCTTGGTATATATGCAATGTGGTCTTACTTCATAGTATAAAATAAATAATTCATACAACCGACATCGAATGGCAAATCATGACTGAGTGACGCGACCGGCTGAACTCTGCTTTTGTTTAAAATTTTAGCTTTTATGCTTTTTCGACACTACACAATATTTTTCTTTACACAGATTTATTTTGCTCTGTTATACCACACATTTCATGTTATGTTTATGCCGTTTGGAAAACGAGTACACAGTTGTCAAATCTGTATCATTCAAACTTTTTTTTTCGTTTAAAGTTATTGTACTCTTTTTCCCAACGCGCGGCAACTGATTAACTCGGAACTGTTACATTGTGCGTTGTGGGCAGTAGGCAGATGGGACGGCCGGCGCAACCGCCCCGTGCCGGACGCCGTGTGGCTGGAGCAGCACCGGCGCGCGCTGCCCTTCGTGCTCAAGCGGGAGAACGAGCGGGGCGCCGCCGCTCCGAGGCTGGTGAGTCATAATACCTAGTTTATTTGCTTAGGGCATCACGTCTAGGAGGGGACCAGAAGAAGCACAACATTCTAGTAAACATACTGATAGAGGAGCCCACAGGCGTGGATTGCATAAGTCATCAAGCTTAATCCGTCACTGCTTATGGGCATCGACAACTCCACAACTGACTCCGCCTCCGCGACTGATATCTCTCTGGATCTCTGGAGCAGATAGACAATTTCACATTAGTGTTTCGTTTTCTGTAAGGTGCGGAAGTACCCCATCCCCGGATTAGCGGCTTATTCGAGTGGAATTGCCACTAAGCTCTACCTCTCTGAAATATCCTATTGTTTCAAACTGAAACTTAATGTGAGAAACCTTCAGGTACAATGATTTGGAAAGAACGGTTATTGTTACCATCTCACATGCAGTCTATAACACCATCATATATTTTCTCTATGGGTCATGTTTTTCAGCATTCAATCAAATTATATCGGCAGAAAAGATGTCTTGTAGAATCGGTAATGTTCCCGTCTCCACGTTTTATGCGGTCGTTAATCATATATTTTCTAACTTGGTCAGTATTTCACATGTGACCAGATTGTTTTAATTACGCGGTGAAAGTCTTACAACCATCTAACAGAACTTATTAGATGTCAATTAAACCGTTACTTGGACAATGCATTTGCAGTTGCTGAAATAAAAACGCACGACTCGGCGAACAGGCATAGCTGTGTAAAAATAATTCGGTGCAGTATAATAATGATATCTTTCATACGTCTATTCGCTTTTAGTTATGGATAAACATTTAATTTGTCAATTATACGCGTTAGTTTTTAGATACAATTCATTTTCTTCGGTTATTATAAATCATCGAAGATAAGAAAAGCCTTTAAGCTTCGGATGCCCGAAATCGGGCTGTGTACCTATTCAATTATTTTTTTATAGATACTCGCTCGCAAAAGCAACGATGGTGTCATGAAAATTTACCTAGCAACATTATGAGGCATGATTATTGGTATCACGATAACTTCTGTCATATGGGTGATAATAAAGATAAATAGCACAAATACGAAATTGTTATATATTCATAAAGTTACATAAGAGTACCATGAGCACGACCTTCTAAGAGTTTTCTTGTTCAAATAAAGAATCTTATCAAAATATGTAGTTAAATAGTCTAACTTCAACAAAGAACTTATGTTTTAAACTATTTAAACACTAACTTAATTGTGTAAGCCCTTGTATTAAGGGACGCTTCTTCAATTCACATATTACGTAACAGTGGTTGTTTCGGTCATTACAATCAACCAAACTACTGGATTTAGTGTACAAGTTTCAGCCCTCCCAAAAAGGCTTTCGGCACGTAGCTTACGAAATAAAATTGTGATAGAGATTTCGAACCGCCCAATACAACACCCAGGAACTACCAGCACATAACAAAATGCGACCTGACAATGTGGCTGACCTACGTCAAAAAGGAGTATCACACATGGAAATAAAAAAAGATAATTGTTGTGTGATCAAAGTCCATAATCAGATATGGTGGCCCACAATTACGTTGTTGTTTTATCTCGGTTGCTAAGAGCTTATATTTATAGCGTATCAAAACAAAACACATATCTTAGCCCTAGCATGTCTTTCCTTATCATCGACATTACAGTTTATCGTTCGAACACACTGTACTTTATACACAATGGGGACCTCAATTTGCCTGTTTTTACATTTCATCATCATCTTGTTGATTCCGTATTATATTAATTAACTAACGCGAGAAGTATGGTTATTTATTTTAGAATGTTTAATGAGCTGGCGAAACAGCGTCGTATTGCTTAAATAAAATTTCCACACTGTGAAATATCATCTTTTTAATTTTATTAATTAAATATATATAATTTTACTCGGTTACTGTTGTGGTAACTTTGTTGCAAATTTTCCGAAAATAGCGGTGCCTTGTCGTTTGTGATTTTATGTTTTGTATCATTGCAACAAAAAAAAATATTTTTACTATGTAAATTCGGCCAACGCTATGGTGAAGTGAATGTGGAGTGACTACCACTTAATATTTTTATCACCTGGTCTAATAATTCAAAAAAATAACAAATGGATGTTAAGTTGATGTTGCTTGTAGTATTAACATAATGTTACAACAAATGACATGAGATTGTTTTTTCTTTCATTGCATTTACTCTTCTCATAGCTTTAACAATTACTTATTATACTCCTGAGAAGATTTAAATGAAAATGACTCGTCTCTAAATTGATATATAAATTTATTTCTGTCTTATATTGATGATGGAGAAAATGTAGGAAAAAGTTAATACATAAATGTATGTTTGCAATGTACAGTTGTACACGTTGATTCCATATCAATAAGATATGTCATGCACACCTTGCATCGTGAAGTCTCGAAAAACATTCTGTCGGCTTCGTAAAAACCAGCGACAGAAGACTGACGTCTTGCCGCTATCCATTGACAAGATTGTCAATCGGGACACGGCACTTTCGATTCAACATGAAATTACTAACTATGGACAGACGAAACAACATATCTTTATGTATGAAATTCATTGGTCTCTATTTAACCTGAAATATTGTATAAGAAATAGGCAAAGATATTTTTAACCCATCGGCGGCGTAAGAAGCGATTAAAGAGACAATCCGTGGGATAGACTGCTGCTTATAGCTGCGTTCTTATGTATTATACCATTTACCATACTGAGGTTACCAACCAGCAGGGCCGTCTTTCTAGTCCAGTCTGCCTAGTATGATGGATGGACATATCTACCGGCGGGGAAAGGGCCAGCCTAGGTCCAGCAATGGCTGCGACAGGCCGATGATGATAAATCCACCCATAAGTATTTGAAAGTGATTTTTGACTATAACATTTCAACAGATAAAACTTGGCGAGGGCGTGGAGATCCGCGAGGAGCTGCTGCGCGGCGTGAAGTGGGGCGACTACCGCAAGGTGACGCGCGGGCTGGCGGCGGCGCTGTTCTCGCCCATCGAGCTGGCCACGTGCTCGGTGACGGGGCAGCGCTGGTCGCGCGCGGGGCAGGAGGCGCGCCCCACCAAGCCGCCGCTGGACCGTCGCCGCGTGCACGCGCTCATCTCCTACGTCAGCCGGCACTTCCCCGACGTCGAGGTCAGCCGGATCAAGCAGGTGCTAGCCTACAAGTGCAAGGAGAACTGCGCCGCTCTCCGGATGAGGACCGCCAGGTGATATATTTTTTCTATATCGGATATCGATAGTCGTATCAAATAGCGACAGACACATCCAACATCTTGAAAATTAATTTATTGCTAATTTGAATAAAATATTTTCTATATGAGTAATTCTGGAAAAAAACTCACCAGAAACAATTAAAAAAAAACGGATTTCGTCTCAATATCGTGTAGTATTAAGTAATGGAATGCGTTACCAGCATGGGTGTTTCCGCCGTCCAATAACTTTGGTTCCTTCAAGAGAAGCCTGAAGAAGTATCTCGCGCAGGTATGGCGATGCCATCAGATAGGATACCACTCTGGTACCGCATCCGAAGTCATGGCAATTAGGGCTCCTCTTTTGCTTACCATCAGACAGAGCGGAGCCAATATACCGACCCAAAATAAAAATAAAAGTACATATTTGTTCGTATGTCGGCGCAGAATCGCCTTTGCCATTTCTGATTGACTACCGTAGACTCAGACATCAATTAGCTTTATACATATCAAGTCAATGAACTTCAAGTCAAAAATAAAATTCTAGGTATCAAAAATATCATTGAAATTAAATTTCATCATGGTGTCTTATAATTTGTTGATAAGATATGCATGACTCGTGTGCTATGTGAAACCTTCAATGTTTACTTATTAGCATACAATTTACTCGAAATTTATTAAAAGTAACAACTAATTTAAGAGTAGATCTCATTTTAATGAAATGGTTGTCCAGAGGGGCTCGATTTATTTGTGTGAATTATTCGTATTATGAACATCATTAGACATAACATTATATGTATATCTGATGATGGTTCTAATGTATATACTATAATAGACTCCGTATAATATTGGATCATGGTTCAAGGGTACTCTGACAAGATAGGGATAATGATTGTGAAACTATTTCGCTGTTTGGGGTTTCGTTACAATAATCTTTGTCTTGTGACCAGCATAAAAGTAAAGCTGTGGTGCTGTTCCTTATAATATCTATTGTAATAGTTCATTGCAAAAATCTCCATTCTCTTATTGTTATTTCAATACTATTTTACGTCTATGAGTTACAATTATAGATGCGACGCCGGTTATTAACGATTTTAACCGTGCGGGTAAATATGCATTTTTCGTTAGAAACGGTTAATAACCCGCATTTTATGCATTTTACGGTTAAATTCCACTAGATTCCGCTAGATGTAAATAAGTGTTTGTATAATAATAATAGTAATAGATTGTATATTAGACGCAATTATAAATTAAAGCGACATATAATTTAACATTTACGTTTCGTAGTATTTGCGTGAAAGAGTAACAGACATCTATCCATCCATCTATTCTTACAAACTTTCGCATTTATAATCTTAGTAGGATTAGGTAGTAGGATAACATCTAAAATGAATTTTATTTATCTTTTGAATATCGATTTTCTCTTCACAAAGGAAAAAAACTATACCCTTTTTAGCTGTCACTGTCAGATAACTAACCGTTAACAACTGCATTTTATCGGTAGCTAACCAAAAATTTGGTTATTTAACGGTAGCTAACGGGTTTTTTACAACTATAGTTACAATGCACTCGAAGAATTTAAATATTGTTTTTGCTTGACCTGTTCTTCCAAATCGCAGTAATTTGATAATCAACTCTCATTTTTATTCCAACATCGAACGTTATCGTCTGTATAAGTTTTATCACTTTTATTTACTTATTTAAAGTGCGTAAGTCACGTATGTCATTGATAATTTTGGAAGTTTTACTGCTTGCGGGGGGTAAGGAGACATTTATTAATAGATAGTTTTTCCTCGTTGTTCAAAAGGCCCATTCTTTTTGCTAAACAATTTTACACATAATTCCCAGAAAGTCGGGTCCTTGTCGGTACCCAGTGGAGGCTTTCGTTATGCAGTAAACTGTAACAGGCTGGTAATTAGATGCAGTACCGTCTTTCGCCTATTGAAGACCCTGGGTGCATAAGCCTTAAAACTCTGGTTTGGTAATCGTGCAGGGTCTAGGGCTCCCAATTCATCGCGGAGCCCTGGGCACGTGCCCGTTGTGCCCAGTGGGAAGAAGGGGTCTGATAAGATGGCAAAAAATATCATATTATTAACAATTAAATTAAAAACAATTGAATCCACAAACTCTCGATAAGATTTCAGTGGCTCCACCACTTTACAATAGGAAGAAATAATTTGAACAATTAATATTTTCATCTTATTTGTCAACTCAGAATAGTACCATCGGTTCGCTTTTTGCTGATGACAAAATAATCTCGGTATTTTCCTTAAATTCATTTATTTTAATTATATTCTGATTATTCTTAAAGAGAGTTAAAGATAAAGTCGCAAGCGCGATGCGTATGTGACCTGAGCGGTGTCGTCATCCATGGCGGCCGGTACGAAAAGAAATAATAAATTGATAGCTCTTGAACTTTATACGTAACTCACGACAACACTAATTATAAACCGTTACGATGAAGACGTTTTATTTACTAATGGCATTAGCGGTCATCATTGTCATTTTTCAAATAAGAATGATTGTGTATCTTCGTTTGTTTTTATTTTAGGAAATATATGGAGGAAAACTATTTTTTTGATAATGTATGTTTACATCCTGAGCTATAAATATAGCTCAGGAATATTAAGCGGTGTCTAGAATACCGTAGGACGGAATATGCTTATCAAAAACCTCGTTCTTTTTGATTAAAAACGTAAATAATCTAACAATAGAAACATGCAGATTGGATATGTACATATTATGTACATCCTGCTCAAACAGTATTTTCACTGTATCGAATTGCACCCGCGACCTCTTGTATAGTTACCGAATTCTCAGCTATTACATCAAAACGGTCGTTGAACTGTTTATCATTGTCGATTAAAATGTATTCAATCGTTACTAATTAGATTAAGACGTTAGGATGAAAACGTCTATTAAATCGCCAGTTAAGAGTTTAAGAAGTTATTCCGGAACATTTGGATTTTCCACGTACGTACATGTTATTCGACAACCGTCAAGTAACATGTACGTACATACGAGTACGTACATGTTATTTGACTGTGTGTCCAGTTAGTCTAGTGGTCAGAGATTTGCTACAAAACCAAGGGTTGTTTCATATAGAACAAAATATTTGGATAAGCATACGTATCAAATTTAATCAGTTTTACATTCATTGTGGATCGAAATTACCATTACAATTGAACTTTGTCTCTTCTTTGTGAACTGAGTTTAGTCAATGGCTCGATGACATTTTTGATAGTGATCCTATGCCAGTCATCGTGGCGTCAAATTCTACTCCTGTGACTTCCTTATACTTAGATATGTCTATTTACTTGCCTTTGTTAACCCTTTTCTTGGCAGTGTAACACGGGTGATACATTCAAATAAAAAAAATCCTGAGCCCTGACCAAGCGGTTTAAGATATTTATTTTACGCATATTTCATAAGTGACCTATCATAAATTTGAAAATTAAATGCTTTATTGGCCGAAAAGTGTACTGCTATCATTGGTGGACAAAATGAAGTCACGGAGGCACGTTGGCTTTCAGCGCGTGATAAGTTTATTTGTGTATTGACTGTATTTATGAATATTTGTGTGTTTATTCATTAGTATTTTATAGAAGAAATACTACTTTTTGATTTTCCATTCATTTCTTTGGTGTTTGTAGCTATTTGGCAATTTTATAACTATTTAACTAACTATGTATCATATATGTTACACTGCCAAGCTCCCCGTGTCCTAGTTTGTATCATATATGATACATGTAGGATCGAGGGTGGAAATAATAGAGCTGGGAGAGGTTTCCTTGCTTTATTCCATGGTATAACGTCTTTACCACGTCATGGCACTCCGTCGTCTCCCCTCCATCTGACATCCTTACTCACCTTATATGCTTCCATTCGTTCGTTCCTCGTACGGTCATCATACTGCGCTCTCATTGGTCGTCCACACTCGTCATTCATTACTCATTCACCATTCCTCCATAGATAATCATCACATAGACAACCGTCTATCCATCCCACATTCGGCCATCCTGCACTGATGTCTGTCCTCAGACATCATCAGACATCATTTAACATCATCTAACATCATCAGACATCCATCCCACTCGGTCATCCTGCATCGTCAAACGTCATCAGCCATCCTGTCTCGTTCACACCCGGCCATCTTGAACTTATGTCTGCCCTCAGACATCGGCTCTATTCACAGCATCAAACTGTCATAATCATCAATCACCATTTCATCGTAATCCACACCGTATTTAAAACTTAATTTACATCTTAAAAACAGCTAAAACAAACTGAACATCTTTGCTACAATAAAAAAAAACAACATAACAGAGTCTTCTTAAAAAACACCAATTACAAAAACAATCATTATAAAAAAATACCATCATCAAATTCCTGGATCAAACTTGCGCTCTAGTACATCATCAGAAGTAAATCCATTATTCTTCCATACATCATCTTTCTCCAACGACACACATCCATACGTCATCATCAACAACACTCCTTCTAAAAACTTTTGCCCAACACTCACACGATAATGCCAATAAAACTTCTTCACAATATAAAATGAAACTCCGTCGTAACTGTCTTCATCAATCTTGGCATCTAAATGAACTTCTCTCTTCGGTTCCATTTCTGACCGTCCAGATCCTTCCTGATATACAGTACTATCTTCGTAACCTGGATTTCCAATTTCATGCACCTCGTCAGTTATTATGTGTTTCTGTGGCTTCTTACAATCTGTGTTGCTGTTTACATCAGATATGACACTGACATTTGACTGTTCATTATCCGCCATCTTCGTATAGACCATAGTGTTCTCGTCATCACAGTCGTCGTCTTCGTAGGAATCTATGGTCTGCTCTTCGGAGTCGTTCGCGTCTGTTTCGTCATCCCTCGTATTTACGATTATCGTGTTCGCATTGTCCGAGCACAATCGACCGCTGCCGATCGTAGCCGATGGCTCTCGATCGCGAAGCCGACCACGCGTCGCGCTAATGTCATGGCCGCACTTACTCGAATTGTACAGATCCTCATCTGGAAATTCCGTTAAAATGGCCCTTTTTAAATCCTTCCAACTCATTGGGCGCTCTGAACGCAACCACAGAGCTGCTGTGCCCGTCAATGACCGCCTCGCCACTACAATCTGTTCGAGAACCGACCATCCCATCCTTTCTGTGCTGGTTTCTACATCGTTCAACCACTGTAGCACTGAACGATTGCCTCTTCCGTCGAATTCTGGCACTAACTCCGCTGCCCTTTGCAGGAAACGCTTATGGCTCATCATGTTCACTTCGTCTTTATTGTCTTTGTAGGAGTCGTCGTCTTCGTAGTCTCCGTCGTTTTCGTCGTCGTCGTCTTCGTAGTCTTCGCCGTCGTCGTCGTCGTCTTCGTCGGTGGGCGTCTTTCTTCACCGTAAAAAAACCGTCGTCTTCAAAACAAAATTTTCGTCGTCGTCGTCATTTGTTTTCCGTCGTCACGTCTCTTCGTAGTCGTCGTAGCAGCTCCTTTTCCGCCTCGATCCTGTCGATGTTCTGACACGGACGAGCCCCCAAAAATGTAGGATCGAGGGTGGAAATAATAGAGCTGGGAGAGGTTTCCTTGCTTTATTCCATGGTATAACGTCTTTACCACGTCATGGCACTCCGTCGTCTCCCCTCCATCTGACATCCTTACTCACCTTATATCAAAGATTTTGGAAGTCAATAGATAATCCATATGTCAGGTTTGAGTGAAGCCACCAAAACTTCAAAAATTCACCTATTTTTACACCTATAGTGCCGTGCCTATCGATAAAGTCCTCGAGCCAACAAGACGTTTTTCTACTAAGAGATTTTTTTATGAAAATGATTTTTTTATGAATTAATAATAATCATTGAAAATGTTCATCATTAAGTGAAAAAGTGTAAAGAAAAGATACAATATTACACGATTCAGTTTAACAAAGGTAATTTAAGTTTATATTACCTTTAAGTCAACCCGTACTCAGCACATCTCTTCGCCTGTATCTCTCTACAAAGTTTGTTTCTCTCAACACAAGTCGATTAAAATTATTAATTCGTAGATAGAGTGCAAGTTCTTTATAGACAGATACATATCTTATAACAATGCAGTGCATTGTGCGTGGATGCAGATCGCGAGAAAGACGAAAAGGAGAATTTAAGTGAGAAAATCAGTTTCCAAAAGTGAGTACTTACATGATTATATATTTTCATAATAAATAAAAGAATAGAATGTGATTTCTAATGCCAGAAAAACTATTTCCATTACTTTTATACTAGAAATCGACATTATTACAAAAGTAAATTTGAGAATCGTAAATTTTCCCATTTATTATCAAAAAATATTCTGTATCAAAATTTTACGTGCAATAGACTACACATATAAACGGAGAGTCGATATCGATGAAAATCGGTACGCATGTACTGGAATCCCTAGTTCATCCACGTCATAATGACGCTTAGACGATTTTTGTCGGGTGTCTGGTATCTTGCTCTATCACACTTGATTCATAGTAAGGAAAAAAAGGACAAAAAATCTGTCAAATCATAGTCTCCATCTAGTACTTCCAAAATCTTTGCCTTATATGCTTCCATTCGTTCGTTCCTCGTACGGTCATCATACTGCGCTCTCATTGGTCGTCCACACTCGTCATTCATTACTCATTCACCATTCCTCCATAGATAATCATCACATAGACAACCGTCTATCCATCCCACATACATTTGCCAAGTCCTGAGTGATTTAATAATTATACAAAATTGGATAATACCGTTTAATTTACAAATATTTGAAACATTTTCTCATTTCTGGATGCAATGAATTTCATGTACTAAAATTGTTTTTTGGTTTTGTTTGTTTTTGTTCGCGGGTTTTTGAACAAAGTTATCCCAATTCTTACCCCTGCTGCCTCGCTTCTTCCTGCATGAAATTACCAAATACCGTTTATCAAAAATGTTATAATATAAAAATCTCCTTAACCTTGTTTGTCCTGTTCGTCCGTCTTATTCAACACCAATTAACATACCGAAAAGTACAAGATTCAGACTTAGAAAAATAGCTGTTACTCATAAGACGTACTAGGGAAAAGAAACTGTTTTTGCGACTTTCATCAATTTGGCTAATTCAATTACAAGTTAGCTTATGTTTACATAAACTATTCACTTATTTAACTTCATCTCATTTAAATTAACCTCGTTCTTTGATCATTTGTTTAATATCATCCTGTACCCTATACTTGGCAGTGTAACATATATGATACATATTGTTTCTCAAAAACTAAAAGTAAAAATATTTTTTTTGTATTTTTATTGGCTCATTTGAGTCATATCTAAGCAGGAAATATTACAATTAAAACAGTTTTAACAAATTCATAGTCTTGCCAAGATAAGGGTTAATATTATGATATCAAAGTTCGTACAAAAGCAATTTTTAGGAAAATAGTTGGATTAAACAAAAAGCATCACATATTTTTAATGATCCAATAAAATAAGAAATCCAATTTCTATTGTTGCCGATTTTTTAAATCAGACCTATTTCATTTTTACTTTGGCTTGAAACTAAGCGCTTTAAGACTGCTTTTCTTAATCTTTTATTTTGGGATATAAATCTTTCAGTTCTATTACTCATACCCGATCGTTGGATATAAGTCTGACATGATTATTAATAAGGACTTTGTTGAAAGTTCTCATACCGCGCAACTCGAGGCAGTAATTCAATTTGAAGTAGGCTTTCCAATTGTTTCAGCGAGTCGACCAACTACCTACTGAGCGCGGCCGCCCGCCCGCCGCCCTGCGACGACGCGCCCGGCGGCAGCGCGCGCTCATCATACACCAACTTGTGAGCATACTTATTATAATATCCTTTTTATAACAACTATTTTTTAAAATATAATTATAAGTTCTAACAATTTCAAATAGAAACGTGCTGACTTTAGTTGGCACTACTTCATAGGTACAGTTTTCTATTCAAGCTATCGTGTTTGATATTTATTCAATTACTCTTCTTAGATCATGGTGATGCTATTTGTCCTTTGGGAGACTTTCAATTTGCATGAGATTATAAATATGTGTATGTCATATCCTTGGCAGCGCTACCGAGTATAAACTAATCGAAGTCTCTGTTGATTCCAGCGAGGCGAAGGGCCCCGGACCGGGCGCCGGCGGGCCTGGCGGCGGGCCGGGCGGCGGGCCGAGCGGCGGGCGCGAGGCCGCGGAGGGCGAGGGCGCGCAGTGATGCCGCTGCCGCCGCGCCCGCGCCGCACGTCTGTTGCATATCAATTTCATAATCTTGTTATTTTTACCAAAAATAAGAGAAAGTCGACGACAGCCGGTCGGCCGGGCGGCGCGGTCGCCGGTCGCGCGGAGAGTATATTTATCGGAGCGGCCGCGCCGGCCGGCGGCGACGGGGCGCGCGCGTCGAATATTCATATTTATTTAGGTGATATTTTTCTATTGGCTACTGATAAGATTTTATCTCGTTATGGATCCGCCGGCCTCGCCGGGGATGCATTGTCGTACGTAAGGAGGGGGAGGTGTCGCGCCCGGAGCTCTAGCAATAATTTATCAGGTTCCTAAGACATGTTTCGTAGTTAGGTTCTATTTGCACGAATTCTCGCGAACACTGCCGCTTGTTTTCTAAATTTTTTTCGAGAATATTAGTCGTTTAGTCGCTTACTTTACTTTATAAAATGAGTCATTTTCAGAGTTACGTTAAAATTTGTATATGAGGCATTTAAGTGCTGTACGAGGGACCGTTGCAATTGCAAAGTAAATATATCAAAATGGCATAATTTTTAGGACTAACATAGAGATATTATAGTCATTTCGTTTCGTAGGTGTAAATGATAAAGAATTTATTTTGGAGTGTCAGGTTTGGATATTGTAAAGTCTTTGGAGAGCTGTGATCATGATGGATATAATAAAGCAGTCATATTTTTAAAATATACAATTAAGAGTTATTACGTAATAATTATCGAATGTACAGAGTATCTGTATGTGTATGATTCGTCGTGGTTGTAAGGCGTCGGAACCGATCGCCGCTCGCGCGACTCGTCAATTCTCGCGACAAGCGGTCCTACACATCGCGCACGGATGTATTTATCATATCAAAAAAGCAATAACTATTATTTGATAAAAAAAATACTATTTTTAATTTTTAAATACTATTTTAAAGTTGTTAATAATGTAGTTAGTAAATTAAAAAATATCTTGAAAAAGTCCACAGTCATTTATATAGTTCTTTTGAACGTAAACTAATTCCTCATAATAATGTCTCACGTTGAATGATGTCATATCATTTTGTAACTTAGTTTTTTGACAACTGGTTATATTTACACGTTGTACAAGTGAAAAAATTGAATGTTTTAATCGGGTCACGGTCGATTTTGGAGCTTTTATAGCTCGACGTGCAAGCGAGTTGCGAACGACATAATGTGTTTGCATGCTTTCTGTAGACCCTTCGGTCGGTCTGTATGTGTGACGCGCGTTGTTAAGTGTACTCACACGTATGTTCTGTTCCACATTGATCACCTGGGTGACTCTTTCGGGCCCTTTGTATCCCGCAAATATAATATGATCTGGGTGCCTATCATCTTTGAAATGTATTATTAGGGCTTTAGTTTGGTGGCGTTGACCATTTATAATCAAGTCCCACTTGTTTTTCCTTTCACTTTTACAACGAAGGTTGGCCTTGCCTATAACGAAATTACGACTTACTTTTTTAATATTTGTTTATTTCTTGGTGATATTAACATTTTAAGATTCTGGCTAACAATATGATAACTATTCTGGCTTTTCTAATGAACACCCAGCGTTATGTTCGCGGGTGACCAAATGATCACACTAAAGCGTAGCCAACGATCTTATGTCCATCAGGCGATCAACATGGAATAGAACGTACTCAGACCGCCAGCACGTTAGCGACCCCTGTATAAGATTGGTGTACCTATTAATAAGTTCCAGTTACCAGAGTTAGGGTATTTTAGTAGTCACACAGTGCTACTTAGTGAATTCTTACTAACTTGTACTATTTTGCGATGCCAATCAAAGGTCTTAATGCTCAATTTTGCCAAATTTTACTTGCCGAAAACGCGTCTTGTCTATTATTTTCGTGTAATTAATGTTCGATAGTGCAGCTGTTCCCGACGGTTAGGTCTCTTAGATAATTTGAATAATAAGGGAATGGTCAGGTTGCTCAATATGGAGTGTGTTTATATATTGTGGGTTCATGTAAAATATCTTAACCTAAAAATTGAAAATTTTGGCCCAATCAAAGTTATCATTAGGAAAATTAATTGAAAATTTAATTGTAAATTAGGAAATTGAAATTGGGAGTTCTAAAGAGTTTGCAAGTTTAAATACTTATGTGACGAATGCTCGAGATGCAATATGTTAATTTAGTGCCAAATGATATAAGTTAACTCGTAGCAATATATCGTATCCTAATGCTCTTGTGTAATTTCTCACGTAGTGTTAATGACCTATGAGGTTTCAAAGGTTTCTTTTACAAGACTATATAATAATATATTTATACAGGGAAAGTGTTAGGTAATGTATTGTTGTTCGGATCTAAGAGTGTTGTTGAGGTAAAATACTCATTGTGGAGGGGTGTAAGAGTAAGGGCACCGGCCGAGTTCCGCACGCTGCTACTAGTCTAGTGTTTTGATATGTATATTGAGGAGGAGCGACCACGCCCGCCAGCGCTGCTCCAGAGACTCGTGCACTTACTTTTACACCCTGAAATGTATATAGCACTGAATGAGCAATGGAACAAGAGAATTTATTTACTCAAATAAGTTTTTTAATTATTTACTATAATAATTTTTTACTAAATTTTAATATACATTATTTTGCATTTTATGATTGTAATGGCAGCTGTCCATATACAGTGACTATTAAATCAGTCTAATTTATTTAGGGTTTCATAAATAAATTGTAAAACGATACATCGAACATGACACATTGGGCACAAATATTATATTTAACAAATAAAAAATGCTTAAGTTTTCTTTGCTTGCTAATGTATGAATATAGTCAAAATCGTAACGATATCGTTCCTGACTTAGTGTCTGTTGATATATTATGTAGTTAAGTGGAACCCTAAAGTAATGTTAATTTTCACTGAGCAGATATCTGTAACTTTGTATATAAAGAGAACAACATCGATGCCACTGTGCTGAGAGTGCACAGCGTTGTGCCAAAATTACGTACTAGTCTTAAAAACAAATGTTGTTATCATTTTTCAGATTTTATTTAGTCCAGAATGTGTTTGTTCCTGTGCTGTGAAATAATGTTTGAAACAAATCAACACGCGGCGAGCGCACGTGTGGTCGCGGGGCGCCGCGGTAGGCTTACGTACTCGACCACATTGTGCATAGTTAGTTAACTTCTTTACCTAGTTGAAAACGTTGTTTTATAAAACTACGATTGAACAATCAACGTTAATTAAACTATTGTAAAATTTAAAGTTATGCCCTGTCGTCTGTAGTTTTATATAATGATCTGTACTCGTGCAAGTTGCTTTGTAGATGACGTCGACTTTAAAACGACTGAGAAGATCTGATTCGATCGATTGTTAAATGAGGCTAAAGCATACTCATAGGTTAGGAAAAAGGAAGCGGGCTAAGCCTGTTCCGAAAAAATGGTGTAAATGAAGCTAAGCTTGAACAAATATTTATGTATACCTTTCTGACTTGCCTTTTTATCAGTGCGGTGGGTATACGCCAAAAGTTAACTCTATAATTATAGGTACCGGCCGTTTAAGCTGGAGTTTATCTCGAAATGTACTGTATATGTACTGATGTTATGAAACTGACAGCAATATATGGGATGTTCATCAAAAAGGGGTGTGTCTGTGCAAAGAAAGGCCATGAATTTAGTAGATTAGATAGTAGCTGTATCCCATATATTCCTAAGCAGCTTTTTTTATATACAATACATGTGGCCTTACATTGAGCGTGGGAGGGATTGGTTCGCCAGACGTGGGTTGCGTGGGCGCAGTGAGATGTGTAGCGTAAGGGCGCATGAGATGCGCGCGCCATCTACCTCGCAACTTGTCTCGACAGGTCACGTGTCATTGATCTAATCATCTACCTAGGATTTTTTCGGGAAGTTGTGTTGATTTGTTGTTATATTTAATAGTATTTATAAAATGCACATAATAATTATTTAGCTTTGAGCTTGTGCAATATTATTCCAAATTGTTTGTATAAAATCTGTTATAATTATTTCTAAATTGTTATATAAATATTTTTGTAAACATAAAAGACAAAGGCAACTGAAATTATATTTTTGTTGTGCATTTATTATAAAAGTATATCATACCACAAACTCATTGTGGACTCAATGTCTGCGCCTGTGAAAACTGTTAATTAGGTACTTGCAGTAGACGATTTGTGTTAATCTGATATCGTGAGTCAATTGTAGTAATGTTAATGTTCCCTTTTATTTAGAATAATTTACATTTTAAACAGACTAAAACGAAAATTGCTCAACTGATGCAATGATAACTGCAGATTAGACATGAATAATTTTATGTAACGTCTATTTCTTTATTATGATGATGTATTTATCTGATATCAATTTTATTTTGTGAGTTATGGCAGCGCATGTTAGTCTTATGTTTATTCTTAAGAGAGGCCAAATGTTGACTTGCTTATGTGAGACTGTTTTGCCAAGAATCAGAAAGTATATTATTACCTACATTGTTTTAAAATAAATGCTTTTATATGAAAATTTACTCGTTCTATTTATTTTCTTCCTCAACTTAATCAAACAAAAAATATCTACATATATCTGTTATACACTGTTATGTTTGTCTTTAAGATTAACTGAACAGTTAATCTCAAACCCATCCTGCATATGTTTCAAATAACAAAAGTCAAAACCACACACAAAAGTGTGTGCAGGTAATATTCACGAAACTTTTAAGTATAAAACAAAATAATCAGTAATCAAGATAAAAATAATGAACAGTTGACGAGGAGTTTAGAATCATGGTTTATATAAATCAATGGAAGCATGATAATGATTTTTAAAAGGGAAAAGAAAATAAATACAGTGACACAAAGAAATTCCAAAATATCCTCATAGAATTTTCCTTGAACGATAAAAAATTGTAAGTCCCGCTAGGTAGATTTATTGTTGGTTTGTCGAAAACCGTAAACTTGTAAAAACCGGTTCAAACGAAATCGACGCTACACTATTTTAGTGTTGTCGTAGACAGTAACGTTTTGTAGACTGTATAAAATGTTTTCTTTGAGTGATATAAGTAGAAAAAGTAAATGTCATCGACCTGAACCAAAGATAATAGACTTAAGAAATTCCAAAGACAATTAATTAATAAAAAAAAATAAGTCAATGTCAAAACGACAACAAGTTTGATTACAATTCGTGCGAATTATTTTTTAATAATTATTTATTTCGGGAATTACTATAATACAATAGATGTTTAATGTAATTTATTACAGTTCCTCTCAAATCCAGTCTTTCTGCAATTTAGATGGCGTTTCCACAGCCTAATGCACAGAGAGGTTAGCTAAGTATTCAGATTGGTAAACTAGTACTTGTTCGTTTATTATTTGCTTGCTTAAATTGTTAATATTAATATGTTCAACCGTTTTTCCAGAACTGACGAACCGCAAAATTTTAGAGGAACTTCAATTGAAGAAACAAATGCTTCTGAAGCAAGGTGCTGTCGCTCCGCTCACTGCTACGTCCATATCTCTCGCCCAGCCGAGCCCCGTCAGCCAGTTGCCTATGTGTTCGATTCCACCAGTATCTGCTACTGCTGTATGTTAAAACTTCGTAAATATTTTACATGAAAATGAAGTTATATTGTTTTAAAGCAATGTTGCCTTCTGTGTATGACCACATTCTTTCTATTCCAGGGTTTCCCTCAACTTCCAGAAGCCAATATAGTAAACACAAGTCACCGAGCGGCGTTACAACACGCCAACGCGACTTCCTGTGGGTTTTTCGTGTCACAAGATTCTTCATTTGGTAATCAGATCCTTCCGGTGTTGCCTCGGTTTGAGAATAAGTGAACTTTGTGGAAATGTCAGCTGTAATGAAGCTGAAGGTCTTGCAGGGCCACCTGCAGGAGTTAAATGGCTTCTCTGAGCCAAAGATAAAGTTGGAACAATATGAAACACCACCACACATTGCAGCGGTTGCTCTTTACACTATACAGGTATTGTTATTTGATAGAAAACTATTTATGTTATGTTTATGAAAAAATTATGTTTGAATGTGAAAGTAATCTAAATGCTCTTGGAATTGTTGCATCTTTCTGTTTGCAATTGTCATAGAGCTGGAAGTAGCCCAATTGAATCTCAACCAAATTTTTTTATGTTTTTAATATAAGACAGATCTTCCTTTTTATAACACTTGAATCATTCGTATGCGGGAAGGGTGCGTAAATCTGTACCCGTCGTCTGCGGCAACATAGCGCGAGTTTAAGACCGTATTTCAAGTGTATATGTTTCAAAATAGAGTTGAAAGTGTCACAGGTCATCTGAACACTGATCAGTGTTACCGCAGTTTCATACTAGAACACTGATCAGTGCTTAAGCAACTGAAGGGTTAATTTTGGAATGTCTTTTGTAATATGTATCTTGTCTGTTCCAATGTTTTCATAACAGTTTAATTCTGTCATGAAATTAAATAAATATCAAGGAATAGTATTTAATCTAACTTTTTCAGACACAATTTGATGCAGTGGATGGAAAATTGGTACTCGACGCAGGCTGTGGCCCAGGAGCTCTAGGGCTTGGCGCAGCTCTCATGGGTGCGGGTGCGGTCACTGCAATAGACATTGATGAAGACGCTCTGGAAGTCTTCAGTGAAAATCTAGATGATACAGGGATGACTAATATTGATGCTGTTCAGTGTGATTTTTTAAGCTCGGATACATATAAGTAAGTGCAACTTGTCTATTAAACTAGCTACTAAAATAGTTTTCATAATATTTAATGGAATAATGGTATTTTGGATGTTGTCCGTCATGCAGACTGAAACTACCGAATGGATATTGATGAAATTTGGTATACAGGCAGGGTATATAGGTATATAGGCTGACTTTGGTGATAGAATATCGTTAGTGGTAGAGCCATGCTGTTTCACAGCTTGAATGGGCCGGCTCGTCCGGGGAAGTACCACCCTCTCACATAATATCAACGTGAAATAATAGTATTTACTATTGTGTTTCGTCTGGTTTGTGAGTGTGCCGGAGGCCCACACCCCCATAACCCCTCCCCCTCATTTGCTTTGTTAAAAGATTTACCCCAGGGGGGTACCATCACGCATTGTGACGGAGAATCCCCCCCTGAGCATTTCTGCTCAGGCCGCCCTACGTACTCTGGGGAGGGCACCAAACCGCTCAGAAAAAATGGCGGAGGCGGAGGGAGAAGTGGTCGCGTGGCACCCCTGCATTCACTTCGTGTGAACTTCTGCAACATCAGGGGGTTGCATTCCAATTTGAATGCCGTTCATCACCATCTCGAGACGGAGAAGCCGGCCTTACTCTTCCTTACTGAGACGCAGATTTCTTCCCCTGCTGACATATCCTATCTGCGGTACCCTGGCTATAACTTGGAGCATTCATTTGTTCCGCGTGCTGGTGTATGCGCATATGTCAGGGAAGATATCTGTGTTCGACGCCTCGGCAATCTTGGAGCTAAAGACCTGTCTATCCTCTGGCTGCGCGTAGACTGCAACGACCATCCTCGCATTTACGCGTGCCTGTACAGGTCCCATAGCGGTAACACCGATACCGACCTACTCGTCGAGCACATCCAATCGGCGACTGACCTCCTGTTACAGCAGATCCCTTCCGCGGAGGTCGTGATTCTGGGCGATTTCAATGCTCATCATGTCGAGTGGCTTAAATCGCGTACCACCGACCACGCGGGAAGATCTTTCTGTGACCTTGCTCTGGCCTATGGTCTATCTCAACTGGTGACTACGCCCACGCGTATCCCAGACGTTGATGACCATCATCCCTCTTTGCTGGATCTCCTCCTGACCACGCATCCCGACGCCTACAAGATTTCTGTTGATGCACCACTTGGTACTTCAGACCATTGTCTAATACGTAGTACTGTGCCTCTCAATGGAATCTTGCGGCCTGAACCAACGGGTACTCGCCATATCTGGCATTATCGGTCAGCGGACTGGGATGGAATGCGAAGTTTTTTCGCATCCTACCCATGGCGGCAGGTTTGCTTCATGTTGGGGGATCTGGATGCCACTGCTGAATCTGTAGCTGATGTGATACTGCAGGGAATGGAACTTTATATTCCAAACTCTGTGGTGCCCATTGGCGGCAGATCCCAACCTTGGTTTGGTCGTTCTAGCAGATTGGCGTCACGCCATAAGCGAGAATGTCACCAAGCCTGGGCAACCGCGGTGGCATCTAATGATCCGAATACCAGCACTTTACGTAAAAAGTATAACCGTGCCACCAGAGAATGCAAAAGAGATATTGCCAAAGCAAAGTCAGCGTTCATTGGTAGAATTGGCGAGAGACTGATGAGTCTCCCTTCAGGGACTCGCCGATTCTGGTCTCTCGCCAAGGCTACCCTTGGGAACTTTTGTCAGTCGTCTTTTCCCCCTTTGCGCAGGACGGATAATACCCTGGCCCATACTGCGAAAGAGAAAGCCGATCTTTTGGGTACTCTTTTCGCTTCTAACTCGAGCTTGGATGACGATGGACACACACCACCAACCATACCGCAATGTGCGAGTTCTATGCCAAACGTCCTTTTCACCCAACGTTCAGTTCGTAAGGCGCTTTTTTCCCTCGAAGTTCATAAATCGAGCGGGCCGGATGGTATTCCCCCTATTGTGCTGAAGACATGTGCTCCAGAGTTGGCACCGGTTTTAACGCGTCTATTTCGGCTCTCCTACACCACTGGCGTAGTTCCAAGTAAATGGAAGTTAGCCCTTGTCCATCCCATTCCCAAGAAAGGTAATCGCTCAGAACCGTCCAATTATAGACCTATAGCCATTACGTCGATACTCTCCAAAGTAATGGAGTCCATTATAAATCGCCAGCTCTTAAAATACCTGGAGGAAAACCACCTTTTAAGCGACCATCAGTACGGATTTCGTAGCGGTCGCTCTGCTGGCGACCTCCTGGTATTTTTGACTCACCGATGGGCACAAGCGGTGGAGAGTAAAGGCGAGGCTCTAGCTGTCAGTCTGGACATAGCGAAAGCCTTTGACAGGGTATGGCACAAGGCTCTTAACTCAAAACTTCCATCATATGGTCTTCCGGAGGAATTATGCACGTGGGTCGCTAGCTTCCTTTCAGGGCGTAGCATCAAGGTCGTAGTCGACGGTTCTTGCTCCGATCTGAAACCTGTTAATGCTGGCGTCCCGCAGGGTTGTGTGCTCTCCCCTACTCTGTTCCTCCTTCATATTAATGATATGCTATGTCAAAATAGTATTCATTGTTATGCGGATGACAGTACTGGAGATGCACTGTATACCGGTCGTGTAAATATTTCTCTGGAAAGCGTCATCGAGAACCGGAACACTCTTGTGTCTGAAATCGAGACCATGTTGAATCATGTCTCGAATTGGGGCCGACTAATTTTTAGTCCAATTCAACCCCACCAAGACACAAGTGTGCGCGTTTACCGCTAAAAAGAGTCCTTTTGTCGTGCCAATCAGTTTTGAGGGCACTCCTCTCGTTTCCAAGTCCTCCATTGGGATCCTTGGTGTTGACATATCGAGCGATGTCCAGTTTCGCGGTCATTTGGAGGGTAAAGCCAAATTGGCTTCGAAAAAACTGGGTGTGCTTAATAGAGCGAGACAGTATTTCACGCCGGCACATTGCCTGCAGTTATACAAGGCGCAAGTCAGGCCTCATATGGAATACTGCTCTCACCTTTGGGCAGGTGCACCACAGTACCAACTTCTTCCATTTGACCGTATCCAACGTAGGGCAGCTCGTATTGTTGGCGATTCAGCTCTCGCCAGTCAACTGGACCCTTTGGCCTTGCGGCGGGACGTTGCGTCCCTCTGTATTTTGTACCGCATTTATAACGGGGAGTGTTCCACTGAGCTGTTTGAGTTACTGCCAGCAGCTGAGTTCTTACATCGAACTACACGCAATCGACTCAAATTCCATCCTCACCATCTTGATGGATGGCAGTCCTCCACTGTGCGTTTTTCCCGAAACTTTTTGCCTCGAACGACAGTTTTGTGGAACAATCTCACTGCTGCAGTATTTCCTGACTGCTACGACATGAGGACCTTCAAGAAACGAGCGTACTCTCTTTTGAAAGGCCGGCAACGCATCAACGATACCTCTGGTGTCGCGGATGTCCATGGGCGGCGGTGATTGCTTACCATCAGGCGACCCGCTAGCTCGTTTGCCGCCTCTGCCATAAAAAAAAAAAAAAAAAAAAATAGAATACTTATTATCATGATTAAATTCTCCTTTAGGATAAAACAGGAAACAAATCCTTGTGGAATATAAATTCAAACTGGTGTTTGCATTGCAGATGGGAGAATTATTTTGATACAGTGCTGATGAATCCTCCTTTTGGCACGAAGCATAATGCCGGTATTGACATGAAGTTCCTGCAGATGGCACTCAAAGTTAGCTGTGATAGTGTGTTTTCATTACACAAATCATCTACTAGGTAAGTTATATGAGCGTTTTACAGCTATTCTATAGATGAAAATTATTCCATGGGTTTGCATAAATTGAATTAGAATACTAGCAGCCGCCCACGACTTTGTCTGACTCTTAAAGCCTTCCTCGTCTCATGAACTAACCAACACAAAAAAAAATTCAATTCGAACCAGTAGTTCCTGAGATAGTTCCAACATGCAGCCAGCATATGTGCTTAAATTATGTAGAAATGTCAATATGAAAAAAATATGCTGTATCATTGGCTGTTGATGTAAATAAATTGCTTGCACATGAAAAAGTTCAGTTTTGAATTGAAAATCATTATCATTACAAAAATAACAATATACATAATAATGAAAAGTCTTATTTTCAGGTCACACATTCAGAAGAAGATCAAAGAGTGGGGAGTAGAAGGAAGTGTAGTGGCAGAGCTCCGCTATGATCTCCCAGCAACATACAAGTTTCACAAGCATCAGTCCCGCGATATCGCAGTCGACTTATGGAGGGTACAGCATTCTCATTCATGACACAAACATAATTTTTTTTTTACATGTACATACATTAATATTGTGTAAGTATACATTGCATTTGTACAAAGTCAAAATGACTGAAATAACCCAATATCACCCAATGGAATGAAACTTTTGTAATGTATTAAAGAGGTTCACTTTTAACATTGTATGAGTTAAGTTTATTATTTTTTTACTTTATAAATACTATGACTATTGCATGAAGGACAAATGAAATTCTTTGACAATGTTTTTTGCGAATAAAATAGCAAAATAAAAACTTGCAATAAAATTTTATTTATCACAATCAGTCTTAATATTATTTACAAACAGAATCACACAACACAATTCACTCGACATACAGATTCGTATTATATTTCAAATTTTAAAAATGTGGCAGCAGTATATTTAAATAAAAACAATAATCTATGTCATGACTTTTGTTAGAGGTTTTTTATAAAACATAGTTGTTTTTATTCACTTTGGAAAAGTTTGAAATGTACATTACATACATTGTCACGTGTTACACGGTTATTGTCACGTGATAAACCACCTTAAAATACTACATCAATATGCAGTTTACGCGTCCTACAGTCGTAGTATAAGTTCATTCGTCGCCAAACTTGATGTTCTGTGCGAGTTTGATGGCGCCGGAGTAGTTGATGGTGACGGTGGAGCGGCGCATGTAGGCCTTCCACGAGTCGGAGCCGCACTCGCGGCCGCCGCCGGTCGCCTTCTCGCCGCCGAACGCGCCGCCCACCTCCGCGCCGTTGGTCGGGATGTTCACGTTCACGATGCCGCAGTCCGACCCGTGCGGACCGATCCACTGTGAAAATTGTGGTGTTTTATTAGAATACTAGCGGCCGGTACGTGCTTCGCTAAAATGAAGAACCACTCGACCGATTTCACATAAACCATCTAGTAAATTGTCTGAACAACCCTGATTTGGTTTGGTTAGTTGAGCCCATTCTTTATTTTTTAAGTGACATCGAAAAATGCCACTTGTTTTCTAAATTAAGATACGAGTACATATTTTAAACATTCATTTTAGAAAATCGTTTTTTGATTCTAATTTGTAGATTTGAGAAATTATTTAATAGTCCGAGAGCTACTGAACCCTGCGAGTAATGGTCTTCCTGTAAGGCTAGAAATTTGTACACTCATTATTTATAACATACTAAAGGCAATATCCACGACCTGGCAGGCGTCAGCCGTGCACATCATAAACTCCCCGGCTAGGCAAATTGTAAAAAAAAAATGGAAAAAAACTTCTTCCTGTAAGTTTAAAAATTTCAAAGAATGTAGTTTGCTCATTGTAAAACTTGAAAATAAAAATGCCAGGCGGTTTTAATGTGCACAACTATGTGACAGGCGAATTTTAAGGAGCGCAGTTAATGAGATTGTTCGGACGTAACTGTGACGCCTGCTTTAAATACATAGCAATTATATTCCTATATTATCAAAATCTAAACTAATATCATAGAGCTGAAGAGATTGTTTGTTTCTTTGTTTGTTTGAACGCGCTAGTTTTATCATAATTGCGCAGGCACTATTTTCTTGTAAAAAATTGCTATTGTCTTTCCAGCAGGCGTCACAGTTACGCGTGAACAATCTCTTAGACTGCGCTCCTTAAAATTCGCCTGTCACATAGTTGTGCACATTGAAACCACCTGGCATTTTTATTTTCATGATTAACAATTGGTAAAAGACATCCTCTGAAATTTTTAAGCGTACAGGAAGAAGTTTCTTTTTCAATTTTTTTTTACAGTTTGATTAGGCTGGGAGTTTATGATGAGCACGGCTGACGCCTGCCAGGTCATGGATACGGCCTTTAGTATGTTATAAATAATGAGTGTACAAATTTCTAGCCTTACAGGAAGACCGTTACTCGCAGGGTTCAGTAGCTCTCGGACTATAATCAATGTTTATGAAAAAAACTGCGCTAAAAATAATTGACAGTTCTTATTAGTAAAACAACCGACGATTTAGTTCGACTAACACCTGTACGATAAAAGATCTATAAGATTATACCAAACTCGATTATGTTAGTTATCATTATCTAATTTATCTTTCGATCTAAAAACTACTATTTAAACATACACATACTTATTACTATAAACCCTTATTTTTTTTCCTACAAATAAGTAATTAAAACAGTTCAAAGCCTTTGCAGATGATAATTTCTTTAGATGATATTATATTCATTGTGTACCTTGAAAACATCACCCATATTCTCTGTAAAGAGACTAGAGGACAGGCCCTGGTCGACCTCGTTGTTGTACGCGATGCCGGTGTCGAGGTCCGGGATCTCGACGCAGTACACGATCGGGGCGAAGCACTCGGACTTGACCAGCGGCGAGTCGTGCGCCAGACCCGTCACGATGGTCGGCTCCACGAAGTAGCCGGAGCGCTCGATCACCTGACGAATGGTTATCCATTTATCAGTCGTAACATGGCTCCTCTTTTCTTTGGGTTTCGACCTTAACTTAATAGGTCATATGGTTCAATTTAATATGGGAACTATTTTCCCTTTGTCTGAATAATAGTTTGATTTCTTAAGTCAACGCCTTACCTTGGAGGGAGACATTTGCCGTGTTTTTTTTTTCTTTTAAGTTATGTTAAAGATAAACATTTCAGTTTTACAATTGTTTGTCAACGAAATTCTTATGTGGATGGTCTCAAACGAATAAGCAGATCTATCCAGTATTGCTTCTTATTAGTACAAACCTTCTCAAACCGACCTACATTAATAAAGAAAATGACTTACAAAATGTTAATAATTCACGAAACTGCATTCTTCAAACTTGTCCTTTGCAAAGAAAAATAAATAAAATTCCATACTTCTATTAGAATATTTCAGAACCTGAACAGACTAAATAAACTTCACATACTTTTCCACCGAACTCGATAGTTCCTCCTTGCTTGACGATCTCAGCGACGGTCTTCTTGTAAGCGTCGACCGCGGCGGGTGTGTGTAGGGGGCCGATCAGCGTGTCTCCATCGAGCGGGTCACCGATCCTGCTGACCACGCCGGCGAAGGCTTTCTTCAGGCGGGATACTACTTCGCTGTATACCTGAATAAAATATTAAACCTGAGTGATCATCATCAGCCTATTGGAGTCCACTGCAGGATATAGGCATCTCCTTATACTCGCCACTTTGCCTTAACTTTGCCCAACCGCATCACGTTTTAGCCAGCCAGTTAAATCTAGGTACATACTATAGGTACAACTGCCATGATGGCTACTTATCTGTTGCTTCAAACCAAATTCCCCTCGAGTGTTGTAGATCTTGCTTAAAATTAAGTGTTTCAATAATCTTATTGTTTTTTAACCGACTTAAAAGAAAGGAGTGTTCTCAATTCGACCGTATATTTTTTAACGAACAATAAGGGTGGAAATGTTCCATTCGCGGTTGTCATTGCTATCTCGTCAATATACTCACTTTCTTATGCAAGAGCAGCCTCCTGGTGGTGGTGCAGCGCTGGCCAGCGGTCCCGGCGCAGGCGAACAGCGCGGCGTTGAGCAGGAGGTCCAAGTTCGCGTCCTCGTTCACAATGATCGCGTTGTTGCCGCCCAGTTCGAGCAAGTGACGCCCGAAACGACGCTGCACTTCCACTCCCACCTGAGAGTGAGAAAAGAATAGGTAATGTAACCGGCTATTTAAAAATCGAACCACGCACGAGATTTTTCTGTTTTATGTAAAACGTAGGCAAACGAGCCGGAGGGCCTGACCTGTTGGCAAGCACGAAGCCCATCGTCATTACTTATCAAATCCATAAGAATTGTCAACGCGATCGATACCTGTATTCAAAACTCCAGGTTCCCATTAACTAACAAAAGTTATAAAGCTCTCACTGTACCTAACCTTTGGCGGGATGCTTCCCGAGAGAAACGACACAGCACCGCTCTCTTCTCACCTTTTTCTTTCTTTCATTATATATTTCTCATACTTGGGCAATGCTGCCATTATATGAATCTGTTTATGTATTATAGCGGCCCGTCACGCGGTTTCACCCGCGTCCCGGGGGAACTACTTCCCGTACCGGGATAAAATATAGCCTATGTTACTCTGGGTGAATGTAGCTTTTCAACAGTGAAAGAATTTTTCAAATCTGCCTAGTAGTTTCGGAGCCTATTCAATTCATACAAACAAACAAAAAATCAAACCTTTCCTCTTTATAAATTTATAATATTAGTATAGATTATCGCGACTGACCTGTTGTCCAACCGCAGTGCTGCCAGTAAATGACACGAGCTTCATCCTCTCATCCTTGGCTATCTGAGCCCCGATGTCCCGTCCGCCGACGCACAGAGACGCTATCGCGCCGGGAATGTTGTTCTTGGTCAGAACGCTCTCTACGATCTTGGTGACAGCCACTGCTGTCAGCGGTGTCGTGTCTGAAGGCTTCCACACGCTGACGTCTCCGCATACCTGTATTAAAAAAACATTAAAATTAATAAATCACGTAGGTCAAGTCAGCGTTAGAAAGATAGTGACACTCAGGCACTCAAATAAATAGACGGAACCAGATAATCAATAATCTCGGTACTGGTTGTACGCTACAAATAATTTAAAATCGAAATAATGCAGAACATGATATCGCCGAATACAAGTTCTTATATTTTTATTTGAGAATCATTAAATGTCCTAGTGATTATCAGGTTTAAGATAAATTTTTGTATTGAAACAATATGGTTCATTAATTTATCAAATTACAAGCATAGTAAAATAACTTTATTCATAGCATAGGCATGCTTTAAAAACAGTAAATACAAGCCAATATTGTATTTTATAGTTTCTATTCATTCCTTGATCATTACTCGTGCTTCACAATTAATTTTAATTTTACGTTATCATTTTATTCATTTGTCGGTGTTATTGACTGTTTTATCTTGTTTTTGATTACCTACTTACTGTTATCAAACCATGGAAAAATAATTGCCCCCTACCTTCCAAAGATTAGCAGACTTATTGAGTTAAAATTTTTGATTGTAATCTTATCTATCGCATGTATTCTTCCTTTATTGGTACCAATCGATACCTTACATAATTCAACCGCCTTTTCTGGTTTATTTTAATTAATCACCAGGGGCAACATAATAAGTTTTTGGTCGCTTAATGCCTACTCGACTCTCATAAGGACTTAGCTATAGGACTTCTTTGCATAACGCCTAATAAATTATAACGAGTCTTTACTAACCATGGCGATAGCGCTATTCCATCCAAACACAGCGACGGGGAAGTTGAAGGCGGTGATGATTCCAATAAGTCCCAGTGGGTTCCACTTCTCGATGAGCACGTGTCCTGGCCGCTCCGAGGGGAAGATCGTGCCGGGCAGCGACCGTGACAAGCCTAGCGCCAAGTCGCACACGTGGATGTACTCTACGACCTCGCCGACTGCTTCTGGGAGGATTTTACCTAAAACAAGCGTAAGGTTCAAAAGTTTTCAATTTAAATGATAATTGGTCCTTTGAGTCAGACGTGAATTTTCAGTAGGTAGGATTGCCTGCGATTTATCGCAGGCAATCCAGGTAAGTTGGTCAGAATGGTGACGTGATTTCTTTAGCATAACCACTGCTGTGGGTAAGACTGGTTATGTGATGCTCTTCATCTGAGCAAAATCGCAGAGACATAAATCTGCTCACTAAGACCCCTGCGACACTCATTAACAAAACTAAAGATCAAAGATAAGTCTACAGAGCACTTTTATAAATTCATCTCACCCATTTCCAAGGATACAAGTTGACCTAAAGGCTGGAGCTTCTCCCGGAGTGCGTCTCCTATTTGGCGGACGACTTCCCCACGGGCTGGAGCGGGCATCTCCCCCCACAGGTGCCAGGCCTCGTTGGCGGCCGCCACACAGCGCTCATAATCCGCCGCATTGGCTGACTGCACTTCGGCGATCACTTGCCCATTTGCCGGGCTGAAGGATTGAATCACCTAGAAACATCATATACATTTCATATTTTCAATAACCCGATACCTACCGTGCGAATGGCGTTCGGTATAATATGTAGGTATGGGTATGGTTCGTTGATATGCTATCTATTTTAAATATTTTCTGAGGGCAAATCGTGTCGTTGACTCAGTTCATATTTAATCATCATAACTATCTACAGTTATGTACCTACTGTACCTACGTACGAAATCGTACTAACTACAAAATTCAATATGCAACACATTGATTTAAAAACTATGCATTCCTAGAAAACCTTTTTATATTTTTTACTTGATCAAAACTTAAATGTTGTAACAAATGGAAATATAGCTTTAATTACAATTTAGGTATAATAAGTAGGTATTCTGAAATGTACCTACATAATTATGTGGGAAAACAAATTGAAGACAAATAAAAATATAAATAATTTTCTTTTCATACCTGACCAGTAGCCTCCCATTTCCCATTATAAACTCCAACGTTCTTCTCCTGAAGGCCTAACTCCTTCAGGAAAGAGTATTTGGGATCTTGGATGAGGAACGATGCGTTACGAGCCATGATCACTCTAGTTTGTTGCAGCGCGACCAGACCCCGACTCACCGCGCGATTCATTTGTGCAACTCGCTCGTACGACTGACACTAAAATATCGTACAAACCGGCGACAAGTAAACAGTTTTATCTTATTTGTTACAATTAAAAGCGGCGCGCCTTATCTAATGCTTATCAGTTGCTGGGTCAGGATCATTATAATAATAGTTATTACTATTTGTTCAATTGTATTCTTGTTCATCATGTTACATCACTTTGATTTCATTTTACTTACTTTCAATATTACAGTTGCAGCTTTTTGTTTTAGTTAGTTTCTGCATTATTTACCTACATAAGTACCTACCATGTCGTCGTACATTGCAATAACTCCAATTTAAGTAGCTCAGATACCTACCTACTATTTCTGATTAAAATAATTAATCCTTAGCAACTTTTACCATCCTTCTACTATTATAAAGGCGAAAGTTTGTAAGTATGGATGTATGGATGTTTGTTACTCTTTTACGTAAAAACAACTGAATGGATTTAAATGAAACTTTACCACAATATAGCTTATACATCAGAATAACACATAGGATATTGGAAATCGAAATCCACGCGGACGGAGTCGCGGGCGGCCGCTAGTACATAATCTTCTTATGAACCCACAAAAGTTATATCTACTGCATCTGTGGCGTAGTGGCTATTTAGCGGGCTTAGCTAGCCCGCGGCGACATGGTGCGATAAAGCATTCCCCTCCACAAAAAAAAAGGTCCTGTGTTCAATTTGTCAGAACGAAAAACATTTCTCGAGGTTGTAGCTAAGCGTAATAAATATGCACATGGGTGGGAGTACATACAAGAAACTTATAATTATGATTATTAAAATAAATCTGCCTGGGTTGAAATAAATTGCATTCGCCCTGGCCCTACCTTCCGTGCTACACCACTGAAACTAATTTGTGAATAACAATGATAATAATTTGTAGTTAAAGTAATCATATATTAATCTCACTACTCATAACAGCTTTTACACATTAATAAATAACAATTATGTACAACATTCAATACTACATCTGTCACATGATAGAGCAGAATCCTTGTTTGGATTCTTCTACCTTCCCCTCTTTAAGTTCTTTTGCTTTAACAGCTAAATATGTATTTTCATCCCTCTTGACCATCCATTCTGGTAAAGGCTTGTCCCATTCTTTAGGTGGAGCATCTCTTTTCTTCCAGGTGTCGTTTCTATAATGTGCACGAAGTCTCTCCATCCGTCGTACCCTTTCACTGTTTATTACTGCTTGCTGAAATGGTGTTAACTGTTTTAAGTAACTTATCACACAATATAGTCTATGTAGAAGAATTCTTGTAGACTTTCATTCATCAAAGAAATAATTCATTTTTATAGTACATCTGAGAAAAATGCCGGGTCGTGGTCTCAAGGGCCAGAGTTTGATTCCCAGGTCAGGCAAAATTGTGTGGTTTTTTTACACCACCCAGGTTTGTGATCACCACTCAGCATTTGGCAAGTGTGGTGATTAAGCCAAAATCCATCTTTGTAACGAAAACATGATTTCAAATGATGGCAGCCTTTGCCCTGCAGTGGGACATTCATAGGCTGTTTTTTTAGAAAAATGCCTATGTCCAGCAGTTTTCAGCATATCGCAGTCTGATGATGGAGGTAATTAGAAAAATAACTTACTGCTGCTTTAACATCTTTATTCTTCTCCCATTTTCGAGCATTCTCATAATCTTTCTTCCACTGATTACAGTCCAATGTCTGACCAAATATAAAATACTGATGGAACCTTCCTTTGAAACTTGTGCACTCATCATACTCGTCTTCGTATAGAGCACTGTCTCTGATCTGCAAATGTTACACATTAAATTTATTATGACAATAATATATAGAGAGCTTATTAATGTAAAATTCCTTTACCTACACCAACAATTTTATACCAAATTATTAATTCAAAATTGTTTTTGTAATGGTAGCCAAATACTTAATAAATACCAGAGGCCAAGACCCACTTCGGTTCACTAACATCATTCATTTAGCGTTCAATAAGCGACCACAGTAAGTAAATAAATAAATATTTTTATTTTTTTAAGAAAAATACACACCAGCCACTTGTCTTCTAAAATTTTATCGACGTCCTCTATTTTTGTCGTATCATCTGAGGTAGCATTATTTTCTGCTTCTTGTGCCATAGCTGTGGTATAGAGTCTAGTGTAAAAACTACTTTCCACTCAGAATTTACGGATTTTTAAAGTATTTACTAGTTATTACATAACCTCAAAATATAACCCAAATATGTTATTTTTACATAGGCTTTTAACTTAATGGATTATATGACAATTTTTACATATAAATACCACCAATTTCAATTATAAAACGTTCAATTATTCAATATTCTTGACCGACAAACTTCTTTGATGAGGTTAGAAAAATGCATACAATCCATCAGCTGTTTGTATTTTTTTTAAAAGCTAAAAAGTGAGTGACCAAGGAATAAAATATATTTTATAGCAGCGGGTTTCAAGCATTTAGGAGTATCGTTAAAATAGTGGATGACATTTTGCAACTGCTTGACGTTGACAATTAAATAAACATGACGTGATATTTGTCGGATGGTCGGTCATAAATATTGCTGAACTTTGGTCTTCTTTGTGATAATGATAACAGAGAATGAATAAAGATAACAAGATATTGTAATCCCTGGAAACTTTTAACCTAACCTGCTTTTTGTTAGTTCAAGAATCTAAGTAGTGTAGTGAAGTCGTGATAAAAAAAAATGTCGCTTAACAAATTGATTGGTGGCGACTGCGGTGGTAATAATTCATTGGTTCAGCTCTCAAACATCGTAAGCCGCGATGCAAATATATCACAACCTCTATCCCAAGCTGATAGATTCGTTCACGAGTTTATGGCCCAGCATTCGCAAGCTCCACAAACGTTCAACATGAACACTTTATTAAACACTTTACCAGAATCAGAAAAGCTTACTTCTCATAAACCTATTCAGCAGTCGCAACTATCGAGTAAGCAAATAACTAATTTCGCTCCTCCTACAAATATGAATTTTGGCGCAGGACCATCTGTATCCTTTATGCCTCCGACTATGATGAGGCCTTTCCAATTACCACAGCCACAGCAGTTTTACAATTCACCAGGACCATCCAATGTTCAAATTCAGTATTTAAATGAGTCAGAAGTGGCCGACGCAGATGTTAAGGCAAAAGCCACAGAATATGTAAACAGTGTTAAAGATGATGATGAACTTGCTTACAACCAGTTTATGTCTTTCATGAAGAAGATAAGTGCAGGAGAAATGAATTTAGGTGAAACCACAGACGAACAGAGGAAACTCAGTAGAGAGGAGATATTAGATGAGATGACAGAAAAATATAAAGATGAATGGGCAAAGCTGAGTGATGTCACTGACATCTGGGGCACAGAGGAGGCAAATGGCATTTCTAAAGAGTATACATTTACTGAAGCCAATGTTATGTTAGAGAACAAAAGTGCACTTGAAATAGGTAAAGAAAAACTTAAAATGGGAGATATACCAGGAGCAGTACTGTGCTTTGAAGCTGCAGTACAACAAACACCCGACTCTGCTGAAGCTTGGTTCCTGTTAGGAACAACACAAGCTGAAAATGAACAAGACCCTTTGGCTATTACTGCTCTGAAGAAATCTCTAGAAATAGACCCAAGACAGTTGGAAGCATATATTACATTAGCAGCTGCATATACAAATGAGAATATGCCAAAGTTTGCTTACTTGTCACTACTTGATTGGTTAAAGGCTAGCCCAAAGTATAGTGACCTATTTCCTCAGGACATTGACACGAAAAAACTGGATGTCAAAGAATTAGAAAATAATGTAAAATCATTTTATCTACGGGCAGCACAGTTGAATCCTACACAGATAGACCCTGATGTTCAAAATGCACTTGGGGTTGTTTTCAATATAAATCAGGAATATGATAAGGCAGTAGACTGTTTCAAGACGGCATTATCTGTAGCTGATCATGATGCAAAGTTATGGAACAGGCTGGGTGCAACATTGGCCAACAGTGACAGATCTGAGGAAGCTGTTGATGCATACCACCAAGCCTTAAATTTAGAGCCTGGATTCATTCGAGCCAGGTACAATGTGGGTATAACATGCATGAATTTGGGTGCCCACAAGCAAGCAGCTGAGCATTTCCTTGTAGCCTTGAATCAGCAGCATAAATCTAAAGTTTTACACCCAGACTCATCATCCGCTGATACCACTTCATCAACAATCTGGACTACCTTGAGAATGGTCTGTTCTTTCATGGGAGAACATGATGTAGCTAAACTGGTAGACCAGAGGAATTTAGCTGAACTAAATAAGTTTTTTGAAATTGAATAGCATATTTGTTATCTTTATTATACTCATACACTAATACTAACATAAATGATAAAAAGTAGATAAGGGGATATTGGAATTAAAACTTGGATCTGAGTGTTGTATATTTTCTGTATGATAAAATATGTATAAAAGAGCTATATTATGTTTAAAATACAATATGAATTTAATTCTTAATATCAATTCATTTTAGGTATAAGGTGATGATGGACTGAATTTATTAAATAAAATGTTTTATAATATTTAAAGACTTTTATTAGAATCATATAAAATTAACTTACATGTAAATAACTACAAACATTATCTGTTAAGGGACAGCCTTGAGGATGATTGATATGAAACCAGCAAGGCTTTTTCTTTACTTTTATATCTGTTTTATTGCTTCTGTCTTTTTTTACATTATTCTTGCTAACTTCTTCAATTGTTTTAGGATATCTCAATTGGACTTTTCCGCATTGCACCTTGAAGATATGATGATTGTTTTTTAGAAGCGTCTGAAGTCCACCACACTCCGCCTTCATGGCTCTCAATTGATCCTCAGTTAAAAGTGATATCAAATCACTTATTTCAACTAACTTGCCACATGACCACTCCATATTATATATATTGCATCCTTCCAGTAAATACTTTGTGATACAATTAACAATACTTTCAATTACACTTTTGCCTATTTGTGTGCAATTTCTGACTTTTTCAGTTGAATCTCTAGGTTTAAAATTAGATGCCCATGAGGCTGAGTTGTCAGTTTCTGCAGGTTTGGTTGCATCATTCCCAATCAAATTATTTATGTTGTCAAGGTAAATCGGGTGGTCTTCTTCTAAATATGATCTTTTTTGTCCTACAAGACATATCCTTTTTGTGCTTGGAATTTTCAGCCTATCAATTCTTGTATCAAATCCACAGCCTTCACAAATGTCTTTAATATATTCTAGATATTCTGTGTACTGGCTTTTAGATGAATCTCTTCTTTGATATTTGGAGCCATCAAAATTATAAGCACAACAAGGTAGAAGGAAAAATCTGCACTTGAATGAGCTTCTGGCAGCAATAACTGGTACCCATGGTGTAAGTTCATCAGAATGGTTTCCTATCAACCAATCTGCATCAGGGAATAAACTAACATCTGAAGGTATTATTGTTTTAACCTGCAAAACAAGAAATTCATCATGTTAACTCTTGTGCAAATATATAAAATTTGTATAATCAAAGGTGATATTAAATATTATATTCTCACTTCTAATTTAATGTCATCACTATACATGTCCCATATTTGACGCTTCCTCACATCAATGCCGACTCCTTGATGTCCTTCTTTTGTCAATATATAGACCAGTAGGCCATTCCCACAGCCGAGATCCACAAATTTTTGCTGCTTTTTTATACCATCTTCATCCTCCCATAGTAAAAGTAAATAAGTTGCTATTGCCACATCTTCGTAGACATACTTTGAAGGGTCAGTACCTTCAGGCCAAATCTAAGGAAAGTTAATTGAAATTAATATTATAAGCAATTCATTATGCTGAGTTGATGACTAATGAAATATTAACAATACCTCAACCATTTCCTTGCCATATTTAAATTTCAGATCATTGTACTTTTTGTAATACTTGTCACTGGATACAAGAGATAGGGAATTGTTACAAAATGTACTTTTGTTAGAACTTTCTTCTCCCCACTTCACAAATTGGGGCAACACTTTTTCCACAAGCCACTTAAATGATTTTGATGATGGATCTGTAATGAAAGAAGTATTTGTAGACATCATTATTCTTTAGAACATAATAGGTTGTACCATCAAAACTAACCTGAGCATGAACTGAGCGTAATTCTATTATTCTCAAGTGTAATAGTATATTTGAAATCTGGGCACAAATTCTGGTTGTGACTTTCAGGTGTTATATCATAAAAAGTGACTGTATTATTATGTTTTTGTAATATGATGAGCTGAAACGCTTTTTTCTGTGAATATAATTTGGGGAGCAATTCAATAATTACAATTTGTAAATCATTGGTCTTGGTTACCAAGTCACTTTGAAGTAAATTTAATTCTTCAAGAATTGATTCCTTATAAATGTCGATATTTTGTTCTGTGTTAAGTCTCATACAGGTAAGAGGTGTATGCCAATTATTCTCATTTTTAATTTTACAATTACAAGTGTACAATGTTTTGCAGCCCCATAACCTCTTATTAATAACATTAAACTTGTTAATTAGAATAAAAACTGATTGCCAGAATGAACTGGAACACATAGAAGTAGGCAAAGACATCACAATCCCATTAATTTTAGAATGTTGTGCTCTTATTTATAAATAAACATTGCAGACGGACAAGACGAAAAAGTTCAAAAAAGTTGCGCGTGGCTTTGACGTTAATGACGTTGACGTATTGTTTTTTTTTTTTGTTTTCTAGCCTGACTCCATTCTGTTTGAAACGAAAAACCAAATGATTCATCTAATTTAAAATTATATGCATTATTCGTGGCCAAAACGGACAATGTAGTTAATTTTATGTTACAATTTACGCACAATTCGACAAGTTTTTTTATTATTTATTTTAATTTCATATAATAAAGTATGTATGTTTAGTCTCTGCCCATAAGTGAGTACGCAAGAAAAAAAAAACAAAATTATATGTCAAAATAACAGCTGCCAACCAAGTGTCATCATCAGCAAGTATTTGTCAAATGTACTAAAAATATTTTGTATCGACTTTGTTTTAGAGAAAATTTAATTAGTTCATTTATAGGCATATTAGGTGCCTTAATTAGATAATATTGGAAAATAATTATAAACTAGTTGTATGTATGTAGGTAATGTCATACACTGAGCTCGAACATGGGTATCAAGGGTTGCGGCAAGCTTCTCGACAACCACAGTTTTACGTTGGCGATGATGGTAATCTTGTGCCAATAAGGTCACCGGTAAGTTATTACTGCGCGGAAAAAGATTCTTCACGTAAAACAGTAGTCTTTAAAAAGAAATTCCTTACAATTTCCTCAGTAGTGGGTTTTTAGAACAGGGCAGTAATGTGGACTGAGCAAACAATCTGCTTAATGCGAGGAGATTTTCTCGCAGATATAATCTGTACACAATATTATTTAAATATACTTCAAGGCCAGCTTTGGCTTAAATATTATCACAGTTAACACAAACATTGTGTTTAACTTGTAGTTCACATTATGTCTGGAAAAGACTATAAATGAGAGAGTTGATTTTGTATAAGGCCCGTACTACTGCGGCGACACTAGACCAGTGTTTTACATCTACTACACTGAGTTATACAGCCACACAGTGGGGAATATTTATAGCTACAAGTGTTCAACTGACAATGACATGTGAGGTAATGCAATATGTTAATTCATGTCAAGTTTATCTCAGTTATCATGTGTAGAGTGTGTAAGCCAATCATCAGCGAGGTTACTAGAGAGGCTTATCAGTATATTTTGAATCATGATATAAGTGATAGTGCGTGATGGAGTGGCAGTGGTTGAAGGACTGGTGGCGCCTCAAAAGATGGAGGAGCAAAAAAAAGAAGGAGCAGAATGATGACGACTTTTGTTATTGTGACGATTGCTTGCCAGACGTGAGCATTACTTACATTCATAAGCACTTTAATACAAGCTACACAGTGTGTTTATCAAACTTTGTACTTATCAGCCATGCAGTACTGCTCATTATAATGTTTACTTAATTTAATATATAAATAAACAGTCTAAAGAAGTGTAAAATGAGTATTGGAGTGCATCAAACTATCACTACAACTGCTAATAGTAAAAACAATTTTAATGATCTTATGTTGCACCTGCACTTCAGACTGCTTTGTAAATACTGAAAAAGTGGATATAATTTTTCAAATAAAATATTTGTTTTTCTAATTTATATTTGGCAACAAATTGGTGTATGAAACATCTTACTACTACTCTTTTTGATTGATCACATGATTTTTCAGTTTAATCCATGATTCATACTAAACAGAATAGAGGAATAAAATGGGATCTAACATGAATAGACTAACTTGATACTTAAAATTTAAGATGAGCATAAAAATTCATTCAGTATTGCTATTTCTCTTCCTTTAATTTATTTGTGTGAAATAGGATTTTTTGAGTAGTATTTTATATTAAAACTTTAAAGTTTAGTTAGCTAGGAGCAATCATGTGATTTTATTCTCACTTTCCAATTTTAAAGTTTTAATAAGTGACTATAAATCTAAGTCAACTTAGTGTTTATAAAATAAGCAATAAGCAACTTATGAATACTTAAATCTTATAACTTGAGTATTGGTGGTATTAATGACATACAAATTGTACTAATGATGTCATCCACTTATGTTGTTGTTCTTGAATATTCATGCAGGTTAAAGACTAGTTAAATGACAGTAATAGCCTAGCCAATCATATGATGTGAAGTCTAGTTGTAACTTTATTTTTTTATGAGACTGACTATTGTACTAAGACTTTAACTTATTGAAAAATATCTTTTAATTAACCATGCAAATTCTGTCAATAAAAATAGTGTTCCTGATAGTTTTCTCATAAGGTTTTCAAAATTTAACAACAAATTTCATAAAATAAAATTAATTGAGTGGTAAAGGACCTTTAATATTTACGACAGTAATTCGAAAGCATTGCATGGTACCAGGGCGAGTTGGATCTGTGCGACTCGCTGGACCCGCACTGCGATGGCGGGGGCAAGAAAGTGGTGGTCGGCGTCTGCGCCATGGCCAAGAAGTCGCAGTCGAAGCCCATGAAGGAGATCCTCACGCGGCTCGACGAGTTCGAGTACATCAAGATGCTCGTCTTCCCAGAGGAGGTTATCCTTAAGGTTCTCCCAAATATCTAACCTTCATAGTGGAACAAAATACCAGCTTCCGCATCTTCAAGTACCTACATTGAGAGTATACTCGTGATGTCCTCGAAACTGCTTATTGTTTGTGACCGTGATGCTTACTGTAGGTAGACTTACAATTGGCAATTTACTCCAATTTACATACTCCTTTAGTAATTGGCATTGGAATGCTGTATACATTTTTTGCAGAAATAACAATGGTCCATATTATTTTGTTTCACTATTATTTGATGATATTTTCGTAGAAAACATTTACATTAACAAACTCCTTTACTTTACTTTCCGTAGTGATTGCATAGACCGCGTCTTTGTCATAAGTAGAATGATACAATAGATAGTCTTTGTTGTGTTTTGTAAAACGCTGTTTCCATTGAATGGCTTCGATGATTTATACTTAGCTGTAAGCTTTGTTTGACGCAGGCGGTGTCGCGTTGCGAGGCGATCACTGCTGGTGTACACGTAATGCTGTCTTCGTTTGACCTGCCCATCCCCATACATACACGTCGCATAGAGCTCGCTTCATTTACTGTATCACCTACCATATTCCTGCCAACATTTAATTCACTGTAATTGTTTTTCTTATAGAAACCAGTGGAAGAATGGCCAATTTGTGATTGCCTGATCTCATTTCATTCGAAAGGCTTCCCTTTGGATAAGGCCATTCAGTACGAAAAGTTAAGGAAGCCTTATGTTATAAATAATCTTCATATGCAATATGATATCCAGGTAAGTGCAGTTGTGCATTATTAGATTGTCTCTTGGTAGGCTTAGTTTTTTTTAGATGTTGCAGTTCGTAGTGTTACTTTATTATGTTTTTATTCATTCTTGCCATTAGAGTAACTTTTGTTATTTTTTAGGACCGTAGGAAAGTTTATGCTATCTTAGAGAATGAGGGTATAGAGATACCAAGATATGCAGTTTTAGATAGAGATTCACCGGATCCGAAGCGTAAGTTTTTTTTCACTTAGTTACATATTTTTGTAAAATCCTGTAACTTTGTAACACAAGAATATGTTTATCAGATCACGAATTGGTGGAATCGGAAGACCATGTTGAGGTGAACGGCGTGGTGTTTAACAAGCCGTTTGTAGAGAAACCAGTCTCAGCAGAAGATCACAATATTTACATTTACTACCCCACCTCCGCTGGCGGAGGCAGCCAACGACTTTTCAGAAAGGTACATACTTTGTTACACATAACTTAAGTATATATTTATTACGTAACTTTCGTTTAAACGTAAGGAGATTCAGATTTTATAAGGCTTGTACGAGTAATATGGTTTGTGTTTACAGATCGGAAGTCGTAGCAGCATTTACTCTCCTGAATCTCGGGTTAGGAAAACTGGATCGTTTATTTATGAAGACTTTATGCCTACTGATGGTGAGCAGATTGATAAATTAATAGATAAAAGATAAAATTTTGCGAAATAAAATACGTTTTATGGGTGTGAACTTATCGCGTATCTTATCCTAATCAACCTTCAGCGGAACAGCCCTATCATTTAATTGTTTTTCTGATTTTATTTGTACTTACGATAACCTCGATAAATGTAGCGATGCAGACTCACATTTACGATTCCATTGATATGATACTGTATTATTCTAATAGCAAAATGAGAAGATTAGAACTTTGTGGAATTTCTTCTCGAATGAGCTGGAGAAGTACCTGCACTTTACAGAAGACCACTGTGTATTAGCACTTCATTACTAGTAAGCTAAGTTATCATATCTCTATCATTGAGATATTGATTGATTGAACAAAAGTTTTACAATAACTGCGTTTAACAACTTTTACAATACCTAAAATAAATTTTATCAAAGTCATAGCATTCATGATGGTTATCATAGATGTTAAATAATATATTTCGTATTATAGCAAATATAGGTACGTGTAATGGGGCCATAGGAATACAGTAGTTTAGAAGATATGAAATCATTAATCACTTTGCCTAATGGGTTTGGCGTGCGTTATGGAACACAGCTTCTTAGTTCACGAGACTGTTATAAATTATAATAATGTTTAATAATATCTGTGCTACAGGATAGCAAATCTGTCGGTAAAGCTTAACCAAGAATTTAGCGATACAATTCATGTCAGAAATGTAGGTGTTAGAATCAGATTAGTAATTTGTTGGTGGAAATATCTAGTCATATTCCAGTAATGAATTTTCTAAGGATAATGAAAGAGATGAACTGAGAATGACTGTCTCTGTAGAAAGCCTAGTGCTTGCGGATTCATCAGCATCATTAGCCTGTCGCAGTCCTGCCGGATCCAGCTTTGGCGTCATGGGGGCACATTGTCGTGTTTAAGTTGGGTCTAAATAAAATAATTATGTTCAATTATTGGTCCACCTAAGTCTTGGTACGTCCTCAGGCGGGGTCATAATCCCATGTATGCCTTTGTGTTGGACATAGGACTCTCCACTCTAATTGTGATTAAGGCATACAAATTAAAATAATGGCAAGCTCTTTAACCATAATAAAAAGACTATAAGTGTATCCTAATTCCGTTTCCAGGTACAGACGTGAAAGTGTACACAGTAGGGCCGGACTACGCGCACGCCGAGGCGCGCAAGAGCCCCGCCCTCGACGGCAAGGTGGAGCGCGACTCCGAGGGCAAGGAGATCCGCTACCCCGTCATACTGTCCAACCAGGAGAAGCTCATCTCCCGCAAGGTCTGCCTGGCATTCAAGCAGACCGTCTGCGGGTTCGATCTGTTGAGGTAACCAAGGAAATTTACCTCCTTTTTTATTTAATTTATAAGAACAACCAACAAGACAAACACATTTACATGCAATAAATTAGATGGTAGGAACATACAAAAAAATATTCCCGTTCATACCAAAAGTTTCGTTCGTCTCCAGTGGTGAAGTTAAAATTGATTTTATTACTCGCTTGCTAGGACTGCCTTGCTCAGAAACTTACGCAACCACTCAACCCACTATTCCATAGCGAACCCAAAAGTTTGGTAAATCACTTCTTCACCGAACTACTTTTTAAGTTCTGAAATGCGTTACCCGCATACATGTTTTCTCCATCCTATAACCAACGGATAGGATACCACTTTGGTACCGTATCTGTTTGGTGACGTGACGATGTAGAGAATCTCCTTGCGCTCGACGGCCAGGTGGAGCGCGACTCCGAGGGCAAGGAGATCCGCTACCCCGTCATACTGTCCAACCAGGAGAAGCTCATCTCCCGCAAGGTCTGCCTGGCTTTCAAGCAGACCGTCTGTGGATTCGATCTGTTGAGGTAACCAAGGAGTTACGCATACATGACTTTTTTATTTTTGTTTATTAGAACAGTCAATAAGACAAAATTAGATGGTAGGTACATAAAAAATTTCATCCGAAAAGTTTCGTTCGTCCCTAATGGTGAAGTTAAAAATGATGTTATTACTCCACCGCTAGGACTGTCTTGCTCAGAAACTTACGCAACCACTCAACCCACTATTCCATCGCGAACCCAAAACTTTGGCAAAATCATTTCTTCACCGAACTACTTTTTAAGTTCTGAAATACATGTTTTCTCCATCCTATAACCAACGGATAGGATACCACTTTGGTACCGTATCTGTTTGGTGACGTGACGATATAGAGAATCTCCTTGCGCTCGACGGCAAGGTGGAGCGCGACTCCGAGGGCAAGGAGATCCGCTACCCCGTCATACTGTCCAACCAGGAGAAGCTCATCTCCCGCAAGGTCTGCCTGGCTTTCAAGCAGACCGTCTGTGGATTCGATCTGTTGAGGTAACCAAGGAGTTACGCATACATGACTTTTTTATTTTTGTTTATTAGAACAGTCAACAAGACAAAATTAGATGGTAGGTACATAAAAAATTTCATCCGAAAAGTTTCGTTCGTCCCTAATGGTGAAGTTAAAAATGATGTTATTACTCCACCGCTAGGACTGTCTTGCTCAGAAACTTACGCAACCACTCAACCCACTATTCCATCGCGAACCCAAAACTTTGGCAAAATCATTTCTTCACCGAACTACTTTTTAAGTTCTGAAATACATGTTTTCTCCATCCTATAACCAACGGATAGGATACCACTTTGGTACCGTATCTGTTTGGTGACGTGACGATATAGAGAATCTCCTTGCGCTCGACGGCAAGGTGGAGCGCGACTCCGAGGGCAAGGAGATCCGCTACCCCGTCATACTGTCCAACCAGGAGAAGCTCATCTCCCGCAAAGTCTGCCTGGCATTCAAGCAGACCGTCTGCGGGTTCGATCTGTTGAGGTAACCAAGGAGATCCGCTACCGATTTACTTTTTTAATTTTGTTTATTAGGACAGTCAACAAGACAAACACAATTGCATACAACAAATTAGATGGTACATACAAAATTTCATCCGAAAAGTTCCGTTTGTCCCCAGTGATAAAGTTTAAAATGCATTTAATACGGATAGGATACTGTCTTGCTAGGAGAAGCTTTTCTCCCACAAGGTCTGTCTGGCCTTCTGACCGGCTGCGGGTTTGATTTGTTGTGATATCCAGTCGCTTCTCGCTGGCAAAGCGCCACGAGTCCTTGAATTTAAATTAAATTTAATAGTATATTATTCCCGTGCTTTCTGTTTATCTACCACATTCCTCGTGATGACACAATGTTTTGTTAAATCTCATCTGTGCCCATTTATTATTTGAACGACCTTTGGAGTATCTATCTCTGTCGTCGTTATCAAAGCGAACAGTATCTGTACCACGGAATGTTAAAATAAACGATCGTTATGAGATAATTTGTGTATCATACTCAACAATAAAAATATACAAATTACAAAACAGTTATCCTCACTAGGTATTGTTTGTGTATTATGTTTTGTATATTCTGTGCCAAAAAAGAAAATTCCCCTTAATGCATTGATTTAATATTAATATTAAAAACATCAAAATGAAAATTCCAAGCAAAATATCACTCTACATACATACAAACATAGGCCTTTACATCTATGACAGATGATTTAAGTAGCGTATCACTCTAGGCTAAGTCTATCACGTCATGTTCAAACTAGAGAATTTAAACAATGGACATACCTATTTTACAATAAAATGTATACGTATCTTTATCTTTATACTATATTACCTATAACCTGCTAAAGTATTTATTTATTTATTTTACAAGCGATCCGCCCCGATTTCGCACGGGTGCAACTAAGTTTATTAGTGTTCCTCTACTATATTATGCATGTATTATACATAAAAACCTTCCTCTTGAATCACTCTATCTATTAAAAAGACCGCATCAAAATCTGTTGCGTAGTTTTAAAGATTCAAGCATACAAAGGGACATAGGGACAGAGAAAGCGACTTTGTTTTATACTTTGTAGTGATTAACTATTACCCTCCCCTTTTTTAACAGAGCGAACGGCAAATCATTCGTCTGCGACGTCAACGGCTTCTCCTTCGTGAAGAACTCGAACAAGTACTACGACGATTGCGCCAAGATCCTCGGCAACATGATCCTCCGCGAGCTGGCGCCGACGCTGCACATTCCGTGGTCGGTGCCGTTCCAGCTCGACGACCCGCCGATAGTGCCGACAACATTCGGCAAGATGATGGAGCTGCGGTGCGTCGTCGCCGTCATTCGGCATGGGGATCGGACGCCGAAACAGAAGATGAAGGTCGAGGTTAGACATCCGAGGTGAGTTACGTTGAGTTATTCTCATTATGACTTTCATAGAACTTTTTTTGTGCACTTAAAAGATGAGTACTTAATACATATTTAAGTAGAAACCCTTGTTAAAAATAGTCATGATAATTTTCAAGAATGTTTCTGCCAATTCCATAGTAGTCGAAAACTAGTTCTGAGTAGAAATTCATTATACAATTCAAGATTTTCTAAGTTTTATATTCCAATCACAATTGCAATTTATTAAGCACTTTTGATGTATATCCTGTACCCCACACTCACTGCCACAGTCTAGCTAGTTTGTTTTTATGGCGTGTATTATTATTGCATTCCCCTTAATAATAGATAATGCTAGTAAGCATTTTGTAAGAATACTTAAATTGCTAGGTTAACAATTTTGTTTTATTATATTTTAATTTATTTTTTTTATTTTTAACTACCAGCATTATCTACGGCAGGTTCTTCGAGATCTTCGAGAAGTACGAGGGCTTCAAGCGCGGCCACGTGAAGCTGAAGAAGCCGAAGCAGCTGCAGGAGATCCTGGACATCGCCCGGGCGCTGCTGGCGGACATACACACGCGCCACGCCGACCCCGAGATTGAGGAGAAGCAGGGCAAGCTGGAACAGCTCAAGAGCGTTTTGGAGATGTGAGTATCGTAGTTTATATCTATATATTATTCTTATTTTTCTACATACTTCCGAAACGGTATTTACACTTTTTGAAAATTTTGGGGATTATGCCCAATAAACGTAGACAGATCATTTATTTTGACGACTGCTTTACTCATGTTTTTTTATAGATAAAGGCTGTTTAAGCATTGATAATGTTTTCGTGTTATTTTTTCATGTGGGGGTGTGGTAACTAGCTAATGTAAATAAAGTCAGGAAGAAGTAAAGACTGAGTGGGCCGGACGTCTCAGGCTCAGTAGAGAACCCTAGTAGATGCCTATTTCCAGCAGTGAACTGCGATACGCTGATGATGAAGTAAAGAGTATGAAGGAAATATAGTGGACCAATAGACAACAATTTTATTACTTAAAATATGTTGATTGAGTACACTAATACTAATAATGATTTCTCTATAAAAACGTGTATTAGTTTTATTATTTCATCGCAATGTTCCCCGCTGCAGGTACGGGCACTTCTCGGGCATCAACCGCAAGGTGCAGATGAAGTACCAGCCGCGGGGCCGGCCGCGCGGCTCCAGCTCCGACGACGGTAACGCGCCGCCCAAGCACGGTCTGCACTCGCCACGCCTTGTCTAGCCCTAGCCTAGCCCTAGCCTAGCCTTAGCCTTCCAGTTACACGGGACCTTGCAGTATACTCTCATGACTGATTTTGCAGGCCGATATGGCTATGCCAGCGAATAGGAAACCACTTTGGTCCCGGATCCTGGCAATTAGGGTTCCTCCTTTGCTTACCATCAGGCAGAGTGGAGCAAATATACCGAGCCACTATAAAAAAAATTGTTGAGGATAGGCAGCAGCATTCCCTTGTGTTTTCAGTTCACTGTACAGAGTAAAAAAAAAAATAGAATCCCGGTATTCAAAAATGGAATGAGCACCGCGCTTTTACACTTTTTCTTTTTAAATAAAATTGTATGCGGCCAGCTGCGGAGGTTGAACTCCTCGACACGATAAAGGCGTTAACGCTGTGTTCCTTGATACTCGTTTCTTATTTAATTAAAACCAAAATAAGGTAACGCTTTTTTCCAAAGATTCTTTTCGCTCCCATGTTCGTTAAATAAAGCATTGTTTCCTAAATCCGCTGTTAACATAATGAACAAAGACATTGGAAATGTCACAATTTTACGAGTGTTACTAGATTATGCTGCATGGTACGTGTGTTATTTTCGTTGAAGAATCAACTTGTTTTTAATATGAATAATTATCTTAAATCTACAATGCAATTGTAGAAGGAGGTATGTGAGTGCTTTGTTTTATATTTAGAGTAATTTGTGCATAATGCTTTCTAATGTACGAATTGTTCATATTAGAAAATTGCTTAGTATATTTGACATGCTTAGTTGTACAGTTTAAAAGTAAAATATAGGTAATGAGAAAAGGCACATCTTGACACTTGACTAATTAAAATTATTATTTTATATGTATCTGCAATAGAAAATGGAGTTACTGGAAATGAGTAGTGGTAAAATTACTTTCTCATGTAGCACTAAATTCTTAATTTAATTTAAGCTGCTTTATACATATAAACAAACTCCTGAGATCAAAATACGTAGTGCACAAGTATAACATTGGCTTATTATTCTTATATATTAAATGCTTGTGCTTAGCTTTTAAAATGAGAAGATTCGTTTAAAATGTATGTAATATTGAGTATGTAGCTAATGGGGTGATATTTGATAATAGTTCCGCCGTGCTTTAACGTTCACCATACTCTACTCTAGTCACCAACCTCAGAGAGGCCACTATGGGTAATCCCCCATGTGGGAAAGGACTTGTTTAAAGTGCTAACTACGTAAAGTAATATGTTGTATTTCCCAAGATGCTGCCCCCGTGCGACATAGCGCTATCCCCCCCCCCCCCCCCCCCGTCAAAGCATACATTTTACCGGTCGACTATACTGTTATTGGTAAATACATTGCTAGTTAAGAATATGCAGGCGAGACACGAGCAGAGGCTTACGGACCGCTAATGGAATATCTATATTAAACAAAAGAAGGCAGCGACGCGGGAGAGATTCGCTAGCAGCACGTGGGTGGATTCGTCTGCGGGAACGCTGTTGATGAAACTTATTACTTATTTTTATTATTATATCATTATTTAAATAAGTGTATTATGCTGTCACAGTTATTTTACCTCTGACAGATTACTTTTTAGGGTTCCGTAGCCAAAATGGCAAAAAAACGGAACCCTTATAGATTCGTCATGTCTGTCTGTCTGTCTGTCTGTCTGTCTGTCTGTCTGTCTGTCCGCCAGTCTGTCACAGCCACTTTTTTCCGAAACTATAAGTACTATACTGTTGTAACTTAGTGAGTGGATGTATTCTGTAAACCGCAACAAAGTTTTCCCACGACAACAGAAAAAAAATAAAAACAGTGGGGGGTCCCCATAGTCAGAACTGAAACTCGAAATATTTTTTTTCATTGTACATATACGTGTGGGGTATCTATGGATAGGTCTTTAAAAATTATATTAAGGTTTCTAATATCACTTTTTTCTAAAGTGAATACTTTGCGTGACAGACCCTTCCAAAGTGGAAAAAAGTGTGTCCCCCCCCTCTAACTTCTAAAATAAGAGGATGATAAAACTGAAATAATTATATACTGTACATTACCATAAAAACTACCAACGAAAATTGGTTTGAACGAAATCTATTCAGTAGTTTTTTTAATACGTCAAAAATAGAATTTGTACGGAACCCTCAGTGCGGGAGTCCGACTCGCACTTGGCCAATTTTTTCGGTTAAAATCGAGTAATTTTTTGCATAATTCAAGTTGTATTGACACTAACCAATAGAAAAATTGCGAGCTTCATCGATCTGAACCTTTACGAGATTTATACGAATGCAAACCGAAAGAAGTGATTTAACTAGGTTATGTCAGAGGTAAAATAACTGTGAACGGATAGTATTGCCGTGATGTGTTCGTACTGAAGGTGTCATGTCAACAGTAGGTGCCGCGGGCGACCCGTCGCTGGTGCTGATCCTGAAGTGGGGCGGCGAGCTCACGCCGGCGGGCCGCATCCAGGCCGAGGAGCTGGGACGCATGTTCCGCTGCATGTACCCTGGCGGCCAGGGCCGGCACATACCAGGTGAACCAGCTACACCATTTGGATATTTATTTTAAGCAATTTTTTACATGCATAGTATTTTTATACATATCTATAATCTTACACTAGCTACACAAGTTAATCATTCACATAAGCGTCTCGATAGTCCAGTCAAGTGGTCCTCTCCTCTCAAGATCCTGGGTTCAACTCCTGGGTCGATAAAAATTGTATCGGCTTGTTTATCACTCTCATTTACTCTTTTCAAAGCAAGTTGATGAAGTTTTTTTAAGTACAGATTTTATTAAGTTCGAGTCAATGTATTTGTTTTTAATTTGATAACTATAATTTAAAAAAAAACTTTTTCTTTAATCTGCCATATATCTTACTTTTCCTTGGCTAGAAGTCTTTCCAAAATTTGCAGAATAATTCATACTAAACGGTTGATAAAATAAATTGAACTTTACTTCTCAATAACCTCTCTTAACCTCTCCAGGCGAAGGCGGTACGCAAGGCCTCGGGCTCCTCCGCCTGCACTCAACCTTCCGTCACGACCTCAAGATCTACGCGTCGGACGAAGGGCGCGTGCAGATGACGGCGGCGGCCTTCGCTAAAGGCCTGCTCGCGCTCGAGGGCGAGCTCACGCCCATACTCGTGCAGATGGTCAAGTCGGCTAATACGAATGGGTTGTTAGATAATGACTGCGACTCGTCTAAAGTTCAGAACATGTAAGTGACTTGCGGTGATTTTTGATGCGTCAATTGCGACTGATACAAAGAATAAGTGGTACTTTTTTGTTTACACCTTGAGGGCCGTGATAAAAAGGACACATTTAATTGAACCTTATGAACTTGATTTAGGGTCAAAACTGTTAAATTAATGTTATATGAGATTTTAGACTTTTGCGACCACGGTTGCTGTAACGCAGCCGGAATGTCAACCATTAAGTAGTATATAAATTATATAATGCACTACATAATAGGTACCGCGTTCAGTTCTGTTAACTAATATTAATGTTAATAATGTTATGCCCGATTTATGGATAAATTGATATTAGCTGACTACAACGCAGCGCTCTTGCTCCCCTATTCGTGTCAGGTAAAAAGAGCGTGCAGCGCTGAGCGCACAGGCAGTGGGGGAAGTGTTTTTGCTGAGTGGGAAGTAAAATCCGACTGATGAACTGGTGGTGCACGTGCCAGTATGTCGCCCCAAAACCTTATACCACTAATTGTTCACTTATTGCGCAACTTTTCCCTCTTTTTAACCGACTTCAAAAAAAGAGGATTCTCAACTCGATTGTTTGTATGTATCAATGTTTGTCCGTTTGTTACGCGTCGTGATCTAAACTCCTAATGTTCCCCGCTCCGTTAGGGCGAAGGCTCGGCTGCACGAGGCGATGCAGGTGGACGCGGAGTTCACGGAGGCGGACCGGGCGCGCATCAACCCCTGCGCGTCGCTGAGCATCGCGGCGGCCATGGACTTCGTCAAGAACCCCGTGCGCTGCTGCGCGCACGTGCACAAGCTCATACAGACGCTCGTGCGCATCGTGCTCACCAAGAAGGACGACCCCAAGACTAAAGGTAATATGTTTTACCCGCTCAGGTATCCTAATTTAGTTGTTCTTGGAATGGTGGGCTTCAGTGAACTCCGAGTTCGAAGGGAGTTGGCTCTAGTGTGCTACATGCACAAAGTGCTAAGGGGCAGGATACACAACGCGGAGTTGTTGAGGCGGCTGGAGCTGAGCGCGCCGGCCCGGTGCGCGCCTGCTGGCCGTGCCGCGCGCGCACCGCGCTGCTGTCCGCCGCGCCGCTCACACGCGCGCTGCATCTCATCAACCAGATGGCCGAAAATATTGATATTTTTTCATGTTCTCTGAGTGAGTTCACAAGGGTGGCTCTGTATTATATTAGTTTTAAGTAGGATTATGTATAGAATTTAGATTAAGATAAGTATTTATTAGATATTAAGAATAATTAGTTACACTATCGCATTAGGATAAGCCTGTAAGGATAGTTGTAAGTTTGGGAATAAATAAATAAATAATAATAATAACCTCCTAGCCGAATCCGACCACGGCGGCCAATCTTACCATAAGCCAAGTACGCAGGATACATTGTAGTACACAAGCGCGTGCACAAGCACAGGTGCACTCCCTATTCCCTCACTCTCATAATTCGGTGGGACAGCAATCTTACACGACCGTAGACAGATCAGGCGCAGGACGGCTTTACGTGCTTTCCGAGGCACGGGGGTGTAATTACACCGCCGACTTCCAAACTCCGGACTGTTATCACAACAGGAAAACAAAGACACAATTTCATCGGTCCGACCCGGGATTCGAACCCAGGACCTCCGGCGCGGCCGCCGCATTAAAGTGCGACATACTAGCCACTACGCCACGGAGGCATTTAAGACTAAAGATACACAACCACGAACACCTACATGTTTATCAATCGGCCGAAGTATTCAAAGATACGTTGCGCATTAAACTCATCTTTAATTTGTGTCCCACCGCCCTACATTGCAACGGCGAGCTCGTCTCTTGCCAGACCGCGAGATTTTGCGGTAAGCTTCCAGCGACATGCCCAATGGCCCTTGGAGGCTAAGTGCGTGTAAAATCTCCATGGGAATCTTCACCTAAAGACTAAAGGTACGAACGTGCACATGGGCGTGGTTATCATGGTCATCGTATCGGGGGGCGGGGTCACTTACCCCACTCTAGCTCTCTCCTGTCAAGTACCGAACTAAACCTGAAAAAAATCGGTTACGAAAATTGACAGAAAACTAGCATGATGATAAAGTCAAAGCCAACTTTGTAACGATAACATGACTTCAAATTATGGACGCCTTTGCCAAAAATAGGTTGATACTTTTACAATTAATAGTGTAAACTAAACTAAATAGTAACTATGTACGATGTTTTTCGTTGTGACTACTACTCAACCCCAATAGATTTTTTTTCGTTAACTTTACTGTTTTACTTAACTATTTTCTATCGTTATAAACAGAAACCACCTACTTACTAATATTATACTTCCAGATACAATACTATACCACGGCGAGACGTGGGAACTCATGGGCCGGCGGTGGGGCAAGATCGAGAAGGACTTCTGCACTAAGAACAAGACGTACGACATATCCAAGATCCCGGACATCTACGACTGCATCAAGTACGACCTGCAGCACAACCAGCACACGCTGCAGTTCGACCAGGCCGAGGAGCTGTACATGTACGCCAAGAGCTTGGCCGATATCGTCATACCTCAGGTAACGACGACAACTGGGGAACACTTTATATTATTTGACGGGGCTAAACGCGATATTATACTCTGTCCATCTTATTAAACGACATTTGACAGCTCACGCCCATGAACTTTCGTATTGCTTTCGTAATTTTTTCAATATTGTTCTTCATTGACAGCTAACGCCAGCTCAGTGATGTGCTACTCATAACGATTTCAACGATTGTGCCACAGATAACAAATAATCAATACAAATTAATGCTATGAATAAATCTAAACTTCTTTATAGCAAAGGTTCAATGGTGTATAATTTACAAACTAAGGAAACAAAATATTGATTAATATTGCTTTGTTTTTAAAGACTTCTTATTTATAACGGGCCTGTTGGTCGAGTGGCTAGAGACCCTGGCTACAAAACCAAAGGTCGCGGGTTCGAATCCCGCTAGGGGCAAATGTTTGTGTGATGAACATCGGCATTTGTACTCGAGTCATGGATGTTTATAAAAGTATTTAAGTATGTCTATCCGTTTCCTAGCATCCATAGTACAAGCTTCGAGCTTAGTTTGGGGCTAGGCAATTGGTGTGTTAGTCCAATGAATTTATTATTTATTTTATTATAAAGGAGACTGTTTCTAATTAATATTTGGTTTAATTTCAGGAATATGGCTTAACAATGCAAGAGAAATTGACTATTGGTCAAGGTATTTGCACACCTCTGTTGAAAAAGATTCGTGCAGACTTGCAGAGGAATATCGAAGAATCAGGAGAGGAAACCGTCAACAGACTGAACCCAAGGTACTGTGCAAATAGTTCGACTGAATCAATGGGATTAAATTTTTATAATTGTTTAAAGTATTTAAAATTTAACTTACATTGATGCGACTGAACACCTCGATGGTCTAATGGTTTAAGTATCAGGTCGTGGTCTCGAATGGTTTGTGTATGATTCCCGGGTGGCTAAATTTGTTCTGGTTTTTCTGAGCACAGCCCGATTTTTGTGATTACCAATCCGCAATTGGAAAGCGTGGGTGATTAAGCCAAAAATATTTACCATTTACGACTCGGACATTTTAAAACTTTCAAAATTATAAACACAGAAAAAAAATCTGATCTAACGTGTCTCAATTTATTTATACGAGCCTTAGACATTCTGCGACTTACGGCAGCAGTGGACTACGACAGGTTGATGATGATTATGATGATGTATTGTGTCGCACGCAGGTACAGCCACGGCGTGTCTAGCCCGGGCCGGCACGTGCGCACGCGCCTGTACTTCACCAGCGAGAGCCACGTGCACTCGCTGCTCACCGTGCTGCGCTTCGGCGGACTGCTCGACGTGAGTTGCTTAATACTGTCCAATGCTTCGCTTTGATACAAAATTACCCGCGGCTTTGCCCGCGTTTTCAAGATTCCTGTATAAAAAGTACCCTATCACCTAAGTCAGCCTATACCCTGCCTTTATACCAAAGTTCATTATAAATCCGTTCATTGTATCAGCGTGATTGACGGACAAACATCCAAACGAACAAACTTTCACATTTATAATATTAGTATTAGTATAATTTATGTTTAGACAAGATTGTTTTATAATATTTTATTTTTATTTTAGTTTTATTTTATAAAACGAACTATGCCTATGGACATCAACTACCGCAGATGCGTTGCCTGCCTTTAAAAACCCCATGCCCTCCCCGATTCGACTCAGGAAACCTTTCTCACAATCAGCAACACAGCACAACAGTTACGAAGTGCTACTTCATTGTACTGTTACGAACGTGGGGATCGGGATTTGGATTAAAAACCGTTGACTTGATAGAAGAATTTATTCGACGATAAACAAGTCACAACACAATCACAAGTCACACCACAAGCACAAGTCACAACACAATCACAAGTCACAACACAATCACAAGTCACAACACAATCACCGTAGCCAAATCACACAGAAAATCGAAGTCCGTAGGTCGCCTAGGTCGTACACTCAATCGCACTAAACACTATGTTCACAGGGTTCTTCGTAGTCCGTAGGTATCGCTTAGGTCGCAGGTATAGTCACTCGTAATCACTTGCTCGCACTTATCACTCCGAAAGCTCAGATTGAACTTGCTGACTCCCTACTTGAGCCGTATTTATATTGCCGGCAACGCGATACTAGATAATTCGGCCGTCCCGAGAAAGTACTCGCGCGCGAACAATAGCCCTCGCGATAACACGTGATGTATCTAGAAGCGTCGTGCGCTCCCGCGACCCTTTTTCTACCTGCGCTCGCGCCGCGTCTGCGGTGACTCGGTCGTTGACCTTATTGCGTTGTTATAAGGTTGTAAATGGCGCGCGCGCACACTCGCCGTGGGGTTTGTACTGGCTTCGCGAATACTCTCGGCGCGGATCGCGTCTGTCCGTCACAATTATAGATGTAGATTATAGTCTCGAACATTCGACTTTATGTCGCGATGTCTCGATGGTTCCGGCTCGTTCGTAACACTGCCCTCCTCTTAGATATGCTCGTCCCGAGCATCTTCATTATTACCGTTAAGAAGTTCTTCGACGTTAGGATTATTCTTAGATTTTGTTGCACTCGAAGACGCCTGGCACTGCCTCACCCAGACTGCTGCTTCGCATCTGCCGACAACATCACCTTCCTTGAGTTGAATTTCGTGGTCTTCTAAGTTCACAACTCTAACAATTGCAGTCGTGTTCCCTTTAACGAGTGTCCTTGCTGCCAGAAACTTCTGTGCCGTCGACTTACTCGGTGTATCTTCTATTAAAACGCATCTATTTTTCTTACTTCCTGGCAGTTTCACTAAGACTTTAGCTTGTGTTCTTGCTGGTATGTTGATCTTCTTCAGGCATGTTACTTTGCCTTCAGGTCCACCCAGAATGAATAGGTCTTCGTTACCGCACTTAAATATGCCATTGGTGACATCGATTTTGCAGTCATATCTTCTCATGAAGTCGAGGCCCAAAACACAGTCATCCATAATTTCAGCCACTATCACGTTGTGAGTGTACGATGCTTCACCCACTCGCAACGTAACCGAAATTTCCCCTAGGACGGGTATCTGCTGGCCGGAAGCGGAAAGAAGCTTAACACCAACGATGTTGTTACGATTCTTCGTAGATTCCACAAGTCCCGGCTTGATAATTGTCCTAGAAGCTCCTGTGTCTATAGTTATCTTGCAGTCTCTTCCGTTCACTAAGCCTCGAATCCTCAAACTGTTCCCATTGCACGCCTGGGAGACGATCGTTGTCGGGGCTTCTTCCGTTCCAGCCAGCACACGCCCCTTAGCCCTGGCTGTTACTCGTTTCCCTGATTCCTAGAAGCTGAAGCCTCCAGCTTCTTTGACATTTCTTCAAAGCGTTCATCTAACTTGCTCATCAGTAAATCAGCAAGCTTAGATTTTTGGGGCTCCTTCTTTGGACAGGAAAACTGCAGATGGCCCTTTTCTCCACATCTGTAGCACATTGCTTCAATTGTTTTCTTCTTCGGGAACGACGTCTTTATTTCTTTTACTTCCTCCACTACTTCCCGTACCTTGTGTATAGGTCTAATATCACGTCGCAGAGCTTCAACCTCGAGGGCATGAGCTAAGGCATCCTTCAGAGCACCATGGTGGCGAAGCCCTACAGCAGCCCTTACTTCCAGGTCTCTTATCCCATCAATAAATGATTGTACTAAGATAGAGTCCACCATCTTCTTTTCAGCAGTTGGGTATGCCTTGCGGACTATCTTTTCAATCTCTAAGGCCCACTGTTGTAGACCTTCTCCTGAGCGTTGGCATCTGTCCCGTAATTGGGCACGAAAGACATGCTCCAAGTGATTTTCGCCATAGCGTGCCTCGAGTGCCTCCATCAAATCCTTAAATGTGCTTCCCGATGATGGTAGCGCCTCCAGAACCGAAAGGGCTGATCCACGGAGAGCAACAGTAAGCGCTGTCCGGCTCTGTTCATCTGTCCATCCGTTGGCATCGGCAACAGTTTGGAATTGCTGACGGTAGGCGGTCCAAGATGTAGTGCCGTCGAACGATGGGACTTTTACCCTGGGTGCATAACTGATAGAATCACTCGTCACGGAGGGTCCTGCTGTTTCTAGTCGCAGGACCTTCTTATGTAATCCAGCGAGGTTGGCCTCTACACTGGTGACCCTCTCTTCTACCTGGTCCACGTTTTTACGCAGGTCTTGCACCATATTACGCACTGAATCTACGCCCAGGAGAACTTTCTGTTCTGTTTGCTGGAGCATATTTTGATGTTCTTCACGCGTCTTCTTCTGTTCTTGAAGTATCATTTGCAATAATTTACTTAATTCCGAACCAGATTGCTCTTGAGATGAGGCAGAGGGCGGCGGAGGGGTCTGCATAGTTAACGTGGCCTGGTCGCTGAGTGTGGCTTGGTTGGTAGGGCCGATCGGCATCTCTCGATGGTCACTAGAAGTCTCCGGTCGAGCACTTGCCGTGGCCTCCGCAGCCTGTTGTGCCCTCGTTCTGACGCCGGCAGTATCTTCCCTCGGAGTCACTGGCATTTCCAAATCCCACTTCTGACACCAAATGTTACGAACGTGGGGATCGGGATTTGGATTAAAAACCGTTGACTTGATAGAAGAATTTATTCGACGATAAACAAGTCACAACACAATCACAAGTCACACCACAAGCACAAGTCACAACACAATCACAAGTCACAACACAATCACAAGTCACAACACAATCACCGTAGCCAAATCACACAGAAAATCGAAGTCCGTAGGTCGCCTAGGTCGTACACTCAATCGCACTAAACACTATGTTCACAGGGTTCTTCGTAGTCCGTAGGTATCGCTTAGGTCGCAGGTATAGTCACTCGTAATCACTTGCTCGCACTTATCACTCCGAAAGCTCAGATTGAACTTGCTGACTCCCTACTTGAGCCGTATTTATAGTGCCGGCAACGCGATACTAGATAATTCGGCCGTCCCGAGAAAGTACTCGCGCGCGAACAATAGCCCTCGCGATAACACGTGATGTATCTAGAAGCGTCGTGCGCTCCCGCGACCCTTTTTCTACCTGCGCTCGCGCCGCGTCTGCGGTGACTCGGTCGTTGACCTTATTGCGTTGTTATAAGGTTGTAAATGGCGCGCGCGCACACTCGCCGTGGGGTTTGTACTGGCTTCGCGAATACTCTCGGCGCGGATCGCGTCTGTCCGTCACAATTATAGATGTAGATTATAGTCTCGAACATTCGACTTTATGTCGCGATGTCTCGATGGTTCCGGCTCGTTCGTAACAGTACTATAATTTTAGTACGGATTATGCATATAAACGTCGCTGAACAAAACAATACGTGTGGTTAATTAATTTACTAACATATATTTAAGTTTTATTTACTAACAAAAAGTGTAGTATATTAATATCTATGTTAGCTGGTAAGGTATATATCTATGGGCCTGCGTTGCCTGAATACAAATAAATAAATAAAATAAAGATTATAAGATAAACACTTGCACTTAAAAACAGCACTTAGTCTAAATTGACTCATCTGACATATTGTTTGTCTGTATGTTCGTCAGGTGGTGAAGGACGAGCAGTGGCGGCGCGCGATGGAGTACGTGTCGATGGTGTCGGAGCTCAACTACATGTCGCAGATCGTCGTCATGCTCTACGAGGACCCCACCAAGGACCCCTGCTCTGAGGAGAGGTAATGGATGATGTGACACTCGAGTGCTTATTGTCTTATTATAGCTTATTGGTTACAAAACAAAGAAAAATTATTAATTTCGAATGAACAGTAAATGGTTTGCGATTATTTTCGAATTACGCAGTCTACTTGGCATATTTATAACACCCAGTGACGGATTAAGACTACTTGATGCCCTAAGCAATCCACCCCTGTGGGCCCCCCCTATCCGTATGTCAACTAGAATCAGTCTACAACGACTAAAAACATTAGTTTTTTGTAAAATAAGATAACGAGATGAAATCGTACCTAAGAAGTGGTGCGACAACAATAGAAACCAAAGCATAATTTATTTATTTATTGAAATGCGTAATTATGAGCCTTACTTGTATCATCTTTGTCCTTTTTAACCGACTTCAAAAAAGGAGGAGGTTCTCAATTCGTCTGTATGTATAATATTTTTTTTTATGTATGTTCACCAATATTTTCGTCAATTATAGTCGGATTTCAAAATTTTTTTTTTGATGTATAGAGTTCAGTTCTGAGGTGGTCCCATTTTCACCAGTCCAGGATCTGATGATGGAATCCAGGAGAAATCGAGGGCAACCACCGAAAATTGTATGCTCGTATGGTGTTTTTGTTACGTAATCATGTCTTACTCAGGTATATGCTTCAGGGTGTCAACATCTGAAGCTGCTGACCTGATGATGATGCTACAGTACTCCTTAACGGTTAGGAGTTGGAAGGCAGAACTGCAATTTGGTCGATGGAAACTATTTAGTAGTATGTAGGGCTTACATGTTGCTTGTGAGGTATGCTTGAATCAACATCTGATGCTACTGTGCTGATGATGAAGCTACAGTACTCCTTAACGGTTAGGAGTTGGAAGGCAGAACTGCAATTGGTCGATCGAATGTATGTAGGGCTAACGTGATACTTGTGTATATTACATCCAGACTCACGGCGAGAAATCTCGCCGAGAAGTCTCGCTGGGCCTTCACGCGAGAACAAGAAATTTATCCACACTCTCATTCACTCTTAACAACAACTAAGTTCCTATTAATAATTAAGTTCACAACGCTTTTACACAACTAAAAATCATGAAATAAACTGACTTTTTAAAAAAAAAATTAAACGTTCCATAGTTAAATGGCTAAAAACAGAAAAACAGGCCCTTATAGATTCGTCATGTCTGTCCGCCAGTCTGTCACACTTTTTTCCTAAACTATATGTACTATACTGTTGAAACTTGGTGAGTAGATGTTTTCTGAGAACCGCATTAAATTTTTCACACGAAAATAGAAAAAAAATAACAAATATGTGGGTCCCCATAGTTATAACTGAAACTGGATTTCTTTTTTCATTGAACATATACGAATAATACGTGTGAGGTGTCTATGGATAGGTCTTTAAAAATGATATTGAGGTTTCTATCATTTTTTTTTTCTAAAGTGAATACTTTGCGTGAGAGTTCTTTCCAAAGTGGAAAAATGGGCCCCTACCCCCTCTAACTTCTAAAATAAGAGGGATAAAACTGAAGTAAATATATAATGTACGTAACCATAAAAACTACCAACGAAAATTGGTTCGAACGAAATCTAGCAAGTAGTTTTTTTAATACGTCAAAAATAGAATTTGTACGGAATCCACAGTGCGTGAGTCCGACTCGCACTTGGCCAATTTTTTCAAAGTATTTTTATTACAAATCAATACACATATTATAAGGTAGTAAAGTTTGTGTGTTTTAAGTTTTTATATTTGTTTAATTGTGAGATCGGACCTCAGGACCGACAGAACCGATTTTAAAAATTCTTTCACCGTTGGTAAGCTTCGCTATCCCTGTGATTCGCTATCGAGTGACATAAAGTACATTGAGTTATTTAATATATTAAATATGTATATAGCTTTCATCTGAAGATTCCGTTTTTGTGATATCATACATTGTTAAATTAAATAAAGTTATTTTTTTGAGTTGATCAAATGTTGTACATGAGGCACCATTTACATTCAATGTAAATCTGACCATCAGGATGCAACATCTGAATAGATCGACAAAAAACCCTGAAAATACCTCTTAAAATTTCAGGCCCCTCAAAAATCCTATATCACCCTTATCAACCCTTATTTGGTAACACAAAAAGTGCAATTTTTCAAATTATTCCTAGATTTTTTTTTGATTTGGTCTATGGTGATGGATGAAGGATGGAAGGATGCCCTATGGACGGCCTTTTTTTGTGCTTCTTTTGGTGCCCCCCCAGGCGTGGTGCCCTAGGCAATTGCTTAATTTGATTAAGGGTTAATCCGTCACTGATAACACCTAAACTGATTTCAATTAAATCGACGAGCCCGTTGGTCTAGTGGTCAAAGACCCTGGTTACAAAATCAAGGGTCGCAGGTTATCAATCCCGCTAGGGGCGAATATTTGTGTGATGAACATCGGCATTTGTACTCGAGTCATAGATAGATGTTTATAAAAGTATGTCGTCTATAAAAGTATTTTAGTATCTGTAGCCGTTCCCTAGCTTCCATATATCGAAATTTCGAATCTCGCTAGGGCAAATATTTGTGTGATGAACATCGGCATTTGTACTCGAGTCATAGATAGATGTTTATAAAAGTATGTCGTCTATAAAAATATTTTAGTATCTGTAGCCGTTCCCTAGCTTCCATATACAAACTTCTAGCTTAATTTGTTAGGCTAGGTAATTGGTGTGTTAGTCCAAAGAATATAATTTATTTAATTTAGCAAATTACGAAAAAAATACTTAGCTTTTGCAACTAAAGCCGCTTTACTCTTACTTTATTTTACTTAAATATGGTTTGGAAGGTAGAGGGATGTCATTTGTGAAGGTGATCGTACACGCTGGGTTGATAGTCCCAGGCGCCGACTGACATTCCTCTCTGTGCCACGCGATGGACCCGGCACCCGCACGGAATATCCATGGATAGCTAAGAAGTTCGTCTCTCTCTATAAATAACAAACCTGGCCAAGTCACATATGAAAGTATTGTGTATCACGCAGGTTCCACGTGGAGCTGCACTTCAGCCCGGGCGTGAACTGCTGCGTGCAGAAGAACCTGCCGCCCGGGCCCGGCTTCCGCCCGCACAGCCGCAACCACTCCACCACCAACAACTCCGTACGTATTACTAGCGGTTTTAGGGAAGGGCGCGGCTGGGCGAGGGCCCGGCGCGCCGGACAAAAGGGCCGCCACAGGAGCCCCCGACATTTCCTTATAGTTCGAAGTTTACTTAGTCATTGAAGATTCGAAAGTGCTTGTTTGTATGCCTATTTGGATAAAGATACTTTTGATTGATCGGTTGATTAAACTCAAACTCAAACTCAAAATATACTTTATTCATGTTGGCCTCTGCAAGGCACTTATAAATCGTCATACATTTTTAGCACAAAGGAATGACTCGACCACCGACTTCGTAAAGCAGTCATCTACCGAGAAGAAGCGGCAAGAAACTCGATAGTTGCTCTTTTCAATCGCCAAATAATAACAATAGTTTGTCCATACAATAAGATAACATACTTGTACTAGGTCATACAGTTACCTCTTTCAAGTATATAATTAAAAATATATTTAACATGAACAGATTAAGTCCTAGTCGACCAGTCCCCAAAGGCGGCACCTGTTCACAAGTATGACGTATGTGTCAGCCATCATCTCACTCAACCATTTTAGAGGGAATGAAATGACCCGCCACATAGCGCCACCACCCCAGAGACATTATAGTGAGCATGACTACTAGGACCCAGGCCATCCAACCATCAAATGGAATAACAAAATTTAAAGTAACACTACACTATATGACCCAGTCCAGGTACATACTCTTTATAAAATTTATACATAATAAACAAACAGAAAAACATTTTACTTCAACTTACAAACTTGTCTAATAAATAATAAAATAATTTGGAACAATACTATTCTACATTAGTTACATGTCCACATTGCATTAATAAAATAATATAAGCGTGATAAGAAATGGCAAGAAAGCTAGCACATTAGTAGCTACAGCCCTCCATCGTTCAGGTAGTCTTCAACTCTATAATACCCTTTTTTCATTAAACTAGATTTAATATAAGACTTAAACTGATGTAAGGGTAAGTTAACAATATCTAGAGGTAATTTATTAAATAATTTAATGCTTAATCCAATGAAAGAATTTCCAATCTTTTGAAGTCTAATGTTTGGGATTGCAAGCTTATGCCTATTTCTTGTATTAAATCTATGACAATCCGACTTTTTTGAGAACTGTTCGAGATTTTTCCGAACATACATAACACAATGAAGAATAAATTGTGATGGTACAGTTAATATATTTATGTCTTTAAATACTTCCCTTAAAGAATCGCGAGTTTTGAGCCCATAAATAGCACGGATAGCTCTCTTCTGCAGTATAAATATATTGTTGATGTCAGAAGCCGAGCCCCACAAAAGCAACCCATATGACATGATACTGTGGAAGTAACTAAAGTAAACTAACCTAGCTGTTTCCACATCAGTCAGATTTCTAATTTTTCTCACTGCATACGCAGCTGAACTAAGTCTACTCGTTAAAGCAGTGAGATGAGGGCCCCACTGCAATTTAGAATCAAGTGTTATTCCCAGAAACACTGTCGAGTTGACAATTTCAACAGGTTCCCCATTAATGGTAATATTGGGAATGACGTTTCGAACATTAGGCATTGTAAATTGAACACATTTCGTTTTCTTGGTATTTAATAACAAATTATTAACAGTAAACCATTGTAAAATAAGCGAGACAGAATTACTCACATCGTCAAATATATTTTTATGTCTATCAACTTTGAATATTAGAGAAGTGTCATCAGCGAATAAAACAGTTTCGCAAAGGCTTTCTGTGAAATATGGAAGGTCATTAATATAAATTAGAAAAAGCAAAGGCCCTAATATCGAGCCTTGGGGGACGCCCATTATTAGAGGAGCTCCTGTTGAGTCTACCTCATTTATATTGACTCTTTGAATTCTGTTAGATAGATATGATTGTATTAGATTCAGCGAGTCGATAGTGATTCCATAATGCCGCAACTTCATCAACAATGTCTGATGATCAACGCAATCGAATGCTTTCGATAAATCGCAAAAAATACCTATGGCATCTTGCTTATTTTCCCAAGCGTCAAAAATGTGTTTAATGAGTGCCACTCCCGCATCGGTGGTGGATTTTTACCTCTAGTGAACCCATACTGATTAACATGTAATAGGTTGTTGAACTTGAAATGAAGTAACAGCTGATTGAATATAATTTTTTCAAATATTTTACTTAGTGTGGGTAAAATTGAAATTGGTCTGAAATTGGATGGGTCACTTTTTTCTCCTGATTTAAATAATGGTATTATTTTACTATGTTTCATTAAATTTGGAAAAGTATATAGGAATTTTTGAAGTAATCTCGCCTAGGACGCTGTTAGTGTTAAAACCGGCACTGCGTATGCCCCGCCAACCACACCACACTACACTTTGCTAAATGCGAATTATTATTACAGAATATAGATCCCTGCAAAGTTCTTGAACACCGGATGACGTTGACTCGCTTAACACATGTGCATTCACGGTCCAATTGCACGCAACTAAACACTGAAGCTGTCATTACGAGACCTATGTCCATCATCAGTCCACGAGAGTGAAAGTTGCCTAGCAAACGAAACACACAACGCCTTCATGCCCCGCGCCCTGTTCGTGCCGCGTTCCTTACCGATAGGTAAATTTGAGACCTGATTAGGTACTACAATTTTCTTTTTCTTGATAGAGTTCATCGGATGAGGTGAAGTGCATCGAGGAAGAAAGTGAAGACGACCAGATGGCTAGCCAGGAAACTTTACAACCGGTAAGGAATCGAACACACAAACATGTTTTATTTAATTTTGTACAACATTAACTTACAAGTTTTACAACTTGATGTTACAGGATAACCCCGATGAGCTAGATTGCACCTTTTCACCGAGGAAGGTTTCGAAATCCAAAATAAGGCCGTCGGATCCCATACCGATCTGGTGAGTAGCGATACTTCTTTAAATTTTAAAAATTATTATTTTTGCATTCTTTTTGTATCCTCTAATAATCTTTTATAAGTCAGTGGCTCCGCCCGCTTCATTAATTCGTTCGTTCAAGAGTTTGCTCATAAAAGGGCGTCATGATTCCATTTTTGACGCTAGCTCAATTTAATTTTGACTCTAAACTAGCCCAGAGTAACAAAGAATTGAGAGCAACTCCCAGGTTAGTAACGTGCATGATGTCCGCAGCAACCTGCACTACACGGTGAGCGGGCACGAGGCGTCGTCGCTGGCGGCGCGCCTCACGCGCGAGCTGCGCGCGCGCACCCACCCCGCCGCGCGCGACCAGCCGCATGCGCAGGTACACCACGCTGCACTACACATACATATTACTCTACCTACACTATTCATACATATTGCGACTTGTCGCATGTGCAAACAGTACTATAGGCACCTTGCGTAGCGATGACTCTGCCATCTCGTGACTCATATTTAAAACTTTTACTCTCAATGTCGGTAATTCTACTGTCAAACCACGGAAAAACACGGTTCCTTATTCTGCCATCTAGTGACTCGAAACTTTTACGCTAAATGCCAAAGGACATGGCCAATTCCTGCCTAGTGAAGTAGTGATGGCCACGAATGGCACAAAAGCACAAAATATATTAAATTAAAATATGAATTTTCATATATTTTACAATCTTGTAGAACTTGTCAGTATTTAAAAGAAAGTAATTAGTAATTTAACTTCCGCTATACACTGCTTTTGAGAAAATGCGTTCCTTTCAACGTAAATACGGATAGTCTGCTCTTGTCCTCCATAGACACAATATAATATTGTATGAAAAACAGTGACATACAATAAAATATAGCTTCAAATATAAAAAATATTTGAAATTGTATCATTTAACGTATTATTTATCACCAACAAACTATTTTTAACATAGTTAATATAACTGTAAATATAACATTTTTCCCAAAATGAATATTACTTTAAGCAGAAAGGAATGAATATTATTGTCATTATTTCGACAGTTATTGTCAAATATTTAAATCCGTTGCCATGGAAATAATGAACAATGCGTGACAGAGTAAGCGTTAGCAAAATTACGATAAGAGAAAAAGAGACAACAGTTTTTTCACGGTACACCGTTGAGTAACCTTAGTAACCAATGGGGGCGTTTGGGCGAAAAAAGCGTTTGCAAACGTTTGTAAACAAAATGGCGATTGTTAACGCAAACTGTACAGTTTTCGGCCAGGACGCGTTTGCTAACTGTCAGTTTACTGTGTTACCGCTAAACAATCGCCATTTTGCGCTAACAATCGCCATTTTGTTTACAAACGTTTGCAAACGCTTTTTTCGCCCAAACGCCCCCAATGTATCATGTCATCAATCAAAACAATGCTACAGAGAGTTTAGCGCCCTCTATAGTTTTTGCACGGTGCCTATAGTGTAACCGCGTAGCTTGCAGGGTTTCAGGGACGTGATCGGTCAAACTATTCTTATGATAACCACCGATATGATACTAGTGAGTTTGGGGTCACCGAAGACTGACTTTACGACGAAAACGAAGAGCGACGGTACTGATGCTGTCGTATCAAAGTGATAATGTAACCATAATGTTGACTACACAGAGCGAAGAGAAGGAGCCTAAGGAACCAGAGGAGCCTGCGCCGCGCGCGCGCAGCTACGACACGCACAAGCAGCCCGACCACGGTAAGCCACGCCCCCGCGCCCGTGTGACCGCGTGTGCCCACGCCTACTAACCGCGTGACCCGGTTTGACGCGGGGTACATACGCGTTTTGTAATTAAAGAACTTTCCGCGTGAATCGGATTGGTCAATGCTGTCGTTGTTTCCGACTTTAGTATGTAATTGGAAAGGTTTCGGATTAAATAATATATGTATATGATTTATATTTTTTTGCTACAATCATTTATTTTTAAGTTCTAAAATACCGGCATTATAAAAATAACCACAATTATGACGAATTCACTTTTACTCGTTATGTATATCTCAAAGTGATTGGGTCGAAGACCTATGTAGATCATATTTAACAATAATATCAATAGATACATAATAATATGTATATTACTGTTCAGAATACTACTAAATCGGAAATATAAAGTTTTACCAATTCGTTTCACGTGGAATGCCTTGTGTGAAAGTTTGATATCATAGATGAAAAAGCCCCTGTTTTCAAATAACAATACTCACTGTTGCCACTGTCAAAAAATACTCATTCTTCTGATTTCAGCTTTAATGGAGTAATAATACTCGATATTTTTTAATTTTCTCAGGGTTAATTTTACCTGTGGAATTTATTTCCTTTACTTTTAAATTATTTAGAGTTTATAGTTAAATCGATTTACAGATCATGGAGTTGCTAAATAATTGGCAGAAAATATTGAACTAAACATAAATGACTTTTAATTAACATTTTTGTATCCAATACTTACTAGAATCTCTTTCAGAAGATGTTGACAGGAACGACGAGTTTGATATAATAACATAATAGATTTGAGGCAGTAGTGATCGCTCATAATTTCTGTATAGATTTTCTTTGGAGTGCTTTTACGTAGTTAGAAACTGTGTTACTTTAATCACATGACATTGTAGACTAATATTTGCCTGATGTATGCTTTCGTATGATGCTAGCTGTGGTTAAATATGGTTGATAGCGACGATCTTGTTTAACCCATTCCATGCGGATATTTTATTAACACGCCGAACTTAACTTATACGCCATGTGCAGGACGTTTTTGTCCCGAGCGCCGACGTCCATTAAAAATCGTCGATTGGCGTCATCCGCGCTTGAATTTTACATTAAAAAAAACGCCGATGGGCGTCCGCAGCAGCGAATGGGTTAAGACGATACTTGTCTTTGATAAAGAAGACCTTGTCGACTGTATTTTCCCACAAGCATCAAGCCTGTATTATATTGGCACGACCCGCGCAGACGAGGAGGCGGCGCGCGGCGGCGAGCAGAGCCACAGCCTCCACGCCACGCCGCACCAAGGTCAGTCCGAGAAGTGGAGGCACGGTAGTGCCCTGGTGAAGGTCAGTCGACGGTGTCCCTGTGTCCGTCGGAACGGTGAAGGTTACTTCTCTCAGCCACGTGTGGAAGAATTTCTATCATCTATACTTTATGTACCAAATTTTTATTATGACAAAAACAATATTATGTTGGGGTAACCGTGTGGCGTCCTTGGGTTTATAATGGGTTCCTATAAACAGTACGATAGTAGCGACCGGCAAAAAGTATTGCGAATTCATCTCGACTCATCTTAAATCAACCATTTAGTTTTCATTTATATAAATTCTCTTATTAATCGTTTCTACGAGAGAGACCATCCGAGTACGAGGTAAGACCTGAGTAGGCATGCTTAGTTTTCAACACAATTAGTGTCCAAGCGAAACGCATTGCTACTCGCAGATAGTTGTCATGTAGGACCATGATCATCCCAAATCTTCTACGAACTACTCGTCATTGGATTGGTTATAAATTTTCATATATTTTGATATACCTACTGTGTCTTGTCTGTATTCTATGACTTGTGTTACTTTGGAGTTTGTAGAAGTGTGGGGCGGCGGCGCGACGTCGGTTGAGCTCATTCTGGCCGGTGATTTTGTGTGTGTTTGCGTTGCATTCTCGCACCTCGCGTTTGTGTGTCTGCGTTTGACTATCGTTTGGAATGGCATGCCTAGATAACACCGACACTAACTTCCTAGTGTTTTAATCGCTCACCTTCTAGAGATAGAGTAAGATAATTATTTTTAAATTAGCGAGCGGAGACCGTCAGTCGAAATGTAGCCCTCCGGCCACACAAGTGTGGGCGCAGGGGTATCTAGCGACGGCGACGGCTCCGCTCCGCCCGCCCCCGAACAGTCGTCAAACGACCGCACACTGGGCTACGGGATCCATCATCGGACTCTCTATCTATCTATCTATCGATCTTCCTCGTCACCTCGAGCACGCGCTTGCAATATTTACTTTATGTATTCTATATATACTTTTATTTATGTATACTTATTTATTTTCTCTGTATCTATATATGTACGATGGTATGATATATATTAATATAAACTTGTCTCCCCGCGACCCCGTCCCGTCCCTCGCGCTCGCGTCCCGGCCCGTAGTGCCTCGCGTAACGTTGTCCCGCGCGTCGGCGTCCCCCCCGGCGCGCGCCGTGGAGTCGGCCACCAACGAGCTGCCGCTGTCGTCGCTGACGTTCGGCGCGGCGGCGGGCGAGGAGGCGGAGGCGGGGGCGGAGGCCGGGGGGGACGCGGGCCCCGGGCCGGACGGGCGCGGCGCGTCGTGGCCGCGCCTGGACTGTAGCGTGCGCGCGGCTGCAGGGCGGCGGCAGCGACACAGCATCGCCGGCCAGATGAGCTACCTGAAGATGCTGGGGCTGGGCGGGCGCGGCAAGCCGGCCGCCGCCGCGGGGCTGTTCAGCACGGCCGTCATCTCCGGCTCCAGCTCCGCGCCCAACCTGCGCGTCATGATCCCCGCGCCCAACTGCAACACATCCAACAGTAAGTGCACATACATATTTCAGTATTTTATTTAATACTTTGAACTAAAATAAATTTGTCACGGATAAATATTCTAACGTCAGACATATAAAATATATACTTACTTATAGAATTCGCCTGGGAGGTTCTGTTTGTTTTGTTAATATTTTCCGTGTTCGACTGGACTAGAATAAATATTGGTGCAGTCTACCCTTACATTAAATAAATAAGCACAATTGATTAGTCCACTAATAAAGTAACAATTTTGAAGGGAGTGAGCCCTAGTACACGATATGCAAACACGATCATCATGTAAAACTGAATCGTTGCTACTACTGCTGAGGTCCCGCCGATGGTTTCAGTAGCAGCACTGGAGGGCTTCGGCGGCGTGCCGGCGATCCGTCCGCTGGAGACGCTGCACAACGCGCTGTCGCTGCGGCAGCTGGACGCGTTCCTGGAGCGCGTGACGGCGGCGCCCGTGCTGCTGGGCGCCCCCGCCCCGCCGCCCACGCCGCCGCCGCAGCCGCCCAAGCGCACCTCGCCCACCAACAGTGAGACGATATATCTTATTCATACCTACCTTCAAATAGCCTAGGTCCCGGCCAACGACTTCAATAACAAGGGGGGCGTCGAAGTCTGATTTCATCCAAGTGTTATCGGGTAGCGTCGTAGGGTCCGGTCGCGCGAAGATTTACCGGGTGACGCACGCCCCTCGTACTCATGAGTCCGGGTCCTCGTCCTGACGGCTACCGTGTGAAGTCTGTAGGCTGCCATTGGCACATAAGCAAACTTTGTCACCTGATGCTCAAGAAGTAGTTTGTTTTCAACTGGTCATACTGAGCAGAGCTAATATAGTATATATAATAAATTTTGTTTGCTTTTAATTATTTAATGTTACTCCAACAATTGGGTCAAGTGAATTGCGTAACTTGACTTAAGCCCCGCTTCATTCCATCGACTTTGAAATGACTGAAGACTGAGAGAGAAGGGTCTCAAAGGTGCTGAGATAACTTGACTGAGTATCTAGTGAAAGTTTCCTTCGGTTGCTTAGGCGTGGGCTGGAGCGGGCCGTCATCTCTGATGTCGTCGTCGGGCGAGCTGCCCAGCGCGCTGTCGTCGGCCGGCCCGTCCTCGCCCAACTCCAACTACGCGTCCACTTCCGACAACAAGAACAACTCTGACAGGTATAACTCACTGCATTACAGGGAAAGTTCTACATCCTTTAACGTTACATACTGCTGTTACCGTAACGTACTGACGTTATTGGAATAGATCTTCTGAATATAGATTACGAGTAGATGGATTGGATAGACAGACACTTAACACTAGTATTTTAAACTTTATCAAACAAGTATGACAACTACTCGTATGATGAAATATTTGGAGGATCTTAATTTCCTAATAGCTTGGTGATGCATAAAACTTGATGGACAAAAAATAAAATTTGAAATGGCCCATTAAATATTGAATTGTAATATAGAATAATTGAAATTGAATTTGTGTAACGCTGTATCAAAATTGAGACGCCATTTTATTTTTGTTTTTTGTCTTGCGATGTGGGTCGTACCCAGATCACCACTATGCACTATGTTCACAAACATTACGGATGTTATGGCTTTATTTTGGTTTTTAATTTTTTTTATCAATCTTTGGCACTAACTGGAGACTAATTAATACAATATTTCATTTACCATTCTTTGGTGTTATAAAGATTTTTCATAATTTATTTATTATTCTTATACTTTCACTCTCTGTTGTACTAGCAAATGGGGACAACATAAACTTTAAATCAAAAATTATGTTTTAACGTAAAGCTGAGCATTTCAATGGTAAAGTCTTGGCCCCCGTTTGGTGTACCTATGCTTTGAGGACAGGAGGAGGATGTTTATGATGCCATTTTTGGCATATTTTTTTAATAATCTGCTGTAATGTGGATGCCAATAGAATTTGGTACTGTTACTGCCGTAGCTTAAGTGTACTTTTCCCAAGGACTAACTCTTTAACTGTTCTTCAAACTTGATATTGAATTGTTGATCCCTGTTCTGTGTTATTGGTAATTTTTGGTGTATAATCTATGTATGTATTCAGTGCCATTATTAATCCTATTTGCATTCCACAAAACTGAGCAGAATATCTTTCTAAGAACCTCATCTGTTTTCATTAAAACTAACTGTGTGCTTCTTGTGTCTTTGCAAATAATATCTTGGTGTATCATTTTCTCACACATTGAACATGTGTCTTCATGCTCTTTCACACAAGTGTAGTGGAATTAAAAATGCCTACATATTTGCAAAAATACTGGTTGGGTAATTTTACGCATTTTTATACACTAGAACCAAAATTTTGTATGTAACAAGTGTAGATTTAAGACTTTACATGTAGTTATTTTTAACAATTTCAACAATTAAAGTAGTCTGTTATATAATTTGGCCCAACATTTTACATGTTACATAGTTTAAAGATTAAAAAATTTAGTCACAGCACGTGAAATAGCAGATAGATTTGATTAGAAATTCAAGACTAGCTAGAAAGTTCTGTAGCTGTAGGTGTAATTCCATCAAATCATATCGTGATATCATTAGAGATACCATAATAGAAGTAGTTTACGCCAAAACGAAAACAACGCCTCGAATAGACCACTAGTGGTTAAAGTACCGTGGTCTCGAGGTCCTGGGTTCGATTCCTGGGTCGGGCAAATTTTGTGTGGATTTTTCTGAACACAGCCCGGGTTTGTGATCACCAACCCGCGTTTGGCAAGCGTGGTGATTAAGCCAAATCCCATCTTTGTAGCGAAAACATGATTTCAAATCATCAATCATCAAATGTCACTTTACTCTTTAGCCTAACTATATTAGTATTTGGACATGATCTTCGGCAAGTGCTAGATGCACACCGCTGATTATGATGGAGGCCTTTGCCCTGCAGTGGGACATTGGCTGATACTTGACTTGACTTCCGTCAAAAGCTTAAACTATAATTCCAAAGCAGTCGTGTGAAAGTAGCGAGCACCTGGGTAGGGCGCCAGCGCAGGCTGGTAACTGTCGGGTTGGTTGCAGTAGCAACTGGAGTAGGCATGCGCCGGGCAAGCTCCCCCAGTGGGACGGCGAGGCGGCGCTGTGCGCGCTGGACGCCGGCCTGCGCCCGCTGCTGCCGCGCCCGCCGCAACCAGGTACCACGCACCACAGTGTAGCCAGCACGACCATAGATTTTAAATTGATAGATTTGCCCTCGCCACATTCTGAAATTGGCAGTTAAATAAAAGCGACAGTCGCTTCTTAGATCCATGACAGCACGTTGATTTGATAGTCGACCGTTTCAAGGTTCAAATGGGTGAAGTGTGAGGCTGCTCTGTGCCTTTTTGAAGTGCAGTAATAATTCTGAAAACAAAAGGCTAAGATTTTATTTTTTATTTCATTTATCAATTGTATTTTATTTCGTTTCAATGGAAATAATGTATGTCGTGTGCGGTGTTAGTGAACATTGTCCTCGCTAGATGGCATACATAACATTTTGGCACTGTTTTCCGATGTAAAGGCAAATCTAACGATTTAAATCTATGCTTACGACCACCGTACGGCGAGTCGGCGACACAACTTAGACGTCGGTTACCTAAACATAGCCGCCGCCCAGCGCACTACAATGTCAATTTATTTTGTTTTAAAGTTTTAGACAACCTATTCATATTCCCACGTTTGTTTCTTATATAATTAACAAAAATTTAAAGAGTATCGTTTGGTTTGGTGATTGCGAGACATATGATGTGAAACCACGAAATATTCAGTCTTTGCTCGTCTGAACTACCTAATAACGATTTGTTAGGTACTTACATAAGACATTGTTTTAAACTGAGTTAACACTTATAATTCCTTAAGTGTCAGTCATGTGTGGCTGACACGGCAGTATATGGCTTAATAATATCATTTTATGCTACAAATTACCGACTCCTAAGTTGTGTCGTTTTATATTATCTACCTCGATCCCTATCCCCTCAGCTGTAAGCATGTGTTGTCTGGCGCGTTTAATTATGTGTTGCACAATGTCAATACATAATTATGTAACTTAATGAGATATTGTTCGGTCACAATGGCGTTAAGACATAACGTTCCGGAACATAGCTGTGCTTATTATTTTGAGCAAATTATAATTCCTTCTTGCGAAGAGTACCAACTTCAAAGTGCCAATTGTGCCCGAATGATAAAAAAACTGCTATTTTACATATTGTAAATAGATATACATACAATTTTTCATGAAGCATGGAGATTATTGCACGCGCTACAATAACTGATACAGTCACAACAAATATTATTAATTGATTTCTATAAATAAATATGGGAACTGTACCATTTGCATGTTAAATTTCAGGCAGCTATTTCATATAAAGGGACCAGCTCAAACTAAGAGGATTATTTATTTAGCGCCTTGGGAATTTTGAAAAACAAAATTCATATAAACTATAGGTACTTGATATGAATTTATTACTTTCTTTCAATACGGAATTCAAAGGAAATATTGTCACCGATCCCTGGTGTTCTATTCTATTGAGGGAGAGACTGTCTCTAAGTATAGCTCAATATGCATCAGTACTGTAGGTACCTACTTATTGAGCGAATTAGTCGAAGCAAAGTCATCATCGCCAAGCCATTTAGGTAATGGCATAGATAGAGAATTATCAAAATGGAGGTAATGCCGGGGCTAGACCCTGTATGTACTTAGGTCTTTTTGACTGATTTATATAAAGACGAGTAATTGTTTCCCGCTTTAGGTTCGTCTATTAGCGGCGACGTGACGCCGGTGTCGGTGACCTCGGAGCTGGAGTTCAACAGCAACGAGGCCACCGCGGGCTCCATCACCGACCACGACCTTCTGGTGAGATATACTCTCAAACTCAAACAACTTACAATGCCTAACAACAGACAGTGTAGTAACTGCATGTTGACAATGTCTCTGATAGGTATGTGTAAAACAATGCCTTGTTCTAACCGTGGAAGGTTAAGGTCTTTTACGAAACATATTAAGAAAACATACGAGAATCATAACAAGTGAAATTGCGTAATGCGTCATCCATTACGCAACATAACGTGTTCTAATTGAATTACATGTACGTTTTATGGTTTCTCAGAGCGCTGAAGGTGAAGATGACGAGGAGACTCTCTCAGCGGATCCCGGCGACATGCCACTTCGGCTGATTAAGAACGACCTGAGCCCACTGAACTTCGCCGGGCCCTCGTCGCTGAGGAGCCAGGAGACCTGCACGCCGTCATCCCACAACTGCCCATCAGAATTCTACGGCCTGAACGCGCAGCAAACTAAGGAGACCTTTTACAAGGACATGCCGTCCAGTAGCAAAAACTATAACTTAGACACCGACGTCAAGAGCAAATGGTCCAAAGGAGACGTCAATTTAGAACCGTTGAACCTGCCCAGCAAAAACAACGGCTCTAAATCTAAAAGCAAGAAAAACGATACGCTTAATAATGGCAGTAGAAGATATAGTGATAGTAGTGAGCAGAAAAATAACGTTAGTTCTTCGCAAGCGACAGTAGCAGGCAGTAGGTTTACGACTACTATAGTCGCCGAAGATTTGTTGAAACCGAGTACATCGAGTAAGTCAAACAATAACTTGCCTAACGTATCAGAGAGTGAGCAAGTCGGGCCGCTAATAACAAAAGCGAATAGTGTCAGGATAAAGCCAGGTTTCACTATTGCTGATAATGACTGACACGCATGTTCCACGACCGCTTCATTAGACGATTCGTGCAAAGCTAGTAGTAGCGGCACATAACCACTTACATATATAACATGGCTATGTAGATTTTTGATATTTTTTTACATATCCATAATTATTTATACCTCATATAAAAATCTAATTTTCTTTTACAGATGATTTTTATTAATTGTATCTTTGTATTATGATAATATTATAAATCTGACTATCAATTATGATTTGTTTTATAATAATGTCATAGTTTTATGTAATGATGACATTGCATTGTTATGATAAATAATGTCCTTTATGACATAATAACCTATTATCTAATCTTATATACCTGTTCCCATTTCAACTTACAGTATAAACATTTTCAGATTATGAACAACAACTCCAGTGAGCGGAACCTTAGGAATGCTTTTTAGTATGCGAATCATTGTATTACTCTCAGACAACTGTTATGAAAATAATGTGAACATAGTAAAATTAGTTTAAGAATTGCAAAATAAATTATATTCTGCATAGATTGTTTTTTCGTTACAAAGTATGATGTAGAGATTAGAGCCCAGTACAGGATTTTGTCCCACTACCCACTAAAACCCTAGTATCTATCATTGTGCATATTATGCTTAGATATTTAATTTTACTTCTATTCTAAAGTAACAACACAAATATCAGATACACCTTTTTAATTTAACCAATAATATCACTCCCTACATTTTTAAAGCTCATAGATGCAATGAATAAGCTAAGCTTAAACTTAAAATCTTACTGACCAGACTCATCACAAAATATAAAAAGCTAACAATAGTTAATATCAGAACATAGAAATTCTTCTATTCTTTCTTGACCATTTTTGGTGCTAAGTTAACAAGGGACAACAATGTGTCCAACATTCCTCTATGATGAATGCCAGGCCACAGGAGCATCACCATGGACAAAATATACATCAGAAATATATTGCTGATAGAAGATGACACCCATGCCAGCGTGCACAGCATGCTGATGGAAATGATGTAGTACTGAAAAAAAAGAAAAACATTAAAATATCTGTGTGAACAACACATGTGTCATATATCATTTTGGTATGTACAATGTAGTGATACAATAAGAAGGTAATTAAACTATAACTTACCATAGCAGGACTTGTGTCTCTCAGAGAATAGAAAGATCGAACTTGAAGCACCACTTTGTTGTAATGAATTACAATGCTTCTGCAGATTTCTTCAAAGGACTTTTCCTTCTGGCCTGTCCAAGCGCTTGGTCCATAAAGTGAATTGCAAATAACAGGAACAATGAAATCAACAAAGTTTAAGATCAATCCCACCATAGCAAATGTTGCCAGGGAACTCATATCCAAGACCCAAATTAATAAGTACAGAAAAGAAACTGTGCCAATTATAGCACATGGGTGCCATTGCTGCTCCCACAAAATCACAGATTTAAGTGGTAAAAGAGCCATACGCCAGCCTTCAAGAAACCTTTTCAGCTTCTTAACTTGCTGCTCCTGAAAATGAAGCAAACACATTTTGCTAATGTAATTTGCAATCAACTCCTGTGTTGGTTTAACTTTAAATAAATGATATCTATACTAGACATGGACAGGAAATTATTGTATAGCACTGTCCAAAGCATTGATTTATTTTCTGTATGACTATCAAAAGTACTTTTTATTTGTCAGGGGAAAAGCAGTCACGAGCCCCGGCTCTTTATCTAACAAGCACTGCATTGATCACACTTGGTAGCAAAAGGTCCTGACATAGGAGTTCACAAGACGCAACACTTCATGCGGCTTGCCGATTGTACAGAGCGCCTTATCCTCCGCATACGGTCACAGTATTATAACACAATTAGGGTAAAACTTAATAAAATTTACTAAATATTTTTTTAAGGATTCTTTTTTTTCTATGTAAAGTGGGTAAGTTAAATGGTTTCCAATTCGTAAACTTACCTGATCTTGAACAATATCAGTCATTTTGGAAGGTTACTACGCAATTAACAAACACTAAATATTTAAGTGAATCGGCTTCGTTTTCCTGAAAATTTCAGGAGTAAGAAGTTGCCGCTTAAATCAAAAAATTCAATGGAGGTGTGCCGAACTCTGTGAGCGGAGCGAATCAATCTTTAAACAGTTTTTATATTTTTTTAACGTTTTAATATCTAATACAAATGTCAAAGTGACAAATTGTATAATGTTCTCTCATGTTTGAGCACAGGCGTTTCTTCAAGGGTAAAAGAGATGGCAGTAAATAATAAATCCACTCTTTAACCGACAATTCAGTGACATTGTCAGTAAGACCTATGTGAATATAGACAAAGACACTTAAATTATTCTGCTTTATTTTTTTTCATTTTCTAAGATTTATTTAAACGTTAAATCATAACAACGTTACTTGAAAAACCGGCTCTACTAGTGCAAGAGTGCAACGCACGTGCGACAACCAGAAAGAAATACAAGGAAAACGTTATTTTTAACTAGATTATGTAAATTAAAAATACGTTAATTAGACATCAGGGCGTGTAGACTAGACGGCACAAAAGCACGGCCAATCCTTTTTCTTTAATTGTAAAAAAAAATCTGATATTTAGATTAGAGAAAAACGCCGTTTACTGTAGTGCACTAAAGCATAAAACTGAACTGACTGGTTGCAGGCAGTGCACTTCAGCATTTTCATCTACCTATGACTTTTTGAAATCTGCTAAACTTTTTTTTCATAAAGAGATGGCCATAATCTTGAATACATCTATAATAATATCAATATTTTAGATTATGACAACCTAATGATAAACAATGTAACAAAAGTCTCTTTTATAAAATCATAAATGTTATTCCTTAGTGCACTACAGAGAGTTATTATTAATAACTTGATGGTCAGGGGCCAGGACGCTTTCGGTGGAGGTGATCGTTAGTATACTATAAATGGGCCCCTTAAACCTACACGCTGGGTCGCAAGTCCCAGGCGCCGACTGACATTCCTCTCTGTTCCACGCGATGGACCCGGCACCCGCACGGGGAATCCATGGATAGCTAAGAAGTTCGTCTCATTCATTACAATTAAATAAAACCGGGGAGGGGCAGTGGTCCAACTGTTCAGTCCAACTAGTTGGACCACGGGCCTCTACTAGGGGCAGTTGTCCAACTTTAAAAATAGTTGGACTACAGCACCTTTTGCAAGTTCCGTAGTCCAACTCGTAAAATATCTTGCCAACCCTAATAAGCTCAAAAATGTTTATGGTTTTATATATTTTTAATTAATGATCTCCTGAACCTCGTTGCAGAAAATTGGTAGGTACTGGCTACTGATTATTTAAATGACAAATATGCATGGACATGTTAATCTGCTCAGCCACACTTAATTTGTATTTATTATATTTGACATTATTGTAATATTGAAATTGATTTTAAAAAAGACATAACTGGTGAGTTTCTTGCGGTGTCTCTTCTCAGCAGGCCATTCACGTCGAGGCGCTGGTAGGGCGAAAACAGTTTTGACGTGCAAAAGAATTTACTAAGTGAATCAAATTGCTGAATAAATTATTTCATTTAAGAAATTAATACATTTCATTTCATTTCGATATTGTTAAAAATAAAAATTATATAAATTATTCATTTTGTTTTTTGTCCTGGTACAAATTGACACAGGTAAAAATCAAATTATACCTATTTACTGCAACGAGGTTCAGGAGATCATTAATTAATTAAATTATTAATTATTAAAAATATATAAAACCATAAACATTTTTGAGCTTATTAGGGTTGGCAAGATATTTTACGAGTTGGACTACGGAACTTGCAAAAGGTGCTGTAGTCCAACTATTTTTAAAGTTGGACAACTGCCCCTAGTAGAGGCCCGTGGTCCAACTAGTTGGACTGAACAGTTGGACCACTGCCCCTCCCCGAATAAAACCGATTGGCGGCGCTAGTGTGCGGTCTGCACGCCCCACTGTGGGCTGAAAATCGGCTTTCAAAGACAGGAATTTTCAATTTTTTTCACCGGATATAGCTTCCATTAGTTATTACCATATACAGAAATGATACTCAATCAATTCTGCGCAAAAACGAATGACTTATGAATTTTTTACGAAAAATTTGTATGGAGCTAGAGTGAAAAATCTTATTTTCTTCTAAACGGCACGGAAAACCGTAATATCCTCACAGGTAGTTATAGTACTAATTATTGTTGATTTTTTGACATACTCCACATAACGGTTATCACTGCCGTTTTTTTTTTAAAAATCATCGAAATATGCATATTTTTTGTTACGGTTAAAAACTGTTCTTTTTCGCGTTTAAGTTGAGAAATACATACTTTTAACGACACATAATAAAAAAAAGCATCACCTGTCTATCTCCAGAAGAGTAGGCGGAGGTTTATAGTACACTCGCCGTTAGATGTTTAAGGTTTTTTTTATCAACACAAAATAATATTTTAACTTTGGATACAACCATACTACCCTAATGACAATCGTTAGGTACTTTGTTAGTTTTATGGTAGTTGGGTAAATGATTAAGTAATTATAACGATTTAAGCTTCTGCTTACACTGAATAGGTGATTAGCATTATCACGAAACAATGCAATCTATGGACTGCATTAACCTTTTTCTGATTAGCTATTTAGTTATTTATGGAGATTCTTAATTTTCTTTTGTACATCTCTAAAAGTCTAATGGGATAGTTAACTAATTATAATTATGATCGAACATTCTCGGTTTTTTCTTTTAAAAATACTAAACTTTTGCTTTTAATTTAATTTATTTTTATTTACCAATAAAACAAATAACTTAAGAAAATCGATATCATTAATGTTATTTATCCAAATATCAAGAATGTAAAGCAAGAATATAAAAAGTTGCCATTATGTTGAAGATACAGTTTAATTTTTTTTTAAGTTAATTAATATCTAAAAGTATTGGTACACTTATCTACGTAAAGTAACAAAAAACACAAAATATATAATAAACGTGTGATAAAAATTCGTATTATTTTACGAATATTCATAATTCTCGTTATCGGATTCCAATTCTGAGTCAGAGTCCAAGTTACTTGTATCTACAAACTCGAACTCAGATTCCTGAAACTCAATTAAGTCAAGAGTTTCGGCAAAAAAGGCCTGTTTTCTCTTGCTATCTAACTTAGGCCTTTGTGCACTTAGCAAAGGATCAGAGGATATTACAAGCATATTTAAAATATCTTGGTTAGATTCTTGCCTGCTTCTTTTTCGCGAATGATGTTCCCGGAATCTCCTAAAGTCTTTATTTCGGGACTCAGAGGCTTCTTCCGAGAGAGCCCCGATAGGCACAATATCATTTCTCTCTATGATTTCAGCACCGTGGATTATTAATTTATGTACGGTTGACGACATATAATACCAGTCGTATAATTCCACGTACTTTTCTCCAGTTTTGCGGGCATAATCTTTAAATTTGTTTACATCAATCTTCTCTCCAGATGTTATTGCTTGCAAAACCACAGCAAACCTTTTAATAAGCTCTTCATCCAACCCGGTAATAGCTGCAGTTTTATGAGGAAACTCAAAAAACTTTCTAGCTGTATTACCGTCATTGGTAGTTCCAGAGCCCTGTTTCACTATATCAATCAAAAGATTTAGCTCTTCTTTGAATTTATCCTGAATATGTTTTTTTCTTGTCTGCAACATTTCTTTGTGTTCTTGACTTCTCGCTGCCCACTGTTTGAAGTCAAGCCTGTATGCGATATGTAACAGACACTCCATGCAATTTATGCGAGCGTGTAGGGATGATAAGCCAAATTCGTAAGTGCCGGAATTCACAGTCTTCGATGTTACAACATCTAATCGGTTCATTTCTGTTGGTTTTGCTAAGCACAGGTAGCACGATGCGTTTGATCTGGCTTCGGAAAGGTACGTGCAGACTTTAGCGTCGATCATTGTCATCAGTAACAGATGATTAACGCTGTTACTATTATTGCTCTTTGTGGGGATCAGCGCTTTTATTTCTTCATCCATTTGTCTTTTGTGCTCAAGTACAACTGCTTCACTCTCCTTTACAAAAGTAAACTGGACTGGACGACAATACAAAGATGAGCTTGGTTTTGGGTTCGTCCATAAAATATTATCCCCATCTGTCAGTTTCAATGGCACCAAAGAGGTCATAAAAATGCTTGAATCATCCTGATCGCCCTCCATTTTCTGCTTGTACCGGCTTTGGTTGGAGGCCCCATCAAATCCCCACTTAGAAACCAGCTTTAGCTGCTTATTTTGCACATCTTCAGGAAGAGTTTGTAGAATCCTTGTCACCGTGATGTCCAGTAAAGCTTGAAGTGCAATTCTAGCCGATGAATCCGTAACTGACATTGATTCTTTGGGAGGGTAGCAACTAAGCTTCGTTTGTTGGACTTTATAATAAGAAGGGTATATATCCTTAGCACCTTCGCGAATGGCAGCTTCCCTCAAAGTAATATATTGCCACTTAGACAGCTTTAGTGACAGAAGCAATCCAAGTGCTTTTTCCGGTGTAAACATAACTTTGTTTACTGGTTTTTTAAGCGTCTCTCTTATTTTAGCCGCTGCTTCAGGATTTTTCATCATGTATTCAATAACTGATGCGATATCGTCTTGTAAGGTTCGCGTAAATGGATAACAATAAAACACAGCGAGTCCAGTAATGAGAAGAGAGCATTTATTTAAGTGCATCAGTTTATATACGCTATTGGCATTGACGTCACTTAATACGTACTTATAGCTAGGTATACACCACACGTCCTGGGGGCGTGAGAGAAAAAAAAAAAGAAACACATTTTTTTTTTTCTTATCATACTAATATTAACTTTGCTTATATAATTTTGTTCTGTTTTTATGTATAAGTTTTTCTTGACCTTTATATTTGATAACAACATTGGGCTCAACATCGTTTAGAACTTCAAATGGACCTAAATACAATGGGTCTAATTTCGATTTACATGCCTCATTTTTAATCAGTACAAAATCACCTGGCTTATAATTAACAATGTTTACATATGAGTCATAGCGAGCTTTCCTTATCTGCTTACTGTTATCTATATTATTTCTAGCGTCTAACTGCGACTTTTGCAGTCTGTATTTTAGTTCAATAGTATAAGGAGCAGGATGACACCCAAAATAATGTTCGAAGTGGAGGCATGAAACTTCAACTCCTCGATGTTGGTGGTGGCAAAATTAGTTTGGCCAACTTGAGTGACGATAATTTCTTTTTGGTCCTCCGGTTTGCTATTTTTACCACCCATTTTTATGCCAAATTGCGCCGCAGTTCTTGTGAGTATAGACCGATGTCGTTCTGATTAATGACTCCATATCTGCCGACTATAGGAACACGACACCTTGTCTAACACACGCCTGGCAGGGTCGCCATGTAAGGTTCGCGTAAATGGATAACAATAAAACACAGCGAGTCCAGTAATGAGAAGAGAGCATTTATTTAAGTGCATCAGTTTATATACGCTATTGGCATTGACGTCACTTAATACGTACTTATAGCTAGGTATACACCACAGTCTTGCCCGTCTTCTTTCAAACGTGCTGCTGCTGCATAAACCAATTCACTGGCATCTTCGCCTGTATGGTCATCAGATCTTCTCTTTTTCTGTTTGTTTCCCAGATCTTCAAATGGTTTTCGGGTCCTTTTTGTCATTGTCCCAACAGACGATGATGTCGATGGTTCTTGAGAGACTGCATGTTGATCCACAGTTTCTTCTTGATTAACCGAAGTTTGCACACAACATGGCCAGTCAATATTTGCTTGCAGCCAATTTTCGTACTGCTTTCTAAAATTATCGAGGAATCGGTTGGATTTCTGCCATCTCTGTAAAGCAGCTCGCGTAAATCTTCGACAAAATTCCTTGAGAGTTACTTGATCTTCGGTAGAAAGGCAATCGCCTATGCGGGATACAACTGCACCAAATAATGCTTCATGATTAAATGAAGTACTCTCACTTTTTAGAAGAACAAACAAGTCTAAATTGGTAATTAGACTTTCCATTTTTATATTTTAAATCAGAGTAAATAGTTTTTAGTGTTGACAGTTACACAGATGTGAACAATTTAAATTGAAAGTAAAAGTTTAGTCCCTTTTATACCAAATTTGATAATTAGTTAACTATCCCATTAGACTTTGAGATGAACAAGAGAAAATTAAGAATCGTCATAAACATTTCTTAAAACACAAAGCGGTACTCATTAACTAAATAGCTAATCAGAAAAAGGTTAATGCAGTCCATAGATTGCATTGTTTCGTGATAATGCTAATCACCTATTCAGTGTAAGCAGAAGCTTAAATCGTTATAATTACTTAATCATTTACCCAACTACCATAAAACTAACAAAGTACCTAACGATTGTCATTAGGGTAGTATGGTTGTATCCAAAGTTAAAATATTATTTTGTGTTGATAAAAAATCCTTAAACATCTAACGGCGAGTGTACTATAAAACTCCGCCTACTCTTCTGGAGATAGACAGGTGATGCTTTTTTTTATTATGTGTCGTTAAAAGTATGTATTTCTCAACTTAAACGCGAAAAAGAACAGTTTTTAACCGTAACAAAAAATATGCATATTTCGATGATTATTAAAAAAAAAACGGCAGTGATAACCGTAATGTGGAGTATGTCAAAAAATCAACAATAATTAGTACTATAACTACCTGTGAGGATATTACGGTTTTCCGTGCCGTTTAGAAGAAAATAAGATTTTTCACTCTAGCTCCATACAAATTTTTCGTAAAAAATTCATAAGTCATTCGTTTTTGCGCAGAATTGATTGAGTATCATTTCTGTATATGGTAATAACTAATGGAAGCAATATCCGGTGAAAAAAAATGAAAATTCCACTTTAGATTCCTATGTCTTTGAAAGCCGATTTTCAGCCCACCGTGCGCCCTTATGTCTGCAGGCAGTGCACTTCAGCATTTTCATAAATAAGACTCGATGGTCAGGGGCCAGGACGCTTTTCTCTATCTACAAAACTTTTAGAAACATTCTAAATACTGTTATGTATATGTATAGATACATTTTGAAAGTGTTATTATCACTAATAAAACCGTAAAAGTTCAGAAGAATAAAATTTTATTATTTAAATAGGTATATAAAATATAAATAAGTAATAAAAATATAAATAATAAAAACATATAAAATTCCTTGCTGGAATTGCAAACATATTTTGTTCAGACTTAAATTACTTACCTAGAACTTGATAATGGACATAATAGGAGTTTATTAACTGGAGTCGCACGCACAATTTAATATAGGTACTTGTAATAATTTATTTTGATTTGTTCCAATGATTATTCATATTTTAGTCCTACTTACATATCAATCATATAAATATTCAAATTACAAAGTATTCCTTCTCATACTACTGCAAGAAGAAACATAAGGTTAGTTACAAGTAGTCACAATAGTTTATAATATTTATACATGAATAAAGGGATCATACTCAAAAACTTATTATCAAGCTATCATATCTTAGAAGTAGAATTCTTAGAACTTTGCATGCCCAAGATGTTTCAAGCTGTTTCATTTTATTCTCCGGAAATATCTCTTTCCTGGTGTATTAGCTTTCTCATGTGTAAGTGTCTGTAAATAATAAAAATCATTATGCAATCATATGCTTGTTTTTTTTAAGATATGTATTGTTACTTAAACTGTTTATTACATATTAATTATTTCTTATGAAAAGCAGTGCATTATTCCTAAATTATTTCCTAGTTTTGACTAATATGGTATAAACTCAGTATAAAATTGTATCAGTCATACTTTTGTAAATGGCAGGTGCTTGATGATAACACTCTTCATGATAAGATTTCTAAGTGCATTCTACACAAAATCAATTTAAAGATAAAATTCCTTAGCTGCAATTTCAAGAATAATAAGAGTTAAGTTGAGACCTCAGTTTGAGACTGCACTGAATAAGTGATATAAAATCACCTGAATATAATAGGAACAACATATTATATAGAAAAACAAATGTCCAAGGTATATTACAATTTATGTAGATACTTACAATAATACACTCATCGTCTGTGAATTGATAATGACGGGCACATTTTTCACCATTTTCTGAAATCACTGAAGTTGTTTCCATTTCGTTGTCATTTTTTATGGTTGTCACACTCTACAAAACAACGAAGAAAATAATTTTTGCCATATTAAAGTGCAACAAGAATAATTAGATGAAAAAATGTGAAACCTTCAGTCTGCTGTTGGGCATATTCTCTGTATATTCCTCGCCCAGTTTGAAGCTGTATTCCACTGTCCTCATCAAAGAGGCACTTTTGATTGTCATCAATTCGCCTTCTAATACTATCTCCATCAATGGTGAAGACATGCTCATCATTTTCCGACCCATAAATGGAACACCTGAAAGCAAAGTTATTTATATTGTGATTACATTTCTAGAAATAGTAGTTGTATTTTTACTCCCTCAAATATTATCTTTAGTTAGCTAGACACTATTATTAATGAATTGCAAGCTGATAGATCTTGAAAATTTAATATTATTATGTGACGGTGATTTGAATGATCAATGTGATTGAGTTATTTTTATTTATTTACTTACCAACTGCTGCAAAATAGTCATCAATGTTTTCATTCTTGTAATGCTGATATTTTCCCGGTATTAAAGACATTATGCTGCAAACAGCTATGCGGTACTGGTTCGGACTGTGATCTGTAATGTAATGAGATACCAAGCTTATCATAAAAAGAATAATGGGCGCAAGATAATACAATTATAAATTATCAATCACGTATTTCGGCTATTATGATAACAGAAATAATCTACAGCTTTGAAAACGTTTTACCTGTCGGAATGGGAAAAATAGTATTTGAAAGTTTCGTGTATGTATTTATGTTTTGTGTAAAACTGAAATCTTGTTTACTTTACTTTATCCAAACAAACTTATCCGATGACCAATTTAATACATAATTATATTTTTTTTAAATGAACATACAACTAAAACAAAAATATTAATTTTGAAACTTACACACACAAGTTCTTTTTTTCAATCTTTCTTTGTAATCCCAGCAGTTATTAATTTGTTGACATTTTGTTGATTAACTTAACATCATCAAAGAAAGTTATGTCGCTACCTCGAAGAAAATCTTGACACATCCAAGAATATAAAATATAAATCCCTCAGGTGCAATAAATTATGTTTCTCTAAACAGCCTTATCGTCACGCCATCATAAAAAAAGAAAGTCATATTTGACAAGACAATCAATTTCAAGGAAAGTGTGTTCTAAAGCAAGAGCTATCCTTCAAATACCTTGATGTTTTATATTTAACTAAATATATTTTCCTGTGTTCGGTATTCCAAAATTTAAAAACCAACGTATTTTTTACCACACAATGTAAAAGTAGACATACTGTTAGTTTATTTCAAAATTAAAATATAGACCATTGTAATTTTTTGTAACGAGTTGATAGGGACTGATACAATGTTTTGAACTTTTCGGGGTGTGTAAAAAAAAAAAGTTGTTGTAATTATTGGAGTGACATGTATGAGTGAGACGTGAATTCTTAATGTTTTGAATTTTATTTTAAACGATGCGTAACAAAAACATATTAAATTAGAATTTAAGTGATGTTATTTTATCAATTTATAATATAGTGCATTATTTCGTACATATTTTACTTCGATTTTTAAGTTTCAATTTGACTCCGGGACCCACAACAGAATTTGTTGATCGATTACATTACAAAACATTTTTAATTATTTTGTTGATCTATATTTACAACACAAAATGGGCGATAAAGAAGACTATTTGACGTTATATCGAGTGTTTTTTGAAAACTTTGCTGCTACTGTGAATCCCGAAGACCAGCTCCCTGTAAATATTGCCGGATATACGATCACTGAGTCAGAGCTACCGGGCGAAGTCTTGTACTGGACCACACAATATCTGACTGAGAAGTGAGTATCCTTTTGAATTTGGCTTTATTTCTTTTTTCATGCTTTTTCTGTCAAAATTCTTTGTTGAATGTTATTATCAGATAACATAGATAATAATGTCCCCAATGCTAACAAAAAGATCTAACAAAAAGCCAATACTTATAATTTGTGATATGTTTGATCTGTTAGTTTCTAACACACTTTAAAAGTGATTTTATAATATTTAGGATAGGATGCTTCATTAGCATAATCAATATACAATAATCGACTTATTGAGATCTATCAATATGTGGAATAAATGTTTGGATTGCTAAATTAATTAATTTAATTCTGTGTGTTTGTGTGGTTATTCCATTATTTCTTTTGTTTTAACATTCTATTTTCTATTACAATGTAAAATTAATTAGCAGTCTCCAGTATTCACAAATGAGTAAGGATGTAATAAGTAATGCAAGAGCCAATATCTGCGAAAATGCATTACATTATCGTAAAACTAAAGCTTTAAAGTGTATATTAGAAAAAGTATAAATTTCTCATTTCTCAATAACAAATTTACAAGTTTATTTATCTTTACAAATAGTAAAATTACACCTAACTATTACTTCACCTTACCTTTTCTTGTGGCATTATTTTAATTACATTTATGTATTTGCTACTTGCCTAGTATTTAAATTTCAAGTTATGATTATTTTCATTTAGTAAGTTATCATATCCACTTGTATCTTTTAGTTAGCAATGTTATTTTAGCTCAGAAAGTACAAAGTAATAAAACTGAATGTATTAATAGCACCTGCTGCGAATCTGACAATACAATTAGGTGTTGGTATATAATTGTTGATATAAGGAGTGTTCAGTCATGCCTTGTATTTTATGAGTTACCAACAATTTTTACTATGGGTTTTAGCTTTATTGTTTTACGTCAATATTTCATAACATTAAGTTAGATACTTCCACAAATCAGGTATTATGTCCTTTAACAAATAAGGTTTTATTCATCACAATGTGAAATAGGTATGATAAAATTTTGGTATCGGCTTAAAAATTATTAACACAAAAAAATAAACAAGACAGCCATCATTAAATAGCAGTTTATAATGTGCATATGTATAAAGTGTTGGTGTACCTTTTATAAATAAATAAATAATAGAAGGTAGTGTAGTGAATCAATTGGCATGTTTAATTGACAATTAACATGGTAGTTGGTATGGATAGTTAATCAAAGGGGGACGCCGGCTGGCCATAGAAGTGCAGGCCCACAGTGCACACATATGAAAGTACTATGGAAATATAGAGTAAATAGTCATTAGTTAACTGGCGAAAGAAAGGGTTAAAAAAAAGTCAGTGTTTTTGGGTAAATGCATATTCATTATTTTCCATCAGTAATACAATCTACGATTTCCACCATATTAGCTGTTGAAGGTTGTAAAAAGTATTTGTTTACCTGCTGCGGCTGAACCCGGATCGTCGGAGTCAGTATTCATGATGAAGTTGTTTAGTTAAACGCACGAAATAAAACCGATCACTTTGTTGATGCAAGAAAATCACAATTACTTTTTGATATTTTGAACTTTGACAGTTGAATTGGCAGTTAATTTAGTGTTTCCATTGCGTAAAAAAATATCGATATTCGATTTTAGATCTATTCGATTCTAATATAGTTTTATAAAATAATGCAGCCTTAAATATACGTTTCATGAAAATATTTTACTAAGATTATAAAATATTTAAAAGATAAATAGGATAATGACACTATTTTAGCTAAGATCCACCAACGTAATAATATTCGATATTCTCTTATAATCGATTATCTGAAATTATATTTCTGTAGTGGCAACTCTTAACACACACGAGCCCGCCGCGGGTCGGCTCGATACACACGAATTTGAGCTTTACTTCAATGCTGGTAGCGCGTAGATAGATTTGTTTACACATATCTGTCAAAAGGACGCAATTCCGGTGGGGTTAATAAATAGTTCAATTTCTTTTAATTTTTGTTATATTAACCCCAACTTTTAGCGACATACAAATAGCGCGAATAATTAAGAACGAATATTTTAGCAATTTTTATAAAATGGAACATCGTGTGCACTTCTTGGCCATATTCCGGCATCCCTCTTTATAGTTGTAGATTTTGAAATGTAAAAGGCATCATATTTTTTCTTGTGTATCTGCAATTACTAGAAGTAGGTTTTGGTATGCAACTACACAAAAACAATAAACTCAAGAAATTTTGGATATTCTTGTCAAAAAAATGGTTCAACCTAAAAAAACTTGAATTTGTTATTTGATGTGTTTTCCGACATTTAAACTACATTAACATAAAGGCAAATTATTAATCTAGCAAATTACATTGAGATTTGGTCTTTGTTTGCTATAACGTCTCAACGCATCGAATTTTGCGTCCGCCGGCGAGTAGGTAACGCCCGACAAGGGTCAAGGCTACCAATACAGGTTGAATGCTTTGAACCCTCGTTTATAGTTAGTGCTAATTCGTTTTTTCTCAGGACGACCGGTATCGACGGTCACCCAATCCAGTTTCCGCAACGGTTTTGTTTAAACTCGTCAACTAGGTACCTATCGTATTTCAAAGAGAAAGTAATTGAAATATGTTTAATATAAAAGTATGACTAGGAGCAATGACCTTTGAATTTTATGCTGGCATTACTGTTTTATTTGTACAAGTGTTTAAGATCTATCGCGTGCTGCATAACTTTTGTCGGTAAATAATGCACTGGCTTTGTCAGTGATATCGGAGACCTTTAATTCGTCGCCCGCCTTAATTTTAAACACCACCAAACATTTTATTTAAATAATTTGCATTTAATATTCAGGTGGGTCATTTGTGTTCCATTTCCTGCTTTTTCCAGTCTATGGTCACACATAGAGCACATCGCTATCGTAAATGTGATCACAAAAATGTATTCTCTCTAATGTATTAATAAAAAAACTGGCACACCTTTATTTGTGTTTGATCTTGGCTTGTTCTTTTTTATCTTTATATCAACGGTATTGATAATGTCAATGACTCATAGTGATAGTTCTTTATTTTACTACGTACTCTTTACATGTGTTAAAGTTCATTTACATGGCCTAGAAGGTATATTCGCATAATGCTTTATCTGTAACATTCTCAGTCCCGAAACAGCTTCTCCGCGAAGTAACTGGTTTGCTAATGGACCAAAGTTCGTTTCATAAAATGGCAAAAATTACAAAGGCAATTTTGAAATCTTGTCAATCTTCTAAGCTTTTTGACACGGTTCATATTGTTACAACAAATTGTTGCATTCATATTCAACCATCAACAAGTGGTACTTTTTAAGTTACCTCTGCACTTACTAATCTAACAGCTACATAAGTGAAAATAACCGTGTAGGAGTTCGCTTATCTAATCGCTTTCGAGTTAACTAGACTGGAAAGATTTAATATGATCGTATGAATTCGTGTGTCTGTCGTCGTGAACTTTTAGAACATTTCTTTCCCAGTGACAATGACATTTAAGTTACAAAGAAATGTAGAATTAAACATTTTTCAGAAGGTTAAAAAAATATAGCAGAAGGATGACCGCAGTGCTTCCTACAGGTGCTCGTGCAATTAGACGCTCCAATTAGCCCAACTTCGCCGTAAGAGAGCGTAAATTGTGTGTTACGATGTCGATGACTATTCTACGTTACATAATAGCCACTTCGGTGCACCAATGCAAATTGCGACATGATGAGTTTATTTTGCAATGAATCGACAAACGAAACTCGGCCGAAGTTGAGAAGCCGACCTATGACTTGTGAAGATTCGAGAAGTATTGTTCTCATTAATTAAAGACTCAGGAAGACAAGCAGCTCTGAGAATTTCATTTTACTTAATTAAGGCGAATGTAGAAACTTTTTTATAAGAAGTGCCATTATATTTCTCAAGCGATTGTTGTAATGTGTAGCATTTGTTTCAAGTACCGCCTATCGAGAGTTGAAGTACATACGAGTATTGCTGAATCGTCTATTAGCGACTATTTTCCTGGGTTCCTTTCATGAGTCATTTAACCACGAGTGACGTGTTCCGAGTAACTGCGTAAATATCCTTTTAATTACGTACTCTAGGCATCTTCACAATACGTAAATTAAGTATCGCTACATCAGACAAAAAAAATTCAACTATCTGAAAAATCTTGTCAGAACAGTTTTTCCCAGTGTCGCAAGTCAATCTTGATAGCCTTTAATTGCGTTGCAAAATTAAGACATTTTTGTTTTTTCTGCATTTGGTCATGCACTTTGGTCATTCTTATTGCATTTACATTGCATGAGTTTACACCAACATGCGAAAACTTTGCGTCATCATTTATCGTGCAAAATGCAATGGAGTGGAATCTTTTGCATGGTATTGTTTTTATTTACGCACAATTTGAAAGCACACCTATTAATTCATATTACCCACATTTTAGAGAAGTGAAGGCGATTTTGTCCAATACCCTTAATTTGGGTGACGTTTATTAAGTTTTATTGGCTCTATGTGACTTTGTTAGCAGCCCAACAGACTGGGCTGGTACCTAATTATCTCGATATACTAGCTATGGTTGAATGCATCATTGCTTCAGATATTCAAGATAAGATAAGATAATATATAAATATGACTTGCCAACATAGGTAAATACATACCTAATAATTGTATTATATTTTCTAATAGCAATGCATTCCACATAATATTCAATATGCTATTCAGCATGACGTGATTTCAAATACTACGAAATAATGAAGGTACTTGAGCTCCATTCAAACAGTTGCTATTGTATCAGGTGTTAACACTTATTTACATACACATTACCTCTGTTCCATACAACATTATCATATGTACTATGTTGTTCCAGATGGGTAAACAAAGTGAGCTAATATTGAATTCAAAATTGCATAACACATAATTATCTTTGTTTCGCTCATATTTAATGAATGCACAAGCTAATTTTAATATCAGTGAAGTTCAATGTTACGGATCATAGTCAATATTTTTTTCTGAAAGTTACCAAAGACAAATCTTCCTGACGTTAATATTAATGTTTATACTTTATCATTGGACTCTCGTTATTTGCAAATGTGCTTACAAGACTGTCTCCCTCCACCTACCTAGAAATACCAGGAAATTCAGTTACAATAGACGATCAGGTTACATTTGCCACAAGATGCAAATCTACGAACATAAATGATACCATGTCTACTCGACGTAACCTTATGGTTATTTAATAAAAAAATTGTTGGTGTAACCCTGAAATTTAAATTTAGTGTTTAGTACATTTGAAGTTTTGTTTGTTTGAACGCGCTAATGTCAGGAACTACTGGTTCGAATTGAAAAGATCTTTTTGTTTTAGATAGTCCATTTCTCGAGGAATGGATTAAGTTATTAAATAATACTATGTGTGCGAAAACCGAAATCCGCGGCGAAGAAGTCGTGGGCAGCGTATCAAGAATACTAGCGAGTATTCTTAATACGATTATGAATAGGAAGAAGAGGATTTATGTCTCATGCATCATGCAATCAGCACTGGTTCTGCACGAGAAAGATTGGGATGCATTAAAGAGTTTCGGTAGCCGGCAGATTTCTCTAGGGCCCGTGGGCTGAGGTCGTAGGACGCTTGGGCACAATTGGCACGAGCGCGTGGGCCGGCCGGCGCGGATGCTGGCGATAGCGGCAGGGCCCGGTGTCAACGCTCGAGCACTCATCCCGCTAATCAACTAATGAAAACGCGTAATCTTTTGTTATCCTACTGACTACGTTTATCACTGTTTAATATAGGTAGAGGTTTAAAGAGAGACAGAGGTTTTAAGAGAGATAGAGGTTTTAAGAGAGAAAGAGGTTTTAAGAGAGATAGAGGTTTTAAGAGAAGCAGGCGTTAATGGAAGTTCCACTCGAAAGAGCCGCTCGTCTCGGGAAGTACCACTATCTTACAGAAAACCACAGTAAAGTAGCACTTCGTAACTGTTGTGCTTTGTTTCTGCTGGTAAGGTCGCCAGAGCTCAGTTAGGGAGGGTATGGGGACCTTAAAAGTAGGTAACGCATCTGCTACCCTTGTGCGATTGTGGATGTCCGTGGGCAGCGGTGATCACTTACCATCTGGTGACCCTCTAGTTCGTTCGCCTTCCTATATAACAAAATATATAGCCTGTGAATTAAGTGTTTTATGATAAGATTAAAGGCTTTAATAATTAAATTAATGAGCGAAAAGACAAGTGGGCGCAATTCATAAATTGGAAGAAACTTCTGGTATGTAACATCAGAATGGAATTCTTTTTCTAATTGTGTTATCTGGTTATTAATTGCGTGAAATATTTTTTTAAAGATGCTAATCACAAAGATTTATTCATACGGTATTATTTCGGTCGAATTCTGAAGCTCCTGCCCATGAAAAACACAAACCACTGTGTGAGTCTCTACAAAGTTCAAAATATACTTTGTAGGCTTCATAAAGAATGCCGTTAGTGTGATAATAAACTCTTTGTAAGTTTGAAGATTTCATTTACTTAATTACTATCATGAGCCGTTATTTGTTCTTTGTCCGCACTATTTTCTTGCGAATCTTCTTGTCACGAAACCTGTAAACTGCCTCTCGCTTGAATTACTGCGTCAACTAGAAATATGACCTCACAAACTTACAATGTGCGTTCAAACTTAAAATGTGTAAAGAAAAAGAGGGATGACGACAGGTGCTATACTAAAGGACGATCCACTAACGGGAACATTTCACTGAAGGACAAAATATGGTATACCTACTTCCTTGAATATTGTTTACACTGCCATCTAACATCAGACTTAGCAAAGTTAAAAGTTCAATCTTGTTATTACATACACATTAAACACCCAGTCCAATATGTACAAACAGGTTTTATAATACACCTATGAATACGAGTAAATTACGGGTTCGAACTCGCGAAATCTTCTTGGTAGCCGAATACATCATTAAACAAGGCGGTCAACAAATTAAAATAATTAACAGTGTTTATTACTTTATTATGTTTATACTTTGCATTTTCCACTACTGACTAAAAAGCTAGAAGTAATCCACAGACAAACCACGTTACATCCATGTGCCGGCCGACAGGATTCAATTTATAAAGAGGTGTGTCGAGAGAAAGAATCCTTGTGCTACATTGTTTCAATTTCACTAGATGTGTTTTCGTCCCCGTTGCCGGAGCACTGACCTCTTTATGTATTGTACGGACAGACGTACGTCCGCATTTTATTTTATAACTACACCAGCGGAGCCCGAGATCGCTTAGCACATGCCCGGCCGGCCACGGTCGTGGAGCGAGTGAATGCCCGCGCTGTTTATTTATCCTGCTACGTTTCACTAAGATATAGATCCGTGTCTATTTATACCTAGTGCTCCCGAAGGGGGTTACGTTTTCACCTACTATTTACTTAATTTAAAGTCTATGATAAGGGTTTAAATAAACACGCCTGTAACGAACTCTATATTAAGCCGCAGTTCGCTCGGGAAGAAATTAAAAAGTTTTCATCTTACCAATTAACCGCTTTATTGTTGTCATTCTGATAGTTTATAATATTGATGTCAAGTCACCTTTATCACCTGTTTGGGGAGATAGGATTAATTGGGAAGATAGTAAGGATATAGAAAAGCTTGACTTGGTTTTAGATATCTCTCTCTACTCCAAAATCAATATTTATTGTTCTAAAAGAATGTTTGCCTGTATATACAGATACGTAAGCATTTCAATCAACAAAAGCCTTGAATCACTCTTTTATCAAAACAATTTCTATGCTATGAAATCATTAACCGTATCTGTAACATAAAACCCTGTATAAAAGTAGCTTGATGTCGTAGATTGTATATATAAAAGTTAATATAATTTTTATCAACTAGATTATAAAATAAATAAATGTGGTTGTTTCTTTATTTTCAGACAATGTCCGCTGACACTGATGACACCGCTTCGGCGGATAATACTTGACGAGGTGCGAGTCGCATCGAAAAAAACACCCAATGAGTTTGGGTACAAAGCTGACGAATCAGGTGAGCTTTACATGTGACTTAAAATTCCCTTCCAGGAACTGTTATAATATAACTCAAGATGATAAAATCGCAATCCGCTGACTCAGATCCTCTTGTTAGTCTTATCTAGCCCTTAACTTATGATTTCATTAAGATTTTCGTCATACGTTTTTAAGGCGATGCTCGGCGTTTAACTAAGATTTTCCTTGGGTTATTTTATACTTATTTTTGCAGCCATTACCTTACTACTCTCCTTGTTGTGAGTATGTGCGTGTAATAAACAATATTATAAATCTATTTTTATAATTAGGTCCAAACATTGTAATTGATTGTTGGCAAAATAATTACCTATTTATTTAGTCTCGTATGTGCATCGTTTGATGACTACTGATTGAAATGAGACTGGATCGATAGTAAACATCGGACATTACCACATCTAAAGTTGGCTCTTGAAACGACTTGCGTCAGCGACGAATTAGGTCTAGCCTATAATAGTATAACAATTGTTTGGTGCTCAGATTGCAGATATGATATCAGACATAATCTATGTGTGTGTGTTCATTACATCATCTAGACTGGCCGTAAAAAACCGTAACTTGGTGTTTAAGAATGTAGGGCAACGCAATCGTTTATCGCCAACCATCGTCTGGCAGTAGTACTCTGGGTAGTCGCAGTCTCGTATCCGTAGTGCACACTGCACCCATGGCACTATTGCGTGACTGGCTCGCAGCACCGGGGGAGTTTTAATTGCTATCGACAGCTTTATAGCAGCTATTTCGTGCCCTTTAATCGCTCCTAAATTTGCGGTTTGGGCCCGCCGCCGTATGGATGCGGTAGTGAATTACCGTCGTTTCTAAGTTTCCAAATTGCAACGGCCGGCATGGGCTTATATGTAGGAATTGATGCGCGTTTTTTCCCGACTAAATACACGATCATTACTAGGTATCTTGTTGATTTAATATTTAATAAAAACTTTTACTAACTTATTCAAAGCATCTCGTGGACAAAGGCTCATTAATGAATAACAAAAATGAGTGGGGTCTCGTAACATCACTTCGCAATATTTTAGTAATTATGTGATGTGACGAGAGATCGTATGAAAGAAATGTTTTTCTAACATAAATGTAACTTTGCTGCAATAATGTGACGTAACCATGAAATGTTATGGTGTATCAAAAAGTCTGCAGCACCTTATAAGTATATTCTTCATTGTTAGTATTGCAAGTTTCTTTTTGAAACTGTCTTTGAAGGGTGCAGTAAAACGTCGATGTGCGTTACTCTGCTTAAGACCCTGCCGATTTGAGATATCAAATCGGCTCAACTTGTGGTAGTCCAGAGAAGGTTTAAACAATAAGAAAATTTGGAAAGGTTTTGAGAAAATTAATAAAAACTAAATCTTTATTCTCACAACTGTCCTACCTGTCAAACGTTATAACACTGACAGTGATACGTAGTTCACCGGGTCAGCTAGCAATAAAATATTTGTTTCAATTTCCAGTGTACATAGCCCTACGGCTAATGCAAGCGGTGACAGCGCGCGTGAACGCCATATGTCTGCGGTACCTGGACAACTCTATGCTGGACTCGCTGCCGCCGCCGCCGCCGCCCGAGCTGCGCGACATGAAGACCGTCTCCTGCGCCACCAAGAACTCCAGGCGGGGCATGGAGGACCGCCACGTGGAGATCGGCAACTTGGAGGCCTTGTTTGGTATTGAGGTGAGCTTAGGGAACATTGACGGGAACAAATAGTCGCAGTTGCGCCCCGGTAACTCGATAACTCGATATTGGACTCGCTGCCGCCGCTCGAGCTTCGCGACATGGGGACCGTCTCCTGCCTCCTCCTTTTTTTCGTTTAAACAAATACGTTTTCAATATTTGATTTGTTTTTGCTGATTAGAAGTTTTGGAAAAATCCCTCAAATTTATTTTTACATAAATCTATTATTTTACTTATTTACCGGATTTCCTGAACATTCGAGATCTTTATTGTCAGTGCGTCTTTTTGGAATAGTTGTCTCATCATCATTTAAAAATAAATTGATGGTGACATGACATGTGCACGACTTATTTGCGTGGATCATTGCCTGGTTTAGAGAACTCGTTAGACGGTTAGACTATTGATTGATCTCGCTGCCATTATTATTCCGTCCGCCTATCTCAGAAGCCCCGCGCCGCCTGGCAACATGCATTGCGCTGAAAATAATAAATTGCTCGAAGCCTGTTTTTATCAACTAATGGGCGTAATGCATACTCGTTTTTCATCGGCTGTCTAGCTCTTCATATCATGCTTCTTATGTTCTTGGACATTTAACAAGTGTGATTATTTTGTATATAAATTGTTTGAGTAGAAATTGTACTTAGATACTTATGAGTTTACGAATTATATCGAATATGGACCATTTCACGTTTGTAGTCAGATTCTTTAGAAAAAGAAGGTACCCATAAAACAATAAGAATTCAAAATACGTTGTTGGGAATTTATCATATTTTCTTGTCGGTTGTTGATGTAGTAGGTATTCTGTTGATAAAGTTGTCCTTGCCTTACGCTGTGTTTGCACAATGACGATGATTAGAGATATGTGTTATTTTGCAGAAAAAACAAAGAAGACTATTATCTTTGTTACTAATGTTAAACAAAAACCCTGCTAGGCATAAATAAAAACCAGTTTTGATTTAAATTTTTCAATCGGTCTCGACTTTTAAAAATAGTTAATAAATTATATGCAAAGACGGAATGAGCCGGAATGCACAAAGATACATCCGTCATTATGTGAAGATATTTTTTTAACGCAATTCATATACGAATGAAGTTAATCAAATATGTAGCAAATAAATTAAATGGGCCAAATGCGCCGTCCAGTCAACTTATGTAAATTTACTTTTTTAATCGGTTTTGCTCAGCGATGTACCGGAGATCCGTATCCGTATGCGCGGATCTAGGCACTGAATATCGGTATTCGTATCCGCAGATCTACACTTAGCGATCCGGCACACAACTATAGAGTTTCTAAGGGCCATAGCACACGGCGTATTTGAAACGCGCAGACGACCCGCAGATTACACTCGTATACGCGATACAAACGAGATTCTATCGCAACTTTGTAACTTTTGTATGATGATTCAAGATTGCAAACGCAACAATCAGCATCTATGGCGCCGAAAACGCGCGTTCCTGAATCTGCGCGTTTAAAATACGCCGTGTGCTATGGCCCTAAGGGTGTTACCACGCCATCGATGGACATCGGTCGACGTTGATCGACTGCTGTGGTAGCGTTTATGGATCGACGCCATCGACGGACACCAGTCGACTAACCAATCGATCGATTGCTGATCGATGGCACCGGTCGTCGTTGATCGATTGACGAAACAGAATAATATACATGGTAGAATGGAATAGTCGACGTCGATCGAGCGTCGACTATTCCATTCTGCCATCAATCGATGGCGTCGATCGACGATCGATCGATTGGTGTGGTAACACTCTAAGGGCGCCTAAAGTAGGGAGAAAAACAAATTGCTTTGCAAAACAAGAGAAAATAAAATGAAGTACTATTGAGTATGTAAAGTACATTTCCTTGTACCCATTTCAGACGACGGAGCCTACGAGTTTCTACGCGGTGTACGACGGGCACGCGGGCTCGGCGGCGGCGACGTACTGCGCGGCGCACCTGCACCAGTACCTGGTGGAGAGCGCGCACTTCCGCGCGGACCTGCGCCGGGCCATGCGCGACGCCTTCCTGCGCACCGACGACGAGTTCGTCCGGAAGAGCAACCAGGAGGTGACTACCATGCGATAGTGTCTCTACGCGGTGTACGACGGGCACGCGGGCTCGGCGGCGGCGACGTACTGCGCGGCGCACCTGCACCAGTACCTGGTGGAGAGCGCGCACTTCCGCGCGGACCTGCGCCGGGCCATGCGCGACGCCTTCCTGCGCACCGACGACGAGTTCGTCCGGAAGAGCAACCAGGAGGTGACTACCATGCGATAGTGTCTCTACGCGGTGTACGACGGGCACGCGGGCTCGGCGGCGGCGACGTACTGCGCGGCGCACCTGCACCAGTACCTGGTGGAGAGCGCGCACTTCCGCGCGGACCTGCGCCGGGCCATGCGCGACGCCTTCCTGCGCACCGACGAGGAGTTCGTCCGGAAGAGCAACCAGGAGGTGACTACCATGTGATAGTGTCTCTACGCGGTGTACGACGGGCACGCGGGTTTAGTGGCGGCGACGAACCTGGTGGACAAGTGGGTTACTTCGTCGTCGTCGATGTCGTCTAGCAGAAGTGTTAATTTCACATTATGCAATTAATTTCACAACTCTATTCCACCAAAAAGACGTTCTGTGTGCATGTTGGATTCTCGTTTGGATTACCGTTATGTATTAGGAGTCCTTGCCTCGCGATATTTTTAAACTGCTGTTTTATAATTTAATTATATTTTCAACGTGAAATTGCAAAACCTGTACCGACAAAGAAGGGGAGCCTCAAATATCATGAAATTCGTGTGTCGTACTTTATAGATGGCCCCTTTTGATATGATTTGTTTTTGAATGTCTTAAAAATGTTTATAATTACATGTCTGTTTGTTCATGATCAGCGCGCATGCGGCGGCAGCACGGCGGTGTGCGTGTCGGTGCGGGCGCGGCGGCTGCTGGCGGCGTGGGCGGGCGACTCCCTCGCGCTGCTCGCCAAGCGCATGCGCCTCATGCAGCTCGTGCAGCCGCACAAGCCCGGCAGACAGGTACATCGTCATCGTCATCATCATCATCACCATCAGCCTATCGTAGTCTACTGTTGAACGAAGGCCTCATCTAGGGCTCTCAACTCAGCTCGATGAGGACAGGTACACCTGATTTCATACTACGGACTCCTTGCGACGACTCGGCGCTCGTTCACGTTGATCTCGAACGAAGGAAGACGTCGCTCTGTGCTCAACAACATCCTCATACCATTTTCACTTTGTATTGGTTTTCCCAGTTAGGTTAGGACATTTCAGGCTTGAATCACTTGACTGTCCAAAATAATAATGATTCCGTGCTTCGGAAGGCACGTTAAGCCGTTGGTCTCGACTTTGATCCAAAATTGTTTGGTATCCCTCGTGAGGGTTTACACGGAGGTTAGACGACCGTGGCTTCATTGTATTACCAGACTTGTCAATTCAGGATCATTCAACGAACGCGCTACTGATTCGATCCGAAGACTTGCATACTATTCAATGCGCTTCTATACCGCGCCCGCTCCTAATCGCAACCCTATGGTGCGACGACACGAAACCTCCCAATGTTCAAGCAGTATGTTGTGCTTGTGTCGCTCTCTTGCGGTGTTACGATGCAACATTCACCTCCAACGCATCACGAAGAAGGAATTGAAAATGACACCGTTCCTACGTGGTGTGCCTTCTTGTTAACTTAATTTTGGGGGAATGAAGCTGTCATCGTTATCATATAGTCACGTTTACGTTTCTACGTAGCGTCACTCGAAAGAAGATGACTCTCAATTTTTTTTAAAATTAAATATACACATGTTCTGCACTTGCTGGAATCGCAAAAATGCATTACGTCAGTAAAGTGCAGATTTTGTGTAAAACATATTCCAATTAATCACTCATCCTAGTTTCCAGTAAATTCGTGATTCTTTACCATCTGGCCAGCATCTAAAACAACAAAGTGATTTTTCCATGATAAAACAGTTTATCCGAGTTTTATTTGTTTTACCTCAAAACATGGTTCCTTTTTTAATACGTTTTTCATATTGCAGGACGAAAGGGAGCGAATAGAATCATCTGGAGGTACAGTCATGTACTGGGGAACTTGGAGAGTCAATGGGCAGTTGGCTGTATCACGAGCGATAGGTGAGTCATATTTTTACTCGATAATCGCTTTATAAACTTGATTTTATCAACGCGGTTTATGCTAAGTTTATTTTCATGCTTGTTATCCTATCTTGTTGTAACAAACCTAAGTTCTCGGCCAAAACCACTTAAGCAAAAGGAATGCCTGTTCAGAAAAATAATGATTTGACAATTAAGTCATCAAATAATTAAATATTATTGACTTAATGACAACACTTACGCAGCGTAAGTAAGTACTGAAGTAATGACAACACGGAGCAGCGAAGCTAAAACATAGTGTTGGCAACACAACATAGATAGACAAAACCAGTATCTTATAAACATTGGAATGAAAACTTGACACATTTAAAAATAATAAATGTCGCTGTGTTTACATTTTAAAATGAACTCTCATAAAAAAATATGAAAGCGACACAGTGCGCTATAAAACTGCGAAAAACCAGTAGCAGGGCATTTGCAAGATTGTGAATTACGTAAAAATGGTTAAAATGCGCCCGGCTTGGTATTTTCGAGTTGTTTTACGCGCGACCCGGCCACACGGCCGCTCGCATTAAATACGGCCGTTTAAAATACAAACGTTAGTGTCGAGCCTGCGAGGAAATTTATTTCACGAGCCCTCGTCCCAGATTTAAGTATAGTGATATACATGAAACGTACCTTATGTTTTATGCGGCAATAATTTTAACATTTTCACTGTCCTGCAGACCGCGTATTGCTCGTTATCTTAGTTACCAACTGGTTGAATGTTTCTCAAGTAAAATACATATCATAATATTTTGTTTCTTAAGTAACCAGGTGACGATATCGAACTGAGATATCCGATAACTTATGTATGAATTGTAACTAAATAATGTTTGGTTCGGGGGTTAAATTAATATTTTGGGTTGAGAATATTATTAATGTACCTATGCTTTTATTTCGGATCATACGAATGTAATATGACATTAAAATAAGGGATACATTTCAAAACCATTGTAAAAGTCCACAGATTTTGCAATAAGGCATCGTTTAAATTATATTCCGGCTTTTACGAGTATATATATATATATAATACTAGCGGCCGCCCGCGAATCCGTCCGCGTGGATTCCGATTTTCATTAGCCTAAAGCCTTCCTCGTCAAATGGACTATCCAACACAAAAGGAATTTTTCAAATCGGACCAGTGGTTCCCGAGATTAGCGCGTTCAAACAAACAAACATACAAACAAACTCTTCTTTACATATTAGTATAGATATGTATTTTTTAGTAATTCGGAAGAATTCTGACATGCAAGCTTTATTTTGTTCAGAATCGCTCCATTTGTGAATGAAGAGAAATGACAATAGATTTGGCGAATATCGTGAAGAGGAAAGAATGTCGATAAACGTCGAATTGGAGTTCCATTATCTTTGCCGACTTTGCCTCTTCATCAAGATATATGGATTTATTGTATGTGGCGCCACATTATTCTTTCTTTTGCACCTTATTTAGGTTTTCAATAATAGCTTTTTTTCAAGTAATATTGGGTATTTTAAAGTATCACGATGTTTGTATATTGTAGTAGCTTATATCATAACTCGAAAGTATCCCAAAATCAAGCGCTGCTTTATGTAGTGTACATATTGACACGCGTAAAATAGTAGGTAGAAAAAAGTATTTTGAGTGAGCTTAAGTTACGTTTAATTTACTGTCATAATAATGCTTGTCATCATCATTATTCATTAGCTTGGAGGCGAAGGGTTATTTATACCTGAATATTATACTATAATACACATAAATAAATTAAAGACCATCGCCGGTCTAATTATTTTAGAATTTGTAAGAGAAATTTCAAATTGAATCGAAAAAAATATCCCAGTTGCGAAACTTTTGTATTATAATAATTCAAATAGTTCGGTGGATTTATATAGATTAGTATTTTTGTCACAGTATCGTGTAGAATTAAAAGTGAAAGAAGTTCAAACTAGTGCGCTTTTCTCCTCTCTTGGTAACACGGTTATCAAGACAGTAGACACCCTCAACATCCTCAACATCCAGGCAATTTGTTACACGTTACAAATGTTGGGCGTGCATCGGATTCAATAAGCTAAACAAAGGGGTGTTCGCGAGGACTCGTAAAGTCGTAACATGCAGTTAATCGGTCGTTTCATTGCGTAGCCTGCTCCGCGCGTGCCGATCATTAAGCTGTTAGCCGCCGCGATGGGGATGAAACACATTCAACTAAACATACCATTAATCATGGACGTGATATGCAGAAATGAAGATGAACACGACTTTCTTGGTCAGCTTTTATTGTTAGGCGGTTGGAGGGGGCGGTGAAACTAAGTCATGTTGTTCCCTTATTTGGTATCTGTACACCCGTACTTTTCAATAGGTTGTGTAATAATTTGCAAGGTTAATAAAAAAGAAAAATTATACATTTTTCTCTAGGCAGTATGTGTCTTCTGGCTGCGTCTCAAAAAATGATGGATTGATTTTTCGAAGGATTGTTTTTGATAAATGTGGATAACAATGTTATTGACATATTTTATTTGCGTTTTCATTTATTGCGTTCTTTAAGGAGTGAAAATTATTCGATTTTATAACTACTTATCACAGCAGTCATTAGACCGAGTAACTAGGCACTGACAAAGCAAGAAATATAAACCTTTTTAACTTGTTGCAAAATGTACCAACTAAGAAACAAACATTAATTATTTAGTACTCACTCGTTCATTCAGAAAACAAAAAGAAAATACGTATAAAAGGCCTTGGTTCGACCCAATAAGAATTGGGGTGATTCCAGACAGCCCTCGACTTTTCACCCTCATATTATTTCTGTGACTATGCAAATGTAATGCATAATAATATTATTATTCATTAGTGATTTGGTTGACAATCCTACCATTATGATTACCAAAATGAATGTTGACAAATATGATTATTGTATGCATTTAAGTGGAGAGGCAAACGCAATAATTCTACATAAAATGATCAAGGAAAACTTCAAGGTTTATGTAAATAGCTCATAACGTTTACTTATTCGAGCTGCGGGAATATGCCTGCACAAATATTGTCCGAATTTTGTTTTCAACTAAAATAAATATAAGTCACAGCATTGTTGGGTATGTCGACAGATTTGGATGATGTATTATGTTATTGCTAAATCATTTCTTCTTCTTTCATCGGAAGTAGAAAAAAGTTTTGTATAGGGATGTATTCATATTATTCGTATTGTACCTAAATGCTTAAACTTTTCGTACAAGTCGTACAAATTCTCTTCTTCTAGAAATTAGTGAATTTGTTCGTAGCTCATGGGTGTGAATTATGTATGAGGCATAGATAGCATAAAGGCATTATATTGATTGCGTCTAAGTAACTGTTATTCCTTCCAAATCGTCTCCATTCACTTACTACCACGAAATCGATCAAATTATCTAGAAACCACAGATTTCAATCATTCAAGTTAGTAACTGCTAAAATTGGCAATATTTATGAAAGCTATCGTACATAAAATGTACTACTCGTAGTAAGATCCCGTTGTATTTAATCTGGTACACAAAGAGCTGTGATAATAACTAGACGTAATATTACTTGCAAACCTGAATCATCGAGCTAGTGTAATACAGACGGTTCTTATCAACGCGCTTGAAGGAACAACAAAAGTAAGAGGCAAGGTTTAATCGATATGTTAAGTTTAGAATTCCTACATAAAAGGAGTTGAGTGCATCAAATTACAAGTGAATTGTCGGGAGGTGCGCGCGTCGGGCGCCGCGCCGGCGGGCGGGCACCCTTCGCTGCCGTGCCTACAACCTACAACCCCACTGCACACGATATCGATCACTTGGACACCACGCTGCACCGGGATAGTGATGCCGTTCAACTTTGTCGATGTACTCAAATCGGTTAAAGAAACGAAATATTTTCAATTTTTTTAGTTAATTTGTCTATTATGGTTTGAAAGTATAAAATTATAGTTCTCGAGATCAGGCCCCTAACATCATGTATGGCGGAATCTCACTAAATCACTGCTTTTTAGATCGCTTTTAAACGGGTTGGTTAGGCCTCTGTTCTGTTCATTAAATAATGTACTTTGCAAATAGATTCTAAAAGTCCCTAGTTACTTGAAGTTGCTGGGTTGATTTGCATAACGTCAATTTTATGTTAGACACGATCGAAGTCCCTAGGCCACATAAAACTTCATCGATATATTTATTTATTTTCTCACGACCGCACAACCCTCTATATCGATAAGTATCGTCGTCGATGGCTTAGTTACAATGTAATGTTGACATTTTCTTCACAGCTTTCCGCGACCAATAGCCGATCCCCCACGTAACAGACCAAAGCCCATCGATTCGCGTTCCATGGGAGATTAACTTCGGAAACGTTTACTAAGACGCCCTTCGGCTTAAAGCTGCTCTCCGATTTTTATGCAAGATAAGACGGCGAAGTAGTTTGCGATCGGATAGTGACGCTCTTGTTGTGATATGCTTTCAATGTGTAGGATAAACATTTTCAGTACGAGTATATGATATTAAGTAAAATGATTTACGCCGATATAGGAGTAGGTTTAGGATACAAAGTTGTAAAGAAAAAAAAAAACTCCGCCGTGTCTGTTTTGAAATTCATTCTCATTCAGTAATTTTCCTTGAACAAATCAACATGAGTTCAATAATAAAAAAAAGATATATAAAAACACGTACCCATTATTCGATTACGATTCGGTGGCGAAGGTGTTACGTTGGTATTTTAATTGAGAATAAAGAGTTTTCATGACCATGCATTTTATAAGATATCACGTTTTAAAATTACCTATTTGTCGTTCAACAAAAGTAATTCAACACAATGACCTTTTTATACCGATTACTTCACCGTGGAAGTGGGTTTTATATTTGGAGTTGTACACATTTATCTTAGTAATTTATTAAGTAGTCAGACCTTAATTGTAGTTGAGCAGTAGACTACTTATATTGAATTTAGATTTTGAAAGCACTTAGGTATATTTTTATGCGAGCTAACGCTCTGGAACGTAAAGTAATGATATTTAAATATATTATTGATTAATTTATTATTTTATCAAAAATCTCATGGTAAGGGGATTTGTAATCGTAATAATGACGAAGTTCTATAAGCCTTTAGCCTTTAGCGCCATCTGCCTACAGTTATTGAGCACTTATGATTTTATAAATATACGCTGGAATCATTGTCTCCCAAATACTCCCAATCTATACAAGTTACGATGGTGCATACAGTTCTTCTAGTATGAAAATATGCATTGTGCTGTTGTTAATATTTTCATATGGTTTATTTAATATCTGAGAAGAGGGGAAATTGCTTTACAAGAGCGATTTAGCCTTTAATTTTAAAAAGAGATCTGTGTATCACGTTCGAATTCTGATACTATGCCTATTGCCGTGTATTACATCTCGTATGTCTTCTCAGGTGACGCTCAATACAAGCCGTACCTAACAGCACGGCCGGAGACGGCCACAGTGGACTTGGACGGTGACGAGGACTTCGTCGTGGTGGCCAGCGACGGCCTCTGGGACTTCGTTAGCGAAGACGACGTAGCCATCTCCGTCTACAGACAGATAGCCGCTGACCCAGGTTAGTTCTAATTTACAGTAAAGCATTAAGTTGTGCCACTCTTCGTCTTCGTTTGGGTGGGTCTTTCTTCGTTTGTCACCACAAGTTGTGACCAATTTTAAAAACAAGCTCTACTGACAACTTTTCTCAACTCTACTTGATAGTAGCAAAAAATTATGTTGGTATTTTAAAAGCGCTATTATTGTTATTATTTTTAATCTATAAGGGTTGAGGTACAGAAGTGAGAAGTAACACAAAATAATTAGGTAAAGGAAAGAATTGCGACTACACAAAATGACTATCGTTTTGAATAGATGATACTGAGAATAATGATATAATTAGATTTATTGACGTGAGCATGGACGTGGCTTGCTGCGTATGAATCAATTTTGTAATTTAACGTTGCTGCCAAAACAATTTGTGAGTTTGAAACTAAATTTATTTTATCCGCTTAGAGGTGGTAAACAGCGATCGGTGTTGAATCTGACCTTGTATTCAAATGTCGTTAAAATGACAATGACGCGGTGAGTCACAGCGGTCGGTAGACAGGAATATGAAACTGCATTCAGCCGAGGCAAGGTCAATGCTTCAATTGTAGGTGCCTATAAGGTGACAAATTAGAAATTCTCCTTGGACATTCGTTTCAAAATGTGATTGTTTATATGCATGAATTTGAATTGCATTGTTAAGATATTTTGCTGTCAACTTTGCTTTACAATCACATAATATTCGCATGTTTAGGTCTCTAGTTAGGCCTTATCTAAAACACTGAGACAAATATGGCATACTAATGATAATACTGTACGGACGGATTCGCTGCCATCATGCGCAAGCGCAGCGCCTCCATGTGGCGCCGCGCGCGCGGCAGCCCCAACACTATCCTGCGCGCGTTGATGGACCGCTGGGACTCTCCGATGCTGGCGCACTGGATAGCTCTGCATGCAGTTAAGTAGCCTGGTTCGCTGGCGCCGGAGAGAACCAGAGGTAAAGCACCCATAATTTTAATTTTTGAATTTGTTTTGTATTATTATTTTATTATGTACTAACACTAGCCTTAAGTTATAATGTTACTAACAATTTATGGATCCAGATGTCCGAAATAAATGATTATTATTATTATTGTTGGTACTCTTACGAGATCACGGGTCCACAGGGACCCGGTCCTTTGAAGCATGCGTGGGGCCAAAGCCAACAGCGCAGAGGCTTTTTTGTACCATTTGATCTAAATGTGGTGTGTACATCTGCCGGGTTCTATCTCTGACTAAATACAGATCTAGTCAAAGACAGCACCCGGTAAATGTAAGGACTATTGCAAAATTAAAAGAAAAATCTAAATCCAGGTCTATTGAGTGTAGTTGGGTGGTTTGGATAACAGGGCTATGGGTTGAGACATCGGACGTCTGCCATGCAAAACGTCTCAATGTTTTCCTCCTGGCAGACGGTGACTCGCCTTCCACTAGATGGGCCCCCCAAAACAGCTACCACTCCAAGCGGCCACTAGGGTCGCGGGCAGCAAGGGAGCAACACCGGCGTGGTTGGCTAAGGGTGCCGAGAGGTGTGCACCGGTTTCTGGATCGCGTTTGGTCGGTCAGCCGTTCCCCGCTATTACGCAGATTGAGCACTTCCACCCATCAAGCATATAGCTCTTGCGCTCCACTCTGGACGGCCAATTAAGGCAAGCCAGAGGTGGGGGAGAAGATGGTAAGTTTCCCCGGGAGGTCTCGGGTCCGTGGTGTCGCCACACACCAACAGCTCGCCACAAGCTGCCCTGCGGAGACTGATTGCATTGATGGAAGTTGTAATTCCTCAAGGAGGAGCTCCAACTTCCACCAACGGGCGATGGGGTCGTCACATCCCTACGCTCTTATTATTATTATGTAGGTACTCTTTCGAGATCACGGGTCCACAAGGACCCGGTCCTTTGAAGCATGCGTGGGGCCAAAGCCAACAGCGCAGAGGCTTTTTTGTACCATTTGATCTAAATGAGATGAGTACATCTGCCCAGGTTCTATCTCTGACCAAATACAGATCTAGTCAAAGACAGCACCTGGCAAATGTAAGAACTATTGCAAAATTAAAAGGAAATCTAATCCGGGTCTATTGAGTGTAGGTTGATGGATTGGTCAACTGGGTTATTGATTGAGACATCGGACGTCTGCCATGCAAATTGTCTCAAATACTTGTCTCCTAGCAGACGGTGACTTGCCTCCCACTGGATGGGCCCCCGAAAATAGCCACCGCTCTAAGCGGCCATAGCGGTCGCGGGTGGCACGAGGGCAACATTGTCGTGGTCGGCTCAGGGTGCCGAGAGGTGTACACCGCTTTCTGCTCGGTGGTTGCCCACCTCACCAACTCGCGACTTATGCATCTTTCACTTCCACCCTGCGAGCATATAGCTCTTGCGCTCCACTCTAGACGGCCAATTAAGGCAAGCCAGAGGTGGGGGAGAAGATGGTAAAGTTCCCCCGGGAGGTCTCGGGTCCGTGGTGTCGCCACACACCAACAGCTTGCCACAAGCTGCCCTGCGGTGACTGATTGCATTGATGGAAGTTGTAATTCCTCAAAGAGGAGCTCCAACTTCCACCAACGGGCGATGGGGTCGTCACATTATTATTATAATGACGAAGTTCAACAATGTTTGGCAGACGACGTTGATTGGCATGTCTTTAGTACGTTACTGTACTGGGTCACATGATTGTGACGCAAGGAGCATTGTTGTGAAAGCTGAGTGCCCTTGTGCAGCCAACTCAACGAGACCCTTGGCAGTTCACGTCGTACTCCTACAAAGTGCGTTTTGTTTGGCAAGTTATATCTACAAGGGGGTCTTCAGATTTTGGTTGTAACATTAGCAGGGCCGCCCTCAAATCGCTGTAAAGTGTCTTTAATGGATCGCAGCGCTCTGGGCGATAAGAGCTTTTATGTTTTCAACTGTGTTCTTGTTTTGTAAATATTAGGGCTCTTTATTGTGGCACTCTTTTATGGAAGGGTTGGGTTAAGCGAGCTTTTCTGTTGATTGTACTGTGCAAAGTACAAAGGTTCCGCAGAAATATGCATAATTACTGTTACATTAATGGTTCACTTGACTGCTATTGAAGGTGTTTGTTTTGGTAACAACTTCATTTTATAATTGCAATTGACACTTTCTGTTTTTATTACATTATCCATATACTATATAACATTTTGTGGCTTAATTATGATACCATCAGGTATTGTAGCCGTAGAAAATAATGAATAGAGCTTTCTTATTTAATTATTAGAATTGTAATTTTCCTCTACCATGTTCGTATTATGCACGTGTTGTCAGATATAATCCAGCTTTTTAACACTTATTTTATTTTGTACAAGGGACTGGCCCCTCACGTTAGCGCGGCCGTCAAGCTGTGACAGCGGATTAGCTTTATTTATGACACAATTATCGAGGTCAAGTTACTGTCAATTTGCGGCATTATTCAGTTGTCAGTGGATTTATTGTGCACTAATCTCGGACTCGATACGACTTCGAACAGTGTACCAGCAAATTGAAATAAAACACCTGTAGATTTATATCGTCGTTTAGACGAGCACAGGTTTCTTTGTTTGAATAGGCCTTGCGAAAAATCCTAAGAACAATGAGAGTGTACTTTATGTTCCGTAACGAGATTGCAGCGGTGCCTAGATTTCAGTCGGGCTGCGGTCGGCCGCCGCCACAGCCCCACAATATTGTGTCGTAATTGCGTCGGAAGTGGGGAAGTGGAGAAATTGGATACTTTGTTTTGCCCCCAGTTGCAGCCCCGCCGCGCCCCTCTCGCGCCATCGCACGGCGAAGCCTTTCTAATTATTAGCTCGAGCACGTCACGTACTGTCCACTTCGTTTTTATAATAAATCTAAGAAAACAAATATTTGCCTCTGAGTTATTCGATCATTTTGTGTAAAAACTTGCTGAGTTATTATTCATTTCGGCAAATGTAAACCCCCTTATTCGCCTTTCAACTTAACGCTCTGATGGACACTGGGGCAGTTTCATTGGATTATGCGATTTACAAGTTTAAATTGTCGCAAGGCCCGTATTCAAACAGGGGTGGGCAGCCGGCACTAATACGCCAGGCGGCTATTCGCATTTATCCCTCCGTATTATCCCTTTGATCTGGCTCTTATTACGAAAACGTAGAGGTTAAATTGAATCGAGCAATTATCCAGGCGAAGTGGTCTCTCGGACGACGACCGTAAATCTGTCGTCTGACACGGGTCTAACTTGTCTAGAGTTTTTAACTTTCGTTAAACTGAGGTGATACAGGCTTTCAAAATTCTCGTAACGTGGACAATTGGACATCACTTTATATCTAGGTGATGGTGTTGGTGACTCACTCATTAGCATATTTGCATTGTCATGCATCGGTGTCAAATACCTAGTAGCTTCACTACCGTGACATTCCAGCTTGTTTGGTATTTTTGTACAAAAGCTATGGGCGTGGTGTCGAAGCGAAGCCCGGCGGTCTGTCGCTGGAGATCTCGCCGTGATAACATTGTGTACGTTGATAAAGCGATAAACGGCAGGCCCTGGTCGATGCACGCACAGCGTAAGGTATAAAAATCGACTTTTATAATCCACCTGGCCGTTGTAATTGACGTATCTAGAGAGGAAAGTGTGGATTAGTTATTTTATTAATGTGCAAAATGGCACCGTTGATTACAAATGACAACTTAGTTGCTGCCATATAGTTGGAAATTTTAGTACAATATAGGGTGTAACAAAATATACTGCAAATATTTTAAGGGCGAATTCTTTAGTGGCAATGTAATCAATATCAGATATTAAAAAGTCAAAATTAATGCCTCAAAATTTTGCATTTTCTGCATTGGCCAATTTGCTCTTTTCGTCCTGTAAGCTTCGCCCCCTCTCCACCACTTTGCTTTTGGGGCAGGACAAGTGTAGTAATTGTATTACACTGATAAGACACGACCAGCTGTCTTGAATATGACAAATTTTGTACTTTTCCCAATTATTCACTCAATTTATTTTGTTGATTTTCTCGGAAACTAGCGTTACAAAAAAATTTTAATAGACAAATTTATTACATTTCCACTAAAGAATCCGCCCTTAAAATATTTGCAGTATATTTTGTTACACCTTATATAGAATACAGTACACAATAATAATGATCGAGATATATTAATGATCAATTAATAACACTTGTAATATTCACACAATGATTTATACGTTGTTGTTTGACACGATATCGTGTTATTGTGTGATACGCGGCGCGGGCGCATGTTCCCGGCGCCCTGTCGCGGCGTCGTTGGCAGCGAGCAGGGGCAGGGGCACCACGTGCGTGGTCCGACCTTGACACTGTTCCACACACGCGTTATCTGCCAACTTTCATTCATTTCTTATCTCTCGTAGTAGGGATCATAGACGTCGAGTCCGCTCGGTCGAAATTATCTAATTATACTTGGACTCTAATCGCTTTGACCTATGTTGCTACTGACTGTCTTTTACATATGATTATATCCATCTAAACTATTTAGATATTCCTAAGTCTTGCTTTGGAGTCTGTACGTTTTTTGGAAGCTTGTAAAAGTCAGCGCTTTCAATTTAACCGTACATTTTCGGGTCACAGTGGAAGTGCTAAGAATAAAAAACCTTTTACGGTTTCACGTCGCGTGTTTCCCACACAGAATAGTTTGAATTCAGAAGTTGCTGGCTGAATAAAATTTTATCGTTTCTAATCCTTTTACAGTTAGTAAACATTGGTTAAAATAAGCGATATCGGAGTAGACAACTTTATAGTCAGTGTGAGCTAAATTGTTACTTTAATGCGGCAATGCATTAAGCTTTACAGTTGGCTCTTGTGTAGTTTAGAGTAACATTTATTTGTCTTAACGGGCGGCTAAAGCTGATGGCTAACGACAATAATTTAAGATTAGGCTTAAAATTACATTGTAAAAGCAAATGTTATTCCTTAGCCTAGATATACTTTAAAGATACATAATGATCTCATATTGACTTAGATACGCCACCTACTTCCGGAAAACCCACCGTTTAGTTAGATGGTTGGCGACAACTGTCGTCCTAAATGCAGTCAATGAGTATAATTGACCATTTTAACTGTTCAGTGTCGCGTTCACAAAGACAGCGTTCAAAATTAGTCTAAAATTACTTTAAATACGTCATTTAAAAAAGAGAATGCTTATTGATTAATGAGTATGCAGCCCTACTTGCTAAACAAGGCGTGGACTATAGCATTCTCATTAAAATGTATTGCTGGAGATAGCAGACAAACGCGGCCCTTCCCTCTATCGTCCGATAAATAGAAGGCACTCGAGAGCCGAGACGTAATGTACTTGATATGCAGTGCATTTGTGTTCCACGTCTAGGAAATTGTATGGGAATGCAAACAGGCTGATCGCTTATAAGATTAACCTATTACTGCTGAATTGCTAATAGCGGTACCATGAGATATCATCTTCTGGGCAATAGTACATATTTTAATTATATGCTAATGAATAACATTAGGTTTAGTTTAGTTAGGCTTTCATGAAGAAGAGGAGGTGGGTATATTATTACGAATAATAACAGAAGCTCTTTCGAATGCGATTTGCGCCGGTAGGCACTAGTCGTTTTATATAATCGTATAATTATTATAAATTACCTGTCGTTTATCTTCCGCGGCCGACTTCCCGCCCACGAGCCGGCATCTTTCCGTCCATCGGTCATGGAGATAGAAATTGAACTGGTGAGCGGTGGTCGAAGCGATGTTCTCAGCATTTCCTTATTGATATCTTTTTAACTACCGATCCATTATACCGCTATTGTGTTACAGTTAAGATTGCTCTCAGTTAACAGTCAATCAAACCAGACGAAAAATAATACACGTGTTCTGCATTAAAAGTAGAGCAATAGTTAGTTTACAAATATCAAAGAGTACTAGGACCAACAATTTGTTAGTATAATGTGTTGTATTTTTCTTACTAATATGCAGTGCACTGTGTTAATGTTTTTGTATCGTGCACGTATAGTTTATCAATATTATTCATATGCATACCCTTATCTCTACATTTGCTTGTGATCGTGCCTTTAGAAACATGAAACTTATGACTGGACAATTTACTTGTGTATGAAATAAACGCGTTCCATGAAGCAGGTCTGACCTATTTTAGGCGTTTTGTCATCTACTCGGCTACGCGATGTTCATTCTATTTCATTTTTTTCTACAGAAATTTTATCAGTATTTGATTTAAAATTCGTTATAAATACTCGTACGTAGTATATTCATGTAAATTGTACGAGCTTCTATCATAGAGCAGGTTCAACTAAAAGTTTTTTTTATATCTATTAACATTATTTTATTACCGTTAAAGAAGATACAACAATATAGAATCTCATCGAGTTTCATAAGCAAATATCGTAAATAGTGGTAGCGTGTGTCGGGAGTCGAAAGTAACCGCTGGTGTATGATTTGTTTCCTTCGAAAGTATAGTGGAGTCGCGCTCCACATGACATGTCGGGCGCGTGTGTGAGCTCGCTCGCCATTGCGCGACTTGCCGCCTCGTATGCTAAGCAAGCAAACTGTTCCGAAATATTTAATCAAACACTACAGTATCAGCTTATTATTATCATTGAACTTTCTTATAGTACCAATGAAAATATGATAATACTACAGTCCGTCACGCGGTTTAAACCGCGTCCCGAGGGAACTAATTCCACGCACCGGGATAAAATATAGCATATGTTACTCAGGGTCAATGTAACTTTTCAATGGTGAAAGAATTTTTGAAATCGGCCTAGTAGTTTTGAGTTTATTCGTTACATACAAAAATACAAATGTTTCTCTTCATATATTAGATAGATGTAGTATAGATGTCCTCCTCTGTAAGGTATAACGTAATTTTACCGTGGAACATTTTTTGGTGGGATCTAACAAGCTTTATCGAATTGAATTTTGTCTAGCAACAGATCATCGCATGATTAAACGGTTGAATGTAAAGACCGTGAGTGTTTCTAAAACGCTATTAGCAATCAATTTGAAATGTATGCGGCGTATCGGAAGTTCTGATTAAAATATGAATGAGTCATCGCGAAAGTTTCAAAGTTAGGAAAGCAATCAGTTGAAATATGCAAATGAATTTATGGCTTTGCTCGCTGTATCTATGTTTACAAAGAGATTGGTATCTGCGGTGATTATGATTTCCAGTCGAGTGGTCTGAGCGAGGCACGAGGGTGGCGGCGGCGGTCGGTGGTGCAATAAAAACGCGGAGGAAGGGCCCAGCCTCCTCCTCACGCCTCTTTGACGCGCGTTATTGTGCCTCCTGCCCCGCTGCGGTTTGCGGATGCTGCAATCTCTTAATCGCTCTGCTCCAAATGTTCTGCATACGTATAATCAAGACACACAACCGAGTGTGCTGTTAAGGAAAACATAATTGTTTGTTATTATTAAACATTGTCGAAACATTATTTTCGTACGAATTTCCGGTTAGCCATTTTGAGTTCAAAAAGCATGCGTGATGGACAGATTCGAATTTTATTAATGTTTGTATGTGTACCCAAAATTATCACCGAATCTAATCTTTGGATAATTTAACAACGTTAGTTATTGACTTAAATCCTTTTGTATAAACGGCCTATTATATTAAGATGCAAATCTTAATGAACAGCGGCATGACCCTTATTGCAAAATTCTACGGTGCGCAAAAAAGAAGAGCGATTTTGCTTCCTCAATTTGTCTCCTTTTGCTTGTAGTCCCCTCGCCTCGTGAGGGCTGATAAAGAACACCGTAATCCTTTCAATCGAATAACGGGAGATTACAGGGCGGGATCATGCGGGTTGCAACCGATCTTCGTTAGATTTTGCGGGTACATTTTTGCGGTGGATTATATTTTACATGTTATTTTACTTCGTTGCGAAGCGGATTTCGCTAAGGTGTCGATGACGTGTTGTCGAATACACTGCATATTTTAATTTTATCCTCTCGTAAATCGTCCAATTGGATCTCGTCCAGGTCGAGCGCGTCGCTTCCACGCGGTGCACGGACCACGTCGCTATTCCATTTTACTAATGATAACAATGACAACAAGATTTCTGTTGTGACATTGTGGTAATAGATACGCTTTGCGTAGGGGACGCGAGGAGACGGAGATTTATACTATCTGGAAAATAATTCAGAATGTCTTATTAAGAGAAATTATTTTAGTTTTCGCATTTGTCTACTGAAATTGTTTAACTATAAATTAGTCGTCGATTGAATGAGTCTTAGAATGAACCTTAATTTAATCTCAACTTTTCTTCATTCGTATGCGACGTTCCTGACACTGCCAGAAAAAAAGGCATGTTGTTTCGTTACCTTTTAAAGCGTTCATGAATTATTTTGGGACGTCTGGCGCTGGAAGCTCGGGTCCCGCATTGTCAAGGGCAGTTTATTTTTTCGTGCACAAGTATGTGCCTTATTTGGCAGTGACGTTCGCTGTACGCGATTATACCTACATATGTACCTACATTACATAGTACACCTACCGGCACTGCTTCGGTCCCTCCGGTATAAATAATATATCGAGATCAGATACGGCACGCGTCCCGACCGCGAACTGTCGGCCGTTGTTATGTGTTCGTGTCCCTCGACCGATGTCAGGTAGCTTGACCCTAATAGCACCACTTCACGTTTAGATCAGATGATACATAATTCAAGGGATTCTCTGAAATTGGCCTAGCTTAACGAGGAAACACGGAAATCAGTACCATATGCAATTTAGCATTATAAAATTCGTTTTATTTCAGATATGAAGTAGTAGAGTTTAAAATAAATTCTGTTTACTTATCTTCGCTGCCGAATTGCGTCGGTGAGGAGGGTAATGACCCGCGTTGAAAAAAAGCTCAGTTTACATTACGCGGTAATCACGAATGAAAGTGGACGACGTAGAGGGCAAGCGGTAGTGTAGCGCGATATTGCTGATATCCGCGGTTTGTTCGACGTTATCACACCACTTGAGCTCGTCACTTGCCAATTAATCCTACTATCGCACGATCATCGGGTACAAATTGACCGCATACCGCAGCGTATTTCACGATATTACAGTAAACTCATTTATTTTTAACCTAGATTATTTTTGTTTTTTGTGGTAATAGTCTAGTCAGCCCCTCGACTTTAGAGTATGGGAAACAATAATCCGCAAAAAAATTATGACCATCTTTAAAAAAATCGGTTAACTACTTAAAAAAGATCTTAATTTTTTTAGTAGGTATTTAGGAAGCTATAGACTAGAACGGAGATGTTTCACTGTTTTTATTATATTACGACCATTCGAAGCGAAACCATCTAATTGAGTTTACACATGAACAGTGCTGCAGAATGCATCGCGCCCACACGTCCGCGCCTCGCTTGCTGGTGGATGCGTATAACCTTCATAGTCTCCAATGGAAAGTGATGATATTCCTCTTTGCTTACCTATCCCTGTTCTAGAAGGAATCACGGGTGAAGTATCAAAATAATCTTATCAGGAAATAATGACGCAGTCAAAGCGTTCTAACACTTTGTAGCACTCATAATAACGCAGACGTGGACTGCTGTTCGTCTCCAAGGCTTTATATTACAATGAAATACTACTTTTAGTACTTTAAAACAAATATTTCCAATTACATGCTTATCAGAAGTAGTAATATTTATGTTTAAAAGTAATAGCGTCTGTTCCTGATTTCAAGCACGCATTATTTGCAATAAAAGACCAATGACTCGAAAGTTATTAAAAGTAGTCGCAGACAGTTTCGCAGAAAATTCATAAAATGAAAAATATGTATTACTGATGTTGCTCTTATGGCCAGGATGTTATATTTCATGTAGTTTTATCGTAGCAGCGATTTCATCTAGTTGATGGTCGGTGCGGCGTGCAAACGCTCGATCAAATATTACTAAAGCTTTATAAAGGATGCTACTATCTGGCTCGAATTATTTGACTTATTGGTATGATTCAGAAGTGTGTATTTGTGTTACTAGAATTGGCAAGATAACTTTGTTGTTGAATATGGGATAAGGGCAGGAGGATGATGATGATGAACTGTGGTTCAACAACACATTGTTAAATATACAAACGTCTTCTTATATACATATAAAAAAGTGGCATTTTTTGTTGTCACTCAAGAACGGGCTCATCTATCCAAATCAAATTTTCAATGTTCGGACTATTTAGTATAGGGTTTATGTGAAGTTTGCATAAAACAGGTCTAGTGGCTCTTCATTGACCACAATTGGCAAAGCAAGAACCGGGCCGCTAGTATTACATAATTTGGAAATAATTTAATCGACACCAGCACCATCCATGTACCTATTTGTATTGCTTCACTCGTTGTTCGTCATGAAAATATGATCTTATTTCATTATGGATGTTCAAATTCTAAACACTTATTCGTTTTGCAATTACGTTGCTTACTTCTCTACCAGTGAATATCTTATTTTCTCGATGTCTTTATAAGTCTTGAGCGTTCCATCAGGAGTTTTCGCACACTACTAATCAAATTACATCTGCGAAAACTTTTGTTTGGTTTATTCAACAAAGAATGTTCTACATTTTGCCCTGTTTCATCCTGTAGATATGAGAGCTCCGAGCTTCACCATGGTACCTCACCATGACAATTGATTAAGCGCGCCGCTCGATGTGTCGCCATATTAGGAGGAATCGGAATTTAAAGCCCCACTTGATTTTTTTTCCCGTTGGAAAAATTTGCATGGCGGTGCCGAGGACTGCGCGTAATATTTGTACACCTCTTGTTTGTTTTAGTCCTCTGTTTGTGGAGAGTCATTATGCAGGCACGTCTGAGTGCTGTCGAAAGAGGATTATATTTTAATTCTTTAAAAAAATAGGTTGGCTTTATTTTTGTGTTAGCTTCTATATAAAAGTAATGGACGGCATTTTGTTGTCCTTAATCGTTGACGTGCAAATTTCCCATTATTTTTAAATGAATGAATAAATGAAATCCTTCCCTTTGACACCAATTGCCTAGCTCCTAACTAGCTAAGCTTGAAGCGTGTGGAAATTATTGTTGACCATTATAGAACTCAGTTAAGACCTAGCATGGGAGTATCGAATAGATATTGCAAAATACCTTTAAATTAATGTTATTACGACTATGTTCAGGTTTATCCCAATTAATTATTGTTTTCTCTAGTTTATTTCTACGTATATGTGTAATGTGCAATATAGCGATTACCAGAAACGTATACACACTGAAAGTTGGCATGGCAATGAAAGCTTACGCGTTTCTCTTTTGCGCTGTTACTCGACAAGACCGTGTATAGGCAGTCGTAACAATTTTGTGTCTGTGATTGCTTCTGTCTGTTCTTAATGGTCTGCTAAGGAGTATCTGTTTTACTAGGTACCTTATAAAAATAAACAAACATTTATAAATGTCCATTCATAAGTTAAGAATTATGGATTAGAAATAACACTAATTCCTTTTAATAAAAAGTAAAAATGGCTTTAATAAAATTACTGCAAACTAAGTTCGGAAAAAGTTATGCCTCTATTATATTTGACCACATCGTTAAAATCAGACGCGGAACCAATGGTCTTACAAGCTTCCGGAAAAAGGGCAAACGATCAGCAGAGTCGAATACCTCGACTGAAAAGGAAAACCCAATAAGATATCAATTTATGGTCTGTCGCTGGATTCTACACCAGGACCCCTGGGGAGGCCATTGCTAAGTGTGTCTTTCCAGCCACTGTGCTGCGGAGCTGTCTCCGCAGTGGGTCGGCTTTGTTGGTATTGTCGCTGCGTGGCTGGCGACTGCGGCTCGCGGCTCGCTTTACGCGCCTGCGCAACGCACTGACACAATAGACGCGTTGTTTTTGCGCCTGCGCCTGCAGGGTCGACGACCGCGCAATTTTCGTTTCTTGTACACCCGGCCTCAAAATTATTAAAACAAAAAGTCATCATTCTGCTTGGGAGCTTATCTAGAAATAATACTCTTATAACGATTACATAGTCTGCGCGGATAATCTGAGCACGGTTTTCAGACAATCGGCGCCGCTGGCGTTACACAACGAATGTTACTTCCTAATAATAACAGTTGAATACAAGTAGACAGGAATGTGTTCTAAATACCTCTGTTATGTCGTATGAACTGAGCTGTATCCAGCTTTAACATTTTCTCTCTGTTTAAGAGACTACGAATGGGTTTTTAGTGTAGCGGTTTATCGGAATGCCTATTATATATCCAATTAGAACTTACACAGCACGTAATTCATCCTGATTGGTGTTTGTTAAGCTTATGTCATGAAAGTTCTTCGAAAAGACTTGGTTAAGTAAACATTGACTATGTATTCATGACCAGCCAACTAAGCAAGAATTCGCATTATTGGATGATTATATTACTTAGCAGCATGCTAGAAGTGATAACAGCGGCAATCTGTTCTATCCAATGTAGCCACCGCACCAGACATTAGGTGTATAATTTACCTAGGCCATTCAATAAGTACTTAGCCTCGCTGCCAGATGCCGCTATTATTTCGAAAATGTTTTACTGTCGTGCAGTAAATATGTTTTGAAGTATACTGAGGACTTTTCAGTCTTCTCCCTTCATTTGTTTTATTTTGACAGCCTATGGAAGTGAGCTTGTCGGTCGGTTTGTACAAAAATGGAAAGGAACAAAATCGTTCAGTGATTAGATTCTTGTTTTTGGAAAGGAAAATGCGCATGGAAATCAAAGAGCGCTTGAATGCTGTGATTGGTGACTCTTCTCCTTTCATGTTGACCAACAAAAATTGGTTTAATGAATTTGATCGTAGCCCCACGTCGGTTTTTGATGAGCGAGGCCAACCCAAGCTAAATACGGCTTCTACGGAGGAAAAGGTAAAAAAATCCACGTTATCGTGTTGGCAGACCAGCGATTGAAGATTCACGAGATAGCTGAGACTGTGGGCATTGCAAAAAGACCACTGCATCATATTCTGCACTATGAATTGGGTGTGAAAAAGTTTTTTGCGCGGAGGCTGCCGCGTTTGCTATCACCTGACAACAAGCGCAACCGTAAGACAACATCGTCAACATGTTTGGCCCTGTTGCAACGCTTTCCGGCGCAGTTCTTTCAGCGTTTTATGACCTTCAACAAAGCGTGAGTTCGCTGGAACACACCGTACCCAGGGAACAGTTGAAACAGTGGACTTTTCCCGGCAATTGTGCTCCTAGGAAGGCGAAGACTGTTAAATCGGCCGGAAAGGCAATGGCCGCTGTTTTTTTATATTCACGAGGTATGATCTACATCGATTACATCGAGAAAGGTAAAACAACTATGGGGCTCCACTATTCTAACATACCAGGCCGATTCGACGACAAATTGAAAAAAAAACGGCTGCATTTGGCAAAGCAAAAAGTGCTGCTCCACCACGGCAACGCAGCGGCTAACACCTTCGCCGTTGTCATGGCCAAATTGGTAGAATTGTGCTACAAATTTTTGCTCAATCCATCGTCATCCTGAATTTTGACTTCTTGTGACTTCTTCTTGTTCCCAAATTCGAAAAAATCACTCGCCAGAAAAAGTTTTGGGTCGAATGATGCGGTCATCGCCGCCCCAGAGGCCCATTTTGAAGACCTCGGGAAATCGTATTTTTTGGATGGGTTAAAATGGTTGCAGCATCGCCGTGCCAAGTGTATCGATTTGAAAGGAGACAGTGTTATAAAATAAATCAAAACTTTTTTCAAAACTTGATTTTTTCATATTTAGGCTAAGTATTTATTGAACTGCCCTCGTATACTTATTAATAAGTATCACACGTTTGAGTAATGGTCCGTAATTGGCGACAGAGGCTATCGCTTCGAAATAAAGACATCGTGACATCCGCTGGCTAACTGTACGTTATCAATACATTCCTAACTTGCTTGTTTTGTATGTGACAAACAATCAAGTAGGTGGTATTCATTCAACTGAAATCTGCCGGTCAATAGACTATTTATAAATCAGAGCTAAATTCATTTCATAAATTACATATGTAGGTACGAAATTTGATTATTACTTAATTAACTTAAACTTACGAACCTATCAGATGAGGTCTTGATAGATTATTATCTGGACGATGAGTTCTCCGATTATGTATTTGAAAAAATATTAAACTATCTACTACCTAGGCAGGTATAAAAACAATTAATATATGCATGTATGCACACAGTCATATATTAAAATCTTGATCCGCACATGAAGATGTTTTAGATTAAGGTCTATGTGGGAGGCCAAGTTGCATGTATCAGGAAAATACCTGAGGCATGTAAACGGTATTTTAATGGTGAAAGGCTTCAATCAGATTATTACCAAAGAGGATTAATATTATGGAAGCGCCTGACTGAATCGTCTAGTCCAAATAATTTTAATTATGATGAAGATAAAGGTGAAGCGAAGACTAATTGTTTCACCTTTTATTTTACTTATTATAATCTAACATCACCAATATTCAATTTCGGATTCGGTTGTTGGGCATTTTTCACCGAAAGCGAAACCCCAATTTTTTTTATTGTGTTTTGGACAGAGGCAACCTGCATCGCTTTACGCTTCATAATTTATTTCATTAAAGTGTATTTAATCAAGCGTTGAGTCGATGAAGCCATTGCGCAAATTATTTTTTGGATTTTGACGTGTGACTCATATTGACTGTAATAGATCTACGAGACTTTTATGAGCCTCGGGCCGATCTCCGGCGCCGGTTCATTGCGATTCAGCACGACGTGAACCGAAGTTCACCTTATCCGGCAAGCTCGTAATGTCTCTATTGTTTTACCAGATTGGTTAATCCACGAATGTTTGCGAGTAAGTATCATCATCGTGGCCTATCCGTCCACTCTCTGGGGGCCTTTAAATGTATGTTCTTATTCAGTATAAATGGTCCCCTTACTCGTGCATAGACTTCCATATCTGTTGCAATTAGTCTCATTCAACTCGGTTAGATTTGGCGAAAGCAAGGCTGCATTGGAAAGGCTAACTGCTTCACGACAGTTGTCTGCTGTAATTTAATGCAAGATACGCACGACACTTGGTCGTTTGCAACAATTGAGAGTTAGTGGAGGATGACTAATTTAAACTTGTCTGATGGATTCATTAAACTATGTTTTGGAATTTATTCACAATCAAAATCATTAAGATATTCCTTTTTATGATTCCTTTATCTTATGGGTTTTATTGCAAGATTTTAAGTTTATAGCAGTGGACGGTTGCGTCAGTTTCGCTGTAATTTCACGGCTCGCGCGCCTTTGAACTGTTCCTAGTGGAAAAGTGAAGTGCGAAGTTTTGGCGAGGCGGCGCACGGAGCGCTGGAGCGTGGCCGCGGCGGGGTCGTCGGCTCGTCGCCGCGACGCAGTAATCACACTTCCACCATTTTATTTGGCTTGGCCTTCTGCTTTTATTGGAAATAATCCGATTTTACCGTCTCTATATACCGATTATTATTTGAGATGAAAGTTTTATTTTTCAAAATCGTAATTTTTGATAATATTCCTGAAAAAACGCGTCTCTAAAGTTCAGATGTACATTATGGGGCTTAAATTGAAATCAGAAAGATACCTGTCCTTCTGATAATCCATGTTGCACCGGATTCTGGAGGTTTCCGTGTGCGACGGCAGCCGGCAACATCTGGAGGGCGATTTGCGCGGGCGTCGGAGGGGCGGCGCGCGGGGTGCGCTCGGGCGCTGCACCGGGCTTCGTCGCGCCAGTCCCCGAGACACCGGCCGTGCGAACGGCCACCGCGATACCTCCGCACGCGACACCCGCGCCGCTAACTCGGTCCGCGCTGTGAGTGACTCCGCCCGCCCAGCACCAGCGGCGCTCGCTCCCCGCGTGGCACACATGTGAGTCCCCACACCCACTAACACAGTGCGCTGCCTGCTTGCTGGCAGGCTCTGCAAGACCGGCACCGGCCTCGCCGCAGCTGCCGCCTCCGCTACCGCTACTCGCGTGCGTTCGCCGGCCGGCTTTTCACTAACCTCATTGTGGTGTATTTCTGAAAATTATATTTACGAGTGCTTTGTGATATTTTATATTTTTGGAAATTATTCTGTGTGTTGGTGATACGCATACGTTCTTCAAAAATACACCACGAAGAAAAGAAAAAATAAAATTTGTGCAATGTTAAATTGTAATGAAGCAGTTAATTCTTTTGATAAGCGAGAAATAAAGTTGTATACTTATCGAGAAAATTACTCGATTTTCTCCGTTGGGATAGGATTATGAGTATGAGTCATCAGAAATAAAGTAATTGTGCTAATCCATTAATAGGTCTGCGCATATTTTACATGTTTTGTTAGTTGACGATATGGGTTGTAATAGTGGCTGGTGTATTTTCAATTAGTCTGATTAAGCTGGTCCCCTGGGCGACGCAGGCGAGGCCGGCGAGGCGGGCACGCGAGCGGCGAGCGGGCCGGCTCGCGGTCCGCGGACGCGTTCTGTCGGGGGTCTACGAACCTACACCGTGGAAATGGGATTATTGCACGATGGCCTTAACGCGATTTTGCGCTCGCTCGATCTAGTCTAGCTCACAATATTATATTGCGATTAATAACGCTGATTCACTGGGAAAACCTGTAATTGCGGAAACATGACAGAATTTTGAAATTTTTCTTTGATATGCCTAATAAAAAGTTGAGAAAAAATTAGACAGGCAGGTTGATGATCATTTTCCTTTTAAGTACCTTAAAACCAGAAACAATAGAATATTTATTGTAGTGTGCCCAATATCATGTCTATACGGGACGTAAAAGTTTAAAAGATGCTGATGATACAAAATACAAAATCTGCGAATAAGCGTGCTTTTGAAAAACATATTTTAAATTAGTGTTATTGATTATTATTTACAAAATATTGGTTTACAACCCATTTGTTTTTGTTGTTTATTACTCATTTCCAATAAAAACAAACAACTTGTGATATTATCTTTCTCAATAATCAATTTTTTATGATTAGGTGAGATAATTATTTATAATTTATAAATCAATAAAATTATATTTGTTCTGAAAAGTAAAATACCGACTTAAAATTGAAATAGATTTACGCCAAGTCTAATAACGTGTAAGACTGGTAAAGAAGTTGTTGCTACTACGAAAATCAAGTAATTGGGAATGTTACTTACAGTGGTTTTTGCATAGCGAGACTTTCTAATTGACCGCATGCTTATGCATGTGGATGAACTCGCGGAAGGGTTACTGTTAACTGTATGATATCACCAGTATGTTTAGCTTGAAGCATAATCACACGAGTATTTATGCAACTAATTACTCTTATGCGAGTATTAGGAATCCCGTGCAATTCTGTTGTAATTTATCATTGGTATCTTCTACGATGGAGTTGTAATGTTTAAACAAAACAAATGCATTTTCTATTGGTATCATGAATTTTCTTTTTCTATAACAACTTTGTTTACACTAAAATACTTTTCCATCTAAAGTTAGCGTTTGAAGGTTAAACGTTTTTACTTAATAAGAATATTGTAACATTTACACGCGCCATTAAAATAATAAATGGGAATGATTGTATGCCAAGATTTATTTGAAAGTTTCGTATCGCACTTAGCATGCAAACGTGTTAAAAATACCATTTAACTAGCTGTATTTTGCATCATTAAAAGGTTGTTTAGAGTCACGCATTGCATTGTGGTACTGGCGAGAGGCATAGACTTAGCTCGTTAGATATGCCCCGATCCCAGAAAAATGGCTTAGTATTGATTGTCATGACGATGATGTCGTTGTTTACTAAAGTTACTACGAGATGTGAAGCGACCGTCGCTTTACGTTACTGAGCCTGTGTCAGAGCGGCTCGAAGTTTGGCGAGGGCCTATCTAAAGATGTAAATCTATGGCGATAGGCATGTTTATTATGCGTCAGGTCAGCAGACGCAGTCGGCTAGACGAGCAGATGAACAGTGTATTGAACTGTCGCGACACAATGCGACACCTGATAGATCGCAGTGTCGATGCCGTCGTTAGCTAGACGTGTGCCATCCACATCCAGATAGCCCATATCAACTACAATCCAGTATTTCAGCTGTCACCGTTCACTTACTGGACCGATTGTGGTATTTAGCCCCGTTTGAGATTATTATATACCATTACCCGTGTAGGTAATTGTGTAAAATAACGGGCCATTCGATCTACATTTGTTTTGATACAAAGTTTCTTTACTGTTAAAGAAAATGTCAGTAATTAAGCTGGTAGGAAAAAGCAGTCAGTGTTGTCAGGTAATTTATCTTGTAAAAATGATAGCCAAAAAGCAAGTAAGTGGTCGACTGCTAACGTAGTCCAAAAACTAATGAAAAAATACATCAAGTCTCATAAAGATAATGATTGGTTATGGCTAAAAATGAACATTAACGTACCTAGTTAATCTTCATTTTAATGTAATCTATCATATCTCAAAAGGTTTGAACGTAAAACATTATTTCAGATTATCTAGCTAACTGCAATGCCTATGATAATTTTGCTATTGAACTAAGTAAGTCGTATGATCCTCCCGTTTAATAAGACGAACGAAGTCTATTACGATTAGCAACAGCCATAAATCAATCGAAAACTGGTTTTAACCATGGCAGATACCACAGAACGGGCCTGTGTAATTTTTGAGTGATAAATATTATGATGCCAATTAACGTTTTTGTTGGAAGACCATAAACTTTATGTTGTCTGAAAGGGGAACAGTTTCCATTCGTTACTATTTTTTGTTTTGTATATATACGGAGTATATTTTATAATGAGTGAGTATGAATATAGCCTCAGGAGTAGCACAATGTTATTACAACACTTTTTGCTAGAATATTTTTACAATAAGAGCCTTGCCAAGCGTTTTCAAAGCAAACATTAAATGGGCTCCGAGAGTATTGGATTGATTGGAATTACTATTTTCCGTTTATTATTGTCCTTTTGAAAAAGGAATCTTTTGATAACTACCGAAGCCAGGCTATAAAGCTACTTACATAAAATTACTATACGAAATCCTACAGTACAGCGCGGAATGAACATTACAGACTTAAAACCAGTATGGTTTATGGTTGGTTGTTGTAGGTATCGTTCCACCGCATTACAAAAACAGCGCCTTAGTCATGCATGAATCAATCTGACTTAGAGCTTGAGAGGGGCTACTGAGAAAATACAACAAAAACGCAATTCATGCGAACAACTTTCAGAATACGGATCTTTTTGCACTATTAGAACAATGTTGTGTTCTATTTGCATGTTAGTGCTGCTGCCGTCATTGTTTAGGCTATCTGGATGTTCTAATCTCGTGTATGCACGTTAAATACTTTGTTTGTGGGCCGGGTTCCCAGACTGTTACCGTTGGCAGCATCATTAGATACAGTTGCACGTGAAATATTCTCGTGATATTTGAGAGTACAATTTGGAGTATTACGGACCGCGGCGGCTGCGTCGGCGATGAGAAGTCACGGCAATCCCGCTAGGCAACGCTACGGTACTTTCTATACCTTGCAATCGCTCTTTTCATAATGCGTTTCGACTTAAGAAACGCAGGCAATTAATCACTGGCAAAGTAACGCTGGTTCTGAATACTTTTTTGTGATAACATTCAATCTGTAATCGAGATAAAGAATAAGACCCCGTCAAAGCCATTTCAGTAACAATAGATTTAGGCTTTATACACAGCTAGATAGATCTCCTAGTAATAGAAGTAAATAAGAAGTTTCCATTCGCCATTATGTGGTGTATAACGTTGTATAACGTTCTAATTTTGGAACGTAGATATGCCTTAATGTTTTGGTCTTCTACTTATTTTGTGCTTTGTATATGATTATAAAATATAAAACTCCATATGTGCAAGTACTAGTCTTCCAACTAACAAATTACTTTGTTATGAATAAACATATCCTTAATATTCAAATAACCTTGATAACTGACTTTGATTCTGTAAACATAAACTAATATTGTTTCAACAGCTGCTGAAATTTAAACGAATTAAAGTTCTCATCAAGGCACAAGTGTTCATTTGCGTCAAATGACTAAGTAGGTAACCACACAGTATCGAATATGAATATCATATCCGAGGACATGTGGTAACCACATTGAGATGAGCGGTGGGAATCTGGACCGTAAATTGAGGGAAGTAGGGTGTGATTTGTTTTGTTATGACTGGGCGAGGGCGGAGCGGTGACGTCATAGCCAGCTGTAGGGCGGGTGACGTCACGTCTAGTGGGGTCGTTGACCCGCTGCAACCCTCCAACGCGCGCCGCTAGCAGTCTACCTGCCGGTATCATGAATAACTTAATGTGTACGTAATATAGACAAACCGGCCGGCGCCGACCTGGGTCAATCGGAGTCTGAAATGTCTATGTTGTGAAATTTATTTCCGCATGTAGGTACCTACTGCTAGTTTTTTCTTTTAGACTTATTCTCCCAAGGAGAGTTAGGACTTTCCTTGGGAGAATAACTCTAAACCTATCAGGCCTAACCTAGGGGACTGCGAAAGGCTAAAGATGATAAACATGACACCTATTCTCTTTAATGAAAAGGTCCTTGACTTGATACCTGCTTTAGTTTAACATATCAACGTCTCTAAATGTTAAGTGTCAAAAGTGTCAAAAGACCTACATGTTGTTATTTATTTAACAAAGAAAAGAGACATTTCATACAATGTATGAATACGTTTTTTGTGCAACGTGATGTAAGAGTGAAAACTGTACTTTGTTGCCGGTACATTACTTACAGTGATTTATGTAGTTGCACGTGAGCTTATGCAATAACATGTACTGGTTCGGCCCCTATTCGCCACCCCACCTGAATCCAGAATTTTTCTCGTGGGAGTCGTAGTACCGTTAATAAGTGTGAAAATGGCGTCCCTTCCGCTGCCTACTGTGTTTACGGCAAACGCGTAGTTCTTGTCGCACCTGCACGCACCACGCCGCGAGGTACGCACTACGCATGTCATAACAACTGTTGTTAAACAACATGACATGCCCCCGAGTCCGCTGTGCCGGGCTCATTGCTCACTCGTGTTATTGCAGCTTTCACTGATAGACCAAAACATAATCGGCTCTGCGCACGAGATGCCGGCCAAGAAATATCAAGTGCATAATTGCAGTCTTTCTTGATTGGGTGCTACGGTCCATTCTTAAATCATTTTAAAATAGCGGTAAGATTATCGCGCCATCTCAATTTCTCCTAGTCGAGTTTCGAATTTTGTACCACGTGTATCGGTTTTTAACGTTATCGAACTCGACCTAATTAATATAGGCTAGCCAGTGTTCATCAACTCTTGTTCACTAACAAGTATAATTTATTGATATTAAATTTAGATTTTAAAATTACTTTTTAAATGTGTCTGGCACATAGTAGTACATTTGCTGCGTTTCTTTTTGAAATGTAACGCACATTTATATTAATTGAAATCTCTTTGGCCAGCTTCATGATCGTCACGCGAAACTCCGCTATATGTATATCTAAACCGCGGCAGACTGTTGCAGTTCCGGCCATTATTCACATTATTCATGTGCCTATATTAGAGAGTAGTAATTAAACGCTTTCGTTTTTTAAATCTGTACTCGCAGCATCTGTGTAACTCATATTATATTTAACACACTCTCTGCACTTATCATTTAATGTAAAGTACCCAAAGAAAGTGAAGATAATATCATGTAGAGTTTTTTGTTACGGCATATACGAGTACTTTTACCAATACCTTAATTTGAAGAAATTAAATCTTTAAAACACTGTTTAAGAACAGATACGTTTAGTAGAAGTAGAAGTGCTTATAAATCAGATTCATATTTTAGAAGGTGCTTCAATTTGTGAACGTCCGTTTCGCCCGAATTACATTTCTTCGAAGAAAGTTCTACTACTTATACTACGCCAGTAGTATTTAGGTACGTTTAAAATAAAACAATGCAAATTACTCAACAAGTTTTGAATACAACAATTTGCTTCAATACCACTTTAAAAAAGGTTGTTTATTTTCACACAAGTTCGAAACTAATAAAATATTTTCTTGAAGTCTACGTATGGAAAAGCCGTTACTTTGGCCGCGTTAGTATTGATTTTGTATCAACATTAGAGTCGGAGTCGCCTGCGGGCGCGTATTGAGAATTTCAACCACGTTCCATTCTCTGAATGAGGGCTGGCAATAGGCTACGTGAGGAAATGTCCCCTAGCGCGAAGCCCTATCGATTGTGGTCTGCGTAGCACCACAATTAATTGACTATCAGTAAAAAAAGTATCAGTCGGAATAAAGCCGTCTGTAATGCCGAGCGGCATTGTAGACATGCAAGTTGATGAGTCATCTCATCATTCCTCTAAGTAGCACTTCGCGCCAAGAAAACAATCTTGAATTGAAGTGGGACACTCGCCGTCAATGCACGTTTCAAATGAGATCGCAACTCAGCACGCCAAGATTGTTTCAAAGTGAGAATTGCAATGATGGACTCGTTAAAACTGCACTGCAAATTGCCTTTTATACTTTGGTTGTGGTTTTGTGGACGGGCTAACGGTCATTTATCGGAGTAATCTATATTTCAGTTTATTTTTTAATTTTATTGAATGTGAAATCATTATTGTGGATAATTGTGATACAATTGTTTATATCGAAATCCAAAGCTTCAATATTTAAATATGTGTTTTCATCAACTAATAGCAAAACGCGTAAGCAAGCAAGTACTTGTTGGTATTTAATTATTTACAAATAGTGTATGTGTCTAATGTAAGAAACGCCTTCCTGATTAGTGTCGTGTGTCAAACCAAAGTGCTGACTGACATTACTTCTTACGTGCACCGGCACTTCTTTTATAGCATGTTGCGAGTCTGCTGTGTCCAGTCATTGATGAACAATAAACGCGTTTCTCCGTGCTTTCTACAAGCTTTATTTAAAAGTGGAAAGTAGCGTTTTACCCAGCCGTTTTAACATTAATTGGTTTTATGCTTTGCTAACGGGAGTTGTCGCGGAAGTCGTGGGGTTGTGCGCGGGCGACTCATTAGTGTTGAAGTGGACCACAGAAATTTTAATTGCTGTCCCGGTGCATGTGCGACAGCCTCCGCGGCGGCAGGAGATATTTGCTGCACTTCAATAAATATTTTAAACATGTTGCGCTGCAAGTTGCGACATGCGGCATGCTGAAGTTTCTAGACATTGTCGAGCGAATGCGTTGGATGTATCAACATAAGAAATTCTCATGTTGGGAGCTTACATCGAAGCACACTGAGAAAAGGCATCAACGTGTTTGTGAAATAGAAACAATTACCTGTATGACGTTCCTGTATGACTGCCATTTTCTTCTTTGTTATTTATTGCTTTGGCTCACAGCTTTGAAATGAAATATTCATTGTGAAACCTAGTGCTGATGTATTGACCGTTCCCGCGCGGATCCAGCCTGGTAGGCAGTCTGGGTGACTAATGGCTCGAGCCCGGTTTGCTCGTGACTGCCAGGCTCCACGCTAACAGACAATAAATTTACTTATCTAGTTTTAATCCTAATATTTTGTTACTTTATTACTCTAGTAATGCGACACAATAATATTATACTTTCTAGTTTTTGCCTCAACCATGATAAAAGTAGACATTATGTTTATTTACGTATCGACGTTGCCGGATTGGTTGAGATGAATAAGGCAAATAACATTCTACTAGCCTTAAATCCTTCACCTATTTCAACGTTTAGGAGGCGCTGATAGAAGATAAATCTCACTTCTCTATTTCTATTTTGCGCCTTTACTTTACGGAGAAGATTTTTTAACTTGGCGTTAAATTAATGTTATGATGCTTATTTGTACTTGTTCGAGTTACCTAACCAAATTGCTTCATAAATCGTAATAACAATGTTAAGAAATACTCCTGCTATAAATACATCGTAACCCGTAAGGTAATAGATGTTGATAACAATCTTGTGAGAGTAAACATAGAGGTGGGTTTATTAAAAATAGTTGTGCCCCACGTGCCCGGCCCCCGCCCGCCCCGGCCTGCGCACGCATCGTTGTTTACACTCGCAACCAAGAGTGCTTCGTCCGGCTTCGACGTTCCACGCCCCACAATTACTTTTTGGTAATATAAGTTACTAAGTAGAACCATGTCGTGTTATTTAATACCTTTGTACTTTCATTGTGCGAATAATCCCTTACCTGGGTAATTCATGTGAAAGTCTCCCACGGTAGGTAGGTAGACAGTGCATCAAAATTAAATTCGTTACATACACTTATATAAGTTCTCATCCAATTAACTAAATATTAAAACAGTAGCGGCCGCCGCGTGGATGTCGACTTCCAATAGCCTAAAGCCTTCCCCGTCAAATAGACTATCCAACACAAAAATATTTTTTCAAATGGCTGTCAGGCTGACTATGACTTGATAAATAAAGAAATCAAAAACATTGATTGGGATAATTTCTTATCTGGGCTCACTGCGCAAGAATCAGTCGATGTTTTCTACAGCCAAATTCACAAAATCATAAAAGCGTATGTTCCTTTGAAGCAACCTAAATCCACTCGTTTTCCGGTATGGTTTTCTCCCTCACTCATACATATTTTTAAAAATAAAGATCGCGTATGGTGTAGGTGGAAAAAATATAAAAATATTGCTGATTATGAAATCTTTTCTATCTATCGTAGGAGGTTTAAAACGGAGTCTTCTAAGTTGTACAAAGAGTACATTCATAATGTTGAGGAAAATATATCACGTAATGCAAAATATTTCTGGACATATGTCAAGAATCGTAGCACAAAATCTAGCATTCCATCTGACATGTATTATCAGAATATACACTCAAGCGACCCTACACAGATTTGTAATCTTTTTTCCGACTTTTTCTTTTCTGTCTTCGAACCAACAACACTCGATCCGGAAACATGGCAGCAGAATTTGTCCCACGAATTCGCAGACGGTGACAGCGTCTTAGCTGATGTTACCATGTCTAGTGCCAATATGTCTAAGGCATTAAAAACACTTGACACTACTAAGGGGGTTGGATCGGATGGAATACCCCCTGTGTTTTTAAAATCAACATGTGACTCAATCGCCAAGCCGCTGCTTGTCGTGTACAATAGATGTTTGAAGGAGGGTGTTTTTCCTAGCACATGGAAATGCGCCTTCATAACACCTATTCCTAAAGCTGGAGATATCCATAAAATTGAAAATTACCGTCCGATTTCACTTCTCCCTGTACTCTCAAAGGTCTTCGAGCGATTAGTTCACAACGAAATCTACCCTGCCCTCCACCAACTTCTGTTAACAGAACAGCATGGATTTGTTAAATCTCGATCCACTATTAGTAACCTTGCTCTGTTTACTAATTACTTATTCCGAAACATGGATAATCAAGTTCAAGTTGATGCTGTTTATACTGATTTCCAAAAAGCTTTCGATAAGGTGGATCATAAACTGCTTTTGGAAAAATTGGCATATAATGGCATACGGGGTAACCTATTGCGCTGGTTCGCCTCCTACATTACCAACAGAACGCAAAGAGTTGTGGTGAACGGGTATCGGTCCGAATTGATCACTGTGACGTCAGGAGTACCACAAGGCTCCATACTCGGACCCATGCTTTTTCTTCTCTACGTCAATGACATTTCCAGATGTTTCGTTCACTCCAAATTCTTAATGTTCGCAGACGACTTAAAAATATTCAAGAGTGTCGTATCTGTAACCGACTGCTTGATGTTGCAGGCCGATATTGATAGGCTTACGGAATACTGCAGTAGGAATAAATTATTTCTTAGCCTCCCAAAATGTACCTATATTAGCTTTACCAAAAACAAAAAAATTATTAATTATGACTACGCCTTAGACAAAGTAACCCTCAAAAGAGTCACATCTATTAGAGACCTAGGAGTGATACTTGATTCAAAACTGCACTTAGACGTCCATGTGGATAAAATTGTTAATAAGGCATTTAAAATGTATGGTTTTGTCATAAGGTGTGCACATATGTTCCGAAAACCCAAAACATTCCTATCTCTTTACAGTTCCCTAATTAGATCACAGTTAGAGTATGCTGTTCCAATCTGGAACCCTTATTTTAAAAAGTATAGTTCGATTATTGAAAGAGTACAATATAAATTTCTGCGTAGGTAAAGTAAATTACAGTTGTTGCCGCTCGCATCTGCACTATGATCAGCTTTTATCTAAATTTAAGCTGTTGAGCCTTGACTCAAGACGTCTTATGCTTTGTGTAATGTTTTTGTATAGCGTTATCAATAACAAAATAGATTGTATGGATATCTTGGGTCACCTCAACTTCTTAGTCCCTAGAAACTGCTCGTTTAGGCGTGTCCGAAGCACATTCTCCATCGAGAAATGCAGGACTTGCGCCGGTGAACGTGCCCCTTTAAATAGATTACAATTTATATTTAACAAATATTTTAATAATTTAGATTTTGCCTTAAGCCCCAGACTATTTAAAAAACTAGCCATAGAAGCACTTAAGCCATAATATTTCTTAGTTTTCCTTCTTTTTGTAAACTTATTTGGAAATAAATAATTATTTCATAATTATAAATTAACTTTATGTAAAATTTATTTAAGTCAAGGGTAACTGTACACTTATTTCATGTTTATTGTTAATATGTGGATAACGTCGTTGGTTATACATTTAAGTAGTTGTAATTATCTTAACCTATTATTTAGCATGTAATGTATAACTATTTGTTGTTCCATGAAAATAAATAAATAAATAAATAAATAAATAAATCGGACCAGTAGTTCCCGAGATATGCGCGTTCAAACAAACATACAAACAAACTCTTTAGCTTTATTTAGCTTTAGATTTATTATTATCTCCCTTTTGAATTTGGTGGAAATCTATAAAGAATCTGCTCTCATTTATTAATTTTGCAATAAACTTAATAATGTCTAGCTTATTAATTTACTATCCAATATACATAGTTGAAACATCATATATTGATTCATATAAAAAAAAAAATATCTTTATCGAAGTATAAGCTTACTATCAAAATCACTTAATATCGCAAAGGGTTTGTTGGAATATTTGAATAATTTTAGTCCTCAGGTATGTTCTAAAACTGTCGTTGACGGCTCTCGTGGCGGAGGCATTATGAATATTAATATTCATGTCTCGGGTTTATTAACATCATTGGAGGTGTTGTTGCATGTTGGGCGTGCTCGGTCATATTTACATTTCGTGCGCGGGAGCGGCTTGATTTAGCGTCCCTCTGACTTCGGGCGGGGGACTTAAATTAGTGCTCTGCCGTATGTCACACGGCATTTTGTTTCTCTTGTTGCGACTGGCCTCAAGTATATTTCGCTCAAAATCTCCATTCTTACGCGGTTGGCTATTTATAAACGCCCCTTATTTAGACAGAAGATCCACACGCTCACAGCACAGCTCTCCGGCGGCCCTTCATAAGCGTTTCAAATAATTTGTTTTACTCTTGCGCTACATAATATTTCCTATGCCATATGATATTAATTTAAGAGGCTTAATCAAGGTGCACCCCAATGCTCATTTTGTGTGACACTCGAGATGTTATTAGTAAGGAGAGAAGGTGACAAGACAAATGGTCTGGTCAGTATCGGTGTGGGGAAACATCAAAAGCGAGGGTGATTGATCTCGCGCTCCCCTGACGAAACGCAGGACCGATCGACATGTCGCATAAAGCTAATTTACACGAACTACTCTGTCTTTGAGATATTGAAAACCTTTGCTAGGGTTATTTATTCCTTGTAAACATTTACGTTTTCCAACAATAAAATATTTTAAAAGCAAACTAAAGTTTTCTGGCACAGATTATATGGATTCGTTCAAAGAACTGTAGTGTATGAGTAATTGAGTATAGAGTTTAAACAGTAACCCTATTTATTTATTTTCTGCATCATTCGAGATGGAAAATTTTGGTTTACCTATATCATATGTTATTTTTATATACATAGCACGTAAATAAAACGTGAAAACTTTTTACCCTTCGATTTCCATTCATGCATTACGGTACGTCCATTTTCTCGTTTTACGTCTTTAGCACTTAAAATTTCCTTAAAAGGTTTGCGTGATAAAAAATATGTGAATGCAATGTTGGATGGTGTTGAGAAATCAGAGGATAATCCAATGCGCAGTGACAGCGCACATGCGATGCGCCGGCGCCGGCCGCGGAGCGCGCCCTGCTGTCGCCGGGGGCTTTCTCTCTTCTTTTTGCGACGGTTTATTTATTGTGCCGGGCCACCAGTCGCCGCGAGATTATCAGAGCACTTTCGCATCGATGTCACTAGCCACTCGCAATGTATTTTTAGCTGCCTTACAAGTTTTACTTAAAAAATAACAGATTTAAGAAAGGTACATACGCGTCTCATTTGTCTAATGATTTGCCTATAGCCTCAAAATCTCATGGTTATATCTCATTCCCTATGTTACAAATGGAGGAATCCTGGATGTGTTGTCATGAAGATTACTTTTTAAGGATTACAAGTATTCTGACGTTTTAACAAACAAGAGCGGCCTTGTGTTATGCTATGCATGTATCCTGTCTATTAGAATATTTTTTGCTTGACTAGTTTTATTCATATTCTACTTATAATTCTTCATTGTACAAGGTAAAGTTGTATTGCTATCTCTATTCATGAATACTTAAATGAGTTCTCTACATTTTCATTTAAATTTTTGCAAGGCTTGTTGCAAATTCAATGTGTATGCGTTTAAAGGAAGAAGTTTATTAGGCGATGAACTCATGGTTTTCATGAGGATGGACTGTCCCTTTTCGTTCGTATAGTCCAAATATGATTTATGTTTATAGACAATAGATGAGGCTCAGCACGTATCGCGATGATGTAAGCGGCGATTTCCTGCGGGCCCGCGAGCCGCTGTGCTTGTGGCGTGCGCTTGCCTGCTAATTAGCCGCGTGACGTCACCGCGGAGCGTGCCCAGGCCCGCCATTACCGGGGGCTTTCGCGCGGAAACGACAACGACCGACGCTTTCTCTCACTTTGCTACACAATCACTCCTCCAACCTGTTATCAAGGGGTTCCTCAAGGTCGCATTGTTAATCCTCAGCCGGCCCATAAAGTATTTCACAAAATATTATTTAAAAACGCGCCAACCTTATAGACTCGAAGGAAATATACGTAGAGCTATAAGATATTTCATCTCGGGGATATGGCGAAAGAATTACGATTAAGCATCACCGTGATCGCAATTGATAAGACAGGCGGAGCTCGGGCGCGTCGCTGAGCGTGACTCATGTTAATGGCAGCAATTACGGCAGCGAGCGGCGCGGCCGGAGCAGGCGAGGAAGAAACGTGCCACGTGCCGGCCGCAGCCCCGGCTCCATCACAAATGTAATAGCTCGAGACGAGACCATAATGCAGAAGGGATGTCAGACACTTGATCCGCCGAGCCATGCTTCGCTGCTCGCGGTCAATGGTATGCAGTAAAAACATGCACCACGTCCGAGAACATTCTAGACGGAAGTACTACGCGCCGGTGATGCTGGACTGCGTCCGAGTTTGCAACGATTGAAGGTCACTCTCCGCTTGTGGTTTTGGTGCAGTTTCATGACACCGAAAGAAGGAAATCACTTTTTAATCTGTTCACTAATGAGGTCGCAAGATATCGTAAGAAGGCAGACAAAAAAGATCATTGGTACGACTGGCTAATCGCTAATTGCATGAAAATGCTAGATTTCCCTAAGTTTTTCTTCAAGTCAATTTTGTTTTTTTATGTTCTACTACCTACTGCTGTTATTGTTTTTATCGTATTATATCTAATTGAATCTGAAAATGATCGTGAAACATTACAACATTTACAAGAATTAGTGTCCGTAGTTCCTTTTATTTTGCATTGCAAGCGAGGTATTGTGCCTGCTGCTTTTGTAAGAACCGTCTCGTGAATCGTGGCGCGAGTAGTCTTAAATGTCACGCGTTCTGTGAAAGGACCTGCACTCCGTGCACTAAATGCCATCACGATCTTGTTTTAGGTTGTCGTAAAAACATCCGAGTTATCTTGGGATTGTTGAGCTTTTCATTTCCATTTTGTGATGTATGTAAAAAGTACTACGATACTCTGACTCATGAGCTAGATGACGTCATCGCAGCGCGTGCGAGCCTTCACAATAAATAAAGCTTTTTGATGATTTGACTCACTATGTATGGGGTGGTGAATTCAAATTTTATTTGAGAACAATTCTGAGTCATATAGCTTTAAAAAGACGCTCAATGATAGCAAAACTTGCACCAAAGTCGTCTCGTTTTTACTTTATCTGACGGCTCAAGGATGACTTACAAGTCACTTTGTAAGTTGGCGAAATTAACTTAAATATATAATTAATCTACTTTCTTTCTTGCTGTACTGTCAAGTGATTATTTTAAGTTCGACTGTATTTTAGTAAGACGAATACATAATCCCACTATAGTAGGTAGTTTGAACGAAGTAAAAGTTAACTAAGTACAATATTAATTTATCTTATCAACCAATATACGATGAAAAAACTTGATTGCATAACCTGTTAATAAACCTCCTTAAGGAATGCCCAGAGTTTTGCCGCCAGAGAACTAATCACGAACTTACTTGGTCATATTTTAATATCCCACCATACCAAATCGACCAATTAATATCTAAACAAAGTACCATTGATTCTTAAAAAAAAAACCTGTTAATAAATTCTATTATATGATATGGACAATAAAACAATGGTGTCCTTTTATTTGTCTCTTAAACAATAGAATACTGATAGCTGGTCTTTAGAGATTTGGGGGCCTATCAATAACAACACTCCTACGCAACTTCCCACATGAGCGCCATGCAATTAATGCGTCTAGATCTTGACAGTTTACAAAATGCCTCTCATTCGGTTAATTGAAGCATGTAATTGCGACGTGTACGAAATGTTGCATCGATGCCGTTGTTCTGTTGTATGTGAGTGTGGACCTCCAGGGATATTTCATGACACGTCCGCCCACGAGGTTCTCGGTCTGCTAGAGTTAGTGCATTTTGCTATTGCAAATGCCCGGCAGACCGGTCGGCCGGCCCGTTAATTATATGGACCATATTTTAACATAAGTACATCGCATCTGCGAAATTCCACTTAAAATTTTATGCACGTCGATTAAAATACGGCTATATCTAAACTGTTCCTTATGATGCTACGGTAACATACTTAAAAACTAACGATCGCCTATTTTACATTAATCTATTACCTTTTTAGCCTTACATAGGCAGAGCAGAGAGATAGAACTTAATCGCCTATAAATAGTCGAAGGACGTCTGGCGTCTTAGCATGTAGTCCGGTTTGTTCGCAGAAAGTATTGGATTTAAATAGAAGGGCATGAGTTGCATGACCTAAACAGGTTCTTGATGCAAGTTGGTTTGCCCACGCACTCGCCATCCTCCTGACCCCGCGCGTCGCTCTCAATGACTCATGCATGGATTACACTATCTACGGAATACCAACACGAGGGATTTGCAAAAATTCGAAACTTGTTTACTTAAATCCTCGCGTTCCTACAAGATTTCACAACTCTTCATTATTGTTATTCTGTTTCAATAGAAATATGACTATTTTAGTATTATTGTTTCAGAGTCGTATTCTGTGTTGTAGACTCACAGTGAATGTTATTAAAATAAATCGAGGGTATCTAAGATTCTCCACAAAAAGCTTTACATATAAATGTCATACGTTCACTTGGCTCATTTCCTCAGGATGCATCAAGCTAAACCTGAATGAGAATGTGGAGAATTGGAATTTTAATTGAAGTATCACATCATAGAAGTGCGATGGCCATAGTAAGAAACGCGTAATTAGTCATTTAATTCATTGAGCTCCTAATTAATACTGTAGCAACTTGATCGGTCTCATAGCCTGCCGACTTGTGTAGAGAGATAAGATCTGATTTTCTTGCAATACTTTTAATTCTCGTTTTATGTTTATTCATATGTTTGCTTCCGCTTTTCTTGCGTCAACAATGCATCATACTAAGCCAGAAATAGAGTCGCGTAGTCGCTTATTCATTTCTTCGGGTTTACCGAATTCCGAGTGGGAGTACCTTCAGTATGTATGACTCAATAAAACGCGTCTCTTTAATTTTATAACGTTATTTCAATTGTAAAAATTGTGCGAAATATACCAAATTAATTCTGATCTGGTATTATTAGATAGTGCTTTTAAAACTTTATACTACTCGTATAATTTTGCGTATTGCATACCTTCGTAACTACGCGTAAGTATAAGGCCATTGCATTAATATATTTTTTAATTAATTGAATGTTGTACATTTTTAAGTAAATGCTTATCGTACTATAAATCATATTATGTAAATCGAACACTCCAACAATATATGTTTACCAGGAACAAGAGTGCCAACTATGAAATTAAAATGTTTAATAAGATCATTATCAATTACATTTATTTAAACAGTTTATTTTGCAGAAGGACTTGTAGCAGTAGTGAAGAACCAATTAAGATAACTTTATTTATTAAAGCCACAATGCAATATCTCATAGAAACTGCGTCTGGAGATCCAGTATCTTCTAAGTAAAACCAGAGTAGTCTTATCTAAATGCCGTCATAGTATGTTCAACAATTCAGCCGTGTATCTGACGGGGACTTGTTTAGATGTTGTCTTTTAATTGAAAATGTTCACTTAGTGTTCTCACGCTCTCTCGAGAGTGCAGTGCGGTCAGGTCAGGAGATGTCGCGAACGCGGAGCGGTCGTCTGTGAACTTTGCGTCGTCGCATCGTTCAACTTCCGACAATCATTCGCACCCGCCTGGCCTCCCGATGGAATCCTTTAATAATATCGCGTGACATCACGTTGTGCCATATCGTAACGATATTCGTTTTGTAATGCAAACAAGAATTTGCCAGAACAGTACAGTACAATTGGGTACTAGTAACAGACATTATTTGCAATTCTAATCCTGCAGGACATTCCTACGTTGCTACTGCAATGCTTGTCCCAAATTAAATCGGTCGTATATTAGAGTAATACTCGTATGCATGCGTGAGTCGACGAGGCGCGCATTCTTCCGTGAGTCTTGCAGTCTTTTTGCATTCCTCGCATTATACACAAGTGGAAGAAATGAAGCACGCTCCATTTGCGTCGCCCTCTGCTGCAGGTAGCTAATGCTGCGCGCACGACGCTGTCTGCATATGCACATTCGTGATGCATACGTGACGTCCACGTCTGCTCGCAAAAACAACAATGTGTAATATTTCAATTGTAGTGTACTTACTTTCCCGCTCGTGAGCATCCATGAAGAGAACAGTCTCGATTCCCAAGAAGGAAGCGATTTCTCAGATTTAGCATGACCAGTCGGGCAGCTTTCGGCAGAAAGTTTTTGCTCGTGTACGACGACGTGTGTCGTGATGTCGCCCAACAGTACACCACCAACACACCGACTGGTTGGGGACATGTTTAATTGCCATCGTGCATTTCATTCTTTATTGCTTGCCCCGTAACAACATTAAATCTTTTGCTTTATAATACCTATGCATTATGTGCTTAACCAAATAGACCAAAGTTACCAAAACTTCTTTCCTGTGTGATAGTTGGATAAGTCCGAAGTAAATTAAAACCAGAGTCCAAATAAGATATGTACGAGTAGTTGTATTGCGTTGTCGCCCAATGGCAACCATCTGGATCGTTGCCCGCTTCTGGCCGATGTTCCGCAAGTTATGCCGGCCATAACATTATGGATGCTAACGACAGTTCTCGCGAAATTTACAGAAATAACCATCTCCCCACGCCGCGGTCGCTCCGATAATTCTGTCAGTGCACTACCAATGCACTTCGCAGCTGGAGATATTGATGCTATTTTATTTAAAACCATCCTTACAATATTGAACTCGTCGAAATTTATATCTTCGTTATTTCTGCCCGACTGTATGAGGTATGGAATGTCGAAGACTTTCTTTGAAATACGATCGTTACGTCCGATATCAAGTTTATATATTTCCTTTTCCATTTATCTCTCTATAGTAACTCAATTCTATTATTTGGACGTTAAAGTATAAATAGCTTTTTTTTCATACATAGTTTAATAGGAATTAATTTATGAGTAAGATGTATTATAAATTAAACAAATTGTTAGCAATGAATTAAACCCAAAATTAAAACATTTGTTTGTAATCTCTTGGCGGCCTGATTTGGTACCTGGCTAAATGCATTATTTAGAGAACGACGGCTGGTCAAATTACAATTCAATACAATAAACTATATTTTTATTGCTCTGCCAATTATCACTATTCACTTGTCTGTGTAGTTTAATTTCTACAAGCAATTGAATTGGCTCTTTGTTTGTCTCGTTTCGTATTGAACGTAGCGTATTGTATAGCATCGGATGATTTGCCCGATTTAGTTGTGTTGAATGAATGTTCCATTGTTCGAATAATAAGTAGTGAGATGTTATTATCTTACATACTTTTTAAATTATTAATATTTATTTTTTATACTCGACTGGCTCCCATACAAGGCTACAGGGATAACTGCATTATGTTGCACACGTATCGGAAAAGTATAAAAAAGTTTAATTATTGCGAAAATGAACAACGAATATGTTTTAACTGACCTAAAAACTACATGTCTGAGGTTTTATTCGATTCGATTTCTCTCAATGGCCTCGGTCTAACACGCATAATATGCAATCGTGCATCACGCGTTAGTTCGAATGGGCACTTGCGAAACAACATGATTGTTGCAGGTTTAAGTTTTGACTTCAGACAAATGAATAAGAACATTTTCACATAGACATGACATAACTATCACACTCGATTGTGCTCACTTACCGCCTAACTTAATCAGAACTTTTCTAAAATAGTAATGAGAGAATGCACTGTTTCTATTTAAATAGACGTTGACTGCATTTAATTGTTGCAACTTGTCGCCAAATTAGTTTTATCATCCTCCAGGTTATTGATACAGTTCCTGAGTGCCTTGAGTTTTGATAAAAAAAACTGTCTTACAAGAAGAACAACTATATTACATGTTTGCCTATTCGCCTGTCTGCCTGCCGCTGTTATCAAAACATTCCATAGATTCTCACGCTCGGAATCGATTCCCAAGCAATCAAGATCATTCCTTTGACTCTTAATTGACACCGCTATTAGTGTCTTGTCTAAATAACTCAATCAACCCTCAGTATAACGTCTTTCCTTTTAACAGATTTAATTAAAAACAGATTTTCAATCGTTTCAAATGTCATTCTATAGTCATACAACACTAGACTTTCTAGGCATCTGTGTTTTCATTAGTTTTAATCAAAGCTAATTCCTTGGTTTTAATGAGAATAACGATTGATATAATAGCAGCATACAGATTTACTGTGCATCCTGTGACAAATCCTTGGCCTCCATTTTATGTTTCCTTTCCACAGGACTGATGACGAACAATGAACAATTAGTTGTTGACTTCCGAAGGAATACGGTGTTGCTCAATTGAAATCTAAACAGCTTACTTATTAAAAAAAGATTTGTATGAAGGAGCTGTGCTTCGTGCACACAGATAAGATCTCAATGATGAATCTACAATGGACTTGTTACAAATCTGATAGCTTGTCTGTGTGTGTGGCAAACCCAAGATTTCAATTATACCAATCGCAATTCTTGTTCTCAAAACAGTGTGATTCATCGTCGCGTCGGCGCTACGCAACCACTTTCAGACCATTTTTTATGCAAGTTGCTCAACGATTTAAGTACCCAATTGTGATGCGGCTCATTACGTACATGCGTGATTCAGTGGTCCATGAAGAGAGCGCTCGTGGTTAAAATTGAGACATTGATTTACATGGGCAAGTCGTATCTTTCCTTTGTCAGACGCGGGATAAATATCTAGCATGATCATTTTCTATATTGGAATCACTCAGCCGTGTCTAAGGGCGTCGGTAATTTGATCATTGAATCTATGTATAATGTCACAGACAATGCCGCCTTGTAAGGAAAACGAATAACGTCTTAAAGCTAAGAATGTAACTGTTTTCTATGTGGTAATAAAAAATAAGGAAAACATCTGTTCCAGACATGTGACAATTAGAACGCGTTAAAGTCTTTAAGTGTTAAGTCGTTGATCGCGTCAATTGTAAACATGGGTGTACGCGGCGCCGACAAGCCGGTGAGTCAGACAATCGCGATGTGGGACGCAGGCATTGTATGAACACTGCGCTAGGCCCACGGTCCGCATTGTACATTATTTCCATCTAGCTAATATACGCATTAATGCACCTGCTTTAAGAACGAGTTTTGAATAGAATGTGCCGGCGCTGAAACCCCGCGACGATTGTATGCAAAGGAGGCGCAGGCGGGCGCCCACTCGACATCCTCGAGAAAGCACCGCGGTACCGTCCGCTGCACGCTGGCCCACTTGCAATCTGCACAATTCCTACTGGGGGAATCCATTTCCTCGACCGTTTTTGTGAGCCTATGTTATTACTTAGTCTTTAAAGCTTACCAACAATAAGAGCATTGTGGTGGACAAAATTTATGCTGGATTTATGCAGTAGGCAGCTAGGTAGAATGTGGTGCATTATTGTAATTTGACAATTTATTTCAGTTCTTGAAAATATTTGCTCTGCTTAAAAGATTAATAAAGATATTTTTCGTTCCATGGTATGTATGAAGCATATATGCCACGATGTTAGTCATGTCAATGTGAGTTGAGAGTGCAATGAAGTGTCTCAGTCAGGCGGTGTCAGTGAGTTCGTTAAAAGTTATTTTTAACTTGCGCTCGGGGTAGAAACGTCAAGATATTTGCCTTTGACCTGTCCTTATTTGTCTTGTCTTCATGATTCACGATGTGATGACGACGAGGAGCACGATCAGATATAATATCTGTTACTCGTACCTATTATTGCGAAGTAATTACGTTTCCTTGGCATTATATATTTTTTAAAGCGATTGGCTTTATTTTTTTTTTTTTTTTATTATCGTTTACAAAATTATTACATTTCATTGTTAATAATAACACATCAAGCCACAAAGGTTTATCTTGTGTTATCGTGAGCAACTCGAAATTACAGTTAAGTTACATTTAAACTTAAATAAATTTAAAATAGAAAAAAAAAAACGAAATTTACAAATAAACAAAGGTTACAAATCATTCACCTACCTACTTAGTTTTATTTCTACTTAAACTGTTCACTAGTCCGTCGACATCATCATTTTCTGTTGCAGTCCATTGCTGGACGTAGGATTAATTTCTTATACCATTTTCCAACCTTTGTTTAAAGTAAAACAATGTAAATAATGCAAAAATTCAGAGCTTGAAATTATATACCTGCAATTGCAATGCATGGGTGTGTGCAATTATTGTGCATCCATATTTATGAAACGAATAATCCGTAACGATCTACAAATGTTCCACCTATTGTGCTCAATATCAAGTTAGGACGAACATTGATAAAATTTGAAATTGAAAAACATTTTGCAAACAAGGTACCTACCTAGTTACACACCATACAATCAAGAGTAAACACTGTAATTGCTTCATAACTTTTAATGATTGTTGTTACAATTAAGTTGCAATTTTAAATAAACTTTTTTTTTAGAATATAAAGTCATTTTAATTAACGAAGAAAGTAGTTACCTAGGTAGAGTAAAAAATCTCTCTTAATTACTTGCAAAATTGTGTTCATCCTTATAAAAATTTTGATTAAAATACCGACTTACCTATATGCGAGGCAACTCAAATAATCTAACAAGTTGTTTTACATAATAAAAGCACATTATTTTAAGTGCCGTGAATGAAAAGTAAGATTTAACACATAATTTTATCCGGTTTCGCAAGTCTCTTAGGTAGCTCGACAATGTATGCTAAAATTCTAAACTTCACGTTTAAAATCAGCTTTGTAGTACTCCCGCATGACTGGCAGCCTATCACATTACTGTCAGTGAGAAAAGCAAAACATTTCTTTTTCTCGGAATCAATCTGCAATTCTAATGGGCACTTATTGATATTTGTGCAGCCGCTGTGACGGCGAGTCGGCATGGTTCAATTTGTGTGCTATATCGCGCATCGTACGGCTTGATATAAATTGTTTAACCCTGTTGCGTTTTCTTCGTTTTGGTAACATCTGTTACTTGCTTAATAATTCCTAATCTAGCTTTGTTTCGATTTTCGACGGGGCGGGGATTGAACCGTGACCAAGACTTATCCTTGACATGATCTAAGATTAGTCTGTTAAATTCTTTTAATTGTAGAGAGATATTCAATTATGAACGTTACGGAGTTATGTTTTAATACCAGCAGTCTGCAAACAATTACAACAGCATTTTTTTAAATACTAAAAAATGCAGCTGCTGTAGTTTGTAATACCTATCAAATAAAAAAAAAAGTCATGATTGCGTTCGAAGGTCTACTTCAGCGGCCAAGCGCAACTTCTAAATTTATCTTTGTTTACATGTTTCTTGATGATCACTTTCAATCTGAATCATCATCAATTGATTGATGATATGAATGGTCAAACACACCTGAAGTACAAAACCTCGAAAAATTACAACGACAGGCATTCGTATGATCTCTTCAAAAACAACTTCGAAACCGAACGGAACATGCCCCGGGCAACAGAGTTTGTCAGCTGTAATTGGCAAATGATGGCGGACGTATCTCGGAAATGGCATTGATTGCGTCGCGGAGCGGCCGGCGCTCGGCAAATTGACTCACATGCGCAGAGCACCGCTGCACCGACGGCGCATCCAGGACCGTCCCGCCAGGGTTGCCGATGGACTATTGGAGACGAATTGAGTTTGGTGTAATTTGATAACGGTTTTTTGAAAAGTAATAAAGTTATATGTCATTTATTTAGTTATTTTAGGGGGCGTTATGGCGATGCCTACTAATACGAAGCGTGCTCTGCTTCTACTCACCATTAACCATATTATCATCTGTATAAGACTCACATTACTCGGATTGCATTCGCATCCAGTCACAGGAAAGGAACGCAAAAAGATATCATTACTGATTTATTCCTATCTCAGCAGGAAAAATCAAACACCATTTTGTCCTAACTAAGCAGACTCTGCGTCGTATTTTCGCTAAATTTCTGCTCATATAAAATGTTGATAAAATTGAATTAAGCCCTCCTTCAGTCGGCCCGCATTCCCGCTGCGCCGCCCGCCTCCCACTCGGCCACCCGGCAGCGGCCGTATCGACTGCAATTGCCGGATGCATAGGTGATAGGGTTATCGATTCTCGGATAATATTATGAAAGATAATTTCCCCCATTATTTATTGCCACTCGTGTGAATGGTCCTCAATTTTGCCGGGCAATATTTTACAACCCATAAGCCTATTGCGAAGCACGGATATTAGCTGTAAAGGTAGATGCTACCAATCAATCATCAGTTGATTCGATGCATGTTGTTTGAATGGTCCTGGCGTAGGCCGAAATCATAAGGGCAAAATATTAAGGAAATCGCTAGATTTGTATTATAGCATCTAACTTTTTTCTTCTGACAAAATCCACCCAGAGAATATTCGCCTATTGCGTTTTCGTCCCTTTGTTATGAATTTTCATTGGCACGTAGCCCACCTTACGTAACGGCTACTGCGCCCTTTTCCATTGTGCTTTGCTAAATGTTTTGATAAACTGAAGGCTCTGGCCATTTGGGTTTTAAGAGTTTAACATTGCCGAAACATAGTTGATCGGACAAAAACGTAATATTGTTGCATTAATTAAAATCTCCTCTTTAAGGCCGCTGCAATATGTTTGTATATATTTTTTAACTAGCGGCCGCCCGCGACTCCGTCCGCGTGGATTTCGATTTCCAATATCCTATGTGTTATTCTGATGTATAAGCTATATCGTGGTAAAGTTTCATTCAAATCCATTCAGAAGTTTTTACGTGAAAGAGTAACAAACATCCATACATCCATACATCCACACATCCATACATCCATACATCCATACATCCACACATACAAACTTTCGCCTTTATAATATTAGTAGGATTTATTTGAAAGTCGTACGTGGTATATTTACCTTTGTTTAGGCACAATTCCAAAAGTGCCAGTTTTTATTCTGCCATCTAGAATAATGGATCAAAGTACCACCTGCGGCGTTTCCCTAAACGTGTTCTTAATAGGATAAACGTTCGCACAGGAAATTAAATGATGTTTATGCTTCTTGTTAATTACTTAGTAAATATGAGCTGTGTACAGTCGAATAACTTTGAAATATTAGAATATGTGTAGCTGATGACTTACGACATGAGAACTACCTAATGAATAGTGAATTAGTGTTAGTAATTAGTGTTTTGTTTTTCCCACAATACCTAGTGTCTTCTTTGTTAGTTTCATACATAAAGAAAAATTAAACAAGGGAAAATTTTATTATAAAGATTGTCTTACTCTAATCTTAATTTTCTAAATAATTGCACATAATTAGAGGCAAGTTACATATTTTGAAACTAATAGTATAAGTTTCCTTGTCGTTAAATTATAAATGCACTGCATACTTAAGACTATTAAGAACAGAATTGGGTTGGAATATTATGTTTTAATTTGTAATTTGCAAAACCGGCACTGTTATATTAATACCTACTGGTAATAGAAATACGCTTAGTAGACAAGTTGTTTCGCACCTACTAATATCGGTTGAGATGTAGTCTGAATTCCGATCGGTAATCGGTAATGCCCAATCACGCCTCGCCTTACCTCATCCCTCGCGAACGGCAGGGCCCGCCCTCGCAAATACTTGCGGTACACGGATTTCGCATTAACAGTTAACACCTACAGGACTGACCGCGTTGGTTTGTTCGACTTGAGGTCTCATATATTCGCTATCTGGAGCCCGCTCACTCGGCCCACCTGATCTGGTTTTGGATCTCATGAATTTTGATAAGAGATTATGGGGTGTTTGGGCGTTTGCCAGAAATGCCCGCTTTTATTATGAAATACTCCAATCTTAATGATATAAAATAATTGTAGTATTACTTAACAATTTAATAAGAACTAAATTTATTCGGTCGTAAACATTTCATTCGAACTAATGTACCTACCTACATTATGTTTATTACGAAATTGGACTTATTTTATTATAAAATCTACATTTTGCATGACTTGTGCCTCACTAATGTTGAGTTTTGTCAGACTATTACGGCAAATCGTTCACATAGGAGGTCATTCTGCAAATGTACGGGGTGACGCAACAAACGATCCCGGTGGCGCGCTTGCGACGTGCGAGAACTGTCTGCATGAATCATGTGTGTCGAAGATGGTGTTGGACAGTATTGTGTTGTGAATTACTGTGCTGTGTTTCCACTTTGAGCACCCGATTTATGGGCACCAGCAACTAAGCACCTGGCCTAGTCCATTTTGAGCACCGACTGGATTTTTTTCCAGACCTGTTTGAAATTTTTGTCAAGCCAATAATATGAATAATTGCTCAGTGGATTAGAACAGGTGCTCAAGATGCGGGTGCCCAAAATCGGGTGCTAAAAGTGGACTACCTCGATTAGATGTTAGGATTCGCGTCGCGAACGGGGTCGGCGCCCGTCGGCGACGATTAGGCACTCGGCGCTCGCGCAGCTAACGCCACACTCTGCGAATCACTCGATACAAACTGACGCGCTTAGCTAAAACAGACCAACTGACATCATATTTTAAAACTATCAACAGTCATTCAACTGTTCAAGTCTAAAAATAGCGAAGCAATAAACAGTTCTGGAGGAAATTGCCATTGTTTTGTTTCGGGGTAATTTATTGTGGTTTATATGAGTGAGATAAAACTGTCTGTACCCAATATACCTATTTTGTAATGTTATTGATGTTTTAAGAACCTTTCATTACGTCACGGAAACAATTTTATGAAAAAAAAAAATCATGTATAATTTACGATTCTGTCCTTGTACGAGTATATTCTTCATGCGAAATGTTGCAGTTAGCCAAATATGCATACAAGAGTTACTTTAACGTTGCCAAAAGATAGAAGAAAATAAACTTATGAAACTGTCACAACTAAGTTTTTATGTAAAACAAAACGTATGACCACAGCATATATTACCTATTTTACATGAATAATAAATTGTGCAGTTTTACCAATTCAGTCTAGAACTTATTAGAAAGTACAGCGAAGGCTGAAAGCATCATTCATTACAGCGGCGGCCTGTTTGATGTCGAGTACTCACGCTAGAGATAAGTTAGAATGCAGTTTTTATCCGCATGCCAAACAGATAAGACTTTGATAAGCCATTATTTTTATCTAAGTAATTTTCTTTCACCTTTTCGTGGAAAAAATATTTTTATACGACTCAGTGAAATAACCTTTGGCGTCAAAACAAACACACACACGGTCATTCTTAATTACTTTCGCGGGAAATTCTATTATTCATTGGGCTTTTTGAAATGACCCTTTGCATCTTCTAGTACGTTGGTTGGTAAGATTAATTAAAACGGCGACATGCGCCTTGCATTGCGCCGCGCCCCGGGCATCGGGCGCGACAAGTGGTCCTTGTTGCGTGGGATCCATACCCCGCGCATATCGTCAACAGCGCGTGATTTGTAGTCTAACCACTTGCTAGTGCTAAACTGAATAATAATTAAACGCAGCCGGCTCATACATTTGGTTTATAGGGCTCGAACAATCCCGACAAGAATATACGAGTATATAATACGTGTGAGTGCATACGCATTGTCGTAAAGATATGTATATCAATAAAATTATTCGGTGTACAATTTGTAGGTATGTGTTTTGATAAACGAGCGAGACCACATCAAAATTCAAATGTAGGTATTGTTTAGTGAAATACATTATGCATGCGTCCTAGTTCACAGGATGCACTAGATGTCACTTCCCGGAAAAATATGTACATTCAGTAATTTACCATGATTCTCACCTTGCATGAAATAATGCAGAAGTGCTACTCTTGCCAGATTAGAGTTGCTAAGGTCACAGTTTAGCAGAGCCACGACAGTAAGCTAAAGAAAAAAATGCATTAAGAAAAGTAAATAGATCGCAACAGGAGGCTGCAGCGTGCACCGGGAGCACGATGCGCCGGTGGTGCAACACGCGTGGACGGTCGCAACGGCCTTCCAATTACGGTCGCGACACAAGCGGGTGGTGCGAGCTCGAGCGTTAATTAGAAGGATTCGCCGGTGCACGGCTACGTATAACTCTTCCGAGCCGTGTTCGCCCGCTCGCAAACCAATTACCGGCCCACTGATGAACGCCGAGCGTGCACGAAAGTTCCCACTCAATTTCATTACGCTTCGCTGTGCGCACTAACAATTAGAGAGGTTTCTATAAAATCGCTATTCATCGCTATACACGTGTACAGCGCCGGTGCTGCTCGCCGGGACGTGTGCGGGCTCAAGCGGTCTGGCCAATCCCGATTAGGCTGAGACGGTCTGAGCCCTTTCAGTAGGCTTGACGGCAATCAAAGGCGTGTCGTCCGTCACTGTCGCTCTGCATTTCTAGTCAAAGTATTTTTATAAGAATATTATGGTTCGAATGGTTAGCCAGCATAGTCGTTTAGCAGAAAAGTGGTCAGATATTCGATCTGCAAAGTAAACAGCCTTTTAGTTGTGTATCTAGTAGTGTTTGCTGAGAGTCGCGACGCTGAGCTGACGCGACGGACCGGCATCGCAGACAAGCCGGGAGCCGGCTTTAAGTACTTGCGTCAAGTTTGTTTTCCTACGATAATGTGTCTGTAAATATCTACCGCCCCTCGTCGCTTTCACGCTCTAGAAGCCTATTTGCGTATGCGTTTAATTAACGCTTCACAGTTCGAGTGGAACTGGATATACATTTGTCATGGCACATACATTACGCAGCTGTTGACTCTAATAAGGATAATCTAGAATAGTTGTTGGCGTTGAATTGTAGTGATGCAATAAATGCGCCGTTGATGGCGTCGCGGCGGCCGCGGTACAGTTAGACCACAGCACGGTGTCGGGTTCGATTCCCGCTTGCACAATGCATGCGCATTCCGAGCGCACTCCGCGACGTATGCGTTCCATTACGTACTGTAATGGCATTTCGTAATTTCATCAATTTGGTCTAATAAAGAACTGATGGACATGGAGAGCCATCAGTTCTCTCGACGTGCTTATGTGCGCTTATTTTGTATAAGCTTATTCTACCTGAGTACTACCTACTGGATAAATCAATGCTAAATTCAATTTGATGTTGATGGAATTTTAATATTTCGCGTTTACTAAGGACTTGGTCATTTTCATAACATTATATGAATTTTGTTAATTTTTGTACTAAGTATTTTCTTATAGGTGTACTTAATGAACTGATAAAATATAGTATACAGGGTTACACACGACAGTTGCAATGAGCTGTAAACTGATACACTTAGCATAGTGTGACGCGTGATAACCATTAGACGCTTTTAAAATGTAGTATCTCTTTATTTCTGTCAGACAGGTCGTTATTTCTTTATAGGTTTTCATATAGTCGGCTGCACCGAGCAGACGGCTTTGAGTGGGAACTGCAATGGCGGCAGGGGGTTAACCCCCCAGGCCTAGGTACGCCTATGTGCCTTTTAGAGGTTTTATTAAAATGTACTGCAGCCTAGGAATACAATTTTGTGCCTTGGAATAACGTCTGTAGGGGTTATCAAAGGCCGTTTGAATATTTCGTTGCTTATTAATTTTACGTTTTTTTTGTATTGCTGATCCACTCCGAATAGAGTTGTCATTTCCCAAATATTGGTTTGTTAACGTTGTAATAAACAACATTTTGAATGGATTATATGAGTGAAACAAATAACTTTAAAATTGATGGTTACCTATACATATTTGTTATGTAGATAGGTGTAAGGCAAGCCGGACGGAAGCGTGGAGTCTGGGAAATTGCGCTCCATCCAGACTCGCTGTTTGCATCCAACAACGTTCGAGATTGCTTTACCTTGTAATATTGCAGGCCGGTGCACTTTTCGATGTAGGCAATCTTCCACGGTCGGTTCATTGATTTTGGTAGACATTTCATAATAAGAGGAAAAACTTTGTGTAAATAGTAGCTAACTTCTTAACCATTCAAAAAAACCGGTCTTCATAAACGATGATTTTAACATTTTGTTATAAGTACGTATTAGTATTGACAGGTCCTTTTATCCCCGATATGAATTATGTATGGTCTATTATACAAACTACTTCACATAATTATTTTTTAAGCTTTTACAAGCTGACGTATCAAGTTGGTATAACCCTTTCTTGTTTACAAAGCACCTAGTTTTCGTTTAGGACTTTCTTACTATGTTTTTGAATTTCGTCCAATAAGGTAGGTAGGTCAATTGATATTCGTGAATGAGTCTCGTGTGATTGCAGTTGACAAAATAGATTGTTACATTTGACCGGCCCGTTGGTGTAGTAGTCAGAGCAGAGACCCTAGCTACAAAGCCAAGGGTCGCGGGTTCGAATCTCGCTAGATGGCAAATGTTTGTGTGATGAATATCGCCATTTGTACTCGAGTCATGGATATTTAAAAATAAATGGACTATCCAACACAAAAATAATTTTTCAAATCAAACCAGTAGTTCCAGAGATTAGCGCGTTCAAACAAACAAACAAACAAACAAACATACAAACTCTTCAGCTTTATATATTAGTATAGATATAGATTTAAGTATGCCTATCCGTTCCCTAGCTTCCATAGTACAAGCCTCGAGCTTAGTTGGGGCTAGGCAATTTATTTATTTGTTATTAAGTTTTCTACTGACTTGAACTAGTCAGTCAATGGATGCAGCACAGCAGGTGCAGGTGCTGCGCTACCGGCGCGTTAGTATGCGCCCGCGGCGCACAGTGGTCCCGTCGTAGGTCATAAGGCTGAAAATCGATGGTCGAATTATGATGTAATTTATCGTTTACAGGGTACACTAATAACCAGAATACCCCAGAGTATTAAAGAAATTGCAATAATATTCACGGAACAATACTTTTTGTGCACCCAAAGTGGTAACACTTCATTAGTGCTCATTAGCGTTTTCTTTTCGCTGAAATTTTTGTTGTTTTCAAGGTGTTGTTTTCCTAAGAAATTGATTGTTTTTGATATTGTTGTGCCATGGGTATTCAAAAAGAAGGTATGTACTACATTTGCAATCCTAAAATATATATTTTTAGCTTGTCATTATCGATAACCAGCACCGTCAATGAGGGACTTCTGATTTCCTTGTTTTTTGACGCTTTCCCATATTCAACTAGACTTTTACTTAGGAAGGAACGAATCGCCAAACATGAAACATATATCAAAATAATCTCTGGTTTGCCTAGTTTCAAGAACAGTAACATCTAGGTGCGCCAAAGTGCGCCGGGAATTGCTATAGGTCATTGAAAGTACTAGGTCGTATGTAGGAAAATTTCGTACCTTAGCGATTTTTAAGGTTTTTTTGTTTTTTTTGTTCTACAGAGGCCACCATCCGGTGTTTATTTCCTCGAATGCTTGATCTTAACACTTGGTTAGCTGCGATGAATAAAGAAAATGAACCAAATAGATGCCGTGTCGTGTTTTGAATGCTAGCAGATTCGTTACCTGACGCTGACAATATCCAGACCAATTACTAGAGATTTAATTTATAATCTCTGTAAACGATTTGCTGCATATTAGAAGGAACTAGAGAGGTGAAAAGCTAAGCTGATTGCCAAATATATAGGGGAAAAATTTAGTTGAACGTAGATAAACCCCGAAGTGAAGGAAGTAGCGCATCCAATGATGGATACTGCACGATTTTTAATCATAATTTCTTCTGAAATAACCGGTATTAGAAAAGATTTAATAGATATGTAGATGCAGTCACCTTCTGCAGAGCCTCTCATCATGATATAAAATAAATTCGTAAAAATACAAGAGTTATTCTTTTGATACTGCCAAACTGCTTGTTGAGGAATATCATTGGTATAACTTGCCTTCTATACATATGATTTTAATGCACAGATCAGAGGTGATCGATTATTCTTTATTGTCTATCGGTGAATTGTCAGGATAGGCCGCCGAATCTTGTAATAAATAAGTTAAATTATTAAGACGCGATAACACTTAGAAACATTACCGAGATGTGACTACCATGGATCTTTTAAACAGACTTCTTCTTAACTCAGACCCACTTATTTTAGTATAAGAAAGTTACCGTGTGGGAAGAAATCTGCATTAGCAAAAGAAGTGTGAGATTTATTATGCATTAAACCATAATAATGCATTTTTCAAAAACGTTAACATTGTAAATTATAATGTTTTCTTATCATGTAAATAGCTGTTGTTTTATTTAAAATAAAATGTTCTGTTATCTGTTTTGTAGTTATTTGTTTTTATGTTTATGTCAATTAAAATAATTTCAGAAATAATAATAAATAAAACCAATTTTACCATTACTTGTTTACCCCTATCAATACTTACTTTTTAAGTGTGGATAAGTGTTTTTTTTTTGTAAATATATATATACCATGCTTATAAAAATAAATTGTATTACTTGTTACTACCCTTATCAACTCAAAAAAATCATTTCTTAGGTAAAAAAGCTATTACTTTATTTTTATTCCGACTTGCAACCTCTATGACCGCCCTTCTTAAGAACCGGGACCACTGTGCGGCGGTGGGCGGCGCGCGGTCCGTTTTTGCGCGGAACAATGGCCGGCGCGCGCGCATTCCACCGCACCGTTAGCCGGTAATCGCGCGATCATCGCGCCACGATGCACCAACCACCGGCCTGTCATAGGATTGATATTCATTTGTCTATTTGACCGTCTACCGTCTAAACGAAATTATGAATGTGATTGACAACTTTACGACTAACTACATGCGCAATTATCGCTGTAAAACATAGCGAATGATACGAGTACCTATATAATATTTTTTTTCATGAAAAAAATACTAATACTTAATTAATGTATAACATTTAAAAATATTGCTCCATATATTTCGGTATCACATTTAAAAACACCTAAATTATGCAAATTCTTGTCTTCTTAAATCGTAAAATCCACGACGTCCAACAATCCATGATGACTGGTGGCCATCTCGGTGTCGGAAATTGTATCTTTGAGCCCCTTTCGGGCGATGTTGATGTGAAGGTCGCAGGGAAACCGAGCTAGGTACGAACTTATCAGGAAACGTACGTTTGGATGTACATATCTATGTAGTGCACATTTGGTTATACAACAGTAAACAATCTATTTTTGGCTTTTTCGACTTCATAGGTTTTACATTTTGCAAATAGTTAAACGTGTACAACAATTCCTATGTCACGCGGCGTACAAACAACAGTTTAATTGAAGTAGATCATTTAGATCTGTGGCATGATAAAGCATATTTAGCTTCTTTCTCTTCGCTGATCTCTTAATAAAAACGTCGCTTTCTAGAATTTAATAGACAATGCTGCTATTCACTTCTTTTTGTCACGATTATTTCGAGACTTAATAGTTTTTACCGTCGTAATTTTTGTTAGGAACATAAATCAAACTTGAAGCTTTCTATGGATAATGCTTGGATGGTAATACTGGACGGAATAAGAGTAGTCGAGGCTCTCTTGGCTCGGAGCCAGACCAAACAGGGTAAAAAGCAAGGGCGGCGACGACGACCGCGCCCCGAAATAGCGAGCAAAGTCAAGGCGTGTACCTACACCGGTGTCCGCCGCGGCACGACATGCTCTCGGCGAGCACTAAGTGCCCGAGTACACGCATCCTCGACGCTGCAGTCCTTCAGGCAACACCTAGTTCGACTAGACCAGACACGCCCGGCGGGGCGTGCCCCATCACTCGATGCTCGTGTAATGGACTCGCAAACAACCTCATTTAGCTCAATACAAATTATGACGATCGCGCCCCCATTCGATATAACGCAAAAAATTCACGCCACATTTGAAATGTTTACTCGGACGACTGTTTGTTACCCTCGTAATTAATTATGTTTCAACGACGCCGCGACGGCTGTCAACATTAGTCCCATGCTAATTTTCCGCCAACGCGTTATTCGCGTGATATGATGTCATAATATAACCGATGCTTTGCGCAAAATTTTAATAATATAGCCTTTAAATTTTAAACGAGCATAGAACTCAACAAGTGAAGGCGCATCACGTACGCATAAGGGGCACAATAGTCCGGTCAAAATAGACATTCCAGTTTGCATTAATTCCCACACAGCTGGATTTTTGTGCAGGCCTTGAATACGTCATTACAAATGATATGTCAAAATTCCCCATCGATCCCGCTTGTGCGTTTTTTTTTATTTGTGGTCAAAGGGCCCAAATTTGCGTTTTTTTCTTAAATCTCTGAAACTAAAAGAGCTATCGAAAAATGGTTCAGGAAAAGTTTATAGATCGTAAAATTGTCTACCTAAAAGATCTCTACATTTTTCTTCTACAAAGCAGCGCTGTCAAGATATTGTGACTTTAAGCCGCAGGAAAGTCGTATTTTCGAGTAGCCCACATTATGCAATTACAATAAATTGGGTTGAGTAGTTTATCTGGTGCAGGTGGCAATTAAGTATGGATTGGCTCGAAACTATTATTTACCAATTTCCAGCCCCAATTTTCAGGATTTAGTTCATTGAAGTCAAAAAAGACAAAATGACGTATCAAGCTTGCATTCATTCCCAACAAGCGGGACTTTTGTGCAGGCCTTGAATACGTCATTACAAATGATATGTCAAAAGTCCCCATCGATCCCGCTTGTGCGTTGTTTTTTATCTGTACTGAAAATCTTCGGATCCTATTCCTAACCTTTCTGGTAGTCAAACCTCAATGGTCCCCATAGAGTCTTTTACTCCTTAGATGAAATAGGATCGATCGGCGAGAAAAAAAAAATTTGGTATTTTCAGTACAAAATGTATGGGAAAAGTTTTTTGCGATTCCTGACATTTCTAGTACTCAAACCTCAAATGGTCCCCTAAAGTCTTTTAATCCTAACTTATAATAGGATCGATTGGCATGAAAAAAAAAATTACCTATTTCAGCAATTTGTACTGAAAATTCCAAAATTTTTTTTCGCGCCAATCGATCCTATTTCATCTAAGGAGTAAAAGTCTCTATGGGGACCATTGAGGTTTGACTACCAGAAAGGTTAGGAATAGGATCCGAAGATTTTCAGTACAGATAAAAAACAACGCACAAGCGGGATCGATGGGGACTTTTGACATATCATTTGTAATGACGTATTCAAGTCCTGCACAAAAGTCCCGCTTGTTGGGAATGAATGCAAGCTTGATACGTCATTTTGTCTTTTTTGACTTCAATGAACTAAATCCTAAAAATTGGGGCTGGAAATTGGTAAATAATAGTTTCGAGCCAATCCATACTTAATTGCCACCTGCACCAGATAAACTACTCAACCCAATTTATTGTAATTGCATGATGTGGGCTACTCGAAAATACGACTTTCCTGCGGCTTAAAGGCACAATATCTCGACAGCGCTGCTTTGTAGAAGAAAAATGTAGAGATCTTTTAGGTAGACAATTTTACGATCTATAAACTTTTCCTGAACCATTTTTCGATAGCTCTTTTAGTTTCAGAGATTTAAGAAAAAAACGCAAATTTGGGCCCTTTGACCACAAATAAAAAAAAACGCACAAGCGGGATCGATGGGGAATTTTGACATATCATTTGTAATGACGTATTCAAGGCCTGCACAAAAATCCAGCTGTGTGGGAATTAATGCAACCTTGAGTCTTAATTTTGTCTATTTTGACTGGATTACAATAGCGGTGCGCTGTCAGCTGACTCACGGTGGAGCCCGGCCTGAGACAGAACAAGGACGACCTCAACGCCGGCGACGCTGTGGCAAATCGAAACATAAACATAGTTACTCCATATCCGTCAGCACTATTCACCATTGTGCCGCAACAAATTGCAGACATAATAGACTTCGCAACACTCCAACTTAGCGCTAGATGACACACTGATATTTTAAGGATAATAGTAGAGTTGAGAAATTCTGTCGGTTATGCCTGGTGACCACGACCGTATAATACCATTTAAGATTTTAATTACTAACAGTTTTGTAGATAAGAGCTGACATTAATGTTTTGTTGTGCAGATGACTTGAAGGCGGTGACGAAACGTCTGATCGCGCAGGCGAAGCGGCAGGGCTCCGCAGATAATATCTCCATAATCGTGGTGTTCCTGAAGGAGCCGCGACAAATCGCCGCAGACAACTGCCCGCCCATGGATCTTGGGTAAGTGGTATACGCATATTATTATTGTTATTTTTAAGTCAGTTGGTCAGCAGAGTGCTGATTACAGTTTTGCAGAAGATTGCAGTGATTGATTTGATGAAATTGTAATCTTCTTTTTTGGGTTATGCACCAAATCACTAGGCCAAGAGTAGCCTTCGAACCTTTGGTACCTACAAAATTATGACACAATATACGCTAATTAACATTCAACGTGCTAAAACAAATTCCTGGAATTAGTTCTCCATTCAAATTACAGGAATAATAAAATTAAAAAAATAAAAAATGAAATGCATCACCAGCATAAGTTGTAGGTCTGTATGCATTGCAAATATTCTTTTGTCATCGGCCAATATCGTTCGTTTCTGGAAATACATTATTGTTTATCTATCATGCAAACTAATCTTTCGAAAAATAATCTTTAATATTTATTGTGATGATTTCACTTTTATGGATTTATGTACACTTTTATATTTATTGACTCATCTTATAAAGCATGCGGTTATATATGCGTATTTATTTTTCGAAACAGGACAAGGCTTTATTGAGTACCAACCGGTTTCACTTAGGCAGATAAAAGTGTCGTCACGCGAAAATATCTGGTTCCAGTTGGCCTTGGTTGCTAACTCGCATATCTTCTAAATTGCAGAATCTATATCATAATGTTAATCAAACATTTCTACACTATCTCGGTATTTTTTTTTTGTAGAATGAAATGCCTAAGCCTGCAAGGATGTGTGAATATGTGTCCAGTTTATTTGTTACAACCAGTTATCAAACCAGAGTGCATAAAAAAGTAATGTTCATTTGTTTAACAAATTCATCACTAAATGAATGAAGGCCCTGGTTCGACAATATTATTTAACTGTTACATTCATTACATGCAGCGATATTACATGGTATTACTGAATTTACTTGGTGCCTTTGTAACATTTTTCAGTCTAGTATGCACATAATCACGTTATCGTACCGTTGTTATATAAAATAGTCATTAATATTAATTATTTCCTAGGGTATTGTTCGAACTTTGGATAAACAGCACGCGAAGCCGACGTTGGCACATGACCTGTGTAATTAAGATACAAGTTTGTTGGGAGTTTTTTTTAGAATAGGATTCTTACCTGATAACCTTTCTTGTTTATTGAATCACTATCGCATGTATTTAGTACGTTACAAATGAATGACTCATAAAATATAAGAAACTTAACAATATTCGAAAACGTTATCCTTACTACATTATTATATATCGGAAAGTGAGATTGGTTGTTTGTTTGTTTCGCTTTCACGGCCGTAACTACCTACTGAACCGATTGCTTTTAAATTTTGCAGACGTAAAGTTAGAAGCCCAGATCAAATTATTATTTACCCTATTGGGTACTTTTTAACCCGGAAAAATGGTTATTCCCGAGGGAAAACAAAAATATACCGCAATAAGTATAACCGATTTCCACGCGGGTGACAAGCTACATAGTCTTATTATAAGTAAGTTGAACTATTTGACCTTGTTCGGAACAAAAAGAATATGAAAAATAGAAAAGGTCCCGTACTATTATTTCTCATTGTGTAAATGTGTTTCACCTGCAGGCTGGACAACGCGTTGGGTGCAGCGCCGCCCTTCGGGATGGACGTGGAGGCGTGCAAGCGGCAGCTGGACACGGCTGGCGCGGCGGACGCCGACTGCGCCGAGGCGGAGGCCGACAACGGCGTCGACAACTCCGACAGCGACAGCGAGGACCTCGGCCCCGAGACTGCTGTCGACGTGGACGCCGACGACGTGGACGCCGACAGGAACCACCATCCGGCGCCTCCGACTCCGCCAGCTGACACAAGTGAGTATCACGAAGTTACCAATACGAAAAAGTACTACTTTTGAACTGATATGATCCAACTGGTCTGGTTTCCCTTGTGGTTACGGAGGTCAGACGACAGTGGCTCCATTGTAATAACCAGTCAAGTCAATTCGGATCATGGTCGCAGCGTACCCTGGGCTTCGAGGCAATGGCCTAGGATGCAACCGGGAGAGGCGCTAGGATGATGATGACTACTTTTGAACGGATACAATCTTGGTATAATTTTTAACTACTTGTGTTCAGGATAACCCGACGGTGCCGATCCGTTTAAAAGTACTTTTATTTCATTTGTGAGTAACAGTCGCGTAAACCCAAGAAAACATTATCAATTCGATCTCGAATTAGAAAATCGGTATGTCAACTTTCAGATATACTTAGCTGACTTCTAGGTATATGCGAAAGCTCGCGAAAACTGCTAATCAAACAAATTATTAATGGTAGACATGTCGCAAACAGCAAAAAAACGTCGTTAGTCAAATACCTACCTGATTTCTTACTTGACTATTGCAGGTATCTGGTTCACTTCTTAATAGGTAAACTATAAAATTTTCGTGGATACATAACCTATTACTTAGTTTTAAAATTGTCTTGGTAGAATTAAAGTAGACAAGCTAAGGCTAACTTTAGAGTGTCTACATCAATCAACAGTACTTTAACACGGTCTGACTCACTACATGACTCAAAAACTTCTTGATTGTCAAATTGTCAAACGGGGCCAATGACACACAAGGAAAATGCAACGAGAAGACAACCATTAAATTCCAAGTTCTGTTTTTATTATTGTCATTTGTTTCGTTAACTACTTTTTCAATGCTTCTTAAATTCTTCCTTTTCCGTGATCATGTTACGTCACGTTTTGTTATGTGGGTAGCATGTCCTTGCAATAATACAATACAAAATCGAATTATGTAGTTGTCTACTTTATGTATCTAAATATTTTCGGCTAGATTTATAGCACTTCCCACAATCATAAAGCCTAGACTTTATTAATTCAACCATCCAAAACCCACAGTTTCTAAAAGTTTCTAATGAAATGGCTTTTGGTGTGTTCAAGATTTCCTCTAATCGATTGTGTTACTTTTATGTCCAGTCAACTGTTTGTATTTGTTACGAGCATTGCAATGAAATGATAACATTCTTCTTGTATTATTTATGATAATACTGGTTGTTAAATCAATCTCTAGGAATGTCCATTCTCCTGACAATGTTTCATCAGAATTGAATTATTATTTTTAATTCTTCGATTTTGTGGCATTTTTTTTAAATTGTTGTTTAGTTGTTTCTACCTGTTTCAAGGATCAATTATTATTTATCAATTACTATTCAGATCAGTTATTGTGAATATAGATGAGCAACGCTTAAAATTAATCACTTTCACTTTCATTTCTTTTGAGAGCAAAAGAAAAAGTAACCGGAGCATAAGTAGGTATTATTTTTTTATTCTTACTACACCTACACCTAGGCCGTAGGATCCTCGCGATTGTATTCATAATGATTGAATTGTCATTTGTGTTCATCACACCTACATTGCTCATAATAATGAGTAAATAGAAGAGGCCACGTCAAATATTTTTTTACGCAGATTTTTCCTGTTCATTTATTTAAATAAGTTAGTAGTAAAACTATATTATAGAAAGGAATCGTTGGGTTTAACTTATTGTCTCAATGCCTTGAAATACCTTAACCACTACTCAATATATTTTTTGTTTTCTTAAATTAGGTACTTAGGGAACAGATATATAATAAGTAATGGGATAGAAAAAGTTATTCAAGCGTAAATACCTAAACTTGTTGCAAATTCTTACCAGATTAGCATGCCTAAAAAAACATTATTGTCATCACTGATAAGGAACTTAGGTATCTACCTACCGTCCTTTAACATCATGCATTTTGTTCAATGCAATGTAACACAATTTAATATTATAGACATTATTACTTAGGGAGGTTTCTGTTTTAGGCGTTTCTTTTTTTTATAAAATATGCTCTGGATTTTTTCTATTGCATTATGTAGGTAGGTACCTATTTCTTTATGAAATACTAATATATTTTTTGTTAAAAGGTAGTCATATTTCATCATATGATATCATGATGAATGAGTTGATAATCTAGTGACACATTTTGGGGTATAATTTTATATTGACACGGCATCCCTGGGCTGGGTGCAAGCCGTCCCGCGCCCCGCGCAGTCTGTCGCGCCCTCGCCGCGCGCCCCGTCCCGCGCCGCTCGCAGTCGCTCATCGAACGCCCGCGTGATCTGTGCCGCTCTGCGCCGTCACTCTGCTATTGTAACCGGGCCTTTTGTCTACATTTTTACGAATCGAATATTACGTTGACAGTGACGATAATAATCAGTGTAGTGAAATTACCGTTTACGGTACGTGGTTTTTAGCAAATATGGTTGATTATTTTCACATTCCGAATAGTTTGTGAAAGGTTATTTCTGTGTTGATTCATGCGGAGCGGTGTTCTGGAAATAGATCGGTTCGCCTGAAGGCGCATCCCTCAGACGTTGGGGAATCTGAAGGTTTCACTTGCACATTATACGGCTGGATATCACGTCCGGGTAAAGTTTCGGGCGTGTCTTCGCAGGCCGTTCTCGAAATGGCGTCCGCGAATGTCTCACGAATTTGAATTCGCGACCGGTAAATATTATCGTTAGCACGCCGCTCGTGGCCGGCGATGTGTTTATTATGTACCATGCCGTGTGAGACCGGCGGAGAGTCGCTTCGTGATCGGCCTGAGAGCTTTTTCCACCAAGGGTGTGTCACCTGTTGATAGTTGCGAGGCAGCGAGAGGAGGGGTGGTCGCGTGCTCGCCAGGTGTTCGGCGGTTAATGATGTGTTAAATACAGTGGATTGTTTGTTGTGATGTGCAGTGGAGGAGGGCCACGTCGACGGTGCTCTCGTGGATAATGTAGCTGAGAGCGGCGAGGAATCAGAAGACGAGTGGAACTACTTCAAGGGTGAAGGAGAGCGCGAGGAAGCCAACCCCAGCGAGGAGCCCGACGACCCGCCGCGCTCCGAAACACCTTGCCAAGACAATGTGAGTCGCACCTGTCAATATATTTTGATTACGCATAATTTCATTCTGATAACAATGCATGCATTCTGTGTAGCTGTCTCATTGTGGTACTCATAAGTTTTGATAATTTTTATAACCAAGGCAACAATATATGAAATTTCTCATGATTATTTACTAACAACAAAGTATACAAAAAGTACTACAAACAAAGGTATGTATTTGAGATTACCACAAATTCAAAAGTATGGTATGTAACCTATCTATCTGACATTATGATTAATATTAATTCTTTAGCCTGTCAGTGTTTTTGAACAAATACCTGATAATAAACTTGTTTCTATAGTCTTCTCTTTAGCAATATTCTGTTTATGATCACCTACCCGTATAATAATGTGATAAGCTAGGTGATTAACACTAAAAGCTATTTATCATTCTATTGACGATTGCGATGAGGGCTTTTGTCTTGCTGCAATACATTAACAGTCTTGTAACACTGATACATAAATACAACTTTTTTTGCAACATTCTTTAGTCATTTATTCAAATGACCTTCAAATAGTGACTCATGCTTAAATATGAACCAGTTTTACCACTTCACTCTTATATTAGTGGGTGTGGAATCAGCAAAGAATTAATCGATAGCAGGGGAGGACATAACACCCTGATAAGATCTTATTGCACTAAAAGATAATGCAGGGTGATAACAAAATATGATGTACTTGTGGGGCTTATGAATAATGCAAAGAAAACAAATGGCGAATTATTTTATTTAAGTAACTACCTACTTATTGTCTACTTTTCAATTATTTGCTGAAAATATAAACTGTTCTAATCCTTTCACACGGTAAGTTGGTAGATAATCTTTACTACTTTGCATGCATGAACTGAACATTTGCATGATGAACTCTTTGAATTAAACAAGATTTTAAGGAAAATAACAAAGATGAGTATTGTATTCATGGTATTTGTCATACTAGGTAACATGAGTAATTTAATATTTATACAACAATTCATCATCTTTGATAATTTTCTAGTTGTAAACTACCAATAAATATTGTTTCCACCACCTCCGGTCAAGTCTAATCCATTAACTTAGTATGTGTCAATCAGCTTAATTTGTTTTATAATGTTAACACAAGTTGTACAAATTATCTGGAATTTGCAGAAATAGTTGTTGTTGGTTGATGGTTTAGTTGATTTCTTATTCTTATAGGTCAATATTGCTCTGAGGAGATTTGGCTGTAATACAAATTAATTTCCTATAATTCTAAAAATCCAACATGAGTAATGTGTCCCAGTGAAAGTAGAAAAGTTGTCACTACTGCCTCACAAACCCTCAATGACATCCATTGTTAAGTTGTATGCTTGTTCTTTAAGTCATATAAATTGTAAAAAAGCCAATCATGGACAAGTAATGATCTGATTTTAACTAGTTTGTAATGTTCCATATTTGAACATTTCAGTCGGCGTGGGAAAGCAGCTCAGTGGACATGAACAGCTCGCCTCTGAACCCAGACGCCCCGGTGTTCGTGCCGGGGTCGGTGGCCGGGAGCGACGTGCTGCTGGCGGAGTCCCCGCGCAAGCCCCTGCCCATGGACGACATCGAGCTTCCAGACGTTGCACAATTCGAGACTGAGGCGGAAATACGGCCAGCGGAACTATTAGACTTGGACAATTGTGATCAACTAAACGGCCATCATGTAAGTATATTTAGAATATACGTATATTTTTATGGTGGATTTATATAAAATCCTTTCTTTTTGTTGTTGGTGTATTGTTTTTTAGTACTTTGAATTATAAAACCTACACGATACTCGACATGTGCAAGCTGCAGCCTAAATCAGACCAAAATAATACAAACTTTTATCGAAATCAGTCTATATATTGTGATTTTTTATTTAATATTTACAGTTATTATTTAGTATTCTGCATTTTAGTATTATTATTATTGCTCCCCTACTTAATCTTATTATTAAATATTGCTTTCAGAATGTGTTAGACGAATCAATAAAAGAACAGCTGAATGGGAACAATAAGTACAACATGGATAGTCTAGGATTTGGATTCAGTGTAGGCACGGAGCCTGACAAGGGCACAGATGGTTTAATACAAGAATTTGAAAGAATACAGAAGGACACTACTGACTTCTGCAATATACAGGTTTGTAGAAATATTTGTTTCATTAAAAAGTTCTTTGACAGTGAATCATTGCAGATAATTTTGAAGTGTACAAAAAAATAATACAAGCAAATTGAAACCAGTAAAGTAAATACTAAAATCACATAGATTTTTGAATAAATAAGCGCGACCACGCATATATTCTACTTGTATAACACATGTATATTGAAGAAAAAAATTATTATAATAACAATAAACTATTTTATTTCAATTGACTTATACTTATTGAACACTTATACACAGTTATTAATTTGTGTTCCTATAATATTTGTATTATTCACAGGTATTCCAGGCACACACTGAAACAAATCCATTTGCATCTGATGATAATGATGAGCTTCTTGAAAGGCTGAAAAATAAAGAAAGGGATCCTATGAGTATGAGTTTTTACCAAGAAAAAGATGATGATACCTGTGAAAGGCTGTCAAGCAAAAATGATTCCCATGTAGATCTCAATGCTGTACAAACTTTGCCAGACAGCGATGATGAGGATATACAACCAAATGGCATATGCGAGTTGAATGACAAAGAAAATATTAGTCCAGAACAACACATCAATTTGTTAGAAGGTGAAAATGATGTGCATGAACCAAACAATGACATTATTAGATTTGATGATAGGAAAGATGTCCTAGCAAGCAATCCTCTTAACTTCTCTCAAGCTGATAATTTCGCTGATTACAATGAAAGCAGTAGCACTAATAACATGCAAACTTATTCCAACAACGAATTTGAGTCTAGTAATCTTCCTCAAGACGTAGTCCAAACAGATACTCCAGAATCTCACAAGTTACTGTTTGAGCAAATACCTGAAATACCTGATGGTAAGAGTTCAGAACTAGGATTCACAACAGACGATTTATTAGATCAAACTGAAAGTGAAAGAGATGCACGAGTACTTACTCCACAGGAAGAAATATCACAAGATGTGGACATGGAAAGCAGAAATGATTCTCCATGTGCAGTTCAGGTTGAAGCAGAAATTTCGGAATCGAAAGACGATAATATAAATAGTTTTGAAAATGTTAGTAATGCGGAACAATTACAATTAGAGTCACAGTTAGCAGAAGACAAAGAAAATGAGATTATACCAGAATCAGAATTGAGTGACAACATGCAAAAAGCCTTCTCTTCTGAAAGATTACCCGCCTCTCCTCTGCCTGTAGAGGAAAGACTCGCTGAGGTAATCTCCCCCGAAGTACCCCATGATATCCAAGACAATGTCAAAGTTGATATTCATCAAAGCGCTGAACCGACTTTCGAGGCTGAATTCAACACAGAGATCCCTCAACAGAGTGATGATGTCCAAAATGTACTCGACAATGTTTTGGAAGCTGCACTTCCTGTACACGAGGCACCAGATATTAAAATCGAATCGGAAGAACTCACTACTGATGCAGAAATCAACCGAGTCTGCTCGGCGGATCTCGAATCATCTATTCCGTCGCAGTCGCCTCTTCCGTCTCAGTCACCCCTTCCGTCGCACTCGCCGCTACCGAGCGATTCGCCCCTACCGAGCCAGTCGCCGCTGCCGCACCACGACCCGGTCCCGGCCGAATCGCCGGCTCCGATCGAATCGGTTTCGTCACCTCTGCCGGTGGAATCACCACTACCGACGGAATCGCCCGCTCCGTCTAAATCTCCTCTGCACTCGGAAACACAAGCTGCGAACGAATCACCCCTGCCTTCGGAATCTCCGGTTCCTTCGAAATCGCCTCAACCGCTCGATGCGGTCACTTCGAGCTCACCTCTGCCGGCTGAGTCGCCGGCTCCTCTCGAGGCTCCGCTGCCCGTGGAATCGCCCGCCCCGGCAAAGTCACCGGCGCCCGAGGAGAGCGCGGACACCCCGGAAGCATGCCAGCCGGGATCACCCGAGCCCGTGCAGACGCAGGTCCCGATCGAAACGAGGACGCCCGAGCCCACGCTCGCCGACGAGCCGACCGCGCAGTCGCCGCTCCCGGCCGACGTGCCCCTGCCGCGGGAGTCCCCCCCGCCCGCGGAGCCGCAGCGAGAGGCGGAGTCCCCGCCGCCCGCGCCGAGCCCGGTCGCGATCGAGCGCTCCCTCCCCGTCGAGGTCTCGATGCCGAGGGAGGCGTCTCCCGCGATCGACGAGCCCGCCGCCCCCTCCCCCGCCCCCGTCGAGGCGGCGCCCGCGACCGTCGCCGACGCGACCGAGACCGAGGCCGACCACGCAGCGACCGCCGGCCCGACCCCCGACATCGTACCTGAGGAGCCCGTCGCGCGCTCCGACCTCGTCACCGACATAGACATCGGCGTGCCCGAGTCGCGCGCGCAGGAGATCTGCGTGCCCGTCACCAGCGAGATCCCGCCCGACGACGCCGTGCAGCCCGGCGCCGCGACGCCGCCGCCGACGCCCGCCGTCGACGCCGCGCCCGCGCCCGCCGCCGACGCGCCCCTCGCCGCCGCCGTCGCGCCCGCCCTCGCCGCCGTCGCGCCCGCCCTCGCCGCCGGCGCGCTCGCCGCCGGGGCCGCCGCCGCCGCCGCCACCGCCGCCAAGCCGAGGACGCCCGCGAGGAAGTCGCCCACGACCCCGACCGCCGCCGCCCGCCCCGCGGCCAAGGGCGCCGTCCGCCCGAGCGCCGCCGCGAGCCCGCGGACGCCCGCCTCCGCCGCGAAGAAGCCCGCCCCCGCCGCCCCGGCGCCCGCGCGCCCCTCCACCGGGGCCCGCACGCCGGGCTCCGCCACGAAGCCGGCCGCCCCCGCCCGCGCGCCAGCCGCCGCCAAGCCCGCCGCCGCCAAGCCCGCCGCGCCCAGCCCGCGCGCCGCGCCCAAGACCTCGCCGGCGCCCGCCAAGGAGCCCGCCGCCGCTCGCACGTCGGCGGCGACCGCGCGCGCCGCCCCGCCCCGCGCCGCCGCCGCGCCCCGGCCCGCCGCCGCGCGCCCCGCCACCGCGCCCGCCGCGCGCGCCGCCCCCAAGGCCCCGGCGCCGCGCCCCGCCCCCGCCCGCGCGCCGCCCGCCGCCGCGCCCGCGCCCGCCCCGGCCGCGCGCCCGCCGCCCATCTCGAGGCCGAAGCCGGACGCCAAGCCGAAGCCGGCCGCCGAGGCCAAGCCGGCCGCCGAGCGCAAGCCGCTGGCCAACGGCGACGCCAAGCCCGCCGCCCGGCCGGCGCCGCGCCCCGCGCCCGCGCGCCCCGCGCCGCGCCCGCAGCCGCGCGCCGCCGCCCCGCCCGCACCCAAGTAAGTATTTTACTTCCGGCCGCTATCTCATTTTATATAAATATTTATTTATGTATTAAAAAGGTCTGCCAACATTGTTATATCACACATTTGCTTAATAATAAAATAGTTTATAATAAATAAATAAATATCCCTGGACATTATTAACACAGCACCATCTAGCCCCAAACTAAGCATTAGCTTGTGCTATGATTGCCAGACAATACATACATATTATACATAAAACCACCCAGACTGATACAAACAGACATGTTCATGCACACAAATGTTTGTACCATGCGGGGTTCGAACCCGCGACCTTTGGTGTAATAGCCGACTTCTCGACCATTACACCAAACGGCTCGTCGAAAGAAAGAAATTCATACATTCAATAAAATAAAAATATAGTTTTGGAATTTTCCGAGTCTAGTGAAGTCTCGGTGTCCTCGGCGACCGCTCCGATGTTCATAGCTTGCGTGCATTTTTGCAGAACGACGACGGCGCCGAAGACCGCGCCCCGCGCCCCGGCCGCGCGGCCGCTCGACAAGCAGACGAAGGATCTCGCCAACAAGCGCATCACGGCGAAGGCCGCCCCCCCGAGGACCGCCGCGACCAAGGTATCGCTCGTTTCCGACTCTCATAAAACCGAGTACCAGATATTAGTTTTTGAATCCGGTCGGCTTATATTGTGATACAAGCTTTCCGCTCATTCATTCAGCTATTAATTCAACTTTTTTTTTTGTTTTCCCTTGTTGTTATCATTTAATCCGGGTTCAGTAGTTACGGCGTGATAGCCAAACAAACAAATTCACTTTCCGATAATATCGGAAGATTATAATATTAGTAAGAATTGTATAACGAGTCGTGTCGTCGTATCGGCAGGCGCCCCCCAGCGGCGGAGCCGGCGCGAAGGGCGCGCAGGGCAAGCCGATCCGCAAGCCGGCGGCGAAGGAGCCGGCCGCCAACGGGCTGACGAACGGCGACGAGCTGCGCAAGCCGCCGCCGAGCCCGCCGCTCGCCGACAACGCGCTGCTGCCCGACGTCATCGCGTGAACGCACCGATTCCGATTCCTATTATTTCCGCTTGAATTTTGTGATTTTTCTATAAGTGTATGATAGTTTTAACGTCGCTCGTGGCGGCGAGTCGTTAGGTGCGGGAGGATGCTCCCAGTTTTATATTATAGAGTCGCTTTTTATAGACGTGTACGTTGCCGGTTCGTTACGCGGACGCGGCGCGCCGGCCGCCGGGCGAGTCTCCTCGGCCGCCGGCGCGCCGGTCTAGATGGTTATTATCCATTATCCTGATTATAAGTCTGTTTTAGAATTTTATATTACCAACGAATGATTGATTTAAAATCTGGCTTCTAATTTATTTTCTTTGTATAACCGTATTATTTAATAAAAATGTGAGGAAGGACTGAGGCATTGTTTTATTTATGAAGGGTTCGAAATTAGTTACTTACAAAACACTAGTAACGGTTAAAATATTGTTTACTTAATTCGTACTAGCTTACTATGTCTATGTAAACTTAAATATCATGGTGTTACAAAGAAATACTAAAAATATAGCATTTTATTCAAATAAATGATTATCACCCTTTACACTCTTTTCTTTATATTTAATACATTTAATACAACGTCAAGGAGATTCTAAATGAGGGAAGCGCAAGTCGGTCCCGCGCAAGTTGTCATCCATCCAGCGCTGTGCCTGCTCGGTCATTTCTTCGTCGAAATACTCGCGCCAACCGCCTGCTTTGCCTGAAGTGAATGATTTAAATTGTCAACGTGATGTAGTACATACTTGATACTTAGGAAACTAGTTCCCTACTAGTTTACCCTGTAGTGGCGAGTATTATGTACAGACGCAAACTTTTCGACATTGAGTGTTTAACTACTCTATTCCAATATCGGTGACGTAACGAGTTTTTATTTTTATATGGCATCATCAGCACAATATTTTTGAAAGTACATAACCACAATTTAAAAAACCCACTATGACAATTTATATTACAACAGATTTAAGTTAGTAGAATAGTAACTTTTAATGTAATTACCTTTTCTTATAAAACCTTGTTCTCCTGCAACGCTTATACCGAGCTCCTTCATGACGTCATAATTAACTGACTTGTTGTTTTTGAAATTTTCGATGCTCAAATGTTGGCAAAGTTTTTCTATTTCGTCATCAGTGAAATTTTTATCAAGGAACTTAGCCACACGGCGTACTGCTGCTGGTAAATCCTGGAAGTTAATGTATTTATGTATTAAATATTATAATATAAGTACCTACATTTTACATCATGTCTTTTGTACAATAAAGGTACTGACTTTAGAAAGTTCCTCGTAGAATAAGAACAACATGCGAGGGTTGTGTCTCTTTTCCCAAGCTTCTTTTAGATGCTCGAAGTACGGCGTCCAGTGATCTAATAAAAAAAATATTATACAATCATAGAGATAGGTATAAAGGTACCTACATTATAATTATGTAGTTGCATTAGCAGTGTTAGTTTACTTTTAAAACGATTTCGACGGTATTGACATTCTTGTGGACGAGAAAGCTACACCTTGTGCGTTTAGACTTACGCAAATCTTTGATGAAGAAGTTCCAGTATGTTTTGAAGTCCCCAACGTATCCCTGGGTCCTCATAAGTCTGTTCAAGTGGTAGAAGGAGACGACCACATCCCTCGGGTCCCTCGCGACGTACACTACGCGGGCCACGTCCAGCAGCGCGGGCGGCAGCAGCGACATCGGCAGGTGAGTCTTCACGAAGCGCGGGGACGGCATGGCCGCCAGCTGCTCCGTGCCTGGTTGCGTCACAATTTCTAACAATTGCAGCTTTCTTTCGCTGTCTTTGTTTTCTTCTTTAAAACGCTCTTTCATTATTGGATGAACGTACACAGAAAACCTAAAAAAAGGTCATGTTACATTTGTTCCTTTTTTTTTTCATTGATAGGGGCGCAAACGAACTATGAAGTGGGTCACCTGATGGTAGGTAAGTGATCACCGCTGCCCGAGCGTCTCATTCGAGTGAAAGTTCCACAAAGCTCTAACTCCCTTAAAATAGTACTACGCTTAACACGCCCAAAAAGAATTGACCACGAATTTAGTTTAATTTTTCCAACATTATTGTTAGGTAACTAAGAACCAGATTTATGAATAGGTACTTACTCCAGGAAAGGATACCTTTCTGTTAAAGGTATTTCATCTGATTTGGCGTAATCTAAATCATTCGCTATCATCCAGACCAGCTCTTGAGTCCAAGTCGTGCCTGAAATGAATGTTTGAGAGGTGGAATTAGATGTAAGTAACCTACTTAGATTGCGAGAGCGGAAATTGTCTATTTGTATCTTACGCACTTAATTATTAAGTCTGGATATGCGCCACAAGAACATAGTCGGCATGTAGGATCTTAGTCCTATACTTAATCTTAATGAAATAAACATTTTGTAGGGTTACATAAAGACCTGCGCAATAATGGTATACCCGTGTTGTATCCGTACCTGCGATTTGAATAGGTATTGTGATATGCTATGTGCCTATATACGTATGTGCTAGTTAGATTAATGTACAATAAGCCCTAACCTTACGTAGGCAGGCCGCAGCGGCGCCACCCCCCTCCACTTCCTTATAAAAGCCCGTGCTTACCGGTCGCCGGCTCATTTGCTTGTCGGCGCTCGGACTGTGCACATCGCTCTCGGCGTGTTTCTCGGTATCGTACTGTTGATTTGTTTTTGTTAAGCGTTATTTTCTTTGTTATTTTCTTTATGTAATTGGTGTAAAGCTTATAGACTGATATTGTATATGTTAGAAATAAATGTTGATTTCACGTGGTATTTTTTCGTTTGAATAAAATCTGGTTAGTGTTACGTACTTGTAATTTTTTTTAATAAATTCCTATTTCTGAAGCTAAATTCAGAAGTGGGATTGCTAAAGCACCTATGCCCATCTGTGTTGAATGTAACTAATTAAAAATTGAATCAGTCTACAAGTAAACACCAATTTTTCTCGAGGTTATTTGTTTAAATTCAGTGTACCTACCCTCGTATATAACGTTGAAATGCCCGATCAACGGCGGAATAGAACACGCCGAGGCGATTGCACGCGTAGGTCGCGTAGTAGGTCGCCTAGTCATGAACGTGGACGCAATTCGCGAAGTAGATCACGACGACAGACTGCCGAGCGTCCATCGCGTGATAGGTCGCGTAGATTAACGGGTGAGCGCGCGTCTCGTGGTCGGTCGCATCAGAGTGGCAGTGTACGCCCGCCACGCGAGTCGACGCCCCGACATGACAAATCGCGTAACCCCCGTGATCGTGACGCATTACATAATGTCTTAGATTCGATTTCATCCCGTCTCACTATCCTTGAGAAAAATAACTCTCGTGCGACTCCATCGCTTATGGATACCCTCAACCAGCGGGTCGTAGATCCTAGCAGCAGCGCCTTACTGACATCACGACCCCGCGATAGTCAAAGTGTAGTTTCGACTAATATTGAGTGCCACCCTATAACTAACACCCCTAGTGCGCGAACATCAGAGGTCGCTACCTCCCATTTACCCCAATTTTGTGACAACAGTGTGCAATCAGGTCAGGAAAAGGTTTCCGATTCTACCCGTCTCTTAGCCGGAGCAATTAAATCACTTAGTTCATCTCGTTCGCAAAATTACTTCATTTCTAATTTCGATCCTGCTATAAATGATATTGACACGTGGTGTGACGAAGTCGAAAGGGCTAGGATTGCTAATAATTGGCATGACGCGGAATGTCTTTCACGCGTCGCGAATTGTTTAAAGGGTGATGCTCGTACCTGGCTTAATGAGTGGGTAACCAATGACCGTACGTGGTCATGTTTCGTGCGCGAATTCAAGCCACTGTGCCCACGAAAACTAGACTACGCTAACATTCTTCACGAGGCGATGTCTTCCACATCAGATAGGTATAGCTCTTATGCTGAGTATGCTCGTCGTACCTTGTTGAAGTTACGCATAGTTAGGGGACTCAGTGCGGAGTTAATGGTGTTGATTGTTATTAGAGGTATTATCGACCCTCAGGTCAGGGCGGCGGCGGCTAATGCCAACTTAACAACTGACGACTTAGTCTCATTCCTTTCAATCTATGCAAAGCCTGTTCGCACCAAATCAGATGTAAGACATAACTACATGAACAACAACAATAACAAAAAACGTGTGCCGACAGATAACAACAGTAATCTGAAATGTTTCGGTTGCGGGCAGACTGGGCATAAACAAGCGCAGTGTATGAAGAGGTTCAAGCCTGATTCTCACTTTTCTAAGCCAAATTCAGAAACAGTCGCGAATGCGGATAAAAATACAACTCGCTGTAATTTTTGTAAAAAACCAGGCCATAACGAGAACGTCTGTTTTGCTAAGGAACGTTCGCAGCCTCGAAGTCGTAATATTAATTTATGTACCGAATCTTCCACCAGTACCTCGGACACTATGACATAGTTACTGCGGTCGCTCAGGGAATATCAATAGACGTGTTAATTGATAGTGGCGCTCTTAACATTTCTTTAATATCAGCGGAAGCACTCAAATGGTTTTATTGTGTTAAAAAACCGGTAGCGTAAGTCTTAAAAGGCATTAGCGTTGTCAAGGCTAATACTGTCATAACTCTTACTCTAGAGTTCGACAAAATTTCTATTGAAGCGGACCTAGTGGTAGTACCGTGTTCATCTATGTGTTGCCCGATTATAATCGGCACAGGCATCCTCAACTGAGATGGCGTTACTCACATACGTACGAAAAACAAGCGGTATTCGACACACTCATACTATGAAACTATCAGTGAACGCCATGACGGTTGGTGAATCAATGACCTCTATTAACACCCCTCTTCAGGGTGTAGAACGCGAAAACCTTTTAGACATGATTAACGAATTAAAAAAAAAAAATATATATATCCGGTACCGCGACTACCACTATTACGACAGGAAAAATGCACCTTTCTTGCAACTGAGGTTGAATAACTGGGTCGTCTGGTCAGCCAAGGTCAGGTAAGACCGAGCCCACGGAAGTTTGAAACGTTAGTCAATGCACCGACCCCTAGTAACGTCAGACAGGTCAGGATCTTCGAGACAGCAGGATTCATCAAACTTCTGGCTGAAATTGGTTGTGATATTCACTATATCACACCAGAGATGCACAACTCGAACGGTCAAGGAGAACGGTATGTACGAACGGTACTCAATATGATCCGTATTGACGCCAATTATAAGGGTACATCCTGGTTAACACGGACGTAAAGACTGCAACTTAGCCTCAATGTCACAAGGCAGAAGATCACGCAAACCTCACCGTTAAATTTGCTAGTAGGTATAAATTGTACGACTCCGGTTATTCAATCACTAATAAGGGATGTAGCTATTGATTGTTCACAGAATCGGGAAGCATGGTGTGAGCCGTGCGGGTCTCGAGTGGGAGAGTTGTTGGACAAAAATCAACAACAGCAAGATGCGCACGTCCGCCGGAAGTGGCACGTGCCTCGTAAGTTTGCTGTTGGTGATTTTGTTTTCGTAATAAAATACTCTCAGTCGACAGGCAAGCTGGATCTTGGTATGCGCGGGCCCTATCGAGTGGTGAGGGTTCTGGCAAGCGACCGCTACGAGCTGAAACTGCTGAGTGGGTCCTATGGGAAGACCACACAGGCAGCAGCCCAGTACATGGTGCCTTGGCGTGGAGAGTGGTGCCCCGAGACCTGTGCTGCTTTTTTTTTTTTTTGAAAGTAAGTTGGCTGTGCGATAAGGGTTCGAAGTTGTGTGGGTCTGTGATTTGTCTTGCCAGATTAGATAATTTTCCCAGTTAGACTACCATCTTACACAGACACTAGGATAGGTTAGTAATTGCACATTAACACACACACATATAACAAACTTACACATCCAAAATTCACATAGGTAGACATATTCTTTTATCTATAATGGCTAGTTTGGTCGGATGGATCACAGTTACCACGACGGCTAAGACCCATGAGCACAACCCTTGACATGCGGACTGTATGCCTCTGTCAACCCTTGACATGCGGACTGTATGCCTCTGTCAACCCTTGACATGCGGACTGTATGCCTCTGTCAACCCTTGACATGCGGACTGTATGCCTCTGTCAACCCCTGACATGCGGACTGTATGCCTCTGTCAACCCTTGACATGCGGACTGTATGCCTCTGTCAACCCTTGACATGCGGACTGTATGCCTCTGTCAACCCTTGACATGCGGACTGTATGCCTCTGTCAACCCTTGACATGCGGACTGTATGCCTCTGTCAACCCTTGACATGCGGACTGTATGCCTCTGTCAACCCTTGACATGCGGACTGTATGCCTCTGTCAACCCTTGACATGCGGACTGTATGCCTCTGTCAACCCTTGACATGCGGACTGTATGCCTCTGTCAACCCTTGACATGCGGACTGTATGCCTCTGTCAATCCTGACATGCGGACTGTATGCCTCTGTCAATCCTGACATGCGGACTGTATGCCTCTGTCAGTTGTCACGCGGGTATTTTGCCCAATTTCTCTGTTCACAGATGCAGTCTAAAACTTTTGACCGAGATTCAACACACTGCTTGCTGTGGAGTAATACTCTTGGTTTGGTTAAAAAGAGCGCTCTATTTATTACTTATTTATTGAATTACCTTATTTGCGAGTAAACTCAGCGTGAAAGAGATGTGTGAAAGTGTTATCATAGGTGTGCCAAACGAACATTTTTTTTAATGTTTAGTTGATTACTACAGATGACGAGGCGCACGACTCTGATGAGGGTCAATCTTCGACATTGGATGGTGCAGCTGCCCCAATCGCTGGACCATCTTCGGCACCACTTGAGGAACCAGCGTCACCGTATGGCGCGCCAGGCCCTGCACTGCTACCCCCTGATGGACTCGTCGAGGACGACTCCGTGTCAGGAGAGGCCGAATAAGCCCTAACCTTACGTAGGCAGGCCGCAGCGGCGCCACCCCCCTCCACTTCCTTATAAAAGCCCGTGCTTACCGGTCGCCGGCTCATTTGCTTGTCGGCGCTCGGACTGTGCACATCGCTCTCGGCGTGTTTCTCGGTATCGTACTGTTGATTTGTTTTTGTTAAGCGTTATTTTCTTTGTTATTTTCTTTATGTAATTGGTGTAAAGCTTATAGACTGATATTGTATATGTTTGAAATAAATGTTGATTTCACGTGGTATTTTTTCGTTTGAATAAAATCTGGTTAGTGTTACGTACTTGTAATTTTTTTTAATAAATTCCTATTTCTGAAGCTAAATGTACCTATATTAAATGCGAAACATTAATTCGAAGTACCTACAAAACTAATCCTCATCAGGTATTGCTTGGACTATGTCAGCATGAGTGTGTCTACTGCAGACCAGTCCTCTTGTTTTGCACTTAGTAGGAAGGTTGTTGATTGATATTTAACCAAAACTGCCTAAGTAGAACATAATTAAGTATAGGATCAACTGACCTGAACGTGGATAGCTTGCAACGAAAATGTCGGAAGGTCTGAGTGGCATGTTGTAGATGTTGGCCGCCTCCAAACGGTACTTGTGAGGCAGGAAATATCCTTTCGGGCCGATGCGTACGAAACCAGTGTGTTCACCTGTAAGTTCACCATAATCTTAAATTTTAAGTTATTATGCACTTCTAGTGGTGCGATGAGTTCCTTGAATGAAATTCAGGGACTAACTTATTTTTATATTCATACTAGCGGCCCGCCCCGGCTTCGCCCGTGGTACTTGTCCACTATTTAATGGATGATATTATACATAAAAACCTTCCTCATGACTTACCTACTCTATCTATTAAAAAAAACCGCATCAAAATCCGTTGCGTAGTTTTAAAGATTTAAGCGTTCATAGGGACATACAACATACAACATGACAGAAAAAGCGACTTTGTTTTATACTATGTAGTGATAGTGATTTAGCCATCAAATTTGCTATTGGAAATAAATAGTGAACATTTTAGAAATTATCCCCCATTTCACGTGAGATTATTTATATTTGTTCCTAAGTACGTATCTACATTAGACAGAAAAACTTCAGTTAAATTCTGTTCGATCATGACGGCCTATTGCAGTGACCTTAAATTTAATCACGAACTTATCTTCCTGGTTTTTGCATAAATGTATACCTATCGAGCCTTGAAATCTTATGAACCGGTATTTGTTAAAAAAAGGAGCAAAAAATAAAGCACTGAGTTTAAATTTAGAACGTAAACAACAGAACAATCACTGAACATTATGAATAAAAAAGTAAACAATAATTGACTACTAAGTACCTATAATACGAGCGAACGCATTTTAATGGAATATTTTTGAGTTATTGGTGATTTATAGGATCGTTATAGTTTTAATAACGTAGCTCATTATTGTAAGTTATCAGACAACCATGTCACTTTATTTTGGATTAGAGAGCACTACCTAAGTATATCATTGCAAAAGCAAAACCAATAGAGGTCATACCAATATTACCATTGAATATGTTAATAAACACATTGCATGGAAATTCTTTTAAAATAAAATAGTGTTTACACAGGGGATCGTTGTTATTGTAGGTATGCAGTGATTTATCAGTCATTGACCTATGCGCCATTAACAAAAATGATAGCATCGTAAATTATTATAAATTGTCACGTAAATATTTAAAGTCAAACTCTTTCTTTCTTTTCATTTTTAAATTGGTTTCCGAGTTTCGAGGCTTATGGGCTATCCTCTGTCGACTAAATAGGGTGCTATTAATCTTGGTCTTTAAATAAACCTGGCTTCTGGGCACCCTTTAGATCGTCTGTAAAGCTTTGAACAGACCCATCATTTCCTTTTGAAGGAAAACAATTTCTAAGCGGGTCTAACATTATTTTCCTTAAAACGTTTGCATATTATCTGCTTACATTAATAACTCGTAATTTTTACACAAAGACTCTGTAATAGGTTAACTAAATGCTATTAGCGTAATGACATAGGAAGTTTTCTAAGTAATGCTTAACTATGGAAAATGTGTGTGCATCTAATATATTACGAGTGGTATCTCGCTGCTAATGTAGTAACTATTTTAATTATTGTAAAGCAGGTAAACAAATAATTTGTATTTTGTAAAGAAATAATGTAGGAGTAGGCAAACATATCTGCATAGGTGTGCCGTGGGAACGTGGTGTGTGTGAACAAAATAAATTAGTTTTCCTCTGTAATTTATTAGTATCGACACAATATCTCTAACTCTACGACCAATTAAATTACGGACTTCCTAGGACGTCAATTTATAAAACCTGCTTTATTTCCTTATCAACCTAAAAATATAAACAATTGAGATGTGTAGTTAATTGAGATTTATTGTGCTTATCTTTAGTCACGATTCTGCATCGTTTTAACAAGGAAGTGCTTAATATAGTTTTATGCATATTTGCGATAATAATTTACATTTTATCACAGAACGTTTATGCAGTTTATGATAGGCTGTCTGTGGTTCGAGATTGACGCAATTAAAGAAGTTATTGTTGTTTAAAATGCTGATCTCTTCCTTATACATAGTTTTAAATAATACATATTTTTTGTTCCCCTGGGAGTCATGTAGATCTATTATACTTAGGATAAATTGACTCCCATTTAAACAACATAATATTTTCTTCAGCTATTTTATTATAGCTACTGCAACTTAATCCTAGCTACTAAATGTGGCACGGCACCAAAACTTTGAAGTGTGTTGTGATTGATTTAATAAAGACTAACGGCCGCCCGCGACTTCGTCACTGTAGACATCGGATGTGCACGCATAGTGTTTATTTAGCTTGAAGCCTACCGCGACAAATGGACTATCCAACACAAAAATATTTTATTCAATTCGAACCAGTAGTTCAACAAACAAACATGCTTTTTCTTTATTATATTATGGTAAGTTATGTTTTTTACGTCCTGACCATGTGATACCAATATTAATTATGAAAGTAATTTTATAAAAATAATTGTTCATATCAAAAGTGTTCACTTTTATATTTTGAATCAATCAGACCCAATGTCAATAATATTAAATAGGTACCCAAGTATGTTTCTGATAGCTATCAAGCCCTATAGGGTTACAAGAACTTAGCAGTACTGCTGAGAGTGCCGGAAATGAAATTTACAAAAAAACTGTTGTTTTCAATGTAGGTAAAGCTTTCACTGATTGGACGTTGTTGTACTTGATAAGGTTGATAACGTTTTGGTAAATTATGAAAATATTTTTTTGTAAAAATAGGGATAACTAGGTAATTCTTTGGTTGATTTGTTTAGTCGCATTCCGTTTGAGTAACAGTGCTTTACTCTACATTAGTTAGGTACCTAATCGTTTTAGGTGCATTTTAGCATAGAGCCTTGCGTTAAGCAATCACTTTATATTCGTAAATATTATCTGAGATACTTTGTACGCAAAACCTACTAAAGTCCTAACGTTAACCATAAATTGTGATGATGAAAAATAACGTTGCAGATTTTTCAAACTGGTTACCTAGCTTGATAAATGAAGAACGGAGTGAAATTCATTTCATTGTTATCTATCTTTACTAATATAATAAATAAATTAATTGAATTTGAGTTGTGGATTTGTTTAAAATAAGAATTTTATCGTTTTCATCCGTGACGAGTATGAGACACACAAGAAAAGGAAAAGTAGAGCTCATATTGGCCATTAAGCTTATTTTGATTTTTTTTTACAGATAAGGTGGAATGTTTTTGCCACAATACAAGTTCTCAGAGAAACTTTTTGGCATAAGCAACTTTCTCATTGGTGGGAAATTTAAAGTGAAATGTTAATTTAGTCATGCCTGCACCAATTACCAAGGCGATTGAACGATATTATTAAATACTTAAACACTTATCAAAGTTGTTCTGATTGATATTGCATCTTACGATTATTAATCGATTAATTCATTATTAACTTACCAGTAAAATACTTCATCAAATGTTCGGCTTGGTCTGGTGGCACATCCTTCATTTCCAGAGGGAAGTTGTTGTTCGATCCTGCTTCCATGTTTGTGTATTTTAGCTGTTATTTCGTGAACGGGTGTTACGAAGTGTGTCAGTCGCCTTGTGGTTCGGTGAAAGCGGTTGCGTCCGCGCAGTCGGGCCGCGTTCTCGCGCGTGACTGTCACACCGAGCGCGCTTATAAACAACAACAGCCGGCGACTACCTATCCCTGCCTCTATATTAATGACTTTGAAACTTGACGAAGGAATATTTTATTACTTTAATAATAATATGGCATTGGTAAAAAAGATATCTTTTGTTTAAAACTAGGAGTGCACAACAACAATGCACGCCCACTGTTATCCCATGATCAAATATTCTTCAGAAAATAATATGCAAAAATCTAAACGAATAGTCTGGCATGCCCATAGATTCAAAACACTTAGGAACTTGTTTGTAGAAGTTTCAGTATTAAAAATATAGAGCACAGGTTCTGTTACGGTACTATCTGGGATCGACATCGACACCTAAATCCAACAAAGTTCCATCTTTCAAAGTTGGATAAAAATAAAAAAAACTGTTTGGTGTTTATACATTGGAAATATAGCATATTTGCTAGAATGGCGTGATTTAAATAAAAATGTCATCAAATATCAAAAAAAGAATTTAAAAGAAAAAAAGAGCACCCATGTAGTTCACCATTATAATATTTATAAATAATAGCATATTTATTAACTTTGGTTTGGTTACCTGAAATACATAGGTACAATCTCGCAGTCAAAAACTTAATTGTAAAAGAGAATGGATGACGTCAATGTCAAAGTAATAATGCAAGTTACTTTTATTTTACTTTGTTAAACTTGCTGTTTTGATTGAATTGCGGCCTTGTTTAGCCGATTGTCGTATAGGTGACACTATATTAAGGTTGAAGAAACTCCCTGTATAGATAGATTGCTTTCGGTTATTGTGCCAATAGCTGAACATGACGAGAGGTCGTAAGGAGGGTCACAACAGCCTCCACTGAAAATGTCTACACAACAAGACCACGACCGTTTTGCCACTGGCATGTCTGAGAATAATGCTCATATCTTTGAAACTGCTTCATATTTATTCGGTTTTTAAATGTTAACGATTTCTGGAATGGTTCAAGATATACTTTACATCGATACCTAACTTAGCTTTTTAGCTTTAGCTTTCTCCTCCTAAATAAATACCTGTAATTAGATTGGCGTATTATTACTGATCTGTATACTTGGTATTTAAGCATAGCGTGCCTGGTTGTCCTTGCGCTCGATACGTAGGAAGCCAGTGTTTTCACCTACATATTTGATTTGATATGTTTTAGTCCTCTTATCAATCTTCAATTGAGATTATTTTTTTGATGAATCATCTCGTAAAGTTGCTACTATAAGTCTGCCACAGATAAAAAGGTTTTGAGAGAGAGTTACTGACTTTAAACAGAGTATCTATGTAAATTCATTGCACATTTCCGTTATTTACAAAGTCTGGGATATTTCTTTACAAAATGTCCTAGAAACCAAAAACAGAAAAATAAGAAAATGTCGACTAGTTATCCGTGCTTCCTTGCTAACGTTTAAAAACGCCATATGTTTTCTCATTCGGTAGTTGGCAAATTAAGCACACGCCAGATTAGTCCTGTGCCTAATTACCTACGCTTGATCGCCGATTGTGGCAGGTTATAAAATTAGGCTTCGGCACTAATTGATATACCTACGTATAACCATTTCTGTACTAGCGTATCGTATATTTTGATGCGGCTTACTTTTTAATCGTTAAGATTGCCTATCGTCACCGACATTTAGCAAAATAGGTAGGTAGTATGTGAAAATTAATGTTGATTAGATTTTGCTAATATTAATTTAATTGAGTCATTAATGAATAACCATCATTTCTTTTATTCTTATAAATTCGTTATTAACAATACTTACTATACAATGACAAATCTATACCAACTTCCCGTAACACAATAGTCAGACAACTTTGGTTTGATGTAGCTATTAAAATTAAATAACGAAATGAATGTTATTGGTGCATAAATAGTCAGGATAGATAAGTTTATTGCATGGAGGGGAAGCGCAGGTCGGAGCCGCGCAGGTTGTCGTCGATCCAGCGCTGCGCCTGCGCCGTCATCTCCTCGTCGAAGTAGTCGCGCCAGCCGCCACATTTGCCTGCAGCAATCGCAAAGGAAATACAATATGTATATCAATAAATACAATTTTGCCTCCAAAAACACTTACACACACATCTGTCATGATTGCAAGAGGTGTTGTGTAAGGGTAAGTTCAGAATCTAATCTAATCTAATCTATTATTTAGTTAATCCATTTGCTATTCAAGCGCCACCCGGATTTTAACTCGTATGTTCGTAGTAATAAGCTAAATATTCAATGAATATAGGGCTGCCATCCGTCCGGGTTTCCCCGGATTTGTCCTAGTTTAGAGGGCGTCCGGGGTGCGTCCGGGTACAGAAGATACAGAAGTCCGGGGAAGATACAGAAGTCCGGGGAAGGTTTCAGAAGTCCGACCAAAAAAAAAAAAAAAAAAAGGCAGCCCTAAATGAATATAACATCCCATCAGATCGAACAGAGGCTTCACTGGCAAAATTAAGAGTTATTTTTGGAGAGAAAACTAGGGCGTAGTGGTTAGATACGTTTATTCCGAAAGGTGACAACTATGAGACAGTAAAACAATGTATATAGACACATGTCAGTATAAAAAACATATGTGTTCTTATTGCTAAGAAAACAAGGAGTTTTAACACCCCCCCGCAATATGAACACCCTATATACAAACAAATATACACAAGGTATAATGACATATCAAAGGAAACTGTACATTAAACACTTAACAATAAAATTACACATCCTGTATAAAAAACACTGAACAACAAAATTAGACACCCTGTATATACACCGACTTATTCACTATCTATACACAACTACTACACCTACACCTACAGACTAGATCGATATAAACTTAGACTAAACCTAACAACTGAACACATTTACAGTGCTTCAGTCTCGGCAAAGGTTTGGTCAAAATATCGGCTGTCATGTCTGTTGTGGGTATGTAATGCAGTGCAATGCAATGTTGTGAAAGTGCGTCTCGAATGAAGTGATGTTTGATGTCTATGTGTTTGGTTCGTGCGTGATATGTATTGTTGTGTGCCAGTTTCAATGAACTTTGATTGTCTGTATGTATGGTGATGGGATGCAATGTGGCGAAAACTTCATGAATGAGAGTTTTGAGGTAAATCGCCTCTTTGCAAGCTTCTGCTAAGGCCATGCACTCAGCCTCTGTTGTAGAAAGCGCGACTGTCCGCTGCTTGCGTGCTTCCCATGATATTGGTGCACCACACATAATGAAAGTAAAACCAGTGAATGATCGTCGATCTACGAGGTTATTACTGAAATCGGCATCGACGTAGCCAGTTGGGTATGGCTGACCTTTGGACGTAAACTGAAGCTTTAGGTCTTTAGTACCCTTTAAGTACCTTAGGACTCTCTTAGCGGCCCTCCAGTGTACCCCCCCGTAATGTACATTGAACTGCGAAAGGAACGACACTGCATGCGAGATGTCGGGTCTTGTACATATCGCAATGTACATTAGAGAGCCGATAAGTTCCTGATAAGGAACTTCAGTTTCTTCGTCTTTTGTTGGTAGAGTTAGTTTCAGGCCCGGTTCTAATGGGGTTGACACATGTATTGCGTCTTTCATCCCAAACTTAGTAATAAGTTTCTCGATGTACTTGGTCTGATCGAGAGTAGTACAACCTTCGCTCTGTATGACACGCATACCAAGGCAATCTCGAAGGGGACCAAAATCTTTGATTTTGAACATCTTTTTGAGATCATTTTTAAAGGTTTCTCTCATGAGATCACTGCTACTTACTACAAAGAAGTCATCAACGAACACGGCAACAACCAAAATGTCATTACCATCTCTTTTGATATAGAGGCAGTGTTCAGTTGGAACTTGAGTAAGCGATAAGGTGGCTAGTGCTTCGCACACCTTTTTGTTCCATTGTCGAGGAGCTTGCTTCAAGCCATACAATGCCTTTTTCAGTAAGCAGACTTTCTTTGGATCTTCAGAAAACCCTTCCGGTTGTTCCATGTATATTTCTTCGTCAAGATCTCCATTTAGAAATGCAGTTTCTACATCAAGATGATGTAATTGCAGATTATTATGAACTGCGTATGCCAATAGAAGCCTCACTGATGATAGACGAGCCACTGGTGAAAAAGTTTCACCATAGTCCACTCCTGCGACTTGTGTAAAACCTTTGGCTACTAATCGGGCTTTGTATTTTGTAGTTTGCCCACTAGTGTCTTTTTTGATTTTATAGACCCATTTGCATTTGGTAGTCTTGCGATCTGACGGCCGATCGACTAGAATCCATGTTCCGTGATTCATAAGAGATGTGTATTCAGCATTCATTGCTTCTAACCATTTGTCCTTCTGTGGATGCTGTATAACTTCTCTATACGTCTCGGGTTCCATATCAGAAGTTAGGTAGAGATAACAACCAGCTTGGAGTCTATCAGGTTGACGTCTGTCGCGTTGAGGGTATCTGCGCTCTGTTTGTTCCCTTGCCATAGCTTCGTTTGTAGGGAAGCTAGAAGAGGTTGTAGGTTCATCCACAGCAGGCTCCAATTCTTCCAATGAAGGTATAACCTCGGACTGTACGTCTCGTTGCTGCTGAAACACGGGCTGATGAACAGGTTCTTCTTCGTTTACTGCAGGGTCGAGGGGTACAAAGACTTCTATTTGATTTGGATGATCATTTGATTCATCTGGTTCCGGAGTTTTAACGTTGGCTTTTGTTTTGTCCTCTATGAAGACAACATCCCTTGCGATTATGATCGCACGAGGATTATCAGGGTTGATAAGGCGATAGCCTTTGCTTTCAGTTGTATAGCCAACGAATATACAACTTTCCGTTTTGGAATCCAATTTCTTCCGTTTTTCTTTCGGGATAAGGACATGAGCTTCACATCCGAAGACTCGCAGGTAAGAGAGGTCGACTCTCTTCCCGGTCCATAATTCCTCTGGAATTTTATTATTAAGGGCTTGGGTGGGTACACGGTTCTTAATAAAGATTGCCGTATTTACCGCTTCACCCCAATATGCTAAAGGTAAATTTGAGTCTTTGAGCATGCATCTGGCTTTTTCGATTATAGTCCGGTTGGCACGTTCACTAACACCGTTTTGCTGCGGTGTGTATGGTACAGTAGTCTGATGGATGATACCATTTTCTTTGAGAAAATTAATCAAATCCCTATTGACATACTCGCGACCATTATCCGAACGTAGAATCTTAATTTTTTCACCAGTTTGGTTTTCAACCAAGAATTTATACTCCACAAATTTTGAAAAAACCTCGGCTTTTGATTTCAAAAGATATCCATAGGTTTTACGACTGTAGTCGTCTGTAAATGTGAGGAGATATAATGCTCCGCCCCAAGAATGCGTACTCATCGGTCCGCATAAGTCCGAGTGGACTAATTCTAGGACTTTACTCGATTTACTTTGCGATTTCATAAACTTTCTCTTTGAAAGTTTGCCTTGTAGGCATGGAACACAAGTTTCTTTACAATTACCGCTAAAATTCACGCCAATTCCTTTATTTTTAAGGATATGCATATTTCTTGCATTGAGGTGACCAAGGCGTCTATGCCATAACATAAAAGGATCTTTTGTGGTAGTACAAAAAACTTGAGAACTTTTTACGTCAAGTTTGAACATGCCTTTATGGTATGAGCCCGAGGCAATGACATTACCTGTCACTTGACAACTGCCACTCAAAGATATTGTTGCGCCTTTAGATGTAAACAAAACATCATACCCCTTATTTACTAATTGGCTAACAGACAATAAGTTTGTTGCGAGATTTGGAATATACAGAACTTCAGTGATTTTATTTACATTGTCAGAAATATTAATATTTACATTACCTTGACCTTTGCTATAGAGCTTGGCTTTGTTTGCCACCGTTACAGGGGTGATATGAGGAGACAATGTCTCGAACCACTCCCTATTATTGCTCATATGTGTGGTAGCACCTGAGTCTAGGATCCAATCCTGTGATCCTGAAAGAGGGATGTTAGAAAAACAAGATGAAAGTGTTAGATCGGACGTATAATTTGAAATTTTCTTTGCCGAAACTGAAGTCTTATTTTTCTTGTCCTTCATCTTCCTACACTGTGACACGATATGCCCGGACTTCTTGCAGTAAATGCAGAAGGGCTTCTTCTTGTTCTGCTCACTCGATTGCAATGCCGAAGTGCTAGGTTCAGGTCGAATAGGTACACATTTTCTGGCGCTTTCCTTCATTAGAGCCGATATGACATTATCTGACGTAAGATCTGTGTTCGTGTGTTCTAAAGCCATAACCAGTGATCGGTATTCCTCTGGAAGACCTGCTAATATAATTATAGCGAGAAACTCATCTTCGACTGCTTTTCCAATAGCCTGTAGCTCTTGCTGAATGCTTGTTGCAGCATTTGTGTATTGTTGGATGCTACCGTTATACTTGTTATTTAGTAAACGTTGCATTAGTGATAGCCGCCTCGATAATCCGCTGTCCGCATATGCCTTTTTCAGCCGGTTCATTAGATCATAGGCTGACGTGGCCGGTCGTATAACTGGGTACACGCACTCGTCACAGAGTAGACATATCTTAGCTCGTGCCTTTTCATCGTTTCGTTTTTTTGAAGGGTCAACGAGGTTTTGCGGCTCTATGGTGATATCCCATAGGTCGAGGTCAGTAAGGTAACACTGTACAGCAAAGAGCCAGTTACTAAAGTTGTTACTCCCTTTCAGTTTGCTAATCAATTGTGCCGGGGCCGTCGACGTCGACATCGTCTTCGACATTTGATCACCCGATGGATTTTCCATAGCACTTGATACTAGCAACGTATTTCACTGTTGTTTTAAACACCTGGGCCCATAACCAGTTATTTTTGGAGAGAAAACTAGGGCGTAGTGGTTAGATACGTTTATTCCGAAAGGTGACAACTATGAGACAGTAAAACAATGTATATAGACACATGTCAGTATAAAAAACATATGTGTTCTTATTGCTAAGAAAACAAGGAGTTTTAACATTAAGAATGGCTCATTGGCAGTCTTTCCTATTTGTTATCCCAGAACATAAAATTCTTCCAAAGATATTTTATTTGTATAAAAATCAAAGTAAGCCTTCGATTTTACCTTGGCTTTCAAAACAAAAACCAAATTGCAACGGCCAGAAGACATTGTATAAAGGAGTTCTAGAAAAATAATCGTGTTACTACCTATACCTACCTTTCCGGATAAACGATTCTTCTTCAGAGAACATGCCCATGTCCCTGAGGAACTCGTTGTTGACGGAGGGGTTTTTCTTGAAGTTGGGGAAGCTGAGGTGGTCGCACAAGCGCGCCATTTGCTCTTCCGACACTGATTTGCCCAGGAAGCTGGCTACTTTACGCACGCACGCTGGTAGGTCCTGGAAACCACTCGTGATGAATAAAATTATATTTGGTTTTTGGGAATTTTCTTTATGTTGACAGTGTCTTTTCCTATTGGGTTTGTCCTTCGGTGCTAATTTTATGCAGAATTTCATTAAAAGTATAAAATCGCCCTGAATTGCTAAAATGTACACTTAAGATGATTCAGGAGTTGGAATATCGGAAAGATAGCAATACCGGTACCTTTATTTTGAACCTACTCGCGTCAACAGAAAAGTAACAAAAACGGAATTGTAAATAAGATAAATAAGATTATCATTTTAGTGGTAACTGCGTGTGATGTGCTTTAATTTACTAACCTTTTTTTATTTTCAGGGAAATGCTTTGACTTATAATTTACGTACCTTGATCAAGTCTTCGTAAAATAGAAACAGCATATTTGGGTGGTTTCTTGGAGCCCAGGCTTCTTTAATGTGTGGGAAAAACGGCGCCCAATCAACTGAAAGTATAATGGTTATAATGGTTACGTGAAAATCACCATCATCCCATAAAACAATGCATGGGATTACATAGGAAAATAATACCTAATCTTAATGGTACACTTGAACTCCTCCATTTCGAGAAAGCGCATCTGACTAGAAACGGTCCACCAGCTGTTCATATGATTTACCATAGCGTTCTTAATGCTTTAGTGTCGTCGTTTTCCTATTGAACCGTCAGTGTCATCGGGATCATCTTAGTTGAAATGGACTATAGTTGATGTGAAACAAAATGATTGGATTGTAAATTGATGGGCGATTTGAGCTACGTGTAGTAAAATTAATCAATGATAAAGCATTACTTTGATGTTTTAGATTAGTCGACAGTTTACCCATGTTGTTGTGGAAATAGTGCCAGTACGCCTTGAAATCTCCATTAAAGCCCATGGTTTTGAACAGTTTAGTATGATGGAAGAAGGAAACGGCGACGTCTCTTGGATCCCGGGCCACGTACACCACCTGCAATACATCGACCCGTTTTGTGTAGTGGTCAAGACGACTATTAGACTAAGAGGTCGCGAGATCAATCCCCGCACAGGACAAACATTTAAGTGCATGAACATGTCTGTTTGTCCTGGTCTGGGTGTTAAAAAGTACTATATCACCTAAGTCAGCCCATACCCTGATGCTACATTTCATCAAAATCTGTCCAGTAGTTTCTGCGTGGTTAACGGACAAACATCCAAACAAACAAACTTTCACATTTATAATATTAAATAAGATTAATAAGATTATACCTTAGCAGTATCCAAAAGCTTTGGGGGAAGCAGGGATAGTGGCAGATGGGTCTTGACGTACCGGCGTTCGTTCATTGGCATCTTGTCTAAAACCTCACGGGGTGGAGTTTTCCGAAACTCAAATGTCTTCAGTGCTTTTTCATCATCCGCGAATAATTTTTGCATACGAGCCATCAAACCTTCGTCTTCTAAAATTAAAGCCATGCTGAAACATTCAGAAAACTAAAGTTACATTTATTAAGTAAGAAGTAGTTGTGTCAAAGGGTTAATTGTAACTTTTATTGCAAAGAACCTTAATGTACATAGGTACGTTAGTTAAGTAAGTCGCATAAATTTCAAAAAGTCTGTTTATTCCAGTTCAATGGTTTCGTAGTCTTCTTAATTTAAGATCACATCTTATAGGCACCGTGCAGAAACTATAGAGGGCGCTAAAATCCCGATTTTTTTTCTGTGGTTTGACAGTAAAATTTGACATTTACCTTGGTCAGTTCGAATTCGAGTCACTAGATGGCAGAATAAGGCACGGTGTTTTCCGTGGTTTGACAGTAGAATTACCGACATTGAGATTGACATTTAGCTTGGTCAGTTCGAATATGAGTCACAAGATGGCAGAGTCATCGCTACGCACGGTGCCTATAGCCTTGACAGACTGTCGTACGCCACTGATCGTATGACTCCCACAGGTAGAGGTATCATACAAATAGTAACAACCCTCGGTTTCTTGTCATACCTACTAAGATCTAAACAAACATACAAATGGGATAGACACTAGGAAGAAAATAAGTTTTAAGTAGTGATTTTCACTTACTCTATGAATTGGTACCTCTCATCCAGAGTCTTGGCCTTAGCAGTTTCATAGTCAAAGTCGTTTCCTACGAGCCAGACCAGCTCCTGAGTCCATGTGGTACCTACGATCGATTAGTTTCATTTATTATTGAAGGTACCTTCTTTCTTTAAGCATGGGAAAGTACAGTATCAGCAATGACAGCTTATTGATAAGTATTTATTAGGAAAGGGCATTAATCATAGATAAATATCATGTTTTCGTTACAAATCATAAATCCGGGCTAAACCATTCTGCCCGACCCTGTAGTCGGACCCAGAACCTAAAGACGAACAGTCCGGTGCTTAAACTATTAGACTATCGAGGTATTATAAAAACTATTACAATTTTGTAAAATTGGTATACAAACCTGCCTTTGGGAACGATACTACAAAGGTATCTGTAGGTCTGACTTCCATGTTGTAGATTTTGATAGCTTCCTTTTTGTAGCCATAGCTCAAGAAATATTTGTCAGGGCCAACTAGGACGTAGCCAGTATTTATAGCTGAAATAAAAAATATTTTATGTAATTAAATTACACTTATGAATACGTCCATATTAGTTATCCCGGCAATATAATGACTAAAAATAACAAAACTTGAGCGTTATTAATTTAATATTAAATACTTACCTAATAAACGTGCTCTTTAAACTGATCGAATTCACTACAAAATCAACACGTGCGAGAAATTACGAGTTTGTCGTCCTACCTTCGGATATTTTTTTTTTTGACTAAAAAAGGTATTTGGTTTCACTTAAATGTATTTGTTTATAAAATACTTAGTTGGTTATGTTTACAAAATACTCACATGTGAAATGTTTCCTAGTTTCAGCGAACTTTTCTTTATCGAAGTCAGTTATTTCATATGGAAACGTATATTTTTCCCCCATTTTTCACAATTCTTTTTAATAATTTCTAGTACCTACCGAGATTTATGTTTTGTGTCTTATAGTTAAACAACCACACTAATGTTACGATTGTCGGATACATTTTACAGCGTGATTTTATCTCAAACTAACAACCTTATCAGACATGTGCGAAGTTACCATGTTGATAAGGTAAGAGTACCATCATCTTGATATTATAATTTACTTCCATACCATCATTACTGTATGCCTTTCAATGCCATCCCAAAGGGCGGGGATGGTGTACTCGTTCAAAAAAGCGAACGTGATTGTGAGTTGGCTAAGAAAACCGTATAGTTACGGTATAGTCATTGGGACTATGGTTATACATAAAAACCGGATATTAAAAAACGCTTTAGGTACTTCTATTTTTAATTTATTTATAACCACCATATATTTTATTATTATAAATTTATAACAATACAATACAATTACTTATACCAACTACCCATAACACAATAGTCAGAAAACCTCTGATTAAAGCTATGATAACGAAGTGACCAAATGATTTGGTAGCTTATCCCATCTAGATTAAGTAGTTTATTGCATGGAGGGGAAGCGCAGGTCGGAGCCGCGCAGGTTGTCGTCGATCCAGCGCTGCGCCTGCGCTGTCATCTCCTCGTCGAAGTAGTCGCGCCATCCGCCAGATTTGCCTGCAGCAATCGCAAAGGAAATATACCTTTATAAGTTATTAAGTATACATATTAAGTATTTTTGTATTTAGTACGACATGATTATGTGTATAGGCGATGGAGCCGAGAAGTTCTGGAGTGGAATGGCCGTCATGAAGGCAAGCGCAGTATGGGACGCCTAGCGGCACGATGGGAGGAAGGTGGCGGGCGTGGCGTGGATGAGGATCGCACAGAACGGGAGTCTGGCGCACTTTAGGGATGCCTTCGGTCAGCAGTGGACGGCAATAGGCTGATTGATTGATATGTGCGTAGCCCTGATATTGTCACTGTCACATTCAACTCATTGCTAAAAAGTATAATTTCAATCGGTATGTAGGGATGCGCGTATGTTCATTATTAACTTCTCCTACTATTTATGAGGAACCTGCTTAGAAGGTATTCTGTGAAAATAACATCACATCAATATTAACGATGGGTTGAATAAAATGCTTCTCAAGTAGTAGGTACCAGTGTAATGTAAAAATCAAGTATGGTCTAGGCTAGTTATTTTGTATGTTTTTTCCGTGATAACAGAAAAAAATCCAACCTTAAATCAGCAGACAGAAAATCTATAGCAATCGAATGACGTTACCTTTCCTGATAAATGATTCTCCATCGGAGTAGATGCCCATGTCCCTGAGGAACTCGTTGTTGACGGAGGGGTTTTTCTTGAAGTTGGGGAAGCTGAGGTGGTCGCACAAGCGCGCCATTTGCTCTTCCGTCACTGATTTGCCCAGGAAGCTGGCTACCTTGCGCACGCACGCTGGTAGGTCCTGGAAACCATTTGTTTTTAATTTAGTAAGTATAAAAAAATATTTTTTGAAGACCGACCTGGACTTACACATCAAGGGACTAAGGACCTTAAGTCAAGTAAAAAAATACACACCAATTGCATAGCTCCAAATGCGTACTATGGATGTTAAGAAACGGATAGACATACTTAAATACTTCTAGAAACATCCATGACTCGAGTACAAATTTCGATGATCATCACTCAAACATATTTGCCCAAACCCGCGACCCTTGGTATTGTAACCAGAGTTTTTGACCACCAGACCAAAGTGATGCCCGTCAATATCTCCGAATTATTTTTCGTTATTACCGATATATTACTTGTTTTTATGTTGGAAGAGTGGGTTTGTCCCACGATGTTATTTTTATGCATTATGAAATATTCCAGTGCCACGGGTAAAACACACGATTCGGTAAATATACTGTTATAAGTAGGTAGGTACCTATTGTTATATTTTTCACTGATAAAATGTACCTATGCGTCAACAATAAAATTAACAAATTGATTCAAAAGCTTACGAGCGTAGCTGCTCTTAGCTACATAGAAAATGGGAATTAATAACGTTTTAGATTGTAATGTTAACTAACCTTGATCAAGTCTTCATAAAATAGGAACAGGAAATTTGGGTGGTTTCTTTGAGCCCAGGCTTCTTTAACGTGTGGGAAAAACGGCGCCCAATCAACTGAAAGTATAATGGTTATAACGTGAAAACGCACCATTCCCATAAAACAATGAATGAGATTGTGAGAAATGATATTTATATTTTATCTTATAAACTTGAATTCATATATTCGAAGCCGAGCGAAATCTGACATTGAACTTTCCCAATATCACTCGTACGAGGGCAACAATGCGATGACTGGATTATTGCAGACTGATTGGCGATTTGAGTGGATTGAATAACTAATAAATAACGACAACGCATTTTATCAAATTCATGTCAATAGTGTTTACCCATATTGTTGTGGAAATAGTGCCAGTACGCCTTGAAATCTCCATTAAAGCCCATTATTTTGTACAGTTTAGTATGATGGTAGAAGGAAACGGCGACATCTCTTGGATCCCGGGCCACGTACACCACCTGTAATTAGACATACGATTACTAAATCTAACTATTCACATAATATATAATACCTAATAGTCTTACCTTTTTTTCTTATGATAGATGGAGGCTTATGAACAAGAGGTTCACCTGATGGTAAGTGATCACCGCTGCCCATGGACATCAACAACCGCACAAAGGTCGCAGGTGCGTTGCCTGCCTTTAAGACCATCTGAGCTCTGGCGACCTTACTCAGCAGAAACATAGCACAAAAGTTCCTAAGCTCTTCTTCTCCTAAATTAGTGTAACCTGTTGGAAATGAGTATTTCAAAATCATTGAGCTTAAAAATAGCTGTACTACTTTTGGTGGTAGAGTCATCATACTATAACTGTTTTGACGATTTCCAATTTAGTAGAGTTTTGTTTCATGCATGTTAGATTTTTGTGAATGTGATTGTGAACTTAAACGTCACATTCCATCAGATTGTGGTAGCTACCGATATCAGATAGTATATGTATGTATGTATACGAAGATTTAAGAATATAGAAAAAATGTTCTTCTAAATAAATCTTATAGTAGGTACAAGCTTAATTTAGAAGCAGTGCCGAAACTAGGGCGGTGCCAACGGTGCCCAGGCACAGGGCGCAGACCCTGTAGGGGCGCAGAAATTACCAGACTGGTAGATACTAGGGGCGCAGTTTTGATAGCTCGTACCGGGCGCATTAAAGGCTAGTTACGGCACTGTTTAGAAGACGTGCATCAGTAATGCTAGGAAACAGATACGCATTATTTTTGTGCCTTCCACTATACTATACCTTCGTGGTATCCAGAAGCTTCGGGGGAAGCAAGGATAGTGGCAGATGGGTCTTGACGTACCGACGCTCGTTCATTGGCATCTTCGATAAAACCTCACGGGATGGGATTTTTAGAAACTCCAATATCTTCAATGCTTTTTCGTCATCCGCAAATCGTTTCTGCGTACGAGCTATCAAACCTTCGTCTTGGAAAAATAAAGCCATGCTGAAACATTCAGGAAAATGAATTAACATTAATATTTTAGTTGTATATTAGCAAATTTTATTTATTATTATTTATTACGCTATTTTACGCAGGCAGTCTTTCCTGAGCCTCCTCAATTCAAAATTTCAACCTGTATTATCATCAACCTTTTTTAACTACTGCACTGCTGAACGTTTGACTCTCCCACGTGGACGTTTATTAAACACAGGCGGGCGCCCGCGGCTTTGTCCGCGTGGATTTTCTTCATCACTTATTTCATCCCCTTAGGGTTGGAGTATATCAAAATCCTATCTTAGGGGATGCCTAGTGACATAGTCGCTTTATGCATGTAAAGTCTCAACTCGATCTGTTTCAAACTGACAAACTTCCATACAAACTTTCACCCCCTATTTTATCTCCTTAGGGGTGGAAATTATTAAAATCCACGGCCACGGCCCGATACTTAAACTACTAGACCATCGAGATTCTATTATGTTATCAGTGATCGAGGCGTTGCGCAACACTACTGGGGGGGTACAGATAAAGCAACTAAAGATTACGGGAGGTCTCAGTTATCGCTTATCAGTTAGGTATATCTTTATCTATGATGTCAATGATAATACATATAACTTCAAACTTTTTTCTGTATTTATTTTAATATTACATATAACTGAGAAGATACTTCGTCTTTTATTCTGCATATTTTTTTCTCATAAATTCTTGAATGATGTGTCTCTATTAATTATATCTTCATCGTCAAACTGTGTCTAAATGCTTTACAAATCCTTTACAAACGAACCTACATTATTGGACAGAAAGTGGGAAGAGAATAGTTAAACATAAAATATGTAGTAATTTCCACTTACTCTATAAAGGGGAATCTCTCATCCAGAATCTTGGCCTTAGCAGTTTCATAGTCAAAGTCGTTCCCTATGAGCCAGACCAGTTCCTGAGTCCATGTGGTACCTACAAATAGTTTCATTGATTATATTGAGGGTACTAGCGCTTACTCAAGTCGCATCCTCGGCGATTGCCTCGGAGTCCACAGTCCTAAACATTGATAAAGTAAAGTATCATATTATAATTGGCAAAGCTCATTTAAATCATGTTTACATTACAAAGATGGTTTCTGGCCGACTTGTTAATCACTAACCCAGGCTATGTTCGAAACAATCAACCCTTATATTGCCCGCTCCGGGATTTGAACCCAGGAATTCAAAACATCCAGAAAGGTCCTTAAACGATTAGACCGTCGATGTAGGTATAAGCACCATTATAAATTCATGAAATTGATATACAAACCTGTCTTCGGGAAGGATACTACAAAGGTATCTGTAGGTCTGACTTCCATGTTGTAGATTTCGATACCTTCCTTTTTGTAGCCATAGCTCAAGTAATACTTGTTAGGGCCAACTAAAACGTAGCCAGACTGTTGAGCTGAAATAATAGTTTTTTCATGTAGATAGTTGAATTACAAATAAAACGTGAAAATTTATATTGATAATACTACTATATTGTAAACTTAATAATAAAAAAGTGATCCTCGATCGCTAACATCACGTTGACCCATAATAACTTCTACGTAGAGAAGGAGGCGGTCAGCAGCAGCACAGGGCTCGGCAGATTTGAAAAAAGTTGATATCGGTGTAGTGACTACATTTTAATATTGGAAATAACAACTGCAACAAATATAATGTTTTGCTGTCTGTGCTGTAAGAATTATTATAACCTGTTCGCCGTTTTTGTACCGGCAAATGTAAAATAAAATGTACCTACATACAATCACGTGTGCAAAGGTTTCCTGCTAATAAATGTTTCACAATATGGTGCAGTACCTGATAATTTGTTTTTAATCCACCTTGTAGTTTATTTCATTTTTCAGAGGCCATGGGGCAGATTTTACACAGGACGGTCAAATGTATGGAGTTTAATTTATATTTATTATGTTTAAATGTATTAATTTTCAGGGCATCTCAGGCTGCACATCATTTAATAACAATAAACGAATATACTTGTGCTTTATGATTATTTTTGTAAACATGGAGGGTCATAAATTATTTATTACAATATAGTTATCATAACTTATTGCAAAATCACATAGCTTAAATAATTCTCCAAGAGTTTTTCACACATAAGAAATACCGGACTTATTTTCCTTTTTTTTTTTTTTTGTCGCAGGGGAAATGCTACCTAATGCATACCCGTTGCCGGGGGGCAGACGGGTTATGTGGGGCTCTCCCTAAGGCATACCCACTAAAACCCCTGCGGCGCTCCCTCATCGTCCATTATTGGGAGGAATCACGGTAAGTAGCACGAAGCCTTCTACGCGATCCTCCCCGGGACTTATTATCCTGCCCATTAGAGAAGGAATATTATTATTTTTTAAATTAGGTACTCACACGTGAAATGTTTCCTAGATTCAGCGAACTTTTCTTTATCGAAGTCAATTATTTCATAAGGAAAATTCTTTTTTTCACCCATCTTTCACAGTTTTTTTATAATATCTTTTATTTAAAGGTATGTATTGTTTCTTAAATTCAAACTAGCATACTAATTTTACGATTGGCATAAGATTCATTTTATGCAAGCTTTATCTCAACCTGACAACCTAATCAGACAATGTTTTCGAAGTTTCCATTTGATAAGGTAGAGTACCATCATCATGATATAACATTCCTACTTGGATACTTGGATTTTATGCTTATACATATGTGCAAACCTTTTTTTATGTTTTAGGATGGCATACAAACAAGATCACCTCGTCATCTCGTGGTAAGTGACCATCGTTGACCACCCCAACTGAGCTCTGGCGACCTTAAACACCAGCAGTAGCATAGCAGAACGGATACGAAGTGCTACTTCACTGTGGTCTTTTGTAAGGTGGAGGTACTTCCCCAGGCGAGCGGCTCATTCGAGTGGAAGTTCCACTAAGCTCTAACTCTCTTCCATCGCAATAGCGCGTACTACTTACATTAATTGGTGCAAAAACAGAAAAAGAGCTAACTGATTAAAAAAAAAACATTTCTATAAAAAGTCCTTTATTTTTTCCGGACATTAATTACTTAGAAGCTAAGTAGGTTTTTCATTTGTCTTGGCTACTAAGAGGTCCAGATAAAACTTAATTCAATAGCCTTGTCAGGAAAAAATAAATGACTGCATTCAAACTATGGACCTAGGATTATTAGATTTAGATATATCGCATGTTTATATCCACTTAAGTGTTTATATTGAGATAATTTCTTATCAGAGGATAAAAATAAGATGTTACGATTAGCAAAATAAAATATTGCGATAATAAACTCAAAACATTTATATGCGACACGACAACATTTAAACCGATAAGAATTATGAGAGAAAAAAAATGGATAAAATCTTTCAACATTTATTTACTTAAAAATATATTTTACAAGTAAGGTAATAATAAGTTACAAATGCATGAGCATGCGAATAAATTAACTAAAATTAAATACAGAGATCAGGAGTTACGACGTGGCGGGGACTACTTCTGGTTGAGTGGCGATGTCTTTGTGCTCGGTCGCTGCGGGCGCGGGCGCAGGCGCTGCGGCGTCGCCGGCGGCGGCTTCAGCAGCGGACGGCGTCGCGGCGCGCGTGCGGCACGACAGCGTGACGGGGTCGCGCTCGCGGTCCGGCCCGCACTGCTCCGTGGCGCCCAGCAGCTTGAGCTCGTCGCCCTCGGCCTGCTCGTCCGCGCCCGCGCGCCGCCGGCCCGCGATCACCACCTCCACGGCGCGCCCGTCGCCGTCCTCGTAGCTCTCGCCCTCCGCGCCGATCTCGACCCGGTACGGCGTGCTCGGCTCCACGAACGCCTCCATCACGCGGATGTCCGACCGCTCCTGCAGCTCCGACTCGCCCGCCGGCTTCACGCTCTTGAAGAACCCGTCGAACAGGCCGGCCGGCAGGGTCTGCTTCTGCGGCATCGCGAGCAGCAGCACGACGTTCTGCACGTCGGCGCGAACGTTGAAGTCGCCATCCTGGCGCTCGTCGTAGGTGACGGAGGCGGGCGCGGGCGCCGCGGCGGCGACGGCGAGCGCGCACGACAGGACCACAGGCAGGAGCATGGCGCGTGCGGCGGACAGACCCTCTGTGCGTCGACTGCACGCCGCCCACTCCGGCGCCGCTTTTACCGAGCACCCGCGAACCAGTCGCCCGGCCGAATCGAGCACACTGTAACGGTTAACGCGACACCGCGGGTCAGTCCTCACATACGGGACCTAATGACACTGATTATCATCCGAATTGAAACGATCACTATAACCGTCCCAAGACGCCACTCGTTAATGCAACAATTCGGCTGCTGAGTTACGTCATGTAGTAACTTAGTTATTTTGACGCAGGAGGCGATGTGTGTGAGCCGCAGCTGACTGAGAGTGGAACTGCGGACCCGTCGACTCGCGCGACAGTGACCGCGGGTCACCAGGCTGATAACCGAGGCCGCTTAATTGCGTTCTAATTATTATAAATAGAAATCAAATCAGGTGAGTATATCTTATTAGCTAGTATCTAGTGTTAACGGTAAATTATTTTCGAATGAGAGCGGAAGAGCCAGCATCATATAAATAAACTTATCTCCGTAACCTATAAACGTTACAATTACTTTATGTTATGTTTTGAAAGCAATAAATAGTAGTAAGTAGGTACATTCTCTGATTTATATACCTACATGTGTATTGTATATTGACGTAACACTCGTACAGAAAAATTAACAGGATTGATTGTTAGTTTCAGAATAAATGATGTAGGTATCTCTATATAATAGAAAAAGTAAACATGAAGTGTAAGAATTTCACCCAAAACAATATATCAAATAACCTCTACTCAAAACATCTATACTATAGAGAGTTATGAGATGCAAAAATCTAGAACGTTCCATCACACGAACACCCCCTCATTAGCATAACTACCGTTTAAAGACATGACTGCCGAGAAACGTTCCGTTTACCACACGAAGCAGCCGCAAACCATTGAGAACGGAGAGCGCCGGCCAATATGCATAGACCTAAATGGTATTTAATTGTAACCTTTAACAAGTTTGTGCCAGCTTTTCGCAGTTCGTGAAATATAATTACGCACATTATTGCACATTTTAAAGAAAAAATCAATCCTAGGCATTAGAAAACATCGCATAATCTAATCTGATCTCTAAGAAAGTAGCTTAAGCTATTGTTATGAAAATCAACGAAGGTGTATATACTATACAGTATAGTAACACCTATATATAGATACAGACAGAGAACAAACATTGAATTGTTCTGCGTGGGATTCGAACCCACAACTACGCCACGCGCTGTAAGGTACACAGATAATCCACCTGATCTCTATCGAGTCAGCCAAATGGGTACTTTATGTCCAATGATTAAAACGATATAGTTATGTATGTATAAGTATCATTCACCTGCCGCCTCATTTCATCTGGGGTCGGTATATCAATATCATAGACATATATCAAAATCATAGATATATTACAAAGCTGAAAAGTAATACTGCACTACGCGCCCTGCGACATTGACCTTGAAGTGTATAAATTATCTCTTAGTATGATGCACGGCTGCGATGCGAGTCTTATTAGACCTTATTAGACCTTGGTCCGTCGCATCATGCGACGGACCAAGGTCTAATAAGTTCCTAAGAATTTTCACATTTCGTTTTATGAGACCGATATCGGTCTTCTAGGATAGGATTCAATCAGTGCCTTTCAAAGTATGCTGAAACCTACTAATCAATATATCAATAGATAAATATTATTTAATGGTAAATATTATTTAAAGTTAATTTAATTTAATGCGAGTCAGATATATCAGTTTGTGAATTTACCTACTTTGAAAGGCTTGCAGAAAAATGTTTTACTCAAACTATGATCTGTACCTTTTTGGTTTTTTGCGATCAGTGCAAGTTTAGCTCGAAGTTCATTCAGTCTTTCTCACAGGACAGTACGTTAGTTTTCCAACAAGCAATTAATAAACGTAAATGCTCCTTAACCGATGGAAGTGAATTACTACATAATAAACTTCCATTAATCGATTGCGTTGATGTCTTCTTGTGGGAAGTGTAAAAATATAACGTAGTAGTAGAGTCCGTTCAACGTAAGTCCCGTAGACGCTACTGTCACAGAACAAAGCTTATTTATTTTATTGCTTAGCTATTAGCTTAGCTATTAGACTACCCAAGCTTTTCTTTAAAATAATAATTTAATTGTTATTGACAATTTAAATAGGTACATATAATAATTACCCATTAAAAAGGGAGGCTTTATTATTTGATTTATAAGTTCCTCGAATTGTTACGGAACTTCTTTTTCTGAACAGACTGTACAAACAATAACGTTATTAACCTATGCAAATACTTACATTATGATGGTAGGATTTAAATTCGAATCCTAACGCACATTGCACAAATATAAGCGATAATAATATAACATCTAACAAAAGGGAATAAAACGACATGCTAGGGATTTTTCAATAAGAATTATATATTTTTATTTTCAACGAAACAATTTACAGTATAACTTATCACTACATTAAACATTACTAAATGCATTTTATCACTCATGGTCACTCATATCTCCATTCATTTTTTACCTAACTAAGTATTACTTACTTACCTATGTTAATTATTGTTAAGTTGTAATTAACAAAAACTAAAATAAGGGCAAAACATAAAATTATGCTGCCCTAGTCGCCAAATTGTATTGATGATTGTTATCTAAACTACTTGAATTAAGATCATTTCTACTTGGCCTTCGTAGATGTCACAATTTAAATTTAGCCAAAACGTATAGCTTAGTGATGTCTATTTCTTCTGAGTAGTGGGAGTAGAAGGTGCGCAATCTTGTTTTTCAGTCTGTGAACAAGAAAAACAAAGTTTATTACTACTAAAGTTTACACATAGTTAATCTAAAAATAACTATGAAATCAAGAAAATATAACAGTTACAGCTCTATGGATTTTTAAATTACAAGAGTCGATAAAAATATTGAGTTTCTTAACTTTTCACACACGATCATTTTATCTTTATTACCTTAAGCAAAACAAAATAATGCTATCTACCTATTAGTTTTCTCCTGCTTCCTAGTCGAGGCATCTTTCTTCTGGCCTTTGTTTTCGGAGCCGAGGCTGACGTCACTGAGCGGCGAGTCCGCGGGCTTGGCGGGCTCGTCGGGCTTGGTGTCTTCGGGCTGAGCGTCGTCCGGCTTGGCAACCGCGGCGGGCGGCTTGGCAGCGGCCTCGGCAGGGGGCTTGACGGCAGCCTCAGCGGGCGGCTTCGGCTTCTGCAGGTCGGCCAGGTCCTCGAGGTCGAGCAGGTCGCTGAGGTCGATGTCGGAGGCGGCGGCCAGCAGCGAGTCGGCGGGCGCCACGGCGATGACGACGCCGTCGATGTTGAGGCGGTAGTTCTCGGAGCCGTTCTGGCGCTGGTCGTAGTGCGCGTCGCGGGCGCAGGGCGCGGGCGCCGCCGCCGCCGCCGCGAGCAGCGCCAGCACCGCCGCCTCGCACACCACGCGCTTGTAGTTGACCATCGTGGGAGGAGTCTGCTGCGCCACTGTGCGTCTGGGCCTCGCTCGCGCTCTCGGAACCCGCTATGTACCCGTTCTCGGCTGCATCTTTTATTTATTCGCGGAGATAGCGGTACAGCCGCGGCTTCGACTAACCGCACTATCCGCCCCGGCTAAACTGGAATTAGCGCAGCGGCGGCGTACAATAAATACGACTATTCTTCGTGTTTCGTAGGTAATGCCCGTAATTTGAATGAATGAATATTCTGTCTTTATTATATCATGGAGGCAGGGTAATTTTATATTCTTCAGTTATAACCATACAACTTATAAACTGTGTTTGAAACGAGGAGGTGCGGTTTAGAATTGGAATGAAGTTTTAGGTCAATGTTCAAACCTAGCAGCCTCTGTGACCCATAGGTACCATCAAGCTGAAGTTATTATTCGATAACAACAATTAATTTAATCTATTCAAAATATAACTAATTTGCCATAAATACTATTTAATATAAGTGTAAATAGATTTGCATTTAAATAAGCAAAATGTACCTTTATGAACTCTTTACGTAAACTTAAATATTTAAATAACGGTCTTAAAAAAGCTCTTTTCATAACACCCAATCATGTAAATGCATTAAATAAAATACGGCTGAACAGATATGAGGTTATTGTGAAATTCACTGGTTTGAAAACTTGTTTATTATTAAGTTAAAAGAGAATTAAAACGTACAAGTAAGTTATTAGGAACAGTTGGACATAGGTAGGTACTCGTATTAAAATCTAACAATTCCAAGTGATAGGTACGTTATCCTTATGTCGTCGATACGAGTTCCTGTGGATATTCCATTCATAGGAGAGACAATAGAATACCCATATTCACACAGGCAATCTTAAACTGTATAAGCCTCAAAGAAAAATTATCTTTAAAAAACGTACAAAGGCTCATTGTTTCACTTGGTCTCCAGTTTTTACTCGCCTCGATATAACGGCGCTGTAAGATATGACGGTGGTTACATAACTCTGCCGAGATCAATTTTTCATTACTTCCAAACCGTTACAATTACCAACATCTATTTTTAATCCAGTTATTGCTATTCCTGAGCAATGAACATGGTTGAAAAAATAAAAAATAAAAATAATACTTATTAATTCTTTATAGGTTCTACCTAATAATAGGTAAGTAGTTTTAATTATTTGTGTATGCAGTTGCAATTGAGCTATACCTAGCCAGCTTGAAGTTTTTAGACATGAATGTACCTCAGTACTTATGTAAATGAAAGAATTCATATTTATTGTTTTGTTTTTTTTTGTAATCTATCAGTGCAACAAGCAAAGAAGAAAATAACGGGCTTAAACTTTGACAGCGTCTCCTCCCATTGGGTCAGGTTAGCTTTCTAGACCTAGTCTGCAAACCAGACTATCGATTTGCTACTCCGATATGTGTAAGTCAGACTTTCACATGTCTGGGCCTTTCCCATAGAAACATTATCTGCACTGTGGAAAGCGACACCTCAGCCCTAGCGGCATTTATGAAATTAAACAATATTTTGATGAATAAAATAAATAAATGCTTTTGATTAACACACCAATTGCACAAATCTCAAAGCTTGTAGGTAATAAGGATGCTACTGATCGGATAGACATACTGAATTACTTTTCTAACCATTGGTTTTGTGGCCAGGGTATCTGACTACTAGACTAACGGGCCCGTCTAACTTCTATTGAACTGATTGACATTGCCATAGGAGATGACTTAGGTACTTGAGTAAAAGCTTATTCAACTACTATTATAAGTATAATAGACAAGAGTATTTTGCCAGCCTGGAGGTGTAAGTTCTTACAAATAACTACCACCACCAGAAGAAATAAAGAATGTGATAAACTTTTGTGATTATTCCAAAGTTGTTCATAAAGCTTTTGTGCTATATTCGTTCTTAGGTAAATCTCTTTTTTGAAAATGCTCCGTATATTAATGTCAAATACCTATGATGTGTTGTAATTAATTTATTGTCAACAAGTTGTCCTCCGGTTGTTCTGATTGGCACAGTTCGGCAACCTGTCGCAGAAGCGCTTTCGCCTAACTGTACCGCCTATACTGCGGCGAACGGTACGCTATTACTTACTTTTCGTTTTATTTGCCCTTATCTACGGATTACGGCCAGATCGTTCCGTAAAAGCACTAACTGTAATCCGGTAGTTTATTTATAATAGATTAGATTTTAATATAATATAAGTAAATGATCACAATTTATTTTCTTTACGCCATGCACAGCAACATGAATACATGGCATGCGCAGTCGACATTTTGGCGAAAAAGCTCTTTTCAAGACAGAAAAAACTATTAGCAAGTGGCGGTACATTAAAGGAAAACATTAAAAAAAACTGTATACTAAGTATTTCCGATTCTACGTACCAATAAGCTTTTCCTCCAGACCAGCTTGTAAAACCCATCAAAATTTAATATCCGAGTGGCATTAACTAGCTTATGCTAATCAGTCTTCGGACAAGTAGGAGGCATAACAGGAAGGCAACGGGACCGCGTCCACTCACCTTTCTAAAGCGATGCAGCCGGACCAGTCCGAGAGATGCCCCAATTTGGAACTAGTCTTATGGAGTTATAGCCCTACTCGCAATTATTAAGTTTACGATATCCGTTTTTTTTAATGTTGTTAAAGCATCGCAAGGCTCTAAAGATATATCCTGAGTGAACGTCATAATTCAGCGTAAAGCTTAGGTAGGTAACCTACCTAGGTATACAAAATTGGGTTTTCCGTAAGACCTGAACAAGGTGATTAGCAGTAAGAGACGAGTTTGAGTGTTTATTAAATTAGCTTAAAGTTCAGCCATTGTTTACGATTTTCCCTGTAAGCAGCGACGACGCGCCTATAGACATGTTATTTATAAGTATGTAGTTCAAAAGACAGTTCATTTAGTTTGAAACGTGCCCTAGTTCTGCAAGAATTATATTTATATTTGCTAAAATGTTGGACGGAAGTGAGCGGGTGGACACACCTTTTAATGGTATCCGAAACACTTTGCATTGGTATAAATAGGTACATAGCTGAATTAAGTAGCTTATTTAATATTTTAATAAGTAGTATGTACCTAGATACTACTTTACCATATACCAATTACCATAATCAACCATATTTTATAGCGTTCTAGGGTCTAACATTTGCCCTTAGTATTAGTAGTACCTACCCCTGGATGGCACTTTTTGGACTTCCAATACTTAGTTATTATTGCTGCGGAAATTCAATCCTTCCCCTTATGTATTGACACTATATTTTCTTAAAAACTAGCGGCTCGTCCCGGCTTCGGACGGGCACTAAACATGATATTTACATCTTTTCGAAAACTAAATATGGCCTATTGTACTCGGGGATAATGTAGCTTTCGAATGGTGAAAGAATTTTTAAAATAGGTCCATTCGTGTTTGAGCCTATTCATTACAACCAAACAAAGTTTTACTCTTTTTTTTTATATACATAATATTAGTAGATGGATATAGATGGATCAATCAAGTTTAGCTGGTTTAGCTACAAACAACTACTTAATCTTCTCGTGGCACGGGTGTCAGGTGATGGTGAGTGAAAGACGCCAGTTTCTGTGGTATTGCGGCGACTCATAGCACGTACCATCAGGGGAACGATATGATACCCGGTTGTAGTGACATTAAGAAAAACAAAATAATGGACAATTTAAAAACTTTATTCAATATCAACCCTTTTATAATAACAGCAACTTACTTTTGCTCCTAATTTTATTGCTTATATCTAATTATAAAAAATACTTCCAACTATCAACGTAATTATCATCATACGTTTATAAAAAATAATACCAATTTATGTTTTTTCTCAATATGTGCTCAATTCAATATCAAAGAATATCATTTGTTAGGAAGACAAATTTTGTGCAGACACGCTTCAAATCGGTGAATTTCCAAAAACTAAATTAAATTATGTAGGTAATAACAAAAGAACAAAACTATGTATATCTTAAAGTAATAATTGTAACTTATTTCAAACACAAATAAAGAGTAACATTCATACAAATATTCAAACCATACACATATTATTATTATGTAAGTTCACAAGGCACAAAGGAAGACGTTAACATACTCCTTCTAATATCTAGTAGGTAATCAAAAGGCACTAAATTATTTACTCTCTCTCTATTCTTCTTAATTTTTTTTGCAGTGCGGCTCTAATTATCGTCAATGATGATTCCTCATCATCCGAGCGCCTCGGAGCCTAGGGTACGCTACGACTATAATCCTGATTACATTGGAGCGACTCGACTGTCACTGACAATTTGGATCATAGTCGGGACCAATGAACATCCCTTCCGAAGCACGTAATCGTCATTCTTATCGAACAATCAGTCTGCAATGTCCTAAACAAGCTGGGAAAACCTACTCAAAATGGTGTTCCTCGTGGGATTCGAACCCACGACCTCCGAGGTTTGAGACCAGCTCTCTAACCACTACATCACGGAGGCAGTCGAGCGGCGCTAAGTATGGCCAGGGCATATCTTACGATTTAAATCTATGACCCCTGGTATCATGCGTCGATGACCCTTGCTAGTTAATGGACTCGGAGCTACAAAAGTCCTGCGGCGAGTGGTAACGATGAGGATTATGAAATTTTGAATCGGGGTATGTACAAGCTTTAGTTTGGTCTCTACGGGCCCGTTGCACGAGTCGCTAGACGAGTAGTCGCCAGGGCAGAGTGGAGGCGAGCCTTCAAACTTGTCTCAAAAGGAGACCTAAAATGATGACTACGACCGCTCTGTTAGGAGTGTCACGATCGAGAAGAATACGGAGGCGATCAGACGAGAGTGGTTTCATACTTCGGGGTAGAAGTGCCATCTAGCGGGTCACACGGAAACAGCGGAGTCCCCGTCAACCGTTGCGGGCGCGACGTCGCAGTCAGTCGTGTAGTGGTGCGCGATCAACCGCAGCGTGTGCTGGTAGAAGTTGTCTTGGTATCTGTATCGGTAGGCTGCAACGTGCAAGTAGCGCTGCAGTGCGACTGCGCAGGCGGCGGCGCCTGCACACAGGTCTCGCGCCGCGCTGCACACTGACACCGCGTAGCGCCAGATGCGTTGCGTCACTGGACATAGGAGCGAACATTATGGGGGGATCGAAGAAACATCAAAAATTGACAAGTAATTATTTGTACTTTTTCATGAAACGTGAACAAAAGTAGATCTTACGGCACGTCCGGCTCGAAGGGCCATTGAACTGTATTAAAGGAGATGGTTAAAAAAAGCCTAGAGTCGACAGAATCTTCTTATATCCGGTTCGATAGGAGTTTATAAATATAAATTAAATATATGTAAACAGATTTTTCCTAACTTATACAAGAATCTGGTAATCTAAAAAACTCATCTATATCCATTCGTTGCACTATCGCAGTATGATAGGGTAATATAATGTCGTCGCTATACGTATAACGTGTCCATACGTGTAAATGTTAGGCAGGAATCATTATAGACACTAGTTGCCACTATACGCAACAGCAAAACTTAACACTGTGAATTTTGAAAAAGTTGATTACTACAAGTAAAATATAAAGACACAAATACGCAAATAACAAATTGCATACTAACAGAAGTGCTGCATATCAGCGTCTGCGTGCGGCAGCAGGTCCTGCACTTTGTCGGCGCCGCGCAGTGCGGGCAGCGCGGCGCCCGCCAGCACGCGCGACCCCGCCGCCGTCCACGCTGCGACTATCCCCTCCACCTCGGCCTGGAGCGACTGCTGACACACAATTGAATAAATAAATCATTTTAAATAAATGCCTTGGACTAACATACCAGTTGCCTAGCCCCAAACTAAGCTCGAAGCTTGTATGGATGCTAGGGAACAGATACACATACTTCAATCTTTAAATAAAGCTGAAGAGTTTTTGATGGATAATCCATTTATTGAGGAAGGCTTTGGGCCATAGTATAACACTATGTATGCGGAAACCGAAATCCACGCGGACGGAGTCGGACGTTAGTACTTTTATAAACATCCATGACTCGAGTACAAATGTCGATGTGCAACATAGCCCCAGCGGGATTTGAACCCACGACCCTTGGTTTGGTAGCCAAGTTTTCTGACAACTAGACCAATGGATCCACCAAATTCACTTCAGTTGACTCACTAGTAGCCTTTACAACTGACATGGGCTAAAGTTCTTATTTTAAGGTGAACGTGAATAAGGTAAGGTTAGTCCAATATTATATTTATTTAAACAAAATATCATTAATAGACACATTGATATGTTACCTCACTGTCTGATGAGCTGATAGCCTGCTTCTTCAAATCATCTCTTATCACATGTATCTTATAAGCTGTAGGGATGTGCTGAAATGAAAGATTTTTGCATTTTAACATCTGACACATAAAATAATATATTTTATAATTATTATTAGTCAGTAGCATTACTTAGTCACTGATTTATCTATGCTTATACATATAAAGCTGCAAAGTTATTTTGCTTGTTTGTTTCAACGCGCTAATCTCAGGAAATACCTACTGGGTAGAATTTAAAAAAACATTGTGTTGAATAGTCCATTTGTCGAGGAAGGTTTTAAGCTATAGTATAATTTGTGCGAATATCCATAAGTGTGGAGTCGCGGGCGGCCGCTAGTTAAATTATTTAGTTACATTAGTATCTGCCAACATCAGCATCCTATGAACATGTGGTTGATCTGTAGTATCAGGCGAGAGTCGATTTAAACAGTCGGGGTACATTTCAGCGAGTACCACGCTGTTCTCGCCTCCGAGTACCACCTTTTCCTGTTCCTTAACTGCCAACTCATCCAATTTGTCGAATATCAAAGCTGCCACTCTTGGTTTTACACCTGAAATGTATGATTATTAATATTATAATGTGTCATTCTAAATTTTTATACTAGCATGTTTCAAAAGTACATATTACACAATAAATCAATTATCACTAGTTAATCTTACTTACCACACTGTTAAAATGTAAGCATGAAAATATAGAAAGATTTTACATAACATACAAATGACATTACACCTTACAATGTGATTTTAAAATTCATTTCAAATAAAATGGTAAGTTCCAAATGATTTATTTTACTTTCTTAACGTGCCTTACAAAGGAATGGAATCATCATTCTTACAGACAATCTGGTGTTTCAAGCCTTATGTCCTAACCAAACTGGGAAAACCAACTCTAAGTGAACACTTTCACTTCTCCACAGGATTTGAACCCACAACCTCCAAGGTTTTGGAGCAGAGTGCTGACTTCTACACCATGAAGGAAGTTAAAAAAAAACATGTCATACCAAAGTGCTCAGCAGCAGTGGTGCAGTCAGCATCTTCGCACCAAGCCAGTATCATCTGCAGCGCTTGCAGCAGTGAGCATTGCAGCCGGAGAAAGAACGACCCCGACCGGATGGGCAGCCTCTTGCCGCATCCATTGCAGGACCACTGCAATCTGCAACAGTTCAGTTTTATTCATACTGTGATCCTATAATGACTGTTCTAATTAATATAATATGATTTCAATTAAGCTGTAGAATAACAATAATTGTGAGGAAACCAAATTCGACGCAGATGGAGCAGGCAGCTGCTAGTAAAATAATATAATCACCAACGGTTAAAACAAAAGAAATATTAAGCATTAAGAAAATACCATACCTGTCTTTAACTCTATATGGCTTGCAAACTAGTTGGCAGTCTGGCTGACCGGAAGGACATTTGAGTGATTTTGGTAGAAGGCCAAAACTCTGCAACCTTTCTATAACAACTTTCTCTAAACATTTCTCTTCAGAATGAGTTATTAAGTTGAGATATTCCTTTAAATTGCTGAAATTGAACGAAACATTGTTTCAATATTTCATAATTATATCACATATAAATATGGTAAATGTTATATGTAATGTTAAAAGTATGTTTATCTTAATTGTATACTTACTCTGGACTTGTTTGAAAGGGAAGGAATTGTTCAACTTCTTTTTTTGAGGTATCGTAAGTCGTAGAATCAGCTTCCATCTTTGAACACCACTTTAAACAAATATTTTTAGCATTTTTTAAATTCCATCCTTCCTAGTTTTACTTACTTTATTTAAATGAAAATATTTTTAATTTTATATTCTTCCTGTATTATTTTTGTTTGTATTGTCTGACAGTGACGGCTGAAAGCAAAGAGTAATATAGGCTGAAAGATGCGGGCAGTTTGACTTTTTCCTTCTTAAAAAAATATTACTCCAAGGAGTTACATAACTTGAGGCCTCTTACAAAGTGTGCGGAATTCGGAGAGTCAATCAAAATGTACCTTTAAAAAGACTTAATTTAAAAAAAATCCGGTAATTAGCACAGCCACAAATGGCGCAGCGGCTTTACTTTCCTAGTTCACAAACTGAGAAAAAACAATGGTTTTAAATCAAAGTTTAAACGCACATCCCACGGTACTTTATAATTTTAGTATCTGTTCTGCTGTCGTAGTTATAAAAAAATCAAACTGTCAGTCAAAGTTGACATTTGTCGTTTATTGAATTTGTAGAATTTTATTTAGCGTTTGGCGTGGTTGTGTTGTCAATTTTATAGAAGCGTGTGTTCCTTGTATCGTATTTCGTCAATTCCATGTTTTTTTAATTTATAGAATTCCATCAATTAAATTACTTTACAGGCAGATATAAATTTTAAGTGTAATAAATTCAGTCAGTAGCTGTCACTAAACAACATCGAGTGGAGGTGTCTAGCAGGTACGTGTTTTATATTTTATTTTACTACGATCAAAGCCGATCTAAATAAATGTACATTATATGCTCAATCAATACATGCGAAAAATCTATCAGCCAACCTGCCTTATAATTGTGTGATGTTCAGTGTTTTACAAACTTTACCTGGGTTTATATTCATGCATTATTTAGGTACCATAGAATGTACATTTAATATTTATCTTAATGTATTAAAATTGATCTAAAATAATAGGTATTTTTTATAATTTACTTCGATGGTGTGTTTTCTATGTAATAAACAACTGTAAAATTAAATGTCATCGACAAACATTTGAAAAAAATGGTTATATATATATTAATAATTTTATAAGATACTTGTCTTCCCGTCCTGTTCAGAAATGTCATAAACAGAAATAGAAAATATACCTTCTAAGTGTGTAGGGTGTTATTAGCTTCGTAAGTAATTATCACCAGTTCACAATGGATTCTATTGGCTCTGTTCTCCACGTAATGAATTAATCACATGTTTCTTTGGGACCATTTAATTGCCAGTTATCTACCTAGCATTGAAACCAATATAATTTAATTGTGCTGAGTAGTTAATAACATTAGTGCGTCTTGAAATAATTTTCCTGTTTATCTAAGACGTAATAATATATCATCACCGCTGGACACAATGGGCTTACCAAACAATTTTCCTTATTTAGAAAGATAAACCAAAACATTTATTTTACAAGCATTATTTGAATAATATATTTTTTGAGTTTGTATATACAAATTACATATGTATGCCTCAAATTTTAAGTTTATCAATTAATCTCTAAGCATTATTGATCTGCTGATTGTAGGCCACATCACTTTTGAAAACATCTAAAAAGGTTGTTAATGCTATTACACCAGTGCATTTCAAAGAAAACCAGAAAACTTTGCATCAATAAAAAAAAAACGTGATCTTAATTCATGTAGAAGTTTGTTCGTACAATAGGCACTTTTAGTTTTAGTTTTTTATATATAAAATTCGAAAATCTAAATTTATTTATTTATTGGGAAACTTATAATGTTGTATAATTGTGGTGTTCTCATGTACAAAAGTGAAATTGGAAATCATTTTTCTTAGAAAGTTAGTTTGACAATCCAGAGCTCTGTGGTCTGTCTTCTCCAAATTTAAAACGCTTGTAAGTGCAAAATTCATTTGAACATAATATTATTTTCACATGTAAGTAATTTCCGCGTGGCGGTCGTGATTAAGGGCAATAGCTCGTCGCTGACGCAACGCGCGTATTCTGGGCGGCAAAAGAACATTATGGCCGTAACTGCCGCGTTGAAATCCAAAACGACTCGGTGAAATAGCTAGTCGCCACTGGAATACTTCTGAAGCCAAGTAACAAAAAAATAGTATGATTAGAGGTAGTAGATGTTCCAAAGCGATAGAAGATGCCAAAAAAGTTACATTAAAAACTATTTTAATATTGTTATTCTAACATGAGAAAAAATATTATAGAAAACTTAATTTTGACTGTCAGTGTTTCAAGTGACTTAAGTGTGGTGTGCGTGTGACTATTGCTCTCATGGACAATTTTCGAGAAATTGTACGTACATTAAGCTATTATTACTCCATTCAAGTGATAATTAAAGAATTTCTGATCATGATAACAGTGCTTCTGATTAAAATTGCGCAGGCTCTTCTAACAATAAACTGTAAACCGTGCCATTGACGTGGGTTTCGCAAGTGTGACACTGAACTGCGACATAAAATATGTTGTTTCTTCCAATTCTTGCATTTGCCATGCAGTGAGCATTATAGGCAGATATTTTATCATATCAAAAAAAAACATTGTTTGCTGGAGAGAAACGATGAAGAAACCAGATATTGCGCCGTCAATATTTTATACGGGAGCTTCAATGTGAACGGGTCATAAGGAGATGACCGTTAAATATGATTTACACGCGCTGACGGAGTCGCGAAAAGAGCACAAGTCCTTATTAATTTCCTTAATTCTCGTTCGATGCATAACATAAGGTCAATAACATAAATAAGACTTTAAGTCGTAGGTATCTTTCCGAAAGCTAATTTAATTATGATAATACTACCTATGTAGTTTTTACCGGTAGCCGCGGGGCCCAAGTAACTCCTGTTTCATCCCATGGGAGGATTTAATCGGGATAAAAAGTATTCTATCATCTAAGTCAGCCCACACCATGACTGAATACCAAATTTCATCAAAATCCATTCTGAATTTTCAGCGTATAAGTAAGAAGTATGATGATGCGTTTTAAGATTTGTATACTATCATATAAATGTTATCTTGTGCATTGTTTCTAAATTTGGCAAGCATGGTCCTTAAGCCATGTGTGGGCGGGAGTAACTGTTTATAGAGTGAGTCAACGCACGCTGTTACTCGCAACGGTTAAACTTTGGTGGAACTTTAATTGATCCACATATTCTGATCCTTTGTTTATACAATCTACCATGGTTTAATCTATAAATTTCGTAATCTACAACTTTAGATTATATAGTAAATTAAAATACTCGTAATGATCAATTGTCAGAGGAAAGCACTAACACATCATAATCATCAGTCAATCGCGTTACACAAGACCGCAGTGAAGTAGCACTTCGTAACTGTTGTGCTATGTTTCTGCTGGTGAGTTAGGTTGCCAGAGGTCAGTTGGGGAGGGTATGGGGTTAAGGCCGGCAACACATCAACGATACCTCTGATGTCGCGGATGTCCATGGGCGGCGGTGATTGCTTACCATCAGGCGACCCGCTAATTCGTTTGCCGCCTCTGACATAAAAAAAAAATCGCAGTTCACTGCTGGTCTTAGGGCTAGGTCTCTCCACTGAGCCCGATCCTCGGCGACTCTAACTGGTGCTCTTAATTAAGTAAACAATTGTTAATAATCTTTTCGGTGACTTGTGTAGTATATCACATGTAAGTATGAATGTATTGCACAGGTCTCTCTCTAATCGTTAATGCAACTACGAGTAGTTGTTCTAATATTTATTATTTTGGGATCCCGCTACTTAAATCATCTGTCATAGATGTAAAGGCCTATGTATGTATGTAGTATCGTTCTTGTACATTTTCAAATAGGAATTAAATAACACTAACAAATGGTTCCGTTCATGCACTTAACAACGTGACTTTCAGCTGCAATTAGCTGAAAAGTTATTTCACTGCAACGAACTATTGTTATGCTAAATGTGTCTTTTGTTTCACTGTGACCTTGGCCATTTGCGAATACGAAGAATATAAGTCAACCAGCACGCCAACCCAGAACAATTCGAAAGAATCGTTTCGTGTCTTTCGGTCATCAGTGTAATCCATGATAAATGCTTTTATTGCGTTCCCAAATTGGTACATAATATAACAAATGTGTGTGTACATTTAGCAGTCTGCAATACCACTGATTGGCATGGTCTAAATTTTAACAAGAGAATTGCGACTTGCTAACTTATTTCATCGGTTAAGTCATCGTTCTTACGTGTTACAGTTCATTAAACGTGAACAGTGTTGTTTTAGTATACAGTGCAACGCAAATTACTTTGTGCAGTAAATTACGTTATATTTCTTTACATCAAAAATGGTACCGTAACTGTGACAAATTGATGTGGTTTTACAGTGTTTGGTAGCTGGAGTAATAATATTTTCTTATAATGGCTCTGTAGTCGTAGCGGGTTCACCTTTACGGGCTGTAACCTTTCCTGTTTGTGCACCTGCCATCGCGTCTCTGGCTGTTGACCTGGATATGACTTATTGTTAGAAACAGCAATATTTATAGGGCTCTCGCTCTTAATCAACGCCTACGAGAACGACACTTTCCTACTCTCCATATCAGGAACAACTTTCTATTGTTTATTACCTTTGTGCGGATTCAGTTTCGTATTCCTTATTTAATATCTCACTGTCTTCGTTTGTCATTTAGGTTTCTTGTTTATATTCCTTCCTTTCATTTCTACCTCGCATAACAAACAGTTTTGTACCAGTTGGTATTTAGCTTTCTTTACGTTGGAAATTCTTCGTCCTTTATTTTGGTACCGGTTGCCTTGAATGCATTTATATCTACCGCAATTATCGTTACTGTATTCAGTTTTATTGGAACATTTAAATCACGCATTTTATTCGTTAAACTAAATCCGTTTACGTGAATTTCGGCTGGAGTGAATTTTACTTCACGAAATACTCTCGATTTAGAACGCTTAAGTGTGCCATTACAAATTACAACTGTCTGATTTTAATTACGAAGTAATATACCTAATGGGTCTTAAGTAAGGACCTGTCTAGGTTGATTAAAACCATTCTCTCTCGAGCGATGGGCCGGCGATCGTTCATAGAAACTGTTTAAGTGCATGAACGGAAATAGAAACGCGTGTCCGTCGATTTGTTCAGTTGTCTCCTGGAAATAGGGACGTATATTACAATAAATAAACATGGTTTCAATTTCTTCCTGAATCTAGTGATTAATCGAGGCTTCCGGCAACTGACCCCGCAACAAACTGGACCCGCGGTGCCAGTTGCCGGATTTATTAAATTCTTATATTTTCCTCCGGCGAGTGGCCCCACTCATATATGTATATGAAAATCTATTGTTCGAGCTAAACGAGTACAGTCAATCGAAAAATTGTTTAAAGTTGAAATCAAGAAAAAACCTTTGGTTTTAAAATATCATTTATTTATAGAATAAGATACACGATAAAAGAACAACGAAAAATAATCAACAATTTACATACAAATATTAACTAGTAAGTTATTTATCACAAAATCAGCCTTAACGATGTTAAAATGTAATAAAGGTATACACATAAATCAACGGAATATATAGTCTATGATCACAGATAAAAAATATAAAAAATTACCGTCATATAGCTTCACATAATCAGTCTTAATGATTTTTGTTATCTAACTCTCTTATTTAAAATTTGTACTTACAAAATTAACAGGCAACAATCACAATTACTTATAATTTCAATTATCGCTTATCAGAATTAGTATTAATTACCGTTGGTTTATTATTTAAAAAATAATAGAAATATAATCAACATCAGCTAATTATTAAAAGTCAACTTAGCAAATAAAACAATTTTACGTACGTTCAGGATAGTGTTTATCGTAGTCTGTCCAAACATTGCTTACACAGATAGAAAAACTAACACAATTAATAATAACAAATAATCAACATATTGAATACAAAACTAAGAAAACTTATACTTTGTAAAACTATTTCAAACACTTTTTCGCTTGACAGTACTGGTCTTGGCTTGAACAATAGATATTTTATTATTAATATATAGGTGGGTCCAGTCGCCGGAGGAAAATATAAGAATTTAATAAATCCGGCAAGTGGCACCGCGGGTCCAGTTTGTTGTGGGGTCAGTCGCCGGGAACCTCATTAATCAGCTGGCTGCAGTAACCCCATGTACATTAATTTGTCCCTCTAAACTCTAAACGTTGTCACAATTGATGTGTTCTGATAGGTACTATTTACTCTTAATGTATAGAGACTGGTGACTGTCATTTGTTTCCTATTTTCATCTAAACACAGTTTCCCTGTGTAAAAGCGGACGTCTTGGTCAGGTTCTATAAAGTGACCGTGTCCATGACGAACGGGTTCAGCCAACCCTGTGTGCAGCTATGCGCGGAACGCGGAGTCTCTCCGGTGTTATAATTAGCAGACCGCCCTTTACGGTATGCCGTATTGCCGTGCCTACTCCGCGATTCCTGGAACTAATTGTCACTTGTCTTGAGGACTAGTGCTATGAAATCGGATTTAGCTCTGTGTTCTTGCATACTTAGAAAGGCATATCATGTTGTTTCGACTCTCACTTGATTAGTAGTACAATATTCCCCAGTCTCCTGCAGTCGCCCTTTGCCGTATTGCCGTGCCTAGATTCGATTCGTGGAACTAATTGTCACTTGTCTTGAGGACTAGTGTTACGAGATCGGATTTAGCTGTAACTGTGTTCACGACACCAGTTCTCGCATAGGTAAAGCACATAATATTGTCACTCTCACTAATTTTGTACAAATTCCCCTGCAATGCGCTCTTCCCGAATTCAAGAAACCTCCAAGTCTCATTCGAGTTTCTCAAGGACCTCCTTGTGTCTTCGAAAAATTTAAGTAACTACTTATTCTTTATTGTATTTTATTACTGTCAACAACTAGTTATGAGTTGTACAAACCTTCATGGTCATAGTGATAGTATTTAACTAGAAAACTATTACTTACAATGTAATAGTTTACAAACAACGTGAATGAAAGAATAAAAGACAAATAATAAACATGACAGCAAAAATGCCTGCTTTTCGCACTAACAAACATTCATGTAAATTACATATTAAAATATAATAGCGTAAATACATACATTTTCATGTTAAGAGGTTGAATGCACTTAGGATTATAGCAGGATAAACAAGTATTACTCATAAAACAAATGGTATTTGGTAAATATCGCAAAGTAATAAAATACCATCGAATTTACATAAATTAACATTCATTTCAATAAGCTTAATATAAAATTACCATGCAATCTACGTCAGAATGGAGTTTGTATGTTTTTGACTAAAAAGTTTCAATGTAATCATAAATAAATTCATTGGACTAACACACCAATTACCTAGCCCCAAACTAAGCTCGAAGCTTGTACTATGGATGCTAGAAAACGGATAGACATACATAAATACTTTTATAAACATCCATGACTCGAGTACAAATACCGATGTTCATCACACAAACATTTGCCCCTAGCGGGATTCGAACCCGCGACCTTTGGTTTTGTAGCCAGGGTCTCTAGCCACTCGACCAACAGGCCCGTCAATCCGCCGTAAATCATATTATAACTTTTGCCAAAGAACTTCGTTCCTGTTTATTCAACAGTTCTTTTGTGTTAGCAACAGAATATGTTATTTAATGGCGCTGAACCACATACCACTTTGCCATTCCGTCTGAATTTTCCGTCAGAAAGAATTCAGTACATTCTGAAAAGAAAATAATTATTCGAGAATATCAGCATTTAAGGTACCTAAATAAAAATTGTTTTGTAAATTATAGCTTAACCGTTTTCGTTCGAAATCATCGTATTTTATATCTGTATTTTTACTAAGATTGTTTTATTGTAATTGTTTAAGGCTTTCGACAATTTAATTGTTAATTATTTCCCACTGAGAGGCACAAAGCGTCGGACGAACCGTGACCAAGAAGCATGCTAATTCGATTAAAATCACTTTCCATCGAACTTGATTGAGCTTGATTAAGTATCAAGGCCACTATTTAATTAATCTGTTTTTATAGTATCATTAATGATGTCTATAAGTTAAAAGACCGTGAATAAAATACCTACAAATTGCAGATTCTTAGACTTTGCATAGTGTGCTTCAACGTATGAGAGATTAAGTGTTTGAAAAGGCTCAAGTTCTAGACCATAAAATAATGTGTTGTTCAATATTATTATTTCTCATTTACCCTTTAATGCGATCTCTTAATCCTAAGTTCTACAACTCAATTTTCAATTAACTACTTAATTATTTATCAAGACTTGTATCTAGCTAGAACGTAACTTATGTAACGTTCTACGTACAAGAACCGTCTGCAACACATTTCCTCGACGACAGGAAGATGCGCACGCGCATTTGTATCCGCGTTCACTAATTACTATTTTGCTCTATAATAACCGCGCATCAAATTGCACGCTTGAGAAAGTATGGCAAAAATATCAAATTATAAATCAATGACTTGCCTTTAGTTGTAACGTATCTAGTGGTTTCTGATTCAGCTAAGATGTGAGGTGGATATCAGTTATCAGAAATTGGTATTACATAGTCTTCAATTCTTCATAGATCCGCCGGTTGAGCTTTGTGGGTCACTGAATACCATAAACTATAAAATAAAACAGGTATCATTATCGTCTTCCAACTAAAAAATCGTGCATGTAATAGTCGCGATCGTGATAGCATTTCCAAACAGTAAATTAATTGTAGACAAGAATTACTGTTCTCATTTGAACTTTCACCCATACAATAGGCATTAAATTGATTTTCTTATGGCCCACAGAGGAGCAATCAATTATGTCATCTGTAATTATGATTCTGTAACTTCGCGGAAATATCTATGAGAACAGACTGCACGTAACGTTCCGTTTTTATCTTATCGTGAAAACTCGATAGAGTTAGTTGCATGCTGTAGAGTTGTGTCATGTATGTACGTTTTCACCTCGATAATTAATACAATTTCAGCATACATACGAGTGTAATTTGGGCGTTTTGTACAGCAGTAAACGCATTTCGTGTCACGGTCCCCGCGTAACTCGCCGACCTCTCGGGTCTGCGGCACGCAGGCTCCGCAGCCGGATCTGGGTCATTCGGGCGCCACCCGAATATCACAATCGCTTCGACTGATCCGACAAGGAGCTAAACCTTTAACATATGGTTTTCGAGAATCGGAAAAAACGAAATTAGTAGAGTGTGGTAACGTAATAACTTTCTGTGTTTTTGTCTGTGTCTAGAGATTTATACACTTCGATTCTTGCCAATAATACGAAGATGATATGAGATTTTACGACTACGCGAAGTCGTCATAAGTAGTATCATTTGCATGTCTCAAAATAATATCTTTGCAATTACTAATATGTACATACTCGTAGTATCTAAACGTTTTGGTACGAGAGCCCACGACCAAAACCATGTGTCATAGCAATACGGCAAAAACCCTATAAAATCGTTAGATTGTATGATTCTGAACCCGACTAGGTGTGTAGTAACGGTCAAAAGTGTAGCAACTGCGTGGGAGGCCATTTCTGCTGTGTCAAAAAAAAAAGACAGTCGGTATTATAGCAATACGTCTGATAGTGAAAATGTACATAGATTTTATAATTGTATTACGAAAAAGTTTGTTTTCAGACATTTTGCGCGTAGCATATAGCCTGAGCGCATTTTTAAAAATGTCAACAAATTTACCCGACCTGTATCATAGCAATACGGATAATTTTTTTTTCAACTTTTCGTATTGCTGCCATGATTACCAAAAACCTGTTTTCAGACACTTTAAGTGTAGCATATACTCCCAAAAACGAAAATAACGAGACGATCGAAGACGACGATTCCGAATCCGACAGCGATTGAATACGAGAATATTTTGTAACTTTGAATAAACCGTGTTTTTTTCAACTTCATCCCAGTTTCCTTTTGTGCGATTTATTTCAGTCCTTCAACTTCAATGTTACGGTTTCGGGTAAATTCTTCGTTAATTATCATCTAATAAATTCAGGGTCGCAACGTATTCATTGGTTTGTAACAGAAAATTCAAGATGCCTCAATACGATTTTTAAATGATATCTGAGTATCAAAAATTTGTCTGATAGAGAAGGTGCTACACTTAATTTGTCTGATATAAATTTTTTGCACATGTGGACAACTTATTTTATCATGTCCAACAATTTTCAGACATATTGCTATGATACCGATCGGTAAAATTTGTTAACATTTTCAAAACGGTCTCAAAATTTAATGCGTTCACATTTCCGTCTGAAAATTGTTTTGTTCGCATCAAATAACCAAAATTTACTAATAAAAAAAAATTTCAGACGTATTGCTATGAGACATTTTTTTTGTCTCATTTTTAATTTTTTTAAGTGATTTTACGGGTTTGCGCTACACCACTAACGTCTGAAAAATATGTTTCTGGTATCTCAGAACTATCATTCAACTACAGTCAGCAAATCAGACATATTGCTATGATGCAGTTCGGTAAAATTTTTGACAATTTTGAAAATTCGGTCAGATCAAACGCTACGCGGAAAATGTCTGATATTGGTATTTTCGAGTTCAGGATAATCGTATCTATCGATTTGATGCGGTTTTGGCCGTATTGCTATGAGACAAAAATTTTGGTCGTGGGCTCTCTTACTATTTCAACATTCGATTTACTTTGAAAATATGCTTCAGGTCCTATAAAATATACCTCCACTAACGCCTCAGCGATTTCCTGCACGTGCTCTTTTGTGCATTACTCACGAGCTTATTCACATTATAGTTTTATCTCGATGAGAAATATTTTGTCTTTAGTCGGTGAGCTGGCGAAGCGATTGTGTCGCTACATGTTTCATTTTGTTGCCTGTCACACGGGCTATTTCAAAACTGATGATTGTTCCAACCGACTAGACGATAATTTTATTTTTCTTCTCTTTTGTTTAATTGATGCGGTAAATTTTAAGGTACACCAATGAAACAAAATTTGAACCAAATAAACAAATAAATGTCATCATTTAAAAATGCAAATAAAACTTGTATGACGTTATAATATCATATTTTTCTACGAATATCTTAAGGAAGTTTTTGTATTATTTTCATGTTTGCACTGGTTTTATTACTGTATTGGATTTCGTATTTTTATTTAATTAATATACAAACAAATTATTTTTTCTATCTTACATTTTTATCGTGCACAGCTACAATAATATTTGCGCTCTCGCCATGTGGGTCTTCTTCGTAAAAAAACAAACATACGAATAATATAGTACCGTAAAACTACTACAGATGGTATACTCGTAATAGCTAATATCATTGAACCTTTAAAATCAGTGAATCGAATCTAATTTGTTGGTCATTGTTTGAAGAGGATGCGTTTCTAGTAGTTAAAGAGCAATTACTTATGTGATTCCCACGCATAATTAATTTTGTAAATCATTGAACATCAAGTATTATAAATGAAGCGTAATGATTATGTGATTTTAGTTTTCTTGTGTGATACTAATTTGTGTTAAAAACCCTATAGATGTGTCCTCATGTGTTTTTACATTCAACTTGAAGTCTTGGCTATAATTTTATACATACAACAGAAATGTGATAGCGAATTAAGGTTTTACTAAATCAAAAATGCCAGATCTTGAACTGTATAACATTCACAAATAATTTAAAAGAATAATAACAAAAGAAAACACCACCATTGAATTTGAAACAAAACAAAGTGTCAAACCTGCGGTTGTCGCCACACACAGCGATGGACTCGTCACCGATGCGGATATTATTCATCTAAACCTCCTGTTGTAAAATTAGCACGAACCTTCATTTCATTGGTCTTTTTCTATCGATTTGCGCAGATAATACTTTGGCAACCACTCCAGACTCATTAATCTTCTAAACGAAACACCCACAAATGTCCTTTTTTCGCTGAATAAGTTTAATGATGTTGTATCAAGGAATTGAAATGAATTACTCGTCGTTCTTTAGATAAAAATATAACGGCATTTGTGAATATGTGTTATTCATTGGATTTGCCTGATTCATACCAAATATTTTTTCTTATTCGATAATAAAATCAGGTCTATTTGTTTTTATTAAGTTAACATGGAGATGTGACCTTTTTATGAAATCCGTGAAGTATGAAATGAAAGTTATTCGGAAAATATTTTGCGTACATTGCGTACCTATGCGTAGGTATCTGAATATTTTATCCTTAAAAGGTCAAATGGGCCATGCTTGTGAATTTGTCCGCATGTATTCTTTTAAAACACGATATTAACTATATGGCACTCTGTTCGATTTTTTCCTTATGTTCCAATATAGGTACTGAGTCTTTGAAATCGTTTATAATAATTAAATGTAAAACATTTTCCCTTCGTTAATCTAAACCGTAGCTGAAATTCGATAACGCGCTGTTATCTTAATAATTCAATACATTAAAGCGATGGCAAAAATTGGTAACGTGAAACTGAAAGCTTAGTAATACCAAATAAACTCAGTTTTTGTAAATTATTTGCAAATTCAATCGAGTTAACTAATCAAAGGATTTGATCAAATTATTCTTATTGTTATTAATAATAATTGGATGAAATTATTCACGTTTCAAAGCTTTTTATGTAAGCTCCTCGCGCTCTACCGATGTGTCATTTTGAAAGTAAGATCGTGTGCAAAGTAGGTACTTACTCGTATTTTACAAATCGCTTCAACTTTCGGGTCACGTTCTGAACGCAGTTTTCATTTCTTCTTTAGACATACCTCTTGATTTACCTCGGAATCCATAAAATGTGTATCGATAAGAATGAAAATGCTATGTAGAGTTTACGCGAGACGCGAGTTTGGGATCATAAAACGGCACGGTATTATAAAGTTATTGGAAACCTCATGCTAGAAGGTTAAGTTCGGTAACCCCATGAAAAGTTTTGTTTCCATGAAGCGTATCCTTGATAACGCTATTATCGTGTATTGAAAGCTTTAGTTTGTTTTCATTGTTTGATTGTGCGTAGGCAGGGCCGAGTGATCCCCCGCGGTTTGAGTTCGTCGCTGAGGTAGTTTGTCGCGGGCCCGTGTAAGCGCTGGTCGCGTTCACTTTCCGCCTGACGCTGTCAGCTACCGGCTAACACCTCTGTCAGTTGACCAGCTGACACTTCTGTCAGCTAACCGACTGACACTTCTGTCATCAGTTCGTTTCCTTTGTACCCCAGTTGGTTTTGTGTGTGTATCGGATTTTTGAAACTAGTTTTCCAAAACGTTGTTTCATATTGATATTTCGGATTGAAATGTAAGTACAAGTTTATTTATTAGTATCGAACCATTCTGTTATCTTCGATAATACGCACGGCGATAATTGTTATTCCCGTTAACAGATAAACATTATAGCAGTAATAAGTAAACGATAGCAATAAAAATAAGTAAACAGTAACACTGAAATAATTTTGTAAATAAATAGAGGTTGCTAATCGGACAATTATTAATCTTATTGTAAAGTTTATATTATTACTAGCGGCCGCCCGCGACTCCGTCCGCGTGGATTTCGATTTCCAATATCCTATGTGTTATTCTGATGTATAAGCTATATTGATAATTCATTCAAATCCATTCAGTAGTTTTTACGTGAAAGAGTAACAAACATCCATACATACAAACTTTAGCCTTTATAATAGTATAGTATTAGGATTGAACCTTAACAGACCATTCACGTCGAAGTGCAGTACCTAGGGTAAAAGAATATTTGAAATAAACGCTTTGACATTATGGTCTCTTTTTTTCCCTTAAGCATATGCTTTAAGGGAAAAAAAAAGATAAATAAAGAGATAAAAAAAGATATAAATCTATATAGATTTATTTGAAAGCTTTCAAAAGAGCATCGTCGCCTCTGTACGAACGAAATCTTTGTCCAGTTTCCCTCATTACTCCAACAATCATATATGACCTTATTTGCCATACAATTTTAATATGAACAAGGTGTTACTGCAGCAATATGCATTATGCGTGCGGTACTTAGCACTTTCAGCGCGGGTACGGACCGGTTTGAAAGTGAGGGTTTTGTTTAAGTGCCGGTTTACTAAATAGTGGTTGTAATATTAAGGACTCTTTATGAAATAAAGTCGCTGAAAAAGAAAGCTTATTATTATCTTTCGATCCAATGAACGAGTATGATGTAATTTTTGTTTCGTAATGAATCAATGTATATAGATTTACTTATTGTGCCTAGAAAACACATCATATCATATGATTGGTATGACAGCGACACGTGATGTTATGTTGATCTTAATCGGTATGTGGTATATTTTTTATTACTTACTTTACCGGTATCGGTAGGTTTCGCATTAAACATACCATACCTATCATCATTAGCCTATCGCAGTCCACTGCTGGACAACCTGATCCTCGGCGAGCATACCCAATTCACGTAATTTTAAAAGTTTTTACGCTGTGCACATGTTAAAATTATACAGTTAGTTAAATAATAACTGGTTTCTCCATTGTTGCCAAATAAGATCAAGTGACCAACCAACATAACAGCCAGGTTTTCTTATCCCGGCATAATCAAACCGCTTTTCTGCAATACGGAAGTGCCACTAGAACTCACCGGTGTTTTTGATGAATCTGAAATGTATGTAATGACATTTTATTAAATTTCATTGCCATTGTCCTACTTACATTGGTTAAAATAATACATAAAGCAACTGCCACTGTTTTGAAACAAACATTTAAAAGTTTAAGCAGTACATAAACTAGACACAAAGACGCTTTAAACAGTTGTACAATAAAATCATATTATTATAATTTATGGTTCCCTACTCGTTTAGGTAATAAGAATTTGTGTTGAAAGATCTCTGATTTACCGTATCGAATATTGCCGAATTTCTTAGTTTACCTCGGGATAATCGAAAAAGAATGACGAGTTATATTATATTTGAGTATTTACGTATACTAATGAAAGCCAGAGCTTAGTAGGTACTTATACCCCTAATAAAATTAGGTATGTTCTTAAATGACAGAAGGATCTGATTCATAAACGAATACCATAATAGTATATCAATAATCCACTTCCATAAATATAAACCACACTGTTGCAACATCATGTGCAGTCATATGGAATCTATTAACTCGACCGGATACGAAAGCAAACCGTTTATCTCGACAATTATCAAATTCGATATTGCCTGGCTTTCTACTGTCATAGAATAGTAATGAATATTGCATGTACCTAGCCTAATAGACGTAAATAAATATTCGTGTTGAGATAATATCAGAAACGTAACAACTTCTAAGTTTATGAGTAATACTTTGTGGATAAAGCTAAGCTAATCCCTGAGGGGAAGTTTTAATTGTTAGAATGTTGATAGACGATCATGGGAAACTTTTAAATAAGCATTGTCTTAGTGGTTTGTAAGATATTTAATGTGCCATACGAAAGAACCCAGTACCTAGGTACTGACGATTCGCCGAAAAAGTATTGACTATTATATATTTTATGTTGTAACAAACAATAGTCCTCACTATTCTCATTTATCTACACGGCGACTAAAGCCGCACAAAAACGAATATGATTTCAGCCTCTTCTATTAGACCTGCGCAACTTGCGGACCGCTAGCTCGTTGATAATAAATATGGCATCTACTTCATAATGCAGAAAAAAAATAGTAATTGAATACTCGGAAGACCAACATTAGCGCGCCGGGCGTCGAACCCGTTAACTCGTTTTTAGAACGACGACCTTGCACTCGCCGAGATTCAGCTTAGTCTAGAAATTCAGAACAATGTGTGATTGCCAAAATGTTGAATGCAATGGCATGTCAACCTACATAGAAGGCTGTTGGCGTATTTATTGGTTGAAGTATGCAATACACGAGAGGACTTACTTTCCCGTTGCAGTATACATATTTTAACATTAATTCCTACGGGAACATTATCAATAAATCGTGGGTTAAATTCCCTAGAATAATTAGGCTTTGATTTTTGGGAGCCTTCTCTCCATCTTGGGAGGCTTTCTTCCTGCGATGGACTGCAACAGGCCGATCGTGCGTGATGATAACTGGGCCTAGACACATTTGCATTATTTAAAACATTGACATTCAATCTAGCTGAAAGACGAACATAGTAAAGCTTGTATACTATAAAACGTTAAGCATATCACATTACAATCCAAACATTCCTTATTTGATGCAGTTTCTAGGCGTGCTGCGATTTTTATTTGTCTTAAATCATGAAGACATAAAAAGTACACACACATTCACGAGTTAAATGATACAAAAGGCAGCGTCCGGCTTTCAAATGAATCGACCGTTACTGGTAACATGCTCACAAAGGCGAAATCATTAATTATACACCCGTTTTGGGAACACTGTGAAATGTCTCGAGAGGTATAATCGTAATCACGTCCAATATTGTTTTAATTTTTGCCTTCTTCAAAAATCTGTGACTTGCACAATATGTTATTTCAAGCATATCGTATAAATAAGTCTAGTACGTCTTAATATGAAGCCTTGTCCAAATTCAAAGATGTATCTCATTGCTGTTAATTTATCATCGTTATCCGCCGCGTTGACCGCAAAAACTGGCCTTTCTTGGCGATGACGCCATCCTAGTGCCGTAAGATTGTGCTTCATCTTTTTTTGTGGACGGCAACAAAGTCAAATTTCCTCAACTGTGTAAATTGCAATTTTGCAGTAGATATTAAACTAAGACTTGGAATTAATTAACTAGTATTGTCTTTAGCCTCCTCTTCGTTCAGTCGTAAACCTCATTACCAAGGGACTTGTGTGATCTTTATATGAAATGAAACATGACGACTTTGTTGGGTTTCCTCACGATGTTTTTCTTCACCTTAGGGCTGATACGAATACCGCACATAGTTCTTACTGGTCTTTATTTCTATGTTCATCTTGCATGACCATAGAGAGAACAGGCGCAGGACCAACCTTACCTTCCGAAGCACGGAGGAGCTCCAGATACAAATTTTCGGTAACCCATCCGATGGCTGGCCTCTGCGAAAGAAAATAACTTTGCAATAGGAGGCCGAGCGCTAAACACTGCGCCATCGAGTTTCTCATCCAGAACTAAAATAAGAAGAATATGAATTATTCAAGAAAAGTAAAACATTTCTCCACCGGATTTTCCACTTGGTACCAGTGTTGTTGCCCTATTTCCCTTAGAGAGGCGTGACTAGGGCATCGCGAGTGTGTCGCCTCCGCGTCTGCGGTTCTGTTTACCCTTTTCATCTCAACAACCGCTCAATGCCAGCGTGCTTCACTGTTTGGAGAAGCAAAGTTTGCAGGGTTGCGTATTCAATTACTCGCCACATATTTTAAGAGGAGACGATATTTGAATATTTAAGGGTGAAAGTAAAAGTGTACGTAAGTCGCTGGCAATAAACTTATATAAAGTTAAAAACCCCTTCAGTCTACTTGCCTTAAATCTCAAATTATTAGTTATTTTATATACGGTAACCAACGGATGTTTGCACTAAAATAATAAGTTGTCTATTGTTAATAATAATTTGTCTAAATTCTTAAAAGCTTTAAAAGCTTTCCTTATGTGAACATACATTCATAAGTAAGAATACTTTTTTTTCTGCGGTCAAAAAACTATCAGACTCATCTCATTACTTTCTCTTTAATATAAGAAGCCATTTTCTGATAACTGTTAATCAGTTTTATCTCCTCCCTTTTCACAGCTAATAATCTTAAGTCTACAGGTTTAGTAATAAGGAAAATAATAACTTCTCAGATGTGAGATTATGTTCTTACATACATTAGATAGTAGATACTATATTAATATGTAAGGTTTCTGTATGTTGAATAAAATATATGAATACTATTTTCCATTATACAATAACCGTCGCAGTTTGCCAATATGCAGATGGCTTCACTTCCTCGTAATTGCTTCGACCTGGTTGGCACTCTCAATTTATTTACGTGATAACATATGTATTTAATTTGAAGGTGAAATGGGTCCTATATTATTATTATAAAATAAACGTAGCGATAAAATAACTAATCACATCCATTTAATAGTTACTAGCGGCCGCCCGCGACTCCGTCCGCGTGGATTTATTTTTTTTCGAAATAAAAAGTAGCCTATGTTCTGTCTCAGGGTCTAAAGATTGTCTGTACCAAATTTCATCAAAATCGGTTGCGAGGTTTAAGCGGGAAAGCGTAACAGACAGACAGACAGACAGACAGACAGACAGACAGGCAGACAGACAGACAGACAGAGTTACTTTCGCATTTATAATATTAGTTGGGATGTTGCGGAAAGGCTGCTTAGAAATTGTGACTTTCCCCTCTAAAGTCTCCACTACGGAAAGTACTAAAAATCATGTAGAAGATAATCTTTATTCACTACGGTCACCTTGAACCCTTCATAATAAAACACTTATTACTGCAACTCTCAAGTCATTAACTATGAAATGCCGACGTACTACTAGTAATTGAAGCACGTACGATGGTACGATATCGTGTCTGCCCTTTACGCTTTCCGTTATCTGCGCTTACCTTGATCCTGTATCATAAATCTCATTAGCACGCCACACTCTAAGAAATCTTACTCCTGTTCTATTTGTGATAATTTATAGATGGATCACAGAAAATATTCCTAAGCTAAAAGCGTATTTAAGTTCGTAATGTAGCGCTAGTTTGGGTATGTTTCTGAGTAGTTTTATTATTTCTAATTATTCTGCCTGTTGCGGCAAGGCTGGCAACACTGGATACGCGCTGCCAACTTCACTCGTCCAGCGCAACAACTTCACTCTCTAAAAACTAACCTCTCGGTAGACGCACGTTTATTGAAATTCAATTAAAATTCAAAATTGTAACCGCAACCAGAATACAACATCACATTTAATTGGAGTCAGATTTTCATTTTTTATCCATAATAAACATTGGTGACGCCGACGTGATATATTGGATACCAATATAAATTGGAGCAATTGGAGGGCCATCCACTCCGAACTTGAAGCCAGCCGGTCAGCCTACAGCCCACGAGCAGCGCCGCAGCCAGTGCTTAGCCAGGAAAGTGCCTCATCCCATCTACACCTATTCCAGATTTCCCATTTCAAATCCATTTAAAGGTCAAGTAAATCAAAGGTTAATTATGTCTCATACTAGTGAACGTGCGAGTAAATTGCAAGCAGAAATGACAAAACTTCCAATACCTTGCGTGTCTGTGTCCAATTTAAACATAAAGGATTTGTGTACAAAACGAAGCTCGATAAAAGGTAGGATTACTAAGTACAAAAATTATTTAAACACATTCTTAGAGCCTGGCAAGACCTTTTCATCCATTGATTTGTGTAGTTTAAGCCAAAGATTCCAAAAGTTTGAAGAGTTGTGTACGGCGTTTGAAGATGTTTAATCAGAGATCGAAATGCTCAATTCTTCGAACTTGGATAGTGAACTTGACGTCAGAGATGAAATGGAATTGGATTTTTCTACGTTAATTGCCCAAACTCGCATTTTTTTGGACACAAATCAGCCCCACGAAGGTAAAATTAGTTCTGCGCATTCAGTCAATAGTTCTTGTCAACATAATAATGATAATAGTGTTAGTTTTAAATTACCAGTGATAAAGATAGCCAACTTTGATGGAACTTATTTCAAGTGGCTCGAGTTTCGTGATACATTTATGTCGCTCATACACAATAACAATAGGATTGAGGACATACACAAATTCCACTACCTCAACTCATACTTAGAGGGAGAAGCAGCACTAGTTATTAGCAATTTAGAGGTTAGTTCTGCTAATTACAAGGATGCTTGGCGTCTCCTCTGCGAGAGATACAACAATGAAAATCAACTCATAACATACCATTTAAATTCCATGTTTAATTTTCAAAATGCACCTCGTGAGTCATCTAAGACATTAAGGTTCATAGTCGATCATGTGTCAAAGAACTTACGGGCTCTGAATACGCTAGGTGAACCAACTGAGTCTTGGGATTCCTTGATCATACATTTGGTCTCAGCAAAGCTCGACAACAGCAGTAGCTTCAAGTGGCAAGAACATAAAAATGTTCTCAACAGCAAGCCCTCTTTGAAGGACTTCTTTACATTTTTAAAGAATCGTGCTGACGTTCTTGAATCTGTCCAAGTTAATAAAGCTGAACGCCATAATCATAATAACACTTCAAAACCTGAAAAACCTCATGCAAAGGCATTTGCTGTTTCAGCTGTTTCTGGTGGTTCTGCTGCTACCTGTGTCTTCTGTGGTGGAAGTCATCGCATCTACGACTGCTCCTCATTCCTGGCTAAGTCTGTGGAGGATAGACAGAAGGAAGCAGCGCGGTTAAAGCTATGTATAAACTGTTTACGTAAAGGACATTCTCCTCGTCAATGCAGGTTAGGCCCTTGCACTATTTGTAAGAAATATCATAATAGTTTGCTACATAGACAAAATAACTCTCAAGCCGTTAATATAGCAAATGTAGAATCGTTTGTCTCTGAGGCTGAAGTTGAGTGTCAGCAGGGTTCGAGCGTCAATACCACTAACATACTAAACAACATGTCAATACTTACAAACGATTGCGTTTTGTTATCCACGGTCTTGGTGGATATTAATAATCCAGTTTCTCAAACACGCTGTACTGTTCGTGCACTGCTAGATAGCGGTAGTCAATGTTCGCTTATTACAGAAAGTTTAAAGAACAAATTGCAGTTGACTACTCAGCCAACCAGTGTCGATATAGTCGGTGTAGGTAATAAGCCACTCTCTAATGCAGTGCAAAGATGCACTATTCACATTAAATCAAAACATAGCCATTTTAATACAAACATAACTTGTCTTGTACTTCCGCATATCTCCGGAAGCATACCTAACAAGTCTATAGATATTTCAAATATAATATTACCATCTAACATTAAACTTGCTGATCCTACATTCAACATATCTGCAACTATAGATTTGTTGATAGGAGCTGATATTTTTTGGTCTATAATTGAGTCTAACCAGATTAGTCTCGGCCCCAACCAACCTATTCTACGGAAAACTAAATTAGGTTGGATATTAGCAGGCCCATTGTTAACAAAAAGTCAAGTTAGCTCAAAATTAATTCAATGCAATCATGTAAATGTTACTTGCAACAATAGTAACTGCATTTCAAATAGAACCCTTAATGACAAATTAACCGATTTTTGGAAAATAGAACAAATTCCGTCCTCTGTCATTGTAAATACGGAGGAGGAAATACAATGCGAGGAAGATTTTGTTGCGAATACTTTTCGTAGCCAAAATGGAAGGTTTAATGTTAAACTTCCTCTTCTTTCACAACCCGATTGTCTAGGCGAATCATACAAAAAGGCAAAAAGGCAATTTTTATCATTGGAAAAAAGATTAATGAAAAATCCTACTTTAAAGCAAATGTATTCTGATTTCATAAAAGAATATTCTGACCTAGGACATTTGTCAACATCTTCCATTTTAGTTCCAGAGCTGTCATATTTTATTCCACATCATGCAGTTTTAAAGCCTACAAGTGAATCAACAAAACTACGGGTTGTGTTCAATGGTAGTGAAAAAACTAGTTCCGGGTTTTCAATTAATGATATACAAATGACTGGCCCACACATTCAAGATTCCCTGTTTAATATTTTAATAAGATTTAGGCAACATACCTTTGTACTGTCCGGAGATATCGAAAAAATGTATCGGCAGATTCAAGTTCAAGAATGTCATCGTGACCTACAAATGATATTGTGGCGAGATCATGATACTGATCCTTTAAAATCATTACGACTAAACACAGTTACCTATGGTTTGACAAGTTCTAGCTTTTTGAGCACTCGCTGCTTGTGGCAGTTAGGAGAGGATTGTAATGACCCAAGAATTAAAAACGTAATTCAAAAGGATTTTCTAGTCGATGATTTATTAACCGGTAGTGACAGTACAGATGACTTACTTTACATAAAGGAATCTGTAGAAAATGCTTTATCTAAAGGTTGTATGAACTTACGCAAATATCGTAGCAATACATCGAAAATATTACCTAACAATACCGGTAGTCAAAATAAATTAATTTTAAGTTCATCGTCGCACATACTGGGTGTAGGCTGGGATCCGAATGATGATTTTATCCATTTTCCTAACAGTTACGAAAACAATAAAGACAAACCTACCAAACGTTCTATTTTATCAGACACTTGCAAAGTATTTGACCCTCTTGGGTTATTGAGCCCTCTTACAATTAAGCCGAAAATCCTAGTACAAAATTTATGGATACGAAAAATAGATTGGGACACCCCAGCACCCTATGACATTTGCCAGTCATGGTATTCGTTTATCGAGAACATGAAACATCTACACACACTACGTATACCTAGGCACACTCTATGTATATCCCCTGTTCAGATTGAAATGCATTGTTTTTGCGACGCTTCACAAAGCGCGTACGCAGCGTGTATTTATTTAAGATCTGTGGATAGTCAGGATAATGTCATAGTCAGGCTGCAGTGTGCGAAAGCCCGATTAGCTTCTGTCAAGCCGACAACTATTCCTCGTTTAGAGTTGTGTGCATGTTTGTTAGGCGCCCAACTCGCGAGCGCCGTATGTCGTGCGCTTCGATGTGTGATACAGCGGAGAGTGTTTTGGACTGACTCATCAATTGCGCTGACGTGGTTAGCTTCGCGGTACGACAAGTTAGAAACATTTGTGGCTAACAGGGTAGGGGCAATATTAGAACTCACTGAACTGTCTGACTGGAGACATGTACCCACCGCATCGAATCCTGCTGACGTAGCTTCACGCGGTGTGGACACCGATAAAATTAATAATTTAAGTATATGGTGGAATGGACCAACATTTCTTACCCAACCAGAACTGTTTTGGCCTTCACGCAATTTAAAACGATGTAATGATGATAGTTATGTGTCTGAATTGAATGTGAATATTATTAATGAATATAATCCAATTAGTGAACAACTCATAGATTTTAATCGGTACTCTAAATTAAAATTTCTACAACGTTCATTTGCTTACTTGCTTAGATTTATTTATAATTGTCGTAATCCACAACATAGAAAATCTGGTATTTTGCAACCAGAAGAGCTTTCAACTTCTTTTGAGAAATTGGGGCGCTTAGCACAACAAGAGCTTTTTCCAAATGAAATAGCAATTCTATCTAGTAAAGGAATTTTACCTTCTAAAAATCCATTATCAAGCCTTAATCCTTTCATTGACGAGAATAATGTCTTGAGGGTAGGTGGACGTTTAGAATTCTCCTGCTACAGGTTTGAAAAGCGTCACCCCATGTTATTGCATAAAAAACATAGACTTACCAAGTTGTTATTCGAGCAGGAACATTTGCGACTCCTACATGCCGGTCCGCAGCTGCTTCTTTCTTCTATAAGAGAACTAGTTTGGCCTTTAGCCGGCAGAGACCTTGCTCGAACCACAGCAAGGCATTGCGTAGTTTGCAGAAGAGCCAGCGGTAAAACGTTGACACCTATGATGGGTGCGCTGCCACCCCAACGAGTAAATCCTGATTTTCCTTTCATTACTGTTGGTGTCGACTTTGCAGGGCCATTTTTAATAACCGATCGTAAAGGCAGAGGTTGTAAGATAACAAAATGTTACCTCTGTATATTTATTTGCCTTAGATTTAAATGCATACATTTAGAAGCCGTAAGTGAATTGTCCTCAGATGCTTTCGTATTATCCCTACGCCGTTTTATCTCCCGCAGGGGAAAGCCAGCTGAAATTTTTTGTGACAATGGTAGGAACTTTCTAGGAGCCTCTAAAGAAATAGGTAATTTTTTAAATTCATATACTCAGAATATTAATAGTTTTCTTTCTGAAGAAGGAATTAAATTCAAATTTCAACGGGCTTATGCGCCTCATTTTGGAGGATTATGGGAGGCTGGCGTCAAATCTGCCAAATTTCATATAAAAAGAATTTTGGGGCAAACACACTTGACATTTGAAGAGTTGGCAACTTTATTTAGTCAAATTGAATCCATCCTAAACAGCAGACCGTTGTATCCTTTATCTTCCAGTCCCGATGACTTCCAACCTTTAACCCCGGGCCACTTCCTGATTGGCAGACCATTGACGTCGCTGCCCTCACCTAATTTATTAAATGAAAAGGTTCACAGACTCAATCGCTATCAGAGACTGGAAATGCTACGTCAACACTTCTGGAACCGCTGGATAAAGGAGTATGTAGCAGAGCTCCAACAGCGTTTTAAATGGCGAGTGAGATGCCGGTTTATGGACGAAAACTGTTTAGTTTCAAACTCCTCACAAGCGGAAAACTTTATCTGAAACTTGTAACTTTCTGGAAGCTTCTGAATAGGGGAACTTCGGTGGGATAAGCTAGTTAAGTGAAAATTAACTTTCATTCCCAGTCTTAGCCACAGCAGAGACCACTTGTGAAAGTAAACCTGAAAAGTTGAATCTAAATACTCTACCTTTATCTGCGATTTACATTGAATTTATACAATTTGTAAATTTTTATTTATTTCACTATTTGTAGTAGTAGCATCTGGATGTATGTATGAATCTATTGTGTCTATTTTCGGTCATCCTGAATACCTCATAATCATTTTAAAGCTTGTTCATTCAGCTTTTACTTTTACAAAAATAGTTTTAATACCAAAAAGCCAAACTGGACCGCTGCCAGATCCTATAACCATATTTAAAATGAAGTAGTCGGTACTGGTAAAACATTTTAATAGGCTCTTTAGTTTGGAATTTATTTTTGCAGCTTTCAACTTTTCCTTTTTAAGTCCTAACCGTATTAAGAGACTTCAAGAACAATGAAATACCGTCTGAAACACGATGTCTAGAAGAAGCTCTACATGTTCCGAGAGTCAATTTGGTCTAACGTTACAATGGCATTCTACGGTGACAGCGTCGGCGCCGGATCGTCGCGACTGCGGTGTTGCGAAACTTGCAAGCGATATAGGTTACTTAGGTACTTCGGAACTACTCGACCTTTTTGCCTAAACCTCCTGGGAGAAATAATTCGGCAAGGCAGTGCTTGACAACAAAGGCGAAAACCTATACCGCTTCAAAAGATTTACGGCCCTATTAATCTTTATCAACAATATAGTGGATCGCTATAGATTGCGTGTACTCGAGAAATAATTTTACAGAGCGGTTTTGCTTGTTTATTTCAGTAACAGTTTGGATAAGTTATGTGCAGTGTGAGATACTGTTAATCGCTGTTTCGAGAGTGCTTCCACTTTCAAAGCAAGTAAAACAGAACTTACATTTACTTTAAGTATCTAAAATGTTTGCATTGTAACCTAAAGGTAACTTACTATTCAGTCTCGTAACATTTGGTTATCTGATGGAATCGAAATGGCAACCCTCGAATCGAGTAGCGCGTGAGATACTCGTACAACAATGACCGGGCAGCAATTTAGATAGCACTTGGCAAATCTGATCGGGTCTACACCTCGGCCAATTTGGCTCTATTGTTTTTAACACCAACATGACGTGAGTAATAGCGTCGATGGAATCGTTCGCCGGCCACTTTCCCGGATGTTGGCGGCGATTTTGCGACTTCAGCGGTCATTGTATGCAGCCCTCGTAACCAATCTTGGTGATCGCTGTGACGCAACGCTAACGAGCCCAGGTGAGCAGTAATAGATTTTACTCCTCGTATATTATTTTCTAAATCAAAAAGCCGGCAGTAAAGCTAATGGAAAAGATTCTGGGCTAATGTCTACAGTCTGATTGCATATTCTTGACAGTTTTAAGACGAACTGTAGGTATTGCATCGGGTATTGAAGTAGATTGTGTTTTTATCAAAGTAGCAGTGAATCTTAAATAACTAAAAACACACTGTGGAGCGTGAACATTAAATGAAAGAACTGCAAGTTCATCGCTTAAACTTCTCATGTTTGAATGGAATCGGTACTAGTTGAATAGCACGACTTGTTTTTCTTGCAAGATCATAAAGTCTAAGACACACGGCATCCTTTGTTCGTTTAACACGAAATCGTAGATTGTGAATGTTTTAGAATAGCACTTACATAGTAATTATAAACTGTGGGCCGAGCCGTAAATAGCCTTATATGCGCCCGGTGCGAGCTCACACAAGTGCGCCCCTTGCGAGCTCGCAAAACTGCGACCTTTTTTTTTTTTTTTTTACTTGAAAGTCGGTCATTTCTGCGCCCCTCCAGGGTGCGAGCTCAAAAAGCTGCGACCTTTTTTTTTTTTTTACTTGAAAGTCGGTCATTTCTGCGCCCCTCCAGGGTGCGAGCTCACAAAGCTGCGACCTTTTTTTTTTTTTTTTTACTTCAAAGTCGGTCATTTCTGCGCCCCTCCAGGGTGCGAGCTCACTAAGCTGCGACCTTTTTGTTTTTTACTTGAATGTCGGTCATTTCTGCGCCCCTCCAGGGTCTGCGCCCTGTGCCTGGGCACCGCTGGCACCGCCCTATTTACGGCACTGACTGTGGGAGTCTAGAAGTCATCGATCAGTATGCAGACGACACTTACCGATACAATGCAAAACCGCGGACGGACAACGAACTTTGAGGAACACTCATTGCCATAATCGATTCTTATACCACCTTATTCGTACTATTGAATAGAAGTGAATCATGTGTCAGATTCTATTTTAATTTCATCGGTCCATTAAAGAAAAAGATGTTATATCCTTGTAATCTAATTATAATGACATTTACGATCGATCAATATTTTGGATGCTTGCTTTCGCAGTTTTTATTTATTGTAACACACTGCTAAATGTATTCCCAATTTGCAGTTATCGTTGTATGCGACTACGCCAAATTGAGTTTGGTTTGCTTAGCATAATTTTAATTTACCTTCAAGTTTGCCTTGATATAACGTAAAAATTATAATTTGACTACGTTTATTACAAAAGTAAGAGAAAAATTTGTGTTGTGAATAACGAATCGAAACGAAATAAATATGTATAACTTGCTTTCCTCCTATCTATCTTGTAGAAACAGGAGTGTGCACAAAACTGGGTCCTTAAGCGTTTTGCACCGCAAGAGATTCGCACTGTGCGAATCGCCTGAAGGCCCCGGAAAACTCGAAAACTCAGCTTGGTTTATGAGGGTTCAAAAAGATAAATGTTTATAACATACATCGTGTTATAATCACTTGTTTCTCCTATTTTTTACACGTATTTCCCGTTTATTATACTAATATACAGTTGTTTTTATTTCGTCTAAAAGAAGAGCTAATACTCGGCTCATCTTCGCTAAAGAACTCCCGTTAATTTATTTTAACCTATGCTATTTGTCCAATTAATTATTAGGTATGTATGGTCGTTGCGTATGCACACTTAACAGAATACAAAAAATAATTACACCAATTCATATTCAAGAGATAAGCGACACGTTAGCAATTGATTACAGAGGACGAGTGTTCTTACTCTTCTAGCTTTATTAGACATAAAATATAACAGCTACATTAATCACACATGATACATGAACTTGAAAACATGAAATTTAACGTCTGCTTTATCAATGGCTGGCACATTATTAATAAACCGCCGTTTGTTTCCTGTTATAACTTTGTATTGTTATAACGGTGACGTAACCATAAGCTGTACCAATTGTTGGTTATCACTGCAATCCCCACACGCAGAGACTAAATATGTGAAGGAAACAGTCCATGCCAATTTAAGTTATAACCTAAGTCTGCCATGTTTCCGTGAATTATGCCTGAATTTCTTTCTTATCCAAGAGTGTCTTGTTCTCAACTTCGATGTCCTTAAAATATTTAATATTATTTTTAGCATCAATTTATTCTTCAAGTGAAACAATCATGTTTATAAAACAGATTGAAAACAATAGTAATTTGAACAACTACCAATTCAATATCTAATTGTGTTTACTCATATTGATTTTGTTTTAACACGTAGAAACAAACAATCGCCATTTAAAGACGGCATTACGTGTTGTATCGTGTAATGCTATCTGCACAACGCTCTTGGTAGACATTTATTAGACCCGCCCGCGGCATCGGACCACCGCATCGCACGGAAGTCGACTATTTAGCTATTCATGTTCAGCCGACTATGCTGTGTCGATGTTCACCCGCGGCAACACATACACTTCCTTATGACCTAGCAATAAAGCCTGGATCATAAGTACAATCTGCTACCGTCTGTACGAGAGATATCGGCCTTCACCTGACCGCCGCAATGACAGCAGCGTCTATTATCCAATTATTTTCCATCATCCGTGCTATATATGTTCCACAATTGACGCTTTTTTATGACCAAATTTAAGTGGGCGTAGATAGTCATTTCAGTGTCCCAAACATTGTTCATCCTGGCACATACTAAGTGCTTTCATAAAGATACTAATAACTTTTAATTTGGAATTCATTCTTATTTATTCAATACAAATGACGTAATATTATTTCTGTTGAAAAAAAGACGACTTAATTAGAAGGGACATTCGTTAAGTAAACATCTTTATTCGTTTGAAATATTAGAATCTCCGTCTTCTACTAAATCAGTGTTCATGCGGAAATGTACTCTGGAAACGATGTTTGGACGACTTCTAAAGTTCAGTCCAAACATGCCGAAATGAAATATCGGTCGGATGGACTACTAGCATCCGACAGCGGACACGTAATATTCATATTTTATTGGTTCCCCGATTTTCTAAAAGCCCGCGTTAGGTCGGCGAAGCCACGAATAATCCTGCAATTTATTCCTGTCTAAGTTTTATTATGTCTGCAAGGAAAATTACCTTAAATAGATGGCGGGGGAGATCGCAAAAAGAACCCTCTAAATACGTGATTTAACTCGGGAAAAGAAACGTTTTGATCTCCTGTTTCTGAATGTACAAAACTCTTGTTACTGAGAACATTCGTTCGGAATTAAGCGCCTAATTAAACCTGTTAATGGAAGTAATGATGTATAAAACAGTTAAGAAACTTTACCAAACATTATTCGTATCGTAATGTTGAAAGTAGCAAAGAGGGCATTGTTAATTGTTACGATACTCTACATTTGTGTGTAATTAAGTTTTTACGGTGTTATTTTTGCAATCTCTACCAAATGGAATGACAAAAATCTTTAAAGCTTTAATGCAATTAGGAAAAATTGCAGGCAAGGTTTTAATTTTCAAATAACAACTTACTACATTTTTATTTAAGAGCTTCTTGTATGAAGTTCGTTGCTCTATCTGGATGCTATTTTATGTTATGGAAGCATATTATAAGCTGCAAATGTCTCAGCATCGCAGGCACGCTAGGCACGCGACGGGGGACGAGAGGGCAGATATAATTAGAACAAGCCTGCTTGGTGTAAAACCACCGGTTTTAGTTATTTGCCCTAAATAATGCTGTTCATTCAAGCTTGCGAAGTTTGTGTGTGGTATATATTTATTATCTACTGGAGCTACAAAAATTTACAAAATCGTTTAAGTTAATATTATTAAGTTTTTAAACCATTTTTACATGATCTGCACAAAGGTGGCTTGAAAAACTTATAATACAATGATAAGATATGAGAAGCAGTCTTACTTACTATATAACTTTTACGGGTTAGATTCCATTGAACAACAACGCTTAAAGCGCCTTTCAATACACTGTCATGTGTATGTATTACATAGGTAACTCCACTAATCTTCAATATTTTCCTATGCATATGATTAACGTTGATAATCTAGATTACGACTACTTAACCGACGCGATGGAAAGCGCACAAGAAATTAATTAATGACTTTAATTAAATGACCCAACTTCGTGTTAAAGTTTTGCTGGCGTTAAAATGGTTATAAAATTTGCAAGAAACAGTAATTCTTCATTAACTATTTTGCATGTAAACATTAACAACCTAAGCAACGGGTGTGTTTATATCATATCATGTAATAGGATTGTTAATCCCATTGCATACATTACACGTTACGTGTCCGACAAAAAACGCAGCGGTTCTTATTAGATACTGCAATAAAAACAATATTTGAATAGTTTTCAACAGCAGTATTACCTTGTGCAATATTGCATGCTGTGGGCTTCTGTTACGTAAGTCGTCGGCCGACTGAGGAAATACACGTCTTGATGTATAGGAGGTAACAAAGGGATAGTTGCGTTAGTGGACATTATGGTTAACGGGACATTTGTGAAAATATAAAAAGTCGTTTATCTTCAGTTGCATCTTAAAATGAAAAGAAAAATTGTATACGAATATTAGGAATTGTCGCTTCTCTAAGATCCGGTTTCCGTTTATTTAAATTAAGTGATTGTTATAAAGCGGGCAGACCCTATCCCGCATAGGAGCCAATTCAAAAGGTCTCATTGTGTCAAAATAAAAAAAATGTGTCAAACATTTCTTAATTATAAGTTTGATAATTTAAATTATGTGCTCGACGTTTTGCGATATTCTTAAACAAATCTCTGGTAAGGCCGTGACTCTTGTCAGGCACCGAATGCCAACGCTGTCATAAATAACCTCTTTTCATTTAACAACCTTGAGATGAAAACTTATTTTCGCGAAGCCAAGAGGGGCTTAGATTGCGTTTTCCCGGATAACTTTAGTGAAATTCCTTCTTTTGTACAACTCTTTTAGCAGAAGCACGTAGCCCGCTAATGGCAAGCCTTGCCATCACGCCTGATTCCATTCAGGGATCTTTATCTGTATTTTATATTACACCGTATTTCACTGTAGGCTTAAGGCGTTCGTAGTAACTATTGATAGAACTACATTTGAGATGGCAGTAAGCAAAAGACCCATTCTGGAAATGTCATTCCATCAATCTGGTGCGAGGTAGGAATAGATCTACGAAGGTGTTAAGAAACACATCGCGTAAGCGTGGTCTCAAAAATTGATAGCTATTTTCCGGGATAAATCCCAGGGGAAATTCTCACACGAGTCAGCTGATATCGTATAAAAATGTGTTTCATCGTCGGTAATCGAACCCAATACCCGTGGAGCGAGGCGGCCTGTCACGCTGTCGCGCGCCAAGGATCTGATTGCAGTGCCAATGGCTCGGCCAGGTCGCGCAGTGACACCGATGCAGCCTTGCCTCGGTGCAACGGCAACTGCATGCTGGCTGAGTATCCAAGGGTTGCCACCTTAACGGAACACTGGAATAACAAGCCTTTAACAATGAAGTGTAATATAACAGTCAATATTTTTCTAGATTAGGAATGTTAACGTGCTCAGAGAGAGTTTTAAGTCCAGGAAAAATGATGCCAACACAGCGACTCTTATAAAACAAAATGCGCTACATTTTTGAAACAAGATTAACTTCTTATTACACTGTGTCTCTTCACAACTACTTTTTCTTTACAACTTGTTAAAAAAAATTAGCATAGATTCCAAGTAATATAAGACCTAAATGCTTATATTGAACTAGTAGTTAGGCTGCGCACGCGCCGGCACGCTCGCTGTCACGGCTGCGTGCGCGAGACTCACTGCTTGTGAACCGAAAAATATACAAACTAATTATGTTTCAAACTAGCTCCAGTAATTGGTGAAATGCTGAACGATATAATCCGAGGGTAAGTCGGTTTGACAGCTCTATCATTCCCACACAATGATGTGTATTCATTATCCTTCTTCATTAATTTTTGATATTACTTTTAAAGACTGGTCCCCATCAAGGGAATTAAAGGCTCCCTTGTTCGATTTATTCGTACTTATGTAAATAGGTAAAGTTAAATATAAAAAGGTAATGTTTCGAATGACATAGTAAACATAAATGTACCAACCGTGGAAAAACCTGTGTAATTCGTCGTAAAAATAATTAAAATTCCGAAAATGTATTGTATGTATAAACTTTAAGAGTAAAAGAATAACATATTTTCTGTCTGTTTGCATAAACAGTTCCGTAAAATTACCACTTTATATTGTGCAACTGACTTGGTACAATTGTTTACTAAACGTTACAACTGTCAGTAGGTGCTCGTAGATGTATTCTTAGTTCTTACAACAAGGAAAAAACAACACGATTTAATTTAACAATAAAAGACGATGTTAAAATCCTCGAACAAAATACAAAATGCTCTATTGACACAGATGCTCAGCCTTATGTAAGGTCGTGGTTGTTAATTAGGTTTCTGGTCTTTGTATAATAAGTAATTATACGTGTAAGTTGCAATATCGTCGATTATTAGAATAGGAAATTGTGTACCTATCCGATACTAGGTATTTGTTATAAACTACTTAACAAATTAATTCGTGAATTTGTAAGAAATTCCACAAATCGTATACGTAGCCCGCAGCATTGACCAGTAAAAGTCCTCAACGAAAACGTATTGCAGCCATTATAATGACGTCTATAGTTGCAAAGAAACTTATTTTCTTTGCAGCCAGCCAGCGACAACTTTCTTAGATTTACCAAAAGCTTTCGGTTTAAAAGTCCATGAATCTTAGTCAACTCATCCTGCTCAAAATGTATCCCGTGGTACAAGTTGTCCTCAAGCATACTTTTCTTTGATGAACTCCTAAAGTGTTTCTTTACCAATATAAAGTTACTACATCCTTCACCAAAAGACCCTGAAGGAGCGAAGTTTCCATCGTTGCATCAACAACCCGGCTTTTATACATCAGTTGGTCGGTCAAGTGTTTGCCTGTCCTTATTTTAGGTCCGGTCTGGGCGTTGATGCAAGGTTACGCTGGTGGCCACGCGACCTCCTTGTAGGGCGCTCGACGCACCAGTCGAGATTCAAAGCTCACACCATATGGCCAATGCAAGTACTGCAACATAACCGGTCAAGGCCGTCTTGAGTTTGACCATACAAAGGAAACATTTGAGCGGAAAAATTACATTTTTCAGGTTTTTATGAGAAGTGGGCCATCTTTTTATTTCCATATGTTCTCAATAAAAAACAATTAAGATCAAGGACGTTATTTGGCTTTAAAATTAAGTATGTATTGTAAAGTGCATTTACAGTTAAAAGTTATCGCATTTAACGTGACATGAAAGACCTTGAAGGAGTTCAGACAATAGCTATCGCTAAAACGCATGACATTTACATTGTTGATTAACTTGACGTAACCAATCCTCTCAAAAAAAGAAGATAAAGTTTTAATACCAAAATAGTGGATTTGAGTGTTAGTTACGCATCTTTTTATAGGCAATTTCCTGTCTGAAAGGGGTTCTATCAGTACACGTAACTTGGTACAAACGAAGTCAATTTGAAAGGGATTGGTTTCAATCAACGGCCGCGTTTTCAAAGCCGGCAATCTGTTTTCCCGTTCATTAGTGTGATAAATACGCTGCAAAAGTGCCAGCTCCGATTCGAATTCAATCACCTGCATATCACGGGGACAGGCAGAAAGTATGCGCACGTAGTATAATTGTTTGTATACTGATCTGACTAAACAGGAAATTGCAACTGTTGTAACGTTTAGCAAAAATATCCATGACGGATGGGTTTATGATTAGATAAACCTTCCGACTTCCAAAAAACTGCATGTTCAACTGCGAATCACTTAAGGAAATAACGGTAACGTTGAGAGAACTTGAAAAGGTAAGATTAGACCGGCATGAAACTTTGGAAAAATTATATTTTAGTCTCACGTTAACAAAACTATATTACTTTCAAAACAACATAGTAATAAATATTAAAACAATAAAACTTTTTGACACGACGAAATTTGTTGTCCATTGTCAACTTTGACATTCTCACACAGCCTTCTTATTCATAAGAGTCTTTTGTTTAAGTCATTACTGTTTAGCATAGAAATGAAGTAGTTACTTTCATGTTCTTAACACTCGCTATCCAAGCGAGGTCAATGGTCATCTTTAATCACCATAACAATCCCATGCTCAAGTTCTTTGACCCTAAATTCATGAGAGAGATGCCTCATGATGATTTCAACATTTAATATAGCTTGTGCAGAGTACCCTAGTAAAACTATCGATAGTAGGTATAGTCTCGCTTCAAGGCATCATACGAAATGCTTCCTCGTGAGTTACGCTGTGAAAATTCGCATCGGCGCCATCATAAATTTGTTGACGATTGTATCCAGCGAACCAGATAATGTTGTAACAACCGATACGTAACATGTAAATAGGGGATCTAGCGGCAAATCTGTTATTGCAAGCTCCTCTAATAGCAAATGCAGCCTCGGTACCGCGCCTCGGATCAATCTCTGCTTATTGCACGCAATATGGAATCATCCATCCAAAACAGATCGACAATTTGTGGAGCTCGTTATCGGTAAAAATTAATACCACTTCTTCATATCTACTTATTACAGATAAAACGTATACTTATGGAAATTCCAAATTATACCTCGAACGGCTACGACAAGATTTACCGATGTAAATGCATACTAACATGATAATAGCACGTTGCAGAAGACCACTCTTGTCGAGTAATTAAATTTCACTTTGAACGATTCTCAAGAGTTGAAACTAACAATTAAAAGTTCAAGAAAAATTGTTTAACTATTATTACCACTTGGCGCCCAATTCATCACGCATTATAAAAAGCCCTTTATTATCTTTATCTTTACCTTTCTCCAAAGATTCCACAATCATTGTCTAAATTAACAATTACGTTTTATTGAAAAAGTAGATCAAATACGTAAGTTAAATAAAGTGGAACCAATTGCTAGAGTGTCGGCCGGCGGCCTCGAGTCCTCGCTGTCTTGTTAGAATTCTTGTTTTTTGCTTTCAAAGTACACAGCTGGAAGGATGATAATCAACCTAGGGTCGTGCAGATATAACCTTGCCGGTTGAAATACGCACGACCAGTCGTATGAAATTGCTAATAGTGAAATGAACATGTGAATCGTCGGGTTGTTGTGGCACACACATGGTGGCGCGCCGCTCCCCTCGGGTCGTCGCCTTCGGTGGTTCTTTTATTTGGTGCTTTGGTACGAGTAGTTTCATCCGCGCTCGCCTCGCGTATCGACGTGTGCGTCGCTTTATGAAATAAATACTCGATGTACTATCAATTAAATTCATGTTATAAGTTTTAGTGAAGTTTGGATTGTTTTGATCTTCTACTACGGTGTTTAATAGGTAACTTTCACACGTTTTACTTTGAAACTTTTGGACGTTCAATTGCTACTTTTTATGGACTATCTTTTTAAATTATTAAAAAACGTGTGATTCACGCGCGTTACTTTTGGTGTAATCAATAAATACAGCCATGTGTTATCAATTTCCCATACATACTTAAACTTTTAATTATACGATGCAAATGTATGTATGCGGCGACATCTAGCCGTGGAAGTTTAATTGAAAGAATAGTTCAAGGTAGTTTTTGATGGATAAGAAAAGTTTCCGCATCATACAAATTACTAACTTATATGCGAAAACTTTATCCACGGCAACATTTTGATACCCTGTCATACTTTAACAGCACCCTGTGCTATATTATTATGTACAAACAACCAACAGTTATGGTCTTACTTTATTACATTTAGCTTGGCTACTGGGTTTTTACTGCAAAAATTAATAGCCTGGTGTGTCGCTCATACTTGTATTTGTATTTACAGTTAAAATAACTATTCTCAAGTATGGATTACCTACTTAGTTAATAAATTAATATAAAACAACATTACATACATAGATCTGAATCCGTGTTAAGTAGCTTAAGCACTTGTGTTACAGACATCAAAATTAATAATGGTATTACAAATATACTTAAATATATACATACACCCAGACCAGGACAAACAGACAAGTTCATGCACAGCACACAAATGTTTGTCCTGTGCCGCAATCGAACCCAGTTTCAACACAATCACAAAGCACGTGTTCATTATGTGTTGTTCCATGAATATACAAAAATCAATGGTAGGGCTGTAATTGAGTATTCCCTTTTCGTGCCCAGAAAGGTTGAGGGTGGCCAGACAGAGGGGCACAATATTTATTGGAATAATAACAACGTCGACTGTGACAACTCTCCCGGTCTGCAAACAAAATGTTATACGGATTTATGAGGTTTGTTTGGTTAACCTCTTTACGAATCCTTATAAAAATAAACGCTCTATAAAATGTTTTTTCGACGGTGTGCAATAAAATTTTTAATGTTTCAAATGAAATGTATATCATCAAAAAAACATTTTAAAGTTGTGTATTTTCCGTACTGAATAAATTAACACGTGGCGAGTTAGCCATTCTAAGAGAATAAGATTTAAAAACCAGAGAACCAGAATAGTTCACATTGAAATAATCAAGTTAGGAGTTAATATACCTAATAGAAAAAGTTTAAAACCTAGGTTACTATTATCATTTTTCTACTATAATCAAATTTCTACGAACTCAATATTATGAGAACGTACGATTAAAATCCAACATCATTCAAATAGTCGTTTAATCTTGACCTATATTTTGTGTTCAGTTATGCTGACTGTCAAGGTGAATTAAAATTGCAATGACAATAGGTCTTGCTATGTCTATGAATGAGATATATCTGTTGTAATGTCTTTATTTTCGTCATTAAACTGATTTGATGCGTGGCATAATGTCGCCGAGGGTCGTTAAAGCGGCCGGGTCGTACCTATGTATTTAGAGGGGTGCGACTCCGACCTACATTAATTGCTTCGCTGTAGCTTGCGTGAATTTGGTTCGCGAATCACGGGCGTTTCCAGTTTTACGTGTACTTCATTTAATATGTCAAATTGTCCCCATTTAGGGACCCCATTCCTGTAACTGGCATTAGTTCCATTTCTCTTAATTACCTGGTAATGATGGCACGGATACAATATGAGTAAATTTGTTTGTACATTTTTTGTAACGAACCGGAAAACTGATGTATTATAATTACTTTTCAAATGAATGAACAAGCAGTTCAATAATCTTCACTTGCACAAATTCAGTAAACTACTCCCTATCGCCTTGATAATGAACGTGTCTTCACATTAAACAACTTCAATAAGATAGTAGAACGCAAGCTATACAGGCATGCATAACTGAAGGAAAGCTGCCTTCTTCGTCCATTTCTTGCAACCTTCCCTCACCTTAAATGCATTTTGCAACGCAGACGGAATTAATTTGAAACGAACTCGCCAACTAGGGACTTATAATACAGTTACCGTGGCAGTGTACTGGCCAGCCCTTCATATCCGGTCGCGCCCTGTCTGTTCCGCTAATGGCAAGGGGTACGACTACAAAGCCTCATTGTTGCTCTAATAATAAACACCGATCGCACTTGTCTCTTGACAGGTTTATTTAAAAGAACAGATGTGGTGAATGTCAAGTGGTGTGGTGCTCTTTTTTTTTTGGAATGTTGTCGAGCGATGTTTTGATCGTGTCATAGATTATCTGGTAGCTAAGAATCAGTGGGAAAAAAATATAGCTGTCGTCGGTCATCTTTTGTCAATTCGATTTGAAATTACGGTCGATCGCGCCCAAAACAGTTTGTTAAATTAAATAAGTGCTGATATATGAATATGGATCGTTCTCTTTTCAAGCATTAACCTATTTGTTACATTTTCCAAAGCGTATAAAATTATAGCTTCCGCGCAAACACATGGTGAATTGGCGGAAACTGAACTGAACGACAATCGCACGCTTTCCTCTTCCTACTTTGAACAGGAATTGACGCTGTTTCTTATATACCTCTCGATGGAGTCCTTATTTTTAGAATCGCAGCTTCGCAACCGAACAAAGGAAAGATAAATTGAAAGGAAAGTTTGAAATTTGTCGGCGACAATCAATTCGTTGCCGAAATATTTAACATTCAGTGTTCATAAAGTGATCAAAAACTCAATTTGTAATCCTCTGAGTCAATATGTAGGTACATAGGTTATGGATATCAGGATCAATAATAGCCTCTAAAACAAACAAATACATTTGAACACTGACATAAAAATATATAAAAAAAATAATTTATTGATTTTAGAATTCTGTAAACCTAATGGATTTTATTATAGCCACGGTTCGTTAAACTTTCGATGTTTTACTTCCATTTTATTTTTAACATAATGTTTACAATACGTAGGTAATGTGTATAGCGCGTGTTCGTATTCCAAGTTACAAGCCCAGCCGCGGTTCAAACTGTATACAAAATGTGTTTTTTTATGGCCATACGTTGAGTTAGCGACATGAGGTCGGTTGTTAGTAATTTGTGCCAGGCCTCATGGGAAGCCTGCCGTCACGACCGAGTCCTGTTATATGACGGGTTGTGGGGTACTGACCTATTGTTCAATGAGCAACAATATTTATATTATATAGTATCGTCTTTGTGATGGATCGAATATTAGTGTCTTTGTCTAGACAGCGCATGCTATGTAGAGCTTTGTCTGACCTTTCAGTGGCCCAATCCAAATATCGCACTGCAGCTCCAAAACTGAGATGAAATTTTATTCTGGCGTGGATACAAATAAAGGCCTTTCAACTTTACAGTATTAACAGTATATTTAAAAGGTTTAGAGTATTTGCTCTCAATAGATTCCATTAGTGCTACTGTAATATCGCAAAAAGAGGCCGAATAAGTTACGTTAAACTATGAACTAAATTTATTAATAAAATAAATAATGAATTGCAAAATAATTGACAGGCGCAGCGGCAGTAAATCTATTACTAGTTAACCCTATTCTTGAAGGTTGTATATCCAGTACATACATATAACGTGCGTAATAATTAGTAGCTATCCAATTATCCAATTTAAAAGCTATTACGCTGTAGGTTATTTTAGCGTCGGCTAAAACAACATGTAAACATAGTGTCGAATCGGACCAAAGCATACATCCGGCAGGCATCGAACTCGTTTCCATCAGAGGATTCAGACAGTGCAACGACCTTGAGAAGTCTCGCTGTGATTCTAGGATATTTGCGTACGATACGTGCACCCAGATTAACAAGTTATACCTAGTAGCGTTCAATAAAATGTTTACGTTTAGGTACGCGAGGTTTATTATGGAAATGTTGGATGAAATTCATACTTTTCTATAAGGGAAAGATATTCAAAGGCAGAGAAGCATTCAAATTCAGATGTAAGTAGAGTTTTAGATGAGACTTCTTGCAAAATATTTTTTTAGAATTTTCCAAGTAATAGACGTTTTTATACGTATTTGGAGCCTGGCTTTAAGCTAAATCGAATATTCTATTATTTTTTAAGAGTGTGTTTGTTTAAGAATGTGTAAAAAATGTACGCGTCACGAATCTTACTGAAATTCCGATGAAATGATCACGACTATGCATCAATCAAACAAGAATTTAAGAGTAAAAAATTAGCATTTAGTAATCTGGAATGACGTCCGGATTACCTCAGACCATGCGAAGGTTAATCTTATGAATGGTAAAAAACTTGCAGACTTGTAATAACAACTGGTTCACATTTGCGGCTATCCTGCGATCTAAGTCAGGCGGTGACGTAGTTGTTATGATAAATCTTTATAGCCTTTTTAAACTTACTTTTTGCAACAGTTGAAGTTTTTTACACAGGTATGTTTCCAATTTTATGTTTTGGTTGGTGCACGTAATTGCGATTTTATAATGATATGGTGTCGGTTTTCTGATCAATTCGAGAGGATTCTGAAGTAGGTACTTGCAAAATATCTTAGATAAACTAACTAATGTGTTATAAATTGTCAATTTAAGTAATAAGATTATTTCTAACACCGAAATAACGTTTAGTCATTCATGTTAATGACGTAAGGAGGAAGTTTTAGACGAAGTTACATATTATAAGCAATAATGGAATTTAAATTATGTTATCAATACACATTATAACTTTTAAATGTCAATAAATAATCAAATGAATTTCTTCAAACGCTATGCATATTTTTACTTTTTAATTTGATACATTTACTTTCATTTCACAGTCTTCAACTTCAATTTGTCATTGGTCTTCTTCCGTTTACTCCACTTAACATTTACCCACCTTGTCTACTCAAACGCGTTAACTGAAAGACAGTGACAACAAGTCATGTCACGCCTCTTGTTTACTGTGAAGGACTGAGCAATCTTGTGGTCGGTGGTGACAGGACTGACGGCGAGCGACGACGTGACACGGCGGCACGTCGCGACCATTCGTTTGTTTAGTCTCCATGGCCTAAGCTGCCAACTCAACCCTGTATGTAAACAAATTAGAAGGTTTATTGTTAAAGGGTAGTACCTACCTACATATAACAGAATAATAACAGCAGTGGATATGCTGTCATCTCTCTCCAGAACCAGCTTTCAATCTTGACCTTTTCATCAATAACAGAAAGTGTCAAAGGTCAATTTCCTAGATATTAAATTATGTATGTATTCCGTTTTCCGTTGTCAAGCTTCACTTTACTTATACATATAAAAGTTCTACGCCTTGTAAAATTCAAGTGCGAGCTAGAAGATGCCGAAGCAATTTGCCTACTCTTAGATAGGCACTTTTGGTGACCCAACTTTTTACTATTTCATGCTACTCGTATGTGCATAATTTAGGAACTAGAAACTCTAAATGTCTAGCTATTTTGGTGGTTTCGTTCAATTATTCAAAGCAGCCTTCTCTGATTTTATTATTTTTAAATGTGACTCTTAAAGCTTTTTCAAATTCGAATCAGAAATCTAGCTTTTACTATTTCGCTAATGAATTCAAACTAGGAAAGTTTTTGTTTAGATAAGAGAGTGACATGTAAAAATTGAAAATGTTAACGCATTTGAAATACACATATATGCTTTCTGCATATTCATTCCCATAACATATTTTTGAAAGTTTGTGCTTATGCACATACTAACTTGCATTATGTAAATTAGTTTAGTTTATTTTATTTGGGCATTTAATTGTCAAAATATCACTTTATGTATGAAAGCTTGGTGGTGTTTTTTTGAAACACTTGGTACATTTCTATTCCATTTTTTGTTTTTCATTTAAAGCAATGGGGCAGACTTGTATGGCGTTCGGAACTGCTCTCGTCAACGACACTTAACTATAATAGCATGTCCCGATACCAAAGTGGCATAAATAGCTAAACGGGCTCGCTGTTTCATGAATAAATCATATCATTATCTGGCACAGCGGCTGCAAGACTAGAGCTTTCAATGCATCCGAAGCGGTAACCCACTTAAACCCGCAATAATTCACTTACGATACTCGTGATCGCTGAAATCGGGCTCTCAATCACGGTTCAATGGAAAGTAACCAAATGTTTAACTGTTATTTGACCGTATATAGACATGCATTGTTATCGGAACGCCAAATAAAAACAACATTCATTCACCAATCAAAACGGAAACGTAGAAGCATCAAGCTTAGCGTATAGAAATCATAAGTTTATACGTAAGTTTTTGTTATTTTATGTTCAATGCTTTATTTAGTAAACATGTCTTTTGAATATCAAAAAACAAAAAGCCTTGATTGAAGCAGCTTGAATTTTTAGAAAAAATACAACTGCATTATTTCAACTTTTTGTATTTTATGTGACGCGTTAAGTATGCGGGTCCTCTTTTCTTGTATTTGTAGTATTTTTAACTTATGCTTGTACATATTATATTTATCTGCGGTTTACTTTTAAATTATTACGCATATTAGGCTGAAATGAACCAAAAATCTATAAATAAGAAGTTTTGTTTTCCGTAAAAATATTTTTGACACGTTTATGACTTTCATCTCCGTCGCTCTATATTTACAGATTTACGAGCGACGGTTGAACGTCCTTATAAACGTAGCTATAAAATATTGGAATTATTTAAAAATACATTATAATATCTTTCCAAAATAAGGTTGCATTGATAGTAGAAAAATTAACGGGAAAATAAGAATCATGCAAATTCTCTACAGAGCTTGTTTTAAATAAATGATGAAATGTTCAATCAGGTTCACTTTTATTAGAACGCTTAACCTTTTAAACAGTTTCATTTAATACATGTATTGTCTTCAATTGAGCAATTCCGGTATATGAGGCATTTTCTCCAATGTATGTAACCGCGAGGAACGTGCTCTAGTACTGTTCGAATTCTTTCAGAATACAAAACAACGTTGACTCGGTAATTTGTATCTTCAATGTCGTCTCTATCAGAAAGTTAGTCGATTGGAAAACGCCGCGGTACCGATATGCATTTACCTACTTGTTATTTTGGCCAAGATGCCCGCAAATCAGAGGAATAAACAAGTAGTTGGCGCGCGTTTGCGTAATTTGAATTTCTCTGCAGTGACTTGAAGTCGTTTTATACAAATGTGATATAAATCTGGTGGCTTTATTGCTAGAGGCCAGCGTCACTGCAATGTAAAGATAATGTCTTATTTCATGATGCAATGGTCGTTCTGATGTTTTGAATGACATTACTTTATGACACAACTCACGTTACTTGAGTGAACTTGATTAATGTGTATTTTAATGCTACTCGTATTACTTTAATAATACCTCGGAGGACATAATATTATATATATTCTATCTGATATTTTATCTTTATTTGCCAATTGTGTGCAATTACCATCGCATTTGCCAATGTATCATATCATGCACATGATCGCTCAACGCAATCTCAATGCGGTCTGTTGATAATCATACCATTATGCATCGATCCGAACTTTCTTCCTCTCTTTTGTTAGTTTCTTTTTGTTAAATGGCTTCCATTTGAGTTTTTCTTTAATTTAATCGATAGTCGTTCAAATAAATGTCCTAACTCTTTCTCCCATTCATTGCGGCGTGAGAAAGTTTCTCCTTCGTTTTTTAAACTGATTCTGTTGGATGGTCGTTGTTTAGATAATGTCAAAAACATCGGTCACCTGATGCTTAGTTGTCCTCAATAAAGTCGAGTTAGCGGTCACGACATAAGAGGTGTCCATCGAGACCTTCGCCGTGGCCTTTCTAACTTGTTTAATTTACCGGCTCGGCTAGCGACGCTTGTTGTATCGCCGGTAAAAATAAACCGCGTGATTAATACGCCGTGGGTGCTCAGACGGCGCGTCGCGGCTCAATACCGCAGCAAATTAAATAGTCAGCCTCTCCACTGTCTGCATGTAGGCACGAACCCATATTCAAATAGATCGGATGTCGTGCCCCCAGCAAACTCGGCCGATGACCCCATCTCGTCATTAGATACCTCAGCAGGGAACTTCAGCTGGGCGTTTTATGTTTTGTCGTCTAATCAGGTCACTGTTTCGATATCTTAAAAGCCACTTTCTCAACCTATAGGTCCCCTCGATAGCTTATCAATAACAATAATTGCTCGATAAGACTATCATCATACTGGCGTTCGAAGTCAGTGTTATCGACTGATATACAAGGTGATTAATTATAAAAAAACTGCTGGAATTACGTCGACCTCCATTGTGTTGCTAATAATTCCTCTTAACTAAACGCAATTGTTTTGCTTCTGATTGGTTTCAAAACGTCTGTGCTACCTGGGAAGGTTGTTCACTAAGTGCATAGTTTTTTTTTTATCATAAAGAACATTATTATAGCAAAGTGTTTGATTGCGGCATGAATAGCTGCGGCCGCGCGGGAAGGCGGCGCCTTGGGAACCGCGCATTGTACCATTCTCCACTCATCGGAGAAAAGCGGCATTGCAATAATATCTATGGGCTTTTTCTCATTGTTACTAGTTTCACTACTTCACGTTCTATAGAATAGCTTTTTATTGATAACGCGATTGAACAGGTTTATTTGCATTTTGCGGAATGCCTGCTGAGTATGCTTTTTGTTATTTACAACTGGTATTTTATATATAACTACTATAAATAAGTCTTGATTCACAGTAAGTCAGTTGATACTGTTATTTGGACTGGATTTCATAATTGAAACCGAATGGACGCAGAATAGGCGACATCCGGAACAATAGAAGTGAACTCCCTAGAGATTGCAGCATAGCCCGCGGTCCGAGGACTGCCCGCTCACAATGAGTGTACGAACAATGCTGCATCGCCCTGATTATTTAGGTCTGAACCGTTCGGTCTGATTATTTATTCTATTCATTCTCATTGTTGCAGAACATGTGACGCAAAAACGCAAGATGGAAGAGGAAAGTGCACCGTGCGCCGGAGAAACCTGCGGCCCGCACCCTGTCGATTGCCAAGTTGATGAAAATGTTCCTATTATTCAAGACAAGCCTGAAACTAGTGAGAAAGAAGAAACTGCCAGTGATCCCGTAATTACAAATGGGCATAATGAAACTGTAAATAGTAAAGATGAAAGTGGTGTGGTAATGGACTGTGTTGAAGAAAAGAATGTTACGATTGAAGTGAAGGATGCATTTACCGAGCAAGAGCCTTGCGAGGTGAACGACGACGCTCGTTCGCTAGGTGATCTAGACAGCCTGCCGGCTGGAGACGAGCTGGCGCTGGGCGCTGCGGGCAGCGACAGCGGAGTGGAGGGCTGCGGGCGCGCCCTGAGTAGCGGCGGGGGATCGAGGTCGTGCGCATCGAGTGTGGTATCCTGCGGCTCCGGTTGTGGATCGGAAAGTTCCTCCTTAGCCGGTGCTCCGCCGCGACCGCGACGCCGCGTCAACGTTACTGTGGCCGAGCCTAAACGTAGCTCTCCTATAGGATCGTCCACTCCGCGCCCGGTAACCGCGCCGCGCGGCCCTAACTTAGCCACACGGGAACGTGCTCGAAGTCGAGAAAAACCAACGCCGCCCGAAAAGCCTAGACCGCTAACGCCCAAGCCGAGAATCCGTCCGACCACCGACTTGCCTAATCTCGTCCGCGAGAGCCCCGCCTTACGTGCCAAACCGACGAAGACTTCCACGGCTCGATGCCGGACGCCGAACTCGCCGAGCGAGGAGAAGAGATGGCCGTCGAACGGTCCTCGATTGACGACAGTGACGGACGCGAGCGCCACGCGCGTCGCTGCCGACAAGTACGGAACTCTTCCAAGGAGAAGACGAGACGCAGAAACTGACGGCTCGCCTAAGCACGAGAGCACGCCACCCACGTCGAGGAGACCCACAGTCATCCGATCGGCATCCTCGCGGTCCGCTACTAAAATGAGAGTTCGCATATACGCAGAGAAGACTTCACAAACAGTACTGCTCGGGTCTGATGTCGAATCAGCCTTTGCGGGAGTCGTGCCAAATATTGAAAAGTGAGTAACATAACATACTTCACACATATGTTTATTTTCGCCCTAATCTAAACCAACTCGTATAGGCACACTTAACTAAAGCCCACGTCATAATTCTCAGATGGCTCTTTTTGATTTTCTAAATTCTAACATAATCTTGTATAATCAAACCAGCAAACATTTTTGGACTCTTCAACGTGTAAAATGTTTTAACGGTCTCACTGCACCGACGTCATTCTACTTACTTATTGCTGGAAGGGTGTAAAAAGTAATGACGTGAAAAGAATTTACTAAGTGAATTTTACAAATTGTCTCAAACATAATTTTATAGCCATTAACTCCCGAGTACCGTTACTATCATAAAATTTTACGAATATTCCGTGAACGAGAAGATAAAGGCGCGTGTTTCCGTTCCGCAGACAGACGGAGGTGTCGCGCTGCCACCGCGGCGTGCAGGCGTCGGCGCGCGACGCGGAGGCGGCGCGGCTGGCGGGCGCGGCGGCGGCGGCGGGCGCGGCGGCGGCGGAGGAGCGCGCGCGCCGGGAGCGCGCCGAGGCGCAGCTGGCGTCCGAGCGCGCCGCGCGCCTCGCCGCCATCGCCGAGCGGGACCGCAACTCCCAGCGTCTGCTGGAACTTGCTGGCGCCGCTGGTCAGCCTACTACTATTGACTTATTTTAATTGACTTTAAAGACATGAAACTCAGCTGCCGTCCAGGTGGGCTATAAAAAGTAATTTCGCGAGATATTTTCGGTCTCGCGAAATGGCATCTTGACTAGCCCACCTGGTGGAGTTGTTCTTGATGTCCATGGGCAGCGATTATCATCACACGATTAGTGACCCTCTTACCACTAAAGCATGTAAACGTGCCTCTCCTTCTTACATTACAAGATGCAAATACAAAACGGTTTTCAGGCACAACATTCGTTTGACTGTTCTCTAATTGTAATTCATGGATAACGTGTGACACGTTTGGCCTTTTTCCCGAAACACATATAAATATTTTCCTGTAAAATATAAAATTAAATAGTGGCGGCGGTGCTTCAGACGCCTGTTAAATCGTTCAAAAACGTCCGAATTATTGAAAGCATTTTACTTACGTGAAATGCTTGAATATAATCTAGTATTCGACACATCATGCTTTCTGCAACTTCCTTCCATTTCTTAGGTAGCATTTTATTCTCCGTTGCAGGTGCGGGCGCGAACGCCGAGGGCTGCCTGCGCGCGCTGGAGGAGCAGCTGCGGTCGGCGAGCGAGCTGGCCGCGCGGCAACGAGCCGAGATCGACTCTCTCCGGGAACACTGTGATAAGTTACACGTGGTGAGTGTACATACTACATACTTACTTAAAGGGTAATATTCTGATGGATTCTGACTTAATTTTTTTCTGTATATAGTTGATGACCGTATATTCAGTGTAAGTGATTTTATCAATATACAATTCATTTGGAGTTGTAGAATCAGTCGCAAATCGCAAACAATGCTTTATTGTGACACATTTTTTGACGGGCCCGTTGGTCGAGTGGTCAGAGACCCTGGCTACGAAACCAAGGGTCGCGGGTTCGAATCCCGCTAGGGGCAAATGTTTGTGTGATGAACATCGGCATTTGTACTCGAGTCATGGATGTTTATAAAAGTATTTAACTATTTCTATCCGTTTCCTAGCATCCATAGAACAAGCTTCGAGCTTAGTTTGGGGCTAGGCAATTGGTGTGTCAGTCCAAGGCATTACATTACATTGACATCAGTTAATAAAATTCAGGATAAACACAAATCATTGATGTTAAATTTGAAGAAAAAACTCTATAAGATTTATAACAGAAGTTGTGTGAGTAGCACAAAATCTTTTTGGTCCTTCGAGCCGGATTTGCTCTAACTAGGCATGTTATCGTGACGCAGGAGGCGCGCGGCGCGCGGGAGTCGGCGCGGTCGCTGGAGGCGCGGCTGGCGGAGGCGGAGCGCGAGGCGGCCGAGATGCAGGACTTCCTCGCCGCCGAGACCGCCGCGCTCGGCGACTCGCTCCGGGAGGCCGACGCCGAGATCGCGCGCCTCTCCTCAGACTTGGAGCGGAGGTATGTGTCCAGATTGGAGATATATCATTGAGCAATCTATTGGAACTGGTGCAAAGATTGATTCTGTAATTAATGTACCTTTTATCATTTAAAAAAATTAGTATAATAACTTTGTTCTACACATTATAATTTTTTATGTACCATTGTAATATGTATCTCGATAAAACATTACCTTCAAAACTCATGCTCCAGTGCGCGTTAAGTTGAGACCTACCTGGGATTCACCGCTTTTCCTGCCGCCACCCTTTGACGATCGTTTCGTACTGAACGCTGTGACTGAAGTTGTGACGTGTAGTACTTAACTATCATATCCCTTGTCTGTCACCTACAACGTTTCTGCCTTGCCTGTCACTAGACGCGCGGAGTGCCGTCAGCTGGTGCGCATGTGCGAGCAGCGGCGGCAGGAGGCGCTGGCGTGGGGCGCGCGCGCGCGGGGCGGCGCGGGGGGCGGGGGGGCCGCCGCGGCGCTGGACGCGCTGTCCCGCCGCCTGCGCGCGCTCACCCGCGCCGTGCGCCGCGCCTACCAGCTGCCGCGCGACGCGCTGCTGCCCACAGTCTACCACAACGACGCCTACAGGTAGTGCAGATGTACAGGTTGACTGTCGCGCGCCGCGCGCCTCCTGAGTCACGATAACATTCCTAGTTAGAGCAAATCTGGCTCGAAGGACCAGATGTGGCGTATGGTTTTTTGCTACCACACAGCTTCTCCTTCCCGCTGACATGGATACTTCGTGTGAAGAATGGCAATAATAGTCGAAGCGATGGCGATGGCGATAGTAGTTAAAGTGGCAACTTGGCTAGACCACGTCGATCTTCCATTCGTCTTCGGAACTATTTCCGACTTCCAGATGATCAGGAGTTGGCACTTTATCACTATTGTGCTATATTGTTGCGTTATGTAAGGTCGGTTTAGCTATATTGGGAAGGCAAAAAAAATATATTTAAAATCAATTTAATATGTTTCTTGCTTTATTGTAAGAGTTCGTATCGATAAGCAGCGGTCTCATGCGATCATTCCATCGATGTACAAAAGAACTCAACTTCATGTCTGTACTTATGTACTGTGTGTGATAAAACCATACCCAACACCACCGCTATATAAACCACGTCCAGCACCCTCTATTGACAAACGTTTCAAACTACCTCTATCTTCCCCACTCAAATTTGAATGACAAAGATATATTTCATTCAGTCGCAGCGACAGCGGCGAGGCCCTATCCCCGGAGGAGGATTGCCGCGGCGGCGTGCTGGCGGCCGTGGCGCGGGCGCTGCGCTCGGCGCCGGCGACGCCGCTGCTGCCGGCGCCGGCGCACTTCGCGCCCGACGACGACCGCTCGCGCGCCTCCGACGACAACGACAACTCCGCCGACCTGCTCGACTCCGAGACCGAGCCCTGTCTCGTCACCGACCCGGGTGAGCGCCGATTCTATATAAGTAGTATTAAGACCTGCGAAAATTGGGTCTACACTAAATTGAGCTTTAGGGGGTTGACCGAGAGTACCGAAAGTAATACTGGATTTGACGAAGACTTGCCTGTGTTCTGCGTTATCGTGTAAAATAGAGACCATACTAAGTTATTTTGATGTGGAATTCTATGAAATAAATAATGGTCCTGTGCTTCATCCATTTTTATATTCTGGTCTGGGTGTTGTATGTATCCATTTAAGTATATTTGTAATACCACTGTTGATTCTGATGTCTGTAACACAAGTGCTTAAGCTACTTAACACGGGGTCAGATCAATGTATGTGATGTTGTGAAATATTTATTTATTTATTATTATTATTTATATTGGACCTACTTAACTTGACACATCTTGGATGTAAAGTAAGTCTCAAGTTAGAAGTCCTTATCTGAGGTCTAAGTGTAGTATTGGTTCCGCAGAGTGCCTGGACGAGTGGTGGTCGGGCGCGGAGGGCGTGGAGGGGCCGGAGGGCGCGGGCGCGTGGAGCGGCGACGAGCTGTCGCCCGAGCGCGAGTCCGTCGACATCGACGCCGACAGAGGTACCGCATGCATACTGTCTTATTTTTTATTTATTTGTTAAAGCTTGTTCTGTTCCCTTTCTCGGTACTCAACATTGATTACTTACAGTAAAAAAGATATAATAAAGTGAGTTTATAGAAAAGGTCCTAATACTGCGCCTTGGGGGACGCCTGCAATTAGAGAACCTCATGTTGATTTCTACGCATGTTCTTTTATTTTTGGAATTCTGTTATATAAATAATGACCGGTATATAGGCTTAGGAGATGACAGAGATACCATAATGGAATGCAATCAAATTTTTTGTCGAATGCCTCAGACAAATTTCAAACTAATGTTTGTTCATCAGGCGACGGGGAGTCGGGGTCGGGGTCGGAGCGCGACTCGCTGCGCAACCTGTCGGCCGCCATCGCTGCTCGCCAGCGCTCCGAGGCGGAGGCCGGCGAGCGCGGCTCCCTGCTGGAGCGGGCCCTCGCCCTCGACGCGCGCCTCGCCGACCTGCTGCGCGCCCTGGCCGCCGCCGCCGCCCACGCCGCGCACGCCGGCGACCCGCACGGCCTGCTGCTCGCCACCGCGCTCAGGTACACGGGCAGACACGCGCACATACAGGCAGACATAACACAGAGACAACAAACAAACACGCACACTCGACAAACAAGCGGCGAGAGCCGCTCACACAAACAGACGCACGCACAGAGGAAGGAAGGTATACAAGCAAACCCGCACACGTAGGCAGACGCGCGCGCACAGACATAGATATGACCACAGTTCACTCCGCGCTCGTAGGACCGACAGACCCCTCTTTCCCACTAGACTCAAAGGGCACGTGCCCAGGGCCCCGCGATCGATCGGGGCCCCCAGACCAGGGCCGCTAATAGGTGGAAGACGGCCCTGAGGACCGGCACAATTTGTTAAAAAGACGTCAACTGACTAATGAAGATGTCACCTTTTTTATTATTCATTTTTACTGTCATCGCAAACGACCGTCGTAATAAAGGATTGACTAACAAATCTCGCCTTCGTTTCCAGGGATAAGATAGACCTGACGGAGAAGAACGTGGCCGACGTGGTGGTGAAGAAGCTCGCCGAGCTCGACGCCAGCAAGAACATGATAGAGCAGTACCGGCAGACCATCGAAGTGAGTACCGGCCGTTTGTAAACTTACTCATACATATTATGTTTGTTTAACATAGCACCATATAATATGTCTTAAAAAAATATTTGTATATCTATTCTACGACTACGTTAGCTTCAATCACGTATTTTTATTATAATTATTATAATTCGAATCAATATTTAATACTCCTAGCCTAAATGATTCAACACACAACTTAGGTGTTCAGTGTAGGAACACACTATGCGGAAAAAACGCGACCGAATAAACGCGGCCGAATTTACACTGTGCCAAATTTACGCCGCTTAATTTTGTATAGAAAATGCATGACCGCCGATTTTCGGTCGCGTAATTTCAAGTCAACCTATGTAGTGTGTTCCTACACTTAGTATGTTATAATTCCATGTCCATAAAGTTCATAATCTAATAATGTATATAACATATTTTACAAACATATAAAAAAATCGTATTATTTCCTAAATTATTTCGTATCGTTAGTGCCGTTAACTGGTTTAATGTGAAACAGGTATTTACACAATTCAGGCCCTGCTTGGCGATCTCGAGTCAAGAATAAAGCGCTCAGGTTAATAATCCCATTGCCTCACACTGCTTATAGTGCACCCGCCGCTGCGGTCTCTCCACGACAAACAAACAAACAAACAAAATTATTCTCTGTTCGTTTAGGCTTCAGAGATGCACTCAATGAATCGTCAATAATTTATTATTCAAATAATAATCAATATGAGCGGAAAGAATATTTAAAGAAAAACCTTCATTTGACATTGTTCCAACAATCAGACGAAAATTAATAAACATAGATGTTGAAAAAAAACTTCACTTACCTTATTTGTAAGTGATCCTTTAATAAATATTTGTTTCTTGGATACAATCGACTACCTTTTTAATATTGTATACTCTTATAACCGTAGTTAAGCAGATAATGTCGCTACTGCTTCATTTTCTAATTAACATTGTTTTTTTTATAATTGATTGATTAAAAGGAGATTGTATGGTATATTTTGGTAGTACATACTTACCTAAGCATAGTTTTAAATTAAAATTTTATGTATGAAGCATACTTATAAAAAATTGGCTATTTGTTTTTCATATAATTAACAATTTTACCTTTAATATTTTGCTACTTGATCATATTTACAACGCTTTCAATATAACCGATTGCTTGATAGTACTTAGTATTATACTGAAAGATGTTTGGAGAGACCGCGGCGACCCGTAGCTTCAGTGCGTAACATTGACGCGGTGGTCCGGCGCACACACACACGGACAATGTATCATACATATGAACCGGCAATATATAGAAAAATATAGAATAATAAATTTAATATTACATATGATTACTATGATTAAAGTTCGGAGAGTCGCTGAAGTACGCTTGTATATTTATTAAATCACATAATAAGTTTTAATTATTAGGTATGATAAAGTGTACATCTTACTAATATGATACTACTCTTGTAGACGCTCAAAAAGCAACTGGCGCAGGCAGGTGAGGAGGACGAACTGGAACTCATCGAGGAGGTAAGTTTCCTCCCTCGCTACCGATCCGAAAGGAGGAAAGTCGTCGGCCGGTCAATTCGGTAACTCATATTGGAGTGGGACTGCTTCGGAATAAGCGCGACTAACCGAAAAGTAGAACGTGTACGACGTGCACTCACGCGCAGGGGGGCGGAGTCGACCACGGGATAGGGGGGGATAGGTGTATTTTTTTTTTGTAACGGAGATTTCCTTCACTCCTCTCTATCAATAATGAGGGTTCGCACAAAAGTAAAATTCACTTGACGGCAGGAGGGTCGAACCGGCATGTGACCGGTGAATTTCGACATGACATTAACAGATATGTCAAAATTCGTCACGACATAGCAGGTCGACCTCCCGCCTCCGTCCTGTCATCGAGCGGATTGTTCAATCGCAAGCACCCTCATAGATCTGTTGGTTATCCAGGAGCTGGCGGGCTGCAGCCCGGCGGAGCGCGCGCTGCGCCGCGACGCGCTGCACGCCGCGCTCGCCGCCCTCAGCGCGCGCCCGCCCGCGCACAGCGCCTGGCCGCGCCTGCAGCGCCTGCACGCAGCGCTGCAGCGCCTCGCCGCCGCCGCCGCGCCGCCCGACGCGCCGCCCGCCTCCGCCCCGGCGCACGCCGCCGCTCCTGCGCCCGCGCCGCTGCCCTCCACCGCCTAGGTGCACAGTGAACCCCGCATGACTCGGCCTGCGTGTCTTCCTTGGAGCGCTTCTAACACTGCCGCTGATGAGTAGCTCGCTCCGCCTCGTTCGGCGCCCGGCCCGCTCCGCTCGAACCCCGGAGCGCCGGGTGGTCGACTAATCAATCCGCGGCGAAATTTATCTTCGGGCTCGCTACGGATTGATTCCGTGCGCCCCTAGTATTTGTATAAAATTTAGTGCATCGCCCGATATTGTACGAAAATCATGGTACTATATCGAGTGACCGAATTTATATATAAATGGAGTAAAAATTATGTAGCTAGTGATGCTCTCGTGCGTATCGCCCGCCCGTCCGCCAGTGGTAGAAGGAGTTGTAGTATAGCACCGCTGTAGATCCGCATGAATTAAAAAACTGTGAGTCGTAGTTCTTTAGCGACGAAATATATTTGTGTAAGGAGGTTCGACTTCTCTAAGCCCGGTGCCGGTGAGTATGCCTTCAACTCCCGAGTCGAAGGGAGTGATGGATTTCCATGTTTGCCATAATTGCCATTCGTACATGGTGCCTATTTGTAAAGTAATCACGCACATGCGCTCGGCGAAATTGAACGAAGTAAGTAATCGTCTAATATTACAAACGTTTACCCCTCGTGCGTGGGATATCGAGAGTAATTGCCAAATTCGGCCCGCATCTTGATTGACAGTGAGTAGTCCGTGTGTAGTGTCACAAGGTAGTGTAGTCCGTATTTAGAGTCTTCTAGAAATGGGCGTGCGTGGATATTGTCTCTTAATGTAATCGATTGATCTCAACTAGCGCGGAAAGTACAAAGTATTAGGGTACATTCTTGTCCTTTCCCCCGATTGTGTTTTGATGGTCCATATGAACCGAACCCAGTTTGAAAGAGATAATAATAATGTTAAGAATACTTTATAAAGGCTTATATTTGTTATTCAGTACTGTGCTTTTTGTAACATAGACTAAATATTTCATTCCTAAACGCATTTAAAATGTCTTTTCATATCATTAGCTCTTGAAGCCTTGTAAGAATTTATTGTTTGAGTAAACAATGATCCAAAATGTTTTCTATCAATTCGAAAGTATTTTAAGTGCCATTAGTGCATAAGATCTAGCTAGTACGTAAACTGTATCGCTGGTTGGGTGTGATAATAATCTGTTGTCATTCATTAATAATTATAAAAATCTTTCCAATTACATAAATTGTAGTTATGTAATGCATTCTAATTAAATTGTATTTTACTGTCATCTAGTCAATATCATTTGATATTTTGTTGAATTCGATATACTACAACTATTGAAATGTATAATATTTAAACAATGATGTCAAAATTGTTCTTTCATACTTTTTTGTGTATTCATGAACTAAGTAACAGTATGATTTATACAAGTTATAAATAGCCGACTGCACCTTTTTCAATCATATAATTTTGCAAAATGAACAAATTATTAAATTTAAAGTTACATGATGAATTTGTAACAAAATGAGACTGATATTGTATTTATGTTGAGTCATTGTTGAGGGTCGTGTTGATGTTTACTAAATTGAAGTGTTATTGATTGTTTGGGAATGTCCAGAAAAGTGTATTCAGGAATATGCTAATTATTAAATTTTCGGTATTAAATCATACTAGATCAAATGTATAAGTGCTTTGTAATCGTAGTACAAAATAATAATGCTTCGATCAGCCAAATCGTCGCTTGCGCCGGTGCTAACGTCACTGTAATATCTCTCGAAACTAAGTAATGCCCAAATCAGTCGATATTTCATGAAGGTACATTTGTTAATGATAAATCGTGTGTTGTAAATAAATAAAATGTATGTAAATAGGTATCGTCCTAATAAATATTTCAAATCAATAAGTGTTTCAATCGAACCAAACACTAAACCCATTAAACGCCAAGGTGAAATGTGCTAAATCCCTATTACTACTAACCGTTTTTGATAAGTTCAACTATCCATGGGGGTTATTTCTAAAAGGGATCTTTGACAAATCATGATCGGACTTGACCGTTTAGGATGAGTACATCGACATCATCATCAAGTCCAACGGATAGGTCTTCAGTTTTTAGCGGGATCAAAATTTCATCAGATTTGACGTAGGACGCACCGTTCAAAATTATATCAGTGTTTTTTTTTTTTGTAATAAAAAAGTGGTGTAGTTTGAGACATTTATTTTTGACAATTTAATAAAGTAATGTTTACATTTTGATAGTCCTGTATTTGTAGAATGAATTCAGGCGGAGTAACTTGTGCGGAGCGGCGGGTGGCGTGAGCATTTTCGACACCTGAGCACGTGGTTGGGGCTCAACTGGCACAAGCTCTGGCACTGGCACTGGATCAGGTGCGATGCTCGCGTGACGCGCGGCTCCGCACTCGACTCCGCCAATCACATCGATCACGGATATTACCTAAATCTAAGCTTTTGCTAATTACATTGACATCGAGGATTTAGGAATCTCGTATCCGTTGACCTCCCGTACAGGGTTTCGAAAGCTGTAGCGGAAAATCTAACGTTAGGTACGTTTCGGCGGTCCACAAGAACTCGACGACCGATATTTCTTCGTTACGTTCGTCGGTCCTCGAGATGAGGTCCGAACTGTATTGGATTTAGTATAAAAACGGTACAATATGAAAAACAAATATTATCGTATTAACGTATACCTTAAATTAAAAAAAATACATACTAGTGATATTACTAAATAAAAACGACGTCAAATCGGCTGATGATCTGCAGAACTTGACATTTTGCTACTTTCCCTAATTCCGTATCTTGTTTACTCTGAACGTTGTTAACTCAGCACTCCTGTGATAAGTCGCTGACGTCTTCCGCGGTCATCGCATAAAAATAAAATTACTTTTATTTTATTTAAACATAGGATTGAACTTGGTATGCAAACAGACTGAAAGATAGCGCATTGCGATCTATCACTAGTGCGATAGATTACAAAGCAAACGTCTATCATCAGCTAATAAAAGTTACGGTATCATCTGCGAGTCTGCGAGCTTCCGGTAGATTTTACAAATTTGGTCTTATAAGATATAATCCATTTTTTTTCTGTTAACCTATATTGTCCCGCTGCTGGGCAAAGGTCTCCCCTAAACACCACCCACCTCCCATAATCCATTTATAATGATATTGTGTGAAATCCACCGAATATATCTATATTATACATATAATATGTATTATTATTTGACAATTTATGTATAAAGCAAAGAAATACGCTAAAGACGTCAGACGACTTCGTCAAAAGGGTGCGTTACAGTTACGCATACATAAACAAGAGCCACGTGCCCAATGAAAAGTTTAACCTAAAATATATAAATATAGTCAGTCAGTGGGCTGTCAGCTATTCTTTATTTATTTATTTATTTACCTACAAATAACTACAGCGAAGCACAATCCATCGTGGTCCATTCGCACAGGTTTCTCACAGTTAATACCTATAAAATAATATCTTAAATATTTCTTAAATACAAAAACCACTTGTTCGATTTCATGATACTCTTAAATATTATACAACATCAATATAATATCTGATATACAAGTTTTGCGAAATGCATTTCGATTTCTTGCATATGCAATTGCGTGAACGTAATTCATATTTTAAATACATTTATTACATGGAAAGCTATTATGAATAAGGAATGAATATTAAACAACGGTTAATAAGAGATTTACTGTTCTGTAAAAGTTTTCGCAAGTGCCTCACTTCGAGAACCTATGGCCCCATATATAATACACAGTAAGTACATAAGGAACACTAAACATTCTACTTTCAATGCCATCTAGACAAATCAGTATCTAATAAAGTCATCTAGTGACAGGGTCAGACTAACGACACCTACTATGTCCAATACCGATCTGATAAACTCCCTAAACCTAATCGCGGAGGATGAGACTTTTACAATTTTTAAATAAGAACCACCACAATTAAATAAATACAAATCACTTCATAATTCCCATGACTTGCAGGGTTCCCAGCGGTGCCACTAACGGCGAGATCACGCTACATCTTAGTATGCGTCGAAGCACACTGGCCAACTTCATACATTCAAATGTGCACAATGCACAGTCCATCAAATTGTCGGTGAGAAATACTTACTTCTATGATAGGCTGAACCTATTATTAGTTTATTATATTTTTCTTACATCAATACATGTTAACACAATTAAATAATTGTTAATTAACATTACACTAAAGATGCACATTAACATTGAATGTTTGCAGTAAGATACATAATTTTAAAATTATCTACGAAATTTCCTATAAACTGTTGCATGATAAAATATAAATAACAGTTTTGTCCGCTCCGATTACATCTGTACATCACTTGTAGAATCCATTCATTACTAAAACCAATCATCGTCATTATCATCCCAAGCTTTCCATGTTAAATTAAAATTATATACATCCGGTTAAATTTACTGCAAGGAACGCAGTCACATACGAGATGAAATACACAAATATTCGATTCACCATCCTATATACATTTTAGACAATATACCATTCACTCAATCCAGAGTTCGTTCACTCACATCTAAACAGCCAGCGTTCATGTCATGTTTGGGCAATGATAAATCATTGCAATATGTCAAATCAATATTCCAATACGAGTTATATCCAAATATATTGTTATTTATTAATTACTTAGCACACAAATGTATGCGAAGTATCCCCGAAATCTGTTTGAATAATTAAATTTTAATTATCACTGCTTTCAATCATGTCTCTAAATCAGTCCCTCCAAAAATTCATAATTATAATCACCATGGTACTGAGTCGAATACCCTTGGAGGCAAAGCGAAGACTCATTATATACAAATATTAACTTGTTATAAATTAAAAAGACAGTAAACGTGTAATCAACATGAAGTGCGCAAGGAAACACGATCGATAAGTCGTCTCATGACATACGACACGCGCCTCGGCACTCACTCAGTATTGCACATAAACCGAACCATACAACAGCTTCACTCCTCAGCATATGGAATGCATCCTCCTACTCGATGAAATAATTCGACTGAATATATCGCACACATAGACAAATTGATTCACGAAACTACCTACAGAGACGCCCGGGGGCGAGGCGAGGGGGCCGCTCCCACGACAAAGGACGACCGGACCGGACCGCTCGTCGACGCGAACCTCGCAGGCCGGAACGGCAGTAGGTAGGCGTAGGGTTTAACTGGTATGTGATCAGTGAACTATGACATGTCATTGACAGATATGTCAAAATTCACCGATGACATAGCAGGTAGACCTTACGCCTACGTATTGCCAGCTAGCGGATTTTTCAATCGCAAACGCCCTCTTTCAAATCTTTGAGCTCTTTCAAATTTTTTAAGTTATTGTATACTAACAAAATGGATCTTGTTGTCTTTAATAAATAAATTGAATTTGAATTTGAATTTGAAAAACTAACCTTAACCCATTTTTGACAACCGGTGGGAAAGTCACGGATATAGGGTTACTTTTAAAGGACTTGGCGGGGGACGGCGTCGACGAGCGGCGAAAGCAGTATAATACTGACATAATTGATGTCAACGCCCCGGCAGGACGCACCGCGGGGCGGGGTACGGCGGGGCGGGGCTACACACGACGGCGGCGCCTAGGTGGAGAGGTAGAGGCGATGGTAGTCGTTGGCGCCGAAGGCCGCGTTGCACTTGGGGCACTTGCGCTGGCGCGTCTCGTAGCGCGTGCGCAGGCAGTCCCAGCAGAACACGTGGAAGCACTTCGTCAGCACCGCGTCCTTGCGCTTCACCTGAAATACAATCGAGTTTAAACATCCCCTCGTCCTTATTTGGCTGGATGGAAGTTTCATACTGAGACTTGATAAATCGTAGTTGTAAACATTAATTAAAATAGTAGTTGCATTTAATGGAGTTAATATCCCCAGTATATTTTATGCCAGCTGCCTACTATGAAGAATTAAAGTCCGTTCCAGCTAAGATGACCTCTGTGAGGGCTCCACAAGCTATTTATATGATTTTCCATAGGATTCTTCTACTATTCTATAGTGTTGAATTTGAACCCTCAACTGTAACCGGGATCATCTTAGGTGAAATGGAGACTAATCGGCTAGGAACACACGATCTCATGCATAATATACGCATAAGTATTTATATTATACGCATATATATTTGTATAATACGACATAATACGCCACTCCAAACAGGTCCTGCCAGAACATCAGCGTTGCTGCGGCTGCCTACGCCGCCGCCGCCGTAGTAACTCATGCTGAGGCACGGACCTGATTGGCATAACACACACAAGCTCCTTGTTCAAATATAATACCTTGTTAGTCGTTCACTTTTGTATTTATTTTTATTTTTCATTATTTTTTATTGTATTATAATCTTCTTATTATTGAACTGTTTTTGTAACTATTTGTGTTTTGTCAATATGTAACACCATTTTTTTCAGTTTTACTGTTTTATCACTTGGTGCAGTATAGGACCGGCTGTGATCTTAGGTCGAGAGGGATAGTCATGAATGGAGGGGTCGTTATTGTATTGTTTGTCTCTAATTTTATGCTATGTTTGTTTTCCTGGATTGAGAGGTCGTCACTTGAATGAAGCAATATTCTAATTTTTACCTGATTTGTTGACGAGAGGGTTAACAATTTATCATTCCACAACCATTGGTTCATTCCTTTGAAGCTGTTAAAACTGTTTTAGTGGTTTATATTAGTAAATTCGTGAATTTTATAACACTTTTCTGTTGTCGAAATAAACAAAACCTTGTCAAATAAGAACGGTGTCAGTTTGACAGCGACACCTGACATTTGACATTTACGTGCGCTGCGTTTTATTTTTACAGGTGTAGGCGCTAATTGTTTTTAGTCTGTTAAAATGTATAATGTTTAATATCTAATTTTGCTAAGCTAGGGTTTGCCGGAATGAATTGATTTTCCGAAGTCTTCCAAATTAATCATTCTAAAGTATTTTTAGTAGATTGTGTCTATGGTTGAGCGTTTGGCATTTTTTTTTTCTCGTTTGTCTATGGGTGGGTGAGCGATGACAAGTCTTTTTGATGGAGATCGCCATCCCTCGAGTGAAGTGGACGAGTAATCCTGGGCTGTCTCCCTGAGGAGCCTTTTTATATCCACCAAATGCGGTGAAGTTTCGTCCCGCGTCTTCCGAGATGCATTGTGCACCGTACGCCCAATAAAATGGTGAGTATTTCAAGCCGTTGATGTGTAAATGTTCCTCGAGGATGTATCAGCCATAGTCACGTGCTTGTAATTTTTGTCTTATTGTTTTAGATCATTTGATTTACCTGTGCTCCGGCCAAAGAGTCTCTTTGTGAGCTGCAAATCCCAGTGTTCTGGTAAGAATATTAATGAAAATTTTATTGTTCGGCATAGCCAAATATGTCACGTTGTGAAGTGCTTAGAATGTCGACTTAAATTTGATCATTGTGGTGATTGCAGGGCTCCATAGACCGGCTAAAAAGCCTTTTGGGTGTGAATGTCGGCAGCTCGGTGTGCCGTAGACGTGGCGTGGACACGTGGTACCTCCCGCCTGTCAAAATGTCGACGGTGAGCTGATCCCAGAACCGATTTTGCATTGGCTCGGAGTCAAGGTACTGATGACAATGGATTTAATCATTTAGGGCTGTATTTATTTCAATTTAACAAGTGTTCAACTTCCCCGTGTTGACTTCTCGGTCGAGGCCGATGGAGGAAGCGCAGTGACTTTATCTTCAACTTAACTTTGATAACTGAACAAAAATTTCAAATAGTGTTTGTTATTAGTGAATAGTTAGTAGTGAATTTCAAATAGTTTTTATTAGACATGATTTGTGGGGTGTGCATGCGTACTGACTTGGCTGACTCTCTATGTTGAGCGGTGGGCTGACCTTCAGGGCTGGTGGTTTGAGTAGGTGGTATCAGACTTTCCCAACACGGTCCTCCCATCGGTACTGAATGTACAGCTGACCGCCCAATATAGTTGGTCAGATGCCACCCCACCATAACGGGCATGCTTAAGCTAATCCCGATTTACTGATAAGGTGTAGTACCATGTGTGATAAGGTGTAGTTCGCCGGACGAATGTTAATTACTGTCTCGGTATCATGTAATTTTTTTTACTGTAGGTAACTGCTCCTGTTTTTCAACTGAATCTAATGTGTATCGAAATACTTAGTATTAAACCAGTCTACTTTTAAATGAAATTTTGTTTGATTTACTATTCTCCACTTGCTACGGTTCATGGATCATTCATTTATTTTTGCTTCGTATTTAACTTTTTTCCTCTAGCAGGATTTAATATATTTTTTTTATTTTGGTACGGAGTCACCTATTGTTACTCCGTCCCCTTTCAAGGCGCCCAACATTTTATTAAATTGGATTGATCCAGGAACGACTAGGCCACCGAACCCGAGACCCTCTCATGCTCTGCCGCCGGATTTTTCCCTGTGGGACGAAGTGATTCTTATTCGAATCGTTGCGCACCCCCACGGGAAAAATTGATATTACAGTGGCGCCCAACGTGGGGCCTAGAAAGTGAGTTTAGTACTTCAACGAGATGTTTTAAATGTGATATTATGATACTATGATATAATTTTAATTTTTATGTAATTGTGAATTTTTATATAGTACAATTTTTTTAAATATTTTAACTGTCATGTCGGAACAAAGTGATAATATGATAATATAATTATAATTGTTATTTTTATGGAATTGTGAATTTTTTATATAGTACAATTTTTTTTAATATTTTGTTTGACATGTCGGAACTTAATTATAACATAAATGACTTGCTTACGGACGAACTTGAACACGAGTTAGCTAACATTTCATGTAATCTAGGTTCTTTGAATTTAATATTTAGCGGAGATACTTGTGTTCGGGCGTTTATATCGAGGTTGGAGGAGTTGTGTGCCGCATCCTATATACAGATAATGGTCCCCAATTCACTTCTAAGGAATTTAGGGATTTATTGAAGGGAGCTGGTGTACCTAATATCTTTTACACTCCTCGTTACCATTCTCTATGTAACCAAACCGAAGTGTTAATCGGGATATTGTTTGAGCCATTGCTTCTTATGTGCGTTCTGATCATCGATTATTATTATGGGATCAGAACATTCAAGAATTCCAATGTGCTCTCAATTCGTCTGTTCACGACGGGACTAAGTTCACTCCATTGTTTCTTAAATCATGGTAGGGAGATGGTTATCGATGGAGCTGTTTTTGATTCGGATCAGCCTTTGATATATTCAATGTTTAGCATGAGTTTTGTTTGTTTCCATTTAGTTTGTTGTCGCCTTACCATTATGGTCGAGGATCGACGGTATTTTTAGTAATTAAGGTTTCTGCTGTGTGTCCAATCCGTAGGCCTTGTAGCATTCGCATATTTCGCGATTGATGCCAAGGATCTGGACATAATTTTAGTAATGTTGTTAGTGTTTAATCTGGGTTTGTGTGAACCACAACTAAATTAAGGATTTAAACATTTAGTTTTTTTTTGTATCAGGTAAGTCCGTTGTGTATCTTACCTTGTACTCCTTATAGTGTCTGAGGTATGTTGGATTTTCTAATCCTTACACTGTGTTTTTGTTGAAGTCCCTGTTGTCATACTTCATTTTTGCGTGTAATTTACCCCGATTCGTGGTGTGGTAAATTACACTATGGTCTTGGTTTATCCAGCCATTGGCTTGAGATAAGTTGGATGTTCCACTTCTCACTTTGTGTAACCTTTAGTGTTTATCACTGGTTACGGGTTTGAACCTGGTGTAGTTTTGTCTGTATCAGCGAGCTCTCAGAATGGTTCTACCTGACTTTCTAATAACTTTTAAGTTATTAGGTTTCCCTTCTATGATTCAAACTCTTATTGAATGAGTTTGGTGTCTGGAGGTGTTGTTTTTGTATTGTTCAAATGTTTGTATTGTTGTTAAGAGGTGGTAGTGTTACCTTTTGTCGTTTCTCTCGACGAAAAATTTTATTCAAAATTTCAATAAAATTTTCATTTTGAATAAAATTTTTCTTTCCCAACTAAGGCGGTACTGTAACACCATTTTTTTCAGTTTTACTGTTTTATCACTTGGTGCAGTATAGGACCGGCTGTGATCTTAGGTCGAGAGGGATAGTCATGAATGGAGGGGTCGTTATTGTATTGTTTGTCTCTAATTTTATGCTATGTTTGTTTTCCTGGATTGAGAGGTCGTCACTTGAATGAAGCAATATTCTAATTTTTACCTGATTTGTTGACGAGAGGGTTAACAATTTATCATTCCACAACCATTGGTTCATTCCTTTGAAGCTGTTAAAACTGTTTTAGTGGTTTATATTAGTAAATTCGTGAATTTTATAACACTTTTCTGTTGTCGAAATAAACAAAACCTTGTCAAATAAGAACGGTGTCAGTTTGACAGCGACACCTGACATTTGACATTTACGTGCGCTGCGTTTTATTTTTACAGGTGTAGGCGCTAATTGTTTTTAGTCTGTTAAAATGTATAATGTTTAATATCTAATTTTGCTAAGCTAGGGTTTGCCGGAATGAATTGATTTTCCGAAGTCTTCCAAATTAATCATTCTAAAGTATTTTTAGTAGATTGTGTCTATGGTTGAGCGTTTGGCATTTTTTTTTTCTCGTTTGTCTATGGGTGGGTGAGCGATGACAAGTCTTTTTGATGGAGATCGCCATCCCTCGAGTGAAGTGGACGAGTAATCCTGGGCTGTCTCCCTGAGGAGCCTTTTTATATCCACCAAATGCGGTGAAGTTTCGTCCCGCGTCTTCCGAGATGCATTGTGCACCGTACGCCCAATAAAATGGTGAGTATTTCAAGCCGTTGATGTGTAAATGTTCCTCGAGGATGTATCAGCCATAGTCACGTGCTTGTAATTTTTGTCTTATTGTTTTAGATCATTTGATTTACCTGTGCTCCGGCCAAAGAGTCTCTTTGTGAGCTGCAAATCCCAGTGTTCTGGTAAGAATATTAATGAAAATTTTATTGTTCGGCATAGCCAAATATGTCACGTTGTGAAGTGCTTAGAATGTCGACTTAAATTTGATCATTGTGGTGATTGCAGGGCTCCATAGACCGGCTAAAAAGCCTTTTGGGTGTGAATGTCGGCAGCTCGGTGTGCCGTAGACGTGGCGTGGACACGTGGTACCTCCCGCCTGTCAAAATGTCGACGGTGAGCTGATCCCAGAACCGATTTTGCATTGGCTCGGAGTCAAGGTACTGATGACAATGGATTTAATCATTTAGGGCTGTATTTATTTCAATTTAACAAGTGTTCAACTTCCCCGTGTTGACTTCTCGGTCGAGGCCGATGGAGGAAGCGCAGTGACTTTATCTTCAACTTAACTTTGATAACTGAACAAAAATTTCAAATAGTGTTTGTTATTAGTGAATAGTTAGTAGTGAATTTCAAATAGTTTTTATTAGACATGATTTGTGGGGTGTGCATGCGTACTGACTTGGCTGACTCTCTATGTTGAGCGGTGGGCTGACCTTCAGGGCTGGTGGTTTGAGTAGGTGGTATCAGACTTTCCCAACACGGTCCTCCCATCGGTACTGAATGTACAGCTGACCGCCCAATATAGTTGGTCAGATGCCACCCCACCATAACGGGCATGCTTAAGCTAATCCCGATTTACTGATAAGGTGTAGTACCATGTGTGATAAGGTGTAGTTCGCCGGACGAATGTTAATTACTGTCTCGGTATCATGTAATTTTTTTTACTGTAGGTAACTGCTCCTGTTTTTCAACTGAATCTAATGTGTATCGAAATACTTAGTATTAAACCAGTCTACTTTTAAATGAAATTTTGTTTGATTTACTATTCTCCACTTGCTACGGTTCATGGATCATTCATTTATTTTTGCTTCGTATTTAACTTTTTTCCTCTAGCAGGATTTAATATATTTTTTTTATTTTGGTACGGAGTCACCTATTGTTACTCCGTCCCCTTTCAAGGCGCCCAACATTTTATTAAATTGGATTGATCCAGGAACGACTAGGCCACCGAACCCGAGACCCTCTCATGCTCTGCCGCCGGATTTTTCCCTGTGGGACGAAGTGATTCTTATTCGAATCGTTGCGCACCCCCACGGGAAAAATTGATATTACAAATAAATGTATTTTCTTTCTTTCTTTCTTCTTTCTATTTAAAATAATGAAATTAATAATAAATAGTCTGTTTTACCTTGCACGAGGGACACGTGAGTGTTTCCTTGTATTCGCGTATTTCCTCGAGCAGCACTTCATCCATGCTGCTGCCGGCTTGCTCCATCTTTTTCATCCTTTCCGCTTTGCGTCGAAGGATCGCCAGCTCTTCCTATAATAAAAAAAAACAGATGTTTAAAATATAAAAACTAAATGCATATTATATTTAAAGTTAAGTATTACATTTTGTTTGTATAAATTTCAATGCCTGTAATGGTTATTTTAAGTTATTTCAATCATTCAGGTCCATTAAGACCAATCAAGGCTTTGAATTAATGGTGTAAGACCTAATTATTTCTGTGTTCAAGACTGAGTGCGTGCGTGCACTTATGTGAGTATCTCTCTCTGTGTATGTATGCGTGTGTGAGTGTTTATGAGTGTGTGTGAGTGATAAGGGCGGTGACTCACGTGCAGACGCTTGGTCTTGTATGCCTCGGCCTCCAGCGCGCTAGTCTTCTCCGCCACCACTTGTTGCGCCTCCTTCATTTGTGCGTGGTACTTCTCTGTAACAGACATGTTATACAGGTAAATTTTAGTGGTATCATCCGTATCATCAAACAAACATAGTGCCGAATGAATAAATATTTTATACTTCTGACTACTAGCTGCTCACGCAGAGACTTGTTTTAATGAGGGTTTTCGTAAATGAAAAATCCGCTACATGGCAGTAGGTAGGCGTAGAGTCTAACTGGTATGAGATTGGTGAGTTTTGATATGACATTGACAGATATGTCAAAATTCACCAATGACGTAGCTGTTAGACCTCACGCCTACGTATTGCCATCTAGCGGATTTTTCAACGCAGATACCGTCATTCATATCGGCAAAATAGTACAGTATACAATATAGTTTTGCTAGTGGTAGAGCCATGCTGTTTCACAGCACGAATGGGCTGGCTCGTCCGGGGAAGTACCACCCTCTCACATTATAACATCAGCGTGAAATAATAGTATAGTATCTACTATTGTGTTTCGTCTGGTTTGTGAGTGTGCTGGAGGCCCACACCCCTTTGTAAAAGGCCGGCAACACATCAACGATACCTCTGGTGTCGCGGATGTCCATGGGCGGCGGTGATTGCTTACCATCAGGCGACCCGCTAGCTCGTTTGCCGCCTCTGCCATAGTGCAGACTCACCGAGATGCAGCTTGAGGTCGGCGGCGGACTGGGCCGACTCGATGGCCTTGCGCTTGTGCATCTCCATGGCCTGCTGGCGCAGCAGCAGCTCCTTCTCCACGGCGGACAGCGTGGCCTGCAGCAGCCGCTCCTTCTCCTCCAGTAGTGCAGACTCACCGAGATGCAGCTTGAGGTCGGCGGCGGACTGGGCCGACTCGATGGCCTTGCGCTTGTGCATCTCCATGGCCTGCTGGCGCAGCAGCAGCTCCTTCTCCACGGCGGACAGCGTGGCCTGCAGCAGCCGCTCCTTCTCCTCCAGTAGTGCAGACTCACCGAGATGCAGCTTGAGGTCGGCGGCGGACTGGGCCGACTCGATGGCCTTGCGCTTGTGCATCTCCATGGCCTGCTGGCGCAGCAGCAGCTCCTTCTCCACGGCGGACAGCGTGGCCTGCAGCAGCCGCTCCTTCTCCTCCAGCCGCCGCGCCACCGCGCCCATCGACTCGATCTGCTGGTCGCGCGTCACCACCTGACAGATAACAGATCAACAAGATTAGACGATTTGTCTGTAACCATATTTATGACGTTTTGACTGAACCAATCGATGTAACATTTTGAGTGTGTCGACTTTTTAACAATATGGAATCCTTTTTTATGCACCTATATTATAGACTTACAGCAGACCCGTCTTTGAATCGTATTGAGTTAAGAAACGCTTTCATTCGACCGTTTTGATTCACTTTGCAGAATAGACGTAAAAGTATACCACATATTTTTCGAAATGACACCCAGCAATAATGTGGCTTTACATTGGTGAAGAATATTTTAAAATCCGTTAAGTAGATCTCGAGATTACCCCTTAAAATTTAACAAATATACAAACATTGGATTGGCAGTGCGATGCGCGCTCGGCAACGGACGTGCACACTACAAAGTATTGAATAATAAAAATTCGCGTTCACGCGGCGAAAGCCACGTCGTATAATTGACTATGAGTTCCCAACAACTCATAGCCAATAAGCTTCTGGCGTTCATCCAGCACGCCATCGACACCATCGACGAGAGCAGCATCGTGAAGATCTGCAAATCCAGCTTCAAGGAAGATGAGATTTGCAGTGGCAAGGCGCTGCTGTACCGAAGCGTCGGCAAAGCCGACCAGATGCCATCACGCCGGAGAGATGGAGGTGAGAAGAGTCTCCAAGACATCATCTCACTGATGAAGGAGATCGACCCAGACGACGTGCCTACATTCGTGGCGAAGGAGCTGCATAAGCTGGCCCCCGTCACGTCCGACCACGTAGACGTTTCCAGGCTGCTGAAAGACATGAACACCCTTAAGACGAGCCTGGACGAGGTGAAGTGTTAATTGGAGGCCTCCGATAACACCATAAGTGAATTGCGAGCCCAGGTAGCATTATTAAGTAACGCTGCTTCGGTTAGTAGGTCACCGGCGGCCTGCAATGTGAACACTTGTCGCGGGGCGCAAAATGCGTCGCTCAGCAGTTTGGAGTTCGCCGATGATCATGCGTCATCGGCCGCCTCTGTTGCTGCCTGCGCTGCCCCCCGCCCCGCCGCGCGCCCCTCCGCCCCGGCGGAGACGTCACGCGTATGTACGACGGCCACTGCACGTGCATACGCCGCTGTCACTGCTGCCACCAAGCGATCCGCTGCCGCTCCGCACCCTGAGCGGCAGCCAACCAAAGGGAATCAACATGTCCCGAGTGTCTGGTCCTGTTGCACCTTCGGAGCCACAGAGCCAGATGAAGAAATGTGATGCGGATGGTTTCACAAGGGTGGAGAAGAGGAGAAGAAAGCCCACCAACAAAAACCTACGCGGCACAGCACCGACAGGGGGCAACCATCTGCTGCGTCCGGCCGCGCCGACGACGCTGCTGTACCTGTCGCGACTGCATTACTCCACGAAGTCTGAGGAGATTGTGGAGTATATCCGAGTGAAGACCAAATTCACCCTGAGGGTCGAGCGGTTGGAGTCTCGTCACAATGTGAATTTTAATTCTTTTGTGGTGAGAGTGCCGACCGAACATCTGTTGACCTTCATGAAAGAAGAGTTTTGGCCGAAGGGTGTCATGTACCGGCGATTCAGAGGTCGGCTACCTGACACCAGATTGCGTCACACGTCGCCGGCAGAATCAATTCGTGTAAAATAACAATTTAACTAACATAGGTATTAAGTTGTATTAACTAACATAACCTGTGTTATTATCTTTATATATTTTAGTTTGTAAGGTATATATTATCATGTTTACGTGAAAATTGTATATGGAGTGTATTGGCTACTGCGATACAAGCAAATTTTGCTTAGTGCAGAGTCACTAGATATAAGTATGCAATGTAAACATGTTTTTCGTGTAATAAATAAATAATAAATAAATAAATAAACACACAAACTTTTAATGTTAGTATAGATTTGATTGCGTCTATTTAAGTACCCTGATTGTTACTCTCTATCTGCCGTTGACTGTACTTCCTCGGGCGTGTGTCGGCGCGAGGCGCACCGAGCGGGCGCGGCGTGTGGGGCGCGCGGGAAAGTATGACTGCGACATTGTAGCCCGAGGACGTGATTCCCTTCTTTGTAGTTTTACAGCCAGCTATCATTACAGCTTATCATTTGTAAAGGAGGATTTCAGACTTTCGCGTTGCATTATAACAATAATATTATTTAACGGGACTGAACGCGATATTCATTATGTAGTATATGTATACTATTTACTTCGGCTTCGGCTGCGCTACAACAACCGTTGCGACCACGGTACATTTACATTATTTTTATTATTTTTTTATGGCAGAGGCGGCAAACGAGCTAGCGGGTCGCCTGATGGTAAGCAATCACCGCCGCCCATGGACATCCGCGACACCAGAGGTATCATTTGTAAGGTCACGGAGGTCCATCCCAACTATCAACAACCCAGTCACCTGCCAATGACGACCCGCTTGGTGTAATGGTCAAGATGTTGCCTATTACGCAAGAGGTCGCGGGTCGATCCCCGCACAGGACAAACATTTGAGTGTATGAACATGTCTGTTTGTCCTGGTCTGGGTGTTATATTTATCTATTTAAGTATATTTGTTGATTATGATGTCTGTAGCACAAGTGCTTAAGCTACTTAACACGGGGTCAGATCAATTTATGTGATGTTGTGAAATATTTATTTATTTATTATTTACCTGTTCCTGCAGCAGCTGCTTCTCCTCGCGCAGCAGCTTGTGCAGCGAGTTGGCCTTGATCCGCTCCGACATCAGCTTGAAGTTGGCGTCGTCCTTCTCGCGCAGCTGCTGGATCAGCCGCGAGTTCTGCTCCTGCATGTCCTCGAACGCCTGACCTGTCACCTCCATCTCGTTCAGCAGGGCTTCTTCCTCCTAATACAAACGAGTTTATTATTGGAAGGCGTTCAAAGTAAGTCGCAGTTTAAAGACAATAGTCTACACGCTGTAGACCTCTGCTGAATGTAGGAATCCCCTAATGGTAGACTACAGCGTCGTGAAAAAACGTAGGTTTTGGTCTCTTTGACAGGACGGACAGCTAAAAGCAGACAAAAAATATTTTACCGCAGGAGAATATTTGTATGAATTAAAAAACACGTCTACACGCCATAGGTGCAGGAGTTCGTTCGGAATTCGTTCTTCCCACTACCCAGTAAATCCCTCCCCAGCTTAAGCTCCGTACATAGCTGTGGGAAGTACGATCTTGCTTTGTGAGCACCCAACCCGTGTTCAGGTCAGACGGAGCAGACAGACAGGGTAGGCCTAGAGTTAATTGCTAGTAATTTATCATTACAAAGGTAATGAAACCAAAGAACTGATGGTTTGATTATAATTTTAGTGTTGATTTTCATAAAATGTATATATATATATATATATATATATATATATATATTTGTGTTTTATATTATTTCATGCTGAAGTGTCTCCCACTAGTTTCCCCCGCACCTGCGAGCCGGCGAAGGGCCTGGAGAAGGCGTGCAGCGGGTCGGCGCTGGGCCGGGCGCAGGACAGCTGCTTCTGCAGCTCGTACTTCTGCTCCTCCAGCTGCTTGATCTTGCGCAGCGCGTCCTCGTCCGCCAGCCGCCGCTCGCGCTTGCTCTCCTGGATACACCAACATTCCAACTATGTCAAGGCAGTTCATACTTCATTGTAACACCATGAGGATCTTACGTAAGATCGTATATACTACTGTGTAGCTGTGATGCGCAGAGTAATATAATAATGGCCCATTTTGGAGGCTAAGTGCGGAGAATTCTCCGGCTACCTAAACGTAAACCCTATGAATTATAGCTAAATAATGCTTATCAAAGTGAAGCTTTAACGCAAACACCTGAACGGCAAATGGTCAACGATCGTTGAGGTAGAGCAACTTTCATCGGATGGGTGACCGAAAATTTTCATCTCGAGCACGTTAATCCTTCGGCTCACGGCGCTTAATCTCTCTCCGGTCGTGTCAGGTTGCTGTCCCTCCAAACTATGAGAATGAGGGAATCCTCACTCTCATGGTGGGACAAGCTTATACAAGGTTATATTTATAGTGGGCCAAGCTTATACAAGACGCAAGCGCACTCACTTGTGCTTTAAAATATAACCTGCGTACTTGGCTGATCGTAAAAGATTGTCCGCCAGAGCGGAACCGACTGGGAGGATAACAAATATGATGTGTGCTTGTGTACCTGCGCCATCTTGGCCTTCTGGCGGTGGTCCTCGAGCTCCTGGCGCGCCTTGCGCTCGGCGGCCATGAGCTGCACCTTGTCGCGCTGCTCCTTGCTCACGCCCTTGTACATGTCCAGCAGCAGCTTCAGCTCCTTCTGCTCGTTCACCGCCTTCCTACAACACACCACACCACGAGGCTATTAAATAATATATTTTTTGGACTAACACACATCGGTTTGGTTAGGCCGCCGGCTCTAGGCCCAAAATAGCTTCGAAACTCTAACTCCCTATGAGTTACTCCATACTTATATAAACCATCTATGACAAAGGCAGCCCCTGGTTTTCTGGCTGAGGCCTCCGATGGTCTAGTGGTGTAAATACGGGGCCGTGGTCCTGTGTTCGATTCCTGGGTCGGGCAACATTTGTGTCGTTTTTTCTGAACACTTTTTTTTGAAACCATGATTTCAAATTATGGAGGCCTTTGCCCTGCAGTGGGACAAAAATAAGCAGATACTTTACTTTAAAAAAAACACAAGGTTTAGTAATTTTTTGTGAGTGTAAAACATGGTCTAACTTGAGCTGCTGCTTGAGGTCCTTGATGAGCTGGTCCTGCTCCTGCAGCTTGGCGCGGTTGTGCTCCTTGGCCGCGGCCGGCTTGCTCTCCGACCCGCACGCGCCGCCCTCCTCGCCCTGCACAACATCCTCATCATCATCATACTCATCATCATCATCATCATCATCAGTCCACTGCTAAACGTAAGTCTCCCCCAGATGGGGAGCTGAACTCAGAAACACCCGGCAGGGCGGGCAGACTTCAATATTTTATTTTATGTGGAACCAGAATCAGTTACATGTAATTGTATAGCAACAAAAAATAACTCGTATAGATTAAATGCATAACCGACAGCGTTATCCACAGATTAACAAATGTGTTGCATAATTACAGCAGGATAACACACAGTGTTGGGGAACGCTCTTGCCCATCCCCGGTATCGGCCCCCGTATACCCGAATCAGAACGTCCCTAAGTCGATTTTTACGACACCCACGAGATTACACGCACAAATATTTATAGTCGACGGTGAAGCAATTAAGCATATACGCTGTAAGCTTACCTCTGGGTCTGGTTCCTCCTTCTTCACAGCGAGCGGTTTTTCCTCCGCGCCTTCTGTGCTCGTGCCGCGACCTGCCGCTTCTTCCATCTCTTTGCGCACCTATAAAAATTAGGTATTAGATAAGAAATATATATTATTTGAGCCTATTTTTTACTTCTTAACTTAAATTGACAACTAAGCAATTAAAAATACTCTGATTGAGAGTATTTTTAATTGCTTAGTTGTCAATTTGTAGAAGTCGATCACCTAACTATAACCATGGTTGTGATGCGAACTTTGTGTCAATTATACTAGTACTGACCTCATTTAGTCAAAAAACATCTTATTTACAGAACAGCAATATATACAGTGATGTACATTAGCAAACAATCGGAAATATACCCTATGACTTCAATCATAAAGAACCTTATTGAGTTCCTGGCTGGTGTCCTTGTACTTCCTCTTGTACCGGTGCACCTCTCCCTTCAGCTGCTGGTTGTGGTTCTGCAGCGAGGTGATGAGGTGCCTCATCTCCCTGTTGATCGGCCCCGTCTGCTCGTTGGCTGCTAGGTTCTGCTCAAACTCTATACGCAGCATTTCATACTCCTTCCTCAGCTGACCCAGGACGTCTTCCAGTTGAATCATCTCGGCCCTCAAGGCCTTCTGTCTTGCTAGTTCCTCGCTCTATAATTATAAGAATTACTCCATTAAAGCTATTATCAACCAGAAAAACCCAAACAAATATTTAGAATTAAAGAAATGTTAACTTGTCTTTATAATAAGTATTATATGAAAGTTAGAAACCCAAAGCATAGGTACATTTATAGTTATAATGGCGCGGTGTATTGACTCCAATCTGCCTGATGGCAAGAGCAAAAGAGGAGCCCTAATTGGCTAGAAAATGGATGCGTTACCATTGTGGTACACTATAACTTGGCATCTCCATACAGGCCAGCAAGATGCTCCTTCGTGTTTGCTTAGAGAAATACAGGTAATAGGATGGAGTTAGATAGATACATAATATTCAGAATTGAATAAGCAAACCATTGGAAGGCAATATTGAACATACTACTTACTCTCATCAGATGATAAAGAGGATTCTTTTATGCACAAAACCCCGCAGCTGGTTCACCCGTTCCAAAGGAACAAAGAAAAACAAAGGCTCACCTCAAACCTATATATGCATATTAGTCATAGTAGTAATGTGTTGTTCCTTATAGACAAAATGCTCTGTTCAACCGATATGACAATTATTATGAATTGTGATTCAACTGCAAAACATGACTTTCATGTATGATTTAACTTTGAAATGTTTTAATTTTCGCTTTGTACATCAGACTTCACTTATTGGAACCTAGGTTATTGCAAAATTGATTTTTTTATTAATTGATCAAATAACATAACTATAATAAATTTATACATACTTCCATCATTTCAATCTGTCTCATGTGTAGGTTTTTGGCATTCTGCAGTTGGAGTCTAGTCTCGTCTAGGGCGGTCTTCATTTGCATAGACTCATTATACAATACTGAGAACTGACTCTGCAGACATTTGTACTCTGTCGTCTCCACAATCACTGACTCGGGCAGCTGTCGGATCTGGAATAATATTTTTTGCCATTAACTCATCATCATCATTATCATTAGCAGCATCATTGCAGTCCTCCACTGGTAGACGAATGCATCCTCTAGATGAGAGGTCCTGGTCACAGACACCACCCAGGGACAAATAAAAGGAATGCTGCTGCCCATCCTTTTATTTTTCAGATGATTAAGTTTGGCTACAAGTTACAGTTATTGACTTTTGTCCTCATACCATATGTGTATTTAAGCAATTTGTAATCACTTTTATTAGAAATACTTGAGAGATAAAATTATACGGAAAGAAGAGATGACGATATTCTGGTTTTCGAAGCGGTCACTAAGATCTATCACAGCATGATTTGAAGATTTTCGGTCAGTCTCCACGCAAAAAAGGTGCTACTCACGTCCATCTTGAGCTTCTCGACCTCCTTGAGCGCGTCGCGGTGCTGGCGGTGCAGGCGGTCGAGCTCGGCCAGGCGCGTCGTGGCCAGCTCGCGCTGCTCCTCCAGCTCCGCCGCCACGTCCTCCAGCTTGGCGCCCGCCGCGGTGCCGACGCCCACGCCCGCGCCCACGCCCGCGCCCACGCCGCCCACGCCCGGCGCCGCCGCCGCCCCGTGCGCGTGCGCGTGCGCACCCGACTGGTGGTAGCTCTTCAGCTTCTCGATCGCCTCCGCCAGGTGGTTCTCTAGCTTGTCGTTGCGGGACCGCACCTGCGCGATGGACCGATGTCCGTGATTATAGGTATCTAGCCTGAGCTGTGTGCGGTTCAAAAACCGGCCAGCCTCGTTGAGTGAGCGACTCCGACCGGTACTATTGGTGACGCGAATCGAGCCCCATTCCATTCGTAAAATATTACTTGTAAATTCCTCATATTTATACAATACAGAACAGAAACAAGAAGCTTACTTTTCTCATTCATCATCATCATCATCATTCGCGTAACCATGTTCCCGATTTATCTGGGGTCGGCACAATACGTTGACTTCTTACTTTTAAATAAAACATGGAAGTTCCGTTTACCTTCATGAGCTCGTACTGCAGGTCGTCTATTTGATTCTTGAGCTCGGCGTTCTCCGTGTCGCGGCTGTTGACCGCGTCCTGCAGCTGCGCCACCCGCAGCGTCATGGCGTGGTGGCCCTCGTGCAGCGTGGTGCAGAGACCCTGCAGCCGGCGGTTCTCCGCCGTCACCTCCGCGTTGGCGGCGCGGATCACCTCGTCCAGCGACGGAGCAGGCAAGGAGGCACCTTCTGTACACATCACAGTTTATTTAGTCATACTGATACGTCATATCACTCACATTTTTTTTTTTTTTATATTTCTCAACATCACACACATTGATCTGACCCCGTGTTAAGTAGCTTAAGCACTTGTGTTACAGACATCAGAATCAACAGTGGTATTACAAATATACTTAAATAGATACATATAACACCCAGACCAGGACAAACAGAAATACATGTTCATGCATACAGATGTTTGTCCTGTGCAGGAATCGAACCCGCGACCTCTTGTATAATAGGCAACATCTTAACTATTACACTAAGCGGGTCTAGTCATTGAATGTCAAAAACATAAGCTAGTATACTAAACTAAATGAGACTCCAGCCTATGACGTCACATCTATACTAATATATAAAGCTGAAGAGTTTGTTTGTTTGTTTGTTTGTTTGTTTGTTTGTTTGTTTGAACGCGCTAATCTCAGGAACTACTGGTCCGATTTGAAAAATTCTTTTTGTGTTGGATAGTGTATTTGGCGAGGAAGGTTATAGGCTATAGTATATATCTATTATTTTATCCCAAGGGGATGAAAAAGGGGATTAATGTTTGTATGAAACTTTGTCAATTTTAAACCGATTGGGCTGGGACTTTGCATGCATAAAGCTACTATGTCATAAAGATCCCCTTAGAAAGGATTTTTATATATTCCACCCCAAGGGGATGAAAAAGGGGATTAATGTTTGTATGAAACTTTGTCAATTTTAAACCGATCGGGCTGGGACTTGGCATGCATAAAGCTACTATGACATAAAGATCCCCTTAGAAAGGATTTTTATGTGTTCCACCCCAAGGGGATGAAAAAGGGGATTAATGTTTGTATGAAACTTTGTCAATTTTAAACCGATCGGGCTGGGACTTGGCATGCATGAAGCTACTATGACATAAGGATCCCTTTAGAAAGGATTTTTATATGTTCCACCCCACGGGGATGAAAAAGGGGATTAATGTTTGAATGAAACTTTGTCAATTTTAAACCGATAGGGCTGGGACTTGGCATGCATGAAGCTACTATGACATAAATATCCCCTTAGAAAGGATTTTTAAATGTTCCACCCCAAGGGGATGAAAAAGGGGATTAATGTTTGTATGAAACTTTGTCAATTTTAAACCGATCGGGCTGGGACTTGGCATGCATGAAGCTACTATGACATAAGGATCCCTTTAGAAAGGATTTTTATATGTTCCACCCCAAGGGGATGAAAAAGGGGATTAATGTTTGTATGAAACTTTGTCAATTTTAAACCGATAGGGCTGGGACTTGGCATGCATGAAGCTACTATGACATAAGGATCCCTTTAGAAAGGATTTTTATATGTTCCACCCCAAGGGGATGAAAAAGGGGATTAATGTTTGTATGAATCTTTGTCAATTTTAAACCGATAGGGCTGGGACTTGGCATGCATGAAGCTACTATGACATAAATATCCCCTTAGAAAGGATTTTTATATGTTCCACCCCAAGGGGATGAAAAAGGGGATTAATGTTTGTATGAAACTTTGTCAATTTTAAACCGATCGGGCTGGGACTTGGCATGCATGAAGCTACTATGACATAAAGATCCCTTTAGAAAGGATTTTTATATGTTCCACCCTAGGGGGATGAAAAAGGGGATTAATGTTTGTATTAAACTTTGTCAATTTTAAACCGATAGGGCTGGGACTTGGCATGCATGAAGCTACTATGACATAAATATCCCCTTAGAAAGGATTTTTATATGTTCCACCCCAAGGGGATGAAAAAGGGGATTAATGTTTGTATGAAACTTTGTCAATTTTAAACCGATCGGGCTGGGACTTGGCATGCATGAAGCTACTATGACATAAGGATCCCTTTAGAAAGGATTTTTATGTGTTCCACCCCGAGGGGATGAAAAAGGGGATTAATGTTTGTATGAAACTTTGTCAATTTTAAACCGATCGGGCTGGGACTTGGCATGTATGAAGCTACTAACATAAAGATACCCTTAGAAAGGATTTTTATGTGTTCCACCCCAAGGGGATGAAAAAGGGGATAAATATTTGTATGAAACTTTGTCAATTTTAAACCGATCGGGCTGGGACTTGGCATGCATTAAGCTACTATGACATAAGGATCCCTTTAGAAAGGATTTTTATATGTTCCACCCCAAGGGGATGAAAAAGGGGATTAATGTTTGTATGAAACTTTGTCAATTTTAAACCGATAGGGCTGGGACTTGGCATGCATGAAGCTACTATGACATAAATATCCCCTTAGAAAGGATTTTTAAATGTTCCACCCCAAGGGGATGAAAAAGGGGATTAATGTTTGTATGAAACTTTGTCAATTTTAAACCGATTGGGCTGGGACTTAGCATGCATAAAGCTACTATGACATAAAGATCCCCTTAGAAAGGATTTTTGTATGTTCCACCCCAAGGGGATGAAAAAGGGGATTAATGTTTGTATGGAACTTTATAGGTATAGTATATACCTACGTTTGCGGAAACCGGAAACCACGCGGACGGAGTCGCGGGCGGCCGCTAGTGTTAAATAAAAGCGCAAAAGTAACTGTAGCATAATTTAATTGTACTTATTTTTTAACTAGCGGCCGCCCGCGACTCCGTCCCCGTGGATTTCGATTTCCAATAGCCTAAAACCTTCCTCGTCAAATGGACTATCCAACACAAAAAGAATTTTCCAAATCGGACCAGTAGTTTCTGAGATTAGCGCGTTCAAACAAACAAACATACAAACAAACAAACAAACATACAAACAAACTCTTCAGCTTTATATGCCGGCGCATTTGTAATTGTGAACATTAATAATCGATACCAAACTCTGTGGTTAGAATTTTGAATACCGAACTCTTTGGAGGGAAGCGAATGTCACTGGCTGGTTGGCCACGAAGGTTGGCGGGAAAAGTGACACCTCGCTTGACGTAACTCAGATCGTTGGTTGTATCGTGCGGGATAAGATCCAATGGAATAATGGGTTGGCATCTTGCGCATATACCACGCGTTCTGAGGAATGTCTAGTTATTTTACAATCCATTGTGCAATTATATCTCCGTGTCAATCCAAGCCATCCTTGAACATAGACGTAAAACTCTAATATGTACCGTGTGCCTACATCAGAAGTGGGATTCACTCAAGCTCACAAGGCGGGGTTCACTCGGGTTCACATCACGGGATTAACTTAGGCTCGCACCGCAAAACGAAGAAACCAGTTGTGAAAAATGGCGGAGGAACTTTAGCAGGAAAATGCAGTTGCATCATAACTGCAACGTCTCATATTGTGCTACGGTGGTAGTTGAGAAAACGAACAACGTGTTACGGAAAATAACGTAATGAATGGAATGTGGTGCGTGTCTGTGGAGCAGTAGAATCACGATTAAAGCTCTGATATAAGCGATGAAGACGGCTACTTCGGGAACGGCGGACGGCGGCGGCCGTGCGAAGGCGACGACGACATCGGCGGGAGCGACAAGAGGGCAACAAGGCGGCACATCCGCAGGCCGGGAGCGGGTGCAGGCAAATTGAGTGAGCGGCGCGTGGATTTCTGCCTTGTTCGATTGCACTTGGGAGCATGATCTGGTGAGCTGTATTGTTTTCATCGATTTTAATTCTCGTTTAAAAAAGTTTAAGTTTAAAGTTAGCTGAAGTAAATGAGCTTGCCATGATATTGTGTAATTAGTACCTAGACTAAATAAGATGAAGAGTGAAAAAGTCTGAATAAAAAATAACAACAATGGCGCGTAGCGTTGTCATGGCAACCGACGCTGATGGTAAAGCAGCAACGCGCGCTCCGCTGTCGGTGACTTGGTGCCTCCTTGCGTGAATAAAGAGTCCTAGCCTAATCCTTACATTTTATTACACGATATTTGGATAGTTATTTACAGAGTGTCGTCATATTAGGGTAGTGCGATTTTCAAGTCACTTTATTACCGGTATGACTACAACGCGAAACACGGTGGCAGGGTTTAATTTAGATTAATTGTCACACGGAGCAGTGATGATCATATAGCATGTCCTACCAGTCCGTGAGTGTGTTAGGTTTTGTTATAGGAAAACATTATTAAGCCTAGCTGTTCTCAATTCGCTAGCCTTGCTCTTTTAGTAAAGAAGCATAACTTGAATGTTTGTTTTACATTCTATTCTGTATAGGGAGAATCAGCGTTACCAGATGAAATTGGATTCAAAATTTAAGGGATTTTAAGATCGTTGAGTTATTACATGTTGGTCATCACAAACGAATATGCCAAAGATGGACTAAGAAGGATGCTTGAAGGTTAGTTTTAGACGAGTTGTTGATCAAAATGACGATGATTGGTACCTGAAGTTCTTAGCACATCGCGTGATTAAGGTATTGAAAACATAACGCTCTCTTAGGACGCGTTTTGCTTGTTAGAGGCACAAATAGAATATAGTGCCTGAGAAAGGTCGTATGTGTCTCGATTAGTGCGTTCTGCCGTATAGGAACGCGATATGCGTTCAGTTTTGTAAGGATAAGTAACGATTTGGTCAATTATAAAATAGGAAATAGCTTGAGATATCTGAGGTTTATAGCGAGAAATCCTTCACTATCGTTGAATTTGTTTTGTGGTAATACGAAGCGTGTGACAGCGAATAGCCAGACATTGCTCACTTGGCTAAGATATACCTTGGTTTAGTTTTAATGGCCTTAGACGGAGCTAATTTTTGGTTATCGTTGATTCAATAGTATGGAAGTCGCTCAGATTATTAAGATCTTCGGTACATTTGTAGGCGTAGGCATTAATCGGATCCCGTTGCTAGGCTGTCACACTTGTGAGTGACATGCGTTTAGATCAGAGAAGTGAATTATTGAACCAGTTGGATCGCCGGATAGAGGTGCTGTGTTGTAGAAGGGTTCATCAGATGGAGGTAGCCCTTGAGTATGACACTCTGAAATACAGTTTTGAGTGATAACCGGGTAAAGGCTATCATTGAGTGCTGGAGCATCTGAATTGTAGAGTATTGTATACTTCACCTAATTCACTGAAGGTAGTTACATTATGAGTCTTGTTGAATCTGTAGTACCAAGGGGTTTGTAATGATTTTCATACACCTACAAATGTTAAGTCGGTTGTTTGTGTGGTTCACGTAGCAGTTGAAATCGATAGTGATTTGAATAATGACAAGATGGATTAAATTGTGTGTTAAAACTCGAGTATGTTGCTCCTGTGTTTGACCGTTCCATAGTAGTTAATACGTAGTCGTAGCCCGGTAGAAATCAGTGTCGCTAAAGGCAACTCAAGTAGCCCGTGGGAAAGCGGTAGGCGTATACACTGGAGGAGGACGGGGCCTGGAGAGACAAGACTGGAGTGTCTAATCACTGAGAGATATACTTACACGGATTCACTGATTGAATGTGTGAGAGTAATAGGATTGATGATCTGCAAGTTATCGTGGCGTAAGAGGTATGACTCGAGAGGTACTGTCAGTTTCTGTTGTAGTAGAAAATGGGTAGAGCTTAATGGTGTACTACCTCTCAAATGAGCACTGCCTGGGGAAGTACCTCTACCTATCAGAAGACAGCGTTGAAGTACCACCACGTATCAGTTTTGCTATGTTTCTGCTGGTGATTAAGGTTTCCAGTACTCAGTTGGGGAGGGTATGATATGTTTTAGAGACAAGCAACACATCAGCGACCCTTGTGATTTTGTTGATGTCCATGGGTAGTGGTGATGACTTACTATCAGGTGACCGTCTTGCTCGTTTCTCTTCCGCTGATATAAAAACAAAAGCAACAGTATTGCGTGATCCAGGCTAATGATTTTGGATATTTGATAATTTTACCATGTTTGTAGAAGCTTGGTCAAGAGTGGCCGAGTGGTGGCAAAGTATACTGCTGGTGTGTTTCTTTTTCAGATATGCAAGAGGACATTTCACGTGTAAAAAGTGCTGGCGAGATGGCGCTTCGATGAAGGTCCACCGTCACCAACAACTTCACACGAGGACGTGTGCCCGCAGGATGACCGTGTCGGAGCATCAGCACTGTGCTGCCATCTATCGAAGCTGGAAGATATTAATTTTAAGCGTAATCGTGGCTGCATAGATTGCAACCGGTTTCGGTCAAAGTTTATGAGCGACTAGATGCAAGGGCGCTAAGCGAATACGGCGGGAACTACGTTTCGAGGCTTCTCTAACGTTTCGCGTGCTTCGACGGAGTTGTTAAGGCGAGGATCGATTGGACTAACTCATAGTGATCACGTGTCTCTGTCCGATTTTGTTCTACTTCAAAGCATGCAGACCGTGATCGAAATTATTAATCGCTTCAATCAATAATGGAAACCCCTAAAGTGATACACTAGAGCGAGATATAATTTTGCAATAATTGTGCCCCGCGATCAATGGATAGTTAGAAGCAAATTCGTGACATTTATTTGGTGAGACAGTTCCATTTTTGTCAGAAATGTGTGTGAGGGTGATGCACGTGTACGTAGATTGGAGAGACTGGCCTAGTGGTCGACGTCCTTGGTTGAAGTGATACAAAGCATTCTAAGAGATTTGCGCGTGTAGTTGATTGGAAGGACTGACCTAGCGATCGACGTCCTCGGTCAAGCTGATACGTAGCATTCTGAGACAAGTGTTTGTGTGTGTGGTCGATTGAAGGGTTGGCTCAATGAGCAAGCCGACGCCTTGATGAGATAGAGGGTAGTCTCAATGAGTGAGGCTACGCCTTGATGTGATGATGGGTAGTCTCAAGGAGTGAGTCTACGCCTGGTGGGCAGGCTCAATGAGTGAGTCTTGGCCTTGATGTGATGATGGGTAGTCTCAAGGAGTGAGTCTACGCCTGGTGGGCAGGCTCAATGAGTGAGTCTTGGCCTTGTTGAGATGTTGGGTAGGCTCAATGAGTGAGCCTACGCCGTGTTGAGATGTTTGGTAGGCTCAATGAGTGAGCCTACGCCTTGTTGAGATGTCGGTTAAGCTCAATGAGTGAGCCTGCACCTTGTGTGAGATGGAGGGTGAACTCAATGAGTGCGTCTACGCCTTGCGTGAGATGGAGGATTGGTTCAATGAGTGAATGTTCGCCAGTGAGGTAATGACGTATGGGCTTGCTCGTAAGAGTCAATGTCCAGACCGTCTTCTTTTGTTCCGTTTATCCCGTGGGGATAGAGGGGGCAGCTCGTTGGAGCGTATGTCTGAATCATGTGAACGTTGTTCTTTTCCAAGCTGTTATGGTGTTGATTTGAGTCAGGAATGGACGAGCGTAGTAGCTACCAGAAAGTCTGCGTTTGTAAGACGTAGAACGCACAGGGACGTGCGTACGTCAGGTTTGGCCGTGCCGGCGCATTTGTAATTGTGAACATTAATAATCGATACCAAACTCTGTGGTTAGAATTTTGAATACCGAACTCTTTGGAGGGAAGCGAATGTCACTGGCTGGTTGGCCACGAAGGTTGGCGGGAAAAGTGACACCTCGCTTGACGTAACTCAGATCGTTGGTTGTATCGTGCGGGATAAGATCCAATGGAATAATGGGTTGGCATCTTGCGCATATACCACGCGTTCTGAGGAATGTCTAGTTATTTTACAATCCATTGTGCAATTATATCTCCGTGTCAATCCAAGCCATCCTTGAACATAGACGTAAAACTCTAATATGTACCGTGTGCCTACATATTAGTATAGATTAATTGTTTATTGTAGGTAAGTGTTTCATAATTTATTTTGAATACAGTCAAGTACCCAATTGTTTACTGAATTTTTTTTACCTCAAACACTATTATAAACAGTTAATAAAATCAAATATTCCATTAATCATTTTTCCAAGGAAGATGTTCAAATATTTAAAACAAAATGATGTGTCCACATTTACATACCTTCGCCTTCTCCTTTGATAGCCCGCCATATCTTGTCATTCCTCTGCTGGAGCCTGTCGAATGCCTGCAACACTTTTGCCACAGCTCGCTTGCTCACTTGCACGCGGTTGGCCAGTTGTGCATCCAACTCCTCCTTGTCCCAGGTTGAGAGTTGCATGAGGAAAGATGTTGTTGCCTCATTTTCATCTACAAAATAACAAGCAATAGCATAAGTAAGCATATTCCTAACAATAATTTATCATTCAAATTATGAGACAAATAAATATATATACGACTAGCGGCCGCCCGCGACTCCGTCCGCGTGGTTTCCGGTTTCCGCAAACGTAGGTATATACTATACCTATAAAGTTCCATACAAACATTAATCCCCTTTTTCATCCCCTTGGGGTGGAACATACAAAAATCCTTTCTAAGGGGATCTTTATGTCATAGTAGCTTTATGCATGCTAAGTCCCAGCCCAATCGGTTTAAAATTGACAAAGTTTCATACAAACATTAATCCCCTTTTTCATCCCCTTGGGGTGGAACATTTAAAAATCCTTTCTAAGGGGATATTTATGTCATAGTAGCTTCATGCATGCCAAGTCCCAGCCCTATCGGTTTAAAATTGACAAAGTTTCATACAAACATTAATCCCCTTTTTCATCCCCTTGGGGTGGAACATATAAAAATCCTTTCTAAAGGGATCCTTATGTCATAGTAGCTTAATGCATGCCAAGTCCCAGCCCGATCGGTTTAAAATTGACAAAGTTTCATACAAATATTTATCCCCTTTTTCATCCCCTTGGGGTGGAACACATAAAAATCCTTTCTAAGGGTATCTTTATGTTAGTAGCTTCATACATGCCAAGTCCCAGCCCGATCGGTTTAAAATTGACAAAGTTTCATACAAACATTAATCCCCTTTTTCATCCCCTCGGGGTGGAACACATAAAAATCCTTTCTAAAGGGATCCTTATGTCATAGTAGCTTCATGCATGCCAAGTCCCAGCCCGATCGGTTTAAAATTGACAAAGTTTCATACAAACATTAATCCCCTTTTTCATCCCCTTGGGGTGGAACATATAAAAATCCTTTCTAAGGGGATATTTATGTCATAGTAGCTTCATGCATGCCAAGTCCCAGCCCTATCGGTTTAAAATTGACAAAGTTTAATACAAACATTAATCCCCTTTTTCATCCCCCTAGGGTGGAACATATAAAAATCCTTTCTAAAGGGATCTTTATGTCATAGTAGCTTCATGCATGCCAAGTCCCAGCCCGATCGGTTTAAAATTGACAAAGTTTCATACAAACATTAATCCCCTTTTTCATCCCCTTGGGGTGGAACATATAAAAATCCTTTCTAAGGGGATATTTATGTCATAGTAGCTTCATGCATGCCAAGTCCCAGCCCTATCGGTTTAAAATTGACAAAGATTCATACAAACATTAATCCCCTTTTTCATCCCCTTGGGGTGGAACATATAAAAATCCTTTCTAAAGGGATCCTTATGTCATAGTAGCTTCATGCATGCCAAGTCCCAGCCCTATCGGTTTAAAATTGACAAAGTTTCATACAAACATTAATCCCCTTTTTCATCCCCTTGGGGTGGAACATATAAAAATCCTTTCTAAAGGGATCCTTATGTCATAGTAGCTTCATGCATGCCAAGTCCCAGCCCGATCGGTTTAAAATTGACAAAGTTTCATACAAACATTAATCCCCTTTTTCATCCCCTTGGGGTGGAACATTTAAAAATCCTTTCTAAGGGGATATTTATGTCATAGTAGCTTCATGCATGCCAAGTCCCAGCCCTATCGGTTTAAAATTGACAAAGTTTCATTCAAACATTAATCCCCTTTTTCATCCCCGTGGGGTGGAACATATAAAAATCCTTTCTAAAGGGATCCTTATGTCATAGTAGCTTCATGCATGCCAAGTCCCAGCCCGATCGGTTTAAAATTGACAAAGTTTCATACAAACATTAATCCCCTTTTTCATCCCCTTGGGGTGGAACACATAAAAATCCTTTCTAAGGGGATCTTTATGTCATAGTAGCTTTATGCATGCCAAGTCCCAGCCCGATCGGTTTAAAATTGACAAAGTTTCATACAAACATTAATCCCCTTTTTCATCCCCTTGGGGTGGAATATATAAAAATCCTTTCTAAGGGGATCTTTATGACATAGTAGCTTTATGCATGCAAAGTCCCAGCCCAATCGGTTTAAAATTGACAAAGTTTCATACAAACATTAATCCCCTTTTTCATCCCCTTGGGATAAAATAATAGATATATACTATAGCCTATAACCTTCCTCGCCAAATACACTATCCAACACAAAAAGAATTTTTCAAATCGGACCAGTAGTTCCTGAGATTAGCGCGTTCAAACAAACAAACAAACAAACAAACAAACAAACAAACAAACTCTTCAGCTTTATATATTAGTATAGATATAATAAAGCTAAAAATGTTGTTTGTATGTTTGTTTGAACGCACTAATCTTAAGAACTTCTGGTTTAAATTGGAAAATGGTACCTGCCTGTCATGATTTCAAATCAGAATCATGCATTTTGATAAAGTTGTATAAATGGTAAGTGATAAATATTGTACACCATAACAATTACGCACAATACTTGACAATTTGGCTATGACAATAGTGCTATTTTGCAATATGTTTCAATAAACTTACTCTTATTTTCAGACTCATCAGCAGTTTCTGCATCGAACCGTTGCAGCAGTACTCTAATGTCCTCATTCAATAAATTCCAGTATCGGTTGACGACACAGAGCACTGCGTCATCTTGTGTCTGTCTTTTCTCAAGCTGCTCTATTCTGGCCCGGAGTTCTGCCTCACATCTGTGACGTTGTTCAATTCTCTAAAACAGCAGACAGCACAAGCAAGCAGATAAGCATTAAAAGAACACTTAGTAGGAGATTAAATATTAGTGACATATTTGACTATGAGGGTTAACAATTGAATAATGTGAAGTTGCATGTAACCAAAATGTTTTTCTTTTTAAACTAAAGTTATATCAAATAATAATCATAAGTCAACATGTTTCCTTGAAAGATAAAATGTATAAAATACTAGGTTAAAAGAAACATTGTCAAATGTTATGATCACATATTGTTATTGTATGGAACATAACCCTAAATTTCAAATTGAACACAATACAAGAGGAAAATCTTTAACCCAAATGCCTGTTTCTGCTAAAACCAATCAAATTAACCTGGAATAATGTATAGAGTTGACCTAAAATTCAAATTACATTATTCACAATGACAAACAGCTGATTATTGTATACAATGGAAGAAGTCTGTTTGCAATAATACTTCAACAAGGACAATCTTTTAGCATGCGAAACGGAATAGCTTCCACCTGTGCCAACTTCTTGTTCTGAAACTGCAACACTTTGATATCCATCTCTTCAAGAGTGGAAACGGGCCCGATGAGATGGGGCTCGAAGTGTACTTTCTTGATCGCCGGCTGGCCGCTGCCATTGCCGCCGTCTTCCGCCGTACGCTTCGACATCTTTACCTTAAAACATCGTCTTAAAACTGAGCGTTAAGTTATACCTCAAAGTATTCAAGTTTATTGTTGGTAGAAAGATGCTATTGATCCTAGATAATCCAAACAAATTCAGATGTTCCAAGAAGCTATGAAAAGTGTTCTATGGCGAATGTAAACCACTCTTTTCAGAGTTTTACTTACCTTTTGTCAATATTGACAATGTGGAAAAGCAAATTTAATTGCAATTCTGAAGAAAAATAAGGATTGTTTTAAGACGAGATGTAATTAACATTTTGTTAAGACGGTGAAACTGAAATAAAATAAATTCGAATTTATAGGCGTAAAGCTTTCCTTCCCAAACCACCTCAGCTCAGCCCAGCCCACAGATACAAAATTTGACTACTCGATTTAAATTATAAACTAATCGAGTACTCGATACAACTTCAATTCAAACAAAGATTTTGGAAAAATCAATAGATAATCCATCCATATGTCAGGTTTGAGTGAAGCCACCAAAACTTCAAAAATTCACCTATTTTTACACCTATAGTGGCCGTGCCTATCGATAAAGTCCTCGAGCCAACAAGACGTTTTTCTACTAAGAGATTTTTTTATTTATTAATATGAAAATACTCAACATAAAAAATAATCATTGAAAATGTTCATCATTAAGTGAAAAAGTGTAAAATATACAATATTACACGATTCAGTTTAACAAAGGTAATTTAAATTTATATTACCTTTAAGTAGACCCGTACTCAGCACATCTCGTCGCCTCTATCTCTCTACAAAGTTAGTTTCTCTCAACAGAAGTCGATTAAAATTATTAATTCGTAGATTGAGTGCAAGTTCTTTATAGACAGATACATATCTAATAACAATGCAATGCATTGTGCGTGGATTCATATCGCGAGAAAGAGGAAAGGAAAGTATTATCCGTTTATCTGAGTGAAATGCAATGTTATAAAGTAACTGCTCGAGGGTGTCATTAAATATTCTTACAATAGTTACGGCACTTTTTACTACTTACAATATTGCACTCGAAGTACGAATTACACTGGATTCGATTCCTGTTAAAAGTTGACCGCCATAAAAGCCAGACCAGCTTTACCCATATTCATCATTGAAATAGCCACATTTATAAATGATGTCGTCATTCAAGTTATTTTACATTACCACCTCTATTATCAAAAAAATATTCTGTTTCAAAATTTTACGTGCAGTAAATCCATAGACTACATATATAAACGGAGAGTCGATATCGATGAAAATCGGTACGCATGTACTGGAATCCCTAGTCCCTTGACGTTTAGACGATTTTTGTCGGGTGTCTGGTATCTTGCTCTATCACACATGATTCATAATAAGGAGAAAAAGGACAAAAAATCTGTCAAATCATAGTCTCCATCTAGTACTTCCAAAATCTTTGAATTCAAATGTCTCGCTCGATCGAAGGTCTCGATTCAAGTAAAAATGTCCGTCCAACTTTTAAATTTTTTAATGCTTGGATATGTTATGAAATCACTTATTATTTGAATTAAATTATCAGTTCAATAATTAAAATGCTAAGTTGAAAATAATTGTTGCATCATACACGTTTGTGTTGGTTGATACAGATGAAGAATTCATCTGGAGTTTAGCTGTAAACACATGAATTAAATAAAATTCTTGGAAAACAAACAGCACTGTGAGATATTTATAGATAAATCTGATTTTAACATGCCAGGGGTGTGGTAAAATTTTTGTTTTGCAAGCTAGCAAAGTTATTGTAATACCTTGGTAATACCTTATACCTGACATATGGATTATCTATTGATTTTTCCAAGATCTTTGCTCATTACCTTGATCTGAGTATTAGACAGTTAGAGAATGTGTCTGCTATCTTGCTCTATCACAAGTGATTCTTAATATTGAAAAAAGAATAGCATAAGTGTCAAATTATTACCTTCATAGAATGATATCCATTCATCTGAGACAGTTAGTATTGCCAATATAAATAAATCACTTATTATTTGAATTCAGGCAAAATCTAAATAAAATTGTTTTTAAAATAAAACAAATATGTAGGTACATTAGTACCTAGTTACATAGGTACTTATGTATATTAAAAACTACAAAAATATATTGATTTTATGAAGCTACCCTCTGATCCTAGGTTACATACCGCATTTATTTCCATATACATGTTTCTTTCTTATAAGTAACAAGTTTTAACTTCTCTTTAATAATATTTATGGAATGTAATAGTAATTAATTATTTACACGGACTAGTAATACTTTTTTTACTAGTCCGTGATTATTTAAAGATCATTCTTTCCCTCATCTCTTATTGGTTCATGATATTCCTGTATTTTAATTGATCCTGAAACATTCTGAGAAACACCCTGTATTTTTTATCATGATACGATTTTATGGTTGGATTAGGAGCAACAACGTCAGCTGTTCCACCCATGTTTTGTATTGCATCTTCAACGTTATTGAAGTATTGCGACGCGCTTGCCCCCAATATCGCTGAGCCCACGAGCACGGACTCCTTCTCGTGGGGTTTCAGTATCGGCAGGCCGACCGCGTCCGCCTGGATCTGAACGAAGAGCGGATCCTTTGTGATTCCACCGCATATTAACAAAGATTTGAAAGCGTCATAACCTGCTGATTCCAGTGCGTCCATTATGTGCCTAGTTCCATACTGAAAAAAAAGAAAAAATGTCAGTTAACATAACTAGCATACCGCTTTGGTACTTTGGTACTGCATCCGTTGTCATGGCAACCAGGGCACCTCTTTTGCTTACCATCAGGCAGAGCAGAGTGGAGCTAATATACCAACTACTATAAAAAAGAGATAAAGTACAATTTCTAAATTCCAACAGCTGCCAATATAATATATTATTAAAAATATTAAAAAAAAAAACGAAACTTACTGACAACCCCTGCAAAGTAGCAAGATATAACAATGCCAAATTTTCATCACTACTGTTGATTGTGAGTCCGACAATCATCCCCTTCATTGTAGGATCAGCCAAAGGGGACCTGTTGCCATGAAAGTCTGGCCATATATGAAAATCTTTTGTTAGCAAACTGACATCACTCAAACCTTGGGTCTGTATCATTTTTTCCAATAAATTCCTCAGATGGCTGCGTACCCTGAAATTGAAATGTCTTATTTATAGCTAAACAAATGTCTATCACATGACCACAAATGTTGTATTACTAATTATACAATGGAGGGACTATTGTCTGACTTTCGTAACCATTAATAGGGACCAGACCATTTCAATCATAGTCAGGACCTGTTGGTCCACCTGTTAATGTGCCTTCCGAAGAACGGAATCATCAAATTAAATAATATATTAAATATGTTTAATATACTTACTCAGCAGTATTCTTTGTTTTCAAAAGTTCAATACCAGCTGGATGGCTGGCAATAATATAGTCAAGTAACATTCCAGATGCACTCTGTCCAGCTTCATTGAGCCACATACTTGGTACCATTGCACTGAAATAAGGCCCCCAAACACCATCCACTAACACAGGTTTCTTATTTACTGCCATATGGCATGTTGAGGTGCCACATATCAAGCTCAAGCGACTGCCCATGTCTGTGTCAATTCCTCGGGCACAAGTGCCTATCATGCCCAACCCTCCGGCATGTGCGTCAATGATAGAAGTAGCAACAGGTGTGCCCGGATTGAGGCCCAGTGATCTTGCAACATCATCCAATAACCCACCACAACATTCTCCAGGCATCAATACCTTATTACCAATCTTTTTAAAATCATTTTGAATTAAGTCATCCAATCCAATTTCCTGCAAGTAACTAGTATTCCACCCCTGTGTACCATCAATAGAGCATTCATAATTCCATTTACATACTAGCGAGCACAGTGACCTTGACAATGATCCAGTTGCTTTCCATGTTAAAAAGTCAGGCAAGTCAAAGAAGTACCCAAATTCGGTCCATTTGTGAGACATGTGCTTCTTTAACCATAGCAGTTTTGGTATTTCCATTTCCAGGCTTACTTTACCTCCAACATACTTGAGTATTTCATGATTAGTTTTGTTTATCAAGTCTGCCTCAACCTGTGCCCGGTGGTCCATCCACATTATGATGTTCTGCTCGTCATTGTTGGAGTTACTGACCGCTGTAGGATTTCCATTTTTGTCTAAAGCTACTAATGAACAGGTTGCATCAAACCCTATACCTTTTACTGAATCAGGGTTAACATCAGCCACTGCACTCTGAAATTAACGAAGAAAGGCATTAGGCAAATGTTTGTAAGCTCAGTAATTCATGATAGTACTTATATAAAATGTATCTGGTTTAATCAAATAAGTAATACATACTTTTATGACGTCTACACAGCAATTCCACACATCATTTGAAGATTGCTCATAAAAATTTACTCTTGGTTTCCAAGTTTTGAGTTCTTTGACACTGCTTTTTATAACATGCCCGTTTTTATCTACTAGAGCTGCTCGAACACTTCCTGATCCAACATCAACACCAACAAAAAATATTTCTCTTGACATTTCAGAAATCTTGACTCTAGATAAAAATTAAATATTACTTATATTATCAAGTAAATGCAATGAATATGGGTTTAACAAGGGGATAAAACGTTAAAAAGAGTACTATCTCATAATAATTCACAATAAAAACTGTTAACATTAATCTCTACGCAGCACAATTTATATAATAAAGAGAGATAAAAGCAAGGCAATAAAGTAATAACCTTGATAAAGTATTGTCCAAGATAAATACGGTACCATGAAGCCAACACCAAGATTGTTTTCCCTCGAGATAACCTCGCCGTCCTTTGAACTCGACTTTCATTAGAAGTTGCATACATTTTGAAATCGTATGATAAATCAATATAATCAAATGGCCCCCTCATGTTTCTTGAATATCGTAACTATAATTAAAGTATAGGTTGTGTTTATTAGTGAATACCAAGTCAACAAAGGTACATTTGGAGGTAAAATTCTATTGAAATTGAATGAAAGACAGACACAATAATTTAATATCCGCGCCATTTAAATGACAGGAACGATCAAAATTTTATTTTAACGCCGCATTTGTCAATAAGAAAGCGAAATAGCTTGTACCGCAGCCGCAGATGTCAACTTTTCAAAGAAAAAAAATGTCAAAACAGAAAAACATGGTCTGGTCAATACATGTACCTGCCGTATAAGTTTTTATTGTTTTAAACATTTCATATAATGGAAAAGTTTATGTAGACAAATATGATCAATAATTATTAGAGTCAACAATCATGGTGCGGTTCAAACACAGGTACATTAGTTTCATTTGCTACCTGCAGACAAGATTTTTATACTCTTTAAAGGTGTTTGTTTATTGATGTCTTATACTTTCAGGTATATAACAGTGGATATAGTGGCACCTTTAGTCCCTGACGATAAGCCTTTGAGCCTCAAGTCAAAAATTTTTCATGAAACCATTTTGAACAAAATTCAATATTTACATGGTGATTTTGGAATTGCGGCCGTTCGGAGTGGTTTTCTGACCAAATACTGCAATGAAAACACGCGAATTGCAATAATAAGAGTCCGACACGGTCCACATCGATTTGTGACAAGTTCTTTGCCTTTTATAACTAAAATAGACAAATTAGATGTAAGATTACGTACCCTACATGTAGGGGCCACGTTGAAACATAGTTTTAAGTTTATATTAAAACATCAGCGAGCATATTTGGACAGAATGTGGTCCAAACTGAAGACTAATGAAGAGCGATTGCGTTTAGAAAGTGCTGTTATGAATTTTACTGCGACTGATGTTGCTATCAATATTGAAAATATAGCTTAGAAATTATAAAGCTTTGTTTGATTTATTTTTACAAAAAAGCACAATTAATTTTTACCTATTTATCTGCTTAAAATTAAATGTGGCAATGAAAAAAATAGTTTTTATTTTTATGAACATAGAAAAACAAAGTTGTATATGAAAAGTAATAAACTTTTTATTTACTTGTATCAGACAGTATTATCACAATATCTAGGATAAGTACTATATTCTCACCTGTCCTCTTTTCAACAACAAAAATCATTCAAGTGATTGATTTCTTTGAATTAATTACTAACAACTCCATCATCCGTTTTTAAATCTAAATAAGTATTTTCTAAACTTAATTGGCTTAGTAATTGATACTCTTCTGTGAAATCTTGGATATAATGCCGATTGTAATGTCTTTGTTTTGTGTTTGTTTTGGAACTTGTTGAAACTGCCTGGACAATGTTTGTATCTTCTGGAAATGAATCATGAATATATTTCCTTATTTCAGAACACAATTTTTTACAATCTGGTACTTCACTTAATAAATCCAACAATTTTTTTACATTATCACTAATGTCCACTGGGTTTGCAGAATTAGTTTCCTCAATAAAAACATTTTTACACATCAACTCCAGAAAAATCATTTCACATGTTTCATGGTCTGGAATATTATAGCAAGATCTGATTATTTTCTTGAAGGTGGATAAACTAGACGAATTCATATTTTCGCATACTTTGTATAATATTTTTTTCATGGGGCTGATACTGCTATGTATTGGATCGTTTGTCTGGAACGTTTGTTTCACATTTTGCGAGTTGAACCCTAACTTTCGGAGAACTTTGTACAATTGGCATGTTGCTAAAGCTTCCAGGAGCTCCCTCTTCCAAGTATGGTTCTGTTGCGCCTGCGCAGCCCACTCGTATAGGACGTCGGGAGTGTTCGCTCCGATGTCTGCGGTGACACGTTGGTATATCGTCAGCTCCTTTAACGCCAACCGCGGATCTTTGTGTAAAAGAAACAGTAGTGAAACCATATCACTAGGATCAATTTCTCTCTGAATTTCTATGGTGGTATCTAGACAAATTAAATCCAAAGCCGTTAAAGAACTTACAGAGTGGTTTGGAGACATCATGAAAATAGTAGATATTTGATAGATTTGATTAAGATATAATATTACTGTAATTTTCTTGTTTCTATGGTTAAAATGAAGAACAGTATTTTTTTTAAATCCACTACTTTAACTCTGTGAACTCGACAAAATAATAATATAGATTAGGTAGAGCCAGAAGAGCTGCCCGGTGCTGCCAATGTCTAGACAACAATGACCCATATAATTCAAATGTATTGCTAAACTTGTCTAAAAGTATATTTAAAAAATAATAGTATACCAATTTACATTTGACTTGCGTAGATTGCTTTGTGATTATTACAAACCAGATACCATATCTTTAAACAAAGACAATTAAATATTCTTTCAACAAACAAGAGGTCGAACGCTTTATTAAAAAAAATATATTATACCTGCTCATTTTCGTTTCAGGCTATGTAATTACCTAACTTGATAATTATAAATTAAGTTTTCTTTCTGTTCAACAATAATTAACTTACCGTACCTAATTTCTGGGGAAATTTCTAAGCTGGCAACATATTGCCAGGTTTCGTAGTAATATTGGGGAATCCCCGTAAAGAGACGGTGTTAGTGACATTATGTGGATGGACTGTTTTTTAGGGTTGCGTAGCCAAATTGCAAAAAACGTTACCCTCAATAATCGTCATGTCAGTCTGTCAAGTCTGTCCGGCCCAGTCTGTCACAGCCACTTTTTCCCGAAATTATAAGCACTATACTGTTGAAACTTAGAAAGTACATACATACATATTATGTTCAGTGAACCGCATTAAGAGTTTCACACGAAAATAGAAAAAAATCTATATACATTTTGGGGTGCCCCGTAAGAACTGAGACACATTTTTTCATTTATCCTATTACTTCCCCCCTTCTAACTTCTAAAATAAGAGAGCGATAAATCCAAAAAATATATATGTATTATGTACATTAGCATACAAACTACCAACGAGAATTACTTAGAACAAAATCTAATAAGAAGTTTTTAGAGATGAATTTGTACGGAACTCTCAGTGCGCGAGTCCGACTCGTACCTGGCCGGTTTTTATCGTGAAATTTACCATAATATAATTGGCTATGGGATAACAGCATACTTAATAGATGGCTAATACCTAATTCCAGATACTTTAAAGCCAAGGCAAAAACATTCGGTACAACTTTTGATTATTTTTCTGGTATTATTATGTATAGATTCCGGCCCAGGCATTGCTGATGGTTAGAATAATATAGTTGGCGTAAGCCATACCCTGTTCTTTTCATCATATTACACGAGTGACAAGCTAAAAATGCCGATGTTTACTACTTAGATTCATCCACAAGTCTTTACTCCTAGCGAAGGTGCCTTTTGTTCTAAACACCTTTGAAAAAACACTAGCGGCCGTTCGCGACGATTTCGGTTATCTGTCAAATACATAGTTTAGACAATTTTATGAAGAATATTTCCGTCATACATGTAAGTGCCTATGTAACTTTAACCAAAAAGGCCGCAGACGTGACGAAGGTTAAAAATTCAGTAACTTCTCCCGTTTTCCCAAAATTTCCCTTCACTAAGTACTATGCTATTGATATGTTAAGCGTGATGGAAGGTTTACAAGGTACCTATCATCTGCCCAGGAGTATGAAAAATAATTGTAGTTTACAAGTTTTTGTTTTTATAGGGAGAAAATACAGACAAAAATTTTACTGATTGCATTTTTAGAAATAAAAAGACAATAGTAAAAATAATATGCTACCAAAACGGATGCCACTCAGCAATACCTTATGACCTTATACCATGCTTAAATCTTTGAAACTACGCGACGGATTTTGATGCGGTTTTTTTTATAGATAGAGTGATTCAAGACACCCGTGCGAAGTCGGGGCGGGTCGCTAGTAGGTATATTATAAAGAGGAAGGATTTTTATTTTTCTATGTAATGAATAAACTCAAAAACTACTGGACCGATTTGAATAATTCTTGCACTTTTCGCCTCGATGGTCGTTTAAGTACCGGGCCTTGGTCTCGAGGTCCTGGGTTCAATTCCCGGGACGCGCAAACTTTGGGTTGATTTTTCTGAACACAGCCCGGGTTTGTGATCACCAATCCGCATTTGGCAAGCGTGGTGATTAAGCCAAAATCCATCTTTGTAACGAAAACATGATTTCAAATGAGTGGGACCTTGATAGGCTGATATTATACTAATTTTTACACTTTTTGCTAGCTACACTATCCCCAGTGAACATAGGATACTTTTGATCCTGAAAATGTGGGGGAAAGGGGGGGATATTTGAAAATATAAATTACGCGCGGGTGAAACGGCAGGCGGAAGGCTAGTTCTAAATAATTTAACATGCCATTTGGGACAATGATTTACGAATTTTGATTTTATTAAAGTATAATTAAAAAGTATTAACAACAATAGTATTATGCAATCTTAATACGAGTATCTGAGCTTACATGACTAGTCATTAAATATATTTTATGTACAATTATAATTGTGGGTCAATAATAATATAAAAATATATTACATTTATCAAGTTGTTAGTAGGTAGGTACCTACCTAAATATAGAATATTCTTAGAATTATTTTATTTTTTAAATAATATATTCAAAACATTGAAATAAATTTTAGAAACTTTACTGTTATTTTTCAGGTATCTGTAAATAAAGGTTTTTGTCCAATGTATGTTCCACTTTTGGCAACTGTTCACGTTCTAGCTGTGTGCATATATTTTTAACTTGAAAGTTCACTGCTGTGAACATGTCATTGACATGATGAGTTTTAGATTGTTGCTGAAAAATCTTGCATAGGGTTTGTATGAATATTGAGCCTTTTTGTATCCATCTATAAGCTTCATAATTTGGTGCAGTGGCCCAATAGATAATGATATCAGATTTCTTAATATAATATTTGAATGAAGATCTTGCGCTATCAGCAACTATGGAAGAGTATGGTTCATCATCTTCTACCTGACAAGCTTGTAGTATTAACATTTTGGGTTTGCCTCTGAGATGAAGTGCATCAGGCGAATCTAATAAGCTCTCAATATATTCCACATTAACTTTGACAGAATCAGCAGCATAGACGTGGCCTCTTGTTCCATGTGATAATATACATAACATGAATATACTGTGCTCTTTGACAAACCTGTATTTTATAACATCTTTGATAGTTTCAATCATTGCCTTATGGTCAAGATTATCAAAAGTAACAACTTCAAATTTGAGCTCTGTCATGACCCGATTTAACATATCCCTATCTCTATTAGTACCCATTCTATCATCTAATGGTTTCAGGTTATTCTTTCCTTCAATGCTATCTTTGGAGGGGTGAAACTTTTCTTGATTAATGATAAGGCACAGTCCAACTTTCTCTGGATTTATTATTTTGTACATGACTTTATCCATTAACATATCAGATTGCAAGTTCATTCCTGGATCATCCTCCATTGCATTCAGGTTATTGAACATTTCAAATACTTCACTAAATTCATCCAAAGTTATTTTCTCATTTTCCTTTTTAAGAGCATCTTTTACATTTATTGATGGTGTACTTGAATTAAGTGGACTTAAATTATAATTTCCAGAGAGTCTGTTTTCAAGTTGTCTAAAGTCTTTAGCAAAACTTATTAGATCAGGGAAATTATCAATAATTTTTGCCAGATTTTCAATACCTGGATCACTTTTTATTTGTTTTCCACCAGATAATTGTTTTATAGTAATAAATCTCCGACAAAGTAGGTCTAAAAGTATTAGTTCACAGCTCTCATGATTGGTTACATCAATATTATAGGTGACGAGGGTCTTTTTTAATTTGTATAAATTCTCTGTTTTCATATTTTCACAAAGTTTATATAGGGCCTTCTTCATGGGATGTATCAAAGTGTTGTCATCACTTGTATACTGATACTTGCGCTTAATTGTAGGGAGATCAAGTCCCATTCTCCTTATAATTGAGTAAAGCTGGCATGTGACTAATGCTTCTATAAACTCATCCCTCCAGTTTGAACGATGTTGCACATGCAATACCCAGTCGTGCAGTAGGTTTGAGCTGTCGTCTTCCAAGTCCTTAGATACCCGCTGGTAAATAATCAGGCGTTGTAATGCCGTATCAGGAACTTCATAAAGAAGAAACACAAGAGATATCATATCATACGAATCTATTTCTTTTTGTATCAGTGATATCATATTTATGTCAAGGAACTTTAAATTTGATGTTACGTTATGTGATGTTTCATCGTTAGTGCGGGCGTCTGATCGTAACATTTTGTTTGCACTTGTTCAATGTTAAAAATATTTTTCAAATGTTTAAATTAAAAGTTTCACAAAGTCACAAAGTTCTTTTTGTTTTCTTTGACGTTTATGAAAAATCCCCTTTTAGGCTTTTTTAATACTTGTCACTTTAACAAGCGCAAATACACTGCGCCATTCAGCCTACTTTTTGCAATTTCACCAAGTTATTACTACCAAAAAACAAAATAGCAAACTATTTTTTGCATTGTGCGGGGATCCAATCTGTGATCACTGTTGAAAGAGTTTTTTCTATTCCACCTCTTGTTAATACTTATTAAAAATCTGGACATTACAATAAAGTTGTTATCCTTTGATAAATTTTTGAAAAACTTACCTGTCTGTCACTGTCAGTGTCAAAACTGTCAAATTTTGGTTCAATCAAAGTAGTCAAACTCAAATGAAATATAAACCTTCCAATATCTTTGATTTAAACATACTTCGATGCGAATTTATTCTATAAAACTTATTGTAGATCATAAAAATGATGTAAAAAAAAATGTTAACGTGAACTGCAGGTCTCAGATACAGGTATTTTATTGCATTTGATTTATATGGTGTTAGGAATTTATTACTTTAAGAGTTAGCTAAAAAACCTAGTAGAACCTAGTAGAACCCTTCTAGTTTCTAGTGTATTTACTCTGTACTTTTTTTACTAGTCCGAGTAGTCCGTTGTATTCTGACCTTAATTTATTTTGTGAATTATGGTAGCTGTTTGTATGTTTAATAGAGGCAAAATGTTAATTATCCTACTGCTTTATTATATTGAGATTACCACGGAGATTATATAATTAAATAAGCTTTTATATTTGACATTAACTTGTTTGACGACCCGCTTGGTGTAATGGTCAAGATGTTGCCTATTACGCAAGAGGTCGCGGGTTCGATCCCCGCACAGGACAAACATTTGTGTGCATGAACATGTCTGTTTGTTCTGGTCTGGGTGTTATATGTATCTATTTAAGTATATTTGTAATACCACTGTTGATTCTGATGTCTGTAACACAAGTGCTTTAGCTACTTAACACGGGGTCAGATCAATGTATGTGATGTTGTGAAATATTTATTTTATATTTATATTTATTTATTGTTTTATCTTATATTTTTGTATACATGTACACAGTTTTGAAATTCATTATTTCTTATGAAATTTTTATTTCAGGAAATAACTACTAGCAGGACTCCATGTTTGAAAATGTTGAAGAGCCTAACTTTTTTAAGAACTTCGGGAGTCTCTCGCTCCCTCCGTGCTTTTAAACATACTATTGACTATTCTCGAGTACCAAAGATAACTGAATTCGATTTAAATGAGAAGTTTGTCAGAGGCACTGGACCAGGAGGTTCTGCAGTAAATAAAAATTCTAATTGTGTTGTGCTAACACACATGCCTACAGGTAATTAATCTCAGTAGGTGTTTCTTTTATTAACACATTTGTAATCATTACTGATTCTTTTTTTGTAGATAATACCTTAATCATTATTATCTTCAGGTATAACAGTGAAATGCCATGTTAGCAGATGTCAAGATGAAAACAGGAAAATAGCTCGTGAAATGTTAATAGCTAAATTAGATGAAAAGATAAATGGTGAAAATTGTATAGCTGCTCAAAAGAAAAGAATTGAAGAAAATAAGTTCAAAAGGAATGAGAATAAAAAGAAGAAATTGGCTCAACTTAAATTTGAGTGGAAGAAAAGAGAAGGCTTGCTTTGATTCACTCAGTATTTTGAATAGGTAGTCTAATCTGTAAAAAACATATTTTTTTATATACCTAAGTCTTAAATGTTTCTCTAAAATACATATTAAGATTGTTGAATAAAATTTTATTATTGTTAACCAAAAGTTTTTAATTTATAGGTATACCTAAATTTTATTATTCTGTTAATGCAATACACTTTCAGCTAGTTGGTAAGTATATTAATTAAGAAGCAGTAGAAAACTATTCATCATCATCTTCATCAGCCTTTAAAATGATCCCACTGCAGGGTATAGGCCTCCTCCAAGGAGCGCCATGCACTACAGTCCTGTGCTAGTCTCGACCAGGTCTTACCTGCTGTTTTAACAATATCAGTCGACCATCTGTTGGAAGGACGTCCACGTCCTCGTTTACGAATCCCGGGCCACCACTCTGCTTTTGATCCACCTGTCGTAACTTCACCGAGCCAAGTGTCCTGACCACTGCCATTTGAGGGATGCACAGCGTGTCCCAATGTCTGCCACTCTGGTTGCACGTCGAATTTCGACATTTGGGACGCGCTCGCTAAGACGAATGCCTAACATGGCGCGCTCTATTGCAAGTTAAGCAACCTGTATTCTGTGCCGGATGTCTTTGGGCAGCACCCATGTTTCGGCTCCGTATGTCATTGTAGGTAGGACACATTGTTTGGAAAGTCTGGCCTTCAGGCATTGTGGAATCCTTCTGTTCCTAAGAACGTCTTTGAGCTTACCAAATGCAGCTCAGCCCAGTTGAATTCTCCTGGAGAGATCTCCAGGAGGATACATTCAGCAAGTATCAGAAAAGCATTGTGAGGCAAACTTTTACATAATCACAACTTTTTAAGATATTTGAATGCACATTCACAGATTTTGGGAAAAGATACAGCCAGCAGGAAAATCTTAAAATAGAAAAACAATTTTTTTCATCAAAATCGATCTTAATGAATTTGTTTTATGAATCAAAATCCATAGGACCATGTATTAGAAATGTCAGAAAACGCAATAAACTTTCTTATAGGTACATTTTGTACTGAAAATCCCAAAAACGTTCAGATAGGGCTCTTTATTTCGATATTGTCCGCATAACAGACGTTTGTTATACCGCTTTACCACTAGTATGAATGTACCTAGCAGTTCTAAAATCATAATATCTTAATTTTCTTAATTGTTGATGTGTTTAACACAGTAAGCATAAGGATGTAGGCATCAGAAATAATGTTGGTATCCACGCGCACACAACATTGAATTTAATTGCAACAATAATAGACATTGAACATACGCCCTGAAATTAATCTGATTAAATTTCTATTGTTACCTTGTAGCTAAGTATCTATGCTCCGCATCACAGGGGCATATTTATAAGTTGGTACAGTCAGAACCAAAATTTTGCATAAAAAATATTAATGGTCTCCCCAGTAGCCTAAGAATCGGGTTGCCTGTTTCAAGAATGTAAGTGCGAATGTAAGCCGCGGTGTGCACAGTTAATCAGTACAATGGCGTGCAAGGTTACTAGCTTTTTTCTTACCACGCAATATTTCCGGGTTTCATGCTTGAATAAACTAAGCGACCGCATGGTGTAACGGACCCTGAACGAAACGAACGTGGAAGACGAGGGCTTCGATTGACATTCTATGTAGATACATAAAGCCAAAATATCGTAACAGCTGCATCCTTAGTTATTATTAATTAGTTTTAACTAAGGCACAATCCACATTAACAATAAGAATTCTAATTGTACAATTGTAGGTACGCTTTACTGAAATCATTTATGCAGTAAGGTAAACGGATAGCGGGGTAATTTTTAAAGCTAATTATCTTCTTGCAAGTGGCGTGGTTTATAAGAGAAAAGGTAAACGTTTGAACTGTACATTGTATCAGTCATGAAAAGACTAGTGGTGTGTTTGTTATTGGGAATTATCTCGTTCAACCATGTTACGTGTTGTGAAAATGGAAATAACACGTTGCAGCCAGCTCAACGACAGCTATGTGAATTTAAAATGGACCATCCGGTTAGTATCAGTGTTAATCAATATAAATAATAAACTAGGAAAGTACCTATACTAAAAAATAAATAAAATAAAATGATTATTCCCGATTTAAAAAAATCCATCCACTTTGAAATACCTGTGCCATGTGTTGCTCTCACAGCTTAATTAATTCCGTAGACAAATTCTGTGGCCAGCAATAATTATAATAATACGCATACTTCGCTTTAAAGTGATACTTTCTTACTGACGTTTTTGTCTTTCTCTGAAAATATGTCCAATTAGGTAAAATAAATCGTAGTGTATTGCTCGTATGTTAGTATGTATGATATGGTGAATAGCGAATAAATTAATACCGACATAATTAGATATCAGCCAATCTAGGTATGCTAACATAAACGTATGTTTATGTTAGCATACCTAGATTGGCTGATTTGACGGGCCTGTTGGTCGAGTGGTGGAGAGACCCTGGCTACAAAACCAAAGGTCGCGGGTTCGAATCCCGCTAGGGGCAAATGTTTGTGTGATGAACATCGGCATTTGTACTCGAGTCATGGATGTTTATAAAAAGTATTTAAGTATGTCTATCCGTTTCCTAGCATCCATAGTACAAGCTTCGAGCTTAGTTTGGGGCTAGGCAATTGGTGTGTTAGTCCAATGAATTTATTATTTTATTATTTATGTTTTTACAGAGACCAATTGGAGTTCTGACGACAACTTCCGGCAGACCGGTGGAGCTTCGGGAAATTGTAACAATAAACTCCGAATTGTTGGGCAATGAATATCTTTTAGATTCCATGATGCACTTCACACACGAGCGAATACCGGCGCGAACGGTGCATGCGAAGGGAACTGCTGCATACGGGTACTTCGAAGTGACGAATGATGTTTCCAAGTATACAAAGGCGGACGTTTTCAATGAAATTGGAAAAAAGACTCCACTAGTAGGCCGCTTTTCAACCGCCACGCAGGGGCCCGGCGGTCCTGATGTTGCGAGGGAACTTAAAGGCTTGGCTATAAAATTCTACACTAAAGAGGGGAATCTGGACATCTTATGCTTACAGACACCTGTTTATTTGTACACGGACCCATTATATTTCCAGACACAAGTTCATGCATTCAGGAGGAACCCTCGCACAAATGTTTTCGACCGGACGTCGCAGTGGGACTTCCTTACAACTCGACCGCAGGCATTGCATACAGTTTTATACACACAGTCGGACTTTGGCATCCCAGCTTCTTATAGACATATGGATGTTTTCCCGATACATACCTACGAATTGAATAATGCGAAAGGAGAAAGATTTTTCGTTAGATTTAATTTTAGAACAGATCAAGGTATCAGAAATCTTACTGCAGCCCAGTTGCCTAATGCTACCATTGACTTAGACTATTACAATAGAGATTTGTACAACTCTATTTACAATAAAAGGTACCCTTCATGGACTCTCGAATTCGATGTCATGTCATTTGACGATGTGAAACATCTTGATTATAATCCTTTCGACGTGACCAGACTGTGGAAGAATGGCACCTATCATACCGTCAAAGTTGGTCGACTGGTGCTGGACAGAAATCCGAAAAATGTGTTCAAAGTAGCAGAAGTGAGCGCGTTCAACCCTGCAAACTTGGTCCCTGGCATTCCTGGCCCAGTAGATACGCTGTTCAAGGGTCGCAGATTATTTTTTATCGCGACGCTCAAAACTATCGTGTTGGAATTAACCACAACTATGCTGAAGTGAATGAACCCTTTTACGCAAAAACTTACGTGCGGGATGGTAAGATTCCAGTGAAACATAACATGAAGGATGCGCCAAATTACTATCCAAATTCGTTTAACGGCCCAGAGCCTGTCGTTGATGAAAGTTTATCATCAAAGAAAGTTCTTATTTTTGAGAGCAACGCGGTAGACCTTGAGCCCCCAGCAGACTTTTACAATCGTGTGTTAAAGGATGACGCGCAAAGACAGAGGCTTGCAAATGTACTTGGACAGGGATTGGCTGTGGTGACGAAGGAGACTCAGAAGAGAGGCCTCAGACTGCTGACTTTAGTTGACAAAGATTTGGGTAAGCGGGTGCGAGCAGCGATGAAAGTAGCTATAGCAAATAATATTGCTCTACAGCGACAGGCAGAGAAAGAAGATGTGAGAGAGACATACAAATTACGTTGAATTATGTTTTATACCTGCTTTTGAAAGTTACCGTTTAAATAAATTATACGAATAAAGTGTTTTTGTTTCATTTACCGAGAGATGTATCGATAAATGAGGGATCTATTCTAAAAATTGAATAATCTGTCCTCAAGTATTGTCACTTTGTTATGTCAGTGTCAGGTAATTGTCACTGTCAGTCTCAAGTCTCAAGCTATTTATTTTAAAGGTTAGGTTAGCACAAAGAGTTCTGAAAATTTTATTTAAGTGTTTATTTAATGTGACTATTCTGTTCATTTTCATTATTATTATATGATATCCTGGTATTTAATCAAGGTTTCAATACACAATAAAGTTATTGTCAAATAGAAAAAAAGGTGTTTCTAGTCAATAAATTGATTTAATACATTCATCAAAATCTAATTGGATTAGAGTTTAAAATTTTAGCTTTCATATTATGTCGGTTACTAGATTAGAGGTCTTGCGTCTCTATAAAAATTTGATGCAGTATTCCAAGTCGTTAAAGCTGTCTGATCCTGTTTACTTTAAGAAACGAGTTAAGACTGAGTTTGTAAGGAACAGAGATTTGAAAAATTCTGAGGATATAACATTCGCTTACCAGGTATTTGATTTTGTCATGGGGATACATACTTCTTTGTAGAGTTGAATTAGTTTATAAATAAATGTCTTTATTTCTTTTATAGAAAGGTGAAGCATTGCTGCGCAGAGGTTCTGTGGTGTAAAGATGCTCAAATGTGCAGCACTTCTTCGTATTCCACAAATTACTTCCATCAGCAGTGCTCTGAAACACACAATAGATTACTCACGGATGCCAAAGATCAATGAGTGTGATTTAACGGAAAAGTTTGTCAGAGGATCAGGTCCAGGAGGTCAAGCTGTAAATAAAAATGCTAATTGTGTTGTACTCACACATATCCCTACAGGTAAGAATTATATGGTGGTACTTAACATTAATATTGGATATCATACATTTGGTACTGGAGATGTTGCATCATGCATAATTTACCTCTGTGACGAAGCAACAATCATCTGCAGTTTCTGTAGCCAATGATTATGACATCTGATACTAAAGTACACCATTATAGATAAGCTCACGTCATACAGAAAATAGGGAATTACGTTTTTTTTAAGGGCATAGTTGCTGCATAATGTACCTTCAATTTGTTACATAATAAAATGTCTTACCTTAAATTGCTTTGAAATGAGAAGACAAATAAGGAGTTAAAAATTTAATTCTACTTAGACATATTTTAATACGAGTTATTATTTTCTTGCAGGAACAGTGATCAAATGCCATGTTAGTAGAAGCCAAGATGAAAACAGGAAAATGGCTAGAGAAATGTTGATAGCAAAATTAGATGAAGAAATTAATGGTGAAAATAGTATTTCAGCTCAAAAGAAAAGAATTGAAGAAAACAAGTTAAAAAAGAATGAATCTAAAAAGAAGAAGTTGGCCCAACTAAAAAGTGATTGGAAGAAACGAGAAGGCATTCTGTGATGTTGTCACCTATTATTTGAATAACTTTTTAATAGTTTTATATCAGAATGTCAAATTATCTGTACATATACATAACTGACATACTGTAAACACTTTGTTATGTACAAGTTAAAGTTTAGTCTTGCAAATATTTCATAGAGCTAGTCTAAATAGATATTGTTGAATAAAATGTAATTTTTTTATTATTATTATTTCTTTAAAATTAAATCCTTAGTTTTCTTACCATGTTTTGAGATAAGTTCATCTTTGTTCCTATTCGAAAGCAGAAGATACTCTTGACCATTTGACACTCTTTGTTGGTAGTGTGCTTGTGGCACAGATCTATCTAGGGCCATGGGCGTAGCCAGCTTTGGACTCAGGGTGGGGCAGCGTCAACCTATCCCCCGGGGGAGGGTGGGGCACTCCGGATTTTTTGTACCTTGAGCCGTTAATCTAATATATTTTTTTGTGCAATAACTTACGGATAGTATGATTGTTGATGTTGTTAGTAAGTGTTAGTAAAAAAACATTGTTTAATCAGACACCTTATAGGTCAGAGCCAGGGCCCAGGGTGGGGCAAGTGCCCCAGCTTGCCCCAGTGTGGCTACGCCCATGTCTAGGACCAATATCGGTTTTAACCCTTGGTAGGGTCAGTAGGCGCCATGGTCGACATTTCTACGGCGCCCTCTTTGACTAATAAACTTCGAACTTTGTGGAGTTAGCCTTTTATTCGGCGCCCCGGACCGTCTCCCAACCGCGCCTAGAGCGGATGGAGTCGAATGAGGAATGAAGCATGCATTCATTGTACTAAGTAGCATTTATTTTATTTGTGCAAAGTTGCTTTTATCCAAATATTTTTTTCAACCATCATAACTAATTCCTTTTTTCTAAAGATACTCACAGATAGCACAGAACGAACTGTATCTTTGTTCTTGTAGTCAGGAATATGATGATGCATTTCTTTGAAAATTTTATGAGACACATGGACTATCCAATACTAAAAGATTTTTTAATTCAGACCTGTAGTACCTGAGATTAGCGCGTTATATAAGTATTCTTATAATTTTATGTTACCAATTATTATTATTATTAATATCATCATAAATCATAAATTGGATGGCAAAGGCAATTCGCGGGTACATTTCACTTTGACATACAAGAGACTGATTTGATATCTGAGCCTGATTGAATCTAGGTACCATGATTAGAGCTTGCACAAGACAGGTAGGTATCGTTCATCCCTCAAACTCAAACGCTAATTGCTAATGGCAAAAGTTCGCGGATCAGAGGATTACTGCTGAGTCCGCGTGAATATTGATAAGATACGTACCTACCTACCGCTTGCTTACTTAAAAGCTAAGCGTATTCCCTTGAGGATTAAAGCTCCCTATAGCAGGCTCATTTAAGACAGGTTCCTTATGGTGACCTTGAAAGATTGTGATATTCATCTGTCGAACCTGCCGCTCTGTGCCTTTTCTGTGTGGGGTCCGCTTTGACCAAGATCCGGGATTTGGCGAGTCTGGTTATTACAGTGAAGCCACTGCCATTAGACCTTCGTAACCCATAGAGGAGAACCAGACAGATTGGATCATGCACGGTTACGCATCAAGATTTAACTGAACTTAAGTCAGAAACTATCTGAATGTGCAGGTTTCCTCACGGTGTTTGCCCTCACCGCCGAGCTAATGACACAAATCAACTCATAGATTTCGAGAAATCCAGAGGTGTGGGTCTGGGTTCCAACCTCGGACTTCACGTACATATGTGAGGCGCGGTCCGTACCACAAGGTCACCATCGCTCCAACACCAAGGATAAAACAATTTCGAAATAGTTTGAGAAAATATAATGTAGATTATTCCATTTGCGAGCATTTCCTTATTAACAGTAAGGCCACGTTTCATGTCATTTAAAAAGTCAAATAAACAAGAATTTTAATTTTTAATTTTCGGGATTAGCTTACGCACCTTTTGCATCCTTGACCCAAATATTGTCTCTCTGTCGGTACCATTGATACAAAATGGATCGAGTTAGATTCGTGAAATTACAAAAATGTTAACTTACATTCTTTTGTTTTGCATCTGGTTTAGGGAAATCAATAGTTTTTTAACATACCTACCTAATTACTTTAATTGTATAATGATTTTCTTAGGCTTCCGTGTTCTGGGCGAAATAAGTATAAAACCCTAAAGAAATAGTGTCAAAAATGTTTATGACCCCTGTGCACCACGTGGCAATAAGCCCAAATTTAACTTAATTTTTTTAAAGTAAATAGGCAGATTTATTCATTTCATCAATATAACTGCCTGTTCTCAGTTTGGGCCTTCACAAATTCTTAGAAAACGCTACGTGAAAAATACTGTTGTGTTTTTATTACATTACCTCAGATTAAAGTACGAAATGTAAACCGCAAAGTTCGCTTTTGGTAAGTTTGTAAGTAAACCGTGCATTTATTCGTTTTCAATTGTTTTATTTAATGACAACTAGCCCCGTACCTATATCTAATAAAACAAATTTGATAACCAAAGAGTCTGTCATATTTCGTGGTAGGGCCGCGTTTGTTTCTGACTAGGTCACGGTCGTGACGTCACGGGACGCCATGCCATATCCCCCGGCTCCCATCTACGCGGCGAATAACGCACTCTGTTCGTAAATGTACCATTGTTGCGGTTTCGAGTGTACCCCTAAACCACAATCAAATCTTATTAATGGCGAGTGTACTCCATATAATTTATCTAAGTGACTACTTATTTTGTAACCGCGAAACTATGTTAAGAGAATTAACTATTTACATACTACATAAGACATAGGATTTTAGTCATGCTTGTCATGGCGTGGCGGGTCATTTCCTGTCATTTCATTATTTATTTATTTTTTCTCTCTAAGATGGCTGAGTGAGATGATGGCTGCCACATACGTCATACTTTGTGAACAGGTGCCAGCCACCTTTTGGGACGGAAAACCTGTGACCGCAACAAGTTCATAAAAAAGTGATATTAGAAAAACTGCATGACTCTGTGACTAAAATCATTAAATAATTGTTAAAAAATATGGCTTAAGAAAAGAGAAATTGTTGATTTTCTTGCCGATTCTTCTCGCCAGTGCCTGCCGAATGGGTGGTAGAGTCATCATTTTCTAATTTTCAGACTTTTAATAGGTAAGTGCTTTTTCCCTTCACGATCCTCAACCAACAAGGCCGAATACGCGCACCCGCCGCCCGCACAAACGTTACTGGTCATTAAAAAAAAAAGTAAAAAAAGAAGAAATTCAAAACGTCACATTTTTTCAAAAACAATAATTGGACATAGCCGTACGTGCCTAGTTTTTCAACTTATAAAAATAAGGATTAATCCGCTTGCATAAAATATCCGTGATATTTCAAGTTTAAACATATTGTCGCTGCAGGAGCCCGACCGTTGCAGAAGAAAGGTGAGTCGTACTTGCTTTCTGTTGTGACGGCAATTTGTTTTTTTTGCGGATTGATACTGAAACCGGGTTTCCCATATTTTTCTCTATTATTTCTTTATCCTTTAAATACAGTCCACATTCTGCTCTAACACAACTAAACTATTGTTGACCGGTTTAGAAAAACGAAGTTACTTTAGGAAGATGCAAAAAGCCGTATAGTACCTTAAAGTTAATACAATCAAGGGATTAGGAAAGTGTAAGTATTTATTATCAGAGTACTACTTATATTCGGTGCCTGGTTAAATTCGTATACAACATCGGATAATTTTCCGAGAGCACTGTGAAAATTTCTATTTATGATATTTCCTCGCAATTTTCTTCTTTACTTGTTGGTACACATTTTGGAATGCATAATTCGCTTTTATTCAATCCTAGTGAAATGAGTATTGTTGTACAAAGCAAAACTAAAGTACATTTTCTGTGTAAAGGATCATTTAAAACATAACTCCTGCTACGAGCAGTGTGCGATGGGCACCAACCCTGAAGGGGTTGAGACTTGAGCGTTTAAACTATTTTAAACTAAACAAACCTTAGTTTTTAAATTTATAAACTAAGAAAAATATATCTGTTCTCAGGTCGTATTTAATATACCCATATTAAAATACGAAATCTATACTAATATTTAAAGCTGAAGAGTTTGTTTGTATGTTTGTTTGTATGTTTGTTTGTTTGAACGCGCTAATCTCAGGAACTACTGGTCCGATTTGAAAAATTCTTTTTGTGTTGGATAGTCCATTTGACGAGGAAGGCTTTAGGCTATTGGAAATCGAAATCCATGCGGACGGAGTCGCGGGCGGCCGCTAGTATTAAATAATGAGCAACGAAATGCTTAAAAAAATATTGGTGTTTGCAATTTGTTGTTTTTTTACCAAAACAAATCACACGTAATAGCGGCATCAAAAGCGCCTTCATAACATACATACAGTATGTTTTATATACTGTAAGCCAATACTCATATTTAGATATTAATACGCAAAAATATAAAATGATCTGAGATAATGAGATGACAGCTCGTTTCGAGTGATTTATTATCCAACTCATGGCAGAGTACTTAGTTACTAAATACGCGAACGCCGGGAAAGTCATTAGGAACAAGTCTTAATTAATGGGTTAGTTCTTAGTCGCAGTAAAGCAGCAGCCATGTTGAATCGCATGCTACAAACACGATGCAATTTGTGCTATGCTTCGTTTTTCTAGAGTGGGTTAAGTGGTTAAAGCACCAATTTAGGCAAAACCTAATTCCAGCAGTGGACAGTATAAAATAAATATCTCTGGACATTATTCTCACAGCGCCATCTAGCCCCAAACTAAGCTGAAACTTCTGCTATGGATGCCAGACAACGGATAAACATTACTTATATAAGGTGTAACAAAATATACTGCAAATATTTTAAGGGCGAATAGTTAAGTGGAAATGTAATAAATTTGTCTAGTAAAACTTTTTTGTTAATACGCTAGTTTCCGAGAAAATCAACAAAATAAATTGAGTGAATAATTGGGAAAAGTAGAAATTTTGTCATAATTATGCAAGACAGCTGGTCGTGTCTTTTCAGTGTAATACAATTACTACACTTGTCCTGCCCCAAAAGCAAAGTGGTGGAGAGGGGGCGAAGCTTACAGGACGAAAAGAGCAAATTGGCCAATGCAGAAAATGCAAAATTTGTAGGTATTCATTTTGACTTTTTAATATCTGATATTGATTACATTGCCACTAAAGAATTCGCCCTTAAAATATTTGCAGTATATTTTGTTACACCCTATATACTTTTTTTTTTGTAAATATATACATATTATGCATAGAAACACCCAGACCGATACAAACAGACATGTTCATGCACACAAATGTTAGTACCGTGCGGGGATCAAACCCGCGACCTTTGGTGTAATAGCCGACCTCTCAACCATTACACCAAACGGCTCGTCCAGTTACAGGCTGATGATGATTTCTAACTGCCTCCGTAGTGTAGTGGTTAACGTTCTCCATCGGCCAGGTCAAAGACTCGGTTTACCTGCTAGTCTAAGCCTGCTCGTCGTCTTCCATTGCAGTTTAATGTTATTTTATAAAACGTCCATTCAGCGCTAGAGCACGTAGTTTAACCTAAATCCTATTACTTGATCTTACCCTAGGGTTGTCTGGAAAAAAAACAATAAGATGGCCCGCGCAATTAAAGCTAATAAGACGGCAGATTTTATGAAATCATTTGTCTCATTCTACAATCAACATAGTTGGGCATTATATAGGTACATACTCGATATGAACTTTAAATTCATTTTAATTATTTTTTGCCTTAATCACTTTCTTTGAAAATTAATTGCCTATGTACTCAGGATGTACCTATCACAGTATATATTCCGGTATAAGCTGTGCAGTGGAAATATTAAAATTATGAATGTACAAATTAAACCCCTTTCTCTTGGATTTTCCCGGCTTCAATGCAATGATAGAAATTTTAGAAACTCATTCAAATGTTTACTCGTACCTGTCGTGTTTGTAGACCTCTCCTGTAGAAATTTCATTACTCTGTACAATTTGCCGGTTTAAAAAGCTTTGATAACACGGCGCGAAAAAAACGTTGATTAAATAAGTAAAAATCCTGTTAGAAGCAACCTTGTATTTTCCGAGGGCGGAGATTTTTAAACCCTTTGCGGCTGATAAATCCCCTTACAAGTCCATTTACTACCCATTGTTGTTGAATATTACGTGGACCTTTAAAATAGAATGGCGGTTATATTTTAATTGCTTTGCTCGTGGCACCTTATTACAATATTGTGTTCTGAACTTATTATTTTTGGTTTTTCACGCTATTTAAAGAGTTCTTATAGCAAAGATGACAATATTATATTTTATCTACAGTACTTTGTTACGGCTTTACGTAGCACTACTTTTTCGTAGCAAATCGTAGCGGATCGAGCGTTACAGGATCCGTATTTCGTAGAGAGAATTCTTTATCTGGGGACTACGCCAATTGTATCTTCTGAAAATTAACGCTATTTTTTAAATTAAGCCTATATTTTTCTGAAGCGTTCATCGTTCATATGGTTGTGACTGAAATGACAAATTACAAATAAAAGTTATTAAAACATACACCGGGCGAGATATATCCATGAGATATATCCATATCCAAGGAATAAATGTCATTTTAACGTGTGGTAAAGTGAGTTTCCGATGAGTTTGGATATTGGTTACATGGATATATCTGTTACAAACATTAAAAAAAAATTACCAAGAATGCTTGTGAGTAAGTTCGCAAGAGCTAAGTTGGGTAGGGTGTGGGGTTTTAAAGCAGTCAACGCATCTGCAACCCTTGTGCGGTTATATCGGCAGCGGAATTCACTTACTTCTGTTCATCACTTTGTATGCCTCCCTATAACATAAAAAAAACGTATTCAGTTCATGTAGATTGAACATACGTGCAATTTTGTAGAGTGATTTATAACAAAGTTTATGTGTATAATAAAGTAGCGAATACTTTAGAACCACCTTGCACCTGTGCGAAGCCCGGGCGGGTTGCTAGTTATTTACTTACATGATTTCTTTACTCAGCTGTTGCATGGCAACTGACAGCTGAACCTCACGTCTGTGGGTTTCAATTTCTACTATATCTTGTATTACCAGCCGCCGTACTCTTTTTACGACGTTACGTTTTATGATATAAACGTCTGAGAAACGAGAACTCTCGCGGAATTAGACACCGACCTCAAAAGAAAGGTACGAAGACGTGGCAAAGAGGGTTATGCATATTAAAATATTATCACTTCCCAAGGTTTTAATTTTACCTTCACCCAGGAAAACTGTCTGCGCTAGAAATATACATAATTGGAATTGATTGGCTTATTATTGCAAAATTCTAAAAAATAAAAAACCAAAAATCGTTAATCAAATTCATTGCTACAATATTCCACAAACAACTCTGGAATACCATTCTAAAATTTTGCTCTGATCAACAAGTAACTTATATACAATATTCCTAAGGGAGTATTGATAGAGGTTTCTAAATCAAGATGAATTTGGGTTTGTTACTAACATGAACAGTGTGTCCAATTAAATTTGCCTCTATATCTAATGTTTGTAGAAACCAAAAATGTTGTCAGCTTCGACGTTACTCATTATTTACCGCGTTAAACTACACTGACATCTAAGTTATATTATGTACCAACATATATCTCGTATAGGAGAAAGCAGTTTTGAACTGTGTTATACAGAGTTGCTATGTCTTCATACATGTGTGTAAACATTGATACGTCGCTCGCACGCTCAAAGTTCGGAATAGCACGGACCGTTTATGTTTATTACTTTTAACTATTGTATTTCATCTTTATTGCTTGTGTTCAGAGGTTTGCGGGATAGTTCGGAATGAGGTGAACATTAACATAACATAGATAGATGTGAACAGTTTGCTGTATAAATATTTTAAAGGGGATTTTCGTCTCGGGTTCGCGAAGTTACTTGTATGAAGTTTTTGTATGTGATACTGCTATCATCACCGCGTATAAAAACTAAAAGTTTTGCGTCTAGGAGGAGTACCCATTATTTTGTATTTTGGTATTCGGTATTTTGCATTATTATAATACTAATCCAGTCAAAATAGACAAAATTAAGACTCAAGGTTGCATTAATTCCCACACAGCTGGATTTTTGTGCAGGCCTTGAATACGTCATTACAAATGATATGTCAAAATTCCCCATCGATCCCGCTTGTGCGTTGTTTTTTATTCGTGGTCAAAGGGCCCAAATTTGCGTTTTTTTCTTAAATCTCTGAAACTAAAAGAGCTATCGAAAAATGGTTCAGGAAAAGTTTATAGATCGTAAAATTGTCTACCTAAAAGATCTCTACGTTTTTCTTCTACAAAGCAGCGCTGTCGAGATATTGTGACTTTAAGCCGCAGGAAAGTCGTATTTTCGAGTAGCCCACATTATGCAATTACAATAAATTGGGTTGAGTAGTTTATCTGGTGCAGGTGGCAATTAAGTATGGATTGGCTCGAAACTATTATTTACCAATTTCCAGCCCCAATTTTCAGGATTTAGTTCATTGAAGTCAAAAAAGACAAAATGACGTATCAAGCTTGCATTCATTCCCAACAAGCGGGACTTTTGTGCAGGACTTGAATACGTCATTACAAATGATATGTCAAAAGTCCCCATCGATCCCGCTTGTACGTTGTTTTTTATCTGTACTGAAAATCTTCGGATCCTATTCCTAACCTTTCTGGTAGTCAAACCTCAATGGTCCCCATAGAGACTTTTACTCCGTAGATGAAATAGGATCGATTGGCGAGAAAAAAAAAATTTGGTATTTTCAGTACAAAATGTATGGGAAAAGTTTTTTGCGATTCCTGACATTTCTAGTACTCAAACCTCAAATGGTCCCATAAAGTCTTTTAATCCTAACTTATAATAGGATCGATTGGCATGAAAAAAAAATTACCTATTTCAGCAATTTGTACTGAAAATTCCAAAAATTTTTTTCGCGCCAATCGATCCTATTTCATCTAAGGAGTAAAAGTCTCTATGGGGACCATTGAGGTTTGACTACCAGAAAGGTTAGGAATAGGATCCGAAGATTTTCAGTACAGATAAAAAACAACGCACAAGCGGGATCGATGGGGACTTTTGACATATCATTTGTAATGACGTATTCAAGTCCTGCACAAAAGTCCCGCTTGTTGGGAATGAATGCAAGCTTGATACGTCATTTTGTCTTTTTTGACTTCAATGAACTAAATCCTGAAAATTGGGGCTGGAAATTGGTAAATAATAGTTTCGAGCCAATCCATACTTAATTGCCACCTGCACCAGATAAACTACTCAACCCAATTTATTGTAATTGCATAATGTGGGCTACTCGAAAATACGACTTTCCTGCGGCTTAAAGTCACAATATCTCGACAGCGCTGCTTTGTAGAAGAAAAATGTAGAGATCTTTTAGGTAGACAATTTTACGATCTATAAACTTTTCCTGAACCATTTTTCGATAGCTCTTTTAGTTTCAGAGATTTAAGAAAAAAACGCAAATTTGGGCCCTTTGACCACGAATAAAAAACAACGCACAAGCGGGATTGATGGGGAATTTTGACATATCATTTCTAATGACGTATTCAAGGCCTGCACAAAAATCCAGCTGTGTGGGAATTAATGCAAACTGGAATGTCTATTTTGACCGGACTAATACCTACTATCTATGTTATCATCATCATTCCCGGATAATCAACCGAAACCGTTGTTTGCTTCAAAGCCCAGAATACGCTACTATTCATCATCCTCCTGCCCTTATCCCACACTAGGGTGGTCGACGCCACATGTCTTCTCCTTCCACTCACTCCTCTCAGCCGTCAACACTACATTCACTCCTTCCACGTCCATATCAATTTGACGCGATCCATCCATCTCTATTTCGGTCTTCCTCTCCTCGTCTTTCCATCCACAGTCATATTTCCTATCACTCTCTTAGTGACATGCCAATCTTCCCTTCTCATAACATTATATGCCAGCCATGCCAGAGTACGCTACGATTGTGATCCTGAATTGAACAGTCTGATATCGCATTGATGTTATACAAATGTCAATGTTCATTTAAGTAATTAAATGAACATTGACATTTGTATAACAAATAAGTAATTATTAAGGGTTACATTTGCAATGTGACCTCGCCTCAGTCGGTACACCTCATAGGGCCAGACAGAGCACACTACACTATCCAGAGAAAAAGGTCAGGTGTAATTGTATCGTAATAAAGGCTGGCGTAAATGAGGGACGTGTCGAAGGGCGGGCAAACAGTCGTGCGGGCCACAGATTGCTCGTAAACCGACCCGCAAGTTTGGTATAGGTACCTTTAGGTGCAATATGAAGAACTAACTAGCAACCCCCCGGCCCGGCTTTCGTACGATTGCACCTAAAATTATATTATCAGTGTTTCTCTACTATGTTATGCAGGTATTATAACAATCTCTTGAATCAATCGATCAGAAAAAAAACATGAAAATCGAATGCGTAGTGTTAAAGACATATAGGACAGACAGAAGATGGACACTTTTTTTTTACTACATAGTAATATGCCACGTTGCTAGTAAATTAAAGTCAAGTATCAGCATTTTCATCATGCATAGTGACATAGTATTGTGGTTACTCTCGATAATAGAAAAAGTATCGTCTGATAGCCGACTTCATTTATTTGTTCTAATGGATTGAAAACCAATGGTAGGGTAAAAAAAGTTTTGACGTGCAAAAGAATTTACTAAGTGAATCAAATTGCTAAATAAATAATTATTTTCATTATTTTCATTAATGAACCAGAATTTTCCGCTTGGAAAGGGGCTCGTTTTCTTTTGTTTAGCATGCAGGAACTTAAATAAATAAATCGTAAATATGTTCACGCGTTATGTACATACCTACATATTTTAATCAATTGTTGGTTGTTTGCAGTGCGAGTTCATTTTGTTTTTTTATGTAAGAGCATTTGCGAGTATGAAGGACACTTAATGGTAAGTGTTCACCGCTGCCATGGACATCAATTGCTCCATTAGGACCGTAGAAGCGTTGCCAGCCTTTTGAGCCCTTCCCCGATTAGTTGGAGCTCTAGCTCGGAAGACTTTAGCACCAGCAGAAACATAGCACAACAATTTTATTACGAAGTCCTTTTTCACTGGGGTCTTCTGTATCTGTAAAAATATATATTTCAAAGTAAAATATATACATACATGTATATATTACATAACAAACGAATAACGGCTGTTGAATATTATGATAAGGAGTTGTTGCCATGTCGTGGCCGCGTTCGCGTCGCCGCATAAGTTCATTACATTATTTTTGCCACCACATCACCCGCCTTTATTCGAGGCTCGTTCCTCATTTATCACCATTACCTGAGTTGTAAAACTGGATATTGCCCGTTAAACAGGTAAAGACGACTAAGTAACGGCAGTTCCGAGGATATTGACACTAATATATACAAATAATAATGTAGCCGACCAACCATCTTGTTTCAAAATTCAAATTTTGATTCGATTTGAGATAGCATTTTCTATTAAATTACTGTGTGTTAAAACCCAACTGCCGCTCTAGTGGTTAGAGCGCTGTGCTCGAAAACCTCGGAAGTCAAAAATCCCATGCTCACTAAAATATTTGCTCATAACATGCATTCAATCCGACTCCATCGGTTTTATGCATAGTTTCTAACTTCAAAAACAGTCTGCTGTCAACTTTCAAAGCTGTCACTGCCTAAAAGCCATGAAAAACACAGTGGATTGGAATGAAATCCCGTCAGAAGTTTTCATTTGATTGGCCGATGTGAATGAAGTTATCCCGTACGCATGCCGCGCTCCCATGCTTTATTCAGCTAAACGACTATCGTTGAGGGACTTTTCAATAAAATCAGCCAATCCCCTACGGGTTTTCCCTTCAAGTTTAAATTCTCCGGTTATGGCGCCTACTGGTATGTTATGCACCCGTATTCATGTATATCTGGATAAGCATAAATGTTATCTAGTTATTAGGTAATATTTTTTAATCAACAGTTGGCGCACGTTACGTAAACCTAGTCACCTTACTCTTGGTATAGCAACACATTAGTTCCAAAAATGCGACCGATGTACGGCAATTTACGGCATTACGCCTGTAATGTATTTTAAAATATGATTGATGACACGCCATGTCGAAATTACGTAGCGTTTTATTGTATAGAAAATACATTGCCGCCGAACTTCAGTAACGCATTTTCAGCCTGGTGTGTGTTCTACATATACTCTTTTTAGGGTTCCGTAGCCAAAATGGCAAAAAACGGAACCCTTTTATAGATTCGTCATGTCTGTCTGTCTGTCTGTCTGTCTGTCCGCCAGTCTGTCACAGCCACTTTTTTCCGAAACTATAAGTACTATACTATTGAAACTTGGTGAGTAGATGTATTCTGTGAACCGCGACAAGGTTTTTACGCGAAAATAGAAAAAAAAATAAAAAAATGGGGGGTCCCGATAGTTAGAACTGAAACTGAAAATATTTTTTTTCATTGAAGATACACGTGTGGGGTATCTATGGATAGGTCTTTAAAAATTATATTGAGGTTTCTAAGCTCATTTTTTTCTTAAGTGAATACTTTGCGTGACAGACTCTTCCAAAGTGGAAAAAAGTGTGTCCCCCCCCTCTAACTTCTAAAGTAAGAAGATGATAAATCTGAAATGAATATATAATGTACATTACCATAAAAACTACCAACGAAAATTGGTTCGAACGAAATCTATTCAGTAGTTTTTTTAATACGTCAAAAATAGAATTTGTACGGAACCCTCAGTGCGGGAGTCCGACTCGCACTTGGCCAATTTTTTCTAAAAATCCTTTCGCAACCCCTCCTCAAACGTCTCGAACTCTCGATACCGCATAAAGGTTGCGGCATTTTCACCCATCTTATTCAACGATGTGACTGTTAATCTATGTTAGATTAACAGTTTACATAAGAAGAACTTAAGTGGAACTCATTTTTTTCATTATTTAAACGATGCGACATTAGGCCCAGGTCTTCCAAGGAAAGTAATTCGTTAGTATTTTTTATTAACCAGGATCACGCCAATTTTACCCGAGCCCGGAACCGAACCTACCTGAAGATCATCTAGGCGTTATCCAAAGATTATTTATTTTTAGGGGCTCGATATCAAGTATACTCTGGCTTTCATATTATCATTAATTGATAATCACTTTAAATAATGCGTTACGCTGTATTTATTGCAAAGTCAAATGTTCCGCGAAGGCCGATAGCTTTGTGTACATCCGCGGAACAAACATGACTCATTTGATTAGGTAAATTGCCGCAATGTCACCACATAGCTAGGCTATTAATTAGCAATCAATTACCGTGCATAATTCGGTATAATTCACCCCTTCACAGAGAGGGGGTTAGCTCTAAATGCGTATTATACTATAGTTAATAACTAAATTGCATGCAATGGGATGCCTTCTAATTTGATCCTGATTCATTTATTTAAACCTTATTGCAGGATATAAAAAAATATTTGAAATCCTGATTTGGCCAGTCTGGTACGCAGCGTTATCTCATGTCCACAACGGATAAATGCAAATTACTCATTGAACCTTTTTAGGGTTCCGTAGCCAAATGGCAAAAAAACGGAACCCTCATAGATTCGTCATATCTGTCTGTCTGTCTGTCCGCCAGTCTGTCACAGCCACTTTTTTCCGAAACTATAAGTACTTTACTGTTGAAACTTGGTGAGTAGATGTATTCTGTGAACCGCAACAAGGTTTTCACACGAATATAAAAAAAAATAAAAAAGTGGGGGGTCCCCATAGTCAGAACTGAAACTCGAAATTTTTTTTTTCATTGAACATATACGTGTGGGGTATCTATGGATAGGTCTTTAAAAATTATATTAAGGTTTCTAATATGATTTTTTTCTAAAGTGAATACTTTGCGTGACAGACCCTTCCAAAGTGAAAAAAAGTGTGTCACCCCCCTCTAACTTCTAAAATAAGAGGATGATAAATCTGAAATAATTATATAATGTACATTACCAAAAAAACTACCAACGAAAATTGGTTTGAACGAAATTTATTCAGTAGTTTTTTTTAATTCGTCAAAAATAGAACTTGTACGGAACCCTCAGTGCGGGAGTCCGACTCGCACTTGGCCAATTTTTTAGAAACAAAAATATTTTTTTTTTGGTGAATGTTTTTGTACTATGTGTAGTTTTGAATATTAAAGTAGTTAAAGTGAAGTAAGTGAATCGCTATCGCAAACAGGTTTTGATAATCTTGCAAAGAGAGACTCTCGTATTAAATTACAACTAAGAAAACATTAAGAGGCCGCTTCATGCACTTATTTTAGCCTCATGAAACCAGACAACATTAAATTTTAATTCAATTGAATTTTGTAGATTCTCAGTTATTTCTGAATAATTAATTCAATTGCAGTCAGTTTATTCTTTACTCTCATATTTTTACCTGCATTTTAGCTATAAACCTTTTCTGTTTGTAAATCGAGAGGAAACAGGAAAATATTCAAATCAAGTCAATTTGTTTATGCGATTATAATCAATCAAAAGTTAATCACGTAAAAAATTGGCCATTATTATAGATATAATAAAGTGAATCTCTAAAATCAACATGAATCTGTATACCAACTGAGTTAACATTAAAAAACTTATTTGTTATTTACGGTGCTTCATACCTCAAAGCTATGTTATGGAATTATTTACTTTTATTTGAGAAACGTTTGGCCACGAATCTTGTCTTACCTCATCTGAACTTATAACTTTCTTGAATTACTTTATTTGCTTCAATTATAACTTCGGTGAATCCGTTATAAAGCCTTTGTAATCCTATTGGATTGGTTTATGATACCGTTAATTCAATGGTTTGTTATAGCGATACATTATGCTGATTTAAAACAGCATGGTTTGATTGATTAACAAGCTTACTTCTGAATTGAATGTCAATTAAAACAATATACTTTTTAGTCCTTATTACCTGTAATAATTTATTAAAAACTTAATTTTAACTGCTGTTTGAAAGATTTGTGATTATATTGATTATTGAAATGTTTTCTTAATGTTATGGCTACATTATTAGAAGCAGGAAAATATCAAATTGTTACAAAATTCAGTAGCTCTGAATACTCCGTCTTAAGGTTGAGATTTCACCAAAGCGGAGTTGTGGGAGCGGAGCGGAGATGTGTCGCTAGCAGCAGCCAATATGATTTTGGCCTTAACACGTTACCATCTCAGCATTGACATCCTATTGGCTACTTACGGCGTGGAGTCTCACCCATGTAATTCACCAGTTTCGTAGTGACTACGAGTAGGTATGCTTCACATCTACTACGGACGTCGTAGCCCATGTCTGCTACGGACACTACAGATGACAAACACGCTACGTTATTTTATCGTATCCAAAGAGGACACATCTTAATTCTTTGTTTCTAATTTTAAAATTATAGTTAAAAGGTAAAAAATAATACTTAGCATTTAAAAATGCTAAAATAAAATATACAAAAGGGATCTAGATTTGCGTATTATATCGTGTATAATGATTAAAACAATTTAGTATTTGAATTTTAGTTCATTGTGTGTAATTTTTACTTACACTTTTGACGCCGTTTACCCGCGACTCACCTCGGCCTTTATTGGGACTCAAAAATCCCTTTGGCACAATACTGCGGATTAACTAGCAATTTATATGGAATTTATGTTTAAAACACATTCCACACAAAACAAACAATGCATGTCGACTTTCTCTTCCTTTTGGTTTGAGTTTCAATCGACTAATTGGAACACACCAGCCTGGCATTTTACCCAATAGTTTTTAAACCAATTACGCGTCAATTTTGCTCTAGTGTATTTTCACTCAATGGTAACAATACCTCGTGGTTGTCACGTCCCAAGAACTGTTTGGCTTTGTTTCTTTTCTTTGATGTCTGGTAAATTCGCTACAAAACGTTCATTGTGTACAAGAATATTTTATTTAGTGACGGATGACGGACGGATAAGACGGATACTCTTTGATAAAAGTTTAAATAAGTAAAAGGTGCACCTACCTCATAACATGTCTGTAAAGCCCAATGAAGGGGCTTTTGTTAAACGTTAGTATATCATACAAAAATATTACTTCAATAAAATTCGAACGCCTGATCGTATCCTAGATATCTCGTCTCATTTTTTGTTAAAATAGTAAAACGTAAAAAGTTTTCTTAAATCGTTGTCTTGTCTGTTTCTAACAGACCTCATTTTTGAAAATTGTATAAAATCAAAATAAAAAAAAATACACAATCCCAAAATGTAACGAACAAATTACATTCATGTGATATATCAGGATTTCTACTTCTTTTGACTAGGTGGGTTATTTATTTAAGTATGAAATTTACGTTGTTATATCAAAAGTAACTTTGGGATAAGATCATACTTAATAATTGACGTTGTGCGTTTTTTATGTTTGGAGCATTTTTTAGTTTTCAAATCACGACTAAAAATAAACGAACTCATTTTAAATCTGTATAGGTACACAGTTAGGCGGTTAGGTAATTTCATTTCATAGTTCAGTTTTGTTGTAAATTCAGTTTCCGGAGACTCCGAGTATTCTCAAGTCAGCAGGATTGGAGAGACCGAATGGCATTAGAAGTTTGAATAATTGATCCTCTGAATTATAGAGGTACGGCGATGCGATGTCCAACAGAATAGTAAAGTGTGTTTTGGTCCCTTGTGTTATTAATTAATTTGCAAAGGTGAATACTGTCTTCAGGTCAAGTCATTGGTTTGATTCTCGTATTACGTTTAGTACCAAATAGTTTCAGGTTAAGAAGCCATTGGTTAGTTAGATGCTCGTCCAATCAAGTAATTTTGAAATATTTTTTGCTATCATGAAAAAAGACTAATTTTTCTTCTAAAACACAGCTGAAAAAGCAGAGTCGCTCCCGAGACAATAAATAATTCAAAAATCTAGTATTGAAATAGAATGTTATGAAAACAACTGTAATAAAAAATCCTGATTTGAATAGGAAAAAATGGAAGCCATTTCGATAAATTAAATTCAAATGAGTTACAGACAACAAAGGCCGCCTATTGGAATGCGGGGCGAGATTGAGATATTAGATATCTATCCAGTATCAATATTTTAACGCCGGACCAATCAATGTCCGTAAAGGGCCGGATTACTTGTTTCAGATGCCTGTTTTAAATCGTTATATATTTTACGAACTGTAAACTTAATTTACGTATTTTTTCTCGATTAATTGTTAAAAATACCGAAGGTTATATATTGTTGCTCTATCAGACCGATGTGAAATAAAACAAACATCGATTTTATAAATGCTGGTTTAAAAGCGTCTTCAAGTCTGATTCTTCTCAAAAGGCGTAAAAATGAGTTTCATCACACGTTGGGACCATCATTGATATTTTATCTTGGCATCAGCTCACAAATCCTCAGATAACTCTAGCGGAACTTTTGCACACTAATACCTTGTAGTTCTAATCCATCCCTGTGATACGGTCGTTGTACCCCTCGACGCAGACTAATACGCGTTATCAGTAAGGATCCGCAATCCACACCGCTATCACTCATCCCGCTCCTAGGGACGCGATTATCACGCAAGTTAACACGCGCTGAATAATTTAACACGTCACGTGATTACCCGTCCCGGCCTGATTTGATGACGCTGATGTGATATCCCATTGTCTGTAACTAGTGTTTTGTACTATCCATGCTTATTTGCTCGTATTGAAACGCAATGGTTCTGAACAGTCAATTATTTCGAAAAATTGTTTTCAAGCTGGAATTGGTCTGCACAGTCATTTTGTGACTGTACGAAGCAAGGCCACGTCTTCCACAATACAATGACTAAATCAGTAATTATTATTGAATAGTCCGAAATGCCAATTATAGCCTTGAAGGGTCGTTGCTTTTAATTACTTAAAAAATAATGATTTACCATACATCACGAAAATAGAAATCCGCCCTAACGTGGTTTTAGTGCATTCTCTAAACAAAGTAAATCAGGACTAATATGTGGTACTGTATTGCTATAATTATATATTATTTACGTTCTTTGCAAATCTAAGTCTTCAAAAGTACGACAGGAAATGGACAGCTACACAGTTGGTTGCCCCGCGCCCGAAGGTATACTACAATGTAGTTTCAAGACAAAGAAAAGGTAGACAATTTGTTGTCATTTAGATAGAAGTCTGTCCTCAGTCAAGCTTTTGTTGTTTATCTAAAATGCAAGTCCAGACATCGTTGTGAAACTTTCTGTTAACTTATTCAATTACTCTTTAACGAACAGTTTGTTCGTCCCGTGAGTTCCAAAGACTGGTTTTGTTGTTCATTCGTTATCTTTTACGACTCCCGTGGTACATGCTGTAAAGTGCAATTTATTTGTCTGGCTTATGCCTACTTATGGTGAAAGACATTTATAACATAAACTGCTTTTGACCAGATAAAAATCACTCTTTAATAAAAAACTACATTTTATTGCATGACAAGTAACTACGTAAACTGAAGGAAACATTGTGGTGAAATCTAGTTAATTCATATACCTTCGATATAATGGATGTATAGGGAATATAATAATATGTAAATCACCCATTCCCTAAAGTTAGAAGTTTTTCTGCCACGCGGCTATCTAATTTCAGCGAATCTTGTGGTGTTGTTAATGTCCAATTGGGCAGTTGCGATCACTTACCATCAAGTGACCCTCTTGATCGTTTGTCTCCTGATGACATAATAAAAATAGTTTGGAGACCACGTAAGAAGGTATACCTGCTAGAATACTCGGCCATAGACTGAATCCAGGGGTCCTACTTCACACAGTGAATGAAGATGGAAAATGAAAAAAAGGACATGGGCACAACTGGGCTACCTCACAATGAAAACAATTTGGCCGCCACGGGGGATCCATTCTTACACACATTCCTTGTATCGGAGATAGTGGGCGAAGAAAGTATTTTTCCGCTATGATTCATCAAATATGTATAACAAAGTTTTTCAAAAATCAGCGTATTTCTGCTTGAACTGAATACAAGGAAAAGAGAAGCTACTATATGGAATAATGAACATGGCTGCTGTAACAAATACAGAACTATTTCTAGCTAAAATTTATTCAGAAATAAGAAGGCCAAATAATGTCTAACTTTGTTGGCATAGGTTTATCTAGAAAAATGTTTTATATGCGAGGGTCACTTCAACATAAACGTTCACACGGCGATCGTGAAAGTGTACAAATATGAGAATGTTATTTTTAAAAGGCAAAATCAACATTTGGCGCCAGAAATAACATTTTTGTTATTTGGCACAAAGTCGGCCATTTTTCTTTTTCAATGTGGGTTACAGCGAAATTCTAAGTGATACCTATATTTGTACATATTTCTATCGAACCAGTGACTTTTCATTGACTATAGTTCTGGTTGTACCAAATACTTTTCACACACTCAATTTAAAGGCTAAATAATGTATTATATTCTTGTTTTACAATTGCATACCCAGTGCTTCACACATATTTCATGTCATATTAACAATGCAATGAATATGAGATAAAATATTTATTGTCTACGTATAGTATATAGTAGCATACGTATGAATAAAAAATATCTGTTCACAGAATTCTTCATGATTGGTCACATCATCGATCTTTTTTTCGGGGTATTTTTTGAACGCGCTAATCTGAGGAACTACAAGTTCGAATTGAAAAAATATGTGGATAGTGTATTTGACGAGGAAGGCTATTGGCTATACTACATAGTATGTATAACATGATGTGTACAAAAATCGGAATACACGCGGACGGAGTTGTGGGCGGCCGCTATTCATTTCTTGGGAAGAGTGTGTAAATAAAAAAAACATTTTTTAAGAAGTATTGACCAATTATGCAGTGTTACTTGTGTCATTAAGTATTAAATCTTGATATTACATCGTGGTAAATAATATCTTGATATATTTAAGCAACTAGTCAGAAGTCTTGCGCTTGTTGCCAAATAACTACGAGCCCTTAATTTAATAAATGAAGGTTGTAACAGTACCACACGGAACTAACAGATATAAAGGTACTCGAGTCACCATAACTGAGGCTAATGATAATGGTATTACGTACCTACATCGAGTTACATACTCGTAAGGTAAGACCATTATTTTAGTCTCAATTGTTTTTACTACCGGCACTTTCGCGGTTTATCTTGTCTGTTAACTAACAACGGATTTTGAATATTTTTTTTGTGTGTATGTTTATACACACAAAAAAAGAATTGGTAAATGGTTCACTAAATATGACAACTGACTATCGCTGTCCGTCCATAGGCTTTAATCAGGAATTTCTTCTCAGTCGTTTCACTCTTGACAGAGCGGTTGTGGTCATGATGAGTCGACATTCTTGGTGGTGCCTGTTGTGACCTTCCTTACGATTTGTCGCCATGTTGTTCTATCAGCTGACATTCTCATGCATTGATGTAGGGGATCCCAAACTGCCGATTTTATCTGATCGGCCTATCGCATAGGCGATCTGCCGCGCGGTCTGGTTCCTTCAACTTTTCCCTGGACTAGCAATCAGGAATTAACTCTACTATTTTTATGGCAATTCAAAAGATAAATCGCTTGGATAAATAAATAAATCTTTCTCAAAGTATTTTTAGTTCCTTAAGTATCAGTTTCATACTCGTATAATTTCGTAAGCGGCGCAATCTCTTAACAGACTACAACGCATCACTTGGCGCCGTCACGTAAGCTGTGATCTTCATTTATTTCGAATCGGCGTTCCGATTAATCAATCGGCTTTCAGCAAGACCCTCATCTTTCTTGCTACATAAAAGGACACATACTTTGACAAGGTCTCATAATGTTCTCACAACTATATCCCTGCGGTCCCTCTGCGCAAGAATAATGATTCCCTTTGGCTGGCAGGTAAGCCGATCTTCGATTTTTCCCTTATTACTTAGACACGTTCGTCGAATCTTTTGGGTCGTAAAAGGTATTGTGTCATGTAATTTTACCTCGGACACTGAAACATGGTTGTTATAAAAGGTACATCGTATTTTATTTTATTTAGGTGCAAGGATAAAGATAATATTGAAAACATTTGGCGGGCTCTTGATGGCTAGTGGCTACTCTTAATTTGCAAGTATTAAGTTTGCGGGCTTCCAACAACTAATTCCTTAAAGTAAGTACCACTTATGTCGACAACATAAAGACATTATTTAAAAACCCACACAAAACTGCAGTATTATCTCTGAAAATGCGCTTCTCCTTTGGGGCGCAGAATAAAAACTTTGTTTGATCAACTGAATTCTTATGAAATAGTGTGCAGTTTGCCGAGGGTTGCTCATGAAGCTTGCCAACGGGAGATTTTAATCAGAAGTTTTTAGCGGAAGGCAAGGAGTTGGCTTTCTGCCAATGAAATGGCGGGTCGTGCGCGGTTGAGGGTATGACCAGCGACCTTTTCATACGCCGCAGCTGACAACCTGTCACCGTAATGGCCGCCAAAAGGTTACATTACCTAGTATTATATTGCAAGCATTTTTTACTTCTAAGGGAATAAATACAAAAATATTTATAGTGATATACCAACATTATTTATCTCATTTAATTAAATGTAATTCTTATTACAATAAAGATTCTTAAGTTGAAGAGTTTGTTTGTTTGAACAAGCTTATCTCAGGAACCACTGGTTTGAATTGAAAAATTCATGACATGGACATGGATAGTCCATTTGTCGAGGAAGGCTTCAAGCTATAATATAACATATTGTGTGTTGAAACCGAAATCCACAGAGCCGAAGTCGCGGACGGCCTCTAGTAAAATCTTAAATTCCGTGGAAGAATACATCAATTGACTTGTTGAAAATGAGGCTGGTAGCTTGTATGTACTAATCTACGGAACGGAAAATCAGTTACCTCTTCAGAGAACGGAAGAACTCAAAAGGATTTCGCCTCTAAGAATTAGAGCCACGCTCAATGTTTTAATGTTCTTCGATCAAATACTTCACTTTGAGTCTTAGATCCGAATAGAATCGTTTTCACGTTCCACCACAAGTTTTAAACCCTTTTATTTGAGAGGCGACAATGTAACCGGATTCTCAAATTGAAACATTACAACGGTCTGCATAGTTTAGGTACATAACTTTAATTACGATCAATAGACTTTGGCAGATCAGTATACAGAGATATTGGATGTTACGAACTTTGTTCACGATTTTATTGCTCTGAGAGTTATATGAGAAGACTTTTTAAGTATGATCTCAAGTATCAATATAATAAACTTATGTTTGAAAGTTTGCTTTTGAAAACATACTTTATGAGGACTTGAAAGGATTCTTGATTTAAACAACCCCAAATTCTAGATCGTAAAATTACTGTGGCGCATAGCTCAAATAACAAGCACCCCATTTTGAGACCAACACGGCGTCCTGCAAGTATTTTACTGGTATAAATAACATGAGCATGTGGCTTAACTTGCTCAAGTTTCGTTAAATATTTTAATTAATAAAACCTATTTCATATGTACAGCAACGGCTCATATCAAAGTTTTTATTGTTGTAGTTACTTGCTCAATTTTTTATTTTTTTTATTTTAGTACTTTGACATACATGAAAATACTAAATCTGAAAGAAAATTACCAAGAACTGTTGTAACTTTTAAAATATGTGGTCCCTTTTTCGTAGTCGTGTCGACAAACGCAACTAACTTTGATTTCTTCAAACTTTATTCTGTCTAAGTATGTTCATCAGAAACTAAAAAGCAATTTTATGTGTGTATAGACAAAGTTTTTGTGTTTTTAACGATATTACGGAGTGTCCACACACTCGAGTCAGGCCGGAGGGTTCAAACTCAATTACGAGTTGCGAGCTTTTCTAGGGAATATTTTTCACGCGTTTTTGCTTCGAAAGCAATTTCCCTGCGTAGTTATACACGTGTTAGCAATTATATATTAATATGAAATGATCGTTAATTGCATATTCTAAACAGAATTTTCAAACTGTCTCCATTTCATTACTATTAAATCGCTTTATTGTAAAGTATAGTTTCATAGGTGTTATATTAGGTACACAAATTACCTAATATAATAGATACCTTTAGTAACGAAAATTTGTTGACATATTATCGAATGAATATCAAGGAAAATCTTATGTGAAAAATACAGATGGTAGTTTCAGTAACTATTTGTTAAATGTTCCGTTGTGAGACAAGAATTCATGACTGAAAAACGTACCAGGTAGCTAATGAGCACATACCAAAAGTAACAAATGAAAAAGAATATCTAACAAAACCTTACCTACACAAAGGAACACTTTGTTTTAAGCTGAATTTACTTATAAAATATACAGAATATTTAAAAATAATCCGTTTCAAAATTTTAAACATTGCTTTTGCATCGAGAAATATTTTTCATGCATACTTTATGAAATGAAGCGGTGCCCTGACGAGACTTGCTCATTTTAATTCAGTTTTTACAATACACCGCACAAGAATAGACTTCTTAATAAGTTAGAAAACCTAGTTAATTTTACAGAAGATGCCGTTTAGCGGGTGAGTGCTTTCTGCTGCTCTTCTTGAAATACATTTTATATCTTACACCAGCTAACCAGATCCCGTTGAACTTCGTATCACTGTCAGTGTCATAACGTTTGACAGGTAAGACAGTGGGTGTGCGAAAATTAAACTTGCCGCTTTTAGGCATTCCTCGAAACTTACTTTTTAAATCTTCCTTGGACTACCTAGTTTTTTTAAGGCCAAAATGTGCCACACCTTTTATGTCCTCCTCAAGTTTGGAGCATACTAACAAACTGCAATTCATTTTTATTTATAGAGAAAGATAGTACACGTTGCCCGTGTATGTACGAGGTGTGTTCAAAAAGTATCGCGAATTTTGTGTTTTTTCAAAAAATATTTATTTATTCATGAATACCTATTTTGTCCCCTTCAAAGTAATCCCCATGAGATATTATACACTTGTGCCAACGGTTTTTCCAATCTTCGAAGCACTTCAAAAAATCATTTTTTTTAATCATTTTCAGCTCCTCCTTCGATGCCGTCTTTATCTCGTCAAGCGTAGCGTAACGTCGTCCTTTTATGGGCCTCTTCAGTTTAGGGAACAAGAAAAAGTCACAGGGGGCCAGATCTGGGGAATACGGTGGCTGCGGCATCATTAGTGTGTTGTTTTTTGGCCAAAAAGTCGCGCACAAGCAATGATGTGTGAGCAGGGGCGTTGAGCAATTTTGGTACGAATTTCGCGGCGACCCGTCTCATGCCCAAATCATTGATAAAAATTGAATGGCACGAGCCAATCGATATGTTTAGGTCCTCAGCAACTTCTCTAACGGTGATTCGACGATTGGCCAATATCATTTTCTCCACTTCATTAATTTTTTCATCTGTTGTTGAAGTGCTCGGGCGTCCGGCACGCTCTTCGTCGTTCACATCTTCTCGGCCTTCTGAGAACATTTTGTACCACCGATAAACGTTGCTTCGGTCCAAGGTAGCTTCTCCGTATGCCACAGTCAACATTCGGACTGCATCCGCGCACTTAATTTCGTTTTTCACACAAAATTTGATACAGGTTCTTTGATCCATTTTTTTAATAGGTAAAAATCGAAGACGATCCAAAACACGTGCTAGCAAAGCAGCTGTCAACAATTAAGTTAACATTCAAAATGACCGAGCTTGTCGGCATAAGTGAGAGACATGAGTACCAACATAAAGCCACAAAAAGATCGAAATTCGAATATACGTAACCCGCGAAAATTCAAAATTTGCGATACTTTTTGAACACACCTCGTACATATGTATATGTTTGTTTAGACTTTAGATCTTTGACGCAATGAATATACGCAACGGATTTGCTAGAAAGATTTAAGAGCAAGGTTTATTATATGTACATGCGGCAACATGGCGGTTAGTGACAATCGTCGTCGATGGGCATTGCAAGACGAAGAGTCATAAAATTTGAATTCACATGCGGTTCCGATCGTTTATAAAGAAGTTCACTACCTATCTTCTATCTATATCTATAAAACTCAAAGCTGACTGACTGATTGACTGACTGATTACATAGTGATCTATCAACGCACAGCCCAAACCACTGGACGGATCGGGCTGAAATTTGGCATGCAGGTAGATGTCATGACGTAGGCATCCGCTAAGAAAGGATTTTGATTAATTCAACCCCCAAAGGGGTAAAATAGGGGATGAACGGTAGTATGAAACTTTGTCAATTTTAAACCTATTGGGCTGATATTTTGCATACATAAAGCTACTATGACGTAGGCATTGCCTAAGCAATCATATTGATAAATTCTAACCCCCAAGAGGGTCAAATAGTGGATGAACGTTAGTATGAATCTATATCTATAAAACTCAAAGCTGACTGACTGATTGACTGACTGATTACATAGTGATCTATCAACGCACAGCCCAAACCACTGGACGGATCGGGCTGAAATTTGGCATGCAGGTAGATGTCATGACGTAGGCATCCGCTAAGAAAGGATTTTGATTAATTCAACCCCCAAAGGGGTAAAATAGGGGATGAACGGTAGTATGAAACTTTGTCAATTTTAAACCTATTGGGCTGATATTTTGCATACATAAAGCTACTATGACGTAGGCATTGCCTAAGCAATCATATTGATAAATTCTAACCCCCAAGAGGGTCAAATAGTGGATGAACGTTAGTATGAAACTTTGTAATTTTTTAACCGATCGAGCTGAAACTTTGTATTTTGTATTCATAAAGATAATATGACGTAGGCATCCCCTTTTAATGATTATTCCAAAATCCAGCCCTAACGGGAATAAAGAAACCGAAATCCACGCGGATGAAGTCGCGGGCGCCCGCTAGTTACTGAATATATGTTGTTAAATTTAGTTGAAGTGGTTGAAGTAATCTAGAGCATAATTATTTGGAACTAATAAGCACGAAATCTCCAGGATAATCTCTCGTTATAAAATAGGTACTCGATGAGTAAAGTTTATCTTTCAAACTTCGTTAAAATTTAGCTATACATGTAATGTGAGCCTAACACGTACCAACAGGGGATGGAGTGAATTTAATTTAACTCGTGTAAATTGGCACGTTATTAGTTAACGAAGTAACTCCGTGCTTTACACTCGAAGGGTGACCTGCCAGGATGCAATGCCCGGACAATGTGATATTCAATCTCCGTATGCGAAGGCGCCGTATAAATAAGAAGAAAGGTACCTGCTACTAAGTATCAAGAAATTTGATTCATCGCAGAGAGTGACTTTTGTAACAATTTCTTTATAGAAAGAGATACACCGCCAATTTGATGGTGTGTGTCCACTGTGGCCGACTCATTCAAGGTCTGCACAGATCAGTTGGGAAGTGTATTTAGTTTCAAAGGTCGGCAACGCATCTGCGACCCTTGTGGAGTTGTTGGTGTCGATGAGCAGCTGCTGAAATATGTATTAAGAATAGTTGTCAAGGGGATTATAAGTTTAGTATCCTAATCCGATTAACATATTTGATACTCATTTCGATAGTCTATTTTCAATCTCAAATGTTATATCATAATATGCTAATCCTATTAACATATTAGATACCAATTTCGGAAGACTATTTTCAATCTCAAATGTTATATCAAAATAAGGTTAGCCAGTTTACGCAACAACTTGGTGTGATGGATTAGCAAAGTTAGCGGCGTAAAGTGATAAGTAGGCTAGTAAACAACTGTGAGTAATTAAATTGAGTATGGGACTTTGGAACAAGATTAGCTAATAAGATTTTCAATATTGACGGGCCCGTTGGCCTAGTGGTCAGAGACACTGGCTACAAAATCAAGGGTAGCGAGTTCGAATCCCGCTTGGGGCAAATGTTTGTGTGATGAACATCGGCATTCGTACTCGAGTCATGGATGTTTATTAAAAATATATATGTAAGTATGTCTATCCGTTCCCTAGCTTCCATAGTACAAGCTTCGAGCTTAGTTTGGGGCTAGGGAATTCGTGTGTTAGTCCCAAGAATTTATTTATTAATTTATATCTAGACATGGAAATACCTTAGACATACAATTTCGTTATTAAGCTGGCAAATCTGACTTTTGACAACATAGGTACATAATATCACTAGCCGACCCCGCCCAGTGTGGGATAAGGGCAGGAGGATGATGATGATAGGTACATAATATGTACTTAAACCAGTCAAAAGGTACAAAGCTGGATAAAGTAAATAAATGAAAATAGGGTAATCGAATTGTATGGTTTATAAAGCCATTCTGATTTTCCCCATGTTTTGGAGTAGGGGGAGTCCGGGAGAGTTGAACCGCTTTTTGTTTAAATTATCGTAACTTTCTTAATATTAGACTTAGGGATTCAATTATAGTATTAAACATTAGCTTATTTATTTGGGTTTACTTATGCATTATAACTTTTAGGCTTTTATAATACTGAAATATGTTATACCTACTTCAATAAAAAATGGAATATGGCTCAACTCTCCCCAACCCCATACCCCGGGTCAAGTGGACCCGGGGTATGGGGAGAGTTGAACATGTTATTTTATTATGGGGGACATTAAAAAAATATCAGCTTAAATCACATGTTTATTTGAAATATCAACAAAATAACTAAAATTATATAAAAATACAGTTATCTACTGTTTATTTAACAAAACAAAATCTAACAAAACTTCTTCTTAAACATTTCAAGTCATAATAATTGTTATATCCTTTCATCAAACCTTCTCCATCTTATTTTTAAATTATTAAACTTATTTTTTAACTTTTTTGAATTAACATTGGCGAAATCAAAAGCTAATTGCATCGCTTGCTTTCTAGTCAAATCGTAATGCATTTTACTGCATGATAGTAAATATGCCACAAGGATTTTTTCTTCTCGAACTGTAAATATTTGTGATTCTTTATACTGACTATTTTTTTCTTCAAATTTGTTTAGTTTTTCTTCATTAAATTTATAACGTCTTATTGTACTTCTGTCGATTCCATACTTAATAGATGTTTTTCGTAACGATGCACCATCTTTTACCTCACGTATAGCGTTTTCTAACTCAGTGGCGGTATATTTTTTTCTTTGGCGTGTGTTTTCAGAAGGCTTGTATTTAAACGGCATTTTTCATCCAATTAACCTGTAATAAAACGTTATTAACGTAATAAAACAAGCAAAACACAAACCAAACTCCAAAACCTGTCATATATAAACACAGGGAGAGTTGAACCACTGAGCATGTCTCCCGACCTCACCATGGTGAAACTCTCCCGCTTATATTACATTAACATAAAACTTTGTTCATAGGAAAACCATTCAATCTTAGCGAAAAAACACTAAGCGCACGTCAAACTATAATAATCAGGCAACATAATAGTATCAATACACAATACATACCTCTATAAACTCGTACGTAATCACAAAACAACAAAAATTAGAAAAAAACTACTCCGCAATCACAAAAATACCTTTTCGAACCTGACCACCAAACAAACAGGCCATTGTAAAAAATGGCGGCGTGGTTGTTTATGGTCTCACGCGTGCTACCAATGACCGACTTGACGTGTCGTTAGCGCGAAATTTAAATCGAGTTTTTAAAGGCGGTTCAACTCTCCCACCTGGGCAAGTCTCCCGGACTCCCCCTACACGTTTAGCCATTTGTAAAGGCAAAACACAAGACAGAACCAAGACGAACAATCTAGAGGAGTGATTCAATTAATTGGAGGCTTACAGAAGCCTCAGATTAATTAACATTGATCTGAGCTGTAATCTGTGAATCAGACTGGCATGGACAGTGATTAAAAAAAGTTAAGAACAAGTAGAAGATTTTTAATTTAAAAGAATATAAGTGACAGTTATTTTATGGTAAACATAGTAATAAATTACTAGGTATTTTTATTGATTAACGATTGAAACAATATTTGAAGTACAGTACAGTAGTATAAAACGCATGTACACTATGTACGTTCGAGGTACATTGTTTCGAGATGAATTTGACCGCTATTTATGAAGGTGGCTCTGCTGGGGAGTATGACACTACAGAATAGAATGGCAACCCTTATGTATTATTTAGTGTGTTAATTTATAATTAGGTTGCGCGCTATGTGTGTATTATTAACAACCATTTTTTTAAAATCTGTAATTGAAATTCCATATTTAGTTGATGAACGCGGGAAAAGAAAGACGCCCCTACTGCGAAAATTGGCATTGTGTTTGCTCTAGCAACTAGCCCGGCTAAGAACGGAGTCTTAATGGTAAAGTGATAACTTACTCGTATTTCATTGGCGTGAGTGGTCACCCAGTAACTTGGCGTTTACGATAGTTGAAACTATTGTAAAGCTTCTAGGAAATATTACAGAGTTGAGGTGCCGGTTCCACAATTTCATTAGCATGCGGTGATCAAGTGTGGCGCATGGCGGTGGCTAATGGAATTAAGGCGTGCAGTCCGCACACTAGCGCCGGCATTTGTGTTTTTTTAAATCTATACTTATAATAAATCTGTAGAGAGGTCAATTCTGTACATTAAATACTTTTCCAAAATAACTATCAGGGGGTGTTTAGTGATCGATACTGATACCAGAAATGCAATCAGTAAATTTTTTGTCTGTCTGTCTGTCTGTATGTTCCTTATAGAAACAAAAACTACTGGACGGATTTTGACGAAACTTGGTACCATTATTCTTCATACTCCTGGGCATATTATAGGATACTTTTTATCACGCTACAATCAACAGGAGTAGCGTTGTGAAGGGAAATGTGGGGAAAACGGGAGAATTTACTCCATTTCTTAAGCTCCAGTCGCGTGTGCAGCCTTAATGGTTAAAGTCACATAGAAATCATGTATGACGGAAATATTCTACATAAAATTGCCTAAAAAATATCCCCCAACAGCATATGCAACTCAAGATCCAAATTGGTTTGAACGCGCTAAGCTCAGGAACTACTGGTTCGAATTGACAAATCAATTTGTGTTGGTAAGTCCACTTACCACTTACCATTTGTCGAGGTAGGCTTTAAGCTATTGTATATTCCTTTATTTTATCATATTTTAAATTGTGTTAGAGAACTATTTAGTTCTAAAATGTGCCGATAGATGGCGCACCTCGCTAGAGGCGCGGCCGCGGATCTGAATCGCGATGAACAGATGATTTCTCAAATGTATAAGGTCTCCAGATTATTGTTAACAATATGCGTTTTCCGTCACTTATCTTGACTATTATTAATTCTATCCTGAGTAATTAGTCCCATAAAAGAAAAGTGCACAAGTTGACTGACTGCATGCATATAGACCGTTGTTTTATTCAGCTATTTTTAGTAAGACTTTGTGCGGTAATTGTAACCCACGCGGACGGAGTCGCTGGCGGCCGCTAGTCGTAAATAAAACACTCTGTAGTGTACTAAAGAATATCCGTAATGATTTTTCAATTCTACTTTGAATACTTTTCTAACGTTTTAAAATCCAGAATTCGGTTTTCGTTGACATAGTGTGACTAATGAAATATCTAACACAAAAGAACTTATCAATTCGAACCAGAAGTTCCCGAAATCAGCGCGTTCAAACAAATAAACAAACAAACTCTCAAGCTTTATAATCTTAGTATAAGTAGAAGTATAAATCGATTACAATTAAATAAAATGATTGGCGGCGCTAGTGTGCGGACTGCACGTTCTTAAGTCGGAGTGGTGGCCGCAGTCGCCTCCGAGGCAATCGCTCGGCTCATGCGATCCGCACTTTAAGGAAATGGATGGAACCGAATGCAGACTTTCTTTGATATGGCCCCATCCCACCCATCGCATCAATGATATGAAATGACATGAATTTGATTTTTGCAGAAGATTAAAATGATGCACCAAGTCACAGATCTTGACTGAATCTACATATCACTACATAGTATAAAACAAAGTCGCTTTTTCTGTCATGTTGTATGTTGTATGTCCCTATGAACGCTTAAATCTTTAAAACTACGCAACGGATATGGATGCGGTTTTTTTTAATAGATAGAGTAACTCATGAGGAAGGTTTTTATGTATAATATCATCCATTAAATAGTGGACAAGTACCACGGGCGAAGCCGGGGCGGGCCGCTATATACTTAATATATAAAGCTGAAGTTTGTTTGTTTGAAAGCGCTAATCTCAGGAACTACTGGACCGATTTGAAAAAATCTTTTTGTATTGGGTAGTCCATTTGACGAGGAAGGCTTTAGGCTATTGGAAATCGAAATACAACCGGACGGAGTCGCGGGCGGCCGCTAGTTACTTTATAAATTGGTTGTAGAAAAATAAACATACTACATATAGTCTTATTACGTCATGTTTCATTGTTGTACAACAATTCATGTTTTTATAGAACTTTTAAAACAAACAACTACCTGTCTTTTGTGTTTTTAATGAGCCTTGTAAACATGAATTATGATACGCTTTTATTTATTGGTACCCATGCACATTAGAAATTGTAATTAATTATCTACAGTTACATATTATGTTAAATGTAAAAGTAAATATTTTTCAAACATGTTTCTGTTGAAAGTGGGCTATTTTTATTTTGTTTTTTAAGTTTCGCAAAAGGATCGCTACAAGTCCGCTAGGTCGTAAATGTATAAATGATTACCAGCAATTAAGACGCGGAATACTTTGAGTAAACTGGAAACTGAAATGGGTATCCCGATACCCCAGTGAGTTTTAAATAAAGTTATTTATTTGCGCCAACGACACTCTTAATGCCTTTGGGGATTTAAAACTCCTAACAAATACCAACCGTTAACGAAGTTTGCGCCAGATATTAGTGTAATTTATTACAAAATGGAAGCTTGTGTAGTATTAAGCTTCAAGTTTTAGAAACCCCGTTGTGCCTATGTTAGTTTAGCATATTATATTAGTTTCTTAGCGTAACTTTACCTCAATACCAGACTGAATAAGAAAGTGACAAATCAGAAATGAAAAGTTCACGAAAAATGAAAGTAATGTAAGTATCGGCTATTGCACCAAATCTAATCAACGAAGAATTACCATCTGCACATCATTCAATATGTTATTGTTAAGTGAAGGAACTTACATGCATATACATATTTTATCTTCTTATTTCACCCGTCTGTATTCTTTGATTAGTTAGGCGAGACAAACGAGACAATCGTCTGAATTTTTAACTCACACAGCTATCTAGCGTAAAACTAAGCAAAGCCTGTACCGTGGGGACCAGACGCCTAATAAATATTTAAACAGCTACTTTATTATTTGCTTGTTTAAACGAAACCAAATATTTAAAACTTCTCAAACTCCTACCTTACCAGCACCAAGTTTGTATTAATAAAAAGTTCAGTATTAGACTAATATGAAATGACATTACGCGGACGAAATTCGGCGGCAACGCAGGTTCTGTACAAAAATACGCGACGTTATTTCGCCATAGTGTGTCATCCTCCATTTAAAATACATTGCAGGCGTAGTCACGCTGAAAAAAGATAGCGTTTTTACCGGATTATTCCACTTTGCCCCACCAAGGCGCCCCACTGGTGGGGCAGATTCCACTGTTTCAAATTTGTAGTGGAATATGCCCCACTGAATCAATTTTTTGCACTAGGGTCAGCACTTAAGAGTTTAAGTGGGTTAACTCGTATTGTGTATTTTGTGTATTTGTCTATTTAAGGTTTATGTTCCTTTAGCAATCAGCATTAGATGTGGAATATGTAAATGCGGTAAATAAAACTAAATACAATTCAATAATAGTAAACCCACTTAAACTCTTAAGTGCTGACCCTAGTGCAAAAAATTGATTCAGTGGGGCATATTCCACTACAAATTTGAAACAGTGGAATCTGCCCCACCAGTGGGGCGCCTTGGTGGGGCAAAGTGGAATAATCCTTTTTACCGCCCAGTGTGTTTCTATACTTATTATTAAAGATTAATATTTTTCTTCATATTATATCTCTCTGGACATCTCTGGACATTATTCACACAGCGCCATCTAGCCCCTATATATATTTCCGATATACATGTGTAATGCGATCGCGTAAATTACTCGTAGTATGAACGAAGACCTCTCTTATTCTCATTTCCTTTAGTGTGATTTTCAATACAATATTACATACATTCATTAATATAGCTGTGTACTATCTATTGATTTCTAAAGAAAATGAACATAGAAATACGTATGTACCTATTCGTATACATTTAGCTTTCCTTGACAGGGCAGCGCCTTCCTTTGAGAAAATAAACAGATTCCGTAACAGGTAAACAGAGAAAGCGTCAAGGAAATTGCGACGGGCCATTTATTATTAACGAGCCCAGCCGGTCACTGAAGCTTCCTATTCACTTGAGTTTAATTAATCCACCGCAAGAAACAATTCATTGAGTGAAATTCATTAGAAATGTTTTTCGAATCTGTTTCCCCACATCATCATCATCCTATCGCAACTACCGGTTTCATCCTTGGCCATTTCCTCGGAGCCCAGGGTGCACTACGACTATGATACTGAATTGACCGGCCTGGTTATTAAAATGGATCGACTGTCGTCTGACCTCCGTAACCCTTACAAGGGAAACCAAATCATTTTGGATCATATTCGGGATCAACGGCTTAACGTAAGTTCCGAGGCACGTAATCATCATTCTTATCGGACAATCAGGTGATTCAAGCCTGCAATGTCCTAACCAAACTAAGAAAAACCAGTACAAAGTGAAAGTGGTACCCGAAGGGATTCGAACCCATGACCTCCGAGGTTTTTGCGAACAGCGCTCTAACCGCAACACCATGGAGGCAGTGTCTCTCCCACATGTCTCTTATGAAGAAAGCTACCTACTCGTGACGTGTGCAATTTATTATTTCAAGTTTTATATACCGCAGCGTTTACATAGATTTACTTATCTGATCGACTCAGTGTCTAATACCCATTCCTCTCCGGTTATTAATTATTCAAGCTAATGGTAGTAAAATCTCCGTTGTCGGAGTCGAAGTTTTATGGATTTTTGTACGTATTTTTATCTTAAAAATATATAATCGAGTCTACTTGTCTTCTGTAAAAAGAAAACCTATTACCTTAACCTAGTATTTATCCAACTCTAATCAGAAGGTTGGCTCTGGGCGCAATATCAATGAAAATTGATTTTCTTTTAAGTGTGAATGAGAAAAGACGAGATTTCCTTTGTTTGCTAAAGATTTCACATCAGTTGCGCTTACGATATACAGATACGATATACCGAAATGTGCAGGTTTTCACATTGTTATCCTTCACAGATGAACTAATGGTGAATATGCATACGGAAAAGACCATTGATGCGCGTTGATGTTTGTCCGATCGATCTCATGCATATGTATGAGGGTTTGCTATCACTCGACAAACGTGTGTGATGGCCAATGCTTTGATATCGTTATGTCACTGTTATAATGACTAATATGGATTAACTGACTAAGTTTAATGAGAAAAGTGAGGCTAGCTCGTGTCGAAGTTGTGCTAACAAAATATGTTTCTACAAGTTAATATCAAACTCGTGCTATACAGTGTATATGTTTTGGTATATTCGTTGGCATCTTTTCTATGTATCTACGAAGAAAATACAGATTTAGTTTATCAACATTGCCAAAATGTATTTTCCAACTATGTAAACTTTACAATGCTCAATTCATAGGCAAAGCGATGCTGTCTGACATCTGTTCTGGTTATTAAGTAAGATTAATGGTCGTATTGAAAACGGGAGTGACCCACGACGCCCAACTTGCCGTATTCTACAGCCTCGAATGGAGCCATCGGGCTGCCTGGAACCAACGCAATAAATCTCCTCGGTTCGACGTGACTCTCCCAGCTTATTGTGGCCCAAATATATTTTAAGCCGATACCGTCACATTCTTTACGGCCATGTTATATGAAGTAATGGACTCGAACAAAGCAATTTTATTTACAATACGATACGTCTGAGACAGAGCCAGGCACATTTCGGCGCTGATATATGAATCACGCATAAAATTTGTAATAAAAATTAGCTTCATTTTTTTTCCACAACTGATGTGCCAGCCTACAAACCGATGTTATTCAATGACTGTTCAATATTTTTTACAATAAAATCTTTTCCCATTAACTTAAACAGAACAAAACATTTTTTTTTTACATATAAATTACTTTCAGCTGATCTACTATGTTTAAAGTAGGATAAGCCCAAACATACCCTCCAGCTTCGTATTTATTTTACGATGTTTTGAAATGCTTATAACGGAATTGTTCTGAAGGATAAGTTGAGAAGAGATGAAATTCCAATTTGGTTCTGTATAAATAACGGAGCCAATTTGTAACATAAACAACGCGTAAATTTACCCGCAGCAGGTTCGGACTGGAGGTTCGAACTTCGATTTGGGAAAGCCACAGAAATATCGAGATAGAAAGGTCACGATGCCTTTTTGCCTACATTTTGCACGTGGCACCTTTTTGATGAAGCTCCACCCACAAATTCACGTAAAAGCATTGTGGTGTTACTACTACGTATAGAGTCGACATCGAGACCAAAATCTATGCGTCGACTTGGAGGGAAGGGGGCGTATAATTTAGTGGTTTTTGTGTATTTTTAACTATGAAATGACACGCTGCCAGCTTTATTTTTCGACCTGAAATGATTTTTTATATGACTTTACAACACTCTACGGCATTTCCCCGGAAATGAGACACCGTATTGATAAACATGCAAAAAAGTGCTATTTTGCCATTCTATCTCGATATATTTCTGTGGGCAAAATAGTTTGTTACCCGACTGCTGAGTATTTATTCTAAACAATCCTCAAAGTCTAGGTAAATATTTGAGTAACAGGCGAGTTTGTGAAATAAAAATATTCTCTTAAAAAGCAGATTAACGTGAAGATTAATTAAAAGATAAATTAGTGGCTTTTTGTGTACAATCTTTACCGAGTTACTAAGAAAACGCTGGTAATTTAAAAGACGGATGGAAGTAAAAACATTTTGGGGCCTTTATTTTTGGGTTTTCGGATACTTTTTGTATTTTATTATCTAGTAACTTAACCTGACCAAGGTCAAGTATATAAAATGATTTTAATTTCTTATCGTATCTGTGTAACTAAAGAGCAGAATATATACTATCATTTTATTAAGATTATTTCAAATATCAAAATATTTATGTGTAACCATGATCCAATCTGTCTGGTTTACGAAGGTCTGATGGCAGTCGCTTCACTGTTATAACCAGACTCGGCAAATCCTGGATCATGTTCAAAGCGGACCTCGCATAGAAACGGGATAAACGCTAGGAAGAAGAAGATCAAAATATTTACGGAGGGAACACAATCACGAATGTGTTTAGGAGAAAGTTTGGCCAAAGTTTTGAAAGTGCTGATTACACGTACATCTTTTTCCTCATTAGCTCATTAAAAATATAATGATGTCAGTCCATGTCTCGGCTCTCGGAACTCTCGCATCGATATGGTGAATTCCAAACGCTGCCGGTAAATGGTTTGTAAAAATCTTCCATGTTCAAAAAAGCTTCAGCAAAGGCGATGCTTAACAGGAATAAATGTAAGTATTATTCGATGTGGCAATATCGAAAAGCAACGTTTGATTTTCCGAAAGAAGGAAATTAAAAAGATACAGGAAAAAGATTGCAATTTTCTGAAAATAATATTTCGTTTTGATTCAATATGGTTGATAGCTATACCTATTAGATTTCAAAACATTTAAAAACGTTTTCGACTTGAATCTGTTGATAAAATATGAGTGGTGGAAAATAAATTAGTCTTAAGTAATTATTCTTTCTAGCTGAGTAACTTATTTACGTATCGATTGGGGAGATAAAGCACACGTTTGCGTAACAAGACAGACAATTATTCCAATATATCATTAAACAGACTGGAACTTCGTGAAAGAAACTCGCGAGTCTATTTGTGGCAACAACATTAATTACAAGTACAAGAGAATATTCCCGGCAATACTCCCTGAACTCACAGTTGAGCGGACTGAAACCCACGATAGCTCCACGTGTCGGCTCGAGATGATAGATGTTGCTTGATAGTTCTTCTTATATTCGGATTCTCAAGAAACTAATGTTATTATAACAATAATTTCTTAACCTCAACAGAGGCAGGATAAATACTTTACCTGTTGAGCACGTTATAATATCATGTATATAGTAAAACAAAAAACTTAATACATGTACAGAACTTCGCGTGGTAACACAGGGTAATTATTCCCCATATACTTACGAGCAGGTAATTGTATGGGGAATAATTACGCCATAAACGAGCAGCAGGCATTAAAGCGTTACTTTTTTTTAAAACTTTATAAGGACTTATTGTCAGACTTTTAATAGTATTTATTTCGCAATGAAATTGACAACGAAGTAATTCTACATTTAACGTACTTTTTAGACTAACCTACTTAACCTTATGAACGCCAGTGCTCAAACGCATCGGCGCCCTTCCCACGCCAAGCCATAAATTCAGAGCAAATACCTACAAATAAAATAGGAATGCCAACGATGTTATCGATAAGTTGTCAATAACCGATTTAATCTCTGCTATTCGTCACATATTTTTGAAATTAAATATATTTTTTTGATTTCGTATTATTTAACAGCAGTTACAAAATTGTATACAAAGTAAAAGTAGACATTAGAACTACAAACGAATAAATCAGGTAATAATAAGATACATCACTAATCTCGTTCGTGTAGGCATTCGCTGTCGGGAAGACCCGACTCTGGCGTGGTTGGCACGACCTTTGACAGCTTTCTTGCGTGCGAGGTAATGATGTGACATTTCAAGTAAACTTATAATTATTATTATAAATTATAAACAACAAGGTATAGAAAGGGTTGTCTATTAGGAGTACGAATTAATTACTTAGCTTAAGTTGATTTTCTCCGTTTTTACTTAAAGAGGCCTGTTACATTTTGATCATGATTTTTGCGTAAAATGCCCCTTTTCACATTTTATAGTAATTTTCCAGTTGTATTTATCGTTTTTATGGAAATAGGATAATAAATTCATGCTTAGTATAACAAATTTTCACTCTGCGAGAAAAAGCTGAGTTCGGACGGCCGGCACATATTTTGTAGTAATTTTGCAGTTGTATTTATAGTTTTTATCGAAATAAGATAATAAATTCATTATAAAATATTATAAAGTAACAATTATTCTGGTATAAATTTTGTTCAATAATATTATCGTATAGGTGAGATTCACAGCGATCTTAAAGCGATTTTCGACGTTTTTTGGTTTAGAATAATTTTTAAGTAAAATCAATGACATCAAAAAAAATCAGAGGCCGCTACGAACTATTCGACTATTTAAGAGATAACATTCTATTTTTTTTAATTTCATTTGTTTAGAACAGTAGTTCAATCTAGGAGCTCAAAAGTGCCTTCGCGCACTTAATGAAATTTCTAATATAAGTCGGTATTTTGGTAACCCAATGAAACAAAAGCGTTCAGATCTTGAAAGTTTTATTCATCATCCTCTTCTACACTTCCTAACATACGAAGGAGTTCTTCGGTAGTCATTTGACTGCTATCCATTTTTATTCATATTACACTCCCCGTTATAAATTATAATAGGATAGGACATCACTAGCAGTCTCCCGTAGCGCTAATGACGTCACCGCTTGACGTGTCTTCCCGACTGTGGCGTACAGGTAACTGTCTATGCGCTGTTCCGTAGGGATGCGCGAGAGTGAACAGTTAACTATCGATCGATAGATATAAATAGTAATCATTTTTCAATAATTTCATAAATATTACGCATTAAGAATATTCAGATACAAATAGTTGCTATTAAAAAATAATTATCGATGTAGTAGTAAGCTGCTTTCAATAAAATATTTCATAAATTCAAAATTTAATTTACCTAACTTACCCATCACTAGCTGTCGTGTCTTGCCGACTGTGGCGTGAGGAGAACACCATTTCGGTTAGCAATATTTAGTGATAATTTTTGCTAGTGAAATGTAACTGATGGATATATCTTCGTGCCATTTTACAATACATCATTAAAGTACTTTTAAATAATAGGAAAAAGAAACACAGAAAAGTTGATTTAGTATGTTTATTTTGTGTTTTAAAAATGTCGTTTTCTCGTCGGCCATACACGACGGTGGCGTGTTGGGCACTTTTTCATTTGTCGCCCAGTGCCGACCGTGGCGTTCAAAAGGTTAAAGGCTTTCCAAACATTTCATCAACATCGTCGTACATGTTTAAAAACTAGTAAAAAAAAGTACATTTCTAACAATCATTAAAATTAAATTAACAAAAAGGTCGAAAATCTGATGTTAAGCGATAGATGTTGCTGTATGCAAAATACAAGCAACAAATAAAACTACAGTAGAATACATAGTAAACTTATTTATACCTCTGCCTCCAACTTTTGCTTTTAGTTTATTGACACTCTGGGGCCTAATTAAGCCCCTACGCTCAGGTACGCATTTGTAACGACAGTTATAGCTTTGTATACAAATTTTAATGAACCTAAGTACTACCACGCAGAAGTCAGAGGTTAAATCAACTCATTAGTAGACTTTTACTGTTAGTAGTAGAAGAGGATTTGCCTCGTTTGCGTCGTATATTGCATCTTTAAAAACGTACCCGTTCATTACTCGTATACGTTCTTACTAAGCAGATGTTGTAAATATCACTCACATTTTTAAGCCTCAATTTTTCTGAGAATATATTGTAGCTTACCTTTAAGTCCAAAACTAGCGGCTGCCCGCGACTCTATCCGTGTGGATTTCGGAAATATCATAAAGCTGAAGAATTTGTTTGCTTGTTTGTACGTGCTCATCTCAGGAACTACTCGTTGGATTTGAAAAATTTTTTTTTGTTGTATAGTCCATTTGACGCGGAATGCAGTAAGCTAAAGGATATTCCTATGTGTGGGGAAACCAGTATCCACGCGGATGGAGTCGCGGGCGGCTGCTACTTATGATATGTATAATATATATTTACGACCTCAGATATACCTCACCTGAAATTATAAATACAAGAAGAGTATAAATAAATTACAACAAGATCAGTAGATCTACTGTGTTGCTAGATGACAAAAACAAGCAAATATCGTCAAGCATAAGCGGTTCTGAATGAAACATTCATTTACGAACGTAGGCAATAATGTAAATATGAAGGCGGTAACTAATATCTGGAACAATAAACATTAATTAGGGGACAGGTAGGGCGGGGACTACGCCTTACTTATATTTTGGCGCACTTTGGGGAATGGGGAATGGCGAAGGCTGCAGTGTCGGGTGACTTGTAAAATTTAACGACGGGTTTGGTGTTATGTTGGTTGTTACACACAGAAGTCGCCGGTGCGATCTGCGCATATGACAATACTTTTTACGTATAATGTTTACTAATATTATAAAAAGGAAAATTGTATTTGATTGGCTGTAATGAATTGGGTCAAAAATTACTGGACCGATTTAAAATATTCTATTCTATTCGAATCTGTAGTTCCAGAGATTAGCGCGTTCAAACAAACTATTTAGCTTTATTTTATTAAATATAGTGCAGATTTAAAATGTTTTCTTTCACTACTTTCAGCCAAAAGCATCCACAATCTTCTCGTTTTCTACAAAGCAACACTGAAGTGTTTGATCAGGTACTGAAATAGACTATGTTGTTGTGTAATAAGCTTAATAATAGTTTCTCCATTTAGGAAACTCATGACATAATGATATTCAAGTTAGCTTCTCGTGAATTCTCTTAATATCCTACAATAGATCAAAGGCTTCCTTTGTAGAAACATGGTTATTAAATACACATTGCTATACACAAATATATATTAATAAACGACTGTATTTTATTTGTCTGCTTACACATGTGCTCGTTATGCCAATTTTTTTAGAAAGAAGGAAAGGAAAGGCTAAATGAGTGTAAATAAAAACACTTACCTACATGATTACATTAAAAATAACATCCCTACTAATGTTATAAATATGAAAGTAACTCTGTCTGTCTGTCTGTGTTACGATTTCCCGCTTAAACCTCTCAACCGGTTTTGATGAAGTTTGCAGTGATGTATACGATACCTGATGAAAGGTATATTTTTTTAAAAGTAAGATACTTTTAAAAAAAGATCATATCATTCAGAACAACAAAACACTTGTTATGTTAAGAAAATGTCCTATAGTGCGTATGTATCCGTTAAAAAAAGAATATTAAGTAAAAAATAATGCTGAATTACATTTTATACTTTGCTCAAATTGCTAGTTTGCCGTGCTGCTTGTAGCGATACCACGCCTTTCACAATAAAAATGAGACAAAATAATAATTCATTGATAACTTATGAGAAATTAATTTTATTTCAAAGCCTTCCTTGAGAAATAGAAAATACTAAAGACTACAATACAATAAGACTATAAAAAACACAAAAATATACTTTCAATTCGATCCAGTAATTCCTGATATTTGCGCGTTCAAACAAACAAATAAACAAACTCTTAATCTTTATTATAATAGTACATATATTGTTATAACTCGTAGTATCAATGAGGGTCACTACAGATCTACAATAAAGAACGTTACTTAGTCTACAAGTACAAGTGGCGCGGTAATGAGGTCTCGCATTTTGACTGATGCTACTGAGCCTGTACTATCAGGTGACCGGGCAAATGTTTATTCACGCCCCACCGGCGCTGCTCGACACAAAAGCATTTTTAATGGCCCAGCTTTATAGCACCTTTAACAAAGAATGGAAAATGTGTTGCCAAAGGAAAAAGGTGAGTACAACGCCAAATTAAAAGGTTTTTATAATAGAAGAAATATGATTATAATATAATAGGGAGGAGTAGTAGTAAGGAGTTCGGTAGCGTAGAGGATAACGTGCTCTATATTTAATCTCGACGGATGAGCAACTTTTCGGCCGGTTATCGGATGAGTGATCAAAAATTTTCATCTTCTCCATGATCCGTGTTCTTAAGGGTACTTAAGGATATAATCGCGGTTTAAATAAAACTTCATGTTCACAGGGAAACTCGACGTTCCGTTACCCTGTTGGTCTCGACATCTGCACCGATGAGTGACAAAAGTATTTAGTAGTAAGAGTTACCTAGGTAACTCTAGAGTTGGTAGTTGTTGCATTTACCCATCAGTTGTTGTATCAGCCTATTAATGTCCCACTACAGAGCAAAGGCCTCCAACATTTGAAATCATGTTTTCGTCATAAACATGGACTTTAGCTTAATCAACACGCTTGTCAAATGGGTTGGGGATCACAAACCTGGGCTGTGTTCGACAAAGAAAAATCAACACAAATTTTGCCCGATCCTGGTATGGAAACCAGAACCCCGAGACCACGGCCCGGTACTTAAACCGCTAGAACATGGGAGGCCTTCGTTCTCCCAATTTGGCGTCCATTCCCAAATTCTAACCTTTTCATCCATCATGTGCATTCCTGTGGGGAATACCTTGTTTCGTATCATCAGTCATCTGGAATACAGAAACAGAAGAATTATTATTAAAGCTTACTTTTACAAATGTATGAACAGGCTTCATTTACGTGGCTGTCTGGATGTATGTTCATGTAGGTATTTAAATGAACATACACCCAGACAACCACAATACTAAATGTAATGACAAACATTTAATTAGAATCTTCTTCCTAGCGTTTATCCCGTTTTATATACGGGGTCCGCTTTGACCATGATCCAGGATTTGGCAAGTCTGGTTATTACAGTGAAGCGACTGCCATCAGACCTTCGTAACCCATAGAGGGGAACCAGACAGATTGGATCATGGTTACACATTCAGATCTAACTGAACTAAATTCAGAAATCACTAAATGTGCAGGTTTCCTCACGGTGTTTTCCCTCACCGCCGAGCTAATGGCACAAATCCACACATAGATTTCGAAAAATCCAGAGGTGTGGGCCCGGATTTGAACCGCGGACCTCACGTATGTGAGGCGCCGTCCGTATCACTAGGCCACCATCGCTCTTTATACTCTTTTTAAACATTTAATTAGAATATCTATTTGATAATCAATTTAGACGACGGTTGTTTTAAAGATTGTGGCCTTTCTACGAAACAGTAAAAAAGATATGTGTGCGGAATGGACAAGACCATAGCTAACATCTCTCTTCTGATTGCCATGGGAGTCCTCGTGTGTACATTTTTCACAATATATTTTTATATTATAAGGTGGAAAACGGACCTGATGGTTAGTGATCACCATTGCCCATGGACAACAACCACAGCACAAGGGTCGCAGATGCATTTAAGACCCCATGGTCTATAAGGCTGGCAACGCATCAGTTGCCACAGTTACGAAGTGCTACTTCACTGTGGTCTTCTGGAAGGTGGAGTTACCCAGACGAACGGCTCATTCGAATGGAAGTTCCACTAAGCCCTACCTCTATAATGACCCTCGGTAATGAAGACTAGGACGAGGGAGTAATTATTTCGCTTTTGCAACAAGAAGTAATGAAGTCTAAAGTATACATTGCGCTACTGACCTCATAAACAGGCGAGTAGCATGCGTACTTCATAGCTATTTGCAATAATTGCGGTTAACGAGTCGCCAAGCACATAATTACATTGAGGCCGGACCCGTAGGGAGAGTGGTTGAGGAAATCCACTTAGAGCACCTAATTTTTAAGCACTAGCTACTAGCGCACCTGACCTTGTACACTATGAGCAGTTACTCAGATTATTGACCTGCCAGGAATATCAGACGGGCCTGCCCGAATATTAATAGGTGCTCAAAAATTAGGTGCTCGAAGTGGACTACTTCGAGTGGCTCACAACTATGTTGTCACGTATGCCACTTAGCTAATTGTGTTACCCTACGATCTGTGACAACTAGCGTTCACATAAAAATACCCTTTTTTGTTGTTCATGACTAACCTTTTTAAACGGAATACATTGTGCAGTCCCTTAGCAACACCAGGACTAAAAAACATACGAGTACATATATTTACTTTAGATACTTTCTTTATGAAGCTCCAGATAATATCACTTATTTTTTTTGCTGATAACTAACCTTTTATAATAATGTGTAACTGGTTACGTTGTGCAATGACTGGGAAAAACACCCGGCCTCTAGTATAATCAGCTCAGCTGGGGAGGCAATGGGGTCTAAAAGGCAGGCAACGAATCTTCGACCCTTGTGCGATTGTTGATGTCCATGGGCAGCAGCGATCACTTACCATCAGGTGACCAGTTTGTTCGTTTGCCTCTCATAACATAAAAAAAACGAATGAGACTTTTTATAGGTGACAACGAGTTTTTATAGAAAGAGGATTAGATAAACAAGCGTTAAAAGCACTTTCATGTTTCCAGGAAAGGTCCGCTAAGCCTCGAACTCTCACCGAGTAACCCGTCCATTGTAGCTCGTAGTGAGTTGACAATATTACTAAATGAAAATTAATTAACAACATAAACTAGGCCTATCCCAACGAGTTTTCCACAGCAGCTATAAACTGTTTGCTAATCGTATAAGGTGCGACCCGTTTAGCCACTCTTAGCTCACCAAGGAGCAATTTAACCGGCCTAAGACGACAAGTTAAATCCTATCGGAGGGAACAAATAGCAATCTAGGACATCATTTAATCTGAGGAGCTAAGCAAAGCTTGCTTTGTACAAAAAAGAACATTAAATTGTTACTATGATAAATAGTAACATTTACGTTTACCTACTGCATTGATATACGAAACCCCTACTGATATTATGAATGTATAAATTATTATAAATGCGAAAATAACTCTGTGTGTCTGTCTGTTACGCTTTCTCGCTTAAATCTTAAAGCCGATTTCGATGAAAGGCACAGACAATTTTCAGACTCTGAGAAAAAACAAGGGCTACCTTTTATAGCGCAAAAAATGGCTCTGAAATCCGGCATTACAATAATTTTCTATTACGTATTTGTCTCAGGCAAGTATCTTGTTAGATTACTAGTCCCGGGTGTTGGTTAGTCCGGTAATGCTGACGTAGATGGATGTCCGGGTAACAAACTTGATAAAGAAAATGACGTGATCAATTATACCCGCAACTATCGGTTTCCCTCGAGTATTGTACCAATAATAGAATTGGTTACTCTGTTCCTGGAAACTTTTGTGAGTTTTTTGTGCTAGGTATTTTTTCTGAACAATTTACGCTATGTGTATAGGACTAATATGTAAGTGGATATTATGTATGTGGACAGCTATACCCCCGTGGGTGTAGCCAATTATAGAAATAGTAATGTTAGATTTTTCAGTTGCTGGGGAAAACGCTTCGATGGTCTAGTGGTTGAAGTACGAAGTATCGAAGTCCTGGGTTCGATTTCCGGGTAGGGCAAATTGATCGGGCAGCCCGGCGTTGTGATCATTTTTTGACAAGCGTGGTGATTAAGCCAAAACCCATCTTTGTAACAAAAACATGATTTCAAATGATGCAGGCCTTTGCCCTGCAGTGGGACATTAGAAGGCTGATAATTGGGGATTTCTGAATTTGCAGTTGTTTGGTGTATTTCCTTCCGATTTTGATTCTTACCTACTTATTGATTTATGCCCACGAAGAACCATTTTATAGGTTCTCCACTTCACTTCACCATTCTATTGTGTTCTTCAGACAGCGCTAAGGCGCGATTGGCCCAATTTCGTGATGTGGAAATTGTGTAGGTGCTTCCCCAGACGAGCAGCTAGCTCATTCAAGCGTAAATTCCATTACGCTCTTAAGCCTAAGATTTTCATTAAACAAGCATAATAACCTTTTAAGTTATGATAATGCGACTTTATTCATAGTTCTGTACATGTTACGGACAGGTGAGCTCAAGAGCTTTGTTGTGTTTTGTACTCGTAGAATGTTCTTGCGGCCTAAGTCAAACTGCTCCCAAGGCGGGCCTTGGCGCTTTAATCTACGCAAAACATACATATTCAGTAGAGGAAGGACTATGCTACTGGGTAAGGGCTGCTAACTAATGACTTTAAATTAACTTCGCCTGAACTTGCTTACCTTGTTCATTAAAATTAGTTATAACCAAAAATGTTAATAGGAGTTACAATAACAATGTATAAATAAATACTTAGTGATAGACGTGCAAATATTCTAAAGACTTAATTTGTATTTATTATGATAATGGTAAACAGTTACTGTGCGGTCGCTTTATCGCAGTAATCTGTTAATGTACCTATTAGCTTTTGTACTAACGTAGCTGAAACAGATACATATTATACAGTAACAACAGTCAAAGAAAAAGTACTGCCACCTATCAGACACAATGCATGAATTTGAGCTAAATATTTCAATTCAGGATCACAGGCGCAGCGTACCTTGGGCTTCGAGGCAATGGCCAGGGATGCAACCGGGATAAGCGCTAGGATGATGATGATGATTTTTAGTCTAATATTTTCAACCGAAGCAAAGTAGTAAGTAGCAGATAGTTGTATAATAATAATAATTGAAATAATTTAATTATTTAGCAATTTGATTCACTTAGTAAATTCTTTTGCACGTCAAAACTTTTTTACCCTATATATTTTTCATCGTATCTCGAATCTCTATCTTAAAAAAGTAATTATCCTTAAAGGCTTTTGTTTGAAGCAATAGAAGTAGAAGCAGCCCTACATGGTCCTTAGAATAGGCAATTATTCCTCCACGTAAATTACACAGGACGAACTAAATTAGCTGGGCGCGGCTGTAAAAATTCCTAATGTCATGCGCATTTATTTAAATAACAGGACGGTTTGGCCATTTTACTTTGATAAAATACAAGGATATAGCATGGTAATAAAACCTTTTTACACTTTAAGGCAAATAAACAACTGTTCCTTTATTGTTTTGAGGGTAATACTTTCTCGTTTAAATAAAGGATTTAGTATAATCATGATGTAAGAATGAGGAAGTAACAAAAATACGAATAAAGAATAACGAATAACGAATTAAATATGCAGTACAATATTCGATTACAGCAGTGCTTATGTGTATATTTTTTAGCTCACCGATTAATATCCCGAATAAACTCTCTCATAAACTCTCCTCTGCCGAGGAATGGAAGAAAACATTGCGTGAGTTATATAAGCTCCCCAATTATGTTCTGTCCATAGAACCATCCTACTACTATTATAAAGGCGAAAGTTTGTATGTGTGGATGTATGGATGTATGGATGTATGGATGTCTGGATGTATGGATGTATGGATGTTTGTTACTCTTTCACGGAAAAACTACTGAATGGATTTGAATGAAACTTTACCACAATATAGCTGATACATCAGAATAACACATAGGATATTGGAAATCGAAATCCACGCGGACGGAGTCGCGGGCGGCCGCTAGTATCAAGATATTTCTGACACTCACATAATACTTTCGTTGTTTTGTACTTACTATGTAGTTATATAGTAAAACGGAAGAGTTTGTTTGTTTATTTGAACGCGCTAATCCGAGGAAATACTGGAAAAAATTATTTTTCTTTAATTTTTTTTGTTTTGGATAGTCAATTTGTCGAGGAAGGCTTTAAGCTATATGTGTGCGGAAGTCTCAGGCGACCGCAAGTAAGATAACATAAGCAACAACCGTACAAGCTGAAACAAAATCCGCTTGCTAAAACTAATAAAAATGAGACCTGTATTCTCTCTGCGTCGTAGATTAGTGCGACAGAGCGACGAGCGCATAGCGAGGTATTACAGCGCTTGGAATATCAGCGTTGCATACAAGTTGCATGGAGACGTTCATTACAATCACGTCGGTTGGCTCGTCATGCAGCGCGCGTGCAAGCAGGGACGGACTATGGGTTTACTTATGAAACTCAACTTAACTTTTATTGCTCAACGACCCAAAGTGTGTCTTGGCGTCCGAAACGAGAGACTTCCACCGGTCTCTGTTTTGCGCCACCTCCGACCAGTCCTCAACCCCGAGCTCACGCAGGTCAGCCTCCACCATGTCCTTGCAGCAATATCTGGGGCGACCCACTGGACGTTCAGAAGCAATTTTGTAATAAATGTTAAAAATAATGTTGAGGTTTTAAGATCTAGAGGCACGTAACATTTTTATATATCCGGAGAATATATACAAACCTTATAAGATCGCGAAAAGAATTTCCACAAAAACCAGTTTGCGCTCGGTAGCGCCGACCACTGTATCATAGTGGTGAGGTGAAATTTTATATGCGATAGCTGTTTCTGTAAAAGCTACAATAAAATGCACTTACTAAAACTAAAAGTCACCTATGTATTCTCTCTGCATCGTAGATTAGTGCGATAGAGCGACTAGCGCATAGGTATTACAGAGCTTGGAATATCTGCGTCGGATACAAGTTGCATGGAGACGTTCATTACAATCACGTCGGTTGGCTCGTCATGCAGCGCGCGTGCAAGCAGGGACGGACTAAGGGTCGAGTTATGAAGTATTTTTAATATCTATTTAATTTTAGTTCGTTTTACAACTAACCTCACCTTCGAACACCTTCATCATCATGATCATCAGCCTAGCGCAGTCCACTGTTAGACATAGGCCTCTCCTAAGGCTCTCCACTCAGCCCGATCCTCGGCGACTCGCATCCAGCTGCTGCCAGCCATCTTGCGCCGATCGTCCCTTCACCCGGGCTGAGGGCTCACAATCACAATATTTAATATACTAAAATACTTTTGTGATTTATGACATGATGGCATTGAGCTTAAGAGACTAGCATATCTGTGCATCAGCGCTGTTGACTTAAGCAAAGCAAAGCGAATTTATTCTCGCCTTGTCCTTAATTCGTCTCCTGTTTAGCACTTTGTGCACGAAACTAAAATATAAAAGCATTTTATACAGATATCATAAGTATGAAAATGTGAAATGCATTTCTAACGAGACTTAAAGTTACTTCTCCGATACTAAATAAACTATTGTATTTCTACAAAACACAAAATATAGGCATTTTAAACAATACTATCAAGTAGAGATAAATTCTTATTGCATTTGCACATTAATTAACTATGTTATTATTAGGTACATGTTGATAGAAATATTTTTCTTAAGTTGTGATCCAAAATAGCACCTTTTAAGTAAAACAAACATAATATGAAACAACGATTACATTATGAATCCCAAGCACTTGAAATATACGCAAATGATCTTCATTAATCAAGAAACAATAGCGACCGAGTTTCATTATAGGATTTAAATATTTTAGCTAATACTGTTCCAAACAGGCCTTAGGCATAAAAACGTTAATTTACAATTTGTTCATTGAATCCCAAATAAATTGTCCATCAAGAGTTTTAAGTTGTCGTGTTATTTTAGATTAGCATCCACCCATTTGCTCGCTCGCTGTTTGTTACATCTGGTGCCGGGGTATATCTAACTATTTAAATCCATGATTCCATCCATATTTCAGAACAATACGTTTTTTAATGTCGTAGGAAGGCAAACCTTAGTGGAATTTCCACTCGAATGAGCCGCTCGTCTGGGGAAGTACCTTCACTTAACAGAAGACCGCAGTGAAGTAGCACATCTTAACTGTTTTGCTAAAGGCACGCAACGCATTTGCGACCCTTGTGCGGTTGTTGATGTCCATGGGCAGCGATAATCACTTACCAGGTGACCCTCTTGTTCGTTTTCCTCCCTATAAAAAACACCGTATAAATTACTTTTGCTTATGTTCTACGATGTACAGTAGTACCTAACGTTTATCGTTGGTTGAAGCTCCGTTTATTTAAGAAGTAAACGCCTCAAGCCACTTCTCTTCGAGAAATTTCCAATAGCCAGAGCCGATAGGTTAATTAGTGGACCATTCCAGAGGCCAGTCTAGCTCGACGTCCGCTTAATATCCAGCCGGAGACGAGGGAAATCCAAGCATCAACCTTAGCAAATAGATTCAGTTCACGTCGACTCCGAACCACAATAGCAGTCGAGTACTTTACCCAGTTTAATGTATTCTATAATAATTTGAAGCCAAAATATCCTTTTACTCAGTCAGTTGTGAATTTCAATAAGGTTCTAGTTCAAGTGAAACTGAATCGTCCCTCGTTGGTATTAAAATACACTTTAGTATTCATCGTGAAAGTTTTCGTTATTTTGGTTATCATGGATATAATTTTTGGCTCCTGAATATATTGGTGTTTTAACTAGAACATGAAGGCTTTTTATTTTTTAAGGTTTAAGACGAAAGTGATTTTATTTTGTAAATCAAACATATAAATAATTTACCTGGAATGATGTTTATTAATAAAATCTAACATTTTCTCTCTGTAATAAATACCTCAGCAACAAGGCTGCGGAAAATTTAATTTCGAGATAAATTTTTATCTTGTAATTGAATGTATAAAAAATCTCGCTAACAGTATTTCTCAAAATATCCGAAGCCAGTGATTTCAACATTTTCTGGGTTGGTTCCATAAAATATTTATATAAAAGTTAGGCTTAAATTCAAGATATTTAGAATACCTGCCAATTATTTGGTTATTTTGGGGCTCAAACATTTACCTTGTGATGGAATGTCGACTTTGAAGATGAGGTAAACGTGTGCAAAACATCTCTCTCATGTTAAGCTCGGAATCAAAGGATCCTTCCCAGTAGACGTATAATACGCCCCGCGATTTCACACGTGCTCGTCTCATTTGCCGCCGCCCTCGTGTATTTTACGAGCGTTTTTATATCACGTTAAAAACCTTGTAATCCCCTTATCTTTTTGGTAAATAAAGTCCTGTTTAGCGGTAACATATTCCTGAACAAACAATTTTATGAGCGCTTTTCTTAATATTACTTATACATTGGCATTAGGAATTAAATCCCATTAAAGATAATTCGCAACAACATTTATGAAAATTTGTTTTGTTACACTGTTCTGTAAAAAGGATATGGGGAAACATATGATATGTCAGGTCTATTGTATATTGGATCTAAATGTTTAGGTTCCTTATCTTCTCGTTCCTTGCCAGATTTGAAGAATTTGTCCTTCCTTTCGTCCGTACCTATGGCCCTTAATTCAGCATAAATAAATTTATAAGTACCTTTACAACAACTCGTCGAATTTCCTTGTGTCCACAAATTGAATGTCAACAACCAGCAAGTGGAAAGTACCTATGCCTAGGGATTATATAACGTAGAAACATTTCCAATAACGCGTGAATCAACAGATCCGAATAATTGTTGTTTATTTTTGCGTCTTGTTTAAGCGTTTTGCGTGACGTCGGAAACAAAACAAGCGTTAATACGTAATCAACGCTTGGATGAGTATTCGCGTACAAATAATTGCCTGTTCAATCGAACTGGTAATCTTTTTTTATTATTCTGCGTAGTCATGCTCGCTATTATGTTTCTGAGGTGGTGGTGATCACATGCTGTGAGGCGGATCTGACAAAATTGGATGAGTGTGATGACTGACACGTATGTCTTACTTTTGAACAAATGTTTGTTATGTCTTGGTAACATTTTAAGTTGTAATTAATTCTAGCCTTCTGTTTCATGAAGACAACAAAGGAGGATCATAAATACGACTAGTTGTATTAACATAAACATGAAATAGTATAAAAGTGAAATAATAGCTAAGAGATGTGAGGTTTTAGTGCAGAGTACTTCGGGTTTTGTTTTTACTAATGGACTCTGTCCCACAAGAAGGACTTTGGAGTGCTTTTTACTCACTTTTATTTTCAATTTTCATCATACCATAACCGCTCACGTTGTTATATCTGATTCAATGAGACTTTTCAATTTTTGTACATTTCACAATTATTAGATGCCACATTTTTTATTACCCAAAAATAAATTGAAATAATGTTCGCTCTCTTGTAATCGTAAGTGTCAAATGAGTACAACAGAAGAGGAAAATAATTTCAATTGTTTCAATAATTAATTCGTTTGTTGTTGTCAAAGGTAATATGGTCACTCCCCCCTCTCTAAATGAACACGTTCACAATTTTATAAGCTTTAAGAGTTTTATTTTATTACCTTTTAAAATAACATTTTTTGTTAAGCTTTTGTATTATTTTACGCAACATTTTAATTCAACCAGAAGACGTATACAGCATTTGAGACGCGGATTAATGGATAGCATCGATCATCGCTAGCGAGCTACATTTCTGTTCACAGCCGCTGTTTTGTCGTGCCCCGAGCTAAGTTAACTAGCTGCAGTCGTCTGTCGTGTTTGACATTCTAATAGTTTTGCTCAGGATGTGTGCAGATAACTGGGAAATATGTGAAGTACAGTCATTAGTCTACTTATTTACTGAAACAACGGTTTACCAGCATTTTATTGCCCCGGATAGTAAGTGTGGTATGTGCAGAAAAGAGGCATCTCCTAATGGAATCAAGTTTATTGTCGTGTTATTCATACTACACTCTGCTCAGGTTGTGCCTTTATAACTGGAAAGTATGTGAAGTTGAGTTAAGTATTATACTCGTAATATCCTGGATAAAATTGTGGTATGTGCAGAAAAAAGGCATATTCCATTGAAATGAAGTATCATTACAATTTTGGGTAAAGTTTACATTGGGAATTAAATCAGGTGAACTATGTATGTATGTAGCAAAGGGTTAATAAGTCTGAAGAGTTTGTTTGAACACGCTAATCTTAGGAACTACTGGTCCTATTTGAAAAATACTTTTTGTGTTGAATAGTCCATTTGACAAGGAAGGCTTTAGGCCTACCTATGTTTGCGGAAACCGGAAACCTCACAAAATAATACACGAGTGTAAAAATCATTGTAATTAGTTCCCGTCTACTTGCTAGAAACAAGCATTTAATTAGAACTACAAAGTACAAAACAAGAGAGCATTGGTAATGGACTGTTCGGAACGCAATTATCTGGATAAGTGCGTGCATTTATTGCATTCTGGATGCATCCATGCAATCGATTGCGCTCAACAACTGGCCGCGTATTGTTGCGTTGTAGGACACTTACCGCGGAACAATCGCTCGAATGCTTTGCTGACGATCGGAACGTTGGGATTCAAACAATGTGTAGGCATATTGACTTGATTTAGATGCTTTGAATAGCTGTGTGTGTAGGTTTAAATAGCTTTAAATTTGCAAAATATACGTGCATAAGTGTTGAATTTATAGTAATAGAAAACATCGTGAAGAATTATGCACACTAGAAAAAAGAAGGCAATGGTTATTCAACCACACTAAATAATCACTTTTGAGAAAGTGGTTGCGTAATTATCTGTGAAGTCTTGGTATCTCTCACATCTTTTCTCTTCTCTTTGATTTATGCGCATGTCTCAAAATCATTAGCCGGCATTACAGTAGGTACTTCACATTTACTTGCTAGATACGAGTAATTAAATAGAACAAGTTGCATGCCACCTTTCTTGTATTACAAGAGAGCATTGGTAACGGACTGTTCGGAACGCTAGTATCTGGATAAGTGCGTGCATTTACTGTTTTCTGGATGCATCCATGCAATCGATTGCGCTCAACAACTGGCCGCGTATTGTTGCGTTGTAGTTGTAGGACACTTACCGCGGAACAATCGCTCGAATGCTTTGCTGACGATCGGAACGTTGGGATTCAAACAATGTGTAGTCATATTGACGTTACTAGATGCATCACATGCGCGGGTAGGTTTCAATAGCTTTAAATTAGCAAAATATACATGCATAAGTGTTGAATTTATAGTAATAGAAAACATCTTGACGAAATATACACACTATAGAAATAGACAAGGCAATGGCTATTCAATCACACTACATAATCACTTTTGAGCAAATGGTTAAGTAATTTAGTAACGTGCGATCTCTGTAAAGTCTTGGTATCTCTTACGTCTCTGCTTTTCTCTTTTATTCCCTTTGATTTATGCGCATGTCTGAAAAAAAATTGCGGGCATTGCAGTAAATTAAATTGTTAAAATACTAATATTTTACGCTGGCTCATTAGGAATGGGATTAAATAACGGCGACAAGATGATGTAGTGAATTTCCCTCATTACATCTAAGTGCATAATTAAATTCCACTTTACTACTTACAAAATTGCTTTTTGCTCGCTGCGGGAGGACTCCGCTCCGAATCGTTTTCCATTTCATTCATCGTTTATATTCCAGTTTCAATTCGTTGTTAAAAACTTTAAGATCCGTTTTTCTATTTTCTATTTGTAACGGGTGTCTGACAATGAGTGTAATTAATTTATACTAAAGTTAGATAGACAGATAAAAAAATGTAATTTCTGATATTGTAGCTTTCTCTTCAACTGTTTGACTACGACATTCGTAGCCGTAGTACATATTTGCTACGGTTGGCTACGGCCTTGCTACGGATTACAGTAATATTGGAATCGTGAGCATCAATGCGAGAACCAGAGCGGCCAAGATTCAATATTGTAATATTCCTTAGTTTCATTCATAATACTTCAAATCATAATACATATTTTATTTGGCTGTTCACTGCGTTTCACGATCGTGTAATTAGGTCCTTTACAAGGAACCATAACTGCGATGCTATGGGACTGTGTAATTTTCTAAAATAATATGTATCTTTTCAAAATTACCTATGACGATGACATCCTTCCTTTTATTTTATAGCAGAAAATTATGAAATATATAAATATAACCAATATTTCGTTGTTAGAATCTATGTAAAGGTTGGTAGATTAAACTACAATTAAAAAAGAGAACATAACAAAACACTGGGGCTCCTTATTTATATGAACAACATTAGTTTGATAAGGTAAAAAATTGTTGTCTAGAAAAGAAAACTTTTTCTCTTAAACATCGTTTACCGTTCTCTCGCCAACTGTTAATAAGTTTGTGATATTAATTTTAAAATACACGCTACGGCGGGCAGTTGAACCATGTTTCTTTTTATTACACAATTAACTTTTTCTTTGTTCATTTTCTACATGAGTTCTTTTTAGGTCTAATATGATCAGATGGTACTATATGTTATTTTTGATATTGAAAAGCATTCAATTAACACTTGGTCAAATATAAAATAATATCTTTGATTATTCAAAGAAAAATCTTTATCAATCTAACTAAATCAACATCACCAGAATAAAAAGGTACGTAAAAAAGTCGAATATGGTTTGTCATGTTCCATCTTATAGTAATTATGACACATAAAATATACTAATTTAATTTTGCGTTAGATGGTTACTTCTTACTAGTTACTGTGAAACTATAACCGTATTTTATATAAAACAAATCAACCCGATTTCCAAACTTCAGCGTCCTATCAAATCAGAACCTGAAAGAGTTTCTATGGGCACTATCAATATTAACTTTGAAAACAATAGCCGAATTTCATCAAATTATTAATAATATAGACTGTTTTAATTAAAACATTTCGGTGCTGGTTTGTTCTGTTTAAATGTAAACAATATTACACTGTCTGATAATGAAGCGAGTCTGTAATATCTGCTAATCAACTAATGTGTTAATTATTTCGCTACACCAAATACACTAGTACTCACTTATTCTGGATTGAAGTCTACTAAGATTAGTTTAATTGGGCTTGATTAAATATCTCATTACTATCGATAAACCCGCCTTGGTAGGACGTGATTTAATCTAATTATAATACGTTATCCGAGTAATTTATTTATTTCATACACCCAACACATTACAGTAATACTATCGATACGATAATAATGAATTTACTCAGTAGATTGATTAGTCCGCCTTGGTAGGTCGTGATTTCATCTAATTACACTATGTTATCCGTGTAATATTATCGATATCGATGAATTTCACCAGAAGAGAGAAGAATAGTATTGAAAGATGTACCTCTCGATCACTTTGTTCACATACAATAACTTTCTGTAACGATGAGAACCTATATACGCAAAGGATTCTTTTACGGTTTTTTTAAATGAATGAATACTTATCCTTTTCAGTACCCAGATCTTGAGAGTGTTTTGATTTTACCACAAAGATTTTACACAGAGAAGATCACATTGCCTGCATCTTATATTATGTACAAGTACATTCCGATACTACATGCAGTAAAAAAGTAATCAATTGTAACATTATCAATTGTTTTTTTAGGAATGGGAATACATTTCCCTCGAGGTTGAGGGACGTGAGGTCGTCTGTTTGACTTTTCGACCCGACCCAATTTTGTGAAGGCTTGAGCAACACCAGAGCTGGATACGATGGATTCAATGTACCTACCTATAAGTACTCTCGCTAAATTAGATTCGCGTGAAGGTGGATTTACATGAAAAGAACATAGAGCTAGAGCTAGAACAAGAGCATTCTTTCGTGGTCTTTTAGTGTAAACAAAAACTCGTATTTAGCGTTTACATCAAACGAACAAAGAGCTAGAGCTAGAACAAGAGCATTCTTTCGTATTTTGTTCGCTAGAACACAAGAACGCTTTGAAAAGACCGCTCAGGGGCGCGAGCACGTTCGAACACGCAAGAACGCTCTAAGTAACTGTTCGCGCGCTCTAGCGGCGTTTACATCAAGCGAGCGAGCATTCTTAGAATATTCCATAGAAACTTTGCGAACGCACTCAGAACAACGAAAGAATGCTCTACGCCTGTTTACACTAAAATAATTTGACATAGTGGGGATAGAATGAGCATTCGCTCGTCTCATGTAAATCCACCTTTAGAAGAGAATCCAGACTTGCCCATTTTAATTTTCATGGAAAGCTCCAATTCAAGCTCTTGTTGTTTATTAAACCGGCCAAATAAATCCAAATACATTTTCTATTATAAAAAATAAGTCACGATAGATTCTGATTACTATGAGAATTTTATGAATTCTATAGAACAATCTATCTACAGATGAATAATGTTTGTATTTACCTACATTCAATCTTTTGCTAAATTAAATTCGCGTGATCAAGGAATAGAGACTCGCTTATTTTAATTTTCATAGAAAGCCATAATACCTGTTTGTATTTTTGAATGGATTTCATATTTTATTTTGTTGATTAAAGCAGCCAACGAAATCTCAGTATACTTATTTCATTACAACTTATCATACCCGTTGAACGTTGCTCTTAATGTGACTTTATTTTACGGACTTTTGGAAACTTTCTTTTTCCATGAAAAGTTGTACTTTTACATGTAAAATTATTTGTTAACGTTTGACGGGCCCGTTAATCTTGTGGTCAGAGACCCTGGCTTCAAAACCAAGGGTCGCGGATACAAATCCTACGAAAACTGATACGAATGAAAAGAAAATTGCGACATCAGTGTAGACGTTCAGGCGTGAAGTCGTAACGAAGGGAAAACGTATTCAATTCGTTCATGTAGGTTACTCGTTGTAGGTCACATCATTATTTGATTCTTATTCGTATTTTTGATAATGTTCCTGGGGTTTCCAGAGTCTGGATAAGGAATATATTTTCCAACAATTCTTTGCTGGATATTCTGTTACTTTCCTTCTCTTTCTACAAAGGTCAGTAATGTAATATGCAAATCTATATCCATAGTGTTTTAGGCTATGAGTATTTTCATATCTTCAATTGTGTATCTGTGAATGTAAATAAATAGGTCTATCTATAATAAATATGGTATACTAATCATACCATATGTATACTCTTAATAGCGTTAAAATGTTATTAAATTGTAGTTAATAGACATGCAGACAACTCTGAACATCTTAATTTAGTAAACACCAGTGCAACTATAGTACATATATTGAATTGAGCGAAACTTTACCAGGAATCATCATTCAGTTTGTAGCGCTGTCGCTCTAGAGTACATAATGAATAGTAAGTAGGTACTTATTCTGAATCGAGTTCATCTAACATCATAAACTCTATTTGAATTTAGTAATTAACTATTATTTAACGCCTCGACAGTCTATTGGTTTTAATACCGGACCATGGGTTGAGGTACTGTGAAACCAGTGTCATTTGTTCCGAACACCGCCGGCAGCAACAAAAACAACTCACCAATCCACATTTGGCAAGCGTGGTGATTAAACAAAACCTATCTTTGTAACGAAAACATGATTTCAAATGATGGAGGCTTTTACCCTGCAGTGGGACATTGATAGGTTGATACTTTACTATTATTTTACAGTGATCGTGTCCCTGGTTTTGGACAGCAGTGGCATGTAGTCCAATTAGTGTTGTCCGCAGAAACTCGCCACAAACAATTTTGGTCTGATAACGACTCCGCTGTTCTCATATTCGGCTGATTGGCTCCGTGGTTTGCGGGATCTGATTAGGATTAGATACAAAATGGTTTAACAGATTAACGTTTTAGATTGCCGCTCGTTATATCAATACAAAATTAGAATGCTTGCCTTCTGCCCTACTCATTCAAACATCGAAGTCATAACATTAAAAGCCAATCGCATAACCGAATTTACCGGAGCAGGCATAACCTGTGTGGTTTTTGTGTAAAATTGTATTATGTTTTAAACAAAACGAATCACTAGAAAATCATTAAAACTAATCATTAGGCACTAGGCGGATCCCTACAGTTGTTACGACTTGTCCTGAAACGTGACCACAATACTTTGTATCGCGTACCCCAACAAGGCATGTTTATTTTCAACAGTTTTAAGGTTGTGTTACTATTATTAACATTTTGTTACAGAAATTACCATTGAAAAATAAAGTATATTTTGCCATTTACGAATGTCACAAAAAAAATCCTCTATTGTTTAATGAATAATGCGAAAAGGACTCATAGAATGTCGGCTACAGCAGATCTACTCTTATATACCATTTAACAATGGTTATATCAAAGGATATGTAAACGCTCATATGTTGTTAACAAAAAGGGCGATTTACATAAAATGTAACATCAAACCATCGGCCTTTTTTGTAGTCATATGTTCCAATGATTAGTCTGCAATAGCTTTAAAACGAAATTAGACATAGACATCGCTGTTTTGCTACCAATTTCAGTGAATTTTAGTAGGAAGGTATGTAACAATATTCTGGATATGCATATTTGTACGGAATTGTAATGTTTTAGACCCCAATATTTTATTTTCATCAAGTGGTCTCTGTAGTTGAAACCAGCTTGGAAGACATCATCAATATGTAGTGTAGATTTCGAATAGAAATTATTGTGATACACCTAATAAAAGGGAATAGGTATCGCATGTAAAATAAAATGATTTTTTTTCATTTGAATATCCCAACTAATATTATAAATCCCAACTAATATTATAAATGCGAAAGTAACTCTGTCTGTCTGTCTGTTACGCTTTCCCGCTTAAACCTCGCAACCGATTTTGATGAAATTTGGTACAGACAATCTTTAGACCCTGAGACAGAACATAGGCTACTTTTTATTTCGAAAAAAAGAAATCCACGCGGACGGAGTCGTGGGCGGCCGCTAGTATGAAATAAACGTCGCCGCTATTGTTTTAGTCTATAATCCTCAGGTCTGAAGTGCACAATAAATCCAGTACATTTTTAATTGTCAGAGACAGTTTAATATTGATTTACCTATTATAAGTAGATAGTTTCTACATATAATATTTGACAACATCAAATACATAGAAGTGACTCCGTAATAAGTAGCTTAAGCACTTTTGTTACTTGTATATAAATATGACAAAATTACGTTATGATTTAAATTCACTGATGACTGAAAATAATTTATAATGAATGGCCATAATCCGCACCAATTTTGTGGAAATTAATTAGAATCGCGGCGCAAAACTTAATAAGCAATGGGCCGACGAGGTAATTAGCTGCAATGGAGCAAGTAATTAGATGAATTCATAAATCGTGGTCCAATTGTATGATTTCCAATTAGTTTGAAAAAAGGAAAATCTTAATAACGCCTCTTTGTTTTTGATAAATTTTACGTCGGCTCTAATTGGCAAGCGAGATGTTTAAGTACCTACATATCCATCATTGTGGGGAAACAATTTCTGACGACTGAGGCCATATGCCCTGCAATAAACTTAAGGCAATTTAAGTACATTTCAAACTCACAATATTCGAAATAGGTACTAAAAGTTACTGAAGATGTTAAGATAAGTTACGGAGAAAAGTCGATTCATGAAATTCCGTAACTTCGGAAAGAGTATGTACAGCTTAGAATATTATATCAAAAAGTATTATAACACAAAATGCAAAGGATACCAGAGTTTCCAGACTCTCCCATACGTATTCAGAAATACAACAAGAAATATTTAAGGGACGTCTGACATGTATATTTCATCCTGAATAAAAGGGTGAACTCAGTCAATTTCTACTCACCCTTAGGTATGTTCGAGCTTGGTCCTCATTACTGGCCTGTCAATAACAAAGTAAAATGTTTCACATCGGACTTGATTTTCTCAAGTACAAGACAATTTAGGAGAAAATAAATTCTCTGCGAACCTTTTTCTGATTCTGAACACAATGATGTGCGAGAAATTTATTTGAGACATCAGAAAAGGCGAGCCTTTTGCATGATGGTCTTATGTAATATTTATCATTAAAAACATACAATTTTTGCTTATGTATTGCAAAAGAATTCTATATCTAAGTACTTCATTAGTCGCTTAATAGACCAGTGTTATTTCCATTTGATGCGTTAAATGATGTTCAAAGGCAGTGTTTTTTTCAATTGTGGTAATGGATTCCGAGTATTATAAGCTGCGGAATTTGAATTGAAAGCCTTTTTAATTGAAAAAGCGATCAGAATGGCAATTCTGTACATTTAATTTGAACGAACTTGTTTATTTGTGAAATGTCGGAATGTCCGAATAGTTACCAAGCTTGGAGGAAGATTTTATTAGAAAGCTTCATGCAGGTTTCCATTAAGGAGCTTAGCCTAATTTTCTTACCTGTAGTAATAAGAGGAATAATAAACAGGAGCCTAGCTATTACACTCACATCCTTCTCACGTATTTCCATTTACTAATCTTGTTTTATAAAAAGCTCCCGATTTTAACTTGTTGTTATACAGTCTCTTTCCGTTAGTTCAAATTAATGCGGACTTTGTCGCACTAATGGATCTTAAAAGAAGCGAAATGAGGTCGTATACCGCCACCGACGTGTGTGTAGAGTAAATATTGTTCTTTATGTACGCTCACGAATAGTGTAAGTATTTCACGAACTTAATCCTAGACATGCGGGGATTTGCGACTACAGGCAGGGTGTTTTTCTTAGCTAAATCTATACTAATACAATAAAGCTGTAGAGATTGTTTGTTTGTTTGAACGCGCTAATCTCAGGAACTACTGGACCGATTTGAAAAAATATTTTTGTGTTGGATAGTCTATTTGACGAGGAAGGCTTTTAGGCTATAGTAAATACCTTTGAGTGCGAAAACCGGAAACCACGCGGACGGGGTAGCGGTCGGCCGCTAGGCAATTTATATTATGAAAGTAGATAATAATATACCTATATGTGAGGGAAGATTATTATTTTTTGAGTTATAGGGTAATTCACACATTCATCACAGGCATCTTAAAAACATAAGATTAGGTAAATACAATCATAGATAAAATTGTTAGATTTAGAACTTATGTACATAAGAGCTAAACAGCACGTTGACCATAGATTTAAACGGATGACTGTCAATGTGCTGTCACGCTCTAAGAAGCGACTGTCGCTCTTATTTTAGTGCTAATTTCGAAGTATGGCGAGGGCAAATTAAATGATTAAAATTTAAAATCTATGTATGCAATCAATACATTGTATACTATTGCAATGCATATTTGAGACTTGTATGCACTCAAAATCGTTGAATTTTACTTGGCGACTGGCTTAGGCACCACAAATTCTCAAGCTCCTACAAAAGTGATCGATTTCATTATCCATCAAGATTTTCTTCGTCGTCACTAAACGAACCAGGCATATAACAATATTATATAGGCAGGCATATAACTCAATGAAACATGTCAAATATCATTCACGATACCTACTTATCAAATTAGCAATGGTAAATAGGGAAAGTAGATCCAATTTCACGCCAGCTGAATCATTAAAGTTAAAGTACTTTTATAAGAAATCAGATTAAGCCTATTCAAACTCATATTTCTCGCAATCAATGTGTACAACATCCACAAGGAAAATATTCATTTTGAACATTCTTTTGCAAAATCAATATTGATGGATCCAACTACATGGAATTAACCATTTTATGAGATCTAAGTATCTACCGTACCATATTATATGTAGATAATTTTGATAAAAATGAAGAACTTGTTGATTAATCTGACTTAGTCTAAGGCTAATGACAAATAGAGTCTGGAATTGAACCCAACACCTTTACAGATCTAGCCACCAACATTTCTACCAAAGTTTAACAACGTGGAACTTTTTGCAAAATTCATTTACTTTGGGTACATCCAATCAGCAGAAAACGTGATCCCAATCAAACACCAAGTAGGTACCTCCACAACTCGTCGGCAACACACAACCGTTTCTAGCAAACAGAAAACCCGCGACAAGCGCGTCGGACGAACTAATCCGATTCCGAAAATACACGCCTGCACAAATCAATTGAAATCGGCTTTTCACATTTCACTTATATAAGTTACCTCAGCATGAATACTTCTTAAACAAATACATAATATGTACATGTACATGTCACTCTGGAGGAACACTTCCGAACATGGTATTACATTCGCCATACTAATTTAGATCTTCGAGTAGGTAGAGATTCATATTAATTGGGATAGAACATTACTATTCTCATTTTTTAAAAAGGAACACATGTTGTGCATGTCTCTTATAATCTCTCAGGAGCCTCTGAGCATCAACATTCATGAAAGTTCTAAGTTCTACTAATTAAACACCGGAATTTCATAAACCTTTAAAGATGCACTTACCTACAGAGCATGCAAAGATGCATTAGGATTTAACGTTGTCACGTGCAATAAGCACGTTAGGGTCGATTATAATTAAGAAATAAAACAAAACACACATCTTTTGATTTTATTTTATTTTCGTAATATTCAACTGTTGACAGATAACAAATGATCTTACAATATCCAATTTGTACATGATGACTTAAGAAAATATGGCAACACTCATTTTTAACAATAAATACGTGATGGTAATCTGATGTTATTATAATGGATTTCCTCAAGTATATTAAAAACGATCTTTGCTGAAAATGTCGATCTTAGAAAGTATAATAATGGAAGAAAAATATTTGGAGTGGCCTCTAATTCTGCCAACTATTCATTTGAAAAAATTCGTTGAAATTAAAAGAACCGCCGCTCAGGCGTTAAAGTAAATTAATCTTTTTTTGTTATTAGACAAATTGAAAATAGATTCCCCGAATATTATAAAAAACGGTAAATCTAAACCTATGTGTAAAAGGATTCAGAATAACATGACATACTTATCCGTCAAATGAATTAAATCCAATATCCAAGCCAATATGCATTAAACGGTGTCCAATGCATAATGAATACGATGCAAATAACGCTTCGCCCATACACAATTATGTTGATTGATGTCACCACAGACGCGTTTAACATAATTTAAACGCGAATCACTAATGACGGTAGATATATACTCGTAATATGAAACAAAATAATGGTTCCTTAAACCCTTTTTATCCAAGATAATTTACCAGTGGTAAGAATAGTTGGCAAAAATAAAGCATACTGAATTATTGTACAACGTTAAAATATTTTAAATCTTATCAGGGATCCGCGGCGGTGCGGCCACTTTTACAAAGATTCAACTTAAAAGAAGCACAATTTCAGTTTATCAAACAAATATACAGTTCCTTTTAATATTATCTATATTTAAAATCAGCAATTTGGAGAAGTAACAGCATAATTCATAAGTCGGGGTTTCTTTTAAGTTGATTCTTACTGCAAAAGCTGCGATCTTTAGAATTTTCATTCGTAGAAAGTGTGTTTAAAATGTTATCGTAAAAATATACAACACATTGCAAAATTCAAAACATTTTTAAATCGCAATTTTGTTCCGAGAAAAAATAGACCACGTTTCTGTCAAACACATTTTCACAAGCAATTTGCCATGGATACATGCGACGATTAAATCTGCGGAACGATCTCTTTTATCGCCTCCGAGCACCGCCGCGCCCCACGAAGCATCGCGCATACCACGACTTATGTAACTATGAATTACCAATCGTACAAAATAAACTCAACTGTCTTTTACAAGCATTATACGTACTGATCAACGATTAACTTCTAAAAATATGATAGAAATTCAAAATACAACCCCCTCTAAGTTATGTAAATATGATGAAGGATTAACACTGAAACAGTTCATATAGATCGACCAATATTCTAATGTCATCCTCTGAATTGAATAAGTCTTTACCTATTGACCATACATGGCTCATTTACCAAGGTAGGAATTTATTATAGCCAATATTATTATATTTTTTTATAAATTAGGCACCAAGTATTCTAATCACTTGAAGAACAAGAGACATGTATGAATCGGCAACAATAAAAATTAAGAACACATTCGTACTCTTTTATGATACACGAAGACGGCGCCTAACGTTACAACGACAACAGATTTTTGAAAATTCTTATCATATTCTTAAAATTTACTTTCAAAATATACCGCTTTAGTTACGTTTCAATAAGAACAAATGTATCAGTAGATTATCTAAAATGCTCCTTAAATATTTCAACAAACAACTATAAGGGTCTTAGCGTAGAAAGAGACCGTGGTCGCCCATCGCGCCTTCTACCCGACACCGCAGCTACGATGAAGATGGAATTGACATTCACGAGCCATGAAGCCAACAAACTGATGTAAATTGTACTACAATTATTGTATTATAGGCCTCGAATCAATTAAACTATGCATCTATGTTCTGTTTCAGACAAAACTTATGTAAAATATTACATGCAATTTATATTATGCCATTATACTTTTTATTTAGAACATAATCGTTACAAAAGATTTTGATCCCATCTTCATGTGACTGAAGTTAGAGACATATTTTAGGGGCTTTGGGGTGCATACCACGGGACTAGGAATGAAAGTATAAAACTATGCCACGAGCAACTTTATATGAACATTCCCAATCCCTTGGCAGCCGGCGCCGGCGCCACCACACCTCAGACACAAAGAGCGCAACAACACCGCGGCCGGAGCCGCCCGACAACACCCACTCTTGGACCATTCGTTGAAAAACTTGTCACACCTAACCGCACAATCAACTAAATTTTTATATAATATCATATCTGATATGAAGAATCAACTATTCTAAAATTGTCTTGTGCGCAACATGCAAATACAAGGAAGACGAGAGTTATCATTACCATAGAAATAATTGAAACGAGCAAGTTTTTCAACGAGGACCCCTCGCACCGACGAGAAAATACAATTAATCTTATAAGATCACATCAGAATTAATGAACAAAGTTTATGTGCTCGAAGTTATTATTCTGTGACACTTCAAATACATTGATTCAAAATGTAAAAATATTTACATCATCCGTCTTCCTCTAAGTCTAACTCATTGCCTGCCTGCCCCGTGCCGACGCCGCGGCCGTTCCTCACTACGACATCGACATCAAATTATTCACAACTAGAATAGATAACATGACTATTCAAAGAAATTCAAAGCAAAATATTATCTACTACTCCAGAATTTACTGGTGGTCGCATCTTTAGTATGAAAAAATATTCATCACGTCGATGACTCCAGCGTATTTATCGGGGCAAAATATCAAATGTTCGACGTATACGCCAAAATGGATTATCTCAGTAGCGATTGATATCAGTGAAAATATATTTACGTGACGCGGGATTTTTAACCAAGATTACACTACATAGTTACATTTTTGAATAAATTGTAGACATATCTCCCGAGTCTATTCTAACATAGAAACACTAGCACGGGAACACGGAATGTTTCCCGACCTAACTCTGCCGTTGCCATCTAGACGCGATCCCTCCCTCCGATTAATTACTAAACGAGATCTGAATCAATCAGTTACGAATGTAAAATCCATCCTCGTAATACTGTAAAATACCTATGCAGCAGCATCTCCAACCATCGAAGAACTCTTCAACATTTATCTCATTTAGAAATTATACGACTAGGTATGTTTAACGTTTATAAATTTCAGAAAGTCCTATCTATGATTCTACGAGTTTTCTAATTTTGTAATATTTATATTGTTTACTCTACTGACCCAGTCATATTTTTACGATACGTCTCCGACGATTAAACGAAACGCTAATCAAAAATACTATTTTAAATTAATCTAACAGATGTTTTAGTTTTTCTTAAATGCTCACAAAATGAAAGTATAATTTTGCCAGCCTAGATGGATAAGCTGTGTAGGCAGCTCGATTATGAAGTTAGCATTAACACAATACAGGCCAGCGGTGGTGCTGTATCGATCCTGCCAGCTCCAGCGGAGTCGGATGAGCCGACTCACGCACCGGCCGAATACGGTTAGCTAATGATAAACATGAATGCAATTTCACAAATGCTCTCTCTTTTACATAAACAAGTAGCAATGTGGTTCCCGAACATTTCGCTTGGTAGGTCCAAACGTCGAATACTTAGATAAAATACAACATCTTGGTTAACAATATGCTTTGGTTAACCCACTACGCGTGACACAGCGGCCGCGGTTTCGTCCAGCGGACCGCCCGGCAAGTCTGCATGCAAACACAAAGATTATCCTCAATCCTTTAATGACATTTTGGGTGTTATTTCCTTAACAAATACTGATAATACTCAATCCACGTGTGAGTATAGTAATAAAATTCAAGATAAGTTTGAATTGAAGTCTGAAGTCATCGTTGATAGCGTTATCATTGGTAAACAGGGGTGGGGCCGGCTGTCAACCATTGAATAGGACAAAGGAGGTAATGTTTACGTAGTTTGCATGCAGACTGGGCCTTACCGGCGGGCGCTTTGCGAGTGCGGTGTTTACGCGCCCTCGTTCGTCTGCTTGAAGAGTAGCGTCTCCTCGAAGATGTACTTCTTGAGCGTTTCCTTCGGCAGGTCGTCAAGCTCCATCGCGAAACGGAACGGCTCCTCTGCTACTGGCTGTTGACAAAAACATACAGTCAAAAATAAAACTAGAAGAACAACTTCAAATTACTTTTTGTACGTTTTTTTGCGATTGATACAAATATGTACATAATTAAAAAACAAAATATGTAATGAAATCTTAATTTATTAGTCGTCATTATAACACTGCAGAAAGGTAATTGAAAATGTATAACTTTCCCAATACGACCTATTGAAAAGAACATGACTTAACCAGAAAAGAAAGGAAAAATTATCTACCGAAACAGAGGTTATAACGGTTTGTCCTTAAATAATATTAAAACTTGACCTAAAGGCCGTTTACCCTTTAAATATACAATACCTAAGGCTTCAAACACGATTTCTCCCATTACGTTCAAGTACATGAACAGACGATCCTAAGCAAACGCCCTTGATAATAGCCACAAATTAATTAAATTCCAAATTATATTTATGAATACAAAACGAGTCCGAATTGCATTCTTTATTGTATTGAAGAAATGAAAGGTATGAACATTATTGAAATGCTCGTACAATGGCGTACATTCCAATTAAGAAAGCTCATATCATTTTAATTCCATTTTTCATCTCTAGGTTGATTTGATTTAAAAACGTTCTAAATAAATAAGAGTCGAGCCAAGGTTGTACTATGCTACGGACCAAATAGTCGAGAGTTTTGCTGAGTTGATTAGATTTTCCAATCCACTTGGTAACTTTCAGAAACAATCCGCATAGGTACGTCAGAAAACGCTTTCGAAAGTTATACTTGCAGGGTATAAAAATGTATGCGTCGTTTTATAATAGGGCCGGGCTTCATAGGTAAGGGGACTGGTCGGTAAACGTATTAGGGACAATTGTTGGAGGGCGCCGGGGCCGCCGAGCCCGTGTGGCTCATTATTTGATTTCCCAGACGAGCCCAGACCGGTTAATGTATTTACATTTATTTCGGACGAATGAAAAATGAAACGTATTATTTTTAAATATTTTGTTGGTGTTTTTGGCATGCCCCAGGGACTTAGAGAGTTGTTACATCATAGAGACAGCCAGTCTGGACTCCGTTTTCCGTTTTATTTGACTTCCTTAACGTTCCGGAAACGCTTGTCAGCTCAATGCAGCATTCGTTTATTTTTAAACTTTAGGTTAGTTACTTTCAGAGCGGACAAGCTAAAAGTTAATTGCGAAAATAAATACTACGAGTAGTTTGTCTGAAACAAGGCCAAGTCAACAATTAGGTCCTTAGCTCCGTTCTAATTCTTATTTTCAAACATTTTCATGGAGACTATTTCGTAGAATTCTGCTCATTAAGTTTAAGCTAACATAATTGAGTACTAGCTTTATTTACAACAACAAACAATGTCTATAATTATGAGAAACAGACAAAGAATGATATCGAATACTCAATTTAGTTTACTGGGTTGTTTAATTTTAGACTTATTCAATTATGCTCTGCATTGAGAAACATGGCGTATTGTTAGATGAACCATAAATATCACGCCACTGCGTTGCTTTATTCAAAGGCACTCTGCCATAACCTTACTGTCATTGGCTTTGACAGCGCAATTTACACCTCCAAAAGGCATTGTGATTATTTCAGTGCCGGAATATTTTTTGTGTCTTATGAAAACAACTCGTGTTTTATCTTCACCAAAATTAGAATTCTTAACTGCATTGATTTAACGAATGCTTGTGACAAGCAAATGTTGAACGAAATGTTCTTTAATAATCCAATTATTTATCTGCACTCATTGCTGTGTGTCAAGCTCGGGAACAAGCTTTGGGGACGTGGGCATACATTCAATATAATTAAATGCTGATTAACCACAGCTTGATTATGTTGGCAATGATTTAACGAGATACATGATAAATTGTTATACTCGCAGTATAGAAAGTATCTAATAAGCGACCAAGCCCGGCTTCGCACGGACGCAACTAGAATTATTAGTGTTTCTCTACTGCATTATGCATCCATTATCACGATCCTGATAAAAAATCTTGATTACGTATTTTTTAAGATTTACAAGCATAAGCATCCATAGGGACGGACAGAAGAAAGCAACTTTATTTAATACGTACTATATAGTGATCAGAATGAAACAGTAAAACATTACATTGAAGTTGTTAAAACGTAAGTAAACAGTACCTACCTATACCTGTACCTATTCTAGTAAAACAGAAAACATCGTTCGATTCTCTGATATACGGGATATATTGCAAGATTTCCCAGAAGACTAACCCTTTTATTTAAACAAGTGAGTTGGCTCTACTATAATATTTTCTGAACACTGCCTGAGAATTACTAACATACTGAAAAAGTTATTATGACCGTCTAAGATTATTTTATACAAGCCAGTTTTGAATACAATGGTGTTTTTTGGTTTGAATAAAATAAAATAACCGTAATTAGTTAATCAAAATGTTAGTTGACTTTTACTTTTTTACTTTACCGTAACCTTTCTGAGTTAAAGTCAAAAATTTCATTTCTTCATTCTTTTAAATGGAGAAGGTAAATCAAATTCACAAACTTTTCTTCAAAGAAGACAAAATAAGCACATCACACAAATAGTAATTTATTAGGTTGTGGAAAATCTCGCGCCCGAACAGTTGATATTAATTACGAGCAGTAAACAACGTCAATTTGTCTCTAATTGTTCTCCCGAGCAAATTGCCATGCTATTTAAAAGTTTCCTCATATCCTAACAAATCTGCTTATATTATTACAAGCTTGATAAGAAGCGTTTCGGTCAAGGTAAAATAATACCTTTCTCTTCACAGTGATATAATCACATAACATATATTTATTTTTATTTTGTAAATTCATTAAAATTCATTGACAATAATCCCTATAGATACTGAGCCATGTCCCAGCAGTATATTAACTTGATTAATGAACACGGCAATATAAACAAGATTTGCTCTTAAAAATTCAGGACGAAAGCGAACAAAAAGATGGCGTGCCCTTCCTCTAACTTTTACCATTAATCACTGCGTTGATCTGGTGTCAGTTTTCTAGGCCGTCTTTACACATCCCTGACACAGCTTATTTAAAACTGCTATCGGAAGAATAAGCGCGAAAGGTTCGATTCATCGTTCTTTCCTTAGGATCGGTCACATATCCAATACTTGCTTTTTATGATAGGGTAAATGACGTTGGAATACACCTTCGTATGGCAATGTTAATAATACATAGTAGGGAATTCCTATCGCGTTATATTGATGGGCAGCTTGAGTTTTAACACTAATATAGTGGTTTTCAGAAGTTTTCCAATCGATATGCAATCAAATCAGTGCTGGATTTTTCACCCAGCCATAACCTACGCGCACTTGACCAGCGTGAACAGTTCTAAGTATCCATCACTGTAACAATGCATATTTAACATTAATAGCCTAACATTCATTTAGGAAGGACAAGCGACCAGATAGTAATTACGTCGTACATGCAAATACACCATTAATAATAGCTTGATCCAGAGGTCTTAATTTAAATTAACCGACATTTTGAACAAACATTTGCGTCAAATTACACCCCGGGAAGAAATCGACGGCGGGCCGCAATTTGAGATAATAATCAAATTAATACAACAGTGAACTGACAAATTCAATCATGAAGTAATCGTGCGGAATTTCATTAATTTCGCATCTCGGTAATTGAATGTCGTTTCAACGCGATTTATACGTACATCGAACATGTTAACAACTTGACACGTAACTGAGAAATAATGCTACTTATCTATGCATGTCGGTTATATGATAAAAGACACAAACTCAACCAGCATTTTAAAATGTAATTAGAAGTTTTTGGGATAGCTTTCGAGCTAACGTGTATGAAATCTCAGCTACAATGTTTTATGACCTCAAATGAAGGTGCAGACGAACTATAAAGTGCTGACGTCTCTTCGGATACTTTAGTCAGCGTTTTATTCGTCTCCAGTGAGACTTTTATAGCAGCTATGTACTTCAATTTGGTGAAGTTTATGTTTCAATTACTGTGAGAGTCCTGGCGCTAAGGATGTCAAACTTGAAACTCACAGAATGTACCCTTTTAGCAGCGGTCTAACTTACTACGATCAAATCAAATTATTTCTTATTTGTTAAAATATTTTCTCTAAGATTCATTCTGGGAATTCACCAGAAACAGTAAAAATAAAACTACTACGAGCGTACCGGTTGATGGTAAGTAAGTAGTCAAAGTAAAATAGGCAAAACTGTAGGTCATTAACGAGAAACTGCACGAGTCATTAGTTAGGTGATGTACTCTTCATGTTCTGAAGTTGTTGAGCATTAGAGATGACCAAAAAACATAAGTCATGATACCCGTAGATAAATCGTATTTTGGTCTGGAATGTACAAACTACAAACCGAGTGAGCCAATATTGTTTTAGTTACATGGTACTTTTGCAACAGTTAAATAGTTTGAAACTAATATATATCTTTTAGATACTAAAAGATTCGTTTTATTATCTACTTTTGGTACCATGTTTGAACATATAATTAATAACAAGAAATGATTTACAACGCTACCTTATACAAATAGACACAAAAAGATCTAAAAACGGAACAACAAATAGGTGTCCCATTGTGTTATACACAACAATTTAGACTAAGCCTTTTTCCATTGGATCCTATCACGTCGAAGTTAAGCCTCCCGATTGTGACATTCGCACACAAAAAGCTCTCAGAAAACTCAGGTGAATTTTCACGACATTACGTGACTACTAGAGATAAAATATAGTATTACTTTACTGGAAAGTATTAAAGGGGAGGGTGCCTGGTACAGAACAGACACAGACGCGCCACTCACAATATCTATAAATCCATCGGCATGCAATAACGGGCGACATTACTCTTCGATCAAACGATATTAACGTCCTTCCATACATCTGATTGATTGTACAACGGCTTAGCGAAGTGATGGATATTATTCCGATATTTCTGGGTAAATAGAAGCAGTAACGCGGCATTTCTTATTGTATCAGACCTGGTAACAGATCTAAGTAAAATATTGTTGCTATCAAAGACGGTTCGACTTGGCGGTAATGTCATCATCAATAAATTTGAATAAATGAATAAACGTAGTTTTGTTACCATCAGTTTAATAAAAATTATAATAAGATATTTACATTCAAATAAAGTATCTGTTATCTGTCATTTTGTTCAGTGACTTTCGTAAACAAGTCAACAACATTTTATTTGATCTATTAATGAAATTTAAACCTGTAATCTGATAGCTTAAAGAGAGGGTAGGGAATACTCTAGCAAGTGTCCCTAAACATGGATCGTAACATTTAGGGTAAAAGGGCCGTTATAACCAATGAGGAATTGTCTCGGGCCGTCGAAAGAAACAAGCAACTTGTGTTTGCATCCAGCAGCTGCAACACATGATGTAAGACGGGTATGCAACACTATAAGGTTTTATGATAAAAAATGCCGTAGGTTGCTGGAGACTTACTTAATTTTTTTTTATTTCTTAGAAACACAACTCTTGTTTTTATAACACATATTAGAGATACTGGAAGCTATCGCTCTACAGGCAGGGTTTTATTAAGTCTCATTCTTATGACGACAGGAATTCAATTGCATGTTTTATTTGTTTCAATTGGAAGGCGCGAGCGTCGTTGATTCTCTCTTTGTAAATGAATGACTGGTATCTACAACCATCTACAAACGAGCGAGGCTGAACAAACGACAATCAATCGGCCCAACTGATGTAATCTGTGAACGCAATCACCGTAACGTGCCATTTCGTATATTTTGAACACGCTCGTGTAGCTTTACATATGTAGTAAATATACTAAATGTACGTATTTCTCTGAGCAAAATATAAAAACGGTAGAAGGTAACTGTATTTTTTTTAGCTAATATTTTCATAACGGTTTCAAAACACCGATGTTCTTTTAGTTAACTACGATGTTAAAATTGCAGTGTAATATTTTTTTCACTATACAAACAGCTTAGGAAACATTTATAGAAATACGAGTAAAATTTTATTATCCTTTCCTAAGGTGAACATATAAATTCGGTCATTTGGTCTCGTTTGCAACCAAAAGGTTAGTTTTACAATCTTTAAATAAGGACGAATAATATCAATCATTTCTCGAAACCCTGTTATATCTGCCCTGAGGATGATTACACCCCCCCCCCCCCCCCTTTACCAACTAAGAAGGTAAGATTGCCGAATCACAACCCATCGGGTTACAATCAATCTGTAAATTCAATCCCGCCGATATGTCATCCCCATCAGTTTTGTACACAATAGCAACGGTACTAAAATGATTTGTATGATATTAACGTCTTTTATCAGTTTATGATTCAATTACATTTTCAGCGAATCTTTTATGTAAATAGCTATTAATAGCGTACTGAAAGAAGGTAACTTTTTCATGACTGTCTTAAAAGGATATACGTTGTTCATTCATAAAAATTCATAATCCCCCACATGAATGTAAATCTAGTGAAATATAAAGAATCATTTAATGAATAAGCATAATCGTGATCTTAGCGCTTTTCCTGGTTCCATCTTCGGCCATTGCCTTGGGGCCCAGGGTACATTTTGACATAATTCTGAATTGAGAAGTCTGGTTATTAGGCACATTGGAGCGACTGTCGTCTGACCTCCGCAACCAGCACAAGGAAAACCAGGCAATTTGTATCGTACTCGATACCAGCGGCTTAACGTGCTTTAGCACGGAATCATCATTCTTATCGGACAATCAGGTGGTTCAAGCCTGCAATGTCCTAACCAAACTGAGAAAACCTACACAAAATGGTGGTGACCCCGCGGGATTAGAATCTACGACCTTCGTGGTTTTCGCGCTTAGCGCTCTAATCATTACACCACGGAGGCAGTTTAGGATAAAGCTTAATTGTTTTTCCTTAGCGACGATTTCAGGCTTACAGTTTCAGACCATCTTCAAACTAAAAGCCTTTCGAGTGCGGCAACATTTTTTGAATTGAAATAACTTCGTGAAGCGAGTGTTTCGTTCAAAGGCCCCGCCGACATCGCACCGGTGGAAAAATACGTTAACGTATGCAAATATGTGTCTTCTACTGTTAACTCGAGTAAAAAACTCGTATTTTCTTTATCCCTCCTCGTTGTCTTTTCTTTCAAGCATTAACATACGTCGTATAAACTCTTGTTACATGAGAAAACAACTTGCGTCGATAAGAATAACAGTAAATATATTTTGGTTGTACTGGCGATGTATTTTATTCTGGATAATATTGTTTCTAATAAGATATCATCTATTACTTTTAAAATTAGAACATTATGACGGAGCTCCCTATTTTAGTGAATATTGCATAAACATATAGAGTACTTATAATGTATATCGGTCACTGTTATTACCAGGCCGGTCAAATCAGGATTATCGAGTCGCAGCGTATTCTGGTGTCCACAATGGATTAAGCCGGAATTCTAGAAGCATGAGGGCTCAACTCGTCTTTGGGGTCGTAGTACTACTCGAGTTACTGCGCCAGCATCTTCTCGACCGTGTTGCGCTTGTGCGCTAACTGTTGAAGGTAAGGAAGCGATGCAGCTGGTCCAATGCAGCGCGCGCGTCAACCCCGGGGAACAGTTCTGCCCACGCATCAGCACTAGTACAGATAGACCAGCACTAGTAGATCTGCGCCTGATCTCTCTACGGTCGTGTCAGACTGCTGTCCCACCGAATTATGAGAGTGAGGGAATAGGGAGTGCACCTGTGCTCGCGCACGCGCTTGTGCACTATAATATATCCTGCGTACCTACTTGGCTAATCGTAAGATTGGCCGCCGTGGCCGAATTCGGCTAGGAGGGGTATTATTAGTACAGATAGTGCTCAAGTATAGGCATGTGTGCTTACCTCATCGTTGGGGTCGTAGTACTGCTCGAGGTATGGGTGCGCCAGCGCCTCCTCCACCGTGATGCGCTTGTGCGGGTTGAAGGTGAGCATGCGGTGCAGCAGGTCCAGCGCGCGCGCGTCGGCCCCCGGGAACAGCTCAGCCCACGGCACGCGCGGCTTGAACGGCAGCGACTCGAGGTAGCCGCGAGCCTGGAGGACAAACAACATTGTTCAACAACAGCATCAACAACATCAACAGCCTCAAACAATTGCCCCTTTACATTATCGTAAAGCGTGAAGACGTAAAAGCAGGAAAGCGGACCCTGGGCGCCGAGGCAATGGCGGGAGGAGCAACCGGGAATAATAACGCTTAAATGATGCTGATCAAAATTAAAATAAACAGGGATGACAAACATTTTTGCATCAAAGTAAAACAAGGTATTGAATAAAAAGGAAATGTCTAAAAAAATAGCCGTTCGAAACCGATATACCCATCCTTCATCTATTATTATGCTGTTAAAGTTTATATCTGGTTTTGCAAATATCATATAAAAAATAAGATAAAAGATAATTAATATTGGCACGCCTCTTAAACTAATGCAACTCTGATTAGATACCGCTTTTCTATGCACCAAAAGGTTCGTAAACCTATTCATTAAAAACTGTCGAATTCAAAAACATCTCTCATTGATTTTTTAAGAGCAGCTGGTAACCTGAATATTGTCATTGAAAAGTGGTCGCCGATGTCTCTTTCAAAAACATTTTCCCATCAAATGGAAAAACTTTTCAAATCCTGAACTCGTCTCAAGAGAGCGATCTACCTGGCACGCTTCTAAATTTATTGCTCTCTTATGAGCCCTTCAATGGTGGATTGCATGATAACAATCATGTTACGTGAGATGAAATATAGATAACTACCTCCTGGGCAGCGTTTATGGGGGTAAATAACTATTACCGTACAATAATGTACCAAGGATATTGCTAATAACGTTACAGTTTATCTACCGGGAAGGGAAAATCACAGAAAGATACTTATTCTATTTTTAGGAAAGAACACAAGTCGCAAGTCGATTGTATAACACAAGTTTTATGACTTGGAGATGAGCAAAGACTCAATTGGGAATTCTAGGATTTTCGACACAGCTCTCCAAGTTATTTGTACAACAAAATCGATTATCATGTTTCTACACAAAAGTAATTTCAGAGTATAGTAAGAATTCTGCATTTATTTTTAGAAAAAGGCAAGTCTGAGATCGTAGGTGTAGGCAGGAGGATAAAGCGTTAAGCGCTTCTTCCTACAATGGTACGAGTTTTTTATGTACAAGTACGTATCTATATTTAGGTCGCAAGGGCCTGCCCATTAATTTGAAATGTAGGAAAAAGTCTCTCCTGACACGAAATTAGATCAAATTGTTAAACAGACTGGAAAATTACTTTTTCTACTAAGAATAAGAAATGTACAACTCACAATCACCAACAGTAATCGTTCTTTTAAAACAACGTTGAGAAGGCAAATAGTATTAATGGTCATATTACGAACAGTTGCTGAGGCCAGAAAAGTCCAGCCAATAATGGTACATTAAAACTCGTTAGGACCCAATTCGACGTAAAAGACGCCCACTGACGTAAAATATTCTACCACTTCGAATAACCAAAAAATGTTTTGGCAGTAGCCAACCTATTTCACTTCATAATATTTGTGAATAACTTGTTAACCTATTTCTATGCTACGACGAAATATAGAAACTGTTTTCCATATTATCCGATAATATTTTCATTGAAATATATATGTAGGTGAATTTATTAAAATTCATTTATTACAAAACAAAAATAACTTTCGCATTTCGAGGAACACAACATGACACCGACGTTAATAAACAATAGCGGATAACATCACATATATTGCGTTGTTATCCGCTATTCATAACATGCATAACATCACATATGTATGTACTATTATTACAAATCAATTAGTATTTCAAAGCTTCCGAGGGATTAAATTGCAATTCATATAAAGCTCCACTTTCATTGATACACTGCAGTATTCGGAACTGAAGCACTTCGAAAGCTCATGAATAGTTATAAAGCCAGTCGATTAACTCGAGAATCTAGGTATCACAGCGCACAATGATACGCAAAACTAGAATGATATCGCGAATCTAATAGCAACGTAGATGATAGAAAACAACATGAGGAACAAAAAAAAAGATTAAATAAACAGATTATGCCTATTTCACTTATGAAAACTCATAACTGGAATGGGTATAATGTGCGAATTTAATCACTGTTTTCTTTAATTATGAGCAATTGAGCATACTTCGACGGTTCCATCCAACGTTACGGCGAATAAGGCGACAGATGCCAAAATATTATTTTTCTTTTAATTTATTTTTTTATAATTCAGACACTTTTGACCCACCGATGTAGAACAAATAATTAAATTACGTATGTACTCATAGGTATATTATGAGTAATCAATTATTTAAATCTAAAAATCATTTTTGTTACCGAAAACTAGTAATTATTATGCTCGGCATGGATCAAGATTAGAATTATTTAGAATTTTGTTAGACGCAGCAGCAATCGAATCGTGCCCCTTTCAAAAATCTGAGCTCACTGCAGTACTATAACAGCGTCTCCAATAGACGTTCATGAATAAAACAAGACACGAGCACATCGTTTGAAGGAAATTTGAACGAATTTGCCATTCACTTTAACCGTCGGTAATAAACGGAAGAGCGCACGAGCGACAACCTACATCATATTGGTGACTGATGGGGTAATACGGGGTGAAATTTTTATTCCGCACTTACCAACGATAGACGCGGTACACGGCGATAACTTTAGAAAATGACATTTGTGTCCCTCATCGAATATCTTTGTTTTAGAGAATTCAAGATTTAGACTTTCGCGCTGCATGACGAGCATGGTCGCAAGCGTCTACAACTAGTATACATAAGCTACATAATTAAAATCGCGTTTAGTCCCGTGAAATAATATTATGTTTTCATGAATTCATCAACATTTATAAGTTTTGCACAAATTATGGGTGTAGACCTATGAATGCTCACTAGTATCCTAAAAAGCTCCGAGTCAAGTAATTGTAAAGGTAGGTACTTATGAATTACTATTTTAATTGGACCAATTGTATCCCAGAGAAAACGCTTTTATGAAACGCAAATGAATTTCCGTACAAACATTCAAAGTTTATATCAATAACAGCGAACGAAACACGGTGCATTGAAAGCCAATAACTAATGCGCTTAAACAGAAATTATTTTCCGAATAGGTTGTTTTCCTGCACTAATACGATTTTAATGTTAACGAGCTGAGCTATATTGGTATTGGTGTTTTCTTATTCAAAGGATTTGAAATCATTACCTTTTGTAGTAGAAAAGGATGCCTGACTATTTCTCGGGAAAATAACAGACAGGGACTACTTATTAAAATTATATTTTTTCAACCTCGACGTAGCTTCATATTCCCGGACTAGAGTTTTATCAGAGGCGCCTTTTCACAACGATTCTCCCAATTTTCCGAACCCTTAAATAGTGGAAGTCTGCCTGACACACATACTCTGCCCGTCAATTAAAACATTCATAGTTCAAAACAAACGCATCTTAACTCCATCCGGTTATAAAAAAAACAGGAAAATAACAATGCATTTCGTATGCAAACCAGCGTAGCATCCATAAAATATCTTCAATAAACTTTTAACATTCCTGAACACAAATAGCTACGTAGAATATCATACACTCCACTGTTTATGATAACCTTTATGACATAAGCCTTCAAAACAACAATGAACATACAAAGGTACCGGTATCCCGGTAACCACGTATGTTTTGCTAAACTTGTACTGAGCACGAAACTTCAAGGGTAACTTTAAGTTTCCACATACGAAACCGTATAACATACAGCTACCGCTCACGTGAATAAGTTGTTCTAATTTTGGGAATTTGTTGCGTACATGGTTCCCAAGGGGATAAGATTTACACGAAGGTAACTTTACGAATTTATGAGGATAAGCGGCTTTGTTTGAAAATATGCAAGTTCTAAACTTTCCTACATTCAGTCTAAATCGTTGAGTAAATGTAGGTTAAGGTACTTAATAAGCGAATTGAAGCATTTGTACAGCAGAACATACAATTTTCAACCATCGATGTACATCATAGGCAAAACTTCACCAGATTAAACAACTACAAAATGTATTGTCTCTTCTTGTTGATAAAAGTTTGAGGATAGTTAACAATAATTAAATCTGTGAACTATCATATCAACTTGTATAAATCTTTTAGAAGTTGACGGTCCGTAGTTGCTTCTTTGACATTTCTTTATTGTATTTAAATAAAATTGACCCTGTTTTTATACTACATATTTTGCGAGTTTCTTCATCAAAACTTAATACAATTCTATGTCATCACTCGCTGTGAATAAAAAGACAGTACTTAAGAATACGGCAAATCGTTTGAATATTTCATATTAATAAAAATAAATTCATGAAGTTGAAGTCATGTTTTATTGATCAATTGAAATTAAATCAGTCTTCTCCCTTAAATAGTATTACTACAATATTGTAGATTTTAGCCTGGGAGTTCCAAAATCGTCCAATACTAATTTGCGAACTTCAAGAAAGTAATAAAGAAGTAAACTTAAGATAAGTTACAAGAACTTATACAAGCCTAAAAGTTAAAGATCAATGTATTTTCTTGACCTTGTTGAAAATTATATTGTCGTACAATTTGAAACTTGTTGCTGTGAGATTTCAATAATTTCGTAGACCATTTTCTAAAACGAATGTAATTGGAATAAAAAAGGTTGGGTTTAAAAAATTGAGAATAAAAAACCTACGTTATTCTTGTTATAGACTCAACTGTACTTCCCATTATTTTTTGAAAATAGATGGTGCATATAAAAACATAATAAACAAAACTTAATCAATTATATAAAATAAACGATCTCTATTACTAGTGAATAACGGTCATCCTAAATACACAAGGGTGAAATCAAAAACTTATTTCCTGGCTAGCCAAAGTATACACAAAATGGAACGAATATCGATAAGTCAGAAGAGAAAATGTTTGCTTTATGTTAGACGTGGCTTGTTCAAAGCAGGGGATTATTCTAACGAACAGCGAACATTATGAATTCCCTCGCTAACACTGAAATATTCAATGTTTAACAGATGGTTATGAATAAATGTTTGTGAAAGCTTGCGGATAAATGTATTTAGATTTTCCTATGCCATGCCATGCTAAACTTCGTTCGAAACTTTGTCTTATACAAATATATTACAATATTATTCATATTTTTTCAATATTTTTTACTCCATAAGAAGCCCTTATGTGTTGCCCATTGTTATTAAAAACCATTTATGTTCAAAAATGTGTTTCTCTGACATAATATAAAATAGGTTAAAATAACATTGTTAGAAACAATTAACGAATACTTTTAATGGAGTCGGGCGAATCTGGGCTTATCGTTACTATTCGTTACACAAATAAAATATTTATCAAAAAAAATATCCACATTTTTAATTTTTAATCATGAAATATTATGCTATTTTACCATGGGATATTAAATAAAATATATAATCATATTATTATTGACTTTCGTTATTTCCTAGCTTTACTGTCACTTTTAACAATGTTGCCAAATGAATTAAAGTAATGATATAAATAAATAAATAAAGAAATGATATAAAATAGAAAATCAAAGCAATGAAAGTGAATCAGTGTTTTTTTTCGTATTATGTTTTAAAAAAACGTTTAAAATAATGGATTATAACAACCCTTATAAAAACATTGTAACAATAAATTGATCAACAGTTTGTTTTTTTTTGCTTGTACTGGCAACAAAGTAGAACTCATGTCACATCAAACGTCAATTGTCAAAAAAATCATAATTTACGATGGTGGATATTTCGTTTTGTTGTGTCTTCGTGTGCTTTTATTGTTCATTTAGTGTTGTTTTGCGACTTTGGCTACGTATAAAGGATTCTGACGGTTATTGCTTTAACGAACAACCCACGCTTTTCTTAACGGACTTAGTTTTCTTGCCTACTCGACTTACTCAGCTATAACGACCGGATTTCGAAGCAGAATACAATGAGTGATCAGCGACTGCATTGTATCAAATGCGGCATAGCTAGCTGGCGGGCGGCTTATGTTTTTATGTTTAATCGTTTATGATGAAGTAAATGATCAATAAATAATTATGAGAAAAATGTGTTTTTCATTCATACTTATACCCATCTACACTACAAAGGAAGAGATAAGATAGATAGGAAAGATTTTTGTGTGTATATTTCTATGTTTGTAATTCTTAAACTATAAGAAAGCTAGATTCACCCTGAGTAACATAGGCTATATTTTATCCAGATACGGGAAGAAGTTGCCCCGGGACGCGGGTGAAACCGCGGGAAACAGCTAGTCTTTTACAATAATCTTAGAAACCGCAATGTGTTAATGTCTTTCAATACAATCTGATAAAATCTAGTCAGTAGTAGTCTGTAAATACAACGTGAGAGCACTGAGAGTTTGTACGAATTACTTACTACGAAGCAAATAATAACACCCTATATCTTTTTTCTCCCGTGTAGCAATTGTGAAAAAGTTTTTTTATTTGAAATGGCAGGAATATCAAAATAAAATAGTGTAGAAATGGTTGCTGTAACGTCAGGCCCAATTTTGTATGGATGTTCGCCCGGCTCCTTTGTCACACAAATGAAACGATTGGAGTAGCAAACGGAATCTAATCCAAATAATAAAAAATCTCATCTTACAAAGGGAATCTGCGTATCGCGTAATACAAAACAGTAAATAAATTCACACACGAGCGTAAATTGAAAAGGAAGGAGACATATTAAAAGGACTAATTTATCGCAAGCACCACGCGGCCATAAGCTCGGAGCGGTTATTTTTCTCCGCCACCCGTTGTTAGGGGATGGTATAATTAAACGCGATATTTTATCGTCCAACTCTCTGGAAGGATTGTTTAATTACTCCTCTTTTTTTTTGTCATAATAATTAGGGTACTAAAGTCGTACGGTAGCTCTTCAATATATAATCATATTCGAAGATTTCAACTGAATTTTACTTTCTTTGAACTTTGAAATAACACTACCGCGAATAAGTAAGCGAACGTTTTCTTTACTTCATTCGTAGTAAAAGAGAAAAGCCTCGAATCTTCGATCTCTTTTTTTTCAGTTCCTGCTATTTAATGGAATTCTATTATTGGGCATAAACTCCACTACATTTTTTTTTCTTAAGGTTGTAGCATTTTCTTGCCTTACAAACTAAGCAATAACAAGCGATAAACCTAATTAGAAAACTTAACTAAAACATGTTAATCGAAGTGGGAAATTCTTGATTGGCGAATAAATTAACGTGAAACTAACCTACCCTCCAAAAGCAAAGGATGATCCCTAAAAGTTCCTTGAAACTTGTCGGGTAGAGCTAGAGTTTGCGACCGATCACTAAGACAACTTTAGAGGCACGATTATCCTGTCATTGGTGTTCTTGTAGATCTATGTAACTTTGTTGAAATTGCTTTAATGGAGCAGTGGTTAGGTTTTGAGTTGGTCTCGTTCGAATATCGATGTACTTAACACCTATGTTACCTGTAACATGCAATAAAACATGTGATTTGATTTGATTTGACTAACACATTGTTTCATGTTGATCAATACAACCGCAAAACGCTCCGTCACTCTTGTGTTCCAATTAAGTATGATGTGGAACCGTTTCAACGTGTCATAAAATATTGTTCTGTAAGACTCCTTACCAGCATATGTGCATAATTTATTGGTACATCCAAATTGAGCAAGCAGTAAAAACCACAATAGGCGAATCATTACGCTCAAATCGAGCTAAGGCAAATAATAAACAACAGAAATAGGTCATTACAAACCCGAATGCATGCCACACATAACACACTCTGTGACATAATTCTCTGCAGAAATTGCACGACATTCCCATTTCTGGGGCGTATGCAAATGTTATTAAATTACATAAAATCTACTGGCCCAGAAATATCTCATTGTCACGCCACGCTCGTCGCTTTAACTATAAGAGAACAAAAAGCTTTTACGTGAATTTGGTGAGAGAAAACAAAGATTTAGGAAATAAAGGCCGAAATGGTATGCTTAATCTCGCTCAGTATGTTTATCGAATTGCTTCTTCTTTGGAACGATAACAAAACTTTTTTATCACACTTAATGTGATTGGGACTCAATACGTACATACGTTATGTCCTACTATATATTCATTTATTAATACCAACATTAGGTTAAGTGACGTTTTTCGAAGTTTAATAATTCGGGTGTGCAGGATTCCAACCTTAGCAGAAACATAGTAAAATAGATGCGAAGTGTGGTCTTCTGTAAGGTGAATGCCCAGACAGGCTCCTAATTCAAGCGAAATTTTCACTAAGATGTACCCTTCTTAAAACAAACTATAGTCCATTTCCAGGTATACTTCTTAAACGAAATTAAACTTTATTTCAATGCAATAAGCAGTTTATATGATTTTCCATAGGGTTCTTAAAATAGTGTCGATTTTTGTTTGAACTGTCAACTATCAGCGGGATCATCTTAGGTGAAACGGACTGTAAAATGATATTAACAGATATCATACCTTTTCGTTGATGATGCAGTCGAGATCCTCGCGACTCGGCGAGCCCAGCACGCCCAGGATGTGGTTCAGCTGGTCGAGGTAGTGCTTCCCCGGGAAGATCGGCCGGTTCGACAGCATCTCCGCCAGGATGCAGCCCACCGACCAGATGTCTATCGACTTGGTGTAGCCCTGGACAACAATAAAGATAAAGATACAGTGATATTTATATTATTAGTGAAGGTAAATAAATAAATATTTCACAACATCACTCACATACATTTATCTGACTTTGAGGTAAGTAGATAAAGCATATCAGGATCAACAGTGGTATATACAAATATACTTAAATAAATACATATAACACCCAGACCAGGACAAACAGACATGTTCATGGACACAAATGTTTGTCCTATGCGGGGATCATACCCGCAACCTCTTGGTCTATTTGCCGATCTCTTGACCTTTAGTTTGATTTGTCAAATGTAGTTGATTCTGAGGTTCAGCGAGAGACTAATTGTAGTTGGTTTGACGTATCCGCATATATTTCAAGACAGACATAATATTTAACATCTGTACCATTTGATAAAAGATATTGAATCAATTTGCGTCTTTACTTTGAATTAATTTGCGACGTTACTAAACAAACACTGTTTAGTATAAATATATTTTTCGCCTTTCACTTGCGTCGAGCAAACAACCGAACATTCATGCCGTTTACAATGGTCAGCTGGAGACAGTTTCAGTTCTCCAACAAAAGCATATAATGTACCGAAGGTTCCGAAGGCCGATGCGACCCATTGTGAAGGGGTGTAGCGAGCCTTCCGTGAAAACGCCGGAACACGATACCCTCAGTAGCTAAAACCTCTCTTTCCTGTCGCATCCGGAAGGGCACAAAGGAATGAAATTCCCGACGAGTCGTGTGTTGTCCAGAGAAATGTGTTATGAAATGGATTCAGCATACGAACACAATACGGGTACATTATAAAAGTACGGATAAGGACGCTCGCCTTTCACACGGTGATATTTCTTTTATTCGAATGGAAATCTCCCTCGATGCCGACAGATATTGGGAAAAAATATGTATGCGAACTTATGAATAAGTTTTGTAGATATCATGTGTTGTTACTTTATATTGCGGAGCTTAGTATAAAAAAATTCTTAAGAAAATCAACATAAGAAAAAAAAATATGATCAATAAAATTAATATTTGAATTATATTAAAGCCTTCCCCTGCAATAAAAACAGTAGCTCTTTGTTTTGCGAAATATCTTTGTGAATTTTCAAATAATCAGGACTTAACATGACCGCAGATTGATTTAAATAACATGAAACGAGTTAAAATAAATGGGTTGTTTTGAACAACAGCAGTGTTTGCTGTCGAAAATTTATCGCAAACTGTTTGTCAATGTCGACCGGGCTGGTACCTACCCGGTAGTAGGTACCACTACAGTGCCTCGTTAAAACTTGCGAAGCGATTATAATGTAATTTTGCTTAAATTTCTTCTTAATCAACATTCTAATCTGTAAATTAGCAATAATCACGTCGCTGGAACAAATATAAGGAACTTACCGGAATATTATAGGAATATTGCAAATTAATACATGGCTCAATTTCGGGTCAGGAAAGAGCAAAGTTATTCTCCTTCCTTATTGTCGGCACCTATTGCTTGTAAATTTTAACATAACATTCATTAAGCAAAAGCTTTTACCTACATGGAAAATGTAATTCTAACATAACATTTCTTACGAACTTCGAAAAGAACGGATACTGCCTCGTACCTTAACTAACAAATGAGTTGGGTAAATAAGATTCAAGACCCTTGCGAAACAAGCCTGTTATAATTCAACTTTTCCTTCGTTCCCGTCGTATTTATTATTTGGTTTATAATTTAGAGTTAGACTGCGTGTTTACATCTGAAAACTGAATAAGGCGTTATCAAGGAGAAAACTGAAGTTTCGTTTAATTATAAATTTAGGAAATAAGCAGAGAAATTTTATTTTAAAGGCGATATAAGGTGTCGTTGGAAGTTTTAAATAATAGCTTTGTCATTTCGTTCGCCAGGTTGATATTGCTCATTCCTCCGGAGGGCTCGAGGCGACGACGTCCGCGAAACCCCACGGGGAGCAAGTTCCACGTCACCGCTAATTACTTATTCCAAGACTCTGTCCACCGCTGACTAGATTATTTCAGCACAAATAGCTTTAATATAAAAAAATATGGAAGGAACGTCGCAGCAGCTACAAAGAATAGGTGTCAAACACAAAGTCAGACAACCAATTAAGCCGCTATTATACAAGTTGCACTAACTGATGGTTCTATATCGATACATGAGGAAAAGTAACAATGGAATACCAACATCATTAGTTACATAAAGATGACCTAATGTGTGGCTGCTTAGTAGTTTACACCGGTTTAAATACATCTTGCCAACGTCATTTAGTTCTGTTTGATGGCAAACACATAATTACAGTTCAGTTCTTTTTTGTAATACTTTTGAGTTAAGATAATATGTTCATGAATATACAAAAGAGCAAAACACGACAGAATACGAATTTGTAACTGTGAAAATTGAAACAAAGGCATCGAGATACGATTCTTATAACAAATACGGAGAAGGCAATCCATTTTAAGCCAAGTTCAAGATTCACCGGCAGACGGGGCTTAACAATAAAAAGCACTGAATAACGAATGAGAATGGAACAAAAAATAAAATACAATAGAGGATAGGAATACAACCCTGCCTAAAAGCTTATGGGTAGAATATTAACAACAGCGTCGCCAGTTGTTTATTTACCTCCGCCGATTTCTCTCTGGGCATGAGCAATTAATTTCCAATGACGTCTGCAAAGCAATGGTCCCCGATTGTATTTGTTCTTCATTTTCTCCTACGTGTTTTTAATTACGAGAATCTTTGTCGGTGGTTGTTTTTCTAATACCGATAAAAGCCTGGGATTCAATTTGTGTGACAATACTTGTTTCTTTTATTCCTTGTTTTTAATTCTTTCTACATGCAAATAGTATTTTTTGGAACCATTACGAACATTGATTTTACTTCTAGTCTACAAAGACTAATTGAAAACAGATATTCCATTAATTATTTTGTTTTGTTACGTATTGTCTACCAGCATACCGAACTCAAAGGATCCTATCCTATCTCGCACTGAGTAGATAGCTTACATTCTTTACTAAATTAAGTTTAGGTTTTTTGCAAAGAAGGAGATCGCATTATCATCTCAAAGAATCGGTTCTTTGAATAGTCTGCTATTATCAAATGGGGCTAGGCGTCGGTAATTTCTTCAGCCTCTTAATAGGATCCTACTACGGTCATTGCAGTCACGTATTCCGAGGAGACTGTCGATCTTGATCATTGTTTAACGCAGGAATGAGACGAAAGTAGGTAAACAAGACCACCACTGCCACAGTCGTATTTATTATTTTATGACACCTAAGAAAATACATGGATATAAACATAGGATACCTACTTATGAATACGGAAAATATTTTTCATTCTGAAAATCCGACAATGAGAACAATAATTTGTTTTTGCCTGTTTATATTTCAATGCGGACTGCCAGTGATAATTGCTAGTATTAATTTTGTGAACTCGAGCGAGCATTCTTAAAAGGGAAATATTTAATTCTGACATTTTCGTAACGATCTTATTTTGTCGTAATAATTCAAGATTTCTTCTTCTTTAATATTATTAAGTAAAAGTACTTGTAAATGATTGTTCAAATAATGTTATTATACAGTAAATCCAATTTTACACCATACACATATAGATACGTATTTTACGTCATTTATCTTATTTAATGCAGGCAGAAAATTATTCGAAACAATTTAAATAGATAAGGCCTGTTCGTCTTCAAAATCGTTGACATAAGTTAGAAGCAAGTTAGCATTACCGCAGCGAATATAAAAAAAATTGGCCAAGTGCGAGTCGGACTCCCGCACTGAGGGTTCCGTACAAATTCTATTTTTGACGTATTAAAAAAACTACTGAATAGATTTCGTTCGAACCAATTTTCGTTGGTAGTTTTTATGGTAATGTACATTATATATTTATTTCAGATTTATCATCCTCTTATTTTAGAAGTTAGAGGGGGGGTACACACTTTTTTCCACTTTGGAAGAGTCTGTTACGCAAAGTATTCACTTAAGAAAAAAATGAGCTTAGAAACCTCAATATAATTTTTAAAGACCTATCCATAGATACCTCACACGTATATGTTCAATGAAAAAAAAAATTTTCAGTTTCAGTTCTAACTATGGGGACCCCCCATTTTTTAATTTTTTTTTCTATTTTCGTGTGAAAACCTTGTTGCGGTTCACAGAATACATCTACTCACCAAGTTTCAATAGTATAGTACTTATAGTTTCGGAAAAAAGTGGCTGTGACAGACTGGCGGACAGACAGACAGACAGACAGACAGACAGACAGACAGACAGACATGACGAATCTATAAGGGTTCCGTTTTTTTGCCATTTTGGCTACGGAACCCTAATAAGCGTAAACTCGTCCAATAATACTGTAACGCCAATAAGCCAATTGGATCGTAAATCTGGTTTCGCACGAGCGATGTCCCGTTCCGAGGGAGCGTGATGTAATAAATATTTTCTCATTTTATATTACGTACAAAAGTTTTCATCAACTCATTTTCATCGGCGGAGTGCTGAATTTAATATAATATAATCTGAACCTGTGACATATTTATATTTTTTCGTTTCGTTTTTAGATGCGTAATATTTATTCCAATAAATAAGTAGGTACGACGAGTTGTGCTGCTATTAGGGCTCAGCTTAACATGCGATGATCTTGTATCATAAATGTGTGTACCTGTATATTATAATAAATATGTGCACGTTATTTCCAAAAGCAAAATGAAATTAATTAATGTGCTTTAGATCTCTGCCTCATATGACCGCTTCGGTACGAGCGCAGCACTCGCCTACGCGACTACTCGTGATGCCTTAGGCTAATCCTCTCTTTGCCTCACTTACGCTTTGATTGAAGACCGAAACAAATATAGCTTGATCCGAGAACTAGCCTCGCGGTCACGGTTCGACAATTCAAAGAAGCGTAGAGACTGTTCTGATAATACAGCCAGTAACTGAATTGTAAATCTGGCTGGCACAAGCGGGTTATCCCGAGGCGGGCGCAGCACCGGCGCGTGCATGTCACCGGAAAATTCACTCTCCGCCCGAGTACCAGTTCATTCGAAGAACAAAACAAATATTATTTATATTATTACTTTATTTATTTATTTATTTTTATTTTATTGTTTTTAATAGTGGAAGAAAATGCGTTACGCATGCGGGACATGCGCGACCCTAAGTGAATTAGGCATGGGTCTGTGGGACTATCTACTTCCCAATCACCTAACTATGACGATAGACTACTCGCTAAAAACTTCCACTACTTACTCTCTCGAAGCCGTATTGGGCCATTGGGGACCAGGGTTTTATTCTCCCCGCGAACACGGTCCGGCACTTCAAAGAAGCTAAGAGGCTGTTTCAATTTCAATAATGTAGTAGTGCTAACATAACAAGTCGATTGTATCGTAAATCTGCTTCAGACAAGCGTCCCCTAAGGCGGGTGCAGCGCGAACGGCGTGCATGCCCTCGGATAATCGACTCACCGACCGATGACGGCATGTTATAAAACAAAACAAATACATAGTGCTTGATCCGAGAACTAGACCCGCGGTCACGGTTCGACAATTGAAAGAAGCGAAGAGGCTGTTTCAATAATACAGGCAGTAAGCCTGGATTGTAAATCAGACTCGCAAACGTTGGGATAACCCATCCCGAGGCGGGCGCAGCGCCGACCGTGGCGCCGCCGGCATGCCACCGGAAAATTCACTCTCCACCCCAGTACCAGTACATTAGAAAACTAAAACATATAGTGTTTGTTTCAATAACCAGCCCTGCGCCCTCAGGCACTTCGAAGACGAGAAGAGGCTGTTTCAATAATGCCCCTAGTGCTAAAAAGTCGATTGGATCGTAAATCTGCTTCGAACGAGCGTGTCGTCCCGAGGCGGACGCAGCGTGCATGTCTCCGGAAAATCGACTCACCGCCCAGAGACGGTGTGTTATACACCAAAACAAATACATAGTGCTTGATCCGAGAACTAGCCCCGCGGCCACGATCAAAGAAGCGGAAAGACTGTTCCAATAATACAGCTAGTAAGCCAACTGGATCGAAAATCTGCCTTGCACGAGCGCTCGTGGCGATGGCGTCCGCGTGCATGGCTCTGGAAAATCTGCCCTCCAACCAACAGACCGCGAACAGGGCACGGTATAATATGTAAATTGACCTTTGTCGTGAGCGGATTTCATATAAGATCTTTGAGGTATGATCTGCGTGTTTTTTTATTCTAAATGTACTTCGATCGTATTGTCTTCGGTCGCTTTTTTACCTGTTGATATAAGTGATAATAGAAACGAAGCGTTTAAAAAGACTGCGAGAGTTTTAATGACCTAACTACCAGTTTACGGTGCGAACAAGTTAACAAACTCACATAAAACTAAGCTTACATAGAAACACTAATACAAAAAATGATGTTAAACGAAAACGTTCATTACATTATTTCACTTCTTGACCTCACTTTGACACTTCAATAAAATCAATGACGAATTCATTTAAATTATCGTCGCTTACTTAAGCCGAAATTTCTAGAGAACGTTCCAATTTTCGTTAATTAAAAAATAGCAATAGAACCTTGAGGTACACCCCACCCGCTGTTTTATCTCAAGGATCCTACCAAACCTTCCCACAATTAATTTACAGATTCACCCCAACACAAGGCGATATTGTTTTCCTGGTAAAGCTTCTTTTAATTAATTCGTAAGCATTTTGACTTTAATTCAGAAATTCCTTCGTTTAGTGATTTATGTGATGCCTTGGAGTATCTCATGCTCTCTAGTTGAAATATTTTTTCATACCTGTTTACCTTAGTTCCTTAATATGTAGTAATTACCAACTATGAGTCTTTGTATAGGAAGGATACGTCTGCAAGGTATTTTAAATGGAGGACAACACACCATGCCAAAATCACGTCGCGAAATTTTGTTGGTATAGGAAATTAACTTTGTCCGAACTTCGGTCGCGTTTTTTCAACCAAGTGTGGCCGTATACAAAGACTCATAGTGAGTTAGTACTATAAGTGTGTTTCTACACTTTGACTCCCATAATAAAAAACGTCAAATCGCTCTAAACGCTCCTTCATAATACTTGCTTGTTATCCTTTAAACCGTAGCTATCAATCTTAGTTGATTAATTTATTTAACTATATTTAACTATATGACGTATGACAGTGCTTACCTTGGAGTTGAGCATAATCTCTGGAGCTCTGTACCAGCGGGTCGCGACGTACTCCGTGAGGAAGCCGGTGTGATCGTGGTCAGGGTCGGCCACTCGCGCCAGACCGAAGTCACAAATCTGCGGGACAAACGGAATTATTAGAAACACACGGTGTTTTATACCAGCTTTACTCCCCTTAACGTCCGAGACGGTTTAAGTATCGGAGCGTGGTCTCTTAGTCCTTCCCTGTCCCGGCAAAATTAATGTCGGTTTTTCCGAGTATAACCCGTTATGACCGTTGCAGGAAGTAAGTGTTGAATTGAAACACACTTAGCCGAAAAAACGCGACCAAAGTTCGGCGGTATTACGCCTGCAATGTATTTTAAATGGAAGATGACAGACAATGCCGAAATTAAGTCGCGTTTTTTGTAAAATGGGAGATGATTCACAATGCCGAAACGCATGTTTTTGATACAGAAAATTCATTGCCGTCGAATTTCTGTCGCTGAAATTTTCCTCCTGGTATGTTTCTAAACTACATCAAAACCCATCTTTGTAAATGTTGCGTTAATTATGAAGGCTATAGCAATGCACTGGGACATTAAATATAACTTATTTTTTTCATACAATACTTTACTCCCGTAATGGAAGCTGTTTACAAAAGAAAAACGGGGCAGCTACCAGCTAACTTTATTGGGGTACGCAAAATCACGCCTAGATGAACGTGAAAGCACAATTTACGGGAATTAAGAAATTTGAAAGGCTCCTTTATGATTTATACGAGCAGAAAGGCTTTACTCTTCATGTATTGTTAGAGCAGTTCATTTAAAAGGGGAATTTCTCTCGCCATTTAATCGAAATAAATTGCATTAAAGTAGCAGTAATAACTTTGTTATCAACAAATAATCTAAACCGTGTTAAAAGACCAGTACCTAAACGAAAACAAGATCTGATAAAAACACATTAGTTCAATAACAACTTTTTAGATCGTGTATTTTTTACGTCTTTAAAAGATGGATCTAGTTCTATCTGAAATCAAACAACTAGTTTCCTTGTAAGCGATACCGAAACTTGATAATCCTGCTCCTTGTTATTGCGTGACTCGTGGCGATTCTATCATATTGGGTTTTACGAGCTCCTATTCACAGACGCAATATCTCAACTCCGAGAACATCATACACGAACTTTTATTCATTTTCTCCCCATAATTTTTCACTACCCTCATCCATACTAATTTGAAACTTTGCAGAAAACGAGCTCATAAATTTTACTTTAATAACAACGCGCGTTAAGTGATTAGGTCACTTTTCGAAGTAAAGTTTTAATTAGATATATGGTCATTAATATTGTAGGAAATACAGCGTGACATGTACGAGGGAAATTACGGAAATTACATTTATATAAAGTTGATTAAAGTAGATCCTCACCCACAGAGCGTCTAATCCGTGAAATTTCTCAAATAGGAATGAATAACTAAGTCACGCTTACATTACGAAGAGATTTAAGTCTGCATTATAAGGCTGCACATAATAAGAAATCTGAGTTGAAGCTCTGTAGCAAATTCATTCATATTCTTTCCTAGGATTTGCATAAATCCATTCAATTTGGCAACACGCGCGATAGCTGTTTCTTATTTCAATTCAAAATCTACTAGTTTCGATCAGTTCGTGTTTCTAGCAAACCACGGTGAATTCCTCATGAATTGCTAATAATCAAAACTGGGATAAAATCATTTAACATTACAACGGGACTAATGCTGGATGCTGGAGCCGTGGTCAGTTCGCTTGTGACCACGGCTGCAGCATCGCAGCCGAAACGTCAAGCAGTAAGTACTCAGGTACTTATAAAAATAAAATCGCGTTTAGTCCTGTTGTAATGTTAAATAATTATAATGCAACGCGAAAGTTTAAAGTTATATCTTACAAACCGATATGGGATAAAATCACTTGAAAAATTGGCACGACCCCAGATGTCATACAATTTATTACAATTCCTAGTATGCTATTTTTCATCGCTTTGAGAATTGAAATAATATAAATTAAGAAGGGAAGTATTCACGGAACACCTATTTTAACTTTTTCTTATACGTCACGTCTCTTGAGAGAATACGTCAAATTGTGAAGCACAGAGCTTTACTTATTTGCCTATACTACATAGTTGTACGCTTACTTTCATATTACATTCCGTGCGTTCGTCTTTCAGTTCCAATATATATCAGAGAACAAAAAGATTTGCCCGACACCTATTTATCATATAACAGAAGAGGAATAGCGTAATATTGTCCTTCAGTGTCGATATTATGGTGATACGAGACGGGGCTGGCGTTATTTTATTTGGTATTGACTTCTGTTGGCATCTCGTATGCTAAACATTACCCTCATTTCTTCGGCAGTCGGATAAAAAATAAGGATCATTCTTTCGTTTTGAATTATAATACAAATTGTAAGTAATGGATCTGAAAATGTTGCACAGGTCACTTTGAAAACTAAACGTTTACCCACTATTTAAGAAATTACAGACCATAGTTTCTAATTCTACCGTTCGATCTCTATAATTCATGTTTGCAAGAGTATCAGAACATACCAAAACTGTCAACATAGCCTATTTCTCAAATCGGACCTATACAAAACGCAGTAACATACTTATGTGGCGAGTATCACTTAACCGTAGTTTCATAAACCACAAACAAAAACAAAGTATCGACAGAAAGCTGTTAGCTCGCTGAGAAAGTTAATACGAACTCTCGTGGGTTTTATGATACACGGCAGGGGAACATGTTTCCCCACTTACGCTGGAATTAAGGCCTTCAAAACTACACAGAGCTGCGATACATACATATTACATTATACAAAAACAACACCATGTCTCCAATGTACTTAAAATATGATATTTCTGAGTAGAGCCTACTTAAACCATTAAGATGAAGGTATTGTTCGACCCTCTTCACTTGCAAAGGAGGTGTCAAGAATATTCTACGAGGATTTAGAGGCGGGAAGTAAATGGATCCGACCAAGCGGATGATTAGGTATATAAAGGTACTAGCGGCCGCCCGCGACTCCGTCCGCGTGGATTTCGATTTCCAATATCCTATGTGTTATTCTGATGTTATAAGCTATATTGTGGTAAAGTTTCATTCAAATCCATTCAGTAGTTTTTACGTGAAAGAGTAACAAACATCCATACATCCATACATACACACATACAAACTTTCACCTTTATACATAATAGTAGTAGGATAATAAATAGTGATGAAACTCAAGCCTTTAATTTTTTTAATAAGATAAGTTATTCACTTGCGAATTTACGAGAACAATATATAACCTATGTGGGAATATCTACATTAATTAAGTATAATTAATCAGAGTAGAGATGCCAACGTGGATCTTGAGTATAACGAAATTAATTACCCATTATACAGGATTTCCAGGTAATAAATATGTTCCAGAATTACCTAGAACTCATACATTATAATTTTAACACAAAAACAGGATTGAATACTCTGTCAGACACGGAACGTTTGTGAATAAATAATGTTCATTAACGCCTGTTTCTCTCTCGGTTGACAACCTCTGATCAAATTTAAGCTCTAATTAAAGTAACACAACTCATCTTATTGAATAGATATTAATGTTTATTTCAATATTTTTTTCGGTATTTGTGATATTCATCAAAATGAATTGCAGCTCTGAACATAGTAATTGAAGATGATTTTATCTGCTATTGCGACTTTCGTCTATGCTTATACAAATTATTACCAAGTCAGATACTTTGTCCATTTTTGTTTTCACGAAGTTCCAAGCTATTTTTATAATAGCCTCGCGGCACTTCTTCTTAGGAGGTATATAAGGAAAGCTAAATTTGCACGAAAACAAAATTAAACAATGTCATACATATACATACATACCTTCAAATCACAGGTGGTGTTGAGTAATAAGTTAGAGGGCTTAAGGTCCCTGTGTAGAACATTCGCCGAGTGGATGTACTTGAGCCCTCGCAGGATTTGATATAGGAAGTAACAGATGTGATCGTTGCTTAGTTTCTGAAACAAATGGAAGGATTAATTTCCTTAATTCAAGGGAATTAGACACGAAGCTTTATTTTAGAAATATCGTTACAATCTAAAAACTAGTAAACTAAATTCGTCTCTTGTAATATTATCAACATAATAAAGTTCTTAATCTAAAACTGTGTCATTGAATTAAGAATGAAGAAGTCCTAGTCATCTGATGACACTTCAATAATCACATCTCAGAAACAGTTTTTCTTCTTTGTAGGAACATGTTTGTGTTCGAATAACTTAATTTTGCAGTAGATTGTGCATCGTACTATGACATGACATGTTCGCCTGGCGTCCGTGCACTACTGGATCGCTTTGGGACGGACGTTTTGTTCAGTTCTTTTTCTGACCAGATGTACCGTGCGACCTATTATATACGGTTTTACAACCCTCATCCTACGTGACTAAGGATACATCAAGATCCGTTTCTTGCAGTTACATTTGTGCATATCAAACGTACTTGCGTACACATTAAGATGTGATTAGGTAAAAAAAATATTTCAGTAAGCATATTTTTTCTATCTCATTGAGTTTACAGCGGTGATAAATTATTATAACGAGATTACGGATATTGTTTACAATACAAGTTTTATGTATTTATTAGAAAACTAAATACAAAGTTCACATCAATCGGCTAGGTCAAATACCAAATTAATTCGCTTGAAATATTCCTATAAAGTTATTAATTCTGAACAGTCTTGTTAATTCTAACTTCGGCTCCACTTCGACTTCGAGAACATTATTTTAATATTCAAAAGCTATAAATCAGATTGCTTACATTCTAAAATTATGACAGTTTTGTAAATTAACATTACTTTCCAAAAGTTGCCTACTGAATAATTTTTTAATACGCTATGCCATTTATCTAACAGAAAAAGTTTATTATTTTATATTGCGAGTTGTTGCAATTTTATATCGGTGTTAGCATGTTTTATTTATTTTAACGACACCCACGGAAGGTTATAAGGGTGGTGCAATTTTACTCTGACGGCAAACAACCTACGTGTTCGGGCAATAATAACTCATTCACAAAACGCAAGCTAAAAATAAACGAATAACAAAACAAGACATCTTAGAATAAACCTGAAGAATATCAAATAATGTACATTAATAATGTACAGTACGTTTTACTCCCAAAGTAAAGCGTAATGAATGTGTTATAGAAGAAACGAACAGTGTTGAATAAGATAAAAAAAAGAAAACAGGTGTTGGAAAAAGTTTGAATACCGTTTACAGCAAACACCACTTTTTCTGCTGTGCCAGTCATTCATAACTTAACGATACCCATTAGATTAGTCCATTTTGAGACATTATATAAACAAAATAAACCCTAAATACACATATATTTTAAAAGCATATACGTGTGCAAAAAACTCTGAATAATTATAGCACACGTTATGAAACCTCGCATAATACAACAAAATACGACCAGCATAGCTAAATGTAAATGCGTGAATAAAAATATGAAAACAGCGCTCCTTTTTACGCTCAAAATTTAACAACTGTAATTCAACGAGCTAAAATGAAGTCGACGTAACGAACCAGCTAGCAATTTTAATCTAACAAGAATTTCCCGTACAAAATGATTGTACATTCAGTGTGAATATGTTTATTCCTGGCGTCGCTTGGCTCAGGTTGATTTTATAACAGAAATATTAAAAATACGTACGCTTAACGAACAAGCAACAAATATATCCGATTCCTATGAGCAGATATCCAGGGTTCAAGCAATTATGTGATGGAAAGTTACGAAAGAAAACATCTGTATTTAAAAAAACTTACTTGGCATGACACTTAATTAGAAAACAAAGACTTCTATGTACAATGGAAAGCAGTTCCATTTTTAGGTACCTGAAGATAGGTTTCATGGCCTATAAACTTGAAAATATGGCTGTGTCCATAAATCCTTGATGGGCTATTTGTGGTCCCCTAACAATGTGATGAGGGTGTGATAGCAGTAATGACGAAAACAATGGCCTCGCCTACGTAAGTAATGGGATTGGGAACACATTAAAAAACTTGACAAAGTTTTTGCCCTCAGATAATGGTCTGGAAAAGCTTAGAGCTTACTCGGTGAAAAGCTTTGTTATGATACCTGCTGTGGTAGACATTTTGTTTTATTTTACACTCGCCTCAGAGGAGCTTTTCCACCAAGGCAATAGTATAAAGATTAATAAGGCTTTGGTATTAAAAACCTTAGCACTAATCGGTTTAATTTTCAACTAAAAGAAAAAGTTAACCAAAATCTGACAGAAAAAAGTAGATACTTAGTTTTTAGCCAATATGCGGAGCTCAGGAAAATCCATTATGAACTTATTTCCACCACCTAATCTATCCATAGTCCCATTAATAAATCGAAGCTATTATAAACTGAAACAAATATTCTTACCTGTGTTTTTAACAATTTGTAGAGGTCTGTTTCCATTAAGCACTGTACGATGTAGACGTCTTTCATTTGATCGATTGTTTCCGCTCTTAAAATATCCCGAATATCAATTATCTGAAAATGAAAACCCAAGATATTATTAGATAATGCTGAATTAAATATTCCCTCTTGGCGAAATTGAATTAATAGACACTTTCACAAAGACAAATAGAGTACTATTAATTTCGCATTACAAAACGAACTTATGAATATTCTATGACGTAAATATCGTTTTGTCAAACCTAAAACATGCCATATAAGTTTAACATGGAAGTAATGTCATATATGTAATAAAGGAATGTTACGACAACCACGTTTGTTAACTACTTTCAGATAGAAAAGAACTCAGTCAAATCCCCGTCTTCACGATAAATAGTTTTAAATAGTTTACCTAGATAAATGCATTTAAACACTTACATTTTCGTGCTTAAACCGGGTAAGGATTTTGATTTCTCGTAACGTCCTCTGACAGTAAGTCTGGTGTTCGAACGGCGATATTTTCTTAATAGCCACTTTCGTCTTCTTCACGTTATCGAGGGCCGACCTGCGAAATAATAATAAAAATCATAAATCATGCTAAATTGCTTCTTGTGTATATTGGGGCATGAGTTTTTTGAAAAATCCAATTTTAGATGTCCGTACGTAAAATTTTAATAACAACTACAATCTACATCCACATATTTAAATACAACAATACTCCAAATGGGTCTTTCCGGAAACAGAGTTAAATAAACAAACTCGAGAGTTATTAAAATATACATTTTTAACCAGAAGTTTCGAGTGCTGAACTGCAAAATCGGTCCTCGCATAGTGGTCAAACAATTAAATATGTATGCTTTCATTTATTTGTAAACTGTTACAAACTACGTACAGTAGAAAACTGAGACTTTATGTCATAATATTACATTTTCCTGTTTTTTTTTTGATATCTGTTAAATCTTCAGCAGAAAGAACAAGAACAAAGTTTAAGTTACAAATGGTGTTCGACAGAATTTATTTTATAAGTTTAAAAACACGTTCAAAATGGGCCGTAGACATTCGCAGGATTAGCCAGCGAGCGAAATTGGGTCAATAGATAACAGCGATAATGGAGATCATCCTGCCAAGACCGAATGTAAATGGCTTCCACGGTACAATGATAATCTACCCGGTGTTTTATCTGTAATCTGATAATGTTAAATTAATATCAGAAATTTATTGTAAAGGCGTCTGTCATGTATTAGAAATTAAGAATAAAATATGAGCCATCGCAAATATAAAAGTTACCCTTACTCTTTTTTTATCCGAAATCGTGGGAGATTGTTTTCAATAAGTCAATAACTCAATTAGCTTTAATTGGTTTTATGTGTTTAAAACAAGAAAAAGTATAAAGGATCACAATTTGTTGCTAAGCAATGTCTGGAAGTAGCTGCGCTGTGACCAGACAGGTAATTTCTAAGACAATTGTCTGCCATGATTTCCGCTGAATCGTTTAAGAACGTCTGTTTTGGCAATTGTACTTTTGTACATTGCATAAGGTTGGGCATTGGGGCGGTAAGTTAAATTGTTCTACAACCTATTTATATACCCATATGTTATGCTATGCTCATTGTGTTTATATAAATAATAAACATACAGAGGCTAGGCAAACAAACGAATTAGTTCCTTCAACACCTATCATGTTTAGATGTTACCATACACACACACACACGTACGGGTATTCGTTTCAGTCAGCAACATCATCTTCACGGATATTGCTATTGAAACAAACAATTTTTCCTTATAATAAAACATACCTAACTACTATACTTTTACTCATGCAACTTTTTCATACGGTTTAAGCTAATCGAATATATGTTATGCACATCATAGCTCTAAGTATGAATGGTGGGTTAACCATCGTACATCTTTTTGTTCGACATGTTTTTCTCTAGTTTAAATTTGTATAAGTGAAGTTAAAGATGTACAGACCATTTTGGCGATTTTATTTTGTTATTATACCACATAAATGTAATGGATAAATAAAATAATACTACATTTATCTAGTTCTGGGTTTATTTACCATAAAGCAACACATGTACGTTGTGTGTGTGGTAATGATTGCTCCAATACTTATTTTACTACACAGTTCAGAAATGTATCCCTAAAGATAACTGACTATTACAATTTCTGTCAAAATAATTAACGAAAACAATTAAATTTACTTGGTTATTTGAATCATTACAAAAAACGTGATAATGATGTACGATTGCAATTTTCATTAGTCACTTCTTGCCTAGTCCATAATTACATACACGAATGACTTGCAAACCAATGAGATGATTACACTACTAGTATTATCGTTTAGAAACTTCAATCACGAGATCTTTTTATCTTCATGATTCCACAGTTCGCTTAAGCAGTTTTAAAATTAAGCAAGAAATATTGAAACTATAGTGCTCTAACTTTGCTAAAAATTCCTATTTCACGAACGAACAATTTTGTAGCAGTTTTGAAAGTTCAAGAAGACCGTAATCGACCTTTCGTCCTTATAATTGCTAGATAATAGATTCAGCAATGCCCGAGTACGTTTAGCTTACATTATAGATTTTACTTTGGCTTTCATTATTTCATAAATACAGCGTTTTATGAATTTTACAATTAATACGTTGATATTTAAGATTCTGATAACAACGTTTGATAAATAAGCTTTTAGCCAAGCAAGTTTTCTTTCCATGTTTTGTAGCAGAATTGATTAAGAAACATATTAGGTAATAGGAAACAAGAAACAAAAATAAATATCAAACAACAGATGTTCCAAACCTTTCGGGCAACGTTATTTTTACAACAACGGTAGATAAATAAGCTATTTAAACAAAGGCAAGTTTTCCCTCACAAATTGTTTATTATCCATACTTTTACGGGACGACAGGCAATCACAATAACATCACAATTTTCGTCAAAACAACCGTTTCTATTGTACGAAACTTAATTCATTTATTAGAATCTCGACGCCTTAAGCTCGGTGTCAAAAATCCTAATTACATTTGGGCGTGAACTCCAAACTTGGATCTGAATGTTATACCTACTTGGAAAGTAGAATAAGGACTCAAGGCTAAGTTACATTTTACTTTTTCTTTGATCATCCGCAATTTTTATTTCATTTCAAGATACGTTGATATTGTTGCAAGTCCGAAATCAAGTCCAACAGTCACTACAAAAATATGTGTGATGTTGTGAAAATATCACATGTATAATGATTGAAAAGTGAATGAATATTTATTCTCACTCTGCATGTACTCATACCATATTATGTATAAATGCTAACAAAGTATAACCGATTTCAAACAAACAAAATAAACGCTACGTCACGTACGCTCTGCAACCATTTTGTCCAACAAACTCAATTAAAACAAAGTGGTTTGGAAACTTGCGAATTTTTCAGAGTTGCGATAGAATGCGGTTAAGCGTTGATGGAAATCGGTAGGGCACAATCCTGAGTAAATATTAGATTTTGCCTTTCCACGTCAAAATGTATTTCTTTGAGATCCTTTTCAAAATTGATTTTACTGCTAACAATACAAGTATTTCATATGTGGACCTCATTTTCCCAATAAAAAGAAAGTATAATTCTGCATATATCGCTATTTTTGCGATGCGCACACAAGTCAGATGTGCTGTTTGTACCATTGAATCATTAAAAAGTACCTGGTTCATAAATTGTCTCCATTTAAGTACAATTAAAATAATCCTTTCCTTAAGAAATACTTGTCCCTAAATATAACACAACCTTATTAGGTAGGTACTTAAAATGGGTAAAAATAGGTTAACACTATTTTACATCTAAAAAATCAATTCATTATTCTTTCTTCTACTTCGCGTATAATCGTACGTACGCGTAACGTTCAACTCGCTGATTATTATTATAACCACAGATAGAACTTACGGTAGCAACAATAGGAAAACGATTTAGTGGTAGGTACCTAACCTAATGGATTTGACCTGGTTTTTTTCTATCATTAAACAAAGGGTGGGTGGAGGATATTACAGGAATTAATGTAGGTAAATGAAGGTACAAAAGCACTTATATTATCCAGAATCCATAGTGGAATTACATTTATAGTTTAGTAGTTTTATAACCGCGACTTTACCGCGTTATCAAGATTCCTGTTTTATCCCATAAGAGCATTTAATCGGGATAAAAATTATCCTATCACCCAAGTCAGCCCATACCCTGCCTGTATAGAAAATCAATTTCATCAAAATCCGTTCAGTAAATTCAGCTTGATTGACGGACAAACATCCAAATCACCCAAACACACTTTCACATTTATAATATTAGTGTGATTAAGAATCAACTAAGGTACTTTTATAATATATCACATTATAGATATAATAAATTTACTTGCCTATTCGCTATTTATAAAAGGGTTTCTGTGTAAACATGATCCCTTTTAAAATTATAGCGCTAGGTAGATTAGCTTGGGTTAGTTTGGCCTTAGGTAAATCGACATTAACTTTAGCGTATAACAACAACTAAAACATTAGTCATTTCGGCAAATTCATACATAAACATTTACCGACAAATTATTCAAAGGCTCAGAACTAATTTAAACTGTAACAACATAGTTTAGATAGTATGATTGGTACACATACGCATTTATCTCATCGCAACTCAAAATACTCTTTATTCAATTGGGCTTTATATTTAGCACTTATAAATCATCTAATATACATATATTATATTTATTATTATTTATCAAAACAAAATATACAATAATAATGACTCTACCACCGATTCGGAAAGCAGTATCTGCCGAAAAGAATCGGCAAGAAACTTGACAGTTGTTCGTTTCAATGCCATATTTTTTACAATAATCGATCAGTTATTGTGAATCTGTAATCGAGTCCTACGCAGATATTACTTTTTATTTGAGTATTCTTAATATATATTTACTTATTTACTTATTATTTAATGACGTGAAAACGTGTAAAAATTGTAATCAGTAGAAGGATTTGATATGTTGATTAACAATACAGTATAATTTATACATTTTTTAAATTATATTCGCGCAACGCCTTGATAAAGAAAATTTGTATAGGTGCCTATTCTTTAATGTATTCTAGCGGCAAACCATTTTTTAAACTTAATATACGAGCAACAATGAAGACTAAGTTAGAAACTTAAAGGCAAACTCCATAATAACTTGAAGTGCAAGTATTTTACTTAGCAACTAGCTAGAACTGAATTTTAAATAGGTAAGCTAAGTAGCATAGTCATTATGCAAAATGCACAAGATACATTTAAAATCCTGCTACGTAACAATTACTGTCGTCAGCAAGATACCGTTTATTGTCGCGTCGTTATTTGTAAATTCAACATTTAAATCATTAACATCATCTTAGCGCACCTAAGCCCCATCTTAAGAGAAAATATATATATATTTTTTCCTTTTTTGTTTTTTGTTTCTCAGCCATGGAATAATTTAGAATTATGCTTATTATACGCGTTTATCTTTCTGACGTAAGATGACCCGAGACGTTTACGCCAGCAATTTTAACCGTTAAAAGGTTTGATAAACGCTTTTTATAAAGCTGACTGTAGGCGAAATGTGACATCCATAAGCAATTAAATATTGTAAATCTATCAATACGAGTAACTATGTAAACCTATTAATTGGTATAAACATTAGTAGGGAACTTATTTTTTAGATAGAGCCTAATGTAGAGTTTGGGTGTATAAAGAGACAGCATAACGAAATCAGTAAGTATCCGCATGTCCTACAATCTGTTCTTACTTACAGGGAGTCAGTTAAGAATGTGAAGTAATAGAAAATCTTATAGTAAGAGCCAGTTTCAGAGATAAGCCAGTATGTGATGTCTGTCTTAATAGACAGACTAAGGCGAATGCCTTATTTATTTAAATGAAAAATAATTCAATGCTTAAGCATACCCTCTTCCGTTGGGCAATTAATATTTAAGCTTGTACCTCATTTTAATACATCAACATCGGTAGGGACACGAAACAACGCATTCGCCAATGCAATTGCAACGAATATACCCGATATTTAACAACAGTTATTAGCAGCAAGGAACATTTATCAATTGTTTTGTTGTGCAATTAATCCAAGGCACGTCGTCCACATCCGCAGATTTGGAACAGGAAAAGGCAAAGATCCGCGACAGTCAATGACGTCACTAATCTATAGAGCTATATGTGCGCACGACTATGACTCACCAGCTAGTTATTGCACATACAACATACATAAATTATTATGAAAACGAGCTGTCAGGAAGGTACGGTCTTCGAAAAAAATAAGATAAATTAGAGGCTCATCAATATTTGGAAATTCAGATATATAAATGATATTACTAGCAATTGGAAAGTCAGCGGGAAATAATGCTGTAGTAATAAAAAAGAAGACGAATTACACAAAGTCACATTGGTAATGATTTTGTTACAACTATACCGCAGTGGCAGCAAAGTCATTTAAACAAGCGCAATTAAAACTTACATACTACTTTTAATTAAATTGCGTACCCTTTGTACTTACAATGTTTACATTAACAAACTTATATGTGATGTTTATATAGCAGCAGCAAACTATTTGGTGTCCCTAACATAACTTGCGGGACTACAGAATAGAGTGGAGAGTTTGAGACAATACATATCTCAGTTTGCACCAGTTTCAGAAAGTTTTGGGACGACTAGTTTTATTGGCAGCCCAATATTGTAGCCATTCTCCCTTTGCCCTCGGAATTAAATTTGGAGATATTGCCGAGGTAAATGAATCACCAACGTATAAACTACAATTAGGGACCCGCGTCATTTACTAACTAGGGTTTCAATGCGAACGCTATAAACCTTTTTGATAATTCCGTTCATAAACCACAAGCTAGACTGAAAGAAGAACCATATTGTCAGCGTGAAACTTATTGCTACTTTGAAAAAGTCATTAACTTCTACTTAGAACGTTGCAAAGAAACGGCTAATTAGAATGAAATACTGTCGACGGTCATTGAAGCTCGCTCCGGCCATCAGGGAACAAAGGCGAGCCTGCGAGGAGCCGCTTCTATGGGCCTAATGACGTGCCATCAGCCACTGCGGACCTGTGACGTCAGCGGGGTGAACGCACCACGATAACGTTCATCAACTCTAATTGAAATTATTAAAACGATCATAGAATGCCGTTGGCACGGAACATATAAAAATTAGGGTACATAATCGATTGCGACTGAATAATGTCATTAATACTTATTACTTTATGTAAACTGACGATGTACTTTGTTTTTTAGCTACTAGTAGATCCCATTTTTCTTTTCTAGCGACTATTATACTCTTTTTATAGGTAATTGAGGCAGAAGATGCTACTAGATGATACTAGTAGCAATAAAAAGATTAAACTAACAAGATGAAAAAAAAAACACGTTACCCAAAACTCCTTTCAAATAATAATGTACTTCGACGACGGTGTTAATATAATACCTCAATAGTTTGTAAATATAAATTATTCTACTATCGACATTATAACAAATATCATTCCGTCACAAATAACTAAATCAGCGTGTAATTCCTTACAAGAGCGTGATTGCCATGACTTGAATACAAGTGCCCCTTAACCAACTTGGAAATTGCAATTTAATTTTATCTCATCCATGCATAATAGCTTTATCAACAATAAGATTGTTCTACGAATTTATTGTTTGTGTAAAATTCTTCGTATTCCTATTATACTCAGGCATAGCGTAGTTTTTGCTATTGAAAAGACGTGTTAATAAAGACCTGAGCAGATGCTTGCATATCATATTGATGTATTCTATTGAAACAAGAACATTGTAACAGAACGACTCTTATAGACTGCCTGCGTCATTCGTGGTCATTTGTATTCTTTCTTACGCTTCAAAGCTAAGTCTGGACTAAGTATTGTTTCTAAAAATAATAAAAACGACATTTTTAGATGCTATCCACTAGCTACGGATTGACTAAAGCAGACAAACAAATAATTATACATTCTATTTATCTTTTTATAAGCGTCGAATTCCACTCCCATCTGGACTCTGCCAGCACATTATATTACGGTCAAAATTAAAGACGACAATCAAAATATAAAAAATAAACATCCCGACAAACACGTGTCCAGGCTTACCGTAGCCAATTTGGTCGGTTCACCTGCGTTGTTAATTTAGTAGGGTAAGTTCGCCGGTTCGCGTCCATCGCCCGGTTCGCGTCCACTTTTTTTTTAAATCCTCGAAAATAAGTAAACTGCTACATCAATCAAACGAAAAATCATTACCACTTATACCTGTATGTTTAATAGGCTAGCACATATAAACAAAAGGTCCGTACGTCAAACCAAAATAAAATGAAAAAATAATTTGTCCTTGCTGTTCAACAAAATGTGCGCGAACGCGGGATTTGAAGAAAAAAAATAGTGTGCAGCGGCGCGTTCGATGGTAAGTATTTTATTGTTTCATACGTATTTTGGGAAACTTAAATATTTTAAAACTTTTATAATGAAAAGAGGAATAATATTAATTAAGAATTTGTTTATGTTTTTTATATTTAAGTAATAAAATAAGGTGGACGCGAATTACTACATCAAATTTTCAAAATTTCCACTTTGCGTCCGGGTGGACGCATACTATAAACATAATAGACCAAATTGCGTCCACTATGTATTTTTGTTTAAAACAATTGACTTTCTTGCAAAAAAATGTAGTTTAAGTGCTTACATTCCTAAATGAAAAGTGAATATAATTTCTTTACCACTTATTTTGTCTTCTTTTTGATTTTCTGGCAGTTACCGCGACGTTGGTTCTTTGGTGTTCTTAGACGACGAAAGAATTCTCCCATTAGAAGATATTGCATCCAACCAATATTAAGTGATGAAAAGGAAACTCTCGCGAAAGAACTTACTCCAGAAATTCCTTTGACTTCATCATCAGCACCAACTGTATCGCTACCATCTTTTATACCCTCAGAGTCTTTATTACAATCATTTTCAGCCACTATACAAAAAGGAACCACTGACTAATTTCAACACCACCTGATGCTGACCAGCTGACCTGTATTTTTAACAATGCCGGAAAAGATAATTCCAGTACTCCAGCAACCATACCTACCTTCTGCTGCATGAAGAAAATAGGTATTAGGAAAGAAAAGCAGGAAGCGCATTTTTATTAACCAATACTGATCTTAGATTGTGGAAGGGTGGTGTGAAAAAACCACGAAATTTCACAAGGGGCAAGCGAGCGTAGTTATACATTATGTTTATTTTGTTTCCGGCTAATATGATGTGAAGACTTTATTAATAAAATTATGTTCATCTAGTGTTGTAGCGTGGGGAGGGGGGGGGGATCGTAAAGCTCATGTATCACCAAGGGCGAGGGGTGTCAAAAATGGCCAAAAAATACATGACATAATAAATGGACGGCCGCTTAACATACATAGTTATCTAATTTGAAGTGCAATCATTGCTGAGAATTAATTATTTAAAGTGATTACAATGTTCATTTTTAATTAAGATTTATGTTCTTATAAATAAAGACACTGATAGAATACAAGCTTTCTTTGAATTTTTCTTCATACCACCTCTATAATCCTTTACTAAACTGGTGGACGCAAACTGGTCCATGGGTGGACGCAATCTGGATTTTCGTGGACGCAAACTGGGAAAACGCCAAATTCCGATATTTTAATTTTTTTTAAATAAATACAAAGTGTTTTAAGGAAATTTGAAAGTTATTCTTAAAATAGACTATATAATGAACTCATTAAATAATTTTGAGATAGATACTAGTGCTGGGTTATTTTTATTTTCGCCGTCAAACTTGGGAACTGCACTAAATGGACGCAAACAGGCGAAATGACCCTATGTCGGTGCGGTCGCACTGAACCTTCGCTTGCTCTGTCACCTCTCACCTGCCGGCCTTGATGCGACGCCCCGACACCGGTACTTGCTTTTGAAAGGGTTGCTTGACATTTTTGCACATCGATATTGGATACGGACAAACACGACACGGGAAGTGTTTACTTGCGATCAATATCAGGGATATTGACTGTGCTATAATATCTCTTTCGACCGTCGTCAGAGATCTTGGACGGGGCTCGTCTTGAATCTGTCTACTCAAAAACAGTGTCAATCATTTTAAGGAAGACTAGATTTCAATGGTAGAAGGTTTTTCTCTATAGTGGGGCATACTTCAGTAATGGGGATTAAGACGATAGTCATACAAAAGATCCAGAATAATAGCAAATTCATAAGTGACCAAGTGGCTTAAATTTATAAGGCCCGTCAAAATGCTAACTGAAAACGAAACTTGAGCAAACTCATACTTGAAACATAATTTCACTTTCAATATAAGATTAAGATAAATACCAACAACAAAAGCCGTAACAAATTAGAAAACTTCTATGTGTAGGCGAGTAGGTAAACCGTAGCAAAAGCCAAACGACCCATTAATAGCGTAGCTACAAACTGTGTCACTGTGCTGGACTGATATTTCCTATGCGATGCAAAACAGGTTGTATTCCGGATTCGTATGGAAATTAAACGATCGCAATACTCGTCTCATTTGCGTGGGCGGGTTAGAAATTTGACGATGAGGGCAACAACAAAAATACAGGCCATGTCGGGTTGCCCAACCAGTAGAGGAAAGGTGTTTAACAGCCACACTAACTCGAATACCAAAACTGCGAAGCAGAGAGCAGGAAAACCAGGGATATTAACCTCCAAATTCATTTTATAAGGCATAAAACGGAGAGCAAAACTTTGTACTCAGATAAATTACAGAAGGTATTCACGCCTTCTGTAATCTCTAAAAGCTTTTATTTTGTTTCCGAGTTATCTTAATTGTGAGTTTGAATTTCTATAGCTAGTAATAAATAGGCTCGAAAAGTCCCATTATGCAGATGTCGCGTTCATGCAAAACGGGAGTAATGGCTTCGTAAGGCGCAGGACCAGTGGAGTGACAAAACTAATATAAGGTTCATGGTTCGCTTCACATTACAGGCATGGTGGCCGACTCCGGAGGGCAGTGTGGTGGAATAAACGGCTGTGCGGCCAAACGAAAGACGCCTCGAGGCAAGCTCAGGCTTCCCTAGGACATTCCAGACGCTATTGGCGTCAGTTGAACACGGAAACAACGTGTTTGGGATTTTATCACAACCGCATTTTGCAGCTTATTGTGTTATGTGTCAAATTCATCTTTTTTTTTGGGAATTTATTTAACCTTACTCCATTGTTAGTGTAGCTCCAGATTGGAAGATCATGATGGACACGTATGAAAAGCACTACACTATTCCAGAAGACATTGTGTTATCGTCGTCTAGACCAGACCTTTTCGTTTATTCTAGAAAACTTAAGCGTGTACTGTTGGTGGAACTTACTGTTCCATGGGAGACAAACATTCCCAAAGATCACGCGTTTAAAACAAATAAGTATTATGACCTAACCAACGAGATGACTAAAAATGGTTATATAGCACGGTTGTATGCTGTGGAAGTGGGTGCGAGAGGTATACCAGCGAAATCTCTCTACAACCTACTGAAGGACTTAGGGTTACCAAGATCTAATATTAGCTCGTTACTGGAAAGAGCAACTAAAGCCGCTTTACTCGGCTCATACCAAATATGGTTGGGAAGGGAGAGGAATGTCATCGGTGAAGGTGATCGTTAGTATACTATAAAGGGGCCCCTTAAACCTACACGCTGGGTCGAAAGTCCCAGGCGCCGACTGACATTCCTCTCTGTTCCACGCGATGGACCCGGCACCCGCACGGAGAATCCATGGATAGCTAAGAAGTTCGTCTCTTCCTATCCGATATAAACCTAAACGAACTTACTTTCATCAGACCTTAAGGTTCACCTAGAAAAATATCTACTCTGGCATATCCTCTCAATATCCTGAGAAGCAGTCTTAAAAATTTAATACAGTACTTAATTCATTAAACTTTACAACGTAACGTTAGCAGATATTGCAACCACCTTTAGATAAGAATTTAATAAAACATTCAAATCTGTTCTGATATTGGAATATAAGAGTTATTTACATGTTTGATCTGGCCGTAATGGTGTTTGCTTACGACACGCTATCGATATTGTAGATAAGGATTTCCACAGTGTACATTGCCGATCTGTATTAAAATATCAATCGATGTTGACTTCGTACGGCCAAATAAACATTTAATATTTTCATCAAACTTTAATTAGATTAGAAGGAATATTATGAATATGATTTATAGAAGAAAAATAAATATTTCTGTTAATATTTCATAGCTAAACACCTAGTCTTGGTACACTGCATAAAAGAAAAATTGCAATAAGATATGTAATCCTAGATGGTTTTACATAAACACTCAAAGTAACAAGCTGAGACAGCGGTAAAAATGTGCAGTCGCTTAAATAGTACACGCGAACTGAGATTTCCATTTATTCCAACGGCAGCGAGCGAAATAGTCTCTTGAATGAAATATATCCCGGAATAAAGCCCTAAGGAAAGGAGCCGACTAGATATAAATCCGAGGGAAATGAAAATGCAACTTACAAGCGCATCAATTGTAATTCTATCCGCTCACCACAGCAAGATTGGCAATTTCACCGTTCATGTAATGGGCGAAACCCTTTGTTGGAAAACAGGTAGGTAAATTATATGAAGTAATATAAAATCCACATACCACTAAGCTTAAAGCATTAGCTTCAATTATATAGTGAGCTATCTATTACTCGTAGTATGTCGTGTTGTATGCGCATTCAGGATTTGAATTCTGAGAACTACCTAATAACGAGTTAAAAGACTTTTCATACGGATTTATTTCAAAATAAAAGAGCTCGTAAACTCTTTGAAATAATAAATTCTGCTACTTAGGAGTTCGGATCTCAAACGTTTAAAACTTGAAAGGTAAGAAAGTAAGCTAAACTTTAGTATTTCTTTAATAAGTAACTCTTTCACGAAGATTGACAGCCGCGCTTCTTACATTAATTAAGAAATATATTATAAAACATTAAGGGATAATTTCCGCTCAGATACTTTGTATCGAACTTACCTATAGCAACAGCAGACATTACGAAAAAATAGAATATGACCATTGTAAATATGTCCGCACCTCTTTAAAAATATTTGGCAACAAACCGTGATAAATTCGGCACAATTGCAATGGATTTAATAGTTACAACTAGTCTGGTGACTAACTCGGACGGACGGAATGTAGAAGAATCCACAGATGATGCGTTAATGAATATGTACTTAAATATTAAGTCATGCATGATAGCGGTTTCAATTCCTTCTAGTGTAAAAAAATTTGTTTGATAAGAAGAATGCATAGACCGCATTTATGAACCTTAAACAATATTTTAATCGTATATTTTTATTTTAAGCATTTTTACATGCTAAGTATTATTATACTTTATCTATTATTTTTAGGGTTCCGTATTAAAATTATAAACAAAGAAAAATTCATCCGATCTGAGTTGGCTCAAAAAAAGGCGGGTTTTTTGTGTATTATTTAAAAAAAAAATTACAAAAATATTTTAAACGGCCGACGCGGCTAACTACTCTGTAATAGACTTAAGGATGTTACGGTGCAAAGTCTTTTTTGTTAAATCAGTTTATTTGTGTTTACAATGCCTAAACTATGTTGAAGTCATTTAGGCAAATACCTAAGTTAAAAAATATAACGCTGCCTTCATCATCCCCTTAGCGGTTGCTTCCTCGGGCATTGCCTCGGAGCCTAGGGTACGCTTCGACTATGATCCTGAGCTGATAAGCCTAGGTATTACATTGGAGCGACTGTCGTCTGACCTCCGCAACCCGTACAATCAAAACCAGACCAAATTGATCATGGTCGGGACCATCGCCTCAACGTCCCTTCCGAAGCACGGAATCATCATTATTATCGGACAATCGGCTGATTCAAGCCTGCAATGTCCTAACCAAACTAAGAAAACCTGCACAAATTGTTTCATCTGTTCCCTGTGGGATTCGAAGCCTCGACCTCCACGGTTTTTGAGCCAAACGCTCTAACCAGTACACAACAGAGTCAGTCTAATTAAAATGGATAATTTTGGCTCTCCACGAAAACAATTTGCGTAGCGGACAAGTACTTTTCATTTGAGATTAATTAAACAACCGTTATCATAAAAAATACGTAGGTTTTGTTGGATCTTCTATTCACGAGATAAGGCATTTTGAATATAAATTAGGTATGACAAGGATTTGCATTCAAAGCAAAAGTTCAGGGGCAATTTTGAGGGGCAATTTTCTTTCAATGTGGGTCGTCAAGATCGTAATATATCGAAGTTTTCACAGGAATAAAATTCCAGTTTTCTTAACTTCCCCGTCCAACATCCTAAATTAAAAGCAACATTATAATGAACCAGTGTAGCTTTTACAACCAAGGATGTACAGCGACCAACACCTAGTAATTAGAGATGTTTAGCTGGGTAAAGCTGACTAGCCCCGATTTTTATATTGGTATTAATTTTCCTTCCGCCAAATAAAAACTAACATCAATCTAATACGGGCCTGACTGATTTCATGGAACAGATACTTGAAGGACCCAAATTACTAAGGATGGTCGGGCGGTAATAATTACCTTTGGGGAGATTGGGCTGGCCACGTCTGTCATTTGGCTCCAGACAGATGGGCTTACATCGGTATGGATTAGATTTCACGTGACGGATATCAAAGGCGTGGCTGAACTTGGAAACGAAGGTGCCAGAATGATTACTTTAATGGACGCAATAGAAATTCGGAAAAGCTAGATAATATTAAGACCCACACATATTTACTTTGTAAAAATATTTCGAATGTTCTGATGTAATGATCAAGTTTACCGACTGCTTAGGTATACTTGTATATTGGAAAGTTTTTTTTAGAATTTGCAATTTAATTTGGAGAACCGGAATTTAGCCTTTCGCTGGTGACTTTCGTCAAGGGTAGAAAAAAAATACTTTACGCCTACTCCGAAAAAAACGGCAATCTTGTAGATCCTTGTAATCATTGGCTAATATGAAGTCTCCTCCATTCCTAACTGTACTATTATAACCCGTACCTACATTGTTTGATACTCATATCGATGTCCAATGTCCATTAACGTTAAACGCGATTCAGCACTTTCGTCAAGCCGGCACTTGGGGTTTCCTAGCCGCTGTCGAGAGCAGACAAAGGCTGGAGGCACTCTACTTGCTGAATATTGCGTTATGTAAAGAACCACCCTTGTTGCTATGAAAAATGAATACTTAACCAGTATAAACCAACTTATAGGAAAATTACCTACGTAATGTTACGCGATAAGAAATAGTTTTATTTCACTGTTTGTTTTAAATAAGGTATAATGCAATACAGGTCATTACGCCACAAGGTTGGAAATTAGGAAGGTGGTACCTTATTTCCAACTTAGGTAGGTAGCCAGGAAGGAACCTTGCAAGTTTATTCAGCAATAAACAGTCAATCTGAACTAAACTAAGCAAAGGATGACAGAGTTTCAGATATGGGAAAGTACATAACTATCGCGTATAGTTTGTGACACAATATGCCTAACTAGCTTGGCTGGGGTTTGTGCAATAGAGGATATTGAGGACTTGTTTTTTTTTGATAGTTGAAAAGGAAACAAAAACTGCCCAAGCAAGCCACCTCCCCTCTCAGTTTAAGTTTTATAATTATAGTCTATTTAGGTATATGGATCAGACAAAAATTATGAGTACCCTTATAATTTAAAATTATTTGTAGTATGAATAAATATTAAAATAAGTAGGTAGCTCAAATTTAACTTCTTGGAATAAATTTGTATTTTAGTAAGACAAGTGGTGTTTGCAAATATTTATTGATAGTGAATCCAAACAAAACAGTGAGTGATAATAATCATGATTCATTTCATCTCATGTTTCGGAAAAGATAAATTGGTGGAAAATAGTGATTAGGTAATTTATGCTTCAAGCTTCACCAGTCCGATCAGTTCGGACCCGTATTGTCTGCCAGATTTTCTTTAACATGCTTCCGAAAGTTTCAATTTTCCTTTAATTTCAATACACTTTTGACCACAAAATTTTTGTAGACAAAAACACTCGGCTTTAAATAAACAATAAACAGGCAACTTGTTGTGCGTCCGGTTTGAAACATTTTTAACTGACTCTTTTATTAAGACTCAAATAAGCAGTAGGTAGGCATTACATAAAAATAAAATTCCAACTATGAAAATAGTGCCATATAAATTTTATACAGATTTAGTAGGAATACCTACATTTTATGAAAAACTAATATTACCTAAACCTTTAAATTGTGACATGGCTTTGCTGTCAAGACAACAAAATATAACATTTGGAACAATGAGTACTATTTTAACACACAGATTAAATCCCAACTAATATTATAAATGCGAAAGTAACTCTGTCTGTCTGTCTGTCTGTTACGCTTTCCCGCTTAAACCTCGCAACCGATTTTGATGAAATTTGGTACAGACAATCTTTAGACCCTGAGACAGAACATAGGCTACTTTTATTTCGAGAAAAAGAAATCCACGCGGACGGAGTCGCGGGCGGCCGCTAGTATAAAATATGTGTGACAGGACAGTTTCTTGTAAGGTAGGTGATATGCTTAATTTAAGATAAGACCTTTTAAATTAACAGGGATTCTGATTAGTTTTATCATAACTAAGATCACCTGGGACAAACATATGGAACATTGTTGTATTGAAACGAGGAGATGTAATATCGTAATAGCAAATATAAGAAGCACCTCTATACTCTTCCTTCATTAATAAAATCTGATGAACTTATTGAAACGCTGCTCCAATACATTATTTATAATCAACAAATTGGTAGTTTTGTAGCTATGGAAAACAATCTCCTATGACTTGGAATAAGGAAAATAAAGAAATATGGTTGCATTCAACATTTAGTCTGATTCATATTATATGATTGTGTTATCTGTAATTTGTATCCAGTAATCTTGTTCTACAAAACATCTTTGGTTATAATATTCCTTACAGATAAAATGCACCTCAAGGTTTTTGAAATGCTGGTAATTTATGAACAGGCAAATTTTTTCGTTATTTAGTTATTTTTAATAGGATAGTTGTCATGTCAGTACGAATATTGAATTGTGTATAGTTCCGTCACTATAGTGGCTGACATCAGCTTTGTTTATTTAGGTAAGTACTTACACAACCATCCCGTAGGCGCCTTCTCCGATATACTGTAGATTTTGATATCTAGGCCCCACTTCAAACACCTGGCCACGAACAATCTCCGCGTTGGGGTTGGTACCAGCGGCGCCTGCTGCCTCAGCCATCGCGACGCACTCTGCTAACCACTCAACAAACTGTTTACCGTAGCTCCAGCCACGATATATCCAATCCAAGCACAAAATTTCACACAGTACACTAGACGACTGCGTGCCGGGTTGTCAATTACCGTCAAATATCTAGCGATTAGCCAAAACAAACTACTTATATCCGACCTACATTATCCACTTGGAACAAATAGTCCACTTGTCACTCGCTTATCATTTTCCCCGTTTTCGCCCAACAGTTGGACACTCCCGTGCAGACGCAGTACCGTTACAAAAATGAGCTAACACGACAGTTGTCTCTCTCTTTCTCACTGATCGTTCGGATACAAATATTGGCACACAGCAAACGGCAAAATAAATTAATATTATTTTAATTCTTAAATACATTTTTTACAGCGTGAGTGAAATCATAAATGCTAAATAAACAGGGTATAAACATAAAAAATATATATTTTTTCTCAATTTTTGAGAGTACTTCGTTCATTTTGTTTATGACAAATGGCTCGCGGTCATTCATACAATATTTTTATTTATTTATTACAACTGTGGGTTTTTAGGGTTCCGTAGCCAAATGGCAAAAAACGGAACCCTTATAGTTTCGTCATGTCTGTCTGTCTGTCTGTCTGTCTGTCTGTCTGTCTGTCCTGGCTCGTTCTCCGCCGTTTCTGAACCGATTGCCACGAAAATTGGTGGAGAGATGTATAGTGATAATTCAGGGATTGGTTTTTAAAATAATCGAAAAATAATTATTTTTACCCCCCCTCCCATACAACGAAAAGTTAATTCGAAAAAAAAACTTCGACTTACCCCATCGTGTGGGGTATCGTTAAAAAGGTATTTTTAAATACAATAAAACTTGCCTTGAAACCATGTCGATCAAACACCCCAGTCTCGAGATATATTAATACAAAGTTAAAATTAGAGCGTCCCCCCCCCCTTAACTTTTGAAATACTATTACAATAATTTTGAAAAAAATGTCGTGTATACCTCCAAGTAAGTACTTTCAACGAAAACTATAGCGAACTCTGTATCATACATAGTTATTTTTATACAACTTGACCAACTTATGACGTGCAGTTGCCCTTACTAAATGGTGTCTTAAGCGGTCGGGCCATCTTTTAGCTACGGAACCCTTTCATGGGCGTGTCCGACACGCTCTTGGCCGGTTTTTTTATTAAGGTTTACAGAGCACGACCGACGACGACGCACCCCAAAAAATTTAACGACCATACTATGAATAATGTGTCCGGACGTGGTCTTGGTGGTCAACATATGGACCGCACCACGGCGGTGACAGATCGGAGTGACAGCAAGCAGCTGTCGTCCATCGATTCAAGGCTTGACATTGACATTTCATAAAAGGTTGGTGATGTGTTGAGTTGAGTTGTTATACAGTGATTTTTGGTCTGTTATTGTAATTAGATTACGAATAGAGCTTCACAATGATTTGAATAATAAACTCTATGATCATTACGATCGATTTCCATTGTCCAAATCATCAGTGGATGCAATAGTTCGTTGTAATAGTTTCAGTGACCTCTTCGCTTGAAGTCGAAGGACTAACGTGCAATTTGTTTAGGTATGTCGGTTTGGTCGGTCAGTACAGTTGGGAATAATTTCCGAAACGTACACACCGCTGGCCGCATCAGTCAGAGTCAGAGCCAGAGTAGTAACTGGTGTCCTAAACTGAGCAAGGTAACGTATGTCTTGCTATGCCAATACACATTTTATCTTGTATAGCTTATTATAAAATTCATATTAGTGCAACCTATGTAATATTATAATCTCATTATAGTCCGAGTTATAAATATAGACACATAGGGTGCTATTAGACAAATCTTTTTATTGGATAAAAGTTTTTTAAAGTCACAATTGCATTATTTAATGATAATCATTGGTTCATGTGACCTTCTTAAACTATCAGGATTTTCTAACATTATAACTTTTAATAATACTGCTTCTATCATCAAACATTGGGGTTCTACATGCATCTTGCTATTGTTCGTAACTAAGCTTGGCAGGTTATGAAAGCAGCATTATTTAAAAGGACCATACATAATATAATTCTGCCAATACTGCCTGTGGACTTAGTTACTAGGATTAGCAAGTTTGGTGTGGAGAATCCCTTATATTCTATGTTTGCATTAATGTAAAATTATTTAATTGGCAATTTTACACTTGCATGCTCTTAGTTGTTTTATTTGAACAGACATGGTTTTTTTTTTCCACTATTAGCTATGAAGCTGAAAATTGTTTTTTTGTCAATTATTTTTTATTTTTTTCCTGTAGTCTTAGGAGTCACTTGTTTTCCAAAACCTTAGGTTGGTTTTGTGAGACTTCGAGGCAGGAGAATTGACAGCTATTCTTTTCTGAAAAAGAGTGAGTTAACACTTAGTGATAGTTGTGGCGATGGGGCTTCAATCATGCTGTTGCATAGTTTTTTATGTTAAGCTACTTATTTTATGTCAATATTTATTGAGGAAACATAATTTTGTTTTTTTGATACACCATTTTTTGGTCAATTGTTTGAAACAAACATTCTCAATTTACCTACTTCATTAAAATAAATTATTCTTGAAAAATTTACTTATTTATAAATGTACTTAAACTAAAAAAAAACATTGAACACCAAAAATTTACCAGTTAATACACTAATAATAATAACGACACCAATTTTTCTCTTCTTCACTTGCTATCATGGATAAAAGAGACACATAACTTATTGAATGGGGATGGTACTCATAACAACTGCAAGTCACTTTGTTTATTTCCTTCTCCTTTCTTTTTAGAGGTTAAATACGATTCTTTAATAATACATGGTTTTTGTAAACATTTATAACATTACATTTTCTATTTCTACATAATTGTTTTATGGAGTTTATGGTTTGCTTCTTTCAGCTTGGATATACATAAATGAAAAACATTCACTGTTCATACTCATAATGTTCATGTACTGGGCTTAAATATTTGGGTTCACTATTTCTTCGAAAATGTAAGAGAAACTGTCAAAGTACAGTGGTGATTTAGCTTGCTTTATTCATTTCATGTGAATATTTTGCTAACCTGATCTAAGTAACTAATAACTGATAATAATAAATAATTTATTATTTAGGCAACATAAATTGCTGTTATTATATTATTTATATATGGGTATTTTGTAATTTAACAATCATTAATAACCATGTACTAAATTCTTTGCATTACTAACTATTAATACTTGCCTACTCAGTCGATGGCAGTAGTTTTGTTGAGTTATAGAACAATAAAACATTAAATTTTAACAATGTACTAAAGTAGCATTGACAAGTGATAGTATTATTGGTGAACCTAGGTAGATAGTGTATTGATATGCGTTTTAATCCTCAGCAAAGCTACACCATGTCCGCCGAGACTCCGCTGCAGTCCTCGGACGTGCTGCACACACCGGCCTACCTCTCCTGGAGGAAGCTGCAGCTCAGCCGAGCCAAGCTGAAGGCCTCCAGCAAGACCTCTGCTCTGCTATCAGGGTTTGCTATGGTACAACAATATTTTTTTTAGCTGTTTTAAAATATATTTTATTTTTATTTTATTTTATTTATTTGGGAAACATACAATTGTACTTGTATATAACACTTACACATAGACATATATAAATAGCACACAAATCAGTGAAGTTTCCACAGTTAAAAGAACACATTGAACTGAACTGAGCAACAATTAAACGAATGAAAATTTGGAAAAACAAAAAACAAAGAACAGACAAGGAATTAACATGAAGACAATAATAATATTCCTTAAACTCCTTGATGGTCTGGAGCCAAAACCCATCTTTGTAACGAAAACATGATTTTAAATGTTTACCCTGCAGTGAGACATTAATAGTCTGATACTTTTTTTTCTTTGATTATTAAGTTTGGGCGCGCCTTGTAAGTTGGAGCTCACATTTTACGAATAAAGAAAACGACGCGGCGATTCTCTTATATGAATAATGCATTGTTTTTTATCATTACCGTTAAGGAAATTCACCAAACTAATAAGAAGGCCACTATTACAAATTGTCATTCCCTTTCGTTGGGCTGAGTGTAGTTGTTAATTGAACATTGTTAAGCATTAATAGGTTGTTTGGTAGACGAGCTCCTTATACATGTTGATTGGATTGCTGATATAATTATTTGCAGCATACCAAAATGAAACATACATTATAACACTATCCTTCATATCATTCATCATCATCCTAGCGCCTCTCCCAGTTGCATCCTCGGCCATTGCTTGGGAGCCCAGGGTACACTTCGACTATGATCCTGTATTGACTAGTCTGGCTATTAAAATGGAGCGACTGCCGTCTGACCTCCGCAAACCTCTAAAAGAAAAACCAGACTATTTGGATAGCTTGGAATCATCATTTGTATCTGTCAATCTAGTGATGAATCATTATATTGCTTGCAATGTCCTAACCAAAGTAACAAAACCATCACAAAGAGAAAGTGTTTCCGCGGGATTAAACTCACGACCTCCGCGGTTTTTGAGCACCGCTCTAAACACCACGGAGGCAGTAAAGCATCCTTCATATCATTGACAAAAATGTAATTGTCAACAGGTTGCTATGGTTGAGGTACAGCTAAACCCTCCGAACCAGACGGCGGTGCCCACACAGATGCTGGTGGCCTTCACAGTGTGCACGACGCTGCTCGTGGCGGTGCACATGCTCGCGCTCATGATCAGCACCTGCATCCTGCCCAACATCGAGGCAGTGTGCAACCTCCACAGCGTCTCGCTGGTCCACGAGTCACCGCACGAACGACTGCACTGGTACATCGAGATAGCCTGGGCATTCTCCACTCTCCTCGGCCTGATACTGTTCCTTGTAGAAATAGCCATTCTGTGCTGGGTCAAGTTCTACGATTTAAGCGCTACGGCCGCGTGGTCCGCCTGTGTCGTCCTCATACCGGTCATGATAGTCTTCCTAGCCTTTGCTATACATTTCTACATGTCCCTCGCGACACATAAGTATGAAGTCACTGTCACAGGGATCAAAGAATTAGAACTTCTCAAAGAACAGATAGAAATGGGCGACAGTGAAGCCCAAACGAAAAATTACAGCATGAAAGACCAAGCCCGAATTGTGTGATCACCGTTTCAGTTATAAATGCCCTTTTGGAATGTTATTTTGTATAGAAATTGTTATAAATTATAGGTTAATTTACTGTTTGGCCATATTCCTATTGTGGCTGTTCCTATGTAAGGTACATAAAAGCATTATGAGTATGGTTCATGAATCATGATTCCCAAACAATCATAATGTACTTAGATTTTAAGAATGTACTTATGAAAATATGAATCTTATTTGAAGGTTCAATCCTTAATTCATCACGTGGATAGTTTTATGTTATTATCATACCAAATGTTTAATCCTTAATGACAAACATATCGACTTGCATATTTTATTTTGTGTGTACATGACAGACATCGAATCTCAGAAGATAACGTAATGTGGAGAAACAGATTCAGTCAATATTTCGAAATATTTATTTTTGTTTGTATTGTATAGTTAATTATTAATGGCTCAATATTACTTCCAATTATGATTTCACAAGTTGTGGTGAACGTTTTAACACCAGTGAGTAAATAACGATACTTTGTACTACTTATTGGTTTATAAATATGAATTATTATCCACTTAGTTTATTTCTTTAAAAGTTTAGAAAGACTTTTAACTAGCTAAATTTTTAGTAATTACAGGGTTCATAGCTGTCGATTTATTTTATTAATTAATTATGGCTTAAGATGTTCAGATACCTAAATATGTATTTTATTAATTCAATTAAAAAAGTTATACTTGGAGATATATGTAACAATTCATTATACAGTGAGAGAATCTGGAAACCTTACTTAGAAAAATAACAACAAAATTGATAAAGTAAAAAAGGTTGTAACTTAAGCATAGTTGAAGCTGGCATTGTTGATGCAAATTAACTTGGTGATAAAAACGACCCATTATCATGAGCTTCCGTGCGTAGGTTCAAAACGTGATTACCCACTGTTAAACTAGCTAGACCAATTTGAACTCTATATTTAACGCATTAAGGATCCATAATAACACAATGGTTACCTTCAAATGGTGTGCGTGAAGTAATGTTGACTTTTGATAAAGCGTATTATTGTTGATGTTCTATTATGTTATGGATTAATTTGACTACATTGGCCGCGAAGACGGCTTATCCTAGTTTTTTTAATCCGTATTAGACCATCTAAATACTCGGACATATTTATTTGCCCGAAATTACATCATAAGCAATTATTACCTTTATAATGTCCTATTAAGTGATCCTGTAATAATATCTACAGAGTATATTTAAATTGAATGAAAAGAGGAGAACAAATAAACTGTTATTGAATCCATGACGAGCTAACTAGGATTCTCTGTGGGAACTAAAACTGTAACATGCTAATACATATAGGTAATCTATTTACATAATGAGTACGACGCAACCTTGAAGTAATATCGATAGTTTTACCTTGTTTTCTTAGTAATTAGGAGACAGATAGACAGAGATAAAAGTAAAGATGATTGAATAAACAGTTGTTGTTTTGAAGCTAAGTTCGGAACATGAGTACCTACTTATCTACAGTCTTTTTGCCAAAACTAATTGGAATTTTCGTCATCGTTAAATTTTATTAATGTAAATATTGATAGGTATCATGGATATTAACTTATGATCAACAACACTGCACCATACTGTAGAAATATTATATCTTGCTATAAAAAAAATACTTTTACTCTTTTTCCTGAACATACATTTAGTTCTAACATACATTTAGTTCTAACATACAAGGTAGGACAGTTGGCCTCGAATTCGCCTCACTAATTTTACCAATGTCGCCTCTTGTTCGGTATTATTACTGTAATGAATCAATTTATATGTCAAAATGCTAAGGGTCGTTTGTTATACCTGTGTTATGTTGTTCATTGAACGAGCAGCTACTATTGCAGATTTTGTTTTGTTTTTAAGTTATAAATGTTGACCATATTTTGCGAGATTTATAATTTCCGTGTACATATTTAGGTAGTTGAATCTTTATAACAATACTTTATACAAAGGTAAATAGCCAAAACTTTGCAGGGATGTGATGTCGCCATTTTTTATTCATTTATGTCATAAGTTTTTTCTGGTATCGAATTTTGTAACGAGTATTTGATTAATTAAACATTAGAGTGCCTTTCTTTATTTATCTTTAGGCCTCATGTTAGAATAGACCCCGCGTTAATCTTCGTTTCGTTCGATTAAATTATTATCTATCTTTTCTATACTAAAAAACTGTATTATTTTTCGAAACCACTCTCAGTAAGTCAGTTTTCAGCCTCTCTAAGTCATTATAAAATGGGCACTGGGTATAAATTCCTTGTTGATATTATTTACTAAGATCATTTTCTGTCACTACTTCCTGGCAAATATCTTTTTCTGACCAGGATTTAATAAACTCTGAATTGAAAACTGACTTACTCCCAACAAATGTACATATTATATTGTTCAAAAAGTACCTTTGTAATTAACGCAAGCAATAATCGATATTGACTGTACGAGTATGTTACTTAAATCAATATTAAATAAAGTACTCTGTGATATATTAACTGACATGTAATAAATCGATTTAATTATTTAGTGTTAAGACATATTTCATAATGGTATCTAGAGTATCTACATACATTTTGATATATCTCTTTGTATTATATGAGTAGATACCTATAATTATTATAATGTCGATTGTATACAGATTTGTTTTGTTTATTTTAAATTTAATACATTTGATCAATACAGTATTTTAGTTTTTTGTCTATATCCCCTATTTTTTGTTGCAGCCAAAACTTGCTTTCTTCTAATATTTTTCTGGAATCTTCCAAAGTTTCCTAAGGAAAAATAAGTACATAGTATTATTTGTTATTGCTTATACTAAAGTTCCATAATCCAAACTGACAGATTCTGTAAACAAGGTGAGTTATGCACGTTGCATTACATAGGTATCACCTATCACGCACGAACGCACGATCGACGTATCGTTTACATTCAGAGTTTAAAGTTAGCAACCAAGGCCGAAATCGGCCGAGATGTGGTTAAAGATATTTATTTTCTCTAAAAGAGAGATGGCATCATCATCACATCAGCCTATAACTACTGGATTCTGTGCCTTATCCCAACTAATATTATAAATGCGAAAGTAACTCTGTCTGTCTGTCTGTCTGTCTGTCTGTCTGTCTGTCTGTTACGCTTTCCCGCTTAAACCTCGCAACCGATTTTGATGAAATTTGGTACAGACAATCTTTAGACCCTGAGACAGAACATAGGCTACTTTTTGACCCATTCCAACCCCCCACTTCCCCGAAATGAGGGGGTGGAAGTTTGTATGGAAAATCTAAACTACTTGAGTTAGACGCTTGAAATTTGGCATGCAGGTCCCTTAGTAAACTTGATGCTTAGTTGCAAAAGGATATTGCGAAATTCCCACGGGAACGGGAGTTAGCGGGAAAAAACATTCGTATTATGAAAACCGACATCCACGCGGACGAAGTCGCGGGCGGCCGCTAGTCTATAATAATCCCAACTAATATTATAAATGCGAAAGTAACTCTGTCTGTCTGTCTGTCTGTCTGTCTGTCTGTCTGTCTGTCTGTTACGCTTTCCCGCTTAAACCTCGCAACCGATTTTGATGAAATTTGGTACAGACAATCTTTAGACCCTGAGACAGAACATAGGCTACGTTTTGACCCATTCCAACCCCCCACTTCCCCGAAAGGAGGGGGTGGAAGTTTGTATGGAAAATCTAAACTACTTAAGTTAGACGCTTGAAAGGCATGCATGTCCCTTAGTAAACTTGATGCTTAGTTGCAAAAGGATATTGCAAAATTCCCACGGGAACGGGAGTTAGCGGGAAAAAACATTCGTATAATGAAAACCGACATCCACGCGGACGAAGTCGCGGGCGGCCGCTAGTAATTATAATAAAGTGAAGATTCTGTTTTTTTAACGCGCTAATCTCAGCGACTAGGTAGTGTTTCGAATTAAAAAAAAACTTTTTGGAATTCTTTCAGCTATACTATAACACTATGTGTGCGGAAACCGAAATCTCGCTAGTATCTCATAATTACGCTGCTGCTCATAAAACTTCATCATCAAGTAAAAAATAAAACGAATGAAAGCCATCTTACTGTCGGTTTTGGAATACGACAAAATTAAGGCAGAGTAGGTACAGTCAACATAAGAATTTTACTGGCAGTTTTGGGGTTCGACAAAATTCAAGTAAAGTGCAGGCAACAAAATCGTCTTACTTGCACGGGGTTGGATAAAATTAATACAAACTAAACCTAGGTACAGACAACAAAATCATCTAACCGGCGGTATCGGATACGGCGTCGGCATATCGCAGTGCTGCCGTATGATGATGTCGGACATCTTGGACTTGACGCAGACGCCGCGCACCCAGCAGCCCTCCTGCAGCTGACCCGTGTGCATGTGGTAGAACCGGCCTAGTCCGTGCTTGATGTCGCCCTCCCAGTTGCCTTCGTAGCGGTTGCCGTTCTCTGATTTCGTAAATAACAGTAATTTGCTATAGAAGAGTAGGTCAGGTGTGATAGATAGGTAAACCAACAGGAGGGTCACCTGATGGTAAGCGATCACTGCTGCCCATGGACATCAACAACCGTACACGGGTCGGAGATGCGCCGGAAAGGCAGGCAGCCTTGAAAATCCCCATACCCTCCCAAACTGAGCTCTGGCGACCTTAATCTCCAGCAGAAACATAGCACAACAATTACGACAGTGAAGTGCTTATTCACTGTGGTCTTTTGTAAGGTGATGGTACTCCCCCAGACGAGCACCTCATTCGTGTGGTAGTTCCACAAAGCTCTTCTTAATAAAAATACGTACGATATACACAAAACCCAGATTCATCTGTTCTGTGAGTATATGATGAAACCCCTGTTGGTAAATGCAACGCTAAGGATTAAAAAAATTGCATACCTAAGTAGGCACCTACCGCCAGTGTCCTCACTTTTACGACGAGACATAACAAGAACAGTAAATTCAGATAACAGCATATCAACGGAAAAACGCATTAGAATTTGTAGCATGCTTAAGTTATGGATATTAAGAGCTATTTTTGAACTGCAAGGGGGATTTGCCATAAAGTGAAGGTTTATTGCGAAAATTCCTCTCATGAATTTTCTCGACCGTTTTAACAGACAACACTAAAATAATTGATAACACGTTCAACATTTACTTAACTCACCTTGTAAAAACATACCGAGCCCATCTTTCTTATTCTCATCCCAGTACCCAACATACATGGTACCATTGGCGTACCACATTTTGCCGTAACCGTGCCGCTTGCCCCTCTTCCAGTACCCGAAGTACACATCTCCGTTGTCGTGGTACCACCAGCCCACGCCTTCGGGTTTGCCTCGAACCCACTCGCCTCGGTATGTGAGGTTGAAAGTTCCGTTGGGTAGTTTGTAACTTAGTGTGCCAAACCCATGTCTAACAGGGAAATAATGAAATTATCTTCTTATTAAGCAATTAAAAAAATTAAATAGGTAAGTAACTATTGCCAGATATAAAACTTGACTTAAGACCCAACACTGGATCTAAATAATTGTCGTCAACGAGACAGAAAAACATTTTATACCTTACAAACTAGGAAAATACCTACCTGCACAAAATAAAAATGCATATGCAAAAAAAATACCTGTTTAGAATACGACCAGTAAAACAATTTAAAACCTTACTAAAGAACTGATACAGATATCTGAGAATATTACTTACCTAAAACCTTTGTACCAATCACCTTCGTATAATCTCCCTCCAATAGTCATAAAAAGTCCTTTACCTGGGAAAAGAATGCTTAAGCATACACACGTTTCTTGGCTACAGATAAAATGAATTTATTCAAATCATGGTATTCAAGATAGACATTTTAATTTATTTTTACTCAAGGCCGGTTAAATTAGATTTTACACAAAATACACATACTTTTATACCTTCTTTTAAATCTTTCTTCCATTCGCCTACATATCTATCAAATCTCGAAGTAAATATTGAATGATGTAAACCATTCTTAACAGATTTTTTCTCCGCTTCTATTGGGAGTGGTGTAAAATTCCTAGGTTTTCTATAAAACGGCATAATTTAAATAATAGTAAATGCAACATAAAATTAATTTTAGCAACCATGACTTTGTTATGACTTTTTGTTTCCAATTAAATTGTTGTTATTCTATTGAGTCATTTCGAAATTATAAAAAAGTTTCACTTTTAACTGCCATAGCATTATGGTTCAACACCATTCAACAGCTTGATTGAAACTGATTTTATCAGTCGGCTTGCTCATAGAGCATTGTTATTTTTCGGAACAATACGGAGTACTGCTTGATATGGCAGCCATGGATCCACAGACATTTCTACCAAGTCTAAGAACACCGGTCATCTAGTCTTATAATCATGTCTCTATCTAAAAACATTTCTTCCAGTTAAAATAAGGAATCACTCAGGGTGAGGCTCCACCAAAGCTTAAATGTGTGCTGTGTCGTCAGTAGCCAATAGGATTTCAAGCTGTGATTGATCACGTGTTAAGGCCAAATTCCAATGTGCTTACGTTACGACACATCCCCGCTCCACAGCACACATCTTAGCTTTGGTGGAGTCGCACACTCAAAGTTCTCATAAATTAAACAACAATGTACTTACTGTATCTATATATTAACAATATAACAAACTATTCCTATTTATTTCACGCGTTCCCATGTGCCTTCTGCAGGCCTCTGCTCAACTCAATCAGCTGATTGTAGTGCTCCCTGAAGCCCTGGAGAGCTAGCTCATGCTGGCTCTTCATTGAGGAGTTGGAGACGATGTACTTTTCAATGCACTCTACGCATTTGTTGTCCAGCTGGATGTCTTCTTCGGTGAGACGCTCGGGTTTGGATAGCTGAATCGGCGTGGTTAGAATCTGAAGTAGGAAAAGTAGGGTTAACAAATATGTATGTACCAACACGCTTATTGTACCTATGACGATAAAGTAAAGTTGTAAATTTGACATTAAAAATGATTTTGACGACCCGCTTGGCGTAATGGTCAACATGTTGCCTATTACGCAAGAGGTCGCGGGTTCGATCCCCGCACAGGACAAACATTTGTGTGCATGAACATGTCTGTTTGTCCTGGTCTGGGTGTTATATTAATCTATTTAAGTATATTTGTAATACCACTGTTGATTCTGATGTCTGTAACACAAGTGCTTAAGCTACTTAACACGGGGTCAGATCAATGTATGTGATGTTGTGAAATATTTATTTATTTATTTATAAACTCGCATGCGATGTTCTTGCAAAGCGAAACTCGCATGAAAAAATTCTTGAATGAAGTGCATTTAAAATGAGGTTCTAAGACTGAAAGTATCATCATCAAAATAAAGAGGTCTTTTTAATTGAACCACCACTGATTACCTACTGTAAATCATAAATATAATAATAGAAATGTTTGTGCCTAATACTTCTAAGGTACCAATTTTTGGTACCTTAGAATGCTTCATTACCATTGGCATGATGACTTACTGAACCAATCTATATGACGTTTTGAATATGTAGACTTTTTCAACGATTATTATGTTGACAACAATATGGTAACTTTGTCTGTACCGTTATTGCTGACTACTTGGTTTTGTCATTGATATACAAAAACCCAAGATGCACAGTCTGGAACAAAGGTAACAGTCAATTCTGTCACCAAAAACTTGGCAAATCTATGTATCAAACTATGAACATTATTATTGACAAATTAAACATTATGCAGATTAGTAAAGATTGTTTTCACAAGGGAGTGTCCAAAATTACGATGACGTGGTTGACGCAAGACTGTTTGAAATAAGAGTTGCACACTGCACTTATTTTTTGGGGACGTTCTTGAGACGCTGATTGTGTATCTTGGGTTTTTGTATATCAAAGGGTTTTGTCTCTTTATTTAAGTACCCTGAGTGTCACTATTTATCAGACGCTGCCTGTACTAACCTGCTGAGCAAGCACAGTGGCAGTCTCCCCGTCCACCACGTCTGCCCGGAGCGCGTGTCGCAGCGCGGCGAGCAGCACGGCCTCGCGCGGCGCGGCGGCCTGCAGCAGCTCCAGCAGCAGGCTGTCACCCGCCCCGTGCCACGTCAGGTAGAACGCCAGCGGACCGAAATGCATGCACTAACCTGCTGAGCAAGTGCTGTAGCTGTCTCCCCGTCCACCACGTCAGCCCTGAGGCTCTGTATCTACTAACCTATTGTGCCAGCGCAGTGACTGTCCCCGTCCACAAACAACATCAGCCCGCATGCTGTGCCTCTATTGACCTGCGAGCAAGCACAGTGGCTGCGTCCCCGTCCACAAACAACATCAGCCCTGAGGCTGTGTATCAACTAACCAGTTGTACCAGCGCAGTCCCTCTCTCTCCGTCCTCAAGATCAGCTCGCAGGCTGTGTCTCTACTGACCTGTTGAGCAAGCGTAGTGGCTGCCTCCCCGTCCACCACGTCAGCCCTGAGCGCGTGTCTGAGCGCGGCGAGCAGCACGGCCTCGCGCGGCGCGGCGGCCTGCAGCAGCTCCAGCAGCAGGCTGTCACCCGCCCCGTGCCATGTCAGGTAGAACGCCATTGGACCGAAGTGACGGGTAGACCTGGGTAGTAGAAGGGAGATGGTAGTATCCATGACTCGAGTACAAAGGCCAATGTTCACCTCTTCATCTCACAACACTCCAAGGGGGATTCAAACCTGCATCCCTTGCTTTTATAGCCAGCTTTTATGGGCATTGCTTTGTTGGTTTTATAGCAACAGGCCCATTACCTGATAGTTTTTGAAGTCATTGAAGAGTTAAATCATTATCATGGAATTAAAAATAAACACCAAAGAGAGAAATTATTAAATCTCTCTCTTTGGTGTTTATTTTTAGAACTTGAGAACTTTCATATCTAAATAAGAAAATTCTCGAAGTCTAACAAGGAAAATGTTTTAGGGCAGCTGAAGTTGTATGTAAGTAGTAAACACTATGACTTTTAATTTATATAACATTTTCCTGATCATAATATTATGTTTACAAAGTATATGATTTCTTTACCTGAGCAGATCATAGCTTTTAGAAATATCAATGTGTTGGTATGTTGTGCTCGTGATTCTCTGGTAGGACGGTTCATCTGGCTCGTACTGGACGCACGCTCTATCCAGCACAAACTCATATTCCTGCCTGTCTAGGAGACTGTTGAACTTTTCTTCATCAGTGAACATCAGGGGCTCTCTGAGTTTGCGCCCAAGTAAAGGGAAGTATGTCTGGAAAGCACCAAAAGATTTTCATAAAATTTTTATGTTATTTCTCTATTGCACACATTGTACATTAAAAAAATACAGGAAGACATGCATGTAATATTAACAATACAGATAACAAGATCATTATATCTCTAGTTCTAGTATTTATATAACAACTTGAACAGTTTGTTAAATTTCGTTTGGTGTAGTTATAATAATGTTAGATTTAATACAGAATTCTGTAACACAGTATTCTGTATTCAGTCAAACATTACAATAATTTGCAAAATTAAAACAAAATCATTATTTACCTGGTTTAATCTCTTTCTAACATCATGATCACAATGACGTAGAGTGCCATCAGGGTCTCTGAAAAAGGGTTATAAAAGATTAATTTGTGATGCTGTTAATTATTTAAACCATAATTACTTTTAGGATTTATTGTTTAAAAAAGGAGGTAGCATGCAAAAGGATGTTAGTTATACAATTTTAATTTATATTTCTTGTTATTGGTGGTAGAAATTTATCAAATCAGACTGCGAAGCCTTAAAATGGAATATTATAATTTACCTTTCAACAATAAGTCTATGGGCATTGTCCACTCCAAATGTGATATCAGTGAATAAGTATTTTGCTGTGTCATATCCCATTAGTGCTGGGTCTTTTGAAAGGACATTGTCAATAGGAGTTTGCACCTGAAATACAATATTAAAATAATTTATTATTTATATAACAAATGACCTTCACAACAATATTTTTCTAATAAATGATTCCCAAGAGTGAACATTTTCATTTTCATTACAGTTAAAGCATATTTTTGTTAAGTTGACACTATCCAGAATATGTTGACAGACTTTACAATAGCTTGGGATTGTTTTCCATATTAATAAAAAAAATTAACAGCACAAACCTTGACGACAGGGGGCATTTGCAGCAAAATATCAGCTTTTTGATGTGCTTTAGCTATTTCAGCTTCTAATTCTTCATTGGTCAAGAACTTATATGTTGGTGTTCGAAGTACAGTGAGTCCACTGTTAGTCCTCTTGCGGAATACTTTACTGAAGTCCGGTCGAGTGAGGCGCTTCAGCAAAACTTGGACGTTAGATGAAAAAAACTTTGGAGCAGGATCTTCTGGGCCATCTGGAAATTGTATCTTATTTGAACATATTCTTTAAAGCTGTGACTAGGTCAGTTTAAAAATTGTTCTTCTGTAGTGAATACAACAGTAAACACCGAAAAATGTAACCCCAAAATGTTAAAGGTCTTACCGTATAAAGATGGCACTATACTTAGATTCCTGTATGAGACAGAGATGAGTTGAGAATCATTGCTTCGTGAAATTAATATTTTTATGTTTTGCCGTGCAATTTTATTTAATAAAGACATTTTAATTCAACAATGAAATAACCTAAAAGACAAAGTTTTTTAATTTATTCCATTAGAAATTCTACCAAAAACTACCATAAATATGTCAAAAAAGTTGTCAACTTGTTTTTTTTTAATTTAATCTACCATAGATCACAGAACTATGTTTTATTATTCTGTGGACTAAACCTTCCTTTGGCCAAAAACAAACTAATTATGGCTATCATTTTATTTAATAGATCAGAAAAAGTAAAAAATGATTTGTCACTTTTGTACATGTCAAAATAATCGTGGCGGCCGAATATTTCTTACTTGTAATTTCTAGTAAAATAAGTAATTATTTGGCTGAATTTCTAATTAGAAATTGTGTTTAATGTTGTTTCTTTGCTATCATGTCCAAAAGGAAGGCTGGAGTCAATGATATCATTTATGAATTAGACAATGACGATATCGAAATCAGCAGCGAGGATGAAGCTAAAGAAGCCAAAATTAACCGTGTAGAGACTAAACCCTCCGAGACCAACTTATTACCGGAACATAATGACGAAGAAAACGCTTCCGTAGTAATTTCTGACGACGCAACTGTAGAAAATATTCTAGAAAACATTTCGGAAACAAACAATGATAATGGAGGGAAAACTGCGCTCGAGACAACTGACAATAACATAAATTATAGTCAAGTGAATGTTATTTCTGTTAGCCCAAAAGCTGATGAGACTGAGAGTGAAGTAGATAGCAATAAGAAATTAGACATGGATGGTTCTAAGACAACCATTTATAATGAGGATATTATTATTGATTCTCCCGCTTCCAACAGTGACTTGGGTGTTGTTGGATGTGAGAACAGAATTCCCTTAGTGACGGTAAGGTTCAGAGATAGGAAACTGGCATCCACATATAAGAATAAATTGAAAGCTTTCATGCTAAGTCTGATAAAGTTACATGAGAAGGAAAGCCCAAATGTGGATAGTGAAACAGACCTAGAGCTTGATATTTGGCCGGAGGACTTAAATGATGAAGATAGTTTTGAAGAGAAGTCCGAGGCAAACCAGGACAATTTATTCTTTATTGACACTGACCCTTGCTCAAATAACCAACATGAGGTACCTAGATATCGTAATGTAAGTATGCGAGTTTATTTATGTTTTTAAAAATAATACTCTTATTTGTTACTTTGATAACTCAACTCAGGATGTAATAAAATATTGTTTTATGTATCACGTAAAATATGTATGTGCCCTGTTTTTGTTAACTTGATAGATTAGGTATTTATAGTCAATAAAATAAAGCTAGTAATAAAGTAAGAGTTTGTTTAATTTAAATCAATCCAGTAGTTCCGAAGATAAGCGCTATCTCAGGAAGTACTCGATTGATTTGAAAAATATTTTTGTATTGGACACTCCATTTGATGAAGAAGGCTTTAAGCTATAATTTAACACTACGTGTGCTGAAACTGAAAGCGACACAGATGGAGACGCGGGGGGCCGCTAGTTTACCAAGATTACCAAGTTATAAAAAATATTTTTTAATTTGTTTTGAATACACAGGTTTCAACAATAATATCCAACCATGAAGACAAGGAGCCATCTCCACCTCCTGTGCTGCGCCGTGGTCCCACTTGCTTTAACTGCGATGGAGCACATCCCCTGAGGGACTGTACCCTACCAAAGAATGGGGCTAGGATTGCAGAGAAGAGGAAACAAATGGTGCCTAGGGTTGGGTATGTAACTAGATATTTAGATATTCTATAAGGGTTGTTTGAAATGAACTAATTATTGATTCTTTTAGCAATATTAATGAATTGTCTTCTATAGCCTTCCCCATCATTTTCACTATATCATTTAAACTAAATATGATAATTATTCAACATTTCAGGCGTTACCATGTTGAAGATGAACAGAAATATGGTCACCTAATACCTGGCCGGATATCGGGACAGCTTCGGCATGCTCTAGGTCTCAAGAGACATGAGATTCCTCGCCACATATACAGAATGAGGCTATTAGGATACCCCCCTGGTTGGTTAGAAGAAGCTAGGATATCACATTCTGGCATAACAATGTTTGATTCAACTGTAAGTATTTAAAATTCTACTGATTACATCCAGAGCAGTACATTTTTAGTCTGTTTTTCTTACTTGCCCTATTTGGTGAACAATATTCATCATACTCTTTATTACGATAACAATTATCATGTAAAACTAACTATTCACTACACATTAATTATGTGAAACGTGAAATAATTATTATCAAAGACAGTTTGATTTTGTTAGAGGCAATATTAGTTTAAAATGTTATTTTGAAGACTATCAAAAACTGTATACTTCCCTATCTGTGTCCTTACTAATGCAAGTTGTAAAACAGGGTGTAATTAGGATTTTTTTATTTTTTCTAGGGTGCTGCTATTTTAGATCCGGAAGAAGAAGAGGGAGAAGTGTGTGAACCAGGGTCAAAAGACAAGTTTGATATCAAAAAGATTCTTGACTTTCCTGGTTTTAATGTTCCAGCTAGCTCACGGTACAAAGAGGTGAGGAATGAAGGTGTCTTGTGATTTGCATTATTTATTGTATGAATTACAACATATTTATTATTATACCTTCTTTATCTTGGCCTTGAATGCAGTAAGACACTCGCTGAAATATAGGGTCATTAACTAATAGTCCAAGATCCCGGTGCCCCCAGACGTTACTTATTTTCTCATAAGAAATATAAATGGGATAAAGTAGTGTTAGTACGTACTTTGAGTGTGTGCATACCTGTTACCTTGGGTCGACGGCCAATTCATAGGTACCAGGTGCTAAAGGTAGATAAATACAGTACTGATTTTTCTTAAATTCTCAGTGCTGATTTTTACATATGTTTTAGATATTGTTGTTAAAAATTAATAATCATTATTGCCAGACACTTTCCATCGGCGCTTACCCTTACCAGACGCTTTAAAACTTCAAAAAAAAAAAAAACATATTCTTACTTATAATCTCACTCTTGATTTTTATGTATGATACTTGGGGAACTATTTGAACACCCCTGGTCAGCAGCCAGACCAATTGGAGGGGTCAAACATCCCCCCAGACACACGTAAAGTGTCGCTATGTGTATTGGTCCAGTAATTTTAGCAATTTTGATCCACGATCTGCGGAATAATTCCTAGTGAGCTGAATTTTTGTATACACCTTTATTATGATAAGCTTTATATATTATAGATATTGTAATGATAATGTGAAAAATCGACATTGATATCGTGCCGGCTAAAAAAGTTATAGGGGTCCAAACGACACTAGACATAGCATATCTATATCATTACTAGCGGCCCGGTACGTGTTTCGCTACGTATAAAGTGAAGCGACCGATTTTGTTCAAACTTCACATAAACTATCTACTAAATAGTCTTAACAAACCCTGAAAATTTGGTTTGGATCGGTGAGCCCGTTCTTGAGTTATAAAGTGACAAAAAAATTGCCACTTAGTTTTTTATTGTTGATATTCCTATTTTCCTGACTGTACTAGTATTACAAGTGCTTTATATTTCTATATGTAGAACATCATACTAACAAAAAACACACAAACAAAAAAGGGAAAAAAACAAACAATAGGGTTTATGCCTTGGTATGTGGAGTACGGTATACAATACCATATCTGAGTGCATTCTAGTCTCTATTTCAAAAACGGTTATTTCTACAGAAAAATGCAAGAGACCTTTTTTGTAGACAATTTTACGACAAACAACTTTTATGAAACCATTATTTACCTCTAAGCAATAGATCGCGAGATATTTGCGAAAAATTTATTTTCTTGACGTTTGGACCCCTATAACTTTTTTAGCCGGCACGATATCAATGTCGATTTTTCACATTATCATTACAATCTATACTTATAATAAATCTGTAGAAAGGTCAATTCTGTACATTTAATATATTTTCAAAATAACTATCAGGGGGTGATTAGTGATCGATACTGATGCCAAAAATGCAATCAGTAAAATTTTTGTCTGTCTGTCTGTCTGTCTGTCTGTCTGTCTGTATGTTCCTTATAGAAACAAAAACTACTGGACGGATTTTGACGAAACTTTGTACAATTATTCTTTATACTCCTGGGCATATTATAGGATACTTTTTATCACGCTGCAATAAATAGGAGCAGAGTAGTGAAGGGAAATATTGGGAAAACGGGAGAATTTACTCCATTTTTTAAGCTTCTGTTGCGTGTGCAGCTTTAATGGTTAAAGTTACATAAAAATCATGTACGACGGAAATATTCTTCATAAAATTGCCTAAAAAATATCCCTTAACAGCATATGTCTATCTTTCATGGTTGACTCACAATAACACGTGTAACATCCTGATCCAGATTGCTTTGAACGCGCTAATCTCAGTAACAACTGGTTCGAATTGACAAAATCTTTTGTATTGGATAGTCCACTTACTATTTGTCGAGGAAGGCTTTAAGCTATCTATAGTAACACTGTGTACGGAAACGAAACCCATGCGGACGGAGTCGCTGGCGGCCGCTAGTATCATAATAAAGGTGTACACAAAAATTCAGCTCACTAGGAATTATTCCGCAGATCGTGGATCAAAATTGCTAAAATTACTGGACTAATACACATAGCGACACTTTACGTGTGTCTGGGGGGATGTTTGGCCCCTCCAATTGCTCTGGCTGCTGACCAGGGGTGTTCAAATAGTTCCCCAAGTATCATACATAAAAATCAAGAGTGAGATTATAACTAAGAATATGTTATTTTTTTTTGAAGTTTTAAAGCGTCTGGTAAGGGTAAGCGCCGATGGAAAGTGTCTGGCAATAATGATTATTAATTTTTAACAACAATATCTAAAACATATGTAAAAATCAGCACTGAGAATTTAAGAAAAATCAGTACTGTATTTATCTACCTTTAGCACCTGGTACCTATGAATTGGCCGTCGACCCAAGGTAGCAGGTATGCACACACTCAAAGTACGTACTAACACTACTTTATCCCATTTATATTTCTTATGAGAAAATAAGTAACGTCTGGGGGCACCGGGATCTTACTCTATAACTCTAATAGTTCAAGAGATATTTTTATGTGGGGGACAAATGAATAAGTCATTCAGCTGATGTTAAGATGATCACCACTACCCATGGACCATGGACTACCTCTGGAAACCTTACTAACCTTACATCAGCCTAGTCTCATCATACATATATTATAAATGTAAAAGATTGTTTGATTGGATGTTTGTGCGTCAATCACGCTGAAACAACTTTTTCTGAACGGATTTTTTATAAAATTTGGTATACAGGCAGGGTATGGGCTGACTTAGGTGATAGGCTGCTTTTTATCCTGATAAAATGTTCTCATGGGATAAAACAGTCATCTTGTAATGCGGGCAAAGCTACGGGTAAAAAATAGAAATCGCTTTAGTCGGCTCGTACCAAATATGGTTGGGAAGGGAGAGGAATGTCATTGGTGAAGGTGATCGTTAGTATACTATAAAGAGGCCCCTTAAACCTACACGCTGGGTCGAAAGTCCCAGGCGCCGACTGACATTCCTCTCTGTTCCACGCGATGGACCCGGCACCCGCACGGAGAATCCATGGATAGCTAAGAAGTTCGTCTCTTATTTTCGTATTTCCAGGAGAGCCACCTCCTCGGCATGCCGCCCATGTCGGAGCAGGACAGCAAGATCGCGATGCTGCAGATGCTGGCGCCCAACGCGATGAAGGCCTACAAGCGCAAGAGGCTCACGCTGTTCCCCTCGGCCTCCGCCAACGCCTCCGCGCACGAGGTGGCTGAGATGGACTTGGACAGCGGGGATGGTTGGTTTAGTTCTATCTATACTAATATTATAAAGAGGAAAGGTTTGATTTTTTGTTTGTTTGTATGAATTGAATAGGCTCCGAAACTACTTGGCAGATTTGAAAAATTCTTTCACTGTTGGAAAGCTACATTCACCCAGAGTAACATAGGCTATATTTTATCCCGGTACGGGAAGTAGTTCCCCCGGGACGCGGGTGAAACCGCGTGACGGGCCGCTATATTAAATACTAGCGGCCGCCCGCGACTCCGTCCGCCTTGATTTCGATTTCCAATAGCCTAAAGCCTTCCTCGTCAAATAGACTATCCAACGCAAAAAGAATTTTTCAAATCGGTCCAGTAGTTCCTGAGATTAGCGCGTTCAAACAAACAAACAAACAAACATACAAACAAACTCTTCAGCTTTATATATTAGTATAGATACTTTAATATGAGATTAGTATTTCAAACTCATGTTATCTGTGTACATCTTTTGCGATTCCCAACTATTCATAAAAACTTTTTATTTGGCACTTGATAGAGAACAGAAAGAGTGAATTTTTCGGAGTTTTGATAGAGAACAGAAAGAGTGAATTTCGGTTGTGGAGTGAACGTTTGAAACGCGGTAATTTCTTGTCGGTTCTTTATTCAATTAATACTCGGTTTAGTGATAATTAAACATGAATCGCTAAACGGTGGCCAACCGGATAAGTGAAAGAACATTGGGTGATTTAAGAGAGCTTAGTAGAACTTCCACTCAAAAGAGCCGCTCGTATGGGGCTACTTGCTCTATTATATAGAAGTTTCTCTATTATTCTCAGGCTCCACCTCACAGAATACCATAATAAAGTAGCACTTCATATTTTTTTGTGCTATGTTTGCGCTGGTGAGTAAGGTCGCCTAAGCGCAGTTTGGCAAACAAAAATGCTACGATTTACAAACTTACAATAACTCCTTGCAGAAATAGCAGATTTCCCGTCGGTGCCCCCGCTGCCGGACGAGGCACCTCTACCACCGCCGCCGCCGCCACCGCCGGAGTCGCCCGAGCCGCCGCCGCCCGGCCTCAGCCCGGTCAAGTGTACCTCACCCGCCGAGCCTGCCCCGCCCCTGCCGGCCGACGTCCCGCCCGCACCCAGCGTCCCGGTCCCGCCCGACTCGCCGAACGTTCCCGCCCAGCGAGACAAGGTAGAGAGTGACTCGGCGGATGATGTCGAGGTCCTGGAGGTGATCCAAGTGGGGGACATCCCGGTCCCGGACGCGGTCGCGATTGTTATCGATGATGAGGGCGACGTAAGTAGCGAGCGGGTATTGTGTGTGTACTTGTATAGTGAACCGATGCGTGGTATAAATAAAACTACTTTGAAAAGAAAAAAATTAAGAGTTTGGTTAAAGTGCCACTATACAGTACACATGTATATACACATGCCTGTAGTTTGCTAAAACCTTTTTTTTAACTTCTTAAGTATATTTTTACACAGCAGTGCTTATTTTAAATATTTATTTATTTTATTTATATATTTAGGTTCACCAGCGTAATTTACACTAAAACAAAAAATTAAAGAAGAAAACTAGCTAAGTGCAACTACATTATTATTTATGTTCGAAAACCATGCAAAAATAATAAGAATGTAAAAATAAAAAGACATACTTGAGTAGACTAAATCCTATAATACTGAGGACGAATACCTCTTTAGTGGAATTCAAGCCATAACTTTAATTTTATAGGGCTTTAGCAGGGCATTCGACTCCTTAAATATTAATTTGTTGCTCTCCAAGATGGCCTACTATGGAATTGACATGAATACCATTAGATGGTTTCAAAGTTACCTGCTGGGCCGTCACCAATATGTGGAGCTGGTGGGTGCTGATGGCACCAAGATACGGTCTGCATCACGACTGGTCACCCGTGGGGTCCCTCAGGGTTCGGTATTGGGGCCCATCTTGTACGCTTTATATAGTGCTGATATTACAAGCAGCATCACCCACTGCCAACACCATCTATATGCAGATGATCTGCAGCTCTGTTGCTCTTTTGTGCCAGCTGAGTACAATAGTGCAGAAGAGAGGGTAAATGAAGACCTGGCCAAGATAACAGAGTGGTGTGCTAGAAATTGCCTAATAATTAACCCCAAGAAGTCAAAACTCCTGCTGATTGGCTCAAGGAAAAACCTTAGCAAACTTGCCAACACACCCCTAGAAGTTTATATAAATGGTGATAAAGTGGAAAAAGTTGAAAAGGCCAGAAACCTGGGAGTGGTCTTTGATGGTCACCTGAACTTCGAAGATCACATAGCGGAATGCTCACGCAACTGTTTCTACAGACTTAAGTTACTGTATAAAATAAGGCCATACTTAACTGAAAAGTTAAGAGTGATGCTCTGTGAGTCACTGGTTCTGTCCAAGTTTAACTACTGTGACACTGTATATGGGCCCTGCCTACTAAAAAGGACAGCCAAAATTATTCAACGGGTGCAGAATGCATGTGTTCGTTACTGCTTTAATGTCCCGCCAAGATCACATGTAACCCCGTTCATAAAAGCACAGGATATGTTGAAGATGGAGGCAAGGAGAAAATTACACTTAACTACCTTAATGTTTGGTGTCATACAGACAGGGAAGCCGATGTACCTCTTCGAGAAATTGGAATGGGCTCAAAAACAGAGCAGATATCCGAAAAGATCCTGCACAAACAGCTTTTCCACATCCAATCATCGAACTGTGGCCTTTCGGGGATCCTTCCGGTTTGCAGCCTCGCGGTGCTGGAACGACCTGCCACCTCCGTTGCGTGACCTGAAAGTCAAAGGGGCGTTTAGGAAAAAGCTCAAAAAGTATCTACTTGATTGCCAAAAAAGCTCTAAATGACATTCCTACCGTTTGGTTTTTCACGTCGCGTAGTGTGGTTTGCCGTCCCAATGCGCCGCATGAGGCTAGCTATTATCCATAATTCCCCTCTCCGATTATCACTCCGTCCGTGTCCTGGCATGCACCCATCCACCTTTGTTTCAGGTTTAATACCGACCGGTTCAAACAACATAATTCTCCATACTTGCATGTGCATTAATGCTGCCGACGTGGCAAAATGTGGTAGTAATAAATTAATGTGCTTTGAGATTGTGACGTCTTCTGTCACTCGGTGCGTTATTTTAACGTTTCGCTTTCCATTTCATGGGAAGTACATTGCGGATGTTTAAAGTAGTGCTCAAAAGAAATATTTATATTATTATTTTTTATTATATTCTTGGCGGTCCTCATATTGCACACTTCTGAAATTCTTTATTATAATTTTATTTTGTTTCCTTATATAACTCTAAGTAGGTACCTTTTTCCTTCGCATTATTTATTAAGCTATGTATTTTTTTTATTATCAATATCTTAAATTATGTATATGTATTATATGCCTTATACGCCACTCCAAACAGGTCCTGCCAGAACAACAGCGTTGCCGCGGTGGTATACTATGCCGCCGTAGTAACTCATGCTGAGGTACGGACCTGATTGGCATACCATGCACACACACAAAAACACACATACACACACACACACACCTGTGTTGTATCATTCATACACACATCAGCAATGTCTTGTTGATAAGTGATTTTTGTTTTTTTATATGAACTGTTTTTTTTTTTTTTTTTTTATTTTTATTTATTGTGTATTTGTGAGTGTTTGGTTTTGCCAATAAATGTTTTTTCTTTCTTTCTTTCTTCTTTCTTTCTTTCTAATCATTAGCTTGACAGTCACAACTGTGATATATGTGGCTCAAGCATTCTCTTGGAAGGCTTAAATGGTGATTAACCTACTCATAAATTTTTCAGGCAAAATCCGAGGCAAATAGTGGCTACGAGAGTCCATCTCTTGTCGACCTTGAACAGAAGAAGAAGTTGCTCCTGGACGCACTGCAGGGCGACGGTGATGACATTTCACTAAACATATCAGAGCTCAATGAAGCTGAAGACGAAAACATTGACAATAAATTATTAGAGGAGACTCAGGCGCAGGAAGGATCAGAAGAATCGCAGGAACCAGAGAAAGAATACAAATCCGAATTGACGATAGACGTTGTGAAAGCTGGTCTAGAAGACAATACTAAAGACATATCTCCTGGTTCTAAGGAATCTGTATCACCTGCCATTGAAGATAGTACTAAGAAATCAGTGTCAACACCCGAATCAAAGGCGGGTCATGTGAAAACGACGTTATACGGGACTCCAGTGATGAACGTGGCCTCCCCCTACGTCAAACTACCAAGCGACGTGAACTTCGCTAAAGACATCTGTGACGTCATCAACTTTGAAAACCTACCGAACTCCACAGGAAAGTACAAGCAAATCAGCAACATCCTAAAACGAGTCAAAAACGAAGTAGACAGAATACAGGACTCATGATACCAGTGTAACACCGACTAGGTGTTGCCATCGCATCGCGTTCATGGACTGTCACAAGTTATAACAATGGAATTGTGAATAATAAATTAACGAAAAGTACTCTGGTTCTAAGTCAAGGAATATTTTGTACAGTGTACATGCAGTAGGTTAAAGAAAACTACATTATATTCCAGCCAAGAAGTTGTAATTAATGTAAGGACCTGAAAAATAATGAAGTTATTCATTGGTAATCATTGGTAATACAATTTTGTGTACTTTTGGTAAAAGTGGATCAACATTTTTGTTAGACATCCTAAAAGGATAGGTTGTTTGATTTAAAAAAATCGAAGTCTGATCAGCAGTCCAGAGCTTAGGTATATTACGTCGAAAGAATGTCAAACCTCAATTATGTTTAAAATAAAATATATTTTCCCACTGAATGATCAATTTCAATTTGATACCACAGATTTGTATTTTTTACATTTGTTGTATTATTACTTTGTGTGTACATATTTCTTAATATTATTGTACCAGTGGATGTGAGTTTGTGGTTTGAATTCGGTTTGGAAATTATCTGGCGACCAAAACGGAGTAGGTAAGCAGTTTTACTACAGTCTAATGTAATAATATAGTTTAACGACATTCTTTTGTTTTAATTCTTGAGGCGCGCGTTTTAACTATGGCGGTAAAAAATATTTAATTCCGTAATAGTACACGTCGTAACCATAGAAGGAAAAGATTAAGTTACATATTTGTGGAAAGGGAATAATTATTGCATCATTACAAAAATGAAACAAACAATAGACAGTTATAATATTAATTTATTTGCACGACGTTATGTAGAATCTCGATAGGTGTTTTAGAAAGTCATAATAATATAGTTTATATAACAATCAAATAAAAAATAATCTAGTTGTGAAAATAAACCCATCCCAAGAAAACAAAGTGGAATAACTTAAACTAAACATTGGCTAGAAAAATAAAACACGAAAATGAAGTTATTTGCTGCTAATTTGTCATTAATAGTGTTATATTTGCGTTCGAAATTATCAGATTGGCTCAATTAGCCATGGTTTTATCTTCGCAAGTGGAACATAGCACATTCAGCCGTTGGACCGTTATGTTAATTTTCAATCATTTAAAAGTGATCAACATATTTAAGAGGTACATTACTAACTTTCTTGGCAGTTCACATGCTTACTTTGTGAGCAAGCATTTTAAAGCTATGCTCTTTTAGATGGTATGTGCCGTTCCTGTCTCCCGAAAGTTAATAATAAGTCTTGATTAATTTTTCTTTATTTTTCTAGCCATACAAAAGAAATAACTGCGAAACTACTCTGTTCCATAACATAAAGTTCATTATTTATATATCACTTTCCCAACTCGTGGAGATCACAGCAATCTACAAACAGAAGACTCATTTGTATTGTTATTATTTGTCTTGTCATTTCCTAATATAATATAAAATTCAGATCTAAATATTATTTTACATTAATATTACAATTTTATGCAAATGTGTCCCCAACTTCATCTCAATAAGGGTGTAGAAGTAAATCATACACCAAATATCTATGCAATGTAAATTGTATAGCACCTTGAACATGAAATAAATATGTAGGTATTTGTAAAACAATTAAGACATGATCACAATTAATACTAATTTGATTTTAGATCCCCAAAAGTGTTGTATACCGAAATGTGCGTCGTTTTGTCATAAGATCACTATTAGATAAGACCTTAACTACGCTGTAGATTTGGCAGATCTGTCAAACCAAAATGCCAATAATTTGATTATTGTAACACTGACACTTATTGCGAATTATGCCTATACACAAGATCTTACGAAGCCGCGCTGCCGTGGACACGGCGAGGCGCCCGCCTCCGCGCGACTCCAACTAATACTTTACTATATTTTATCATATTATAATACATATTACTGGAATCCAAACAGTTGACCATTCGCGAGATCGACGAAGGCTTTCGTTGGCTTTAAATTCTTGGCGGTGTCGGCGGGGCGCCATCACGATCCTGAAAATAATAAAAATGCAATGTTAGTTCGTAAAACGAGCCTTTAATGTGTCCACCCTAGCGGATATCAATCTTGCTGACAATTACTTACTAATGATAATTATAGCATTATCACCAATCTCGAATTTTCCAAAATAATACAGATATCTAAAAACCAGTTAGACAAAATATAGTAAACAATGATTGCCTAATTAAATGGTGGTTACAGGTTTTAAATGTGATATTAACTGAAGGACGGTCTTTAAAAGATAATTATATGTAAAATGACATCCAGGTATAATTACGTAATAACTAACACATCAAAATATTGATACAAGACCGATTAAAAACGTCTGAGAGAGTAGAAATTTAGCGAAATTATTCTTATGTCGGGTCAGATAAAGAAAGTCGCGATATGTACAATTTCCTCGCAAATTTCGCTTTTACCGTTCATTATAATGCCTTTGTTATTAAAACACGTCATGTAACCGCCACGTTAGTTGTATTGTGGGGCAGTTTCATTTAACATGCACGAGTAAAGGTGTTTTAGATGTAGGTAATTGTGAGCATGTCCATCTGAAGGTCGAATTATCACTGACATTTTTTAACAAGTTTATTGACAGCAGAAGTTGAATATTGTTTCTTATTGATATGGCAATTAAGATAATACGATTATAATGCGCAGTCTAATTAAAGGCTGGAATATTACGATTATAAATACAACGAAACTTAATTGTCATTTTCATATTTCACAATTTCTTTCAACAGCCAGTAGGTGTCTAAATCCTTTCATCATCAGCCTGTTGCAGTTCACTGTCGGACGTTGGCCTCCTTCAGTGGCGGGTTATGCCCATAGTCACCACACTGGCCAGACTGATTGCTGAACAGATGTTACAATAGGGAACTCACCTGCCCACCCCAAAAAAAGTTCCTTAGCCGCTTTTTACGACAGCCACAGGATCAGCATAACTATACCTCACAGAAGCCAAGTGACTCAGTAGCACTTCAAAACTGTTTTGCTGTTTCTATTAGTAGGATTCCCATTGTGGGTATGGACCCTTCGCAACTGAGCACCGATAACCGCATTGGCGACCCTAGTGATGTTGTTCACGTCCATGAGCAGCAGTGTTCACTTGATTAGATGACTCTCTTGCTCATTCCCTCCAACACCAAATCAAAGATCGCACTCACTTGAAAGCTAGGGCCGGGCTTGGCCGCGTCCTGTATCTGGTTCCTGCGCGGGCGCATCGCGTACATGAACATGGCGAAGGCCATCATGAGGAAGAGCACGAGGAAGCTGTTGCCGGCGCCGGCGGCGGCGGGCGGCAGCCCCGGCAGCTCCTCGAGGCACTCGCTGTCTGTGCAGTATGACTGCCCCTGCCTCAGCTGGAATAGAACAACGTGTTAATTGAGGGATGCCAACAAACACTCCCGAAATGCATTTCTGATGCCATTGAAACAAATATGTCTTGTAATAAGTAATTAGCTCTGTGTGCAGCTTGAGTGTGCTGGTCCTCTGGATTGAGCTCACAAATATGTCTTGTAATAAGTAATTAGATCTGTAGGCAGCTTTCATTTCAGCAACACTGTGAATGTGCTGGAACTCTGGGGAATGGTTTGAATAATGGTATAAGGTATTTTGTCATGTACAATGGCTCACCTAGGAGGCCAAGTGTAGAAAATTACCTTGTGAACCTAAACCAGGGCCAATCAAGATAGAATTGTGGTCAGCAAAGTAAGTGGTCACACAGTTTGCACATTGTAAATACTGTTGTTGTCAAATCTTCTTACATTACCAAGTGGCAATTGGGCTATCATAGCAACATTTTGTTGCCATGGCAGTTGTTTTTATAAAAAATAGTTGACCACTTATTGGCCGACCATACCTAAATATCTCATTAATAGCATGTCAGACACTGTAGGCATTGTAAATCATAATTATTATTTTTTCTAAGAGATTTTAATGCAACAGTCTATTAATGGGTTTAAATAAATGGCAATAATGTGTGGCTAATATAAGTACCCATTAAGTACTAAGATAAAAGAAGTAGAATCATACACATGGCATGCTCAATTGCTTTTTAAAAGAACAAAACTTCCTGTGTCTGTTGATGCTTTCAAATTGCAGGGAGTATGTGATCAACACATAATAAGTGGCACAAAGATAATGCGCAATGCTAAACGGTAGATAAGAACTTGGCGTGATAAAACATGTAGCAATCCAATCATTAGAATATTCAGTCTGAAACTATTTGTACAAAGAATTTAAATTCACTGTTTAATCATATAGCCAATAAGAGCTTATTTGACTAGATAGTCAAAATACAAATTTATGCTTAAACACCTACTCAATATTCTGGTGTTGTTAATTCAATGACATCATTTCAGTATTTTTAAATCATGCTTAAAAATAACAAACTCCAATGATAGGTATTAAAAACATACAAAGTAAAAAAATACAAAAGTAACATTTGAATCAAACAAAATTATGTCTATTACTTCAACTCAATATTCTTTGCATGATGGTAAAAGGAAACAATGATCATCCATCTTTTCCTTCAACAATTTTCCTTATGTATATTATTTAAGCAACTACAGGCACAATAATATTCTGATTTAATTAACCGTCCGAATTTGCTTTGTTATGAAATCAACGACAAAAAGTTACGTGTATCAAAACAAATGTATTGTAGACGTGGGACCAAACGAGCACTTGATTACTGCGCCAAGGTCGCGAGATAACGACTCACCAGGGAGATGAGCCGCCGCATTGCCAGCTCGTGGTTCCACAGGCACTCGCAAGGGTCCATCTCGTCTGCCATCGCTGAAACACAAACACACTGTACCGTAAATACTTCTCCCACTGCCTATGTACGTTCGTCGAAAGTTCAATCAATTATTTTTTTATAAACACATCCGCACTACATTTGCCACGAAAACATTTTGTTCAAATGACCATACCAATGATTACATCAACAATCAAAACGTGAGCAATCCAATATGTACTTGTTTTTATTTACAAATACAAAAAACATTGGTCAAGGATCATCTGTCACAAGAGAAAGTAGAAATCAACATTTTTGGACCTTTCGTACCTGTGTATTTGTATCCGAAGTTATATAAAATTTAAGAATACGCTACGAAATTAATAATATTGGCAGCAAGTGCACTCGAGTTAGGTTTCTTCAGTTCTAAGCTAAATAGTTAGAAATTAATTACACTCGCGACGACATTTTGACACTGTGTGCCTGGAGTTCTGTGATAGGTTGGCAAGTCTAAATAAACGACAATTGGCAGCCAATCAAATTAATGGGTGACCAGGATCGGGGTTGAATAATGTTGCCAGTTGAGAATTATAAACAGTCTAGTATTTTTAGTTCCACTTAAAGGTCAAAATAGTTCATAATTTAGATATGAAAAGGAAGTGCAAAAGCTTTGACGAAATGAGCCTTGAAATCATTAATCACGTTCATACATACTTACATAATTAAATCTAAACTAATATTACATATAATTAGGCACGATTTGTATTGTTGTATGTAACGAATAAACTCAAAAACTTAGTAATGGACCAATTTTAAAACTTGTTTAATATTTTTCCATTAGTCATCCTACCTACATTATCCCTGAGTAACAACATAGGCTATATTTAGTATTTAGTAATATTAAGTATGTACAATATTGTCTACCCGTGCGAAGCCGGGACGGGCCGCTAGTCTTAAAATAAAGTGCTTCCAGTACAGTACCTAATCTGCGCAGATCCCAACACACAAACCGTTTATTACCGAAGTTCGGCTTTAATAAGCCTCCAATGTAGGTAGGTACTCGTATTTTAAATGGAAGATGACACATCCTGCCGAAATTAGGAAGTACATCGTAAAAGCCCTTTTTATGTCCAGCACATCGCCTATGCAAACGCGAGAACACATTATTTTTTTAGTAGTATATAACTTAAGTAACTTACATCAAGACATTTTCCATCAAAACACCGGGATATAACGGCAGGCTAATAAGTAGGTGAGGTAGTTATTTTTTGGCACCAATCCAGTAGAACACTTTGACGGGCCCGTTGGTCTAATAGTCCCTGACTTGACTACGAAGCCGAGGGTCACGAGTCACGGGTTCCAATCCCGCTAGAGGCTAATGTTTGAGTCATTTGAGTGATGAACATCGGCATTTGTACCTACTCGAATCTAGACTATTAAAGTAGGTATGTCAATCCGTTCCCTAGAACCATTACTACAAGCTTCGAACTTAGTTTGGGGGCGTGTAAGTCCAATGAATTTAATTATTTATTAATGAATAGGTACAGGGTTGTGTTGGGTTGTACCTGAGATGGGCTATGCTGTACCTAGGTCCTACTTAATTATTTATCAGATCAATATGATCAAGATTTATTATGAAAAATGAAAAATAAAGTACCTATGTATTTTATTAAAATAAACATTCAGTTGACCGGAAGCAAACTTGAGACTGGTAGTTTGAAAAAAGAATGGCGCAGAAATTCGTGCCAAATTTTGTTTTTATTGTGTGCGGCGAGAGCTGCCAAGTGGAGGAGAGTGAACCGTCAAAGTTAAGTGCACGGAATTTTGAATTCATGACGTGTCGTGTTGTGTTGTGATGGAAGGTAGATAATCAACGGCCGGTAAGATGTTGAACAAATCTTTGGAACTAGGTAGGTACTTACTTTAATGTAGGTAAGTATTTGTACGATATAACTTATTTTTTTTCATTACAACTAAGTAATTGTTATAGATTAACTGTGTAGGTGTAGGTAGGTACCTATTCGTCATAGATTAAATGGCAAGTTATTCTGTAGATGCCGTAAATAAAATTAAAAAAAATACATATTTTTACGACATCTTATACCTACTTACTTATTCCTTACTAGTTTTTACCCGCGGCTTAAAAAAAAATACATATTTTTACTCTTATTTCTTACTAGGCTTTGCTCGAGTTAACAAGATTCTTGTTTTCCATGGGAGTACCGATTTGGGGATAAATAGTATCTCGTATCACCTAAGCCAGCCCATAGCGCGATTGACGGACAAAAATCCAAACAAACAAACGTTCACATCTATAATACTTATTATATTGATGAATCGCATGCGAAAGCATCTACGATCACGAAGAATTTTTTTTATGTCAGAGGCGGCAAACGAGCTAGCGGGTCGCCTGATGGTAAGCAATCACCGCCGCCCATGGACATCCGCGACACCAGAGGTATCGTTGATGTGTTGCCGGCCTTAACCCCATACCCTACCCAACTGAGCTCTGACAACCTTACTCACCAGCAGAAACATAGCAAGGGGGTCTTCTGTAAGGGACGATCACGAAGGAACACGATCGAACCCTTTATCTTTCGTTTCCATGTTCCATATAATCTGAAGATACGGGTAATATCCGACTTCATCTCTTTAGATGTATATGTAAATATATGTGTATATCTTTATCTATCATATCATTTACGTAGATTAATATCTCTATCTATCTATGTGTGTGAGCTGAACGGTTCTCGCGCTCTAATTGCCGCGAGATGGATCGCGGGGCGTGGCCTGCTTAGACCCGCCCATGCGCGGTAGGCGGCGCCCGCCCACCGCTAATTGATTACTACAAGTAATCTTCGCCTCCATAGAGTCGATAAGTCAAGTATGTAGATAGGTATTATTGTGCGAGCTATGTTGAGTTGTACAGAAACGAACGTGAACTGTCTTTATTGTTTGGGGTATAAGTGAAATCATTTTTCACCTTGCAATTCTAGTATGCAATACGTATTGAGGTAGGTATTTGGTGATGATGGTCAGGCAGATAATTTGAAGCTCGATAAAAATGTTCAAGTTGAACTTTTACTTCACTATTAACTGCTCTTGTTTTTTGTTGGTATGATAATCTAATTCAAATCCGGAATTTTATTTTCTAGGTGGTGCGTAAAATAAATACTTAATACCCTCCGGCCGTTTTTCGACAATTGCGGCTGATCTGACGATCACCCAGGTACGCAGGATATATTTTAGTGCAAAAGTGAGGGAGCAAGCACAGGTGCACTCCCCATTCCTATTCCGTTACACTCATAGTTCGGTGGGACAGCAATCTGACAGGACGGTAGAGAGATCATGCGCATGACCATTGACCAAAGGCTTTGTGTCTTTTGAAGCAGGAAGGAACTCGAGCTGACATTTTTCGGTCACCCTTCATATGACTTGCCTCTGCGAAAGTTGTTTTACATTGCAATCGCAGGCCGATCGCGCTTACTACTGCGTCATCGAGCTCCACAAGGAAAATTTAAAGGAGGCTTTAGTTAGATACCATATTTATCGCAGTTTGGCCTACGTAAATGAAATGTGTAAATTCCTTGGACTAACAAACCAACTGCCTAGGCCTTTTAACTAAGGATGCTAGGGAACCTATCATGCATGACCTGAGTATAAAGTGCCGATGCTCATCACACAAACATTTGCCCCTAGCAGGATTCGAACCCGCGACCATATTCTTTCGTGGCCAGGGTCTCTAACCAATAAACCCAAGGGCCAGTAGGTACTTTACCTAAGTATTCATCATCCCGATGCGACAGACGATACTGGTACAAAAGGTTTATAAATTACATTGATACAGTAATTTTTTTCTCTAATGCACATTTAATAATATTTCTACTAGTGTGCATGTTTTCTTACGAGGTTTTCTTCAATCGCAGTGTTAATATAAAAATCAAACTTAGGTCTTTCATATTGTATTTTATGTATACTTCAAAGCTGCGGTTCCCATACGGATTCGGACCGCCAACCTCACGCTGAAGAACCAGCGATATTTACCTAAAGAGCTTTTCGTAAAAAGAAATCCAAGTCTGTGTGACCTAATAAATCACAATATGTGGGTAATATTATGTGCTGTAGATATATAATCTACCATAATACGTATGACGCCTATAATAAGTATTTGATCTAGAGTCGCAGTTAGCACTCAGAGCTTTAAAGCTAGGGTCATGTCTTATATTCGATGTCAGTATTCAAGAATATTTTTATGGTAGTCGTTTTCTTAATGTTTTCGTTATCCTGAGTTATTATCCAATGGTAACGTGTATTGACAATTTCTCTTGAGGACAAAGTCTGGTAGGAAGAACGGCATCTATAATTCTATCTAGGTGCGGTCAGATCCGGGGTAAACAATTAATGTAAATTCGTGTCTTTGACTAACATTTTTTATTTTTAAAGACTTCAAAACAGAAGGAACTTTGGATGAAGTGGCGGTCTAGAATACCTAGGTACTACACACCTCCGCCTCTTATCGTGGGTGTCGCAAAAAGTGACTAAGGCTCGTATTAATAAATCGCAATCAACTCTGAGATCGATCTTTAGTGCGAACTTGATATGTCATTCTCATATAAAACAACACATCAAGTTCGCGCTCAAGTTTGATCTCAGAGATGATTGCAATTTATTAATACGAGCCTTAGAGACATTTGGGCGATAGGCAGCAGCGATCCCCTATGTTTCACCCTGCCCAGCGTGGTGAGTATGGTCTAAATTTCTCATACGACTTTTTGAAAAAATTCTGTGTCCAGCAGCGAAGTTCTCTTAAGTTAAGGAGAAGCAAACTAACAAGAGGTTTAACTGATGGTAAGTAAGTGATCACCGTTGCCCATCAACAATCGCATAATAACAATGCGAACTTGCCTGCAAAACATTTATAATATCCCAACTAATATTATAAATGCGAAAGTAACTCTGTCTGTCTGTCTGTCTGTCTGTCTGTCTGTCTGTCTGTCTGTTTGTCTGTTACGCTTTCCCGCTTAAACCTCGCAACCGATTTTGATGAAATTTGGTACAGACAATCTTTAGACCCTGAGACAGAACATAGGCTTCTTTTTATTTCGAAAAAAAGAAATCCACGCGGACGGAGTCGCGGGCGGCCGCTAGTAGGTAATACTATCGTGTAGTTCGTGTACATTGCAGCACATAGCGGACCCTGGAATCGGAGGCAATGGCCGGCAAAGGGAGCGACCGGGATATACGCTAGGATGATGATGATATCGAGCACATTGCAGCCCCACTGGCAGCCCTAGCCGTCAAAGCCGACTGGGCTCGTGGGGCGGTGTCTGCCGACAGCGCTGGGCGTTCCCGCGCGAGTCGCAGACGCTTCGCTCGCCACTCTGCCCCGGGCACCGCGCCGCGCGGACATGGCGCGACGTCCCGGCCCGCCGACCAGCACGTGAGTACACGCATTTCTTTATTAACTAGTTAGTTAGTATTTTTATGTAGTTAGTTTATTTTAAGACTTAATAAGCGTAAATCTAAATCTTCACTTTCAACTCTTATTATCTATACTCGTACACTTTTTTAAAGAGGAAAGATTTGTATTTTTGTATGAACCGAATAAACTCAAAAACTACTGGACCGATCTGAATAATTCTTTCACTGTTGGCGCTACACTATTCCTGGTGTAAATAGGGTACCTACTTTTGATCCCGGAAATGTGGTGGAAGGGGGTGATATTTGAAAAAAAGAAATAACGCGCGGGCGAAACCGCGGCGAAAGGCTAAGTAGTTTATTATATTTGAATAGCCACTTTTTGTTTGGCCTTAAAAGTGACTGGTAGAGAATGCCATGATGCATTAAGTCCGCCTTTGTAATTTTTTATTAATATCGTGCACTAAAGTTTAAAGAAATAAATAAACCCCTACTGATATTATGAATTCAAGAGTTACTCTGTCTGTCTGTCTGTTACGCAAACCCGCTTAAACCTCTCACCGATTTTGATGAAATTTGGCACAGACCATCTTTAGACCCTGAGAAGAGCATAGCCTACCTCTTATTTCGAAAAGAAGGGACCCAAAATCCAAGCGGACGAAGAAGCGGGTGGCCGCCAGTAGCAAAAAATTTCGATTTGGCATTTTTGCCATGATTACATTTCGTATTAATTTTCGTAAGTATCTATCGCTTTTGGTACTAGGTAAGTGTAGGAAAATACTATGCGGAATACACGCGACCGTAATAATGCGGCTGAATTTACGTCCGTATTTTATATGGAAGATGACTAATGCCGAAATTAAGTCGCGTAATTTTTCTACAGAAAATGCATTTTCACCGAACTTTGGGCGTGTTATTTTAGCGAAATAACTTAGATACAAACTGTTCAGTAGAGCAAAATAAAAACAAAAGAGCTTAGATATTTTATATCAGATCTTTCCAGTTTTTTATTGTTATTAGTCCGTAAATTGTACGTTATAGATACATTTATGATTCTTTTTTCTGTTCTGAAACTTTTGAAACACCTTCGTCGGTTCCCCATTGTACCGACGATGTTCCTATTTATTTAACCAGATTTTTTCCCGTCCATAAAATATTTAATTTACTTACTTACATACCTATGCCATAGGCGAACTTAAGAAAGTGTTCTGTAACACTTTTTGAAGTTCTCCTACTCCACTTCTATGGGTTCGTTATTTCATTACTAGAAACTAAATTGAGCAAATCCTATTCTGAATGGGCTTTATTCGGTTTTGTTTTTAAGAATGGGCTATTCTTAAAGGTAAACAGCGGGAAACGTTTTGTGGTAACTACGAGAAAGTCGAAGTCTACAGATACTGACTAGTTACTACCTATTCAGTACGTAACACTTTCTGATATCTTACACACAGGTCGAATTCCATCCAAACATATGAATGCAATGAACATAATCCGTTGTATTCTTTGTATTTTAAAATTTACATATCAACCAATCGAACTGAAACACAATTATAACATTCATCATATTACCGCATTCTGAAAAACACTAGAGCATTTTCTTCTATTAATTATCATCAGTGTTGAAGAACTTTTCTATTATTAATTTTATTCATTCAATTTAGTTCATTATCAAAAAACATTAATTTATTATTTAGTCTCAACTCGATGATACAAAAAATTATCTCAGTTTATATTAAGTCAGCTTTTCAAAGTTTTACTTTTTTTTGAACTTCATTAATTTCCTTTAGTAATCTCACATTCAAGTAGGACGAGGACAACACAATTGAAATATCTTTATGATCCGACTGAAACAATGAAACAAAACGACGAAAAAATATTTTTATTCTTTTATACAGGCGAATCCCTTATTTTTATTCCGTGTTCAAATGGCTTCTCGTAAATTTTACTGCCACATCATACATCTATTAAAACAAACAGAAGAAACCCAATAAGTAAAAATTAAAAATCTAGGTAGGTACTTGTTGAATAAAAGAAAGTCAAATCTTTTTGTCAAGAGTTATTTCAGTTGTTTGTACTTAATTCTTTAGGCATAGGTTGTACAATTCTTGAATCATATTATCAACATAATCTTCGTAGAATATTATTACATTCGAAAGCCACAGTAACTTAGGCTATTACATATCTAGTTAAAAAAAAATGTCTGTACCTAAATGTCATGTTTAGTGCCCGTGGGAAGCTGTTTATAAATCAGTCAAACAATGTAAATGCAAAGTAGCATCTTCTCACTGTTTTCGCTATCCATTTTTCATGGACCACTAGTTAATATTGCGCGATTAAAATCATAGTCACGTGATAGGCAAATCCAATTTGTGGACGAGTGTCCACGAACGTGTAGTGACGTGGAGATTTTTCAGCGCGCCTGTGGAAGCGAATTGGACGTGACAGCCACTCGGCCCGCACGCAAACCCGCCACTAGAGCTAGGGGTGCTAGCAATAATAGCAGATCCCTAGTTCAAAAATAATCATTAATTGTTAACCAGTGATATAACTTTCGTTCGTTCGGGTGTTAAAGGCAGGCAAAGCATCTTGCGCGGCAAACCGCCACATTGTCCATGGGCAGCGGTGATCCCTTACCATCTGGGGATCCTCTTGTTCGCTTGCCTAGCTTTAACATTTAAAAAAAAATCGTGAGTCGTTAGGAGGCAGAATCATAATAGTTTCCTCGACACAACCCAGGTTTCAAGTAAATTTTGAAAACACATACCTAGGTTTAGATTTCTAAAGCACGTTACGTACGCTCCTTAATCTGTTCACTTCCGCCCTTTTTTGCTTCACTTCGTTCTTCGGTAAATATTTTACTTAAATTATACACAAGCAATCATATATTTCTTAACAAAAAGGACTGCATCCAACAATTTATTCTCTTCAATATAAATATCTTTTTGTGATTTTTAAATCATAGAATTGATGGAAACCAATGCTTTCTTGTTAAGTAGTATGATTTTCTAAATATAAAAAAAATAAAATAAAACAGATCTACCCGAAAAGGGATTCAATCATTTCCAGTAAATGAATTAAAATTTTAACTGTCCCATATTTAAACATTTACATCAACGAGGCAGCCCTAGGAATGTCCGACCACGGATTTTCCGAATGTCCGTCGGACGTGGAGTGCGCCCTCCGTCCGGACAACACTGTCACTCCATACACCGGACTAATGGAGAGGGCACGGTTAATTAACCCGCCGCGATTAAAGGTCAACCACTTGAGTCTTTACTCTTTACCAATAATGCCGGACGCGCTATTTGTGGTTGACCAGTTATGATTTGCGTGATTCGGTGATATGGTTTTTCTTAGAAAATATATCAATTACTAAGAGTTGTTGGAATGAGTTTTTTTACTAAGTATTCCTAAACCAGAACTGCTATTATATTGAGTTGAAAAAATCACCAAATCAATTAGAAACACAGCTACACGTAATCAGAGCGCGTCGATGGGATCACCGAATTGATACATTACATGGTGGGATGGGATTCTTCTTTCTTTGTTTAACTGTCTTTTTATGTTGACCATCAGACCATCATCCAAAAGAGACGATATAGACGGCAATCCATTCAAAATTCTACTACTCCCCTTACACGTGTGTTTTCTGTGACCAAGTAGGCTAGCCAAGATGCCACTAAGACGATTATTCGCTATAGCCAATGTCGAAACTTACATCGCCATCCCGCTCACACAAATAGTTCGTGTGCGGGAGGCCAATATAAGTCGCAATGAAAGCGTAAGCGAATATTCGCCTACGTGGTATCTTGGCTATGGTCACAGGCCTTCGTTATTGAGTGTTTGTTTGTGTGCAGGGTGTGCCGGCCTCCAGTCGGGCGGCAGTAGAATGGCGCTGAAGACGCCGACGCCGGCGGTCGGCGAGCGCGAGACATGGGGCAAGAAGGTGGACTTCCTCCTCTCCGTCATCGGGTTCGCCGTCGACCTCGCCAACGTGTGGCGGTTCCCCTACCTCTGCTACAAGAATGGCGGCGGTGAGTCAACCTATCTATGCTGTCTGTATAGCTCCACCTCATTTAGTAGTCTTCCTCATTAATTAGGCAAGTGATCATTGTATGAAAAGACCCATACAACCACTTTCTTGGAAATTTTAAGGGTGTGGATTGCCATTGCCATCTTAATTTTTCACAGTTACTTTTTTTCTCGAAAAGATGCTCAAACAAAATGATAATCTTCATATTAGAACTCTTTTTATCAATGCAACCAGTGTCACCTCATACGAGTAAGAACGATAAATAACCTTCGACTATTCAAAGAAGCAATGCGAGCACAAGCACCCTTGCGTTTCTCGCAAGCTATCTGCACATTCATTAGTTCCCTAGCGTTCTAACCCGGCCCTCGACGCATAATAGCAGGTTAACAATCGCCTTGCCTTGCCTCGCCTCGCCTCGCTCAAGTGCCCTCGGCTTACACCTGCAGCCTCTAATTGCTTCACGTACGGTCAACAATGCAGGTGGGGGTTTGTAACCGAATTCTCGGTGAATATGGAGCTTCTGTGGGAATATGGATGTTTATGCAATCTCAGTTGTACTAAGAAGGCAATTTGGGGTCCCTATTGGTGCGGGCGGAATGTATCAAGACTGGGGCAATCATTAAAACTTATCTTATTAATATTATATTTTTTGTTAGTCATTAACTGCTGGCTTGTTTAATATAGTACAAATGATTTATGGGTTAATTATTGATAAAAAAAAAAAAGTCAAGACGTTGTACGTAGCCCAGATATTATTGAAGAATCCGCAATGGTTTATTTTAGCGCCACATTAAAATTAATCTGGTAACTTGTAATTTATTGAACACTTTAAATATTAGGTGATGATGATGAAGTCCGACCAATTTCAGTCGTGTCGAATAATTCGACTCCTAATCACATTATGATTAGTAGCATTACGACCCCGGCGCGCCCAAATATTGCAGGAGTAGCCCATCTTATTGGTAAACAGAAACACCCGATCGCAAAGAATAGGTAATGAAAACATCGCGATGTCAAGTTTAGGACTTGAATGAATTCATACGGTTCAGTATTCAATGAATCTTTGTACCTCTATTTCAGCGTTTAGTTCGCAAGGGATGTGTAGTAGTGGTAGTAGTGCGCTCGACCGCGGCACGAGTGGCGCTAAGTGCCTCTTGCTGCACTAATTGTCGTCTCTGCGCTCCTTGCAACCTACGTTTTGAATAGTACTCGGTCTCTAATACATATAATAATGCTTCAACTAAACGTCGCTTAACATGTCGTATGATAAGCCATGTGGTTTCGTTTTAGTTTGGTGGTTTAGGCACTACTCTACCATGGAATCATGTTAAGCCTTTAAATTGTTGGTCTTATCCTAAATCTAAAAGAACGCTGTCTAAAGTCCCGGCTCGTAAGGACTTTTTGAGGATCCTACTTGACTGCCCGCGAGGTAGTGAAAAAACATACTTATTCAATTATCGTGTGCCTACTACGCTGTTCCACTGACGGTCATCCCATCCAACATCATTATAATTTAGTCAAAGATTTTGGAAAAATCAATAGATAAAACATATGTCAGGTTTGAGTGAAGCCACCGAAACTTCAAAAATTCACCTATTTTTACACCTATAGTGCCGTGCCTATCGATAAAGTCCTCGAGCCAACAAGACGTTTTTCTACTAAGAGATTTTTTTATTTATTAATATGAAAATACTCAACATAAATAATAATCATTGAAAATGTTCATCATTAAGCGAAAAAGTGTAAAGAAAAGATACAATATTACCCGATTCAGTTTAACAAAGGTAATTTAAAGGAGAAATCCGTTTCTCATACAAACGGGGGCCTGGATGAGCACGGCTACAAATTGGTCACCGATTAGAACACTTCAAAAGATTACATTTGCCCAATTTTAATAGCTGAATACAACGGCCAAATATGTTAAAATCATGCATGAATATTCATTATTATTGCCATATCTATATGGTGTGACATCAAGTGACAGGATTGACATTGACGTATGACGTAAAACCATAATGCACTGATATATACATAGACAAGATATAGGTCAGTGCCAAAATGGCTCCATTTCAATTGACACTGATCGTTTAATCGATCAATTGTTTGATTTTATTATTATCTTTATTATGAAGACGTAAAAAGTAGATAATTATTAAGATATAACGAATATTACAAATAATAAACGATTGTAGTTTTTCAAAATGTAGCAAAAACACACTGGAACATGATGCATTTAATTAAATCTCCGCTTATCGATTTTTTCTAATCGATTATTTAATCTGTCATGTTATTAGGTGCGTTTTTGAAGACAGTTAAAAATTAAAAAATATAGTGCTATGTCGTTTATAAAGTATGTTTGATAATGTAAAATATATAATTATGCAATTAACTTAAGTTGGCCAAAGCCTATTCCGTTGTTATTTATAGAGGTTAATTAACAAAAATTAACAGATTTTTTGGTATATAATTTATCCATGCACAATCAAGCCCAAAATGGATCGTCTCCTTTATATTACCTACCTTTAAGTCGACCCGTACGTGACAGGCCTGTTGGTCGAGTGGCTAGAGACCCTGGCTACAAAACCAAAGGTCGCGGGTTCGAATCCCGGTAGGGGCAAATGTTTGTGTGATGAACATCGGCATTTGTACTCGAGTCATGGATGTTTATAAATGTATTTAAGTATGTCTATCCGTTCCCTAGCATCCATAGTACAAGCTTCGAGCTTAGTTTGGGGCTAGGCAATTGGTGTGTTAGTCCAATGAATTTATTTATTTATTTACTCAACACATCTCTTCGCCTGTATCTCTCTACAAAGTTTGTTTCTCTCAACAGAAGTCGATTAAAATTTTTAATTCATAGATTGAGTGCAAGTTCTTTACAGACAGATACATATCTAATAACAATGCAATGCATTGTGCGTGGATTCATATCGCGAGAAAGAGGAAAGGAAAGTATTATCCGTTTATCTGAGTGTAATGCAATGTTATAAAGTAACTGTTCGAGGTTGTCATTCAATATTCTTACAATATTTACGGCACTTTTTACTACTTACAATATTGCGCTCAAAGTACGAATAACACTGGATTCGATTCCCGTTAAAAAATTACCGCCATAATAGCCAGACCAGCTTTACCCATATACATTATTGAAATAGCCATTTTTATAAATGATGCCGTCATTCAAGTTATTTTATAATAGGTACCACCTTTATTATCAAAAAAATATTCTGTATCAAAATTTTACGTGCAGTAGATCATAAACTACACATATAAACGGAGAGTCGATATCGATGAAAATCGGTACGCATGTACTGGAATCCCTAGTTCCATGACGTTTAGACGATTTTTGTCGGGTGTCTGGTATTTTGCTCTATCACACATGATTCCTAATAAGGAGAAAAAGGACAAAAAATCTGTCAAATCATACTCTCCATCTAGTACTTCCAAAATCTTTGAATTTAGTCCATAAAAATAATTGTTTACCGCTCACTCGACGAACTGCAAGTGACACGTAACGCAAGATTGTCGTCCAGAAATCATATGACCGTAAAAACAATCATTTAGCACTCTCTCGTCGGACTGCAAGTGACATGTAAGATTGCAAACGCAAAGGACACTGCGTCTCGGAAATGAAGACCTACGGTCGCGTCGGCCGGAGGCTTGTAAGTGGAACTCCGGAAACCGTTGTAATGAGATTTGTTCGGTTTGATCTTTGGAATCTCAAAGACTGTGCCAATTGGCCTAAGCTTTGTCATATTCGAATATTGTTTTTAAAGAAATATGGGGTAAATGGGTCTGTGTTTGGGAAAAATGAAGGCAGTTGTTGATGAAAGCAGTGCTTAATCAAAACTCATATAGAAATACTGTGTAAATAAATTGTTTATTAATAAAAATTAAAGTAAAGATAAAAGTTTATGCATATCGCATCTAAATAAATAGATTAAGAGAAACAAATATAAATAAAATATCATCTAAACAAATTTCACAACAATTATAAAAGGTAAAATTGATAATACAGACATTAAATATAGGTATCAAAACACATATAATAGACATTACTTCTTCTTTCCTTTCTTCCCCTTGGCCGGCGGCGGCGGCTCGGGCTCGGGCTCCGGCTCGGGCTCGGGCGGCGGCGTGGGCGGCAGACGGCGCTCCGGCCACATGCGCGCTACGTACTCGCAAATCATCTGAACATCCACAGTCTTTGACTTAGCCGACTTCGGCCCCGGGAACGCAACGCCAAACTCGTTCATCAAATCGTCGTCCAGCGGCGCATTCTCAAAGTCCTTGATATCAATCAACGCCTTTATAGGTATAGGCCTCGCGTTCTCCTTACATATTTTCAAGAAGAACAGCCCTACATCCATTCTGCGTTTCTTATCTTTCTTCCCTAGGAAGTCGGCCCTTGCCAGAAGCAGCTTCCTTGGGTCCGGTCCGGGGCACGTCCAGTTCTGCAAGACTCGGCCGTATTTTATTTTAAAGTTTTGGCGCGATTTCATATTCCTGATCTTCTCCAGCAATACCAGGAAGCTTTTCTCAACGCAAATGCCCTCAAGGTACAGATTCTCAATTTTCACGCGAGGCCTCGTCATTTTCTCTAGGACGCGGTAGGCGTCGGTTGTACTCATCGGATTGAAAGAAAGATCCAGAGTGGTTAGTCTTTTTGCCTTTATTAAATTACCAGCAAGTATCGTTATCGCTTCGTCGATGAATTTGTTGTTACTCAAGTCTAACACCTTCAACGTCGGAATCAGGAGTATTTCTTTCAGCTGGTTCGCGACTCGTTCTCCTTCCAAAGAGTTCCAAGATAGATTTAGTTCTTGTAAAACGGTGCTCCCTGCCAATTCCGTGAGCATTTTCACCATTGTAGGACCATGAAAAAAGTTATTCCACGATAAATCTAAATGCGTGAATTTGTTTCGATATTCAAGTGCTTCCGTCAGGGCTAATGCAGTTTGCTTACCGAGCTGATTGTTGCTCAGATTCACCCGAGGAATGCCGGCACCGTCGACGATTTGTTTTGCGAAATGAACTCCACCTTCTTCACCTAAACAGCACCTTGAAATATCAAGCAGCACTAAGCTCCTGTTTACCGGCAACGTGCTACCGAGACGTAACATTCCCGAGGCACCTATTCGACAGCCTGCTAAAACTAATTCCTTTATTGTGCTATTAGTCACCAACATTTGACTGAGATGGTAGCACGCGTCATTGTTTAGAAAGTTATCAGTGAGATCCAGCCTTTGGACCGTCTTGTTGTACTTCAGTGCCATTGCCATTGCACGAACATCATTTGGATTGACGCAGTAATAGCTGAGATTTATTTCATTAGTGAGAAGTCCTCTGTGGAACATTCTAACTGGGCAAATGTTCATGTCAGCGCAGATTGCCAAGTAAAGTTCTTGACCGTCGTCTCCGGGTATAACTGTTTTCTCAGTAGAAAACAGTGCGTCTTCGATGCCAGGGTCCATCACGGCTGGGTAGTTGTAATACGGATGTCTGAACACGTCACTATCAGACATGCTAACGTATTTTGCACAAACATCGCTGCTGCCGGGGGAGTACAGGCCTTCAGCGAAGAGTACTTTCTTCTTGTTTTCCTCTGGTTTTTCAATGATGAGCGACGACCACTCGGTCATGGGCGGGTCTTCGCCTGAACTTATCGACGCCGGCGCCACATAAACGGCGACGATTTCTTTTTTCTCCGAGCCGCTGCTGCCGCTTTCCGACATGGTGTATTATTTTAAATAAAATCGTTAAACAAAAATAATAAAAATATTAAACCTTAAAATAAAAGTATGCTTCAAAAGATTGACAATAATGACAAAATTCTGTCAAAAATGTTTTTTTTGAGATCCAGATTGATCTGCATCTATGGACATTTTCTTGAAGAGATCTATACAAGTGTAGTTAAATATTTAACTAGCTACAGCACACTAATAATGCTACAGTAGGTATACTGAGTAGTTAAGTGTTGAAGAAAAAAAAAATACTGAGGTGTAAAGTTTATAAACGACTTCCCAGATATGTTCCAAAGATCAATCGTCATCGATCCAAAACCACACAATGCTTCGATCGAAAACTTCACTTGCCTACTTCCTCCATAGCGTCTCTCAAAAGAAAATTCTAAATACTTGTGTAAGGGAAACACGAAGTTTCTCCGCAGCTAATTGCATCCTGGTCTTTGCTTTGAGCGTCCGACACCCTTTGCCGTCCAGAGGCCGTAATTGACAATCAAAACGCGCCCTTTACGACGAGAAACTTAGTTAGCTCACGATGTGCAGGAAAATTAGTAACGCAATAATGGGAGAGGGTAATAAGCTAATAGGAGGGGTAATGGAGGGGGTCATCCGACGAGCGATCGGGCCGCGGCGACGCTGATCTAATTAAGCTTCAATTCTCCGAGCTGTTGAAAGGTGATCTTGACTTTGTAGGTCCAGATTGAAGCGGAAATTTATTTAGTGACGCTTCATCGGAGGGCATTTTAACGGAAGTTGGTTACGGTACGTTGTAATTTACAAGGCTTTTAGTCATCATCAGCGCTTCTCCCGGTTGCATCCCTGGCCATTGGCTCGGAGGCCAGGGTACGATACGACTATGATCTTGGATTGACTAGCGTTCATTGTAGCGACTGTCGTCTGTCTTCTGTAACCCTTAAAAGGAAAACCAGATACTTGGGATCATATTCGAGACCAACGGTATAACGTGCAAATCCGTTTTAAAGCAGTTTTTTTTATTTCATAGTGTTCTAGCACCTGCCCCGGTTTCGCACGGGTACAACTAATTTTATCAGTGTTTCTACTTTATTATGCATGTTTTATGTTTTATTCATACAAGCCTTTGTTAAGAATAACTCTATAAAAAAACCGCATCAAAATCCGTTGCGTTGTTTTAAAGAATTATGCATACATAGGGACAGACGACTTTGTTTTATACTATGTGGTGACTATATAGGTCGGTACATATACTCCCTACAAAGTACAATATTCAGTAACCAAAACCTTTATTCAGAAATAATGTACCTTTTCTCTTTAAGTACGTCGCATAACTTCACACCTCTTCAATCATCAGCCGTCTGGGCCCCAGTACTCACTGGGCTCATAAATGGTGATTTCCTTCGTCCACTAATTGATTGCGGGCACTTCATCAAGTCGTCCGTCATGCGAGTGACGCGTGCCCTCTCTCCGCAAGTCCTCGGTAATGAGTGAAACGTGTACAATACGACGTTGCTTACAGTTAGGAGATGAATCGGTCCAGTTCGTCTTAGCATTTTAGTTAGAGCACCTTTGTTACATTCTACAAAAACCATGGACAAGGAAAACGGACTTATTTCTGAAATTAAATGTTGTAGGTTTGATAGAAATTCTCTAGCTTAGTGAAAACTCGTAGTCTGTCGTAGCATTTCGTAGCAAAGCGCTTCTAGCTACGAGACTCGAATTCATGATGTAATGACAAATCCTCGATACAACGGTTTGAGTATGAATAATTAATTTTTATGTAAAAAATTGAAATCATGATTTTTCGAGATCAGTACTATGTATATTAAAAGTGTTTTTAAATTACCACAATGTTCTCTTGCTTTTGTATGCAGCACAGTAAAGTTAAGCAGCGCTTATCTGTACCTGTCTATTTATAGCTATCTTATTCCAATACAAAACCGTCGCAATAGATATACCAACACTTCCCATCCATAATAAATTCATTTCCTCCGTATAAAATAATACCGATAAATATCTGTTCGTCCCTCTGATTTAATGCGCCTATAGTGGAAATCTCATAATACCCAATCATCCCGGTTCTCCCGGGGGAACTAGGCCGATTGCTAGCTTATTCGATTACAGGCGTCTTGAGAATTCCGGTCACTACAGGATTTTAAATTTCAATAGACTCAAAGCCGATTATTGAGTGAAAGAATTTGGAATAAAATTTATTTAGTTATGTAGGTTAATTAATGACGAGGTGGGATGGGACTTGGGAGTGGGATGTCGATTAGTCGAGAGTATTTAAACTTGAACATCCTTCCATTTTATTTCATATCTACGAAGTATACGACAATATTGAATAGTTTTTATAGCAAACTAATATGGAATTAATACCATTATTAATTCCATATAGCTGTAGAAGGATTTTAATTCTGTTAAACTTCCAATATCTTGGTTCAATGTCGTCACAATTAAATACATTTAAGTATGGTGGAGAAACTGTCATGTATAACAAATGTTATGATAATATACCCATGAATAATAATAACATTGGGCCTGACAGTTTTTTCTACTAATAAATTAGTTTCAACTTACCGATAATGTCATCCTATGCGTTTACCTTATTCATCAAAAGAAACTCACAGGTCATAAAATGTCAATTGAATATGAAACATATTCAACACATGGATTCACATCCACACATAAGTCATTGAAACTTTATCCCTCGTTCCCAAGCAGCGAGCCCGGGAGATTTACCAACTTAGCGCCTTATCCCCGACCTGTTGCATCCGGCCGTTAAGAAAATCCGGGACATGGCTCCCCTAAGACGTGCAATATTGGGGAATACAATCCGCTGGTAAGGGAGAGCTTACACTGTTGATTCACACGTTTTTGAAACATTTTGGTGATGGTTTTGGTAGGAAAAGTCGAACATAGTTGCATAGTAAATTATTTTTTTTACAAGATTGCCGCAGATGTATACATACCGATGGGACATTGAAAGTGCTTATTATTGTTATGTGCGTAAGTCCGTGGTCTATTTCAAGATCATAATAAACGCTTCTGAAATATTATTAAGAAAATTCGCGGATTCTGTTCTATCAATATTTATTCATAAGTTGTTATCCAGTAAGAAAAATAACTTAAACTCATAAAACACATCGAAATTAATTATACACGAGTACTTCTATTGCAGCTGTTCTAAACATCTTACTTAATGTGCAAGCGCTCGATTTGAACTGGGATTGTAAAGTAATCTGTTACACTTAGTTGCTCCACCTACACTAGTTAACGTACTAAGTCATTACGCGAAAGTAGTTACGCTCACAATCTTATATGATGCAAGAATGTTTCCGAATTAGTGTCGTCGCAGGAAGGCGGTCGTTTACCAATTGTCTGGTAAGCTCCTAATTCATTATACGTTTACCACGTTATTTGGAATTCCTCTGCCTTGTTATCATAGTTTAAAAAAAAGTACGTTTCGTGATGATAAATAATACGCAAGTCAAGAAAAACATTATTCATCATAAAATAAGTTCAGATACTCATACATGTTTAAGAGCATTATCGCTTATTGGAGAGAAAATTCTGTCGTGTTACTTGCCGTAGGTAATTGCTGGCTTCAATAGTGATTTATTAAACTTTCTAAAATAAATCCACGATATCCAACTTAAGAAACTTAAGGATTTCTTAACTGGAATCATTTAGAGCAGTGTTGAGTCTAACAAGATATTTTAAGTAGTAAATAGTAAAACATAAATAAAAACATACTTAAATATTAATGTAAATAAATACGTAAGTTTAGTTTGACAGTTTTGACAACCACCATTTTGATATTTTGTATTTCCATATGTAAATCGCTAGATGGCGCTGCCGGTATTGTTTAACGCGGTATCGTTTCGATTTTCCGTTTGTATATAGGGTGCCTGCTATCTAATAAATGTTACCTCCGTCTGAGTGTGGATTTTATTTCAACTCATCGACTTTGGGATCATGTACCAGTCTTGTACAAGGTCCTACGAGCCGAAGGACGGTTTTTGAAGAAACGCACAAGTCCTCCCATGAATTAGTGATGTATGCAGAGTAAATTAGTGAAGTGCCCTGAAGTTGCTGCGAAGTGTTGTATGGAGCCTACATCGTCGCACCGGCTGAGCTGTCCCCGTGTTGTGTGAGCAGAGCAGCAGCACCATCATCGCCGGCGCCGAGACTTGGAGGAGCAAGGAACTTCGGCAGTGATAAGTAAAAGTGCAAGTGAAATCGTGAGTACTTTAAAGTGATTAAACTAGACTTAGAAAAATTCAGTAGAAGTTGGGACTTAGAATAATTCGCGAAAATTTGATGAGACGGGGAACCTATGCCGGTTTGTAGAGCGGTAGAAGACGCTCCAAACACTTAGAAAATTTTACGCAATTTTTGACCGGACTTAGAATTTTTCTACGATCACTCCCGAACATCTTGGCATTATATTGCAAGCACTTTACTGACATAGAAATTAATTTATTTTCACTATGGAGAGAAACATACGTGTATTGGAGAATTTGAAAACACAAATTGAGAAGGGATATTCAAACTTTAAAAAATCCCCAAAGGAGCGAATTAATGAAAACTATTGCAAGGCGAGATTAGAGGTTCTAGAAAAACAGTATCAAGATTTTGTAGAAAAACATGAGACGTTGATTGCAGACTTTACTACTGAGGAAATAAATACTTCGAGATACATAAAGGAAGATACATTCGAAAATGTTTTTGATACTTTTCTAAATTATAAGGTTGAACTTCAGAATGTGCTTTCGAAATTAGAGTCTAGTGTAAGAAAGGTTGTCGATGCTTCACCTCACAGTAATAGTTCTAAAGGGGATTCCGTGCTGCAGTTACCTAAGATTAGACTCCCAACTTTTAGTGGGAAGTATAGTGAATGGTCGTCTTTTCGCGATTTATTTACATCACTAGTCCATAACAATGCAGCACTGGATGACGTACAAAAGTTGCACTATTTAAAAACTCAGTTGTCAGGTGAAGCAGAGCAACTTATACGACATGTACCTATTACTGAAAATAATTATGCTAAGTCCTGGAGTATGTTGAGGGACCGCTATAATAATAAAAGGTACATATCATATTGTATACTTAAGCGCCTGTTTAGTCAACGTACTATTATACACGAATCATCTGGGGCTTTAAAGGAATTGTTGGATGTAACTACTGATTGTTTGCATGAATTATCAAATCTAGGCATCGACGTCAGCTCCTGGGACGTTATTGTTATATACGTCGTTAGTATGAAGTTGGACGCTGAGTCGCGCAAGCAATGGGAGTTGGAGGTAAGTAATTCTTCTAATGACTTACCTACCCTTAGCCAATTCAAAGAATTTTTAAGTACCCGTTTTCGTGCTTTGGAATTTATCGAACCGAAATCTAAGCCTAAAGTTTCTCCAAATGTTGTTTCAAATCCAAAAGCTTTGCATGCAACTACTAATATTTCATGTCCGCACTGTTCTGAAGAACATAAGTTGTACAATTGCAAAAAGTTTGCTAATGAGGATGTTGATAAACGACGTAGCATTGTCCAGACGTTAGGACTATGTTTCAACTGCCTCGGGTACAACCATTCAAACAAGGTTTGTCGCGTATTCGCCAAATGCCGTATTTGCAAACGCAAGCACCATAGCCTATTGCATCCCAAAAGTCACTCTGACACAGTAGCTACTGCAACAACGGTTGCCAAGTCAACAACTGATACTGTGTCAGACAGCGAGGTCGAAAATATTGCCGCCCATTTTTCGAAAGATACAGTCCACCAACAAGTTTTATTAGCCACAGCCTTAATTAAGGCTGAATCGAAAGATGGGTCGTCTCAATTTTTGAGAGCATTGTTGGATCAGGGGTCCCAGGCCTCATTTATTTCTGAAGCTGCAGTTCAGCTGCTGCGGCTTAAAAAGACAGTTACTAAAAGCGCGATATCAGGATTGGGTGGGGGACAAGGTGGCCTTACCTCTAAATATACGGTAATGCTAAATATTCAGTCACGTTGCGATCCCTCCTTCTCCATTCAGGTAAGAGCCCATGTACTCGGAACTCTCACGTCAGTTTTGCCTGAAAGGAAATGTGCTTTAGTAGATTGGCCTGAGATATCCAATCTTGAATTAGCTGATCCTAATTTTAATACCCCCAACAAAATTGACGTTTTGTTGGGAGCCGAAACATATTGTCACATTTTGAAGCAAGGGCTTATAAAAGCCCCTCAAGGCACTCCTATTGCCCAAGATACTTACCTTGGATGGATCATATCGGGGGGAATTGAAGATCTGCGCCGAGATTGTCATACGCATAATGTCATTATCAGCATGCACACACAGGTCGAAGAAAATGATTTGCTGAAAAGAATTTGGGAACTGGAACCAGAACCCACTTCACTCAAGAAACGTTTTACACCAGAAGAACAAGCCTGTGAAGATTATTATGCGGCAACCACTCGCAGAGATGAGACTGGTCGGTATGTGATAAACCTTCCATTTCGAAGTGATGATCCTCCATGTAAGTATGGAAACTCGAAGAACATCGCTGTAAGGAGACTTCATGGTCTTGAAAGGAAGTTTGCTAAGCACCCTGAAATCAAGCCACAGTACGCGGAGGTGTTCGACGAGTATTTGACGCTTGGACACATGGAGAAGATCACAGATGAAGCTGATCGAAATAAACCAGATGCCGTATATCTGCCACATCACGCAGTGATCAGGGAGGATAGAAGCACTACCAAATTAAGAGTTGTTTATGATGCATCGTGCAAGGGAACCAATGGTGTCTCCTTGAACGATACCTTAATGGTAGGACCCAGGCTGCAAGCAGATTTACGACATATTATTATAAAATGGCGTAGTCATCCTATATGTCTAGCTGCTGACGTTATCAAGATGTTTAGACAGATCAAGGTGTCTAAGGAGCACGCGGCCTTCCAGAGGATTGTGTGGAGATTATCACCTGAAGATGAAATCGAAGATTATCGCATTCTGGTTGTCACCTTCGGTACCTCCTGCGCGCCATACTTAGCAGTCAAGACATTGCAACAAATAGCATGTGATGAAGGTCATAAATATCCATTGGCTGCTGAGAGGGTTAAAACTGATGTATACATTGATGACGTCATAACTGGTTGCCAAACTGAAACTGAAGCAATAGAAGTTTATAAGCAATTGAATCAACTACTAGCTGAAGGTGGTTTTAAGTTACAAAAATGGACAAGCAATGCAGATAAACTTTTAGCTATTTTTAATGAAGATACAGCAAGAAATCTAGAAATAAAGCAAGATCAAGTTACAAAGATGTTAGGGCTTACCTGGAACAGAGCCACAGACGAATTTGACTACACAGTGAAGCTTCCGCCGCGCACCGCTACATCCGCACCTGAAACAAAAAGAAAAATTATTTCGGAGATTTCACGTTTGTTTGATCCTTTAGGGTGGATAGCACCATGCATAATTACCTCAAAGGTCTTCATCCAAAAGTTGTGGATCGCTGGAATGGGCTGGGATGATGAGCTGCCGCCGGAGCTGCTGAAACAATGGGAATCATATCGCAGTGAATTGACTAAATTAGTGAATTTTCACATACCTAGATGGATGAACACCACCATAGATGACGCTAAAGTTGAACTGCATGGATTCAGCGACGCTTCTAACATTGCATATGCTGCCGTCATCTACATTCGTGTTGTTGATACACTAGGTAATGTTCAAACCCATTTAATCACTGCCAAGTCAAAGGTGGCACCAATAAAACAGGTCTCAATTCCGCGACTGGAATTGTGTGGTGCTGTTCTTGTGAGTCACTTGCTGGTAGAGGTTGCTGAAGTACTAGGAGTTCCTAAGTCCCATCTGCATGCGTGGACGGACTCGACGGTTGTTTTGGCGTGGCTAAACGATCACCCAAGTCGTTGGAAGACGTTTGTAGCCAACCGCACTTCGGAAATCCTCAATCTCGTAGAAAACTCGCAGTGGTCGCACGTTCAGTCGAAGGACAATCCTGCTGACATGGCATCGAGAGGTATAAATCCAACTGAGCTCTTAGGTAACTCTCTATGGTTAGAGGGGCCAAGTTGGTTACGTCGTGACTCAATTAATTACGTCAAGCCTACCTCTATCAATCACAACGAAGAAGAAAGAGTAGTTAAAGTCCACGCGGCTGCAGTGACTCCCGAAGATGAAGATGGATGGCTGTGGGAAAGATATTATTCGTTAAGGAAGCTAGTCAGAATAGTCGCTCTTTGTAAAAGGTTTATTAAAAGATGTCGAAATCACAATGACGAACCGTTGCCTTACCTCACTGCATCTGAAATAAAGGATTCGTTAAAAATATGTATTTTGAAAAGTCAAACCTCTTGGTTTCGCGATGACATACGGATGCTCCGTTTCAAAGGGTCCGTCAGTAAGGGTGGCCCTCTCTGTTCTTTGTGTCCGTATCTTGATGATGCTGGCATTTTGAGAGTCGGTGGAAGAATCCGTCACTCCAACTTACCACCTGAAAGCAAGCATCCTATTGTTGTCCACAACAAATCGAGGCTAGCTAAACTTTTAGTAGCTGATGCCCACGAAAGGACTTTCCATGGTGGACAGCAGTTGATGCTCCGTTTCTTGCAACAGAAATACTGGATATTGAGAGCCAAAAGTCTTATTAGATCTCATATCCACCACTGTGTCACTTGTATTCGTTACGCAGGTGTTACCCGCAACGCATTGATGGGAGAATTGCCTTCTTGCAGAGTCACACCTAGCAAGCCGTTTTTGAACTCTGGCGTAGACTTCGCAGGTCCTATCAATATACGGGTTTCAAAAGGTCGAGGACACAGGTCATACAAAGGATACATTTGTTTATTTGTGTGCATGGCCACTCGTGCCGTACACATTGAAGCCGTCTCGGATTTGACATCAGCAGGATTTCTCGCTGCCTTTAAAAGATTTGTCGCCAGACGTGGTCACTGTAGTCACCTTTGGAGCGACAATGGCACAAATTTTGTAGGTGCTTCTCGAGAGTTACGAAGTCTGTTTAATAACGAACGAAGTCAAGTTGCTCAAGAAATAGCACACGTTCTAGCCAATAATGATACAGAATGGCACTTCATCCCACCTCACGCTCCAAACTTCGGAGGCCTTTGGGAGGCAGGAGTCAAAAGTGTGAAGCACCATTTCAAGCGTGTGATCGGAGAAAGCACTCTTACCTATGAAGAAATCTGCACAGTGCTTTCTCAAATAGAAGCCTGTCTTAATTCGAGACCTTTATCGCAGGCCAGCGGTGAACCAGGAGACGAAGCTCCTCTTACACCTGGACATTTTGTTGTTGGACAACCCCTAGTGTTGCCTCCGGACTACAACTATGAACGAAACACGCATCTGAGCACTCTGCGACGCTGGCAATTGACGCAAAGGATGGTACAGAGTTTTTGGCGGCGATGGTCGGCTGAATACCTGACAAACTTTTTTCAACGACACAAATGGTCTGTACGTACACCTGGGTTCAAATTAGGAGACATAGTCTTAATTAAGGAGGATAATCTACCTCCGGCTAAGTGGTTGTATGGAAAGGTCGTTGAATTGCATCCAGGTAAAGACAATATTACGCGCGTAGTCTCGCTTCGCTGTAAAAACACCGTCTTTAAGCGTCCAACTTCAAAGTTGTGTCTATTGCCGATAGATGATTCGTGATTTTTATGTTAGTACACAATTTATTGCCATTTCAATTTTATTTTCTGTTTAATTGTTTTTTGCCAAACACTGGCACTCTTTATATAACTTAATATATATCAATTGTTTAGAATGTGTATGAGTTAAGTTATCTATTGTGTAGTAAACAGAATTTTTTGTTTAATTGTTGTAGTCAAACCATTGTCAGTCACATAAGTAATTTATTTTATTTGATTTTAAATTTGTACCTGCCTGTTCTCATGGTGGGCGGTTTGTAAAGACAAGTCTTTGGTGGGCGGAATGTTGAGTCTAACAAGATATTTTAAGTAGTAAATAGTAAAACATAAATAAAAACATACTTAAATATTAATGTAAATAAATACGTAAGTTTAGTTTGACAGTTTTGACAACCACCATTTTGATATTTTGTATTTCCATATGTAAATCGCTAGATGGCGCTGCCGGTATTGTTTAACGCGGTATCGTTTCGATTTTCCGTTTGTATATAGGGTGCCTGCTATCTAATAAATGTTACCTCCGTCTGAGTGTGGATTTTATTTCAACTCATCGACTTTGGGATCATGTACCAGTCTTGTACAAGCAGCATTAGCGTAATCATTTCCTGTGCCAGTTACTACATTCTCTTGATTGCTGAATCGGTTCCGTCATTAACGGTTTACTTTCATCTGAAACGGCAAAGTTGTCACAATGCGGCATTGAAGAATCATCTTAAGTTTCTTAAGAGCAAATGGCAAGTAAACGTCGCCCTCTAAAAGGCCAATTACTCAACAATTTGCGTCGTCGCTCCCGCGGGGCCTATACTAAATTATTGCACAGATCGCGATATCGTCTGTCGCGGGAAATTGCTTCCACTCTTGAAGCATTTTGTTCTATAAGAGGATTATCGAGTTCCAATTTTGATGCGAGAGTATTATTAATTCAAATGTAGGGCGGTGAAGGAATTGTAGATCTAGCGGAATAGGAATTACAAGTCTGTGAAGTCTCTGTGGGAATGTTCAAATTACAATATTGAAGGGGTCTGTTTTTCTGATATTGAATTTTATACTTACTTGTAAGTTGTGTTGCTAATTAATTAGAATCCCAGAACATAATTCTTGATCTTTGTAAAATTAAAGTAGCTCGCACACGTTGTAAAACTTGAAGTTTCAGAAACTTCATGTTTTGCAACAATTTGATTAGTTCCAGATAAGAGAGTTAGAGGAGAACTCGTGAGTTAGTGATCTGTCCACTCAGGAGCCTTTATATTTTGAAGAAATAATTTAATTTACGTCGATTTTGCTAGATGCTTTCGCGGGTCCTACCCAAGAACATATCTATTGACAAAATTAACCTTAAGAGATGTTCAGTTTGAAGGAGTATGATATCCGCAGGTGCTTTCCTGGTGCCGTACTGCATCATGCTGGTGGTGGGCGGCATCCCGCTGTTCTACATGGAGCTGGCGCTAGGGCAGTACCACCGCAAGGGCGCCATCACCTGCTGGGGCCGGCTCGTGCCCCTGTTTAAAGGTAAACAATCATCATCATCATCATCAACAGCCTATCGCAGTCCACTGCTGGATATATGCCTCACCTCTCCTCGCTGAGGATCGGGCTGAGTGGAGAGCCCAAGGTAAAAATAAATAAATAATTTCCTTGGACTAACACACCAATTGCCTATCCCCAAATTAAGCTCGTAGCTTGTACTGTGGATGTTAGGGAACGGATAGCCATACTTAAATACTTTTATAAAACGCGGATTCGAAACCGCAACCTTTGGTTTTGTACCCGCATCCTTTGGGTCACCGAGCACTTTGCCAACGGGCCCGTCCTAGTAGTAACGGGTAGGCTTGTTACGTAGCAAAAACAGTAAGAATGTTTGCGATATACAACTTTTATATACAACACACACAGTTGGGACAAAATTCTCGTATCTACTCATGATATTGAAATGCATTTATTGGAAGGAATAAATTGTTTTAAAAGTAAGTCTGGGAGTATTTTTCAGGACATAGTGCTCTGGTGTCCGAGTAATATATTTTCCTTTAAAAATCCTCCCAACGTAAAATACAAAGAACTTTATCAACGAGTATATTCGTAGAAGTCGTAAATTAGCTCTAACAGTACTAGCTGAAACCCAATTCTCCACAATTGTACAGTCGGTCACGTAGGTCGAGAACAGAAATGTCATCGGAAAGCAGCTCGGATCTTGAGTTATTGCCTGCACTTAGCTCCGCGGTTATTGCCATTACCGCGAGTGCTCTGGCCTAAGCTTTATTGTACCCACTACCCAGAGTACCCAGCACAAAGCGACAATGTCGTAAAACTATGAATGTGCCGACGTTACTTTCATCTTTATTACTATTATCAATAAGTTCTAATTTCGACTGAATTCTTTGTGGCTCTGTTCCCTTTTACTTTATGTTAGTCTATGTTTGTATTATTCGGATCAATTTAAGAAAAATATGTCAAGAAGTTTACCTCGAAGGAAACTCTTGTAGCTCTGTGCACTTGTTTGTATGTATATTTATTTTATGAGAGGATGCAGATCGTATCCAACAGTTGCCTGATTACAAAAAGTTGCTAGCTACGATGAAGGAAGCTTGTTAAGGAAAATCTATGGAAAATCCATAATATCTATAATAACTTGGATAAGCTCTACTATACATATATTGACGTCCTCATATGTTACTTAAGTTAATAACAATAGAGGTAATTCAATCATGTCGGTAAAACAAAAATGTTAAGAAATTTGAATACAAGAGTTAAGCAAAAGTAAATTAAGATCAACAATAGCAGTATTGTTCAGTGCATGAAAAAATAAGTCACCAAACGTTAGAACTTTGAAGAAAATACTTCTGGTATTTAGTCCACTTAAAAAAAAGAACAATAAAATAAAGGATTGGACGTTCTCAAGCCATTGATTCACTGAGAACTTTAAAGAGAACGCCGGATCCTTCGCCCTCGCACTTAGGAGCATAATTGACACCATTCCGCGGCGCCCCTAAGTGCTGCGCTCAAAGACCCAGCAGATTTGCGCGGCCGGCTTATGCCGTGATTTCATTTCAGCCGATTGTCACGTCTCCCGTTGAGTGCCGGCACTCCGATATGATTTTTGAGGAGGAATAAAATTGGTAATGGAGTGGAAAGGTGCCGGAATATGCCGAGGATTTGTGAATGCGTCCGGTGATTGGGTGACCGCTGGGCGGTGAATTCAATTTCCACATTCGTTTTGCGAAAATAAAATTGAATTCCAAGTTAAACAGTGGAAAACAACGAAACTACAAAAGCTTTATTTGTTAATTGGATGTATCATAATTTGCTAGTAGTCGTAAGTAACTAGATACTGTTTGCATACGATTCGACCAAGAGCTCATGATTGGCACTTCAATGCAACTTTGTACATTATGTAGTTTACCGTTTCGCCACATGAATGAACAAGTAGGAAGAGGTTGCAGATTTCACTTTTATTACGGTTATGACCTACTAAACGGACTACGTGACAGCCTACAGATATTTTAATTTAATTTTCGTAGTATACTACAGTTTGTCTTTGAAGACATTATTTTTCCTATTAACTACATAGTCTCAAATCCTAAGGTATCGGGTACGCGGTGGTCCTGATCGCCTTCTACGTGGACTTCTACTACAACGTGATCATCGCGTGGGCTCTGCGCTTCTTCTTCGCCTCGTTCACCACCATGCTGCCCTGGACCAACTGCGACAACGAGTGGAACACACCGGCTTGTAGGCCGGTCAGTATTTTATTAAATAAGTCTGGAGGCACGGCATTGCCCTAGCCAAGTCTTGAGAGAAGCGGGCTACTTTATCATTTCTCGAAGCGTTTCGCGGCTTTTTTTACACCCCTCGCAGCGTCGATGTTCAAAATTATCCTTACACACTTAAAACTAAGCTCGTAGGCACTCTTGAAATAAAACCACTTTTCAACAGCCGTGATTACGTTGCTGAAAAGTAACCAAAACGTCGGGTTTTCCTACAAACAAGTAGTTTCAAATTAAACAGTGGTTCTACTCTTTTGGAAGTAGTTTTATTTGATGAGTTTTTGTAGTCATCCAGAACTTGATTACATGGCCTATGTTCATTAAAAAGATGTGACTCATGTGTGGGATTTGAACCCGCGTCTTAAGGATTCGTGATCAGCGACCTGTCTAAAGGAATTCGTAATGTTTTATTAGCGACAGCGTTTGATAACGATATATATCTGTAGTTCAGTAAGTTGTCCAAATTGTACCTATGTAAATACCTACAATAATTAAAGTTAATCAATCTTCTTAGCATATATGTACTTTTATGTTTAGTTCGAGGCCATATGGGAATCGGGTGCTGCGAACAGGTCCAGGCTGCGTCAAAACTCATCCTCCTCATTTGTACCACCACAAACCACTCCCTTCACTTCAGCTGCTTCCGAATATTTCAAGTGAGTATGAAGTTCTGCCTATTTAACGACGGTAATTTGGTGTTTACTTTTTATATGCTAGGTACCTAATTAATTACAAGTGTATATTGAAATAGTACATATTACAAAAGACTGTCTTGTTTAAACGTAACGAACATAATGTGTGTTTGGGTCATCGGTCGTTGAGCTATTTACTATGTTCAACTAGGTTATTCGATAAATAATTTCCTTACATCGTCAATATTATCATCAGCATTTTGCAGTCTGCTGATAATATTATCCCTTCTATTATTGAAAGTAACTCTGTCTGTCTGTTACGCTTTCCCACTTAAATCGCACTACGAATTTTGATGAAATTTTGCACAGATAATCTTAAGACCCTGAGAAAGAACAAAGGGATCCATGCGGACGAAGTCGTGGACGGCTACTAGTAATATGAGTATTAATTTCTTACAGCCGTGCCATCCTGGAGCTACAAGGCAGCGAAGGTCTCCACGATTTGGGCGCCATCAAGTGGGACATGGCGCTGTGCCTACTCGCAGTTTACATCATCTGCTACTTCTCTCTTTGGAAAGGCATCAGCACTTCTGGCAAGGTACAGAGCAAAATAAATTATAAGTACTTAATGTCTTATGATATTCCTCTTGCTGCCTCTATCATAGTACGTAATTATACTGAATATTTTATAAGTGCGTAGCTTAGTCGGACGATTTGAGGTGTGAATGTTATTTAAGAAATCTTTGTTTTATTTATTAATTTATAAAAAAAATTAATGACCACACAAGTCCTGGCTCGTTCTCCGCCGTTTCTGAACCGATTGCCACGAAAATTGGTAGGGGAGACCGGGGCCGGTAGTGACATTTTTTTTTCAAACTGTCATATCTTTTCGTAGGTTTGATTGATTTACCTGAGTCTAGGCTTGTTTGATAAAGAAACTATCTAGGATCTTTATTCAAAATAAATGTTATGTTGTAGACAAATAGTTAAGACATAAATGTGTGATTTGTGGAAAAAAACCTGTGTAACATTCAACCCCGTGCTCGGGGCAGATTGTTACACTACATGGGGCAAGTTGTTACAATTGAAAACAAACGTATTGTATAATCTTTTACTAGAAATAATTTATCAAAAATTGTTACTTTTCTTAATTTAAATAACATAACATATGTATAAAAGCAGTCCTGCCTGCCTCATACCAAGGAAAACATAATAATGCATCAAAATGAAACGAAATTACAAATTTAATATTAGGTCTTCTACTGCGCAAAAACAAAATCCAGATAATATCTCAATTTATAAATTGACTAGCAGGCGCCCGCGACTCCGTCCGCGTGTATTTCGATTTCATACAAAATTTCATTCCCTATTTTATCCCCTTTGGGGTGGAATTCATCAAAATCTCTTCTTAGAGGATGTCTACGTCATAGTACCTTTATGCATTCAAATTTTCAACCCGATCGGTTTTAAATTGACAAAGTTTCATTCAAATTTCAGCCCCTATTTTATCCCGTTAGGGGTGGAATTTATCAAAATAATTTCTTAAACGCTGCCTACGTCATAGTAGCTTTTTTAATGCAAAGTATCAACCCGATTGATTTAAAATTGACAAAGTTTCATAAAACCGTTCATCCCCTATTTTACCCCCTTGGGGGTTGAATTGATCAAAATCCTTTCTTAGCGGATGCTACGTCATAACATCCACCTGTATGCCAAATTTCAGCCCGATCCGTCCAGTGGTTTGGGCTGTGCGTTGATAGATCACTATGTTAGTCAGTCAGTCAGTCACTTTTGAGTTTTATATAAGTGGTTTGGTTGGGCTGTGCGGTAATAGATCACTATGTCAGTCAGTCAGTCAGTCCCCTTTGAGTTTTATATATATGTAAGATAGATAGATTATACGTATAGCTCTGCATTAATCAAAACTATTCTATTAGTATGTTATATACTAATATGTAGTATGTATTTTAATGTTATGTAGGAATCCTGTTGCCGCCAGCTTTTTTGTATTTTTTTCTCTTTTCCTTATTGGCATAAGACTCATTTTCCTGATCTGCCCTCTTTCCGTTAGATTTTCCCCCTTTGGCAGACTTTCCTTTCTTGGATTTATTTACCTTTTTCTTGTTCTTGCTTAAGCATTTTTATCATGCGTATCTGTTAAAACAACTGTCACAACCTGCCCCGAGCAAATGTAACTTTTTGCCCCAACCCCAAATCTAAGCATACAAGGTTATGTAGTGAAAACATTAATAATTTTATCTGTAAAACCGAATATTCATTGCAAAGCGAAACCATTAGGGAAAACATAGCAGAAGAAGGGCACCTCTGACATTATGAAACATAGCTTGTAAACCAATATTACTAAAAGAGTAAAATTTTACTAAACTGCAATTTTAAGGGCTGCATGCGCAGGCTCCTCTTACAAAAACGCTGGCGACCCCGGCTCTCGCACCATGGTAGCCGGTGGTGGGGAGAGTATTTGGCTCTTTTTGACGTTAAAATTGCGCTCTCCGTTTCGCGGCCAATGTCTCTGTAACAACCTACCCGTGTCACATCCAGCCCCGGTCTCCCCTACAAGTAAGGTACAAAAGGCGGACTTAACGCTAAAAGCATTCTCTACCAGTCAACCTTTAGAAAAACGTAGTTTTACTACTACTTACGTAGTGTTTTAAGTAATATTGTTACTAAAGAACTATCGATCTCTATCATGAAAATTAATGATTTCGGTTTGTTTTTTTATTAGGTAGCTAATTTTCTTTTTCGGTTACTTATAAGGAATCCGAACCCGATTTTCCTAATTCCTGGCTTCTTTGGTAAAACCCCAATGACTTTAAAGATGGCTCATGCTCAACAAATTGTTCCAGGTCGTTTGGTTCACTGCTCTCTTCCCGTATGCCGTTCTACTGATACTCCTGGTGCGTGGGATCACTTTACCAGGTTCTGCTACCGGCATCCAGTACTATCTCAGCCCCAACTTTGAAGCTATTACACAACCACAGGTATGGTTTTTTAATATTAATATTTATATCGACTGGCCTCGTGGTGTAGTTAGAGCGCTATGCACAAAAACCTCGGAGATCTTTGGTTCGAATCCCGAGGGGAACACTTTCACTTTGTGTTGGTTTTCTCAGTTTGGTTAGGACATTACAGGCTTGAATCACCTGATTGTCCGATAAGAATGATGATTAAGTGCTTCGGAAGGCACGTTAAGCCGTTGGTCCCGACTATGATCCAAATGGTCTGGTTTCCCTTGTATGGGTCAAACGGCAGTCACTTCATTGTAACAACCAGGCAGGTCAATTCTGGATCAAAGTCGAAGCGTGAGCTCCACGACAATAGCCGAGACTGCAACCGGGAGAAGCGCAAGGATGATGATTTAGTATTCGAATACGAGCACCCATCGAAGCACAATCGATGACATGAAGGATTTCATCTTTTCGATTTACAATTCAGGTGTGGGTGGATGCGGCAACACAAGTGTTTTTCTCATTGGGACCTGGTTTCGGCGTGCTTCTGGCTTATGCTTCTTACAACAAATACCACAACAACGTTTACAAGTAAGTGATAACACATCTATTGGTAGGTACTTACTTAAATACTTTTATTATTTTATTATTTTTTTAATTGTGTCAAAAGACTAAAGGAGACTTTTTAAGGTCTTGGGCTATTTCAGACTTTTCTGACCAGAAATTTCGAAATAGTATTCAAAGATTCTCAGTACAAAAAGTATGGGAAAGTTGTTTTTGCGATTTCTGACAATTCTAGTCCTCAAACCTCAAATAAAAAACTACGGAGTCTTTTGATCCCTTTATGAAAAAATTGGCCAAGTGCGAGTCGGACTCCCGCACTGAGGGTTCCGTACAAATTTTAATACGTCAAAAAAAAACCTACTGAATAGATTTCGTTCAAACCAATTTTCGTTGGTAGTTTTTATGGTAATGTACATTATATATTTATTTCAGATTTATCAGCCTCTTACTTTAGAAGTTAGAGGGGGGGGACACACTTTTTTCCACTTTGGAAGAGTCTGTCACGCAAAGTATTCACTAAAGAAAAAAATGAGCTTAGAATCTTCAATATAATTTTCAAAGACCTAACCTATCCATAGATACCCCACACAGTTCTAACTATGGGGACCCCCCATTTTTTTTTTTTTTTTTCTATGTTCGTGTGAAAACCTTGTTGCGGCTTACAGAATACATCTACTCACCAAGTTTCAATAGTATAGTACTTATAGTTTCGGAAAAAAGTGGCTGTGACAGACTGGCGGACAGACAGACAGACAGACAGACAGACAGACAGACATGACGAATCTATAAGGGTTCCGTTTTTTTGCCATTTTGGCTACGGAACCCTAAAAAGTTGCCTATTTCAGCATTTTTTGCAGACTGTAACATATTTTTCCAAAATCTGTGAATGTAGCTCAAAATATCCCAAAAAGTAATGGATGGTTGCTTAACTGTGACAATGTTTTCTGATCTTATTACTGTAACGGTTAATGTACCGGCTCTTCAAAAACAATTTCAAAATTCCACCCTCTTTATCTGTAGTTCTCCTTTAAATTGGTATACTAAAAGTTCTGGGAATCAAATATCTTAATTATATGATTCTTCTTGTTTCCCAGAGACGCAATCCTAACCAGCGTGATCAACTCAGCCACGTCCTTCATAGCGGGCTTCGTGATCTTCAGCGTACTCGGCTACATGGCGCACGCGTCAGGCCGCGAGGTGCAGGACGTGGCCACCGAGGGCCCGGGCCTGGTGTTCGTGGTATACCCGGCCGCTATAGCGACTATGCCAGGCTCAACGTTCTGGGCGCTGATATTCTTCATGATGCTGCTCACTCTTGGTTTGGATAGTTCGGTATGTGGATGTTGCATTGTTTTTTTTGAACAAAAAGTTAATGATCTTTGTGTTTATGAAAATTGACGATTTTTGACGCAATTTTGTCCCTTTATTTTTGAATTCGACGGTGAAACTAAGATCGCGCGTGTTACTTTTTTGGTCAACAGTTATCAAGATATGAAATAGGTTAGACGTGAAAGAACATTGTATGTAGCATCTAAATATAATCAAAACAAAAATCCTTTGGAGTGATCACTGATTGATATTTGATTGTGGTGATTAATACTAATTTAGGCGGAGTCGACTAAGCATCTCCCAAATAGTAGAGTACCTAGTTGTAGCGTAGTGGCAGCGGCAGATTACCGTCTGCCTTACCGCATTTCCGAAGTAACGAGTTTCTGAAGTAGCCGATTTAGAAAATAATCTCACACTTATCACTTGATTCAATTCAATTAATTTTATTAGAATAGATGAATTAAATTAATCTATTCTTCAGTTTGGCGGATCCGAAGCAATCATAACAGCTCTGAGCGACGAGTTCCCACCCATCGGGCGACACCGGGAGATCTTCGTGGCTTGTCTGTTCACGCTGTACTTCTTCGTCGGGCTCGCCTCCTGCACCAAGGGCGGCTTCTACTTCTTCCAACTGCTCGACCGGTACGCCGCCGGCTACTCCATTCTGATCGCCGTGTTCTTTGAAGCTATTGCTGTTTCGTGGATTTATGGTGAGTATGGTAACTTACATGACTTGTGAAAGAAATACCTACGTCCATTACATCAGGACGTAGGTATTTCTTTCATCAATTTCGTCTGGATACACTTCTACCTTGATCAGCCATCCAGATCATCATTATCAGCTTGTTTTAGTCCAATGCAAATGGGGGACGTACCCCTTTCACTATAGTTCAATATAGTAAACCACGCTGGACAGTCGAGTTGTCATACACAGTATTTTGATGATAAAACACAGGGTAGCGCTGATGGTAGGTGCCCATCGCCCTGAATGTCCCTTAGTCACTTCTGACTTTTAGAGCTTCTACTACATTTCTTTCCGTGGGTGTCATGACTGTCATGGGAGTTCATGCAGAAGAAGCTATTCTAGGCTGTCACTACATTGCATTTAAAAAAACATTTTATATTCCAACGGCTTCAAAATTCCAGGCACGGAGCGTTTCTGCGAGGACATCCGCGACATGATCGGCTTCCGGCCTGGCTTGTACTGGCGCGTGTGCTGGCGGTTCGCGGCGCCCATCTTCCTGCTCTTCATCACGGCATACGGCCTGCTCGACTACGAGCCGCTGCAGTACGAGAACTACGTCTACCCGGCCTGGGCTAACGCTCTGGGATGGGCTATAGCTGGATCCAGTGTCATGTGTATTCCTACAGTGGCAATTTACAAGATTTTGACGACCAAGGGAAGCTTTGTCGAGGTGAGTGCTGTACGAGAGCTATGTCTACCTGGTCTGGGCTAACGCTCTGGGGTGGGCTATAGCTGGGTCCAGTGTGATGTGTATACCGACTGTGGCTATTTACAAGATCTTGACGACTAAAGGAAGCTTCGTCGAAGTAAGTTTTTTTCTTAACATTTGGTTCAATCCTAAGTCTTTCGTCATGGGCATACCTACTCATGTTTTTCTTAGCTGATGATGACTAAGGGCTGCTCGACGACGAGCCCCAACAATACGAGAACTACGCCTATTCGGCCTGGGTTAACGCTCTAGGATGGGCGATCGCCGGGTACTGTGTCATGTATATTCCTACAGTGGAAATCTACAAGATCTTGACGACTTAGGGAAGCTTCGTTGAGGTGAGGCAGTACTAGAGTTAGGTTTACCTGGTTTACAATAACGCGCTGGGTTGGATCACAGGTGGATTAATTGGGAGACCGACAGTCGGAATTAACAAGCTGTTTGCTACCAAGGGAAGCTTCGTCGAGGTGACCGTTATGTGTGTAAAGGACGAGCTCACGCTCGTACCGCTACTTATTATACTCAAGCATAAATGCTGGCAGTCCATATTGCACTGCAAAAGGAAGTTCAGATTAATAACTCGTCTCACCGTCCCCAGCGCCTGCGCATCCTGACCACGCCGTACGCAGACACGGAAGCCCGCGCGGCGCAGAACGGCGTCGTGGTGTCGGACAGCGCCGCCGTGCGCCTCGCCTCCGCCGCGCACACGCCGACCGACCCCGCCCCCGCCCCCGCACCCGCCACCCCCGCAGGAGCAGCCGCCCCCAGTCACCCCACCGCCCCCCAGCTCGTCTGAGCGCAACTCTCCTTCGACGTCTACTACGTCTAAACACCCGGGTGCTTTCAGTACCGGACTCGGCACTCTCATCAGTCGTACCGGTTGCCACCATTGTTGTGCTTATTCTTAAAGTTCGTGTGCGTTTACGACACCTATATGTACTCTGAATTATGTTCTTCTTTACGATAGAGCATAGGTGGCAACCGTAACCTTCAATAGCAGACGTTTCAGTAGTGCAAAAGTAAGGTCTAATGCACTTTCGCACGGGATAAATCCAAAAAAAATATAACTTTAAAAAGGTCCATACAAATGTGAACTTATAATATGGACCTGAGCAGTTCATTTCACTGGGAGTGCTGAATTTGGTCCTGAGTATTGAAAACGCCTCGGTTGGCTTTGAATCAATACCACTCCTTAGACATTTAAAAGTTTTTAGCACGGTATATTATGTATTTAAATATTTTGCAGGGAAAATAAAATTATGTTTATTCTTGTGTACCTAAACATTGATGTATGAGGATATTTTTAATTTCATGATATTATAGGGCGTCTGTGGGGGCAATAATGCCGCAAGTATAGCTGGAGATCGGGAATATGAAAAGAAGGGAAGATTTTGATATGGGATGAAAGTCGATAGGAAGGGAATGTATATGAAGGTAAATAACCGATTATAGTTAATATGTAAGTGTAAGTAATTTACAATAAAGTTTCATCTCTAAATGTAGACTAGCAGGATATATTGATATTGGATATTTAATCATCAGTTATCATTTATCTATCAAATAGTAAGGTTGTTTAGTTTACTGCACGACAAAATGTAAATATTTTATTAGCTGGCACTAGTTACCTACAATAATCATGGATAGTTTGTCTTTAGTTATACCGTATGATTATTATTAATCACATATTGATAACTTTACCTATTTGTAAGCATAATTTAGTATTGAATCTTATTGCATATTTAAAAATAGTATAAAGCATAATATTCACGAATATAATTCAGAAAACCGTCAAAGTATCTAGTATTAGTTGTAGTTAAATGTAGATAACCAAGCATGAAGGTTGAAGCTGGAACAATCACAGTATTTATTGCAGAGGACCCTAAATCAATACATATTTATATTTACAAATCGCCTTAGGTGACTGTTAATACATTATTACTTTCCCAGATATATTTTTATATAACCCATATAGTTATTTATTATATTCATCCATTTTAATTAGCTAATGGTATTACTTAGCAAATATATTATTAAAATGAAAGATGTACATTTGAAACAAACGTGTATGGTGGCATTAATAAATTGGATTTAGACATTAGGTACGTACGATATACTCGAAAGCCTATATATGGCAGTACTTTTAAGTAGGTAGCTTAACATAGTATAATTAAAATTAAGTGTTAGTCATTTAAAAGACAATGAATACAAATATTCAATGGCTGTTTATTAAAAGAAAATTAAGGAACCTTAATCAAGCTTTAAGGTTTCGTAATGACGAAATGATACCCTAGATCTCTTTTCATTAAAAACTGTCTTCATCTATTTATCTCGTAATCACGTTTAATCTCATTGTGCATGGATATTAATGAAATATACACAATATTACTAATAGGAATAAAATAATAATGCTAATTTTAAGAACAAATGAAATGCTGTGTAGATAATAGAAAAAGTAGTTAATAAATCTCAGTTTTATGTAAAGTTAAGAGTTCATATACCCATATTAAAATGAATGAATGTTACATTTTCTTACTCATATATTATCATAAATAATTACATATTATTGATATATTAATCAACGTTTAACTGTAATCGATAATCTTTTCTCTTTCTTGGTGTTGTGAATACATTTTGGTGCTCCATGTAAATGGTTAGGTACCTTAATTTATGTATTATTTAATTTTTAAACGTTTGTTTATTACTATTCATCACTCCGTCGTGGGCAATGCGGATTGATGAATTGTATGATGTTGTATGGATCAGTCTTACTATTTAGTGTGGCTACGTTACAGACACGTCACAAACAATATGTTTAAGATTTCAATGTGTAGTGTAGAATTGGCCTTATATTTACGAGCCAATTTCCAGCTTCCACATTTAAACAATATAACAGTTTAATATTGAAAATACAAAAAAAATACAATGTTTATTCAAATATAGATTATAGGTGATTAGTTTCAATAATAAAATATTATCTTTAAGTGTTCGATGTTTTAGAAGGGTGTTAATATAGTGAGCTCATATTAAAATGTTACACACTTTTATTGTCATAACATCAATAGTCATGACAGCCATAATGACTGTTGATTTTTAGAAATAAATTCGTTTATACTTACTGTACATTTGCCTTTCATTTTTTAATTTACCTCACTGCCTAGCCTGTAGGTACTGTACCTAACTACTTACAACGATTAAATAGACAGCATAAACAGCCAAATGAACACATAAAATATTTGTAAGGACCAAACACATTGCTATAAATCTTAACTCATTTATGAAACCCAAAGTAAAAAAATACTACAAACTACATAAACTAGGAAAGAAAGCCTTACAGTGCTTACTTAGCAGTTGTACCATATACCAGAAATGTGTTGCTAAGTGTAATCTGTAGGCGTTGCCGTTGTGCACGCAACTTTATATCAACGCTGAGGTTGGGTGGGCCAATATTGCACTTACAACCGTTTGGCTACTTAGAGATGGCCGTTACTGGTGGAGGCATGATAGTAAATCCATCGCCAGCCAGTGTAAAAAAATCGTGCCTTACTGAATTCTGTGGCAGAGACGTTGTAAGGTTGGGCGAAAAGCAATTAGCGTAGGTTATTGAAGTGCACCTCCTGCATTTTTAATAGAAGCAAAAAGCTATCCAGTAGAAAATTAACCTTTATTCATTTTGGAACTTCAGGTTTTTGATTCCTTCGCCTGCTCAACAACTTTCTGAACGTTTTTTTTTTGCCAATTGTCAATGTCATTATGACATTTCAATGAAGTAGTTTTTGTGGCTTGGTACCTGCCGTTTGTGATATCGCGAATTAATAAAAATCGATATGGAAACTAAAAAGGACGACGCTTCTCCTGCAGAGAAATCAATTTTTGATGCAATTGCTCAAGGTGACTTGGCTGAGTTCAAAAATATTCTGGCTCAGCATAAGGGTGGAGTCGATTTTTTCGACGAAAATGGTATGACGGCGCTCCAACACGCCGCTTATAAGGGGAACAAGGATATGGTGCAACTGTTGCTCGATAGGGTAAGTGTTACGACCTTCGATAAGTTTTAATGGGGTTATAGAGAAATTTGACTTATGTCTTGTTGTACTTGCAGGGTGCCGACGTGAACTCCGGTAAACATGAGTACAACTACACTGCGCTACACTTCGGCGCCTTGTCGGGCAGCTCGGACGTGTGCAAACTGCTGCTGGACGCAGGCGCCAAGAGCACCGCGACCAACTCCGTCGGCAGGACCGCTGCTCAGATGGCGGCGTTCGTCGGCAATCACCACACCGTCGCCACCATCAACAACTACGTGCCACGGAATGAAATAACCTACTTCGCTGTTGTTCAAGGACAACAGACAGAACCCTACCTCCCTTCATTCCTAGTGGAACCTCTTCATAAGCTCGTGCTTGGTGTAAATATCCATCCTGTCAGGCTAGCTTTGAACCTTCAACACATGCCTGCCTTACTAGATAATGCTGAAAAGGTGAGCAAGGTCTTGGAAATGATGTGCAAGAAAGAGATGTCTAGAGGCAGTGAAACCAATGAAGTGATGGCATTCAAGTACCACTTCCTCGCTTTCATCATAAGAGAAATCAACAACATTAGAGACAAACAGAAACCGGCCTCAGACAAAGATGAAAAGAAACATGATGTGGTGGAAATATTCTCAAAGAAGCTTCTGAAGCCCGGGAAAGATGGCGTCTCCCTGGATCTAATGGACACTTTCCTAAAAGATTGTGTCAGAGAATTCCCCTTTAGAGAATGTACAACTTTCCATCAAATGGTGACATCGCTGACAAGTAAAGACGCTCCACCGGCATTGTCTGTAATCAACTGCACTATCAATGGTCAACGTGGATTCGTTGACGCGATCCCATACTGCAGTACTTGTGGGGAAGAGAAACCAGCAAAGAAATGTTCAAAATGCAAGTCAGTACAATATTGTGACCGGGAGTGCCAGCGATTGCACTGGTTTGTCCATAAAAAGGCCTGTAACAGAGAATCCAGTGCACCTGTCGCTACTACCAATGCTAAACTTAACATTGATGCAAATGAGCTGAGTTCTGAACTTCAAAACCTCGTAGCCGGATAGGTCATGGTACTAATATATCAGAAAATTTTATGTAATGGAAGATCTAGATTCTATTCTTCAAGATGTTGTGCTATAAATAAATGTATTGTGACATTGTTATTGTTTTATTTATTCATTCAATTTTCTTTTACTAAAACATCATTCGCCTTTATTTGAAGAATTAGTTAAATTTATGAAATATGCTGTTAATTATAAAAAAAAATACTGCTATCCTTAGATTAGCAAATCCGAATTTTAATCTAATACAAAGGGTCACTATTATGAAGATATTTAGTATTTTCTCAGTTTTATTATTACTTTATGATATTGTAAATAATTAATTTTATAATGTGAATTATCTCAGTATTTTTGATTTTATCATATTATTATTTTACTGAGCTTCGTTAACACGTAAAGGAATTGGTGAGTGGGGCCTGCTTTGAATAAAGCTGACATCTTAGTTAACGTAATACACACTAGGTGGCACCACATGTTTTGAATGATGGATGGAGGATTATAAACTCTTCAACTTTTGTCTACCCACACTCCTTCAGCATGTTTCTTTTCTGTATAATTCCAGGCAGATTGAAGTTAACTACAAAAATAATAAAATAACAAAAACACTAGACGAGACGATCAAGGCGCAATTGAGTAGATAGTGGAAAACCTGCTATTTTCAAGACCGGTAAGTGTTCAGTTTTTGTTAGTTTTATTTGTTGTAACTTGTAACTGTAAAGATTGTATTAGCCTTATGTATCTACGTGCCAAATATTTTGTTTGGTTTATTAAAATGTGTGTTAAGTTTCTGTTTGTCTGATGATGAGTTTTTATCCTGCAAAATGACAGTGCCCCATGGGCATGGTCGAGTTCTGCGAATCAGTGTACCTACTCATGTCATTGTTTGCGATTGAGGCTTGGATATGGATTTGATAAAGCCAATTGGTAATATTAGGTAATACAACGTGATATTGCTATCACCCTATCTTAAGTGCTTGGGCTTTCATAATGATACTGATAACGTATCTATCCTATTGAAAACTAATTCCTATTAAAATAATAGTTATTATAATCAGTGCCGTAAATAGGGCGGTGCCAGCGGTGCCCAGGCACAGGGCGCAGACCCTGGAGGGGCGCAGAAATGACCGACTTTCAAGTAAAAAAAAAAAAAAAAGGTCGCAGCTTTGTGAGCTCGCACCCTGGAGGGGCGCAGAAATGACCGACTTTCAAGTAAAAAAAAAAAAAAAAAAGGTCGCAACTTTGTGAGCTCGCACCCTGGAGGGGCGCAGAAATGACCGACTTTCAAGTAAAAAAAAAAAAAAAAAGGTCGCAGTTTTGCGAGCTCGCAAGGGGCGCACTTGTGTGAGCTCGCACCGGGCGCATATAAGGCTATTTACGGCTCTGATTATAATTTTCATTAAGCTTCGTGGGCGCATGGAAAACTGAAGAATCGTTTATAAGTTTTACCTACGGATAGAGCATTCCCGGCCGCCCGCGACTTCGTCAAAGTGGGTTTCGGTTTCTTCATCTACATTTTATGCCCTGGGTGGATTTTTTTTCTTAGGGGCGCCTACTTCGTAGTAGCGTCTGATAGATAGTGATTATAGTGACACTCAGGGTTCTCAAATAAATTGACGCAACGAAAACAGGGATGGTGTTTTGAATGTGTTTACTTTTTGAACGATTAATGTTGTCAATAATAGTCAATATGGAAACTGTTTGTAGCGATATTATACATATTATTTGGTTGTGTCTTTTTATTTGATTACTCCGTGTGTCACTATCTATCAGACGCTTACTGTATCTACGCATGCCCGATCGGTTTAAAATTGAAGTTTCATACAAATTTTCATTGCCTATTTTATAAAATCAATCAACGCAATTCTACCCCAAGGGATTTGATCACTATGTCAGTCAGTCACCTTTGTGTTATCCTTAGGTACTTACTAGTAAGTTATACCATTGAGCTAGATAAAATTAAGTTTATTGGTCCTTCCAGGATTGTGCCTTTGAGAAGGAAACTAAAATGATCGCTTAGGAAAATTCTTAAACAAACCCTAGTTTTTAATACAATTCGTTTCCTGCAAATTATAAGTGGGGTAATGGGCATGGAAGGAATAAATAATTACTATTGTTTGCATCCATATTATAAAAATACTTTTATTCATATCTGTTACTTAATACATTTAAGCTTAGGCAGATATTTACATTATTTACAATAATACTTATACAATAATATATATGTATTTTCTAACATTTTTACATGCGTGATTTAATATTGAAAGTATCTAATTATCTACATCTATGATTTTTTTATAGAAACATTGAGGTTATAATAATGAGATTACGTTAACTAATAACGCGCTAATAATTTATCTTAAATAAAATCTCTAAATATTAGGTACAGTGCGACACGAACTGATCTTCAGTTCAGACATCTTTCAGTTTAAGAATTATCTCGCAAGTTGTGTCGTATTGTACCTACCAACTGTAGTAATTGCAACACTACTATTTTAACTATTCGTAAGGCACGTGTATCACAAACAATTATTCAAAGCATCGCCTATATCTAAGAGGTAGTACGGATTGACACCGGCTTCATAACATTAACAACAGTATTTACATTATTAAGTAGTTATTGCGAATTGTGCCCGTCGCGTACATCACACTAAAATCAGCTTTATGCCTCATCCACAGCATTTAAGGAAGCATTTGAAGCAAAAAAATATTTATTGAACATTTATTTATTTATTTAATCTTTATTGTACGACACAAAATATTGTACAAAAGGCGGACTTAATGCCTCATGGCATTCTTTACCATTAATGTAGAATATGTATTTGATGAAATACAATATTCCATCCAACCTAGGGGACAACTCAATTTATCAAAAAGGAACTCTACGAGCCGTGAGCTTCGTTATAGCAAACAGTGAGGATAAGGCATTTTAGCTCACTCCCAACTTCGGCCTCTATAACTGCCTACGTTGGACACAGTGTAACTGAGGTGGTTATGAAACGTAGGGTCAACCTTCCCCAAGTAGAGCGCTTATGGTGAAGCTTTTGACGCGTCGGCAGGGCGCGGGCGCGGCGGCGGGCGGCGTGGGCGCGCGCGGCGGTGGCGGCGGCAGCACCGGGCTCCACGCGAACCCAGGCGCCATGGCTGGAGGCGCCCACATACCCAGCGGCATGGACATATGGAGAGGCCCAAGGTAAGCCATTTCTGGAGGGTAAAACGGCGCTGGAGGGGGAGTAATGTTCTCCGGCGGCGCCACGAGCGGTGCAGGCGACTCTGCTAGAGGCGGTGACCGTGGCGACGTCGATCGAAGACTTCCCTCCTCTGAACAGGAAGACGCGGCATCAGAACATGGGCGCTTGGCTTCTGTAGACTCGGGGCTCGATTCCTGGTTGTCGCTCGAATCTGTGTTCTTTCTTTTGCACTTGGACTGGCCGCACGCGCGGAATCCTTTCGCAAATGGATTGTTGTCAATTTTCAACTTCGTTATGCGATCATTCTGTGGACAAAAAGAAAAATAATTCAATAACCAGCTACTTAAAGTACATAAAGTAACTAACGGTTATAAATAACGAGATTTAGAAAAAGTGAATTATTTGTTAAACTACACTATGTATAAGCTAAGCTGATAAAAAATCAAGTTCTTTTATTAAACTATTTCAAGCGGAATCAACCGTTGCATGAGTGCCATCGGATCCGAATGACACGGGCGGGGAATTTCTTATCTCGTTTAAGAATGCAATTTAAACATCCGTTTCCGCATACAAGTCCCGTGTAGCTAATAGCTTGAGGGATAATTGTCACACATGTGCTGGCGTGGTTTGGCGACAGGCCAATTAGCAGGGCACGGAAGCGTGGTGGCTGTCGCCGCGTCGTGTCGCCTCCGCGCCGCCCGCCCGCGGCGCCTTATGTGATCACAACCCCCAAAACATAGCCAAAGTCAACCCGTCACGGGAAACCTGACACCAGAAACACTTCTGCAGCAGTTTGCGTAAGTGACGATGACATTTTTAAGCAGACCGACGCAATTTACCTAATTGAGACTGGCGCCTTAAACTAAACACGCCTTTACTTTTTCAATTTAGCTTTTTCGCCCAATTTGAAAAAGGAGAGGTAGGTGCCCTCGAGACGCATTATCTAGCAAAATTTCGACCGCAAATAGTCCCGGAGCGATACGCGAAGTCACTTGTGGACGATTGTTTACTCGGCGTGATAAGGCGGCGCCGGCGGGTGCCGTGTGCTCAGCCACCAGATAACGCTGCAATCCGGCGAGATAGCGAGGAGTGCTAAAAGCCTGTTATTAGATGACTAAAACCACACGTTTGCAGCCAGGCGGCTAACGGGAGCGGCCAGGCGCCGCCCCCGGCCCGCCCTGTCGCCCGTGACGTCATGCCGCAACCTCGCCGGCGCGCGCGCTTTTTGCGGGACTATTTTTCATATTGGCGACTGTCGCCAGTTTTTTCGGAATGTTTAATGAGGGCCTGAGTAAATTTGCCTTATTTATCTGACGAACACCTAAATTATCGGGGGTGGATTTACAAACAACGATGACAGGCCCAACAGGACTTTTAGTTGTGATGCATTTTTTTGTAGAACATCTTTCGTTCTCGCCGTGCCACCTAGTTACGCTTTCGAATAATAAGTCGGCATCGGTGAAAGCGTATTTCTAATTCGTCGGTAATTCGCGACCATGGGGCGGGCGGCGAGCGGTCGCCGGCGTCGGTTAATGCGCAATGATACCGCCGCTTTGTCCGGCGGGTCCCGTTACGCAGACAATTCCGGGATTATCCCTCAAAGCTGCCGATCGGCGTAATTGTAATGGACGCGAGAAGCCGTTCGCGCCTCGCTGCAGTCAACATTAAACCGGGCAAAGCATCAAAGACGCCGCCGACTAATTGCACAGGGTGGATTATGTAACAGCGCCGTACGCCGCGCTGACCACCAAAAGTAAACGGTTTTCTGTCGGAAAACAAACAGCGGGAGGGCTTTCAGCTACCGTGGTTTGAGTTTATAAATCGTGTTTGGTAAGACCTCGTTATATCGACACCGCTGACACAATACACTAACACGAACAATGTCTCGGTACAATAACTATCACGCTTATGCATGATAGTTGTTATTACTATACTAAACTACCCTCGGAATTAAAAATATGTTGTAAGTACTTAATAATTATTTTTCATCGAAATCTAAGTACTACGGTAAAAATTATAGTAGGTAGGAGCAAAACGGCCCGTAATTGTTTTCCGATTTAAGTGCACTTCAAAAAACAGCAAAACGAAAACCACCGAACCACCGTAGTGGCATGTTATTTTACAACCTCCCATTGCTACTTCAAAGATAAGCGACAGCTAATTCCAGTACTTGAGCCCCAATTACCGGTATGTGGTCCAGTAGTCAGAAGGCTTACGCATCTCTTATCATTTCAATAGTAAAAGGAATAACTGTTTTCTGAATTCACGCTTTCCCGCACTTCAAGCGATGCCGCGCGGCAGACAATGCTCAAGTATTGATAAAGAGACCCACAGATTCTAAATTAGCTGGTTTTGTTTTGCTAAGAGCGCTTACACAATGGTCGTCGCCAGCCGGAGTTTTTTGCCGTGTTGGCAGCCATGCACTACACGCGTAAAAGCTCTGGCGCCTCGAACGAAAAAAAATCGGTCATGAGTGCGAATAGTCGCGTTCCCGGAATCGTAGTAGGTTTTCGTCGAAAATGTTGGAGGTGTGATCTGATTTTATATCGGAATCCCCTGATTGTAATCTTGTTTGTAACCCTGTATCGAAATTTTACGAAGCGAAGCTGAAAAAGTGTACCTATGTCTATCAAAATACGTTACGCTCTATAATAAATAATCCCGCATCGTCGGTTCATTGTAAAGACCAGACAGTACTTGACCTAGGAGAAGTTAATTATACGAGTAATATCTAATAATCTGTTCCTGCTGTGTCAATCCCAATATTTATATCTAACCGATTGTTAATTTATATCAAACCTTATCTAAGCTAATTCGGTTCCACTGAAAGTCAGCGCCTTAGTATAGAAACACACTAGGCCGAAATAACCCACCCGAAGTTCGGTGTGATTAAATAAATTAAATAAATAATAAATTCATTTTCCGCCTAGTGTGTTACTTAAAGCTTTGATTTAAATATAGTTGTGTGCTAAACTTAAAGACATTATAATTGATTGCGTCTTTTTCAAGTGATTTCCTTTCCTCCTTATAACAGTACTGACCTGGTAAGCTGTGACTGCGATGAACTCCGTCTCGGGGAAGGAGAAGGCGGCATGAGGAGCACCCCAGGCGAGGGCGGCGGCGTCGCGGGCGCGGACAACCAACACACGTGGGCGGTACTTGTGCATCGATGTGAGGACCATCTGGGGAAGAACGATCAGGTTAGTGACCATGTTAGGGCATGAAAACCTAATTAGTAATACACTACCTATGTAATTTAAAGAAAGAAGAAGTGAGAATACGTCAATGAAATATCATTGTAAGCCCTATTGCTATAACTGTGTCGTCGGCCTCCGCTAGATTGGCGGCCCATAGTCCCAACGCTGGGCTATTTTACATACGTATTTCTAAAATAATTTACCTTAACATGCATTTGATTCTAAACTTTTTCGATCTATCCTACTAATATCATGAAGAGGTGAGTTTCCGACGACATTAAAAATCTATAGGTATAATTATGGTCTGGCACTGAATTTCTAATATCAGTGCTTATATATTTATCAGTGCATAGTAAAGTGTAAAAATAAAAGCAGATTATAAATGAGGAAACAACGTAACGACGAGTAAAATTAATTACACCGATTGCGTGGCCGATAGGAATTTAGTCGGTTCAATAGCGACAAGATAAATGTGACCTCTGAACATTTTATCGTGAAATCCTTTTTTAAGTACTCTTTTATATTATTATATAAGAAAAATAAAACTATATTAAAGGTATACTGTATTCCTAGATTCTATTATATTAAAAAAAATGGCGATTTCTGTTTGCTATCATCCCTTTTAATGTCTTTCGCCTACTACACGCAAAAAAACAGCAACTTCTAAATCGCGTAAAAACGATAACACTGAAAGGCGTCGGCGCCTGCGCACAAGAGCTCTTATCAACACTTGACGCTGTGAATACCGCTACCTGCGCACACGCACTTCAACTTAAAGCCTTGTATAAAGGGTTACAGGCCCGCTCCTGTAAAATACACTTTTTATTACTCCCTCGTGGCATATCTCGCGCACTTACGCGGCTTTAATTAAAATTTCGTGTCTTTGCCATAACTTCAACATTATTTTATGCTTTCAAAAAGTTTTGTTTACTGACCGTTTTGATAAAAACATGGTGTTAAAGTATCGCGTTGCGTGATTATGCCTTAGTTCATCAATTATTGAGAAGACATAATTAATGAGTAATTTATTACAATTATTTAATGAGCTTTAAAATAATGGATAATTATCACAATAATATTAATTATATTATGAGCACTATACCTAATCACCAGATAAAGCATTAAGGAATTTTAATCTATTATTTGTTCTTTTATACCTGTAATTGTGGTTTCTTTTGTTTGAATAAATTCGTCACAGGCATTTGACAGAACAACAAAAAGAAAGTGGGAACATTATGACGAATGCAAACAGTGTAATTGCGAAAAAACCACCCCGCCTGCGTAAACACGTGGCAAGTATGACACGCCACTGCGATTCCTGTCTAGACGCCCCGTGTTTTTGCCTCCCTGAAGCCAAGTGCCCGCCTGCCGCCGGCGTACCGCAAGGCGCTGGCGCCGGACCGATATTGTTCCTATTAACTAATTGACTCTCAGCTCACTTTTAAACTGAAAGCTAATTAACAAGAAATTACTTTTGACTCTCGTGATTTTTGTAATATCGACAGTTCACTCATTGCCTTTAGATTGTATCTTCTTTGAATACAGGAAAGTATTAGTTGTATTTTACGTTATCTCGACCTAACCTAACATTTCATTAGTAAATGGAATAATAGGTACGTTAGTTAATTAACTAAACGAAAGTATACAAATGATTACACTTGATTAACGGAAAGAAAGTGACACATCGTTATGGTTTTTGTTAATTACTCAATTTGCATTCCAATCAATATGTCATGAGAAAAAATATTGAATCGCATTTATAAATAATGTGTTTTTGCTAAGTATGTGACTCTATAGTATCAACATTTTTTTTATTTTATTGCATTGAAATATAATTTAAAAGTACCTTATCGAATTGTTAGCAAATGTCGGAGAAAAAATATCGTAGTAATACCTATCGTAATTTAAGTTTATTTATGCAGCAACAATTTGGACTTGACCCTACAAATAATCGAATAGCGTATGTTTTCTTGCTATTTATCGTTAAGAATAGTGGCCGAACTCAAAAAAAGTTTAATTACATTTAATTGGCATTGCATTTTAAATTGTTACTTAAGAGCTTAAAAAAATAGGGAATATTGTTCTGCAGAAGGTTTTTTAGGGAAAGCCTTGATATTTTATATCCAGCGTTTCTAGCATCATTGAATAAATCTAGTTTTTAACCGACTTAAAAAAAGGAGGAGGTTCTCAATTCGTCTGTATGTATAATTTTTTTTTTATGTATGTTCACCGATATTTTCATCAATTATAGTCGGATTTCAAAAATTTTGCCTGCCAAAAAACAGAAGAGAAGGAGCACCGACTTCAGTTAGTATGTTTAAGATTACTTTAACATAGTTTAGGAAAATTACAGTATGAGGTAACAGATATTAGGAATTATTTTATAATTTTTAGTTTATTTTTGTGTTGACGGTTTTTTTGAAGTCGGTTTATTTTTATAGAATAACAGTGCTTTTGAAGATGCAACAAGCCAGGAATCCCTTGAAGTATGATATGAACCTCGTATAAACAAAAAACATTTTGATATCTGACGATTGTTATCAGCTTCAGAGATTCCTTCATTCCCAAGAGAAATATTCCGACCAGAACCATCGGTCGGCTAGTTCCAAAATGCGTGTGACACGACGAATTGACAGACGGCCTGACTTAACTGAGAACTTAGCTCTGTGTTAAGTAGCGCGTTCGGAAGCTCGTCCATCAACTTGATGCGTCTTCGATCAAAGTCGATTGAAGTGTAGATTGTGAGAAATACACTTCTAACCTTTGTTATGCGTGTTTTTTTTGCGCATTGCTCAGTGACCAGAATTGAGGAAATGATTATTGTTTCTGACTAAATTGTAATTAGGTTTATTAGGTACAATTAAGCATGAGCTTTAAATACCACGAATCATGGTTCATTTCGGTTATAGTTCATAGCATTCATGATGGAAAAAGTGACTGTTTTTTTTTATTGAAGTCTACTCCTTATGAACAGCAATCGGTCGGTAGGGATTTTTGATGTATGTAGAAAATTTTTCACGGCCGGACATTAGTCAACCAATCCAAGTCTTACTTATAAAAGTTACATCAAAAGCACACATTAAATTATTATTGTTGAACATCATAAAAAAAAACATTATTTAGAAACGGCATACAAATCTTATAGTTTGTTTATTCGGTAAAAAACCCTAACGCATTCCCACAAACCCCGACCCCAGAATTCGGAGTAAACCATCCCATTTGAAATCGCAGTCAAATAAATGTTTCCAAAGTGTCATTTACACGGCAACTGATCCGGAAAGTTGCTTTGATTGTATCTTGATAATTAGTGCGGTTGACATTCGCAGCGTGGCGGAGATCTTGTCGGATAAGCAACTAGGGGACAAAACGTTTCCGCGGCAACCAAGGGTCGACCAGCGTAGTAGAAGGTAGTAGATAACGATCGTGTGCCGTTGTCATATTAGATGACATGTGTTTCACAGCGTTTTACACCTTATTTATTGTCGAACGCGTTTTGCTATTAAATAAAAAAAGATCGGCCAAAGTTTTTTAAATAAGTATTGTTTTAAATTTCAATGTTAACAGCCAAAACGGTTAAGGACGTTTGTTTCATGTAAAGTAGTTAATTCTTCAATTAGAATGACGCGGTTTGAAATTAGTTTTACTTTTAAGTTGTTACGTACTTTGTTATATTCTATTATAAGATAACACATTCACGGAAAACTTGACAAAGCATTACTAGTATTACGTTAGAACTTAGAATTATCTTGTAACCGAGCCCCTCACATTAACTCTTTGATAATACAAACCCGACTTCTCACTTACAAATCGACAAAGACATTTCTAATCCCTTCACTGTAATTGCCTTTTATTTTGAGAATCTGTACTAATCCGTTTCTAAATTAGTCGAGATGATAAAACTGGTAGAAGTGGGGACTCTGTTAAAAAAGTCTCTGACAAAAAGGGTTTTGTGGGTTGAATAGGTTGTTTTTTACACAGGTGTGTAATCTTCAAGTGCACAACAATCGGTGGGATAGTTCTCCGTGCGAATGTTCGGGCTGCCGGGCGTCGGTAGCCGCTCATTGTCAGGGCACAAAGGCGCCGCCTGCTGCGCGGGCGCAACCCGCGGCACAAAGTGCACTCAGGCGCACGCAGTTTTTGCCTCCGCCCGTCATAATAATGCATGTTGAGTTTGGATCTTTTCTGATAGCTATAAACATCGTTTGTTTTGATAATCGCGATGTGTCACATGTGCTTTTCTGTTTCGAACATACTATTATCTCTTCCTCAATTTATTGATATTATCCATGATGTAAACTTAGAGTGACGTTGAAAGAGGCAGCTAAAAAGTATTTATTTTTGGGATATTGTGATTCTTACGCCGCCACTTGGTATGTGTCAGATTTTCTTTTGTTTAGTCAAGAAAAATAAAAAAGTAAGAAAATGGGAAACGTAAACACGACCCCGTAAGTCGTGTGCGATGTACATTAATTCGTGCTTATTGTAGTCAAGAATAAACATGTAGCTGTCATTTTTACGAGTTACTGTATGCTTTTTGATGGGGCAGCGTTTCTACAAACATGACAGTTCAAACGGACTGTGCACATAGAGCCTAGGTCAGGCTATCAGTCATCGAGGCGTCAACCGGCCTGTCCAAACACAGGCCGACATAAAGGAGTACAGTTAGTTGCCGCGCCGCAGCCTCCACACAATGCCTTTCAGCGTATTTGTTCCAGTGACGAAATACTTATAGACGGCTTTGTGCGCCGAGACTCCTGCGGCGCATATTAAGAACCACCGCCGACATTCTGATATCACCTTTATACGCGCCACGTTTAAGTCGAAATCACGTTACAAACCCGTCTTGTAACTATCTTTTTTACGTTAGAGTATTACAACGCACGAGCTTGCTTGGCTTAATCGAACTTTAAATCTCAGCGATAAGATTCAAAATCTTCGGCGGCTAAGCTTTACTTTTTGTGGGGAAGTCGTTGTTTGGTAGGCGTTTCCATCGAAAGTATGTAGGTAGAGTTCGACATAGTCACGACTGGCTTGACTTAAAATCGAACGCTATTCATATGCATTATAGTATTAGACACACACATACAACTTTATATCATTTCTTTTGTTCTTAATGCATAGTTTACGTCTGCAATTTTTCGAGTTCCACACTTATTACCCACAGAATTAAAAACAATATGGGTATAATCAGTAGCTATTGGCCAGTGCATTTCTGTCTTCAAGATAAAATACTTTCTCGTCAAAATGAGTTCGGCAATCAAGAAGTTATGTGAAAGCGATTGCCAAACAATGCCACGCGACGATGGCTGTGGTGACTCACATTTTTTAACGTCGGATAATTACACCGTGTGAAAATCAGTAATTGGCTGCGGCATTCCATAGAACATACCTGCAAATCGTGACCTTTGCTTAGCCATCATAACGCGATGATATCATCAACAACATAACTAATATGAGTGCCTATAAAACCACGGATTGATGTTGGACCGAATTTGGTATTTCATAAAATTTACCTATAATAGATACGGTTAACTACGTTTCTTCAAATTATGTTTTAAGATCTTTATAAAGCAGATGTCTCTGGTGCAAGCAAATATAAACGCAAAACTTACACATTATTTTAAATTAATGTTTACCTGTAAGTAACGTCTAAAAAATGTTCTAATTGAATAATTTTGATAAGCGTAGATACGACAACATTTGGTCTGACATGTCTGAAAGGTTGGTCGTTACGATATGAAAGAAAATGATTTTGTCGATATAAACCTATCAAAAACAGTCTTTTAGTAAGGTCTCTACATAAAAAATATTGATACTTACATGCCCCTGCGCATCCATAGTATTATTAGTCAGCTTGAGCTTGCTAAACGAGACTGGATTAGCCGTCCAGTGGTGTCCCGGAGCGGGCGAGTCGGGGTGCAGCATCAGCCTCCTTGGCGACTGGGGCTCCGCCCCGCCCGCCGCCGCCCACGCGCCGCCCGCCCAGCGCCAGCGTCGCCGCCCCACCAGAGAGAGTTCCAGCAGCACGCAGTACTCCTCGCGAGGGTCGAGACCGGCGAGGGAGACGCGGAGAGACGGGAACATGCGTCTGGAAAGAAATTCAAGAAGTCAGATTTTCATTACCGTTTAGATTAACTTACGTAGGCCTCTCCCAGATGGGGGTATATGTTTAATTAAAGTCACTACGCTTTAGTGGCCAGTTAGTCTAGTGAAAGGTATATAGAGGAACGCTGTGCCCATTCTCATCCCCGGATGTCCTTAGTCCTTTACGAATTTGTGTGATACTTAGAGGACGTCACTAAGAAACATTTTATTGCCAAGATCCGTAGAATTATGTTATTGTTAAAAAATTTGGTAGCTCTAATGAAACGCCTCAAACATCTAAACAAATAATAAGACTGCACCATTGCACAAATAACCCGTCATTACAACAAATGACGGTAACTCTAATATAAAATTAAGTACAGGTTGTAAATTAAATAAAGGATCGTCCGCCGTCGACAAAAACCGACTGTTCCGATATAAAGAGCGTTTGTTTGTAATCTAACATTGGGTTTTTATTAAACAAAAAAGGACAAATCCTACAAGCCCGCCGAGCAGAAACAAAGAAGGCGATAATAAAATTACAGCTACTATAAGAAGTGTGATGTCTCCGCGGAGAACACTTAGATAACAATATTGTGTTCTTCCGTCGATGCGTTTAAGGGCTAATATCGGTTTGTGTGATTCGGCGTTGTTTTGTGGGGTTCGTCGTTTTATCGTGATTATAAAAGCGTGTGATAGGAGTAAAAGTGTCGGGCAACGAGAGGCTTTTGGCACCCGTGCGGCCGCGCGGCTACCGATAGCGTCGTGAAGCGAGATGGCGCCGGCTTATCTGACCACCGGCACAGCGCGACCATTCGCTCATAAATACCGATCGTTCCGATCTCAGGAATAGCTACGATATACAATACAGTTTGACAATATCGGAGATGAAATTGTATTTTTCAATGACACGTTAGCGTTTAAGCATGGTTTAAGCATACAAGTTAATGATTGCTAGCAACCAAAGCCAAAGTAAGCAGTTGTGAAAATAATGTTTTAACTTTCGTATTTTACTGTTTGTTAATGAATTAAGTATTTGTCTTGCACCACATAAACGTATATATTATCTCTTTCTTTATTTTTTTATGACAATATCTAAATGCTTGTTTTTGGATTGTTCAGAATAACGCAAGTTTGGATTGAAACTATGAAGTATGAAACTGCAATAATTATTTTATTTATCTACCGGAATCAAAATTGTTTGTTAAAAATATTAACTGTTTAATGGATATGTGAGTATGTATAATAAGTCCAACCGGATCACGAGATTTTCACATAAACCAGCGAAGTAGCCATTTTATATTTCACGTTAAGTTACAATTTGAGTGCTAATTCTTGTAGGTTTTATATAGTCCAATACATTTTACGACTTTATCCAGATTACATGAAATGTTTTAGGTAAATTGGGTCATAACTCTTGTTTTATGGCTAACGTGATATAATACAAAAACAGAAATATGCCAGATATAACGAAAACAAACAGCTTAACATGCATCGTCGCAGTTTAATACGTAAAATCGCACCACAAGAAAGTTGAGTATTATTTTTACATTTAGGACTTCAAACTGAACGTGAAAATCTTGATTTTAACAGAAAAACTAGCCTGGTTGGTTTTGCCGGTTAGTTTTTTGTTCTGGGTCGGTGGTCACCAAACCTTATTGAAAAGGCTTTAATTGAAGCGTAAAGAAGTATCTAGCGGAATAAAAATTATAAATTGACTAGGCAATCTGACCATTGTACTGTAGCAAGCGATCAATTTAACTAGTTCATTGAAGCTTTTGAATTGAAGAATATAACAAAGGTGAAGAGGGCCTTATCTTGCGATTTTACTAATCCTTGAGCATATGGACGAAAACAGAAATGTTGCTAGGAGCAAAGTCTTCCATCTATAAAGGACCATTAGACCTCCTGTCGACTACAGGCTGGCTAGGAAGCCATTAAAGAAGTAAATACTTTATGTCATTCTTTGACATCTGTCTCTTCTTCTCTCGCCTTCCTAGCGGCAGAGAGGCCTGCGCACTCAGGAACGCGTCCGGTGACTCGTAATCCTTTTCCGCCAGCAGCCACGCGGTTTCCACAACCGCCTAACAAAACAGCTTGCAACGTGGTGAGGAGCGCTGCCACGCATAAGGTTGGTTCTTGTTTGTTCTGTGAAGGGTCAGGCCACACCGTGCGGGCATGTCCCAGCTTTGCAGCCCAGAAAGACGACGATCGCTTGTCTTGGGTTCGGAGTGCCAGGGTGTGCGAGAGGTGCCTAAGACGGAGTCGCCACAATTGGCGGTTATGCCCGTCTAAGTGTTCAATTTGCGGAGAACCTCATAATGCATTTTTGCATAATTTATTTTCGGCCAAAATATCCATTCCAAATTCTGATATTCCAAATTCTAGTATTCCAAATTCTAGTGTCAATAAATCGACCTCAAATGAGTTTGAACTTAGTGTCAATAAATCGACCTCAAATGAGTTTGAACTTGTGAATAATAATTCGATAGCTACGAATTCCAAAGAGCAAAGAGGCCGAGTTTTGTTGAAAATCTTACCTGTGATAGTTTCAGGGCCGAACGGGGATCGCGAAACCTTTGCTCTCTTGGATGACGGGTCTACAGTTTCAATGATCGACTTTGAGTTAGCTGACGAATTAGGGTTGTCTGGTCATGAGGATCGAATTTATATTGAAAGCGTGACGGGTTCCCGGGGAGGTGTGAGATCAAAATTAGTTAGTTTTGGCATTCGAGGCAAAAATTGTTCTGATGTTTTTAAAGTTGCGAACGCTCGAGCCATTCCTGATTTATCACTGTCACCACAGTCTGTTTCTGCGGAGGATCTCCAAGGTTTTCAGCATTTAAGTGATATTACTGATCAGCTCACTTATGTCAATGGTTCCCCAAAGGTTCTCATTGGTGTGAGTGACTGGCAAATGTTGACAGCATTGGAGAACCGACTGGGTAAGCCGGCGGAACCGGCAGCGGTGAAAACAGTACTCGGATGGGTGCTTTTTGGTACAGTTAGTCGATGCTCTGTTCCAGTTGTAACGATAAATCATTTCGCGATTAAACCTGAGGAACAGGATCTCGACATTACAATAAAAGATCGTTATCACTTAGAAGGTCTAGGTGTGAAACATCAGGAGTCATTTAGCGCGTCCGAAAGGCGAACGCTAAGTGTTCTTGATGAGTCAAAATGTCTGCCTAGTGGTAAGTTCGGTGTTGGTTTACAATCGCTAATTAATAGTAAAACTCGGGTATCTCCATTAAAACGGAGTATTTTTTGGATTGATTTTCGAATAGTTTTATCTTGGTTCAGGCGCGACCCGCGGAATGTCATAACATTTGTTGGGAATCGACATAATATTTTCTTTTTAGGTAGGTTACTTCGACGTCCTTCTTTTGTAAATAGTATCCTCAAGTCATGTCGTCAATTTCAGACGCGGCAGCAGCGGCGACGTCCGTTACTCGCCCGTGTCATCACAAGCGGTGAAGACCTGCTGCAGGCGAGCCAGCTTAGCGTCGCTTGCCAGCCTAACTTCGCGTCGCAGTTGAAGACAGCCACTCCGCAGTTGAAGGCTGCTAAGGATGGCCAAATAGCTCGTGCGAGTCCGCGTCTGAGACATTTCAAGGCGACATCTAGCGACCGAGATTGTCTAGTACCTGACAGTAGTATCAAGGCCTGTCAGGAGGTCCCCGAGGGTACGAAGGCTCGTAAGATTCTTGATGGACGAAGCTGCCTCTCATTCAGATTATTGGATACATCCTGTTACCATGAGTGGGCCGCATATAGCCACGACGGTCACTCCGGCACCGTGGTCAATGAGCGGAGGCGAAGTATTTATTTACTGTGGCTGTCAGCGATTACCCGAGGCATAGCTTCGTCGTGCATGAAATGCTACGTCACGAAAGCAGCGCCAGTGCCCTCACCAACCGGCGATTCACCAGACACCTCCACGATGCGTCCCAATTGCCCTCGGGAGGACCTGGCTGCCGACATGATCATCGCTGGACAAGTGATTCTTGTATGGAAGCGAAGACTGAGGAAGAATCGCCGCTGTGTTTCCTGGAAGAGATGGCATGGTGCGGGTGGCGGAGGTCGCCCCTGCGGCTGCTACGCTTAGGCGACCGACTCGGGTCAGGAATTGTATTTGTTAATTGAATGTTTTTATTTTATATTTTATTTCGCCCTTTTGGCCTAGGGCTGGTTATGTTGTTTTTTATGAATGTGTATACTTTCTCTATTTCCTTTTCTTACTTCCTTTCAAGGCTGTTGTTTTATATAGAGCCTAGTCAGCCTGTAGTCTGATTCTTATGTAAGGCTGCGCCTTACGGGCGGGAGTATGTCGACTACAGGCTGGCTAGGAAGCCATTAAAGAAGTAAATACTTTATGTCATTCTTTGACATCTGTCTCTTCTTCTCTCGCCTTCCTAGCTGTAAGTACGTTCTGGTTTGGTTTGTTATTTTATTATTATATTTCTTTGTTATTTCATACTATTTCTTTTAATTATACAGTCCACTCTCTCCCTATCGTCGACACCTCCTAAGCCGCAGCCACTAGAAAATGTAAAAAGAGGTGAAGCCGGGCGATCCGTCATAAGCTTGTTTATCAGCGGCCGGCCGAGCTAATGCGCCGACTGATAACGCGGCATCGGCTCAATTAACAACCGGCTAAATTAGCCCCATTTAAACTTTACGAGCCCGGCTACTGCCTTACGTGGGACCCGGGGACCGACAGATCATTCACTGGGAAATAATGCGGAATTTGTCCAGTTTCTTTGATCCAATTACTTTTTTATTTTGTACACGGACGGATTTTCAGTTTTCGGCGGATTTAATTTAACTTTACTTTACAACAACAATCCCATTTTGAAAGTATACTTGGCAAACTGACTGGCTGATTTTTCGGAAATAAATAAATAGAATGAACAAAAAATCCACGATGTTAACTTTCCTTCAAATGACCTCATGTGTGCAAGCTTTGAACTGTTTTTATCAAATATGTGAACGTAAGGCAGGACATACATGTCCGAAAGTGTCACATTAAAGTGTATTCAGTAGCCCACATCTATAACATTGTGCAAACTTAGGAAAAAACTATGTTTATCAAATGTTTGCATTGGTTCAAACCGATACACTTACAAGAAGACAGGATGCTGTCCTCGAATCCCTTGAGGTACCTATAGAGGTAGAGACAGTTGTTTACAAATTGTCTGAGTAGAGAGCAAACACGGCGACCAAATACAGATGTGTGCTTAAATACTGACATGTTCGCTTTTCTGTTGACTGTACATTGACAAATCCGTCCACTCGGCTACCGTTCGGGCCCTTATCACGCCGCGGCCACTTATCGGCCCGTTTGAAAGGTGCGCGCGCGCCGACAAAGAGGTGACGATACTTGCGCGGAATATATGCGAAAACCACCGCCCGCCATTCCACAAATCATTTTATTATCTAAATGATACATTTTACAACTTGGAGATCGAGCAAATCTTTAGTATTCTAAAAAGCTACTTAAGTCGGTACCAGATTTACTGTGTAGTTACTCGTAGAACGATCACATTTTCTTAAGATTTTGTCATAGTTCAACGAATAAAAGTAAACGATGCCTACTTTGAATGAATCAGTTCGATCGACATCTCAGATGTTTTATTCAAATCATAAAACCTTTAAGAACGCAACTGAAACAAGGAGATCATAAAAAGGGGCGGCCATAAAAGGCCTCTTGAGACAACTAAGCCTCGGCGGCGGACACAATGGGACCACCAGACTCGCTGAATCGACGTTAAGAGCGGGTCGTAAATCGGTAACAACTCGCCAATTGCCGCACGGAGGCGCTAACTGCGCGGAAAGAACCCGCCACATCCGCTCTCACATCCGCACTCGAATTTTTGAGATCGCGAACTCCGCTTTTTGTGACGGCCTCGCTCGTGTGAACCCGCCATTACGGTAATTGTGAGATATGTTAACGCTCGCTTTTTCGAGTCCGTTACACATAATGCGTTTTGATCAAATTGTTTTATTTAATTACTGAACTTGGATACAGTCGGTGGTTTTTCACTCGAGATATTTTACGCGTATTTAATGGTCGTGTATGTTAATTTATGAGTCTATTAAAGGGTTCGGTTCACGGTAAACAAATGTCGAGTGTTAGTCGTCCCCGCCTAATGCGTTGTCGTGAACGCACGCTGTCGAGTGCGTCACTAACCTACCCCTCGGCTATCTTTACTGCTAATTTCATGGGCTTTTTATCACCCAAGTTCAATGTCGGGTGTTTAGGCGACAAACGCGCCATTGTCTAGCTGCGTCTGCGCAGGCGTCTGTCGGTAGCGCAGTAACTTTTACGATAAACATTACAAATCTTGATGAAAAAAGGTTTTAAGTAACTGTTAAACCGAGCGTTGAGAATACTTATAAAAAGCACACCGCCTCAATCGGGCCTTAAGCCATTTACATCAAGTTGGTTTTTAACTAATTATAGTTTCAACAACTCACACAGCAAAATAATCCCAAATGCGTTTATAAATACATTTTTTGTCTTATATAATACCCGTACATAATGTATCCATTTGTCTGCATTATGCCGTGTGTAATCTGTTGAGGTCGTGTGTAAACAGTGCACCATCCGAGATGGAACTCTGCGTTCCCGCGAGCAATCCCGCTCATTAGCGCTCACACGAGAGGTCCGGCTGTTTTTTTTTACCCGTCCAGATGTGGTTTGGGTAAACACAAAGCCCCATTGTCCGGGAGGGTAAAAAATCGGACACCTGGAAGTGTCAAAATGTTCACTCCGGACTGTGAGAGCGGGCCGTGTGAACACAACTTCGGACTCGCTTTTCCTCGACCATTGTGGGTACATAATGTAATAAATTATCAGACGTGATTGATGATATGAACAGTTTGATTAAGGTAATTTAATTAGGCAATTTTTATCATTATATACCGATCAAGTGTCTTGTGAATGTGTCTCATAAGTTGAGCTTGAATAAGTCAACGTATTTATTTTTTTATAGATATATGTAGAGGCATAAATTGTGATGTGACATAGTCGAATTATGATTAACCGCATCAAAAGAAAATTTTACCATAGTTGTTCCGTGGGTTGCATGCATGCAACATCACATCCTCTTGAATTTTAATTGTTGACCGTCAAGACCAAGCATCACTAACAATTTTGCCACACGACGTAATAATGGGACCAGTTATGAAGTCATATCATCAATATCGTCTTAACCTTCGTCATAATAAGCATGGAGTTATTAAAATCATAAAAACACGATTATTATTATGTGCTGTAAGTATGATATTTGCGAGTGCTAGCGGCCATGGCGCAAATGGGCGGTGGGCATGCGACAGGCTGGCGTGACTTGAATGTTGCGCCCGCGCAGACACGTGGAAAAGTAAAGACAAACCACGATTGTGTCCATTAAAACTATGAACTTTATGTTAATAGCAATAAGGGTAAGACTAAGTAAAATTGTTTATTCAGAACGGTTATGTACTAACTATCAGTCTATGCTTTGTAACGTAAATTAAATAGAACACACTATTATTACTATGTACTAACTAGTTAGTAAGTACCTCTTTATTGGAATTTGGTCGTCGTTGCTGTTTTGAAAGTTTATGAAATACTTAACCTTCAAACGAGATTGTTTTTATATTTTCATAACAAAAATGAGGCAAACGATCTAACTGATTGCCCGATATTAATTCATAGCCCGATTGTACCTGAAGCACGAAACAATTATTTTTAATCCCCCATTGTGTTTATGTTTACTGATTGAATTTTTTTATTTTGTTTCAGATAGGACGCAGTTATGCGGCCACATTACGGTAAGTAAGTATTTCTCTTAAAATGTATATCTTTCAATCACGTATCATACTCGTAAGTATATGGAAATGTAAATGCATGCAAATATACCTCGAATAACCGTGAACGTTGAAATGAGTTGTTAAGTTATTATAACATTATTAATATTGAAATGAGTTATGGTAGATATTAAGTATTAACATTAAGTATTCATATTTTGTAATTAAGCTTAGTTTTATCGTGTGAGAAGTGGCTTCAAGCTCCAGACTAGCATGACATTAAATAATAAAACCATAGAGATCAACTGTCTTGAGAAAAAACCTCGTATCGTAAGTCAAGATGTGATCTGTAAAAGTTTACCAGATTTGTTAGCATGTTAACTTATGCTGTAGCAAAACTATTACGAAGACAATTTATTGCGTCGCATTCGAATATAACCCGAGTCAAACGCGCATCATTTGATTGCGCAATTGCGATTTGTTCCAGATCTCACATTGTCCCGCTAGTGGGCTGTGAACAGATCTGTGCCGAGTCGACAACTGGCTTGAACACCGTGTCACTCGGCGATACACATTAGGGGCGTGACGGGTATAACAGACGACTCTGTACATAGATCACGGAGAGAGAAAACATACAAAACTTTAAAAGGGTTTGAAATAATATAAAGTGGACCGTTGAACCTCATTGAATGCTCCTATGAGGCTGGCATAACCACTAATGGTGGCTGAAGAGTCTCATCAAAACTTAGATTTAAGAAAATGGTGTGTGAAACAAATGAATAAAGAGAATCTCCAACTTAAACTTCGTTATGCGAATGTAATATAATACTTTTAATATACTCAAAAACTGTTCTAACGTATAGAGCAAGAGCATTTCACTCTCCGTACACATTGAAAAAAAAGTGGAATTCGAAAAACCTCGTCACAGCTGTTACTTCATAATGATATTAATTATGGTTTTTAATTTGAACCTGCTACAAAGATCGTCCATTCCAATCCGTCCGAATCTCTCTTAAGAGGGTCCTAACCAGTTGTATAATTTACTATTTAGGAAATATGAATAGTTTATTAAAAAAATAACAAACATTTCCTAAACACACATAACAAAATGAAATTCACAAAAACCCTTCCCTGCACTCCATATGCGTCTGATGGCAAACAAACGGCACTCGAAAGAAATATGTTTCTAACAAAACAAATAAACCAATTTGGCCCGACCACAAAAAACAGAGCTCAACCGAGCGAGCTGCGGTATTAGCATATTGATGGCCAACTATCTGTCGCTCTTTGTTTAAAATCAGCGACAGAATCTTCAATCATAGCGATTGTCACAAAAAAACGATCCGTTGCGTAGTTTTTGCTCAGCCGCAGGTGGCAATGGGTGAAAAAACATCTAAATTCACTATAGGATTAGGAAAGGTGCAAGACAATAAATATCGCGACCTTCATCGGCTAGGAATGATTTATTGAAATTGTTCTTTTATTGGCAATGATCAATTTTTCCATGATACACGTGGGCCATTAGGTAAAGGTTATTGCGAATTTTATCGCCGTAAAATTGAAAGATTTGTTAGTGTTTTCTGCAGAACTAAGAGGTCCCATCAATTAAATTTTAACTTTAACGCAACTTAAAAGTTACATCGAATATTCTTTTCAGGATTATTTACTCAAAACGATATCATTGAAATGCGTTAGATTTGTATCTGCAGTTCAGTCCCATAGATGCCAAATGTCCGTGAAACAAATAAGTTCTGAAGTTTTACAACTTCCCCGCCTCCGCAGACGATCATTACGACTAATTTATTTGTTTGAATTTGCAACTTTTGTCGAAGTGACGAGTAATAAATCAGTAAAGGGTAAGGGCGGTTGCGCAAGCGCTAGGCTGGGCGGGGCGGCGCGGGCGGCGGCGGCGGGCGGCGACAATGCTCGCCCGCGGCGCGCGCGCACCTGCGACATGTTTATGCGCGCGCCGGATTTACAACTGCCCGCCACAAACGGACCCCGCCGCTGCTTGCGGAAATTGGAAATTTTTAATCGCCAAGTCGGCGCCTTTTGCCAATGAACCAATTGCACGATACCGATACTTTCGAGTTTCAACTCCAAGCCGCGCAAAAACGCCGCTCGATTAAAATTCGGACTTTATTAACCGATTGGTTATCAATGTAATTAATGATTTATTTGCGTAATAAATTGCCGGAGGTAAAAATGTTACTTTATTTTCTCGACGGCACGGAAACCGCTGGCGCTGGAGTTAACCGCAATTGCCGTAAAATCGTAATTTAATGATATATCAACGCGAATCCACCGTTCAATGAGCTGATTACCGTTATGACCTATCCGTTGGTATTATACTTCATAACATTGATCCAAGAGGTAATAAAATTGTACTGTATCAAATTGTCGTGATGAAAGAGAACTACTTGGCGTACGTATGAGCGGTTGTTTTATTTCTGCGATGGGTGGTGCGCGCGCGGGCGCCGGCGCCGGAGCGAGCGCGCTCAATAAATCGCGAGTGGAAGGGCCGACAAAACGCACAGTAATTCAGTTGACAGTGCGTACGATTCCGCCGAGCCGACCAGAGTGACCACGGAATTTAAATTACAAAGGACAAAATATCCAAACGAAAAATAAGAATCATTTTCTTTAAAATTCAAATAATAGAAAACAATGTAATTGATTTGAGCTTTAGGTAAACGACAACTAATTTGTAAATAATAGTTTTTTTTAATGTTCATTGCAAATAAAAGTTTATTATTCGAATATTATATTTCAACCAAATCAAACGAACTCGACAAAATAATCTAATAATTCCATAAAATTTGAATTCATAGCTCTTCAATTAACCAACATCATGTAATTATGAACAACATTAAAATTAACATTATTATCATTACGATAATTTCCCAATTCAAATCACCGTTCGATTCGAAACTTCAAAATCTGTTACCGATACGACTGTACAAACAGAGTACAGACAAGCCGACACATTAGCAGAATGGACATTCCCGATAAGTCGCAGCGTGTGGTGACCGGCGGGGGCTCATCTGCGGCATCTAGAGCCTATTATGCGCCTTTTGACGCGCCCGCCTTCTGCAGATATACTGCGCATACTCGTATTCACCTGTTCCGATCGCATAACTTGTAAACGTTGATGGGAGTATTGCAAAAAGATTTGCTGGTAGATCCGATGGTTTTTACGAGCTCACAGGCTAGTTTAGAATGCCTGATGGTAAAAAGTACGATACTTAATAATGTATCTATTTAATGAAAAAATCAGCAATGTAACATTCCTCATTAGGTATTTGACATTGAGCAAGGCAAGCACAAAATTCTCCCAGTAATCATAATCTTTAAAACGAACAGGATACGCCTCAAATACCATCAACAGAGACATAAGAGGAAACTCCACCGACCCGTCCGAGCGGAAATTGAACGCTGTAATATCTCGACGTATATATTGAATAATCAAAATTATTAAGAATAATCCAAAACAAACGCGACCCGCGGCTGTTGTTTTATTGCAGGACCTGGCGCAGGCGCAGGCCGGTGCCTCGGTGCCGCGGTGGTCAGGCCGGGCTCGTTAGCTCCCGTCCCCGCATAAATCACACCGCTTTATGAGAACTCACAATTTTTTAACGCTGGAGTTAATGAAATGCGAGCGCAGTATGGGACCGGCTAGTGACATTAAAACACCCGTAAGGACCGACGGTTTCTAATTATAATCCTGTCAAAGCTCCGATATAAGCAAAGAATTGATGATCGACCTGAAATGCGGTGATTTTTATCTTAGATAGTAGCGATCGTGAAGATAGTAGCTGTTTAATTTTAATACGTCATATTTTTATGCCGGCGCCGTCGTGCATTCTAGGATCGGGGGCGGTTCGGCGATTCCCTTTTTTGTCTTTATGGTCGATAAGGGTACCGGTTGACACGATGTTTGATTTGAATCTGGAATCTATAATCGTTGAGGCAATCGATAACGATTAACAGACTAATGTTTCGAGATAAGTGTTATTGCTTGTTTAACTATTTTTGTTAAACATTTTTTAGGGTTCCGTAGCCAAATGGCAAAAAACGGAACCCTTATAGTTTCGTCATGTCTGTCTGTCTGTCTGTCTGTCTGTCTGTCTGTCCTGACTCGTTCTCCGCCGTTTCTGAACCGATTGCCACGAAAATTGGTGGAGAGATGCATAGTGATAATTCAAGAATTGGTTTTTAAAATAATTGAAAAATAATTATTTTTTACCCCCCTCCCATACATCGAAAAGGAAATTCTAAAAAAAAAATCGACTTACCCCATCGTGTGGGGTATCGTTAAAAAGGTATTTTTGAATACAATAAAACTTGCCTTGAAACCATGTGGATCAAACACCTCAGTCTCGAGATATATTAATACAAAATTAAAATTAGAGCGTCCCCCCCACCTTAACTTTTGAAATACTATTACAATAATTCTGAAAAAAATGTCCTGTATACCTCCAAGTAAGTACTTTCAACGAAAACTATAGCGATCTCTATATCAAACATAGTTATTTTTATACAACTCGACCAACTTATGACGTGCAGTTGCCCTTACTAAATGGTGTCTTAAGCGGTCGGGCCATCTTTTAGCTACGGAACCCTTTCATGGGCGTGTCCGACACGCTCTTGGCCGGTTTTTTAAAACTCGATACCGGATAGGCAACTTCGACAGTATAATTGTACGTATTTAAAAATGTAAGTTCACGTTGAGGTGTATGCCGTTAAGAATAATACTTATTTATTTTTGTGCCAATTTTGGGAGAACATGTCAAATGTGTTCATTAATCTGTGTCCAGTTTTTCGCCAAGAAAACGTCGTCGAAATTTATAACTACAACGTCATCATCAATAGATGGAACGTTCATAACCACACGCGAATATCATTTGTAATAGCGAACTAACTGCGAACAAGCAACAATCAATCAGGGACAGGATCTGCGCTCTCCCTAGCGTGATGCCGTACCTAGAAGCCAGTTCGTCATCGGGAGTTAATTTTCGGTCTTATCTGCGTAGATTGTGGGGTGAAAATCGCGTGGTAGGGAGTCTGATATGAATGGCGCCAGTATTTTAGGAAGCTGTTCGAAGAAGCGCGCTGGTGAGTACGGCGAAGTGCGCAGGAGCTGCGCGGGCGCAGCCGACAAAGGCGCCGCCGCACGCGAGCCGCGCGATTCACAATTAAGCCAGTGTGTGTTAATTGATATTAATACTGAATGTGTGGTTTAAGGGGCAGGCTGGTTGCGAATATGGATTGCCTGCCGGATCTCTCGGTGTTTTATGGTATTATTATGTACTGCATATTAAAAAAATACACACTTGTTAACGTGTCACCGGAGCTAGTTTCCATAGTACAGGATTTCCTTAGTTTGAGACAAGATTTACACACACACACACAACAACTGTTTCTTATTCCAATTATAGTTGAATTTCAAAGAAGGCTTTCCGATTTCGGAATGCTTAAAAATTTTTAGACGGTGCCAGAGTACATAATAGTTTAAGAGTGTTGTTTGAAGATCTCTATGCCATACACACACTCGTAAGTATTTTTCGACGACCCGTTAATGTGACAGCGGTTGGTGTTATCGTTGCTGCACTAGATGGGTCCGATTGCTACAGTCTCTAAATCCGTTTTATAAAGCCAATTCCCGATCCGCGCATCGCTTCCCACAGGACCACGTCAGATTCCGGCGAATCGCGCCAAGGCTGGCGAGTAATGTGTCGAGTTCAAACGCGCCGCCGTCACACCGCAATTAGTGGGCGTTGCGACATCGCCCGTACTATTGACATTGAACCGCTGTTACATATTTCACGGAATTGTGTCTTGATGTCGCCTCGACACTCGTCACTCGGACACATCGCTAATTCCCCGATGTTTGATGACAGTGGGCGTCCGCTCCGCTCCGCTCTTTGACGGCAATCAGCGTGTGTGTTTTTAACTCGTCGGGACAAGCGATTTAATGTTACGTTTATAGTAGACACGTTCTACAAACATGTGTGGTTGTAAAAGTTTACGCTGGATCGTAAAGTGAGTAAATTTCACTTTACGATTCGGTTATCCCGGGTTTTCGAGCGTTGGAGATGCTTTTTTGGAAAACAACTTTCCTAAATCTTGTTAACATTGGTTGACTTTTGAGGAGGTGATAGACATAAAAACTTAGGAGATTCTTACATCAATATTACCAGATAAATACGTTTGACTGCCTGAATATAAGTAATAAGTATTAATCTCAGCATTAGTTAATGTCAAGTCCTGTGATGACTTCACCCAATCTCGCACAGTAGCCACTTCGTATTCAACGCAAGATAATCCAGTTTTCTCGAAATTCTCGTGGGCGGGATGACGGGCGACACTTTTATATGGGAATCGTGCGCCCATCCGACTCGGGTTATCTGCTTCGGTAGCGGCGATGGTATCGACGCACGAGAGATGGTATCGCGGCACGACTGGGTGGCTGCGGTCTGCATCCTTCAGTGTCGCCCTGAGGGTCAGATCGGAGGGTGGACGTGGCGTTGATAAAACGTGTCGTGATTGTCACTGTTTCAAGAGAAGTTGTCACTACATAGACAGTCTGTACGATTTTCCATGAGTAAAGAACAGATAGGTAGCAAGAATTTAAGAGTAAAAAAAACTAATTAGCATTCAAATGATCCGTGGCTATTTACTGTATCCTTTTAAAATGAAACCTAATGTAGTTAGGTACTTATATATGTAGTTAGTGTTTTTATACGTATATAAGGAATCAAATGTATTGTTCCATTATGACAACGTTTGGTTTAATAATCGCGCAAATTCTAACTGATTAGAATTACAAGTAAGAATTCATTCATGTTATGAAATTCGCCTTGGATATTAGATCTTCATTTCAAAACTCGAAAACCGAAGTTACGAAAAAATAGAAAATAGAACAAAATCGATTAAAACAATAACAAATCTCGTTCACCGGCATAACTAACAACGTATCCATTCGATTAAAAAATCACGAAATGTTATGACGAGCATGCGCTGTGATCCGGCGATAGAGTGGCGCCGGCGCACATTTACATGCGGCGAGGGCACGACAGATCTTATCGAGCCCTCTCCAGTCACTGCAGCCTCCGCCCTCCGTATGCACTTCGCCAGATATGTACCTTGGTTTACAAAGGTTCGAATTTGGAGTAGGAATGTGTTCCATATTTGAAATTCCCATTTTTATATTGTTTCCTTTTTTGTCGGTGGCTTAGTCTAATTGGCAATTCTTTAATAACTTGATTAAAGGTTTAATTATCTATTTTACATGCGGCGAGAGCAGCTTTATCTTGAGTTAATTCTGATATATTTTTTCATAATTTAATTTTCAGATTCCTCACGAACTTTCAACATGAAAATTCGAAAATGCTTGATATCATGCCCTACGCCTGACTCTACATCTTTTAAGGGAGAATTGTCTTTCTTCAATGTTAAAATTCTGAAACATTGAAATAAGTTTCTTTCACTTAATCGTTGATTTTCTTAAATAGTGTGATTACTGAAAATTATAGTCTGCTCGTATACCTACTCGTAGTCAGAGGTCAATATATTTTTAAACGATTATTTGATTCGAAGACAATTTATTTGCGAACAGTGTCCAATGCAGTATCACACCGCAATGTAACCCAGTGCACTATATAGTCGACGAGCTGCGTGAATTACGACGGATCAGGAAAGGGACTAAAGTCGTCACTGCGCGCACGCACGTTTACGAGTGTTATGACGGACGGCGCACCCTGCCCTCCGCCGTAATGACGACTTTTTATGTCATTCTCTATGGACACGTCATCGGCAGGGCTGACAGTTACAAAAAGAAAATATTTATACAAATTGAACAGGATCACCACTTACACTTTTTTGTATATCAGTGAAGGTACATTGAATATTCCGCTATTTTAAATTGAAGTGCAACGAAATGAATTCGATTCTATTTTCCTTTTTCCCTTAATTCGGTTAAAAGTATTCTATTCTATTTTCCTTCTCACCTTGCTCAGTCAATTAAGATGACTGAAAATCACGCAACCCGCTTATAGTTCAAGAAATTATTTTTTACATCAGAACTACTGAAGTCTAGATAGATTATGAGAATACTCATTTTTTTAAGATTTCAAATTTTAAAACTAATTAAGTATTGTTTAGTATTTTTTTAAAATTAACATAGCATAGCATTTCTATGCTATGTTAATTTTACATTCATAGTAGGTACCAAAACGTGACGTACGAGTAGTTACATATTTCTACCGACGCATCTCTCAACCCTAGCATAATGATGAATATAAACACGTAGAGGCTTATGAATGCCTTCATGTCTTGGGCCCGGCTCCCACTGCGCGGCGCGACGGTGGCACCTATCGAGTTACTAGCGCAGGCGCAGTTTAGAGACTATGGTGTCAAACTGTCACGTCCAGGCTTAAGTGGACAGACTAGAGGACGAGGTAGCAGAAGAACAGATAAGAAAAATGTTTATATAATATTCAAAAATCTCAGTTTTTTTTTTCATACACGTCGAAGTGCAACGAACATTTGACGTGAAATAGAATATCTTTATCGTTATTTTACACTAGTTTTACTTACTCACGTTTTAAGTTTTATTCACTTTGAACTGAAAATACATTATAGGTATAAATTTTTTTGTCTGTCCTGAGAGAGACAAGCGAATTCAAGGTTCGTTTAATTGTGGCTACAGAATTAGCCCTGATAACATTTCCAAAGAATATGTTTGTGAGTTTCAGTCTGATAGTCTGGCTGGATTGCATAATTTCTACTTTGTCCTTTAAGATATGGCATTGTAAGTATAACGAGTAGATAGACATCTAAGAGTACATTCGTTCTATGCTTGCCCGTATATTGCTGATGAGGTAATTGTTAATCGTTTTGTGCGTCCAAGAAGATTATAATTATCCACGCTTAACGATTACAAACAACACGAGTACGATTTGCCGCTGAATGTCAGACTAATTTATGTTTGCTGCAGTCGGAATCTCGCCTTTACATGGAATTAGAATGCAAAAGGACCTTTTTAATGTGTAAAAATGTTAGTCGACCGTTTCATAAACCGTACCTGTCTCATTCGCTCACATTACAATTTGTTAAAGCGTGCGCCGGACCCCGTGAGAATCCCCCGAGTTCCACGTAACATGTTAAACGCTTGTATTGGCCGATACCGATCTAACCCGAACTCCTTGGCGCCATAAAAACAAAACGTCTGCAGCCACTTTCTTCCGTAAAACATCCCAGGAATTTACGACGATTCGACCCACAAAACTGTAATAACCTAATGAGAAATTATCATCAGGGACGCGGACGCGGAGCAAAAAACAAATCATGCTCGCTCTGAGATGAAGAGACGCGTATTTTTTATAACCAATACGAATTATTACATTCGTGTTTGTTTTTTGTCCGCGGTCGTCGATTGTTTTAGGCACGGCAAGGCGCGGGAGTCCGCGATGACTGCGCGCTTTTCGTCGTCACTCAACGCTCGCGATGATTCGAGGCTTGCCACAAACTCGAGATACATCGCTGCACGTGTCACGAGCGCGTCTACGTCAGAGCATTCCGTGCCCGCGATGGATGACACGTCACGTGAAATCTCTTGAGAAATCAATGGTCCGTTCCCAGAAGATATTGCGATATGATCCCGGCGGCGGCGACTCCTCGGCGCGTGCTTCGGATGCCGGCTCCTGGCTCCCCTGAGCCGGAATTACCCATTATATTAAATGACGTTACGCTTTTTGGGCCGTGACAAAGTTTTCACTATTTCATCGAAGCCATCATTACAGTAAACGTTTTCAATCAACTTTAATTTGTACAAACAACTCTTTAGAGACATAACAGTACTTGATCGTAGACATTTAGACGTTTAGAAGCGACGTTCAGCACTTTAGAGCACCTATCTCACAATAAGTAATGAGTAGATTGCGGCAGTTTTGTTTTACTTAGACATAAAAAGGCTTTATGATTATGACCGTGCATAGCTACCACCTGCGGCTTAATAATTCAACACTGACAGCTTCGTGTTTCGAGCCGGTGCTATCGCACGCTTCAAAGTACACAATCTCGATGGTATATCACGAATTACTGCGCATTTCGGCACTATAAAAATCGGATGTCAAGTCTGTAAGAATGACAAGTGGAGTCGATACGGTGCGCTGGAAGACGGGCTGTCATAATCTGATTATTAGTGTTGTGCTTAGGGCGGGGCGCGCGGCGGGCGGCCGGCGCGCCCCGGGCGGTCGGCGCCCGCGCCGCTCCCGCTCCGGCGCGGCGAACACGCGGGCGAGCGAGCGGGACGCAGCGCCCGCGCGGCAGGACGGGCACCACGCACCGCGCAGGCGACAAACGACCCGTGGTAAAACAAAAGGAATGTTGCCGGCGACGCTTTGAGGCGCCGGCGCCGGTCCCGCGCCCTAATCACCCATTTTAATTACGACACAGATCGAATCAATTAATCGGTATTTCTGTTAAAACAAGCGCCCGACGAGCACAGCGCTCGATATGATTTCGTAGAAGAAATTTCAGATTACGAATTTTATCTCATTAAGCATCGGAGAAGTGATCGTTAAGATTTCATCATGGCCCTACAACACGTAGAGACTCATTCTCTCGTCCTCCGACGAGGACTACGCCGGGCTAGTGTTTTTCGTTACCCCCGAGACTCAGACGTTTTTAATTATAACTTATGATTTTTTCGAGCGAATTCAGGCGCGCCCTTCCCATCGGATAACACGAAAATAAATAACGAGTTTTTGTATTGTGTGTTTGTTTTTAAAATGGCGGGAGGTCTGCGCGACGACACGCGAGCGATCCGCGCCCGCGCCGCGCCCAGACCATTTGTCATATTACGGGTTTGAAAAAAAATAAATAACCTACTCTATTTTAACCGATGTTTGTTTGTACTACGATTATTGAGGGTTAAGTATTATCTCTGAACACGAACGGCCGCAGATGGGACATGTCAATTTTGAAACATTCTCGGTTTATTTTTGTACCGGTGAGAGATGATAATAGTGTTAGTGTGTCATGAGGGTAAAATAGACTAAAATCGTTCGTACATTAGACTACTTAAGCGTTTGCGCGTCTGGAATAGTAGGTATAAGCTGTATAAGGGCGCACAAAGAGATTGTGTCGGATTCAAGAAACATAACCCATGAACTCCAAAATGGAGGTGTTCTGTAAACGAAAAAGCTATATAGCCGCGTGTTATATACGCCTAATTCACAAGTTCGCCCAGGTGGGGTTGGGGCTGGCTGGCTCAGCCCAGGCAGCGATGGCGGCAGGTGTTAACTCCTCAAAGGCGCCGCCCAGCGAGCCTCCACTGTTTGCTCAACTCCTAAAAGCATGCGTTACACTCTCCAATTTGAAGTGCCTCGACCTTTAGGTGCGAGTTAGGTGGGATAACTTAATTACAAGCAGACAAAGATGTCTATAGTTGCGTTTATACAGTTGAGGCTCAAACATTTTAGTTCCATTAGCTCTGCTTCAAAAATTTCAAAGAGAACAGATTATTAATTTCCTGTAATGAAATGTATGAGTCACCTAAGCCCGAATATCGATTCTAATTCAAAGTCTCCCATCCCGTAGAAACCCGGCGTACGTATCGAAATAACTCAATTACATCGGACACGCACTTGCCTATTCAATACGAGAAATATATGAAATATTTTTGACCCATTTCGGCGCATGGCGCCAGGGCCGGCGCCGGCGCGCCCCCGGCCTCTCTCACGCGGCATCATTAATACAAAACAAACAAAAGTGACCTCTAGACGGACGCGGGCACCTAACGAGATTCACCAACCGCCGGATAAAGCGGTAAATTATTGGAATGTTAACCGGAGCGGCCGCGTGGTGGTCTCCGCGGGGAAAAAACGTGTACGAGATGACAGCGGCGCTGATGAGCCCACCTCATTATCGGCTGCGCAAAAACACGGGACAATGCGCAGGCGCGCGCTCCGGCCGCTCGGGAGCTGTGCCGCTGCACGCGACGCCAGCGCTGCGCTGGCTGCGTCACCGTCGCCGAGCCCCGGGGACCGCCGTGCGCGCAGGAAGGGCGGAGGCGCCGATATCGCGGGCACTGTGTAATTTCTTCACTGCGCTCTCCACATTATCGATCGAGAAAAAACATAATTGAGGGGGTACCGTCGTAAAGCAAACAAGCTTATAATAAGGTGTAATTTGTGCTCGGCCATTTAGAGAAATGCACAAATTGCCTGTGAGGCAGCTGTTTGTTTTGTCTATGACGGAGGTCCGGGCTCCCAAATTATCCGTTAACAAGCCCCGCGTCAGATTCGGCAGCCCTAATGGGTTTTCGTTAAGTTTTTGTTGTAATTTATGACGAGTAATGTGTTTTCTCAAATTCGAACCATGGGCAGCTGCAACGTTTAATCAACTGAGTATTTGGTTTGGGATAATCGTTTTCCGCAATCTGTCACTGTGAGGAAATGCCTAACAATATGACGCTTCGGGTCAAACTTCGTAACCAATGCAAACAGGGGTTTAAGAATAACCTTGTATAATCTGTAAGTAACGGATTAACTGCAGGACCTGGACATGAAGCCTAATGATAATTTAATATCAAAATAATATCCGTTAATTTAAGAATCACATGATAAGAACATTTCACTATTTAAAAAATACATTCACAATAATATTCCGTTGAACAGATGCGTAATGAATTGAAAGCGGTAAATTGACGTTATTAGACTAAGGACTTATCTGCGTTTAATGTTCATTAATAGCAAAGATTTACTGTGAATGTCGTTTAGATAATAAAACTCTCGGAATTGTTAATGTAAACTCGGATTGATTAATAATTAAATCGCTTGAGGAATGTCCACACCTACTTATCTCGATTGGTTTTGTCAAGCGAGTTCTCGTCCGAATGTCGCTATCAAGTTAACATCTCGTATTCAGTTTCACGTCATTTTATGCCAATTATGAACGGTCCGATTGATTATCGGTGACATAAAACATAATGTTGTGATGATACAAATCTATTGGAAAGGTCAACTAGAATATAACGTAAATTATAACGTAGGTCGGCTGTATTTAACATGGTTCTGTAGATTTTAAACCACTAGACTATCGAGCGTTGGTCTCGAGGTCTAGGGTTCGATTCTTGGGTCGGGCAATATGTGTGTCGATTTTTCTGAGCACAGCCCCGGGTTTGTGATCAACAACCCGCATTTGGCAAGCATGGTGAATATGCAAAAACCGATCTTTGCAACAAAAACAATTATTTAACATTATGACGCAGGCTTTTGTTTGCCCTGCAGTGGGACATTAAACGGCTGATTGACACTTTTCTTTTTGTAGATTTTACAATTTTACGATTGTAGTACACTTAAAATCTAAGGCTCAAAGGTCACTCAATTAAATTTATTAAAATTATCGTGCCCACTAAAATGACAAAAGCACCTCGTTAAGAATCATCTGATTAAGTGATCTCGTCCCGTGAACAAGATGCGTTTGTGATCTTCAACAAGCTTGTACTGTACGTGAGTAAGCCGGATACCCATCATTGCAATGATGACTTGATTTCGACAATTACGCTCTGTTGCCTGCAGGGAAATTGTAATAGTTTCACTCTTTACTCTCATCGTTGGAGGTACGACGCCTCAAATGGGTTTAAATAACTTAGTTTTTCAAATGATGTGCCAAAACGGTGCACAGGCGTAGAAATGACCAGACTGGTAGATTCTAGGGGCGCAGTTTTGAAAGCTCGCACCGGGCTCATAAAAGGCTAGTAACGGCACTAGGCCAACACTTAAACAAATCATTTGCCTCATCCTTCACGACCTTTTAACTCTTCAAAACCATAGTTAGTACATACCTCCCCCCCTTGGTGATGATCATCTCAGTTCCGATGTCGTGGAAGCGCCGCCAGAGGTCTCCGTTGAGCAGGCGGCCCTCGCACGCCGGCGGCTCCGCGTCCGCCCCCACGCGGTGCTCTGGACAATGAAAGGTTTACATATTAAATACATGTACGTACATATTATACTCGTAATTGTTTATTTGTATTATTTATAGCGTATATTGTACATAAATAGTCTGATAGGTAGTGACATCTATACGCATAGAACAACAAACGCAGGCCTGGAGACATTTTCTTTGTACACGGCAATAATAGAAGTTTATAGAAATATTTACGTGCATAAGAATTCCTACGTAAATCAACTTGCAGAAATGAATGAATGTTAATTTGACTGAAATGACAATCGTGGGCTGAACAGTAAGGCAGACGTATGATAATTTTCTTTCTTGTGCATACTACTTATAAGTAGTTTGGTCTTGTTTGTCTTTTGAAAATTATTATTTTGAACAAAGACCATTCAAGTGCATTCGTCAGAACGATTTTGATTCAAGTTCCCATAATGTCGTTTTAACATTAAGTTGACCACATAACAAAACGGAACTCTATTTATAAGAGGTTCTCGAATTTCTATCAAATCAATAACCGACTCAAACATGGTAAATATTGAAAAGGATAATTTATCTTTGGAACCTGTTCACTTTTTATGAGAGTTGAATTTGTGCTACATTTAATCTTTGATTGATATTTTTTTCGTAGGTTTACATTTTACAGTTTACTGAAATTAATCATATACTGTGAACCAAATTAGTAGCGTCAGAAATAAAAACATTCAAACAAAGACAAAACTCTATAACAATACAATCAGCTGTATAAAATCTTGTGTCTTACGATTCGCTGACGTTTTGAAGAAGAAGTTGTTACTTAACAAAATCTTCTTATTTCCATAAGTTCAGAAGTTAAATAATAAATAGGTACAATAATTCTAATTAAAATATAACACCAGGTTACTTTAATAAGCATTAGGCGTAAAAAATAAATTATATATTCATGATGTTTGAGAGAAATTGGGAATCTTAACAGAGTATTTATAAATTAATTATCACAAAAAAAAATCATTTTGTATGAAATAAAATTTTCTAAGTAAAATACATTTGATATTTCGTTTAGCGAAAAATTATCATAAAATTAATTTCTTTACGACGTAAAAAAGCTCATAGTATTGAAATAAACTTATTCATTGGTAATTGTAAATTATTTGAGAAAGTAGTTGTACCTATACTCTCAAAAAATTGTCCCAATCAACTAACTCAAATTGAAATGTAATTGCTTATTCACATTAAATTGATAAGATATTTTTAAAAACACGATATCAATTAGCTTTATTCCAAGCATCCTAGTTTTTGATGAAAATAATATTATAATATGTAATTAATTTTAAAACGTGTTAGTTTTGTTCTATTATACTGTAGCTCTCCTGCATGGATTATTTGAATATATGCAAAGTCCACAAGAAGTATAGGTATAGTGAAATATGTAGGACCTCTCCATATTCCATTATTTCAGGCATAAATACCATATTAGTTTCCTATGTATTAATTCTGAACTATGCAGTAGGCCTTGTGTGAATAAAAATCTGTAGCTATAGAAGTGCAATACAACAATACAATAGTGAATGCACTATGCATTCACTATTGACATAGTAAATTGATTTTGTTTTTGCAAATTAATATTAATGACTTCCGAATAATAAAAAAATAATTTATTAAAGGTGTTTTGGAAATACAGACATGTTATCACTTAAGCTCACGGTAACTGAAATCACTCTTGGCAGTTAAAGATAAAAGGTCAATTCAACACAAATTATTGACAATATCGTAGGCTCGTCCGCTTGTCGAAGTCTCTAAATTGTTCGACTTTATTGATCAGAACGCACGGGAACTTAAACCACTCTATGCATTTAAAATTGAAAGCAAAGCGATGACGAGTTGTAATGAAAATGTAAGTAATTACAAGTTATTGACAAATTCGGTTAGCTCGGGTATACTCGTAATTATGACCATCAAACCGCATTTTGCAAGCTTGTTGGAATAAAGCCAAAAACCCAAAGTTGCAACGTGATGATTTCAAATCATTTTTTGTAACAACATTAGAGGCCTTTACTTTTCAACACTTGAACTTTGACGAATTCGAATAAAGATTTCTTACTCAATCAAAGCTTCTCAATAAATAAATGGTTGAATCATCTTCAATTTCCCGACACGTTCATGAGTTATAAAGCTTACAGTAACTGAAACCATTCTAGGCGTTTAAAAATAGAAGTACCTTCCTCCAAGTTTGACAAATTGAAATAAAAACGTACGCACAAGTTATTGACAAAATGTTGCTCGTTGCCCAATCGAAGCCTCTAAATAATGAATGGTTTATGTCTTCCTATCGGGGGACGGTGGCCGCTGATCAAACGCACCGCCGCCGGTTAATTTATCGCGCGATCAACGCATAAACTTTTACTGGCTGTACCGTTCATCGGTGGTCGTGTAGTTGGACGAAAACATGTTAATGTCACGGATTGGATGTGGGAATTAGTGGGCAGTTGGACACTGTGTACTGGCTCTTGAGAGCTGTCATCATTTCCCTAGTGCCGGTTGGTAAAAGTTCTTCAGAAATAGTTTACTCCAAGGTATGGGAAAATTATTATCTTTAATTAATAAGAAAAAAATTCATTGGACTCAACACATCAATCACCTAGCCCCAAAATAAGCTCGAAGCTTGTACTATGGATGCTAGGGAATGGATATGAACGGATACAGATACTTAAATTCACATTTGCCCCTATCGGGATGTTTAGCAGTTTAGTTTACAGCAAAAGGCTGAAGAATAAGTGAAAATCACATTTGTCCCAGCTCACTGCTGATAACAATGTTGTCAAAATGAATTCTCAACTATATATAACGGCCATAAGAACACAGAATAAGAATCCAGTATATTTCTTCTGCCAACTCTAAGCTCAAATTAAAACTGTAAAATACATCATGCTCTGTTATACTTTTCCGAATAAAAAGAGAAACTTTCATGTTTATGGATGGAAGAACATTTTGTAAAAAATATATTCCGTCGGAAGGATCCATTTTCCTAAATGTACTGACCAAAAGTTGTTTAATTAGACATTAAACAACTTTTCAAAACGTTATACATGTTACATTAAATGTATTTCACATTTTATAAAACCCGTAACTATGTATATTGATACGTTAAAATATTAATGTAATCGGTTTTCACTGTTAGGAAATCTTATTTGGCAACCCTCCCTAAAAAAGACTTCAACGCGCTAACGTGAAATGGAAATATGGAATTAAATATTTTAAAAGTCACACATAATAATATTTTAAATTGTACAAGGCATGTACAATATATTCAAAGATTTTTATAGATCTTATTGTTATGAAAAATATGGAACAGTAAATAATCCTTATATATAATATGAGAAAACAGTTAAACAACAAAGTATACGACAGGGTTCTTACAAATTATACTTACTCAATACAAAAAATATGATAGAAAAAAATGAGGTGTAAATTATTTGTTTGTTGTATATTGTGTTATTATATCCATACATATTGATTTATCTGGTACATTGGTATTGGTGCATAATAGATGTTTTAACAAATACATATTAAATGGGAATATAACGAATAAAATTAAACAAGTAACATTTTAAGTAATATTTATAAGTTTCATTGTATATCTACCTATTAGTTAGTTTCAGTCAAAGCTCTTGATTTTTTTTGTTAGTGGGTAGTTGAAAAGGATCATCTTAAAATTAATGACAAATTACCCATAACATTGAAGCGCTTTCAGGATCAAAACAATTATATGACTCTCAAACAATATAATTATATATTATATTGTTTGTTATATTTTATATGTTAATAAAGGAACAGCTGTCATATAAAATAATTTTGCATACAAATAAGTGAAAAAAAATACTAAAAGATAAATATGAAAGGAAAATATTTATCTATTTATGGGAACTTGGATACAAATTCAGCGGTTGTTTGAGGACATTCGACACTCATCAGGCAACCAGTGATTACTGTATGATGCAACGAGTGATGATGATGATGATATCAATAGGAATAGGAATACACACAGTAATTGTGTGTACTTCAATCAAAGTAACTTACGCAGACCACTAAGAGACGCGGCGTGCAGCATCTGCTGCCTCAGCAAGTACTCCCCGAAGTGCGCTTGATCCATCATCATGGTGACTCGACCAGCTCGAGAACAACACTACCAACAGTCACTTCACAACAGCATTTCACCAAGTCAAATATCCAAACAAATTGTTTCGAAACCCAAACTAAGGAACAGTCCAAAACCCGTCAGACGAGGAGAAAAATTAAAAATAATTAACACAAACACAAAAAAGGTTGGTAATTAAAAGCAAACGAAAGCAGGGACGTCTGACGTGACGACGGAGCGACAGCTGCGTTTACACTGACGCAGGCGGCCGCGCGAGGCGGCGCGTGCGCACGGCCCCGCCCCTCGCCTCTGATTGGCTGTTCAGCGACTAATGGCGGCGGGCGTCAAAGCCTCCGCCGCCGCTGGCAATGCTTTCACCGAGCTTCCCGCCCGCCTTCGCGACAGGTGATCAAACCTGATCGACCGCCGAATTCGGTGCGTAGGCGCACCTATCGATGAAAGCCTATTGTTACGAACGCAGACATGCTGTATTAGCATTCGTCTATCAAGTGATACGCATTAGAAAATTATACGACTATCAATACGGTTTTAACATGTAACAACCTACTAATTCTGCCCACGTTACAGAGTTGTGGTTTTATTATGTTTTACGATAGGATAATGCAAGTTGTCAAGTTAGTTTACAAGTCTACTCTCACCATTTAAAAAAAGTCTTCATTACCTAAATATCGAATTTTGTATTGAGAAAACACTTTGTTTGTTTGCTAGATATGCTTCTTTATTTATGTATCTAATTGCTTAAGTACCTGCCTTAGTTATTACGCGATTTCATGGCTGCCAGATGATTTTCCACCCATTACAATCAGTCACGAAAAAAATAAAAGCTTCAACTTTTTACCGCCACTCGTAAAAAATATGTCGACGGATAAAGAAAGGAGATTAAACTCCTTTTTTAACAAAGGGCAAAGAAACATAAATTGAGTTTTATTAAGTAAACGTTAACGTTATGCATAATAGGTAATTCGTACCTCTGTGCATCGCTATTTCATTACATTACACTATTGTATGACGTCGCACAAAAACTACTTACCTACATAGGAATTTAAGTTACGCAACCTCAGCTGTATTCTGGTGTCAGACTTTTTTATCTTACAATCCAAACAGTTTTACTATGTAGTAAGAGCAAAGTGTTCTGAAAATATATGGTATAAATAGACTTATATCATAAAGTTAGCTAAATGTATCGTGAAGTTATTATTTACTAAACTATTAAATCTTTAAATCACTCATTTTACCATTGAGTACGCGTTTGAATGAGTCATATATTACAAAATTGTGAAAGTGGTTTCTGTTTGATGATAAATTACAATAAATCCCAACTATATATATATATTATATATATATTATATATCCCAACTAATTTTATAAATGCGAAAGTAACTCTGTCTGTCTGTCTGTCTGTCTGTCTGTCTGTCTGTCTGTCTGTCTGTTACGCTTTCCCGCTTAAACCTCGCAACCGATTTTGATGAAATTTGGTACAGACAATCTTTAGACCCTGAGACAGAACATAGGCTACTTTTTATTTCGAAAAAAGAAATCCACGCGGACGGAGTCGCGGGCGGCCGCTAGTATGAAATAAATCTACGAAACGACCCAGATTTCAAGTCTTTTACATAGACTATACCTACCTACTACTGTTCTTCAAAACAAGGTTAATTAAGGCTGTCTGTCTTAGGTATATGGGTTAGAATTGAAAATTTATTGATTTCACTTTTAAGAGTAGGACACAGAAGAAAATAAAATATAAATCCATGATAATAAGAGTTATGGTAAGTAATATATATTTTTTTATCAACAAAAACAATTTTCCCCTAACATGAAGTAAATTAAAAAGGATCACAAAACAATATAAAGTAAACTGACAAACCACAAATATGCATGACTAAAAAGCGTTTCTTTCTCTCTAAGTATCTATGATTGTAAATTGTTCAAACATTTCGTTATCAGGCGCGTGATAAGAGCTGCAATGTGCAATTGTCGAAGCAACAGGTGACGTTTTTGAAGGATGACTGGTTGGCGATACCTGACTGTCTAATTGTTAAGTTAACTACTGAAATCTGGAATTATCCCATTAGATACTACTTATAGAATATTTAAGCAAAATAGATAACAGATTTATTTTTATAAACGAAAAAAATCATAGTCCTTTCACAAAAATACAACTTCCCTTAGACTTTAGAGCCTCTTAGTTTATACATTTAATAGGTATTATACTATCTAACATCTTTATATTATACATAACACGTTAACTAATATTAAAAGTCCTTATTACAATTTGAACGTTGACTACGTTTTTTTTATTACAACTCTGTATTTTACTTAGCACTCACTTTAGTTTTTAATAGTTTATTGGTTTATAAAACCTATTAAAATTCTTCATCACGCCAGCACCGCCTAGATTCCTCCGAGCTTGTAGGTAATGTTGAATGTTAGATACATAATAACATCATGTTCAAACCTATTATAATTGAAATTCACGGAGCTGTAAATTGTAGCACCCTTCTCTTAGACTTGATGTGGCAGGCGTTTATACCTACCTAGATAGGATTCCTAACCAAATACATTGATTGATTTGATACGTATTTTATTTTTTATTGAGTGGCTCCAAATCAAAAAAATATAGGTTTCAATTGAGCGGTCAATGATGCCGATAAATCAATCTTGAACACATTTATGGATCAAATCGATGAGTGTACAATAAAATACGCGTATTTTCTGGTTTATGATTGGTAGCAAGATACCACACGAACCCTTCATGCGATTAAAAAGTAGAAGATTTTTAGTTTTATTTTAAGTCAGTTCATTTAAAAAAAAATATATTTTTAGGCCAAGTGCATGTTCTTACATTAATAGCGTTTATTAACGACATTGTCCGCGTGGAGTTTGCACGTAAACAATGGCAGTAAATTACCAACGTTCGCGTCTTTGTGTTCTATGTATGCGGAACGCAAACGAACAAGAGGTTCACCTGATGGTAAGTGATCATCGCTGCCTATGGACATCGAAAACCCTCAAAGGTCGCTAATGTGTTGTCTGCATTTAAAATCTCATACCCTTCCCAACTGAGCACTTTTCTTTATATTAGCGCGATACATTGGCTCCTCTCTGCCTGATGGTAAGCAAAGGAGGAGCCCTTAGGTACTGCCTTGACAACGGATGTGATACCAATATGGTATCCAATCCGTTTACAATGCCATATCGGGCCGCAAGATACCTTTCTTATTTTATTTTTGATACCTACTTCTTCACACTTCCCTTGAAGGAAGCCAGGTTACGGGAAGGAGGAAATACGCACGATGGTAACGCATTTGGAAAACTTCTGCGTTGGAGACTTTATCACCAACATAACAAAACAATCAGTCAGTGCTATTTCGTTATTAAATTTATAATTAAGTATTATTGCTTTGAGTAAAGAACTAATCAAAATACGATTATAGTAGGCAAGTTTCTTTATTTGTAGCAATCGCTAGCTTCCTCCTTTAATTTTGTAAGTACCTACCTGCTATTACATAGTTCCAACTTAACCAAGTATAACTTAAACACTTAAAAACAAACTGCCTTAGGCATTGCAGCATACTCGTAACTTATCGCGAAGTTCCATGACTAATTGTTGTCTAAGTATAGCGTCGAATTGTACAAATACTTTGTTATCAGCGGCTGATAACAGCTGTGCAATTTGTCGGTGACGTATCCGAGATTAAGTATTTAGTTAGGCCTACTTATTAGTTTGTGGCTAAGGCCACTGACTACAAAACCAAAGGTAGTGGAATCGAGTTGAATTTCAAGAAAAAGATTGTGGGACAAAGTATTCTATTTACTTAATTATAAGTACTTATAAAATAAACAGGCAATAAATTAATTTAAGAAATTGATTTGTGAGGAAAAATATCCCTGTTTTTTTTTTGTATTCTTACCCATTTCAGTAGAATATTACGACTGATCACGGACTACGTTTTTTGTACGATTACTTTTCTTGGTAAAGAGGCAGCATTAATTTTGTAACGGTACCAACTAACTTCTAATAGCTACGTACTCTTGTAGGTATAGAAAACTATCGGTTAGAGGAAGACCACTAACCGATATAAACATTGGAAAGCTTTAAGGCTTTCCAGGAGGAAAGCCTTATTAAAGCTTTCGATGTAGCTGGCTAGATCAGCCACGTCATTTCCGCATTAGTAGTTACCACAGTATCACCTTATCACCTATGACCTAATCACCGGACACGACGCCCCTAATGAGATATCACTCAAACAATGGTGTTCTCATGAGAATGTCAGACAATGCGTTGTGGTCACTTGTGATAATCTTGCAACGCATTGCGATAGGGATTATGACCTCATTAGTTAAATTTGCGTTTTTTTTTTCAGAAAGGTCATCATCATCATCCTAGCGTTTGTCCCGGTCGCATCCTCGGCTGTTGCCTCGGAGTCCAGGGTCCGCTATATTTTTTCAGAAAGGTATTAAAACAATATAAGGGGGACATAGATTTTGGAAATTAATAGAGATTAATGATGTTTTAATGGAGGAAATTAAGTTATGTTAAATAGACCTTCCGCACAGGCTAAATCTAAGGATAGTTCCTGAACCCAATAGAGAGGGCCGCGCGCGATCATTCAATGGACATCAAATTTTACATATTATGTTTTTGGCAACAAAACCATAATTTGCCATTGACTTTTCTCTTATTAGTATAACCTGCAGTGCAGCCAACAAGGGAGTGCTTACTTAGGAGTGCCGATTTCCTCAAGCACATTATATCCTCCCGTGTCGCTAGAAAATTTCTAAAAAGATTTTTAATAAGTAACTGTAAGGTTGCGCATGGTTTTCTGATTTAATAGCTACCTGTGTTCTTCATTGGATTTTGTAAAAAAATGAATAGGATCTTAATCAAAATCAAAAATACTTATTATTTACTAGCGGCCGCCCGCGACTCCGTCCGCGTGTATTTCGATTTCCAATATCCTAGTTAGGTATGTGTTATTCTGATGTATAAGCTATATTGTGGTAAAGTTTCATTCAAATCCATTCAGTAGTTTTTACGTGAAAGAGTAACAAACATCCATACATCCATACATCCATACATCCATACATCCACACATCCACACATACAAACTTTCGCCTTTATAATAGTAGTAGGATAGTAGGATTTATGGAGGCCACACTCATGAACTCATCACAATTTGAATGACTCCAACACCTTATAAAAACCTTGATTTATAGAAACTTGAGGATCAACACTTAACTACTTGTTTATTTTATCAAATTCATTGTTTTATTGTTGATACCTGGTTAATTAAATTTCTTTAAAAATATCTTTACCCAAATATTTTGCGATAAAAAGTGTCATCTACACTCGTTCCATGTTTGCCAACAATATCTCCGCTATCTCCGTAAATAGGAGTATAAATTAGTCCACTGAATGTCTTCAATAAAACGATATCGGAAAATCAAAAAACATTTATTAAAACCTAGGCTGAGCCTTGGCTGTACGTTAATGATTCTGTAGCATTTCTTTACGTGACTATTTTAAAAAGTAAAAAAAAAAGTATTGCTATAACAGAAAAATATTTTTCTTTAGTATTTTGAGTTAACAATTTGTAACATTTTTACAATAAAAGTTGAACTTTACAATTGTGAAATGATTATGATAAATAACATCTTTACATGATAATTTTTATAAATTTTAATTATTTAACCAATATGGTTGTTTATTTACAAAAATAAATAAATATTAAATTAATTAAAACACTTGAAATTGTCCCCGAACCTAGTTTACCCCGAAAAAAGAGATTAAAATTTATTCCGCATATTAAAATTTCAAAATACAGTAAAAAAACATCTTCTTTAAATGCCACCTTATTTGGTAACTTTTGCTTTATACTTTCTTTTAGTAGATTTTTGTTTGTGTATGACCACCCTAAATTAATGTCAAAATAATGGTAGTTTCTGAAAGGTTTCATCTTGAGGGAAAATCGTAAATTTCGTAAATTATCCAACTCGGAACATGTAAACATGGATCAGAAGTAGTTTTTATAAAACCATTGCATTATTTTGGTGAAAATGGTACCATAAGTGCGCCGGATATGTTCTTTACGATGTTTTTGCTATCCGTGTCTTGACAGCTAATAAGCCAAATACAGAAACAAAGCTATTAATTTGGGTTGAGCGGTGTGTTGGGGGGTCGGAAGATGTTTTCGAAGTCGCAGACGAGCAAGGACACGTTCCTGGAGCAGACGAAGGCGGCACGGGAGGAGCGCGCGCTGGAGAAGAAGCGAGAGCAGTCGGCGGTGAAGGTCCAGGCGCTCGTCCGCGGCTGGCTCGCGCGACAGAAGTTCGTCTCGACGATATTGTAAGTGTTAAATATAGGTCACTGCAAGTACAAATTTGTTGCAACTGAAAATCTTGTTATATTTATCCCAGACCCAATTTTACTTTGAGTTGAAGTTCTCAGTGTCATATGTATGTGTTGTTCTAAACCGAATTTTCTGGTTAATGCTAGGACTGTGAACTGTGTGTTCTTTTAACATCAGTTTTCTTCAGTCAGACCTTAAATGGCATTCATTGCGGTGTTAGGGAAGAGCACGGTTGAACAACGGCCCAGTGGGCTGGATTATAGGGGTACCACAGGCTAGGCACTCCTGACCTAGCCTTATATTTCGAAGTTTAATAAGTAATAGTGGGAGCCATCAAATCTTGCCCAGGGCACTAGAGTTTAATACTCGCATGGATGATAAAATTGAAATGAAAAGATTGTTTTGCTGATTCCCATAAAGCCATTGATGTAAGAAATCTTAATTAGGAACATAATTTCTTTTCATACCCGGTTTTCTTAATGTTTATTTAAATTGTTACATACTTGCTTATTTGTTTGACAGAAATAGAATTGCTTAAAGAATTTAAACTTTTTTCAGGAATGACTTTGATCAACTCCTCCCAGAAGCCACTACACATGGTTCACAAGAGGAACAGCCACCTGCTCTAGAACTGCTTCCAGCACTAGAGGTCTACCGCGTCACATGTAGATTGTTCCTCATATTCAAACGACAGAGAGACAAGAAGCGCTTTGAGAAACTATGCAAGTACATAGTTCAGAGCTTGCACTCGGAGTCTGTGAAGCTTTCTTATGTTGGAGTGTTTTTAAATAAGGAATACAGGTATGAGGATAAAAATCAATTATTATGTAGTGAATAGTGTAAAATATAATTTTCATGTGATTTAAAATCAATATACAGATGTATTTGAATGAATTTAATTAAAATGTTGCTATAAAATGTTTACAGTTCTAAATGAACATCTAATTGATTATGAAAAAGCCAAAGGGTGATTTTTTCAATGTTTCTAGAGTCACTATTTAAATTTCAGTTTGTAAGCAACTTCAATGCTTACTTCAATGCTTACTTATGAGTTTCGTTTTTTCAGTCTACGATGGATAGCTCATATAAAGGACCTGCTGTACAAATGCTGTCTATACCTAGAAGAACTCAAGCCAGAATCACCTCTAGACATGCAGAGCATACTGATACATCTCCACACGCTGGTAGCGTTTACGGCAACAAACACGTGGGCTTTGACAAGGCTTAAAAACTTTGAGAAACTGAGAGGCGGCATGACTCAGTTGTGTGCTAATGTTATGGGATCATTGTTTCATAAGGGATATTATTTAACTTTGAAGGTAAGTTTCAAATATATGAGACAAAAAATATTATTAATACTTTCTTTGGTAGGATTTTTCTTGAATGGCAAGCCATTGTTAAGCTGTACCAAGAAAAAGTAATATTACTTTTTTACAGATTATTATACAGCTTAAACCAATATTCATGTTTTTTTTTATAAATCTGAAAAAAAAATACTAGCAGCTTGTCCTGACTTCGCATGGGCGCCAAACATTACATTTAAACACATATTTTTTTTAAACAATAAAATACTTGGGGCTGTAGTATCTTTCGAATAGTGAAAGAATTTTAAAATCGGTCGAGTAGTTTTTGAGCTATTCATTGCAATCAAACAAACAAAAGTTTTCCTCTTAATAGTATTAATATAGAAGTAATTAAACATTTTCAGTCTCTACTGCTGCGAGGACTATGTCGAGAAAAAGTGTGCCTGAAGAACGTAGCATTGACGGCAATAGTGACACTATCACTCCGGCCGCTAATATCAGCCCAGTTCTCGGAAAAGCTGCTGACCATGTACATAATTCAGATATTGTCAGTACCTACATTGGTGTACCATATGCAACAGATTTCACCTGAGGTTAGTATTTTGTTTATAATTTCATAAGCTCCGATTTTATTACATCAATAGAGGGTTTTCATTTTTATTTTATTTTATTTTATTAAGGACACATACAGGTAACAGCTTATGATTAAATACAATGGTTAAGTTTTATTCTTACAGTCTAAACTATCACCCAATAACATGTATCCATTGCATGATCAAACATTATTTGTTACTTAACAAGACATTAAACATAGAAAACAAATCACACACTCCAAACAGGTAACAACATTTTTGATTTAAAGGAAATAAAAACGTTCAATTTAGCGTTCTGAGACTACGCTTGAAGACACTTATGGATGAGTTTTTCACAAATGATATATTGCAGTCTAGCAAATTTTTCAATCGTAAACACCCTTATTTACGTCAGTATAATATGACGTATTCAGGATTAGGATTTCAGGTTTTTTATTTCAGGATTTAAATTTTTACTACAATTTTTTTTATTTTTATTAATTAATGAAAAAATCTGGAGCCCATCTATATCTATAAAACTCAAAGGTGACTGACTGACTGACATAGTGATCTATCAACGCACAGCCCAAACCACTGGACGGATCGGGCTGAAATTTGGTATGCAGGTAGATGTTATGACGTAGGCATCCGCTAAGAAAGGATTTTGATTAATTCAACCCCCAAAGGGGTAAAATAGGGGATGAACGGTAGTATGAAACTTTGTCATTTTTAAACCTATCGGGCTGATATTTTGCATACATACAGCTAATATGACGTAGGCATCGACAAATTAATGAGATTAGTAAATTCCAACCCCCAAGGGGGTAAAACAGGGGATAAACGGTAGTATGAAACTTTGTCAATTTTAAACCCATCGGGCTGATATTTTGCATACACAGAGCTACTATGACGAAGGCATCGCCTAATCAATCATATTGATAAACTAGCGGGCGCCCGCGACTTCGTCCGCGTGGATTGCGGTTTCCTTATCACCTATTTTTCCCGTTAGGGGTGGATTTTTCAAATAATCTTCAAAAGGGGATGCCTACGTCATATTATCTTTATGAATGCAAAGTCTCAGCCCGATCGGTTAAAAAATGACAAAGTTTCATACTAACGTTCATCCCCTATTTGACCCACTTGGGGGTTAGAAATTATCAATATGATTGCTTAGGCGATGCCAACGTTATGGTAGCTTTATGTGTGCAAAATCTAAGCCCGATTGTTTTAAAATTGACAAAGTTTCATACTAAAGTACATCCCCTATTTTACCCCCTTGGGGGTTAGAATTTATCAATATGATTGATTAGGCGATGCCTTCGTCATAGTAGCTCTGTGTATGCAAAATATCAGCCCGATGGGTTTAAAATTGACAAAGTTTCATACTACCGTTTATCCCCTGTTTTACCCCCTTGGGGGTTGGAATTTACTAATCTCATTAATTAGTCGATGCCTACGTCATATTAGCTGTATGTATGCAAAATATCAGCCCGATAGGTTTAAAAATGACAAAGTTTCATACTACCGTTCATCCCCTATTTTACCCCTTTGGGGGTTGAATTAATCAAAATCCTTTCTTAGCGGATGCCTACGTCATAACATCTACCTGCATACCAAAGGAGAAATCCGTTTCTCATACAAACGGGGGCCTGGATGTGCACGGCTACAAATTGGTCACCGATTAGAACACTTCAAAAGATTACATTTGCCCAATTTTAATAGCTGAATACAACGGCCAAATATGTTAAAATCATGCATGAATATTCATTATTATTGCCATATCTATATGGTGTGACATCAAATGACAGGATTGACATTGACGTATGAAGTAAAACCATAATGCACTGATCTATACATAGACAAGATATAGGTCAGTGCCAAAATGGCTCCATTTCAATTGACACTGATCGTTTAATCGATCAATTGTTTGATTTTATTATTATCTTTATTATGAAGAAGTAAAAAGTAGATCATTATTAAGATTTAACGAATATTACAAATAATAAATGATTGTAGTTTTTCAAAATGTAGCAAAAACACACTGGAACATGATGCATTTAATTTAATCTCCGCTTATCGATTTTCTCTAATCGATTATTTAATCTGTCATGTTATTTGGTGCGTTTTTGAAGACAGTTAAAAATTAAAAAATATAGTGCTATGTCGTTTATAAAGTATGTTTGATAATGTAAAATATATAATTATGCAATTAACTTAAGTTGGCCAAAGCCTATTCCGTTGTTATTTATAGAGGTTAATTAACAAAAATTTACAGTTTTTTTGGTATATAATTTATCCATGCACAATCAAGCCCAAAATGGATCGTCTCCTTTCAGCCCGATCCGTCCAGTGGTTTGGGCTGTGCGTTGATAGATCACTATGTCAGTCAGTCAGTCACCTTTGAGTTTTATAGATATAGATTCTAACCCCCAAGGGGGTAAAATAGGGGATGTACTTTAGTATGAAACTTTGTCAATTTTAAAACAATCGGGCTTAGATTTTGCACACATAAAGCTACCATAACGTTGGCATCGCCTAAGCAATCATATTGATAATTTCTAACCCCCAAGTGGGTCAAATAGGGGATGAACGTTAGTATGAAACTTTGTCATTTTTTAACCGATCGGGCTGAGACTTTGCATTCATAAAGATAATATGACGTAGGCATCCCCTTTTGAAGATTATTTGAAAAATCCACCCCTAACGGGAAAAATAGGTGATAAGGAAACCGTAATCCACGCGGACGAAGTCGCGGGCGCCCGCTAGTTAGAATATAATATTTTTATGGAAATGAGGGAGGATTTGAAATTATCAAAAGGTTTGCTCTGGCGCCTAGTTCATTCATTTAATTAATACAAGCATACTTGACCTGCTTACTAGCGGGAAGTTAATTAAATGTTTATCGGTGGCGTAGGTCAATGACTTAGGATAAGATATCACTGTTCGTGACATATATTATGCCCTTAAAATTATCCTTGTATTGTTATTATATTATAATTATTGTACAATATACCTTTAAATTACACAATAAATGACTTACTTAATGTAGCATTAGGAAAAATTTGCCTTAAATTAAACATCACATATGAAGTGCTTAGCTTTGATCCAATTAACATTTAGTCTGAAAGCAGATGTCAGTTTTTGGAACGTAAGGGGATGTTAAAGAAAATGAAATATCGAGTCATTAATTTCCAATTAAAATTGGAAAATGACAATTGAACATTTCTCAAAAAAGAATGGTATAATATAGAAACACACAAGGCGGAAAAACGACTATGCCTGGATTGTATTTTAAATGGAAGGTGACACACAATGCCGAAACTACGTCGCGTAAAAGAATTGCCGCCGAACTTGGGGCGCGTATTTTCAGCCTGGTGTGTATCTTACATTTAATCTTTCTTTTGGAAATGGAGTCTGGACAGTTGCGTCTCAGAGCGAGCTGGTATCGGTTTGGTAGTGTTTGTTGCACTGGTTGGCTGACCGTGGAGGGTAGCGGGATCCTAAGCACGGTGGTTCCGCTGGCCGACCGCAGTTAGTAGGGGGCCCAAGTAGTAGGTTAGCCACTTATGAAAGGCTGCCCCGCCAACTAGCGAAAAATCCCGGGATGCGCCATCGTGCCGGTTGGCGACCGGTTGCGAGGGCCCGATGGACATCTTCGGGGGGGTTAGGGCGTCCCCGCGCGCTCCAGGCCAGTCAACTGTCGGTGACGCAGCACTGCCTTTCCGCTGGGCGGTAGCTCAGCGATGTCTCGTCCAACTTTCCTTTTCCTGCCTGTCCACTCTACTACTATGAAGGATAAGAAAAGGAAAAAATTTAAACAGCGGATGCACTCCCTCGCACTAAAAGTGCACCTTGCAAATATTCGAGGTCTGCACTCAAATCTCAATTCTGTCCATCACCACCTTGAGACCAAAAAACCGCATCTGCTGTTCCTCACGGAGACACAAATCCGATGTCCTGCTGACGCGGCGTATTTGCATTACCCAGGTTACACCTTGGAGTACAATTTTAAACCACACGCTGGCACCTGTCTGTATGCCCGCGATGACATCTGCTGTAGACGTCTCCGTTGTCTTGAGGATTCCAGTTTCTCAGTGCTATGGGTTTTGGTGGACACAGGAATAGAGAAAATTCTCTATGCCTGTGTTTATCGATCGCACACCGGAAATGTGGAGACGACCAGGTTGTTTCGGTACCTCTCTGACACTGCTGATGCTGCTCAACAGCGATATCCTTCTGCTCAGTTCGTTGTTCTGGGAGACTTTAATGCCCACCACGAAGAGTGGCTGTACCCGTTCCAGAGCACCGACCACGCTGGGAGGGAGGCGTATGCTTTCGCTGTTTCGCAGAATCTCACTCAGCTGGTGAGTGGTGCCACGAGGGTGCCGGACGTTGATGGCCACACTGCGAACTGCTTGGACCTTCTGCTGACTACAGATCCAGACCGTTATCAAGTGGTGATCTCCTCGCCGTTAGGTAGTTCTGACCACTGTCTGGTTGAATCTGTGTCTACCTACTCCCCTGTCAACCAAGATCCTATTGGTACTAGGCGAGTATGGCGATACAAGTCAGCAGATTGGGATGAGATGCGGCATTTCTTTGCATCTTATCCTTGGCGTAGCACTTGTTTTTCTTCAGACGACCCGAGTAGTTGCGCTGAGGCTGTTTCTGGAGTGTTGTGTCGGGCAATGGAATATTTTATTCCTTATTCTGACATTCCACTCCGGAAAAAAGCCCGCCCCTGGTTCACCGCGGAATGTGCTAGTGCTGAAGCACTAAAACAAACCGCTTACCGCGCTTGGGCGGATGCTCGAGCTCGCAAAGCTTCCAATGTCCGGGAACTGAAGAGGCTTTATAACAGTGCTGCGAAGTCTTGTAAAAGGAGTCATCGCAGAGCCCGCTTTAACCACATCTGCCGAGTCGGAGCTAAACTGGCTTCTTATCCATCAGGGAGCAAGTCATTTTGGTCCCTTGCTAAGTCGGTTGAAGCCAATTTTTGCCAGTCATCCCTCCCGCCACTGCTTAAGCCTGATGGGTCTCTCGCTCACACCGCTAAAGAGAAAGCTTCTTTACTTGCCTCTCTTTTTGCAAGTAATTCTCATTTAGATGCTGCTGGCAACATTCCACCAAAGCTACCTCCTTGCTCTTCAAAAATGTCTGAGATTCGCATTCGACAAAAGGAGGTACTCAAAGTGCTCAGCAATCTTAATATAAATAAAGCGAGTGGGCCTGATGGCATACCAGCTATTGTTTTGCGGAACTGTGCGCCTGAGTTGTCTCCCGTACTGACGCGCCTGTATCGATTATCGATGAGAACCGGTAAAGTTCCGGGCTGCTGGAAGATTGCCAATGTGCAACCTGTACCAAAAAAAGGTAGTCGTGCTGACCCCGCCAATTACAGACCAATTGCGATCACCTCCATACTCTGTAAGATTATGGAGCGTGTACTAAACAATCGTCTCCTGGCGTACCTTGAAGACAATGACCTCCTCAGTGATCGTCAATTTGGCTTTCGCCGCGGTCGGTCTGCTGGGGATCTCCTTGTGTACGCCACACACTTATGGAGCGAAGCTATTGAAAAACACGGCGAAGCACTTGCTGTGTCTTTAGATATTTCAAAGGCTTTCGATAGGGTTTGGCACGATTGTCTGGTAGGCAAGCTTCCATCGTTCGGAATAGGACCTACTCTTTGCAACTGGATTGCGGATTTCCTGGGGGGTAGATCGATTCGAGTTGTCATTGACGGCACCTCATCTGATCTACTGGGCGTTAATGCCGGTGTCCCTCAGGGCTCCGTTCTCTCCGCGACTCTATTTCTGCTCCACATCAACGATTTATTAAATATGCCCGGTATCTTTGGGTACGCTGATGACAGCACAGTCACGGAGAGGTACTTGTCCGATGCAAGGTCCGGATCTCTTGTGCAATCTCTCAGAGAGGAGATGATTGAGAGAGTGAATGGGACCCTTGAGGCTGTGTCCCGCTGGGGCATTGCTAACTTGGTTGCATTTAATCCCTCCAAAACACAGGCGTGTCTCTTTTCGGCAAAACGGAGTGTTTTAAATCTGACTCCGACTTTCCGGAATGTAGCCGTGCCGATAACCAACCGCCTTGAGCTCTTGGGTTTGAGCATCTCACCCAAATTAAATTTTGGCCAATACATCGAGTCGATTGCTAAGACTGCTGCCAAAAAGCTGGGTATCCTAAATAAGGTGAGACGATACTTCACTTCCGAGCAGCTTCTGTGCCTTTATCGGGCCCAGATTCGCTCGTGTATGGAGTATTGTTGTCACCTCTGGGATGGCTCAGCCCGCTATCAGTTAGATGCACTTGACTCGTTGGAGCGCCGTGCTAAGAGACTCATTGGTGATGACTCACTGACCGAGACTGCTTTGCAAAGCCTTGTCCATCGTAGACGTGTGGCGTCTTTGTCAGTGTTTTATCGGCTGCATTTTGGTGAGTGTGCGTCGGTCTTACATGACCTTATTCCTCCAGCTCCCTTCCGCCTTCGGACAACTAGACGCGGTGAGGGCTTTCACCCTTACATTGTTAATATTCCTCCTTCTCGCACGAAGCGTTTTGCTTCATCTTTCATAATGCGAACTGCTAAGGAGTGGAACTCTCTGCCGTGTTCTGTGTTTCCCGAACGTTATAATTTGGATGTCTTCAAGACTAGAGTGAACAGGTATCTACTAGGCAAGCGTGCTCCATCTTAGGCCTCATCTACACTTTCCATCAGGTGTGATCGAGGTCAAATGCAAGCCTATCTTAAATAAAAAAAAAAAAAAAAAAAAAAAAAACAATTCTTAGTTCTGTCATTGCCTAACGACTCTTTGTTACATCATTTCAGTCTATAGCAGTGTACCGGACGCACTCGATGTTCGACAAATGCGTAGAATTCCTCAGTGCTGACCAGAACATGAGGATAGTGTTCAACACGTTGGAAGGGAACTACGCGCTGTGCCTTCTCGCCAACCTGATACAGCTGGCGCATTCGGAGAGGGACCATGCGGCGCCTGAGACTTACTACCCTACTTTTGTGGTATGTTTTAGTGCTGGAGACAGATTGATGTTTTTTATTTGAAATCGGTATTAGAACATTGCAGAATTACAGACCCGTCTTTCCTACTGGGCACAATGGGCTCGTGCCCAAGGCCTTCCACTAAACTAAACTAAACTAGAGGTATAATAAGACAACTAAAGGCCCATGTGCTCAGGGCGTCTAATAAGTGAAAGACAACCCTGCAAAATTATACTTTTAAATCTAAGAACTGAATGATTTTAATACAATGCGGTTTTTGGTTTACATTATGCTTTTCGTATATGTTGTAATATACCTTAGAAAGGTGTAGAACTCAGCAATCACCTGTCAAGACTTGTCTAGCATTTTAGTTTTATGTTCACTGGTCCCGAGAACTGTTAATAATATAACTAAAGATTAGTGGTTCGAACCCCTTGCAACATTTTTTTCAGTTATATTACCAGATTTTAAATCCGGCTCGAAGGACCATATTTCGACAACTTAGTAGTTCGAGGCGTGACTGGCGAGGAAGGCGCCGGGCCGTCGCAGCCGTCGACTCCGGTGCAGAGCAACAACCCCGCTGCTATCATACGCAGAGCTATAGAGGATACAAATGACACTAGTCATTTGTATTTTAGGTCCTATTTGCAACATGCCATAACAATTTCATTGATTACCTCTTTACATGCACTTTTTCCTCACAGCTGGTAGTCACCCGGTTCCTAGACTCGTGCCAGCAGTACGTGGTCTGCAAGAAGGGCAACCTGAGCAACTGGCACCCGGTACTGGGCTGGTTCTCTCAGAGCTTCGACGCCTACCTGCCGCCGGCGATGGGCAACCTTCGCACACAACTGTCGCTGTTGTGGGGGCAACCGCTGCTGAAGAAGATGCTTGCTCAGCCATTGAAGGTATGTTACACAATGTTTGAGATCTCCACAGCTGGTAGTCACCCGGTTCCTTGACTCGTGCCAGCAGTACGTGGTATGCAAGAATGGCAACCTGAGCTACTGGCACCCGGTGCTGGGCTGGTTCTCTCAGAGCTTCGACGCGTACCTGCCGCCTGCTATGGGCAACCTTCGCACGCAACTGTCTCTGTTGTGGGGACAGCCGTTGCTGAAGAAGATGCTTGCTCAGCCGTTGAAGGTATGTTACGCAATGTCTGAGATCACCACAGCTGGAAGTCACCCGGTTCCTAGACTCGTGCCAGCAGTACGTGGTGTGCAAGAAGGGCAATCTGAGTAACTGGCACCCGGTGCTGGGCTGGTTCTCTCAAATCTTCGATGCCTACCTGCCGCCGGCGATGGGCAACCTTCGCACACAACTCTCGCTATTGTGGGGACAGCCGTTGTTGAAGAAGATGCTCGCTCAGCCATTGAAAGTATGTCACATAATGTTTAAGATCTCCACAGCTGGTAGTCACCCGGTTCCTAGACTCCTGCATCACGTGGTACGTGGTGTGCAAGAAGGGTAACCTGAGCAACTGGCACCGAGTGTTGTGATGTCAACCTTTGCACGCAACTCGTCGCTGTGGGGACAGCCATTGCTGGAAAAGATGCTTGCTCAGCCGTTGCATGTTACAATAATGTTTGTGAACGACTGAACTGTAGTAAAAAGTTCAAAAAATGCATTTATTTCTGTCAAAGTATTACAATTTTTATTAACCTGTTTGTGACATTACACTGAAAATAGAAAATAGGTACCATATATTACACTTCACCAATATTCAGAAGACAAAAAACATTCAAATATTATAAAATCTAAAATGATGTATTCTGTATGACCTTATAATTTTATTCAAATATTAGAGATTGAAAAGAGAGAAATTCTCTGTATAGGAAATGGTGGAGGCAGGCGTGACTGGCGAGGAAGGCGCCGGGCCGTCGCAACCGTCGACTCCGGTGCAGAGCAACAACCCCGCCGCCATTATACGCAGAGCTATAGAGGCTAGAACTAACAGGTAAATGATTCAATAACAACATTTATTTTCATTGAAATAAGGTAGCAATTGATCTTTTAAATATTTAATTGATATTCCGGCACTTCTTTTGCGACATACATATATTAAATGACATAAAATAAAGATAGATTGCTTTGTTGTTTGCTCTCAATAAAATAAGATTTCAACTCGAAAGCAAAGCAAAGTACATTATCCAGCATTCTCCAATATCATTAACAATCAAGACACCAATAAAAAAAATTGGGAGGCAACGAACAAGTGGGTCACCTTATTGTAAATGAACATCAACAACCGTACAAGGGTCGCAGATGCGTTGCCTGCCTTCAGAAACCCCATACCCTTCTCCAACTGAGCTCTGCCGACCTTACTCACCAGCAGGGATATAGCACAACAGTTACTTCACTGTGGTCTTCTGTAAGGTGGATGTACTTCTCCGGCTCGGCTCATTCAAGTGGAAGTTCCATAAAGCTCTCCCTCTCTTAAGCCTCGCTTATTTTTTCAGGTCAAATTCAAACAAAAACTACAGAAAGCTGGGCTCGCCCGACTGCACCAAAGCGGCCTTAATTTGCTCCATGTATCACACGGCGTTGCAGACTATGAAGCAAGTCCGCCTGGATATACTTACAGGTAACAAGAGATTCATTGCTGGTGTTTTGTATATTTCAGTAGTAGTGATGATTACCGTGGTGGTGACCATAAGTTTTATAGGTCCGACCGTCCGTCTTACTCACTTGTTCCAGACTTTATCAACGTATTCCTTTTGATATCACTGAATTCTAGGGTTTTAATGAGAGAATTTTCATTCTAATTGTAACTTGTCGAATGAACAAGTTACAATCAAATACTCTTCCGGCCGTTTTATATATTATAGTGCAAAGGTGAGTGCGCGAGCAGACTCCCTATCTGAGTTCAGTGGGACAGCAATCTGTCACGACCGTAGAGGACCAACGGCTTAACGTGCATTCCAAAGCACGGAGGAGCTCGGAATGAAATTTTTCGGTCACCCAGCCGATGACCGTTCTCTGGAAAAGTTGCTTAACTTTGGAATCACAGGCCGAGCGCGCTAACCACTACCCCAGCGGGTTCCTCAAATCACGATAAGTTGCGATATCGAAAGAATCATATTTTATGAAAGTGTTTTCTTTTACTTGTTTTTTATTGTTCTCCCTTTTTAATTTCTTTTTAACTTGTTCAACAGGTCTATGCAACCAGGACGAAATCCTGTATTCACTGTGGCAGTTCCTGTGCACGCTGGGCCCGTCCTGCGGGCTGAAGTCGTTCCTGGACCTGCTCGCCGTCAACACCAAGGCGTCGGCGCCGGAGTTCCACATGCTCATACTGTTCGCGGACTGCATGACGCACTACGTCACGTGAGTGCCTCTGACAGGACCGGGACGAGATCCCGCACTCGCTGGGGCAGTTCCTGTGCACGCTGGGCCCGTCCTGCGGGCTGAAGTCGTTCCTGGACCTGCTCGCCGTCAACACCAAGGCGTCGGCGCCGGAGTTCCACATGCTCATACTGTTCGCGGACTGCATGACACACTACGTCACGTGAGTACTGTTAGGGTGATTTCTCACGAGACAAGTCGCATTGCGTCGAGCTGATTTGTATGAAGACGCATGATTTAATGCGCTGGGACGGCTCGCTGGGGCCAGCGTGTGTAGCATGGCCAAAAGCGCGGTACCGAGAAAATCAAATAATGAGGGTATTTACGATTAGAAAATCCGCTAGATGGCAAAACGTGGGCATGAGGTCTAACTGCTATGTCATGTAAGTGAGGTGAGTTTTGACATATCTGTCAATGTCGTGTCAAAATTCACAAATCATAGACCAGTTAGACCCTGCGCCTACTTATTGCCATCTAGCGGATTTTTCCACTTGCGGAAACCCTCATTTAGAAAGCCTGATTTGCTGTCCATCAGATTAGTGTATTTTCTTTATTGCCGGGGGTGATCAATATTGACAACATTTAATTTTTTAAAAGGTTTTATAATTCAAAAACCATTTCGAGATTTTCGCTAAATTGACACAGAAAAAAATATTTAATTTTTTTTCATTCAGTAAATAAAAAGATATTTTGAAAAGTTTCCAAATTCAATGATCGTCGGATCCACACACAGTCAATCTTGGTCTCGCTTTGACAATCGTGAATTAAAAAAAAAGAAACGTAAGTTTGACACTGTTTCTTGTCAAACTGACAGAAAACTGTGCATGTGTGTGTACGTTTATCATACAGTGTTGCCGGATTGGCAAAACTCCTGGCCAATTGGGGAAAAACTCATGTTTTTGAATATTGCGAAAAAATTTAAAATCACTTAATGTACCAGACTGTTTTTTTATAGCTTCATGAATCATTACTAACACAGTTTTTACGTTTATTTAAAGCACAAAAAGGGTGCAGACCTAAGTTGCACTAAAGCTACTTGGACAACTTTTTTTGAATCATGAATTTTACCTAGAGTCTCCTGGCAATATTGATTTGAACTTCCGTCATTCAAGTGTATTTTTTAAACTAGCAAAGATAAAAAGTTCGTTCATCCGACGACATTGACTTACACCATTTTAGAATAAGTAGTTTTTTAATCATTTAAATTACGAAAAGGAAAGAAAATTAAGAAAAAAGAAAAAATACGTATGTTTTAGTTTTTGAAAATCTTTCGTATAGTCCAGGAATTTTAGATTTTATCTGCGGAATAATTCCTAGTGAGCTGAATTTTTGTATACACCTTTATTATGATATTGTAATGATGATGTGAAAAATCGACATTGATATCGTGCCGGCTAAAAAAGTTATAGGGGTCCAAACGTCACGAAAATCAGTTTTTCGCAAGTATCTCGCGATCTATTGCTCAGAGGTCAATAATGGTTTTATAAAAGTTGTTTGTCGTAAAATGGTCTACAAAAAAGGTCTCTTGCATTTTTCTGTAGAATTAACCGTTTTTGAAATAGAGACTAGAACGCACTCACATTTGGTATTGTGTACCGTACGGCGCATACCAAGGCATAAACATATTGTTTGTTTTTTCCCTTTTTTGTTTGTGTGTTTTTTGTTAGTATGATGATCTACGTATAGAAATATAAAGGACTTGTTATACTAGTACAGTCAGGAAAATAGGAATATCAACTATAAAAAACTAAGTGGCAATTTTTTTTGTCACTTTATAACTCAAGATCTGGCTCACCGATCCAAACCAAATTTTCAGGGTTTGTACAGGCTATTTAGTAGATGTTTAATGTGAAGTTTGAACAAAATCGGTCGTTCACTTTATACGTAGCGAAGCACGTACCGGGCCGCTGGTAATGATATAGATATGCTATGTCCAGTGACGTTTGGACCCCTATAACTTTTTTAGCCGGCACGATATCAATGTCGATTTTTCACATCTTCATCACAATATCATAATAAAGGCGTATACAAAAATTCAAGCCACTAGGATTTTTTCGCAGCTCGTGGGTCAAAATTGCTAAAATTCACATTGCATATCTATATCATTACTAGCGGCCCGGTACGTGCTTCGCTACGTATAAAGTGAAGCGACCGATTTTGTTCAAACTTCACATTAAACATCTACTAAATAGTCTATACAAACCCTGAAAATTTGGTTTGGATCGATGAGCCCGTTCTTGAGTTATAAAGTGACAAAAAAAATTGCCACTTAGTTTTTTATAGTTGATATTCCTATTTTTCTGACTGTACTAGTATTACAAGTCCTTTATATTTCTATATGTAGATCATCATACTAACAAAAAATACACAAACAAAAATGGAAAAAAAAACAAACAATAGGGTTTATGCCTTGGTTTGCGCCGTACGGTATACAATACCAAATGTGGGTGCGTTCTAGTCTCTATTTCAAAAACGGTTAATTCTACAGAAAAATGCAAGAGACCTTTTTTGTAGACAATTTTACGACGAACAACTTTTATGAAACCATTATTGACCTCTGAGCAATAGATCGCGAGATATTTGCGAAAAACTGATTTTCGTGACGTTTGGACCCCTATAACTTTTTTAGCCGGCACGATATCAATGTCGATTTTTCACATCATCATTACAATATCATAATAAAGGTGTATACAAAAATTCAGCTCACTAGGAATTATTCCGCAGATCGTGAATCAAAATTGCTAAAATTACTGGACTAGTATTAGTAAATAAAAATAGTACATGAAAAAAATTAAATGTTGTCAATTTTGGAGTTGGTCGAGGGGAACACCCAGCGTCACACCGCGAGCGTTCGATAAGCCACGAGTATGCCTTCGCTTTGGAACTTATCAAAAGCCATTTCCGATCATACGTCGGAGCTTCCTTCATAAAACATATTAAGTTGAAGTCTGTAAAATCCAACTTCTGATCTTGCAGTATTCTGGACGATATGGAGATGTACGAGCAACAAGATCCGTTCAAGTTACAAGACTTCGTCAACATGTCGCAGTTTCTCAACATGTTTGTCTACAAGTCAATCATGGGGCAATTATTTGGTGAGTAACGTCAAATGTATAATGAAATTATTTAAAAATTTAAATTATCAAAAAGCCTAGCTTTGAATCATCCAGTTGGTTTGGATTTTTGACCTCTTAAAATAGGTATTCAATTACTCTATTTACTTCTAAAACACATTTGTTCGTGTTCGTTATATAGAAAGTAAAAAAAAATTACTGGTTTTTCAACAACCTTTATATTTTTTTTAACCCATTCGCTGCCGGCTACATTAAAGTATAAATTCAAAAATCAGCACATATAATTATGCTACAGTTAATGTTGCGTTTTTATCAAATTACCACAGTTAATTGAAACTAAAAAAGTATTCATTTGACAATACTAACATGTGACGTCATAGCTTAGAATTTCATAGTTTCTTATATTAGCGTTTTGACAAGTAATAAAAGTGGGTGATTTGACCTGTCAGTCGAATACCGAATAAGTCTGATATTATTATTATTTCGTCCAGACCTAAAAACGATCCAGAGCAACGAGGTGTTCTCGTGCGTGCACACGCTGCTGCTGGTGCTGTACCGGCGCGACTGCCGGCGCGCGTACACGCCGCCCGGCCACTGGCTCGTGCGCGAGATACGCGACACGCAGTTCATGGCCGACCTTGAGAAGGGGAAGAAGCCGCAGCAGGTTATATTCATTATTTAACGAGACCTAGAGACGATCCAGAGCAACGAGGTGTTCTGGTGTGCACATGCTCCTGCTGGTGCTGTACCACTGGCTCGTGCGCGAGATACGCGACACGCAGTTCATGGCCGACCTCGAGAAGGGGAAGAAGCCGCAGCAGGTCAGTTTTAATTATTTTACCACACCTAAAGTCGATCCAGAGCAATGAGGTGTTCTCGTGCGTGCACACGCTTGCTGGTTCTGTACCACTGGCTCGTTGGCGAGATAAAGGACTCGCAGTTCATGGCCGACCTCGAGAAGGGGAAGAAGCCGCAGCAGGTTATATACATTATTTAACCAGACCTCAAGACGATCCAGAGCAACGAGGTGTTCTCGTGCGTGCACACCCTACTCCTGGTGCTGTACCACTGGCTCGTGCGCGAGATACGCGACATGCAGTTCATGGCCGATCTTGAGAAGGGGAAGAAGCCTCAGCAGGTTATTTTCATTACTTTGTCTAGGCTTAAAGACGATCCAGAGCAAAGAGGTGTTCCCGTGCCTCCACACACTGCTGCTGGTGCTGTACCACTGGCTTGTGCGTGAAATACAGGACCCGCAGTTCATCGTCGACCTTGAGAAGGGGAAGAAGCCGCAGCAGGTTATTTTCATTACTTTGTCTAGGCTTAAAGACGATCCAGAGCAAAGAGGTGTTCCCGTGCCTCCACACACTGCTGCTGGTGCTGTACCACGGGCTCGTGCGCGAGATACGCGACACGCAGTTCATGGCCGACCTTGAGAAGGGGAAGAAGCCGCAGCAGGTTATTATAACAATTTTTCCAGACCTCAAGACAATCCAGAGCTACGTTTGCACTCACGCTGTCTAGGTGCTGTACCACTGGCTCGTGCGCGAGATACGCGACACGCAGTTCATGGCCGACCTCGAGAAGGGGAAGAAGCCGCAGCAGGTTATTTTTAAATATTTAAAGCAGCTAAATTGTGGTACTGAAAAAGTCAAATAATATCATCATCAGACTATCGCAGTCCACAGCTGGACATGGGCCTCTTCTAGGGCTCTTCGAATAATTTAGTAAGGCTGATTTGCTGACCATCAGATTAGTTCCTTTTCGTTATTGCCGGGGGTGATCAATAATTTTTAGCGACTCAAATGCGCGGGGTGGCGCGAGATGCTTGCCTCAAACTGTGTGGGCCTGATGCCCCACGCCTAACACACGCGCTCCGTGCGACGACTCCGTGAGAACGGCAGGCGCGGATTCTGCTGTTGACGCATGCTTGCTCGTACATATCGGCTCGGTGCGATGAGACTTGTAATGCCTTGCGTCGTCTTGTCGCGTCTCTTTGGCCGAAGCCAGCAGGGGATGCGAAGCGAGTCCGGGCTGTATATTTTGCTGCTGACTGTATTAAAGTAAATTGTTGTTCCAGGTGTTAGTTCAGAAAACGCCGCATATGATCGCTCACGGAGAAAGAGTCCGGTTGTTCAGACGTGCAGTCGCCGATGAGAAAGTGAGTCTATTTTGTTTGTTTATGTTCTCTTTATTACATATAAAATTATTATATAATTGTTGAACACCCTTTTTTTAAATTGATTTATATTCATAACACTTTTGTACAAAAAGAAGACGTTGATATGTTAGAATCGAGCTTTATACAGGGTGGAATCTTGAAATGGGTTTTGTTGGGCAGGTACATTAACCGTTACAGTTGCAAGAAAACGCTGTAGGCAACCATCCCTAACTTTTTGAGATATTATGACCTACATTCACAGATTTTGGAAAAAAGTTACAGTCAGCAAAAAAAGTGCTGAAACTGCCAAATTCTTTTTTCATGCCAAAGCTATGGGACTATTTGAGGTTTGAGTACTAGAAATATCACAAATCGCAAAAAACTTTTCCCATACATTTTGTACTAAAAATTCCAAAAAATTTTTTTCGTACCATTCGATCCTGTTTCATGTATGAATCAATACTTTGTATCAGACTATTTAAGGTTTGACTACTAGAAATGTGAGAAATAGGTTTCGAAAATTTTCAGTACCAAATGTATGGGAATAGTATTTTTTGCGATTTTTGCCATTTCCATAAAAAAACCCATGCAATCATGAATATCGTAACGATCAATCGACAGTGAACACGTGTTTGTATTCAGTTTCAAACAAATAAATGATCGATCGTTACGACCAATCGTTTCGTGTATGAGCGTCATTTTTTATGCGATCAATCGTCATGATTTTCATCAGATCGGTCGTACAGACGAATCGTACCGTATATGGGGCTCTTAAATGTGCGATGCCGCAGGTGGTGCTGGGGCTGACGGAGCGCGCGTGCGGCGGGCGCTCGACGCTGGTGACGGTGCGGCGCGCGCGGCTGGTGGAGGACGGCTACCGGCAGCTGGCGGCGCTGCCGTCGCGCGCGCTCAAGGGCTGCGTGCGCGTGCGCTTCATCAACGAGCAGGGGCTCGACGAGGCCGGGATCGACCAGGACGGCGTCTTCAAGGGTATGCTTACAGTCATTCATACAAGTTACGACGCTGGTGACGGTGCGGCGCGCGCGGCTGGTGGAGGACGGCTACCGGCAGCTGGCGGCGCTGCCGTCGCGCGCGCTCAAGGGCTGCGTGCGCGTGCGCTTCATCAACGAGCAGGGGCTCGACGAGGCCGGGATCGACCAGGACGGCGTCTTCAAGGGTATGCTTACAGTCATTCATACAAGTTACGACGCTGGTGACGGTGCGGCGCGCGCGGCTGGTGGAGGACGGCTACCGGCAGCTGGCGGCGCTGCCGTCGCGCGCGCTCAAGGGCTGCGTGCGCGTGCGCTTCATCAACGAGCAGGGGCTCGACGAGGCCGGGATCGACCAGGACGGCGTCTTCAAGGGTATGCTTACAGTCATTCATACAAGTTACGACGCTGGTGACGGTGCGGCGCGCGCGGCTGGTGGAGGACGGCTACCGGCAGCTGGCGGCGCTGCCGTCGCGCGCGCTCAAGGGCTGCGTGCGCGTGCGCTTCATCAACGAGCAGGGGCTCGACGAGGCCGGGATCGACCAGGACGGCGTCTTCAAGGGTATGCTTACAGTCATTCATACAAGTTACGACGCTGGTGACGGTGCGGCGCGCGCGGCTGGTGGAGGACGGCTACCGGCAGCTGGCGGCGCTGCCGTCGCGCGCGCTCAAGGGCTGCGTGCGCGTGCGCTTCATCAACGAGCAGGGGCTCGACGAGGCCGGGATCGACCAGGACGGCGTCTTCAAGGGTATGCTTACAGTCATTCATACAAGTTACGACGCTGGTGACGGTGCGGCGCGCGCGGCTGGTGGAGGACGGCTACCGGCAGCTGGCGGCGCTGCCGTCGCGCGCGCTCAAGGGCTGCGTGCGCGTGCGCTTCATCAACGAGCAGGGGCTCGACGAGGCCGGGATCGACCAGGACGGCGTCTTCAAGGGTATGCTTACAGTCATTCATACAAGTTACGACGCTGGTGACGGTGCGGCGCGCGCGGCTGGTGGAGGACGGCTACCGGCAGCTGGCGGCGCTGCCGTCGCGCGCGCTCAAGGGCTGCGTGCGCGTGCGCTTCATCAACGAGCAGGGGCTCGACGAGGCCGGGATCGACCAGGACGGCGTCTTCAAGGGTATGCTTACAGTCATTCATACAAGTTACGACGCTGGTGACGGTGCGGCGCGCGCGGCTGGTGGAGGACGGCTACCGGCAGCTGGCGGCGCTGCCGTCGCGCGCGCTCAAGGGCTGCGTGCGCGTGCGCTTCATCAACGAGCAGGGGCTCGACGAGGCCGGGATCGACCAGGACGGCGTCTTCAAGGGTATGCTTACAGTCATTCATACAAGTTACGACGCTGGTGACGGTGCGGCGCGCGCGGCTGGTGGAGGACGGCTACCGGCAGCTGGCGGCGCTGCCGTCGCGCGCGCTCAAGGGCTGCGTGCGCGTGCGCTTCATCAACGAGCAGGGGCTCGACGAGGCCGGGATCGACCAGGACGGCGTCTTCAAGGGTATGCTTACAGTCATTCATACAAGTTACGACGCTGGTGACGGTGCGGCGCGCGCGGCTGGTGGAGGACGGCTACCGGCAGCTGGCGGCGCTGCCGTCGCGCGCGCTCAAGGGCTGCGTGCGCGTGCGCTTCATCAACGAGCAGGGGCTCGACGAGGCCGGGATCGACCAGGACGGCGTCTTCAAGGGTATGCTTACAGTCATTCATACAAGTTACGACGCTGGTGACGGTGCGGCGCGCGCGGCTGGTGGAGGACGGCTACCGGCAGCTGGCGGCGCTGCCGTCGCGCGCGCTCAAGGGCTGCGTGCGCGTGCGCTTCATCAACGAGCAGGGGCTCGACGAGGCCGGGATCGACCAGGACGGCGTCTTCAAGGGTATGCTTACAGTCATTCATACAAGTTACGACGCTGGTGACGGTGCGGCGCGCGCGGCTGGTGGAGGACGGCTACCGGCAGCTGGCGGCGCTGCCGTCGCGCGCGCTCAAGGGCTGCGTGCGCGTGCGCTTCATCAACGAGCAGGGGCTCGACGAGGCCGGGATCGACCAGGACGGCGTCTTCAAGGGTATGCTTACAGTCATTCATACAAGTTACGACGCTGGTGACGGTGCGGCGCGCGCGGCTGGTGGAGGACGGCTACCGGCAGCTGGCGGCGCTGCCGTCGCGCGCGCTCAAGGGCTGCGTGCGCGTGCGCTTCATCAACGAGCAGGGGCTCGACGAGGCCGGGATCGACCAGGACGGCGTCTTCAAGGGTATGCTTACATCTACAACTACATATATAAAACTCAAAGGTGACTGACTGACTGACTGATTACATAGAGATCTATCAATGCACAGCCCAAACCTCTGTATGGATCGGGCTGAAATTTCGTTTTCATTCATATAAGTTTACCGAAGTGCAGAGAGTATTTTTAAGGTGCAGGGTTTACCCAGAGAGTATGTGAGGCCTGCGAGCTCCTCGCCGCCCTCATGTATAAACATGAATCGTTAGCTGCCTCCGTGGTGTAGTGGTTAGAGCGCTGGAGGTCGTGGTTTCAAAATCCGCGGGGAAAAACACCATACTTGTATCACCTGACTGTCCGATATCGTATCGAACACGTTCGTTACGATACCGTGTCGGATCGGCACATTAAGCCTGATGCATAATGTCCGTGCTTAAGAAGGCATGTAAAGCCGTTGGTCCTGACTATGATCCAAACTGTCTGGTTTCATCTTCTGATGGACAGCTATATCGCTAGCGCTATTTTTCTACTTTTTACGTCATGCCAACTAGATAGACCTACTCGCGTGTGAGATAAAGAGATCTTAGTATTTTTTTTTGTCGAACCCTGTTCTTTAAAATGATAATACCTAAATCCTATTAAACTTACAGAATTCCTCGAGGAGACGATAAAGCGCGTGTTCGACCCGTCGCTGAACCTGTTCCGCGTGACGAGCGAGGAGCGGCTGTACCCGTCGCCCACGTCCTGCCTGCAGGAGAACCACCTGCAGCTGTTCGAGTTCATCGGACGCATGCTCGGCAAGGCGGTCTATGAGGTACCTACTGTCTAATACTGCACATGATAAAAACCTCATTTCTATTTGTACATATAATGCTGGCCGTAAAGAAAAGCGCTGGATGTTCTATTTTTAAATTTCGACTGTCTTATTGTTTTTTATAAATAAAATCAAATCAACATCATATATTTTATTCGTGTAGGCCTCTGATGAATTTTATTTTATTATTAATGATGTTACAATATAATGACTTGACCACTGATTTCGGAATGCTTGCGCAAATGCAATGTACATACTATTTATTACGCGCTCCCACGCATTAAGTTTAATATAACAGAATATCTTTTGAAAATAAAAAAGAAAATGTTACATTTGTAAATACGATTGGGGGGCGTCCATTTATCATGCGAGGCATGAAGGGGGGAGGGGGTGTTCATAAAATATATCACATGTGCGAAATTTGAAATCTTATGCGCGTAATCTGTTATTATCCCAAGGGTCCCAAATCTTTAGAACGCTGCCAAAGCCGCGAGTAAAAACTAGTAATAATGTATTAACCAACAGGGCATCGTGGTGGACGTCCCGTTCGCGTCGTTCTTCCTGAGCCAGGTGCTGGGGCAGACGCAGCAGGCGCTGTACAGCTGGATCGACGAGCTGCCCTCGCTCGACAGGGATCTGTACAGGAGTCTTACGTATATCAAACATTTCCAGGTGAGGGAATGATGGAATTATACCGAGGTGATGGCATTGATTACTAAAGTCTTACAGTGACAAATAAATGCAAATGTTTATAATTCAGTCCAACAAAAAATAATGACACCGGTATTGTATATTATTCATACCTATGACGCACCGTTATACGATGCATTTTTTATCTTGTAAAAATTTATCATGGTTTTGTTGAAAATTATCATGTTTTTTTTTTATCTTTTGGAAATCTGGCAAGTCAAGCGCAATGTCTAGCGGATTATGTTACCTATGTATTTGAAAAAAAATACTGAAGATTTACAATTTCTTTAACATTCATATTACGTTCAGGTGTTTTGAATACTGGACCGATTTGAATAATTCTCTCACTGTTGGCTAGCTACACTATCCCTGGTGAACATAGGGTACTATTGATCCCGCAAATGTGGGGGGATCGGGGGCATATTTGAAAAATTAGTCGTGTAACCGCGGCGGAGGGCTAGTTAATAATAAGCACAAACAGCCTTTTGTATTCGGAAATGTCTGATGAAAAAAGGCATGCACACTCCTATTTTGCAATATCTCATAAAGCAAAATAACAACAAAGAGATGTTTAATAAGTATTAATTACGGGCCGCATCATATTGTACGACATAACACCGTTGAGGATTATTCACGCATCGTGCGTGGCGTGAATGGACCAGCGACAGTTTCAGTCGCGCATTTTGTAGTGACATCTTTTTTGACGCAAAACTGGAAACGTTCGTAAAATAAATTCGCATTTCAATTGTTTTTCCACCTTTGCGATGGACGATTTGAGCTTTGAAATCGCATGTCAAATTCGTGGCATAAACCTTTTGTGAAGATTATGACAGATTAGTGAATGAATATGTAATTGGTACGTGCTTTCTGTTTTACAGTGTTTAGGCACCTAAGTCTAAATCACAGCTTGACAGTGAAAATGATAATAATTCCTAGGTTTTATTTGAAATTATTCCAGAATGATATTTAAAATGTGCTAGCCATTGTATAAATCACTACTTTAATGTTATGCTTTATTTTTGTAAGTAATAATTAATGACTATTCTATAATTTTATCATTGTTTTTTAGTTGCGTTCATTGAAATTACTTGAATAAATAATAATAATAATAATAAATTAATTTATTGGACTAACACACCAATTGCCTAGCCCCAAACTAAGCTCGAAGCTTGTACTATGGATGCTAGGAAACGGATAGACATACTTAAATACTTTTATAAACATCCATGACTCGAGTACAAATGCCAATGTTCATCACACAAACATTCCAAACACACTTTATAAAAACTTCTCACTCATTGAATTCCTCGAAAGTCTAGTCCTTATTTAATCGATATCAATCTTATGTTTCAGGGTGATATATCGTCATTAGAATTAACGTTTTCCGTGGACGAAGAAAGGTTAGGTGAAATAGTAACACATGAATTGGTCCCAGGAGGCAAGGCCATTCCAGTGACTAATGAAAACAAGTGAGTAAGCGACACTGATCCTTATATGTATCAGACAGAGAGTTTAGTTTTGTATCCTCATGTAATCTTATTGAATTTTTGTGTTTCAGAATAAATTACATACACTTGATGGCACATTTCCGGATGCATACGCAGATCAAGGACCAAACGAACGCATTTATAAAAGGCTTTAGGACTATTATCAATCCAGAATGGCTGTCCTTATTCTCTACTCCAGAGGTTTGTATTGCAGTTTGATTATCACCATACTTAAAAATTTTGCTCGATTTACAATTTGGGGGTGCTGACTCAAATTCCGTGGCGGGCAAAATCTATTTCAAATATTTGAAATAGATGAACATGCTTAACCCTTCAGTTGCTTTAGCACAGATCAGTGTTCTAGTATGAAACTGCGGTAACACTGATCAGTGTTCAGATGACCTGTGACACTTTCAACTCTATTTTGAAACATATACACTTGAAATACGGTCTTAAACTCGCGCTATGTTGCCGCAGATGACGGGTACAGATTTACGCACCCTTCCCGCATACGAAAGGTTAAGCCAGTACCCCGCTTCCTTCGTAATTTTTTTATCGCACAGGAAGGCAAGCTTGCAGCCGAGTGTAGGCCCCGAAGGGGGCGTGTTGAAATACGCCCCATCTAACCTGACGTGCGTGCTAGCTCGCGGAGTAAACCTCCTGCGTGCATTTCAGAGTCCGAGCTGTGTCTAAAGATTTCTTTGATCCCTGTCATGCTCAATAGGTGCCGCTGGGCCTGATAAGATAAGGCCCAGGCAGCCGGAGGATGGACCACGGCCAAAAGAAAAGACCTTAAGCACCTGTTGCTCTTTGTTTTGCCGCTTGCTTCCTTGTCTTATAATTCTGGACCAGGATGATGAACTTATTTCTTCATTCATAAATAAAACTTTCCTTATGCAGCTCCAACGCCTAATAAGCGGCGACAACGTGCCCCTCGACCTGCGGGACCTTCGGCGGCACACGCAGTACTACGGCGGCTTCCACGACTCGCACCGCGTCGTCTGCTGGCTGTGGGACGTGCTGCAGCGAGACTTCAGCGAGCACGAGCGGGCCATGTTCCTTAAGGTGGGCTGTATAAGGTTTATTTTCCTTTGTCTTTTGTGTCTATGAGTGAGTTCGTGAACACCCTAAAAGGGAGTTTTCGAGATCGGTATGCAGCCTCGGCGCTATGAGCGCCATCAGAGGTGGAATTCATTAAGCGTAAATGTCATAATCTCACGGTTGTATCAACGGCGACAGTACAAAATTAGTACTAAATTCCTACTGTCGCCGATGACACAACCGTGAGATTATGACATTTGCGCTTAGTGAATCGCCCCCCTGGTGACCTGCGTATACAAGTTTTGAATTTTTTGATTTCATCGCCTGCCGCCCCGTGCCATTACTGTAGCAAGGTAATCGGGCCATAATGGTTAGCGGTTACTGTTTTTAGTTTGATTCTTGACTGTAAATTCTAGCAACCTGTGTTGCTCTTTATTTCAGCAGATGTGAACTTTCTGTGTTTTTTCACCATAACCAAAAATGTGTTATGTTTGTTCACCAGTTCGTGACGTCATGCTCGAAGCCGCCCGTGCTAGGGTTCGCACACCTGAAGCCGCCATTCTCAATACGCTGCGTCGAGGTCGGTGACGATGAAGATACGGGCGATACTATAGGTAATAAAAGTATCTTTATATTTCTTGTTAAGGTAGATCATTACCGAACGTGTAACATTATTATGTGGCGATTATTTATTATTATAGTATACGATAAACCGTTGTTAATAAATGGCATTTTGCGTAAGAGCAGCGATCACATTTTTGAGTTTATCACTTTATTTTTTTGCAACTTACAGGAAGCGTAATCAGAGGCTTCTTCACCATCCGGAAGAAGGACCCACTCAACAGGCTGCCGACATCTTCCACTTGTTTCAACCTCCTCAAGCTGCCGAACTACCAGAAGCGAAGCACTCTCCGTGACAAGCTGCGATATGCCGTCAACAGTAACACTGGCTTTGAGCTATCTTAGTCACACTATACTGTAGAACTTGGAATGAATTTCTGGGATCAGGTGCGTTGTCGGGGAGGCTAGTAGCGGGTACTGGTTCTAGAACCAGCTTAGTCACCTTAGCCACCAATAGCTGGTACACTAGTGGCGGAGAGGGCAATTTTAAACTATTACTTGAACCCTTCGACCTACTCAAGCTGCCGAACTATCAGAAGCGAAGCACTCTCCGCGACAAGTTGCGGTATGCCGTCAACAGTAACACTGGCTTCGAGCTGTCTTAGTCACACCATACTGTAGAACTTGGAATGAATATCTGGGATCAGGTGCGTTGTCGGGGAGGCTAGTAGCGGGTACTGGTTCTAGAACCAGCTTAGTCACCTTAGCCACCAATAGTTGGTGCACTAGTGGCGGAGAGGGTAATTTTAAACTATTACTTGAACCCTTCAACCTACTCAAGCTGCCGAACTATCAGAAGCGAAGCACTCTCCGCGACAAACTGCGGTATGCCGTCAACAGTAACACTGGGTTCGAGCTATCATAAGCACACCATACTGTAGAACTTGGAAGGAATTTCTGGGATCAGATGCGTTTTCGGGGAATCTAGTGGCGGGTTGGGTACTTTTGAAGTAGTACTAGAAGCCAGTGCTGTCTGTCACCTTGTAGGGCCCTGGGCACAAGGGCCTTTAAACCTCTTGTTTGGTAACGTGGGGGCCCCATAACTTGGTCTGGGGGCACATGCCTATTGTGCCCAGTAGGAAAGACGGGCCTGCTTGTGGCATTAAACCGGCTTTAGGTATTTTTAAACCAGTTCTATAACCGTTCAACGTCTTCAAGCTGTCGAAGGACCAAAAGTGAACCAGTTTTCGCGATAAGCTGCGGTACGCTGTCAACAGCAATACCGTGTTTGAGCTGTCTTAGTTACTTTGGAAAACAGTGGTAGAACAAGGTATGGAACTTCTGGAATAAGGTGCGTTCAGGGTTGGCTACTTTTTAACTAGTACTAGAACCATTCAACTGTCTTAAGCTTTTTAAACTAGAGCTAGAGGCATTCAGCCTGCTCAAGCTGCCGAACGACCACTCTCCTTGGCAATTTGCGGTACGATGTCAACAATAACAAAGGGTCAAGCAGTCTAAGACACACCAGAGAAAGGACTTGAAACAAATTGTTGGAGTCACCTTATGAATCAGTGTTAGAATTTTTAACAAAGGTTTGGAAGGTTTAAGCTGAAGTTAAATAGTATGTAACCAACAGGTGCTTATTGATGATGAATATATCGCAACGTTGACGACTACTATCTATAATACATCTTATATTGCACGGTCTCAAATGAAATTGGACGTAGTTAAGCAAATAGAAAGCAATGAATTCATAGTGAAAAATATAATAATAAAATAAAAAAAATGATGTCATCTTACATAACAATAACAAAAAATCATAAACATGTAAGAAGACAACATCCTTCACATTTAGTATTTTTGTATGATCAATAATTAAATTCCTTCAAGTTTTGCAATAAATGAAGAAAATATTGGCAATGGAACTTTTTAATGGGTGCTTACTATTCTAGTTAATTGTTTTAAAAATTACTTACCTACACTCGTTAAAACAATTAACGACGTTTTATATTAACAATTTATAGCTAAACTACGTCCAATTAAAGCGTCACTGAATTACTTGATATCTTTAATAACTGTGATTATTTCTCCTGAATGAAAATTGTCAGAGCAACCTTTCATCAAACACTTGTGTACTCACGAACACCATCGAAGACCACGAGTGTTTAAATGCACATTTTAAAGTAACAAAGAGACTTATGGATAACATTATAATCTGAGATTGACGAAATTTATTCTTCACATTAACTTATTTTTTATGTTTTATTTTCTGAACTTTTATAAATAGCATGTCTCTGATATTATCGTGTGGGACTTTGTTAAATTCTTAATAGGGCATTGTGTGGCCATTTTAAAGTTGTAAAAGACTGAATTTTGTGACAAAATAGTTCAGGAGCTGATGCTTTAGATTTTTCAGCAATAAAAACTTTTGAAAGGAAAATAAATCAGGCGATAAATTTTACTTTCTACTAAAAAATTAACAACATTTACTTTTGTACAGTCTTAAAGGACGTGAAAAACAATAATTGAAGTAATATTGCCAACTTAGTATTTTTTATTATGAAGGTTGAAGTTGCATGATACCAATGAACTAAAGTTATTATTATAATTTTATGATTAAACATTAAAATCGCTAGATCATTTCCAAAAACTGTTAAAATGAACTGAATGATATACGATTTGGTGTAAGAAAACATGTATAAAAGTATGTTTTTATTATTGAAAAATAATGTTGACCTTTTAATTCTAAATTTTGCTTACAAACGAATGTTGCAAAAATAAATATTAATTGTACAACATATCTACTTAAAGATAAAATAACAAACAAAATGGCGTTTATTGACTCTTATAACGATGACTATTAAATCTTTTTAAAACCTTCGGACCATAATGAAACTAAATCTTTTGAAGGAACTACTGGATCGAATTGAAAACATCTTTTTGTTTTGGCTAGTCCATTTGAAGAGGAATGCTTTAAGCTATTGTATAACACTATGTGTGCGGAAACCGAAATCTTCGCAGACGAAGTAGCGGGCGGCTTCTATAAATGAATAAACAGTGAGTCGCTTTCTCACTTGCTTGAAGTCATCAATTGATGCGATTTTGTAATTATTGTTTGTATCTACATAACGCACTTTATGTACGTGTGAACTCGGCCAGTAACTTAGCATTCTTTGCTCTATTTCCTGTATTGTTGTTTGTGTGACGTTTCATTATGCATATGGTGTGGTATTTAATGGCTTCTTATTTATTATGGCTATTATTTAAAAAGCATAAAACGAAATTTACAGAAAAATGTTACTTTCGTTATATTGAGAAAAAAATATAACGGTAATAAAATATACATGACGACATGTTGAAGACAATAAAACGTAGACGCCATTTTTAGAAAGTTAGCGCAAAGATCAGTAGGTATACAACCATTTATATAACTACTGATCATTGCGCTGCAAATGAAATAGGTCTCAGAATTCAATCATAATACACCATCAAAATCTTTAAGACACATTTGCTTACAACGAAAACAAAACAACACTTACAAAGGTCTGAAATATACACTTCCAGTACGAATCTACAGTCATTTGGTCCCATTCTGATATTATTGATAAAACTGAAAACCTATTTTTTACTGTGAGGTCGAAACTATGGTGGAAGTGAATGAAATGGTATTTTTATTTTACAAAAGTTATATTATGTTAAAAATAATTTAAAAATTATATATATTTTCTGGAAATATCAAAAATATGTCATTATCCAAACATAACATCGCAAGCAATTAGAGCTAAAACAAGTTTTAGTCATTTTTATCATTGCTATTTTGTTTTGAATGTATGATGCAAATGTAAATACCGAGTTTGCTTTAAAATGCAAATCCATTCTGTATTGATCCCATGGTAGTTATGATTTTCTTCGATAAAAGTTAATAGGGGCATCCTACTACTAATACCATCAAGCTTCATGTGAATCTTCCTAGCGGGACCCCCCGAGCTAGACTTATAAAACTAATGGCAACGCTTAAGTAGTCCAATGTACCTTGCGAGTTTAATAATAATTTTCAATGTACCTTAATAGTTTTGGCAGAAATCACGATTTAGTGACTGATCTTCCTAGCGGGGCCCTCCGCCGTTTTACGTTCAAAATACATAAATGATATACCGATCGAATGCATTTTCAATGTACCTCGCGAATTATGTATAAAATTCAAAAAATATATAATAGAACCAAAGAAATTCCGCTTCAAAGGTATTGTCTTCCTAGCGGGGCCCTCTGTAATTAAAGTGAATAAGAATAAAAAAAGTATACAGTTTTAATGTATTTCCAATGTACCTCCTAGTTCTTCATCCATTTACCCAATTTAGATGCAAAATTATGAGATATTTACAAAAATGGTTAAAAGTATGGTCAGCAAAAAAGTTAGCGTTAACTAAACGTAACCTCCTTTATAGTAGGTAAATGTTGGCATTCAGTGAGATATTTGAAGGATCTTTTTATTTATATCAAATGATAAACACGTGATAAACAGCAATAAAATCTGATAATGTTTGTGTAACAATCTACAAACTCCATTGTAGTTATGTTTTTGATATATGTGTCATCGAAGCATTAATAGTTTTCAATATTAATATATTTGAGAAATGTCAAATCTTCGGCGCGAAGCGAAGAGCGTGTTTGAAAAAAAAAACTTTCAAAATTATTTTTTTATAATGCTCAATCAATGGTGTTGGCATATCATTTATTAGCGCGAAGCCAAAAAAAAAAACAATATCAACAGTGGATTTCCAAATATAAATAATTATTAGTTTCCTTTTGTAAATACATACCGGTAATTCATAGTAATAGTTTTGAATTTTAATAGCTTTCAGTATAAATGTAACCTCCTTGGCGCGGCGGCAAAGCGCGCGAGAACTAAAAAAAACACTGAATTAAAAATATCTGTTGATTTTAACCTCAATGTTTTAATTAACTAGGAAACTAATAATTATTTAAATTTGTAATTCTACTGTTGTCATTTTTTTAACTTGGCTTCGCGCTCATAATTAGTTTCAATAGATAATTTTTAGGGTTCCGTAGCCAAATGGCAAAAAACGGAACCCTTATAGTTTCGTCATGTCTGTCTGTCTGTCTGTCTGTCTGTCCTGGCTCGTTCTCCGCCGTTTCTGAACCGATTGCCACAAAATTGGTGGAGAGATGTATAGTGATAATTCAAGAATTGGATTTTAAAATAATTATTTTAATTAACCCCCCCTCCCATACAACGAAAAGTAAATTCGAAAAAAAAACTTCGACTTACCCCATCGTGTGGGGTATCGTTAAAAAGGTATTTTTAAATAAAATAAAACTTGCCTTGAAACCATGTGAATCAAACACCCAAGTCTCGAGATATATTAATACAAAGTTAAAATTAGAGCGTCCCCCCCCCCTTAACTTTTGAAATACTATTACAATAATTTTGAAAAAAATGTCCTGTATACCTCCAATTAAGTACTTTCAACGAAAACTATAGCGAACTCTGTATCATACATAGTTATTTTTATACAACTTGACCAACTTATGACGTGCAGTTGCCCTTACTAAATGGTGTCTTAAGCGGTCGGGCCATCTTTTAGCTACGGAACCCTTTAATGGGCGTGTCCGACACGCTCTTGGCCGGTTTTTTTTTATTTTTTTTTATAGCTCGCGTTTTTCCCGCCGCGCTGAAGATTATTGAAAGATAATTTTAAAAACTGTTTCTATGAATAATAAATAGATGTATGTGTTTGCAAAATGAAATAAATAATTTTATTGTTTATATTTGGAAATCCACTGTTGATATTGTTTTTTTTTTGGCTTCGCGCTAATAAATGATATGCCAACACCAGTGATTGAGCATTATAAAAAAATAATTTTGAAAGTTTTTTTTTCAAACACGCTCTTCGCTTCGCGCCGAAGATTTGACATTTCTCAAATATATTAATATTGAAAACTATTAATGCTTCGATGACACATATATCAAAAACATAACTACAATGGAGTTTGTAGATTGTTACACAAACATTATCAGATTTTATTGCTGTTTATCACGTGTTTATCATTTGATATAAATAAAAAGATCCTTCAAATATCTCACTGAATGCCAACATTTACCTACTATAAAGGAGGTTACGTTTAGTTAACGCTAACTTTTTTGCTGACCATACTTTTAACCATTTTTGTAAATATCTCATAATTTTGCATCTAAATTGGGTAAATGGATGAAGAACTAGGAGGTACATTGGAAATACATTAAAACTGTATACTTTTTTTATTCTTATTCACTTTAATTACAGAGGGCCCCGCTAGGAAGACAATACCTTTGAAGCGGAATTTCTTTGGTTCAATTATATATTTTTTGAATTTTATACATAATTCGCGAGGTACATTGAAAATACATTCGATCGGTATATCATTTATGTATTTTGAACGTAAAACGGCGGAGGGCCCCGCTAGAAAGATCAGTCACTAAATCGTGATTTCTGCCAAAACTATTGAGGTACATTGAAAATTATTATTAAACTCGAAAGGTACATTGAACTACTGAAGCGTTGTCATTAGTTTTATAATTCTAGCTCGGGGGGTCCCGCTAGGAAGATTCACATTCAAGCTTCTACATATTATAATATTGTAACTTCACTTTTGTCTACGGCTGGTCACCATTTTACTTGAATGTCGATCTTTAAAATGGTAGTAGAATTGAATGCGGAGCCTTAAAGTACTGATACGAATTTATATGTGAAATGCTATTACCGTATAGAGCTAATGCGTAAATAAAAAGGCCAGTTGATGATATAATTTGTGGGTCTGAAAATAGAAAGGACATTGCCTAAAATTGGCGCTTTTTTTTTCTCCAACCTTACATGGTAATTCATATATAAATAATTATTCTTTAGGACGTTCCTTAATTGGAAATATGAATTCTTAAGGACATTACAAACGATATTTTAAAGGCAGTGTAGCTATTAACTATGTCCGAACTGAGTGAGACTTCTTGCTTCTTAGTTTTTTCCTTTGGGAGTGTCGACGATAGGGAGATAGTGGACTGTATAATTAAAAGAAATAGTGCGAAATAAGATAAAATATAATAATAAAATAACACAACCAAACCAGAACGTACTTACTGCTAGGAAGGCGAGAGAAGAAGAGATAGATGTCAAAGAGTGACATAATGTATTTACTTCTTTAATGGCTTCCTAGCCAGCCTGTAGTCGACATACTCCCGCCCGTAAGGCGCAGCCTTACATATAAGAAACAGACTACAGGCTGACTAGGCTCTATACAAAACAACAGCCTTGAAAGGAAGTAAGAAAATGGAAATAGAGAAAGTAAACACATTCATATACAAAACAACATAACTAGCCCTAGGCCAAGAGGGCGAAATAAAATAAAATAACAAAATTACAGTTAACTAAACAATACAATTCCTGACCAGAGTTGGTCGCTTAAACCTAGCAGCCGCAGGGGGGACATCCGCCACCCGCACCGTGCCATCTCTTCCTGGGAACACAGCGCGGCGATTCTTCATCAGTCGTCGCTTCACTCGTAGGATCACTTCTCTAGCGATGACCATGACAGCATTCCAGTCCTCCCGAGGGCATTTGGAACGCTTCGTGGGGAGGCTTTGTGAATCGCCGGTTGGTGGGGGCACTGGCACTGCTCTCGCGACGTAGCATTCAATGCCCGATGACGCTATGCTTCGGACGATCGCTGACAGCCGCAGTAAATGGAAACTTCGCCTCCGCTCATTAACCACGGTGCCGGTGTGACCGTCGTGGCTATATGCGGCCCACTCACGGTAACAGGATGTATCCAATAATCTGAATGAGAGGCAGCTTCGTCCATTAAGAATCTTACGGGCCTTCGTACCCTCGGGGACCTCCTGACAGGGCTTGATAAAGCTGTCAGGTCTAAGAATATCTCGGTCGCTAGGTGTCGCCATACAACGTCTCAGACGAGAACTCGCACGAGCAACTTGGTCATCCGCAGCAACAACCTCCAACTGCGAAGCGAAGTTGGACTGGCAAGCGAAGCGAAACTGGCTCGCCTGCAGCAGATCTTCCGCGTTCGTGATGACACGGGCGAGTAACGGACGTCGCCGCTGCTGGAGCGTCTGAAATTGACGACATGACTTAAGGATACTATTTACAAAAGAAGGCCATCGAAGCAACCTACCTAAAAAGAAAATATTACTGTCTAAAAAGCGAGGGGCGTCGTCCGCTACATTAAGTGCTGTCGGAACCCAACGCCACTCACATCGTGAGGTAATTTCGGATATCTCACCGAGTCGATTCCCAACAAAAGTTATAAAATTCCGCGGGTCGCGCCTGAACCGAGATAAAATTATTCGAGAATCAATCCAAAAAACCCTCCGTTTTAATGGAGATACGCGAGTTTTACTAACAATAAGCGATTGTAAACCAACACCGAACCTACCATTAGGCAGACGTTTTGACTCATCAAGAACACTTAGCGTTCGCCTTTCGGACGCGCCAAATGGTTCCTGATGTTTCACACCTAGATTTTCTAAGTGGTAACGATCTTTTATGATAATGTCGAGATTCTGATCCTCAGGTTTAATCGCGAAATGATTTATCGTTACAACTGGAACAGAGCATCGACTAACTGTACCAAAAAGCACCCATCCGAGTACTGTTTTCACCGCTGCCGGTTCCGCCGGCTTACTCAGTCGGTTCTCCAATGCTGTCAACATTTGCCAGTCACTCACGCCAATGAGAACCTTTGGGGAACCATTGACATAAGTGAGCTGATCAGTAATATCATTTAAATGCTGAAAACCTCGAAGATCCTCCGCAGAAACAGACTGTGGTGTCAGTGACAAATCAGAAATGGCTCGAGCGTTCGCAACTTCAAAAACGTCAGAACAATTTTTGCCTCGAATGCCAAAACTAACTAATTTTGATCTCACACCTCCCCGGGAACCCGTCACGCTTTCAATATAAATTCGATCCTCATGACCAGACAACCCTAATTCGTCAGCTAACTCAAAGTCGATCATTAAAACTGTAGACCCGTCATCCAAGAGAGCAAAGGTTTCGCGATCCCCGTTCGGCCCTGAAACTATCACAGGTAAGATTTTCAACAAAACTCGGCCTCTTTGCTCTTTGGAATTCGTAGCTATCGAATTATTATTCACAAGTTCAAACTCATTTGAGGTCGATTTATTGACACTAAGTTCAAACTCATTTGAGGTCGATTTATTGACACTAGAATTTGGAATACTAGAATTTGGAATATCAGAATTTGGAATGGATATTTTGGCCGAAAATAAATTATGCAAAAATGCATTATGAGGTTCTCCGCAAATTGAACACTTAGACGGGCATAACCGCCAATTGTGGCGACTCCGTCTTAGGCACCTCTCGCACACCCTGGCACTCCGAACCCAAGACAAGCGATCGTCGTCTTTCTGGGCTGCAAAGCTGGGACATGCCCGCACGGTGTGGCCTGACCCTTCACAGAACAAACAAGAACCAACCTTATGCGTGGCAGCGCTCCTCACCACGTTGCAAGCTGTTTTGTTAGGCGGTTGTGGAAACCGCGTGGCTGCTGGCGGAAAAGGATTACGAGTCACCGGACGCGTTCCTGAGTGCGCAGGCCTCTCTGGCGGCGGCGCGACGGCGGGGAGAGGGTTGCCGCACGGGGCGAAGCGGATCCTCTTGCTCGCCTCACACTCGAGGAAGTCAGCCATCAACTCGAGCTTAGGACGGCCGGAATCATGGGAGTCTGCAAAATCCAACCACTTGTCCTGTAATAACGGCGTGAATTTAGAATAAATTACATTAAATAATTCAGGTGAAAACAAATACTCTTTGTTATTTAAAAGGTGCATTACTCGAATGCAACTTCGTAATTTAGTTGCCAATAAAACAGTGTCTTTGCTGCACCTGCCCAGGCGTGGCATACTGCGTACTGCACGAACCTCGTTGAGTACAATACGTTCAGGTTGATTATAATACAATTCTAGGGCCCGCATGATCTCCTCGGGATCATCACAAACAAGAAGCAAAGACCCTACAATTTCTCGCGCCTCCCCCTGAAGCGCAACCCTCAACCTTGAAAGGTTTTCAAATGCCGAGTATGACGTTTTAGTTTCGTCATAGGTTTTTCTAAATAGCAGCCACTCATTGACATTGCCACTAAATAGAGGTAGTGGGACCGAAACCCCATGTCTCTGCCCCGCTAATGACAGTAACTGTGACAAGTCTAACGTCACAGTCTGCGGACGAGACTCCTCTTTAGCGGCCGATTTACTAAAGAGTGGCGCACTCGTAGGCCCCACGTCCATCAAATTATTTATAATAGGACTTGTTACCTTATTCTGCCGATGCACCCAATCGGCAGTCATGATACAGCTCGAATTGCGTGACCGCGACCTGCGCGATCGACGCTCCTCGGCCTCCGCCATGACTCGCTCGTACTCCACCCGAGCTGCTTCTTCTTCCTCCTGCTGCTGACGCTCGTTCGCTTTTTGCCTCACAAGCCCCTGCATCGCCACCTCGGCGAGCTTGTGCTTGTACTGCGCCTCGGCACGTACCTTGCTAATCACACTCACTCTGGAAGAAGTAGATAGCTGGTCTCCCTCCCCCCGGGATAAATAATTGGAGAGCGAAATCTCCTCCAGGGGAAGGGGGTCGGTACGTACCGTTTCCTCTGCAATCGGGGGCTTAGTAAAAGCAACGGAGCCCTGGGGCTCCTCCAATGACAGAGGATTTTTACTTGACGACTTAGACATGGCGTGTGAGCGTGTGATCATGATTATGGAATGGCGTGAAAATAGAATGAAATAATATAAATTTAATACAGAAAAATATTTAACAGCGAAAAAATTTGACAGCTAAATTTTACGAGCGGAAAATGAAAAAAAGGATAGGTGAAAGGCCAAATTACGGCTAAAGGACCATATGTCGACGATAGGGAGATAGTGGACTGTATAATTAAAAGAAATAGTGCGAAATAAGATAAAATATAATAATAAAATAACACAACCAAACCAGAACGTACTTACTGCTAGGAAGGCGAGAGAAGAAGAGATAGATGTCAAAGAGTGACATAATGTATTTACTTCTTTAATGGCTTCCTAGCCAGCCTGTAGTCGACAGGGAGTGTAAACGTTCTAGCCTGCCTCAATCAGTTTGGACTGAGTTTTAAGCCATACTGTCTTAACAAATGTTGCTTTCAATGCCCTCAAGAATATATTAGGTAAATTACCAAGTTTGGTTAATGGAGGCGAGAAAAAAGACGCAACCTCCCTATACCTAATCGGCATTGTCTTTTATGGATGTCACTGTTTGTGAGTAATTAATTAGATCGTACTTCCAAGAGATCTCCTTAAGGTACGATTAATGCTGTTAAATGAGACATTATCTAGTTTTACCTTAAAACATCTGGCCTTTCTTTACACACATTGTAACTACTGCATTATTTCTAGGAGTGTATGCAATGTATTATGTACATGTAAATTGGTATTTAAAACGAATTCTAAATGATTAAATCCAGTCCAACATAACATAGGTGTATTGTATATAGACAATAACATGTTAGTTCATTGTACGAAAATTGAATTTATTTATTTACTTACCCATATATGTACAGTAAAAACCTCTCACCCTTGTTATTTTCTTATAATTATATGTGAACGTAGTGTGTGGACTGTTTGATATAATTAGAGGTAGTTCGACATTTTATGCTATACCATATTTTCCGTATAGATTCATATATATCTGCTTGTATGGTATTTACTCGCTCAAACATTCACTGTCACTCTTACGGGAAAGTGTATGCTCGCAAAAACGCGACCGGAGTTTTACATGACTTCTCCTGTAATGTATTTTAAATGAAAGATGACACACTATGCCGAAATACGTCGCCTAATTTGGTACAGAAAACGCATTGCCGCCGATTTTCGGTCGCGTAATTAGCTTAGGGTGTTCCTACATTAAGGCTTACGGTGAATGTTTTTGTCCAAAATGAATCTGCAGAAAAGCGTTTTTGTGTGTTATGGATTATGGAATCCACTCAGAAATATATTGTGCTTAATCACAAGGTTATGACATCGCCAAATCTGGGGAAGAACCACTTGAAGCTTCTCTAGAGAACCAAAAATATTATAAATAAGAATTAGAACTTGTAACAGCCATTTGAGGCAAATTTCTGAGTGACTACATAATTCTAGATAATCAAAGGAGATTGTGGGTTAGAAACATACATACAATAAAAGCTAATGCGATCAACTAGAAATTCAGATAATAATATGTATGTATGTATTGTGAGTGACAGGAGCGTGCTTTTATTGTAATAAATTATACCAACTGATTATTCTTTATTCTGACTGATTTGGCGTAAATTTAAATATATATTTATATATAGCTTTTGAACTCCTGTCAGCAATAATTACTTCTTGTACTTACATTAAGACACAGAAGTAGCATTGGTGATATTTATATGTACAACAAAATTGAGATTAGAAAGCAAACAAAAAAAGATTTCTGGCAATTACCTAGACCTACCTACATTAATTACAGACATTAAATAAAATTCCAGGCATATTTTTTCCATGCAAAATTCCAATCAATGCTACTTCAAAACTATGTCGCATTGAGTCAGTTTGTTTGTAATGTCAGTGGATACGTCTGTATGTGTTTTGTAATAGCAATTCAGCCTTAAAGTAGTGGAACATTGGAATATCAAAAAAAATAGTAAAGAATTTCGTTTTGTGAAATGCTCAGTTGTCTCAAAGTTGAATTTGGGCAACTAAAACATATTTTATTGTGTTTATTATCCCAACTATCCCAACTAATATTATAAATGCGAAAGTAACTCTGTCTGTCTGTCTGTCTGTCTGTCTGTCTGTCTGTCTGTCTGTCTGTCTGTTACGCTTTCCCGCTTAAACCTCGCAACCGATTTTGATGAAATTTGGTACAGACAATCTTTAGACCCTGAGACAGAACATAGGCTACTTTTTATTTCGAAAAAAAGAAATCCACGCGGACGGAGTCGCGGGCGGCCGCTAGTATTTATATATTATTTATTTTATTTAAAATCTATATTATTGTGCTGTCTAGTGGTTAATCAAGTAAATAACCAATTTGCGATTATATATATAGAAGAAACGAATTAAATTGTACATAATTGTAACATTAGGAGTTAAAATTTAGGAATCCAATTTAATGTTACTTGTATTAATATAAAATCTATGTATGTGTTTGAAATGAATATTTGAAGTGGATGTCAGACTCTCATCGTTTGTTAAGCATTCACTGCGGCCTTCTTCAAGGAGGGACTTGCACAGATGTGTAGCTCCCATCCCAGAGGTATTCCGGGAACCCTGGATCTTAGACCTTTTTGATTTGCACCCAATACAGCACCAGAACGTAGGCCGTTCAAATAATAACTTAAAAACTAATGTTAATTAATATTTAAATGAAGTCCAAACACGTATCCACGGGCATTGATCAGTAGAATTTGTATGTAAAGTCGGTAATATGTATGGTAATGTTACGATTAAGGTGTACATTATTTATCTTTGCAACAGTTTTCTATTGCGATTAACTATTTTCCTTACGTTGCGATGACATGTTTAAGTCTATATAATGTAATATTTTATACAATAGTGGATTTATATTTTGTTATTATTTTGTGCAATCCCTTATTTGTAATTAATATGTATCAATATTGTAACATAATCGGGTCTCATACTCCATAAAACGTTGAACAAAGATAGTATTTTGTAGTAGTGTTTCCGTTTTGATTAACTTTAAGTACCTATTTACTATTTAATTATACATAAACTTGGAGCATTGTGAGGAATATTTTGTACTAGCCACGTAAATATGTTGTATAACACAATGTGATTCTCTGTGATAAAATAATTGATATTTATTAATGTGAATTTTATTTACTTACCTTATTCACATACTAGTACGACCTAAAACATAGAAGAACAATAGCGTTTAAAAAACAAACATAGTTACAGTAGAGTGACCACCACTGAGAGGTATAACGATTTTTAGATCTTAATTAAGTATAGCTAAAATGTCGGATGTTTATATGACTAAAACTTATCCGCTGACGTCAGATAAACTGGGACCAGGGCAGGTGAATTATAGGCAAAAAGTTAAAATACCTATTATCTAATTCAAACGAGTGCTTTATGGATTCGTGGATTTGGTTTGGGGTTCAGTAGAATGCACTAGCCTGATAGAACGGGCTCAAGGCCCGAAGAAATCCTTCGATTCGGGAAAAAGTTTTTAATTTTCTCAGTGACGTTTGTTTCAAGAACTTTGCATTGGAATCATATTTCTATTTGAGATTATTATCTAAGCATGTATTGATGAATATTATAAACGACTGTTGGTTTATTTTCATAATATTTAGGGTAGGTAAGGGTTAAGGGTAGTTCAGCAACAGAGGAAAATGTTCATACCTCAATATTATATCTTACACATTAGGATGTAAACTTTCGGTACCTACTTGATTAGCCGGGAATTGAAGTACAGGCACAAAAGAGACCACATGCCGTCCACAGAAAAATTTAATGATATTTTGTGACTTGTTTCGGTTAGGATGGCTTGGGAAACGCGTAGGTAGGATAGGTACCTCTATCTATCCTTATGTACCTACTTTTGGTAAAATAATAATTGATATTAATCTCATTTTATATAGGTAATAAAAAGTAGGAATAAAAATAACAATCAATAAGTTGCCTGCCACATCTGACTTGATCTGACAACAAGATTTCTGGAATTCTGTGTTCGTATATCGTCCTGCCGCGTGTTCCCTGACCTAGGTAGGTACCTAGCTACAGTGTCGTGTGAAATGGTAGTAGGCCCAGCATATCAAATAATTATTTAAAGAAAATTAAAAATAAATAAGGGAACTGTTGTAACTCTTTGGTGGTAACAAGGCCCAAAGGAAACCTTGGATTCGTTAAAAAGTTTAAAATTTTGTCATAGTGACGTTTGTGTCAAGAACATTGCATTGGAATCATATTTCTATGAGTAATACTAGCTAAGTATGGATTGTAAGCCAGCGTCGCGTTCGTTTATCGTGCTTGCATTCAATTTCAAGTCAAACGTGTGAATCAACTTTTTTTCCTAACAAACCAAACAAGCAGCTGTTCACCGCGCGTCGCCGCCATTGTTATTTGCCGTCTCGCTCTAACGCCGCGTCTTTCCTCCCTCCACGCTCCCTCCCCTCCGTCTCCCAGTTTCGCTCGATTCTCGTGGCGTGCGGACGGTTGCGTGTCGCGTCGACAAAATTCACGGATTGCTTTGATTCTTTGTCCAGGAAGAAGCTCCGGCCCGAATATAAACAGTTTCCAAATTTTATTTACCCTCGAAAACTCAACGTTCCTCGTGAAATAACTGGTGTAATCGAGAGTTGTATTCCCGTTCCGTGTGGTGTGCGTTCAGTGATTCCCGCATAGTCGATCGAGCATGAATAATAAAGAAGTAGCCGGTGATATTGTCGTGCGTTCACTGGGAGGCGAAGTCTGGTGATAGGGCGCAGTGCCGAGGTCGCGGGGTCAGGCGTGTGATGGTGCTGAGTCTGCGGTGACGGCTCGCCGCGGAGCGGTTGGATGGCGGCTGTAACCGGCCCCGCGCGGCACTCTCGCGTCTCGATGAGTGTGTCGATGTCGCTGATGCAGGGCGGTACGCAGAGCGCGCCGCAGGGCGCCATCCTGGCGGCGGCGGCGCCCTACTACCAGACGCCGGCCATCCCCACAGATGTGCAGCCGGACCGCCCTATAGGCTACGGCGCCTTCGGGGTTGTATGGTAAGTTCCTTACCGTGTCACCATTGTTTGTTGTTATAGCAGAAATCTCCTTTCCCTAGAGGATGTCAAGAATGCTTCGAAAATTATGTTGGAAATGTTGTTGAACGGCCTGGAAACAAAAAATAAAGCAAGGCCCTTTGCGCAGAATTTCCTATCAATTACCTACCTACCGCTATCAAACAAAGTTTTACAAAATATCATACCTACTTCTCTGTCATCATATTTTCATCCAAAGGCGCATTAATCTTGTATTCTAAGGTAGGCAAAACGGGTCAGGTTTAGGCTAAGCCTTAACTTGTTAATTCATTCATAAATTTAAACTAAACGGGCCCTTTATTTCATTAGCTAGCAACCTATTGTAAGTTTGTACTTAATCTCCGTGTTATTTTTCAATGAAATTCTTTGAATAAAATAGTTTCTTTGTGAGCCCATGTTTACAAATTAAACTACCCACTTACCTAGGACGACTGAGATGTAAAAGAGGCTATTGAAAGCTCTAGATACCTGGGTAGCAATATTAGGTAGGTATGTCATTAAAATGTATAGTTCAATAAATAGGTACCTAATAACCTAATTGTCATCACAACATCCTACCTATTTGTAAATAGTTAGCTAACTAAATACCTAATTAATTTATCATTATACCATAATATAACATAATGTACAATATTTTGCAGCTATAGGGATTTTCATTTACTTAAGTTCTATCGTTTATGTTTTTCACGCGCAGTCCACTAGTACCTACAGCCTCGTTAACTTATGTTCCGAACAAGAACTTGTATGTATTTCCAGATTTATAAACATAAAACATAGACAACGAAACTACAAGAATACCTAGTTATTTACTTTCATGGTTTACTGGTAAAATCTACTTATTTATGGATGTACCTACGCGTAGTCAAGCAAACAGTTCAAGGTAAAGCGTTGTTTTGTTAGGTCATTCCATTTGAGCAAAATCTTTTACAAAGCAGGGAAATGGTTCGCAGCATCAATCTAGAGTTATCAGGCCGAAGAAACTTTGACATCTGAAAGTTTGGAACATGTGCGAGTTAGGTAGTCCATAGATCTAATCTGCGCCAGTTGGCCTATGTAAACACGTGGTGTTTGTATCGCCCGACGCGGTGTATTCGATTCACCGCGAACGACATAAGAGTGCTTTTCAATATTCATGTTTCCTACAATCGAATGCACATTGCGTCCGCCGACCGCAGCACTGCGCACACTATTGTACACTTTATTACCATGTGTCTAGTCTGGTTTTCGACTGACCACGCCTGCCGCTGTAGAGACAGATGCACCGGTCGACATCGTGTGAAATGTGCTCTATCCAGTGGATATAAGGTTGAAGTTCATGTCGCCAGCGTAGGGATCGTATCCTGAAGTAGTGCTGCGAGGGTAGCGGCAGTTAGGTATGGGTGGATGCTTTGTGTGGACTCGTCGTGCGTAGGTAGGGCTCTGATGGCGCTTGCCGCGTCGATTGTGTGTGAACGACCGCGACGAGGGGAGGCGCGCCTGATTATACCGAGCCCGCGTCGATCGCCGGTCGAGGGCCCTAAAACCCGGTCCGTAGTCTGCTCTGCTCCCGGTCCTTCCTTATGCACGACCGTTGAATGCAAATAAGGAATCTTCTGACTGCGGCGTCTTTAATTTATTCCGTATTCTCGCATTTCGATATGAACCTGCCCGGCCATGTTGAGGATGCCTTTGCTCGTTTGTTCACCACGCCGCCTAATGATCCCCATCTTGCTTGACCTGTACGGTGTGACAAGACAATAACGACGTCGGTACTTAATATCCGTCATATTAATTGACTACACGCGTACATACGCGTAGATGGTGCTTGCTAGTTTCGAATGTGGTTAAGGAAAGACGGGTAAAACTAGCCCTAGAAAGCGTATCTTTAAGGGCATCATAATTTAAACGTGCCTTAATTAATGAGTCGAATGATCTGGTCATTTCATTGTTTACAGTTTTTACATTAACACGAAGTTTGTCCAAAATAGATATTATGTATATTACACCTTTAAGTGTAGTGCTAATGTAGTTTTGATTACCCATCTACCCTACAGCACCATTGAAATCGTACCTGTACTTCCTTTCGTATCGCTCTGAATACATGGGTACATACCTACATTATTGAAGCACACGTTCGCAGTTTGCAAAGGTTACCCGTAGATACCGAGCCACGCGTAAAAATAACCTTTGGGAGTTATTGATGAATTACACGCCCCACGACGGCTGCCTCGCAATTGAGGATAATCGATCATCCCCGTATGCGTGCCAGGTGACGTAGCTGGAGGCTCCTCCGTCTAATTCCAGGTCGTTCCAATAGTAAATTAATTATCGCAAGAGCGTCTGATTGATCGGCGGGTTGCGCCGGCCTCGCCTCGCCTCGCCTTCACGCTGCTCGCCGTATCTAATTGCTCCAGTCTCAATGTTGAAAAACTCGATCCTCCGTCTTTGTACTCCTCTCAGAAAGGACTTTCGAACGCTTTTTATAAAACTGTTCTTTGGAAAGTTTAACATCAATTTAGTTTCGCCTTTAAATTGTTGTTTCGAATTCCCTCTTTATGTCTCGCTCGATGCATTTCGACTTACAGCAAACACTGGCTAGAGACAAGACTAAGACACAATAAAGGCTGGCATGAGTCTTTGTTCTCTTTTTTGTTAAGATAGGATAAGATATTCAAATTCTTGAGAACTATGACTGAAATAAGCATTTTTTTGTTGCCCGTAGGTATAGAATGCCTTGTTTGTTGTCGTCAGGTAGATTTTGGTTTTGCAACTATTCGGTTTAATATTGTCCGTATGGTATTTGTCTGAGATAACGGTAACATTGTAAAATTGAACGTTGTTTTTTAAAGTACCTACATACATCAATTAGAAACTTAAAATTAATCATGTTTTTATACTGTATGGTCACAAACATTTTCGGTACCTAGGGTCACTCATCCAAAGTGACGGCGACATTGACAGGGACATAAAGCACCGAATCAACTCAGGTTGGATGAAATGGAGACAGGTCACTGCAACATCATGCGATCCACGGATGCCCTTGCGGTTAAAGGGTAAAATATACAAAACCGTCATAAGACCTGTCTTATTGTATGGATCTGAATGCTGGGCTATGAAGAAGACGGATGAAAGACGACTGCACGTTACGGAGATGAGAATGTTGAGATGGATGTGTGGAGTAACGAGACTGGATAAGATAAGGAATGAGTATATTAGAGGTAGTATGAAAGTGGCACCAGTTGTTGAAAAAGTTAAAGGCAACCGTCTATCTTGGTATGGCCATGTTATGAGAAGAGAGGAAGCACATGTGACGAGACGAATGATGAATATGAAAGTGAATGGTGTGCAAGGGAGAGGTAGGCCAAAGAAAAGATGGATGGATTGTGTGAAGGATGATATGAGTGAAAGAGGTGTGAATGACGCGATGACGAATGATAGGCCGGTATGGAAGAAGGCTACGTATTGCGCCGACCCCAGATAAACTGGGAAAAGGGCAGGAAAATGATGATGGTCACAAACATTTCTTACATATTTTTGTCGTACACATATGGGTACATATTAATCATATTTTAGAAGATGACGTGTTTCCTTCCGTTTTTTTTTAGATTTGCATTACTATAGCTTAAATTCTTGAGGCAGTTGTTCATTCCCAACTCTCAAAGTTTGTCTTCAATAATAACCTTCTCTGCCAATATCAGTCTGGGTTTCGCCCGGGACACAGCACGAGCACAGCACTCCTAAAGGTAACTGAGGACATTAGGGATGGCATGGAGAATGGCATGATCACTGTGCTTGTCCTTATAGACTTTTCCAACGCCTTCAACACGGTCGATCATGACGTCCTTCTGTCTTTACTTTCTCATCTTTGTCTGTCCTCATTAACAGTCCAATGGTTTTCCTCCTATCTTCGATGCCGTCAGCAGGCAGTGAAAGCAGATCAAACAATTTCGTGCTGGTGTGATGTCCCAACGGGCGTCCCTCAGGGTGGTATTTTATCCCCTCTTCTCTTTTCTATCTTCATTAACTCTATTACTGCACTACTTGATTCCTCTTACCATCTGTATGCTGATGACCTTCAGCTGTATCGTCAATGCCATATCAATGATGTCAACTTAGCCATTGCGGGCCTCAACAAGGATTTGAATTCCATAGCGGCGTGGTCTGCCCGGTTCGGTGTGGCAGTTAACCCGAATAAGTGTCAAGCCATAGTTGTAGGCAGTAGTCACTATTTGCGTTTGCTTGATGTAGGCTCCATTTCCCCAGTCTTATTTGATGGTGTGCCTATTCCCTTCTGTAGCAGCGTCAAGGACTTGGGTCTGCACATTGATAGCACATTAAGCTGGTCCATTCACTTTCAAGAGGTTTGCTGTAAAGTAACCTCTTCTCTACGTGCTCTCTATAGATTTAAGAACTTTCTTCCGATTCCTACTAAGATAACACTTGTACAAGCCCTTATCCTTCCCTTGATTGATTACGCAGATGTGTGTACTTCTGATCTGAATTCTGATCTCCTCAACAAATTGGATCGTCTAGTCAACTCTGGCATACGTTTCATTTTCAATCTTCGTAAATACGATCACGTCTCCTCCTTCCGCACGCAACTTAAGTGGTTGCCTGTCCCACTTCGCCGCAATGCCAGAATCCTTTCCACACTTTATTCTCTTCTCAATGATCCAAACGCCCCTGCTTATCTTAAAGCTAACTTCCAACTTCTGAGTTCGACTCATGACCGTCAGTTGCGGTCTTCCAATAAGTTAACGCTTGCCACTCCTTCCCACCGATCCGGTTTTGTAGCGAACTCCTTCACTGTAAAGGCTGTTAGACTATGGAACACTCTTCCTGATAATATTAGGCAGGCTCCGAGTAGAAGAGCTTTTAAGTTTTTAGTTCATCATTTCCTCTCCAATTCTTGCGCATCATCGTCCACCTGTTCCAGTACTTAATCTGGCAAGTCTAGCATCATTTATCATTTATATTTCACATCTTTGTAGGTAGGTGTAGAACTCAGCAGTCAATGGCTTCACCGAGCAAATCCGGGCCCATTGCAAGACAGGAAGAGGGATTATTGAGAACGAGACTAGCGGTGGCCACCGTTGCTCACTTAAGCGCCAGACGTTTCGGCTCGCGTCAAGCCTCGTCAGCTAACCTGCGATTGGTTAGGACGTGGAGCAATTCCAGTCCCGTGCTCAACCTCCCTCTCCCTACCTATCCAAATCCGATAAGAAGCCTCCAGAGCAGTTTTTGATTCATATATATATAGTTGAATTTTATTGTATATATATATATCTATTAGTTTTATATATATGCATATAGGTATATGTATAGTTTATGTAGTATATTATATGTTATAAGTAATAAACGTATATTTACTTCATTTTAATAGCACTACCTACCTACTATTCACTTTCTGTTTGACCCTAAGGTTGACTGGTAGAGAATGCCATGAGGCATTAAGTCCGCCTTTTGTACAATTTTTTATATCGTGCAATAAAGTTTAAATAAATAAATAAATAAATAAAATAAAAGGCACGTAGGTAAATGATGACAACAAAATGTTGTACCTACCTAGAATCTCATTTCTCAGACACTAATTGTCAAATCAATCGCTTTATTTGCACCTTACGCGTACGTGTAAATACGATAATATAATTGGTGTCAGCAATTATCAATTGTACCTAAACTTGGGAGCGCATTGACGCACCTAGTTATTATCGGAGGAGTGTTTACCTAGGTCAGGAAAGCGTGGCAGAAATCACACGTTTCAACATTCAAATGTGTGGATTTGCTTAAGGGTACGGCATAGGAATTCACCGAGTTGGCTTAAATGTTGCTAAATTCAATAAAAATAGGTAGTTTTCTTTACAAGTATTTACTTATTACAAATACCTATGTATATTATTATCTTAATTTTTACACGTGGCATGTTATTTTTATACATGGCGGATCTCATACCTTGATATTTCCGGTACCTAAATTGTATGCTTTAATTTAATTTGTCAAAAAAGTTCATGGTAGTTGTTTTCTTGAGAAAGTGTCGGTAACAACAGTTTAACTAACTTTATGGGCTTGTCATGTCTATTTATTGAGAAGGGTTATGATATGAAGATCTTTCCGTGACATTGTCTTCTAGGTAGGTACCTAGTAGTTTAAATAATAAAATATCACGATGTAGGTACATAATTACAAAAAAACTACCTATTTTTCCGCAAAAAAATGTAACGATTAAATTCTAGCAAATACCTATATACCTAGTTTCATAACTCATTCAAGCGGGTTGATGCACTACTGGTCGTGAAAGCATAAAGATTTACGCAGGAGCCGTATGATATGATTAATTATTATTATCAAACGCGTCTGGAGATAACATAGATAAGAGAACCTGAAATATTAAGTTTATTTTTATTGAGCCAAACTACCCCAACTAATATATTATTGACAGTGTATGAATGCGTAACAAGAAGTCTGTATGCAATTTTGACTATGGATAAATGTTATATACCTAACTCAAAAACAAATATTTACTGTGACACTTCATGCTTGATGAGATAACACAATTATATCTAGAGACCGTTTGACTTGAGATTAAGTTCTCACCGAAGATTTTACTTTTGATCTTTCCTAGATTATCGGTAAAACAAGTTATCAGAAAGATCTTATCACAAAGAAAGTATCCTAAGCGGAAGTTCTTATCTTTGACATCACTCTATACTCGAATTGAACTCGCACCACGAGCTCATACATACGGAATAACTATTGTTCACAAGACCAATTAAAATACTTTACGAACGTTGAGAGATAGTTCGTACTTTGTATTTTCTATGCGCGTGTGGAATGAAAAGATTCGTTATAACGTAAGTTTAACATTCGGTTTCATTTTCAAATGAACGGTGCCATCAGAGTACCGTAAGAGTGTAAGGTCCACTTCGATTCAAGCGTTTCTGTAGGATTATGTAAAGTAATTTTTTGGCTTATCTTTGGCCAATGAAGAAGATAATTTAGCTGTTCAAGTTATTAGGTTCGACCACTGAGGTATTCCCACTACGTATAAAGTGGACACTGACAACGAAACCTTTGCGTCAAATTGGAGGGAAGGGCGTGGAAAATTTAGTGCTTTTGTCTTTTTATTAATAAAATGACACGCCACTAGTTATTTCTCGTTCTGTAACGACATAGCATTTCGTCGATTATAAAAAAAATACAATAGACGGCAACTGTTCTTCATGGACAACAGTGCGTTAAGAAAATATTTATTCGAGGTGTCTATTCTATACGTAGTAGTAATACCTCAATTCTGTTCATGTTATTAGGTACGACCTTTATTCTGGGCTGATCTCAGTTCACCTCCTCGGCACAAAGTAGACGGTATAACGGCGCCGGAGTCAGCTGATTGGCCTGCTTAGATCCAGGTCACGGAGCCGGCTACGGCCGTGCGTGCTGTGATATCACAATGTTTAATTTGTTATTAGATAATTCATACACAAGACAGTTCAGTTCAATTAAAATGATTCAAATCTTTAACAGGCTGTTTCTCGATGACTATGACAAATGTTATTTCATATCATTAGGTAAATTAATTAATAATTATGATGCTTCTACACTTCGTTAAATAGTGCACGGGTAGGTAATTTTCTTACCTCTGACTAGGCTATTTTTTTTTAGGTATTTGCTAATTAATTGCTTTTGCAGTAATCGGGAATTATGAATTAGGGCCGGCCTTTATTAATAATTACCAAGAGCGTTGGGCAAAGTGATTAATTTATCACTTTGACCGGCCCGTATTAATAATTCCCGACGCCTCTTGGTCCATGTAATAAATCAGTGTTTGAGATGGCTTGTATTTATCACTTGGACCGGGCATTATGATAAGAAATGTTTAAGGGTCACAAAAAAAAATAACCCTAACCTATTTTAGACCACCTAAGAAGCGGAAGACTAATGGATGGATATAGGTTAGGGTTATTTTTTTTTTATGACCTTTTAAAATTCCCCTAGTCACGAACATAACACATGGTAACGACTTTTCATCTTATGTAATATTTTTATCTAAATAACAGTAGGAAGTTAATTATATCAATAATTGTTTTTTTTAGTGTTTATTTTTAAATGTTCAATTGATGTGTCCTTTAACTTTTCATGTTAATATTGTAAGTTTATTAAGATTTAACTAGCAAAAACACTTCAAATAACCTATTTTATCACTTTGCCCAATATGAGTTGGGAATTATTCATAATGGCCGGGAAAAGTGATTAATTTCGCTATTTTTATCACATTGCCCAATTGAGTAGGGAATTATTAATACAGACCGGGAATTATTAATACGGCCCGGGCTTATCACATGGCCCGTAACATATATATTAATCTCTTGTTTACCTGAAGGAAGTCAGCGATAAGATTGTATAACAATATTTACGTATTCGTTTCACCTCCACACCTCCTAATAAGTTTATCTTGTTGAGTGCTGTTGTCCTAGTAGCAATAGGGACTTCTGTAACAAAGTAGGTTTAAAATCCGTGATGATCTACATCCTTTCTCACAAGCTTGAAGTTAATATGTTTTGTATTACAACAAAAAATGTTAGCAGGGGTTTTCTCTTTTCATGTCATTCACCTATTTCAAATTGTTTCATGTTAAATGTGTTCTTTAAAATAATATTTTGTGTCGTTATCGTTAATTCTTAGAACACGAAACTCGAGACCAAATTCAATCGAAATAGTCGGGCCCAGGGAGGCATTTTCGTCGCTTTAGCAACCTCGCGGGCCCAATTCTGAGCATCCGTGACGGTCGTAATTGAGGCATTGTTCTCACCTTGTTTACATAAATGGGAGCCGAGTAGGCGCACTATCGCTGGAAGTCGCTGTGAGAGATGCAAGGCAGCCATTAATGGTACTGGTACATATATATGTATATACTTTTTGCCGCGTCACCATCGGTCGATAATTGATGTCGTGAGAAAGTAGTGATTGACGGTAGTAGATTTGAAAGCGCGTACGTTATGTTTTGTTATTATTATACCAATATTGAACTAACTACTTTACAAGGTTAAGCGTGAGATGTTTGCTTAGGTCTTAACGACAATATTAACTGGATTTTCGTACGTTCAAAATACCTAAGTTCATAATTTTCTTCCGAGTATTTGTTAAACCTCTGCTGTAATTCTTTAAGTAATGATAAGATATTAATAACACTTTGTACTTACCTAAATAGAACGGTAATTGTAACAGGCTTCTTTTGTTTTCCGACAAAATTGTGTATTTAAAGGTAAGTTAAGTAGATTAAAGTTGTTGAACGTTACGAGAACAACGCTTTTAGAGTGATTAGATGCGGGCCGTATTTATTATTTCTTTCAAATAAGTACCGGTGGCCCGTGGAGATTTATTTTAGTGGTATTATTTGGTGAAGTTAATAAGGAAATAATGGATTCGTTTTTTGGATGCAATGAAAGAGCACTTTTCAAGTGCTCATTCATTGCATCCGAAAAACTAATGCAAATGTTATTTATTTATTAATCTGAGGGAACTGTGCAGAAAATGAATAGTAAGTTTAAGTTGATTAATGGCTGTATGTCGTGTATGTATCGTGCTGTCGTAGGAGCCCTTGTGTGTGAAATAGGTAGCGGAGTTTTATTGTTTTTTTTTAATTTATTAAGCAAAAATTGCTTGAATATCTAATGTATCTTCAAAATATCAGCCTACTTTTGTTCCTTAGCCGTGTGTAGACCGCTTAGCCCCATTAGTTAAATAAAAAATGTGATTATGATTGACAAACGCGAGCACCAATAGGTACGAACCGTTTGATCATGCTATTGGTTTCATATCCTAATTCATTAATAATACTGTTTCGTCAAAACTGCTACTATTAATAAAGTCTTAATTACCTGCCAAGCATTCAAATGGCTTTATTTTGTGTTGAAGTGTCGACTATCGACTCTGGCGTATGCGGTACTTCGAATGCTGGCTCGCTTTGCCTCCGATAACAAAGTTGCCTCGAATACCGCGTTATGCTCTGAGAACGTTGCGTAATTAGGTTAATCGCAAAACCACTTGCCTACTGTGACAAACGATTGTACGAATTTTTCACTACTTCTTTTTTTAACCTACCGCAGCTATTTTTACGAAATGAATGGCGTTGGCGACGCTTATCGACGTGTGTTACTGTGAAACTGACCTGCTAGTTAACAATGGAATAAAATGTTATAGGTTTTCAACCGTAAATTAACTGCACAGTTTTGTGCTAAATGGGAAATCGGTGTTATTAAATTAATTTTTGTATCTTTGCAATGTCAAGTTTAAGGTAGCTAATTACAAAAAATAGTAGAAGAACACGTTAGTGGGAGCGCCCCAAGACACTTTTATTCGTAGATTTTTACTGATCGTCTGTCGCTCTGAGAAAAATGAATCTCGGCTCATTCTCATTCCTTCACCGTTGGCAAATTTCATATCATGCAGGAAAATCAGACCGTTGTATTGTTAAATTATTGGTTACGTGTTCGGTTTCGTCAGTCAACATTACAGTTAATTGTAACGTTCGCTTCGTCATCAATGATTGATTTATTGTCACGTTCAGCACGTTTTATCGACCGTCCAAAAATATGACCTTCATTAGAAGCACGTTTTTATCAATCCGAGTGTACACTGAACATAAAATTTTAAATTTAGATCAGACGACGATTCTTTATTATCTAATCTTAGAGTTGACCACAACATTGATAGAGTTGGCATTGGCCACTTTTTATGAGACATTTTAAATCTTGTACCTATTGAAATGTACAAGATTTAAATAGTACTATGCAGTAAGTATGAGGTATCAAAACGAAGTAGATATTAGCTTTGTCAAATTAATTTTACTCTGTTTCCTTACTAAAGACAAAGATAACAGATAAAGGCATATACCTAGGAAGGTACTTGCATTTTATAGTAACCAAATTCACATCTTTGCGATACTACCTAATACTTCCAATAAATACTTTGGATCTGCCGCTGTGGCAGCCGAGTTATTAAGATCACAAATGCAGAGTAGTGGACTACAAATACAAGACACATTTGGTCACTGCACATGTTTGGTCAAGTATGTACTTTAATTAGTAGGTACAGTGTAGGTACATCCCTGCCCAAAGACGTGGCGCTTGTAGCTCGCCACTGAATGAAGTTTACGTTGTATCCGAGCGAATTATTGGCAGCGGTTTACCGGAATCGAATCGGAGTACACATGTTGAGTTCAATCAACTTGTGCGACTATATTTATTGCGTAGGTTTCGGCCTTGCACTTGCGTACAATAGAATTAATATTGTAGACGAGTATGCTTCGTCTTTGCACGCTCGGATACTAATGCTAATGTTTAAGAGTAGGAAACGTTGTGACTAGTTTTTGCTCGCGAATTCGTGTCTATTATTCAGATTTAAAAGAAATTACCTGCATTAAAAGTACTCGCACCTTTTAATGACACCCAGATAAACTAAAGCAGAGTATTCCATCGATTCTGCGGATTTACATCCGACAGAAAAAAATAATTATGATCTTGCACTTTCCGATAATACTAAATACAAATATGTAAGTATTATCAATGTAGCGTCACTCTCGTGTATACTCCTAGTGTTGCTAAGGACGGGTGAAGACTGGATTTGAATCACAAGCCCTAACTGAAGATCGGGTCCGGATAAATCTCACCGGAAATTATGACTGATGGAAATGGTATCGGCTAAAATATAAAGCTACCTCTATTGAATATGTTTAGGCTTTTAACGGATGCGACTTAGCCGCAATTTATTATTATTGGCAACAGTTTACCGGAATCGCGAGATCGCCGTACGCACGTCGAGTTCAATCAACCTCGTGATTTTGTTTATTGAATAGGTATTTAGCCTTGCGATTAGGGTTACCTGTTTAAAATGAATAAACCTGCCAGTCGTCTTTGTTGATCCGAATTTTGATGCTGAATTTGAAATTGGATGATGTTTTTTGTGTGATTGTTCGACGGCGACCACGCAAATGTACTCGGAGTGCGCCGATTAGACTCATAAAGTGCTGATTTTACTAATTTAGGTACCTACTTACAAAGAGCGTTACGTTGAAACGAGGTGTTGAAATGCGGCTGAGTGGAGAGCCTTAGGAGAAGCCTATGTGCAGCAGTGGACTGCGAGAGGCTGTTGACGACTGATGATGTTGAAATTCAAATATCACAAATTAAAAAAAAAAACAATATACTGACAACTGCATTATCTTATAATTAATTAATTGAAGTTATGTTCATTCACGTACATACGTGCCGCTTTATTAAAAAGTTGTACATTTTATTCAATTCACAATAAAATTATTAATAGGTAGGTAAGTCAAGTGTGTTATTATTACCTACAGACAAAGTTAGTCTGTAAAGTAGGTAGTGGGCGTTAATTTCTACACGTTCTACGTAATCGAGAACTTTATTACTAACTTGTAATCGAATTTTCTGATAGTGCTCGTAGGGATTCTTGTACGTTATTGATCATCCCTACATGCATATTATCCCGTGCATTTACGTGCCATTGACATTCGCCCTGGATTTGCACCGCGAGATCAAAATAGCACTGCCAGTAACATAGCTAAAGAGGGCAGTAAAGTAGTGTGCGTAGGTCAAATATATTGTTTGTCAGCAAACCTAATTGTCGATTTAACTACGATAGGCTCAGGAACCATTAAATGGTTAGTCATAACAACTTTTATACAAAACCCCTGTAATCAACTCTTAAGAGTTTGAACTATGTATTACCTGCTAAATTCCATTTCGGGTAAGATGGTCCCTGTGACTGGTGTACTTCAAAGAAATAAAATTTTATTTCAAGGCAATAAGCGAAGTGTTTTTATGATTTACGAATAATCTTATCGTATTAATTTAGAATAGTATCGATTTTCCTTTGAAGACAAACTGTCACCGGGATCAACTTAGCTGAAATGGACTATAAGATTCAAAAAAAAAAAAAAAACAAATATCAAAAATATCTTTATTCAAATAGGCATACAAACAAGCACTTTCGAATCGTCAAAACTATGAAAAAAAATATATTCAATACATTTGAATACATATATATGGTGATATATAAAATATACTAATATAAATAAACATACTTAATGCGATTCTACCACTGGTTCGGAATGCTGATTCTGCCGAGAAGACTCCAGCAAGAAACTCGGTCAGTTGCTCTTTTCAATCGCCAATTTAGTACTACAATCATTTCAATACAATATTTTCAAAAAAAATGTTACTGGAATACGACGTCATACAGGTAACGGAAAACTCAATTATATAAAACAAAAACTTATACTCTAGTTGTTAGTGAAAGAACATGTATGACGACGTTTGCATAAAAAAAGCAAGTCAAATACTTAATACAATATTAGTAACAAAATTATCCTACGAGGTGAAGGGCTTGATTCCATGCTTCTTTATCGCCGATATATTCCTCAGTAGAGTAATAACCTTTACTTAACAGTGTAGTTTTGATTGTTTTCTTAAACTGGCGAGTTGGTAAATTTAGGATATCTGCCGGGATTTTGTTATAGTAACGTATACCTTGACCCAAAAAGGAACGAGACACTTGCATGTGCAACGATTTAATTGTATTAATACGTGCGGTATTTTGGCGTCTGATAAGATTGCACACGTTAATACAGGTTGCCTACATAAGTTAAATAATAATCGCTTTTCCATTTAAAAAGTTGATGTGTTTCCTATCAGCGTGGGAATATAATTAGCAAACAGAAATGATCTTTCCTTTGTAACTAATGTTTCACACCTCAATCAAAATGAAACTTGTTCCTAAAGAAAGATGCTTCGCTGTTATTTATTCATGCTTACAATGCGTTGATGAGACTCGTAAGCTATTCTCGTATTCAATTAGCTCACGCAATGTGCAAATAATGCGTGTATCGACTACCGCGGCTTATTTATTTATCTCTCGCTTCTGCCAATTTCATTTTTAAGGCTCTTGAATTTTATTGTGTTGTGGCAGGATTGGTACTTCACTTCAGAACCGCCGATGTGCTGTTAAGTATTTCATTGTTTGAAATATCTCTTTAGTCATTCACTTGATAATGTAGAGGAGCTGGTTGACATCAGTTTACGTTGCGGGGAAATTAAACTCTATTGGATCTTTAATAAAATATTTTTGATCAATTACACTATTACAAACTATGTATTTGAAGTTATTATGTTAACTTTAAAAAGTCGGCTGCGCAGTTTTGCAAACTTTTTCTCGCGTTTTTAGACAAATATTGTCCTACGCGAATATCTAGCTATGAGTCTTGTTCGTCAATTGCAAGATTCATGGTGAAGTCGGGGTTCGGAGAAATTGTGCCCCTGTCTCGGATGTGGCCTGACGTCATAAATGTTGATTGACGTATATCCGCGAGAGATGCAAGACCCGTTTGACGAATATCATGTTGTTTTGGACGTTTTAGTCCATGGTGTTTCAATAGGACGTACCTTCGTTCTCTAACTCTCCATATCCCAATCTTTTCAAGTTGAGAAATTCCTGGTTTCAATACTCAATGTTGTTTCACTTCGGAAACAAAAAAATGCGGCAAACCAGTATATATTTAGAATCATTATTTTAGGTATATATCTAGTAGGTAAAAAAATGTAAAACTTCTATAATATGGCCTATACCTTTGTCAGTACAGTAGGTTAATACCTAAATGAAGACCGAAATTATGTTTTGTATAATACCTATTAATAAAATGACTCGTGCAGACAGGTCTGAACACTTTGGCCTCGTATAAAGATGGTTGACGTTTTTAGGTTAATATTTTGCGTCTTGTTTATCAAGAAGTTATTGGAGTGTGTAAGGAACATGATAAAACAATTTCTAACATTATTAAAGCTCTGCACCCACCATACTTGGATTAGGTATTTTTAATGTTCACTAGTTTCCGATTATTTATAGGTAAGAATATCGCTTCCGAAAATACTACTATCGTACCATACATTGTGTGGTTATAATACCAACAATGTTATCGGGATGAATTTGAGTGAACAATTTAAAATGTAATTTCTATATGAAGTCCGCAAGTTGCTAAGTTCCCTCGAGGTTACTTCGTGTATTACAAGAAGACAGGGTTGCTAGTCAAATGGTCATTTATGTACAACAGTCAATAAATATTCGAACAAACATCCTAAGTTAACAGCATGTGTTTGTTAGAATAATTAAAGTCATTTCTTATTCATTTTAACACGATATCATGTGTATACAATTTTATTAAATACCTAGGTACCCAGTTTGCTACAAAACTTAGTTGTTGCGACATTTGGAAAATAAAATACAGGTTGATATAATACCTCTGTGAGACTGATTTGACGGACTTATAACCCAATTACACAGCCACTAAAAAGATTTATTCAGTTTATTCTTCAAAGTTTTCATAAGTTACTTGCTTTAAATTTACGGATATGAGATACGGTTGATGTGTTCCAAGGGCTCTTTTTATTTCTATTTGTTTAACATGACGTAATGAATAATTGGATGGCACATTCCTAGAAGCGAGGCTGGCAACCCTGCTGAGAGGACCGCACGCGCGTACCCTCTCCCTCCCCTCGATCGCCTCCATCAATCACTTCCTAATCGAATTTATTAACGTTACAACCTCGCTTGTTAGATCTTACATATAAACTAATACGTACTACGTAGCGTTGACCCTGCAATATAGAACATGTTCTATGAGTGGCAATCAATGGAACCCCCCGAGTTTAGAAATAAAGATAGAAGAAACAGAGGAAATGTTTAGATTAGACGTGTATAATTTTTGCACATCTTGTTTAAGCTACTGGCACTTTGTAAATGGCCTGTTGAGAAGAGAAAAGGAGGATTAGGATTTTGGGACAGTAACAATCAGACATGATGGCTTTTGTGATTTTTTAGACAATAATAAAATCAATATATGTATAAAAAAATATTTATGGATGTAGGTTTAACAGCCTTCCTGAGTGCGTGGTAATGAATTTTAATGACTTACTTGACTTAATGTCCTATGGCCCCCAGGTGGGGCAGAGGGCTTCTACAGTGCTTCGCCATCGCGTTCTGTCTTGGGCAATTCGCTTCGCCTCGGACCACGTCAGCCCGATCGCCTTTAACTCCGCGGCTACCGAACGTCTCCAAGTGTGCTTAGGTCGGCCGCGTTTCCTTTTCCCTTGAGGTGTCCATTCCAGGGCTTGCCTTGGGATGTGGTCGGGTGCTCTTCTTAGGGTGTGGCCAATCCAGCGCCACTTGCGACGTTTTATTTGAAGACCGATCGGCGACTCGGAGCAGAGATCCCACAGTTCTTCGTTTGAGATCTTTTCGGGCCAGAAAACACGAAGAATCTGTCTAAGGCATCGGTTGACGAAGACCTGGATGCGATGCGTGATGACCTTGGTAACCCTCCACGTCTCACACCCATACAGCAGGACAGTCTTCACGTTGGAGCGAAATATTTTCAATTTCACTCTCCGAGTCAGCTTACTGGACTGCCACACAGGTCGTAGTTGCGCGAAGGTCGCCCGGGCTTTGGCTATCCTCGAAGTGATGTCCTCTTCTGTTCCTCCAGTTTCCGACACGATGCTGCCGAGGTAAGTAAACTTCTGCACACGCTCTATAGGTTCCGAGCCTAGTAACAGTGGGGTCGAGTTTCTTCCCTCGGTACGCATTTCCTGGGTCTTCCGGGCGTTAACTTTGAGACCGTCGAGAATCGCCTCACGCTGTAGATCGTCCAGTTTGGCTTGCATGTCAACGTGCTTGTGGCTGAGCAGGCACAGGTCGTCAGCGTAGTCTAGGTCGTCCAAGGTGTCGGTCAACCCCCACTCTATACCTCGCCGCTTTCCCACGTTTGTTCTCTGCATAATGCCATCCAGGACGATGAGAAATAGTAGAGGCGATATGAGACAGCCCTGCCTCACTCCCGCATGTACGGTGATGTCCTCAGAGATGAGTCCGTCGTGCTCCACCTTGCATGTGTAGTTCCTGTAGATGGAGATAAGAATGTCCCTGATCTTGGGCGGAACGCCAATCTCATCTAGTCGGGACCAGATTCTGGACCATCGTACGGTGTCGAAAGCTTTTTCGAAGTCAACGAAAGTGAGGTAAACTTCGCGCTGCCATTCTGATGCTTCCTCCACTATGATCCGGAGTGTGTTGATCTGGTCTGTGCAGGAACGGTTTGGTCTGAAGCCGGCCTGCTCTCTCCTGAGAAGTGGTTCAACTGCCCTGGACAGTCTGTCCAATAGAACTTTGCAGAGAACCTTTGATGGTACAGAGAGCAAGGCAATTCCTCTCCAGTTACCACATTGACTAAGGTCACCCTTCTTCGGCACGGTTATTAGGAGGCCCTTGTTCCAATCATCCGGGAGCTCTTCGGTGGTCCAGATTTTCTCCAAGAGAGGTGTTAGAATCTCGACCGCGATGGATGTGTCCGCTTTTAGCATTTCTGAAGTGATCAGGTCGAGACCAGGGGCTTTGCCTCTCTTTAGGGATTGTACTGCTTTCAGGACTTCTTCTCTGCTCGGCCTAAGCGAAGTACGAAGAAATGGATTTGGGGAGCTGAAAACATCCAAGGGGCTTACTTTCCTTTACTCTGGTAAGGCAGATGAGGACGACATCCGTGAATACGGAGTGGGATTTCTCCTGTCTGACGTGGCGAAGAAAAGCCTCTTGGATTGGAAACCGATTTCAGACCGCATCATTACAGCTCGCTTTAACTCGAAGGCACGTAAGATCACCATAGTCCAGTGTTACGCCCCCACCAACGCTTCCACTGAAGAGGTAAAGGATGTCTTTTACAGCGCACTTCAAGATACCTTGACGAAGATACGCAAGCAGGACATCATAATCGTTATGGGAGACCTCAACGCTAAAGTGGGCAGCGACAACTCTGGCTGTGAGAAACACCTTGGCAAACATGGGCTTGGAACGATGAATGATAACGGTGAGCGGTTCCTCGAATTCTGCCAAAATAACAACTTGGCAATAGGAGGATCACTTTTCTTGCATAAGGGTATCCACAAATACACCTGGACATCACCCGACGGTGTCACTCGGAACCAAATTGACCACCTTGCCATAAGCTGCAGATGGCGAACATCATTGCTGGACGTCCGGAACAGGCGCGGCGCCGACATCGACAGTGACCACATGCTGATGGTCGCGGAACTTCGCCTCAAGGTGGCTAATGCCCGAAGACCATTGGGTAACGGCAGGTTGGGACGAAGGTACGACGTGCGCAAATTGGACACGCCCGACATTGCTAGAAAGTTCGCAGTCGAGTTGAGGAACCGCTTCTCCGTTTTGAAAACAGACACCAACACAGTAGACTCGGAGTGGAATCGCATCAAAATGGTCTATCAAGAAACCAGCTCCGACGTCTTAGGTCACCAAACGAAGAAGCGCGATGATTGGATCTCTCAGTCGACCTGGGATCTCATTGAGGCTCGTAAGGCGCTTCACCTTAAATGTTTGGAAACGCGCAGCGACGCAGAACGGGCCACCCTTAGGATCCAATATCGGCAAATGCGCAAACGCATCTATCGCAGCACCAGAAAAGATAGGCGGCAATGGGCTGACGACATAGCTGACCAGGCGCAACATGCTGCTGATACTGGAAACCTCAGAGAGTTGTATGATGCTACCAAACTCCTGGCTGGCAAGCGTGGCTACAAGAGCAAGCCTCTACGGGACAAACAGGGAAGACTCATCACAGCATCTGAGGAACGACTCAGACGATGGCACGAGCACTTCGCCGATGTTTTCCGCGTATCGACCGCAGTACCGCCTTACTCTCCGCGGAACACCTCAATGCCCCAACAACTGCTTGACATTGACACGACCCCACCGAGCAGAGAAGAAGTCCTGAAAGCAGTACAATGAATTTTAATAATACAACAAAAATACTTATTTAATACCACGGAAACGATAGCACCAGTGCAAAACAAGTTGGTAGCAAATCCACAGCAGCGCACGAATAAAACACAGGTACAAAAAGGGATAAAAGTAAAGCACCTTTCATTCCGGCAGGCTCGGTAAACTCGGATGACAAAGGAGCTCGCTTCAATGCCCGCTGCGAAAGTTAACGTAAAATCGTTAAACCAGAGTTTTGAGCAAATCGCGCGGTTTCTTCTAACTTTTACTTTACGAGTAACAATATAACGTTGACCAAGTTTTTAATAACCGTGATAGCGTTTTAAATGCATACTTAGTGCGACTAAATGTTTACTACTAACACGAATGTTTCAAGTTAAACCTCGCCAGTTTAGTCTCGTCGCGTGTGCAATTTATTATATTCGAATGTGAAACCTCTCTCTCCTGTTTAATTAATTTCAACCAATTAATACGAGGTACAATTCAACCGAGTTGTTATTGCAGTGTTAACGTTCAGATCATTATCTTGGTATAGAAAGTGAGATATTATACGCAGGAAACGTTGGTTCATGATCGCGCGCTTGTTTCCCAATTTGAGTGCATCGAGCGTGACTGACACGTAGACACGCGTAACGTCATATGCCAAGAAAATGTTATTGTGCGTGCTTACAAGAGTCGTAACACGGTAATTCAATAGAAGACTTATTGCACTAGCGATCATCGTTCACCTCCGATGATTAAAAATGTCATAAGTAACAACATAAATAACATAGCCACTGTGAAAAGAAAGAGTTGTTAAAGATTGCATAATTCAATAATAACCTAAAATATTCTGTTATGTGATTATTTGATTTCCTATCGTTTTCGCATTGGGTAGGCCGTACAAATAATTTATTGTGTTTTAAATCTAAAACAGTTCTTTTGGAAGTAGTCGTGTAAAAAGGAATGATAAAATTAATGGGACGGAGGCGGAGTTTGAATAAAGATGAGTGCGTAGAACTTTTCCAAACCAAGTAAGGCTCATTTATCTTATCAGTACAACATTTAACTGGAAATGGTTTTTAGTTGCCCACATTTTAAAAGGCTCCGATGACAATGGATTGAATAGTATGATGAATGTTTTAATGTTGGGCGTATTTTTAGATATTTAGGTATTCAACAAATAACGAGGTTAGTAATCTTTCGGCTGGTTCAATGTCCTGACATTTTATCCTCCTGCTACATCATTCGCATGCTACAATAGAATCCACGTTTGAATATTTGACTGAAATGTAGGTATTGCTTCTTTTATTTTATTTGTACAGACAATTTAACTTCTAAATCATTTGTATATAGCAATGATTGAAACTTTCGCCGGGCATAAATTTCTTAACCGCACACTCTGTGCCATGATGGCAGACCACGTTTCACGAGTCTCGCTTTGTTTTGTATGCAAGGAGCGTAACCCAAGTTTCCGTTTTCGGCCCCCATGTGAAAACGTTTACACAATGTCAAATTGGCCGGGCTGCCGAGTTGCAAAATATGACCTTCCTGCCGCTGGTGCCGAGGCTTTGTAGCCGGGCTGCTCATGACACACTCTATTACCGCTCTATTGACCATTGTACTCGTAAAACCATTACGGTGGAAATTTCTAATCGCAAAATTTGAATTTACTTGAAATACGAATAAAATTTTCCTAAGGAAACACGCACTTCACGACACGATACATCGCCCGTTTTGAAACAAACAGAAAAGTAAACATACCGACTCCTTTGTATTTGTCCAAGACGAAACAAATTCTCTTGTACGTTATGCAATAAACAGGGAAGACTTTTAGAGGTATTTTTAATGTTTCTTTACGCCCCTGGTTACGGTATCTTCATTTTTATGACTGTTTTGGTCGTTTTCAAACTTCCTAGGTATAAAAATTTCAAAATGTATCGCTTGGTTTTCTTTTGGTACCTAGGTATATAATATGTACCTAACAGAATATTAACCTTCATGATAAATACCCGATGATCTATTATCTATTAGATTCCTTAGAAGCCCTAACTAGAAATGTACTTGCTGTACACTTCAATGCTTTCTATTATGTAACCTTAATGTTATTACAAATGTAAATGTTTTTCTTTAGGTTGTCAATAATGGCCAATCTGAGATTCTTGAAATCGAGAAAAATAATATGCTTTTTATTTTCAACTGGATTACTATGTGGACAAAAGTTATAAGTTGTGTAATGTTAAGTATCGCAGCTTAATGCGATGTCCACATACTCCACTATCCACTATTATCTCAAACACAATTATTACCGTAGCTACTTAACTCATCCCTGCTTCGAACCGTTAGAGTGGCCGGAAACATTCGGTCATACTTCCATAGCGGTGTCTAAATTACTTGGAACACGGTGACATCACTGGCTCTCTCCAAATTACAGTGCTCTGGACAATGACCCACATACAGCCACTGCCTCTGGTACTCGTGTGATGGCGTTATGTGTTTTAGTATATGTGTACGTGTACATAGTGGCCAGGTGCACAATAAATGGCTGCTCAATGTGGAATAATTTGATATTTAATTTAGGTATATTTCATATGTGGAAATCTTTTAGTACAGTGACCGCCATAAGTGTCTTGCATTAGGTTGAAAATAGAATGAAGATGTTCGACAGATTTGTATAGTCTGGTGTGATTTTTGTAGAATGAACTTCGTGTATCAAAAGAACAACTTTATTTACAAAAACATTTATGTACGGAATGTCGACACGGCCTAATATCACTTAAATCCCCCAGAGCATTTCAGAGCCCTGTGTGCGAGCACGATATCTCGTTATTATTCACCGCAAGTACATATTCTAGTTGACAGAAGCACTCGTGGTAAGAGCTTACGAGTCGTGGCAGGATGCTAACTTGCTCATTACTCAATCTGGGCACTGTCGCACCTTTACTGGTCTGTTAACTGCGCGGTTTTCTATACAACCGCTTTCAAGATCTCCTTGGCCCGGTGGAACCAAAAAATAAATTATTTCTACAAAAGTCAAGTACACTGGTATATAGCAATACGGTATTTGACTGACAGGTCAAATCACCTACTTTTATTAAATGTCAATAACGTAACCTTGTAGGAAAAACTGTATGGAATAAATACTAAATTGTGACGTCGCATTTATGTTTTATTAAATCAATACTCTTTTAGATTCAATTAGCTGTTTAAAATTTGTTAAAAGCTCATTAGTAACTGTGGGATAATTTGTGATCTATTATTGATTTCATCTTTAACGTTAGAATATCATAATTTGTTTCGTATGCACACAAATACCCAATTATGAGTGCAACGATTACACTGGTCAACACTGATTTTGCCACACGAACTTTGATAGCTAATTTAGATTTATCAGTCTACCCTTATTATTAAACCATAGCTGTCATAAGTCTATTAGCCTCACATTTTTTGTGATACGGTAATACTCATAACTAGTACTACGGCAGTAAATAACAGAAACGCTTACAAGTAAATTCTTTTAAAAATATTTGTTGTTGAATTTGAATACTTTTTTGTGATTTATATGTCCCTGTGAATATGTCGAGCAATTGTAATAATAATCCTTACTCTTTTTGTTATGTCTGCCATGAACTAACACTCAAAAAACAACGGCGAAATATTACGAATCCTGTGTTGGAGTGTTATCACCAACTAGCGGCCGCCCGCGACTGCATCCTCGTGGATTTCGATTTCCAATAGCCTTCCTCGTTAAATGGACTATCCAACACAAAAAGAGTTTTTCAAATTGGTCCAGTAGTTCCTGAGATTAGATCGTTCAAAGAAACAAACACTTCAGCTTTATATATTAGTATAAGTATAGCTATAGATATTTTGGTTTTTCTGGTCCATCAAGACAAATCCTGGGCCCCGCACATGTCTGTTGCATAATGTGTGAAAAAATTTAACTGACTGGAAGAAAGGCGTACAACCTATGCCGTGTGCTATACCCATGATATGGACTGAACAGCGAGATCTCGTTTCAGATTGTGTCACAGACATAAGAGGTATAAATTACAAGAAAAAAACCACAGATATTTACCCTAACTTATCTTCAACTATAAGATCAGTCTCTCATTGTAAAAAATTGCCAGAACTAAGGGGTTGTCAGCGACGAGCACGGTTAGCGGTTCCATCAGGACATTTCTAATATGGAAAAGCGGTACCAGGGCAAATGGAGCCCAAATATGTTAGCAGATTACTGCTGGACAATTAAAATGGACCAACTAGAAGCTGAATATTCAAAAAAAAACCAAGATTATTAAGTCATTTATAAAAAAAAAATCCTTCTGATTTACGAGATCTGTGTTCTTTCTTAATATTTTTAATTACTCAATAGAATAAAATCCGTGTCTAGCAAATTTTTTTTAACTGTTTATTTTTTCTTACAATCACCAATTTAAGTAAAAAATATCAAAAAAGTCCATGTGGCACGACAAAGTTGAAATTTTGTTGACCAGTGTTATGGGTACTAATCATCCGGTTGCTAGCTATAGTCTGAATAAATGGTAGTAATGTCGAGCACGAAAATCACTTACCCGCTTCCTCACGCGTTTATCACGCACGCCAACTTCTATTGTTTATATTCTCACCTCGACCTCGATACCTTTATTAGCTCACGCGTTTGGTGCTTGTTAGTGGTGGATGTTTTAATACGTAGAAAAAAACATCATTTTTTTATTTCTTTATTTATTGCAGTTATATTTGTAAATCTCCGAAAATTAATCCGAGTGTAAAGTGAAAAACTTACGAAAATTCATTAAAAGTATCGCAAAGTGTTCGAAATAAATCGTAAACTTTGGTAACTTTGTTTGTAGGCATCTTTCGAATATTTTCCCGTAAGACGCCTTGCGATATCTCGAAGATTTTTCTGAATAACCATTCTAATTCGCGCAATCCCAGATTCCCAGGCGCGGCGATATTGAATATTCCGTCCGCGACACCGATCCCCTTCCTCCTGCAGGCTATAAACTATATTTATCCGGATTTTATGGTGACTCCAGAGGTTTCTTACTCATTGTAATGAATAGTGCACCGCGACCAAAGTTGCTAGTGATTTTTCGTTGTATTAACAGACGGGGTTGTTAAACTATCGACCTCGTGATTGTGTTTCGGTTTCGAGAAATGATAGGAGTTACGTAAATACAGTTAATATTTTTATATTAGGTTCTTATCAAATCATTTACTGTATGAAATATGTATTTGAAAGAATCTTACTGCGGTTATGCATAGTATGGATAACACGTTTAATTTTTTCACACAGATTTTCCTATTTCACAATATGGTGTTATCCGAATCTACACTCTGTGATGTACACTTTAGCTTAACACATAGTGTATTGCGTTCCTCGCGTACCCAATAAAGCCGTTTCCATATTTTAGTGGGAAGTTGTCGGCCATTTCCCACATCGAGAGCTTAACACTACCCAAATATTCGGAACCACAGCGCGTCGGCTTTGTATAAGATAAGAGCTCTTCTCGCCGTAAAATGAAAATAACTGCAACGACTAGTAGTAGTTACGACTAATGTATTAAAAGGCGTGTGTAGAAGTGAAATTTTAGCCTAGCTATTCTATTATAAAAGGATCGTATCGCCCGCAGGGTGAACGCCGACACCAAGACGTGACACGTATGGAATCTTTAATTTACGAAGCCCATCTATGGCTGTCGCACATAATATAAGCATTTCATTGTATTTGCTTCCATAAAGGCTTTTCGTCTCTTATAAAACGTATAAATAAACGCGATTGTGCTCGCGTAAAACTTGTACTAACTTATTTTACAACTTTTTTTTCAATTCATTCCTATAATTGCGAATTCAACTGAAGTTCGGAAATAAAACTGCACATTCGTTTTTATTTTCCATCTAACCTAATATTCAGAGAAGATGAACCAAACTTATGTTCATCGAGTTGATGGAAAGTTGAAACTTGCATCCGGAGGCGAAGATACATCGCAATTACTTCGTCAGATTTCTCCGGCGGGCAAATTTTAAAATCGAATCAAACTGGTCGATCGTACGCGGCTCATGCGAGATGGTGAGCAGTGAGCGAGCATAGTGAGCATTGCCCCGGCCCCGGCGAGACGAGTCGCGTTCGGAATCCTTAATTTAACTGCTCCCTGCTCCCTGCTCCGAGCTGCGCTAGCCAGCCCCCGGCCGGAGATGCAGCCGGAATGAGCTTCCCGCCCGTGATTGCATTCGCACCCGCTTCGTGACTTCAAATTAATGTCGCATCTTACAACTGCCGAGCCGTGCCTGCCGAACGATGCACTTATCTCGTCTAGTCAACCGGCGAATATTACAGACGCGTCTAGGCGCGGTACTTGTCTGTATTATTGATAGAATCACGCAAGCCTTGCTAAGATAACTACATATTTACCAAGCTATGTACAACAGTGTATCCCTTTTTTTTCTTCTAATTCTTTTCGAGATGTCATATGCATTGATCACATAATTATGGTCCTATATCGATGAGTGCGTAGCGTCTGCCCTTCAAATATTTTTTAGAGTATGACCTAGCTAGATTATACATACCTTAGCTACCTTAGGGCAAATTATGTTGCTTACACAACTTTTTACTGCAATTTACCTTAGGCCAAATTATGTTCTTTTACACAACTTTTTACTGCAATTACAGTTAAAACAATATCGATATCTGGCGTGCAGTAACTAGTTATTTCAACCACTGCCACGCCACTGAATTTAATGATGATTGAGGCATTCAACCTGCCTTGACATATTAATACTATTTGAAGCGTCGCGTCTGACAGAATATCATAGCACAAACCAATTTAATATACGAGTAATAACTAAGTGAGATATTAGCATCGATTGAAACAACGATATGGTTAATTATTATTCATGCAATAATCTGTACTAAGCCTATAACTGCTGCTCACTTAGAACAAGTTTTACATATGGTGGAGCGAAATGTAGGTAGTGATGTCTATGTTTTTTTTTTAATGTTAAAGGGAGGCAAACGAACAAGGAATCACCTTATGGCAGGACCTTAATACCAGCAGAAACAAAGCACAACAGTTACAAAGTGCTACTTTGGTCTCTGTAAGGTGGAGGTACCTACTTCTCCAGACAAGCGGCTACCTCTCTTCAGTTATGACAAACAGATGGCCTTGATTTTTACAATTATTGCACGATTAGTGTTATTTTTAGCACATAATAACTTGAGCGACGATCAATAGAAATAATTTTATGTAATATATATCTTATACTTATTTAATTGAATATCATTCATTTGCTATTTGGAAAAGATGAATAGTGTCCAACTAAATTACAGAGGCCATCGATAATACAAGACTGGCTCTAGGCAATACTGTTTAATATAATGTACATGTATAGCAATTATTTCCTTGTTAATAAATATCCTTTGCGCTTGGACAGCCGTAGCCGCCATTGATAAGTTAGAGTGAAGTCGATAGTTAGGTACAATGTGTTTAAAAATATTACTTTACTTGTATCATATCTACATTTTTATTACATTTACTAATTGTATGTTTATGTTATGCTTATAAGCGCCTGGCATTATTTTATGTAGTACTTAATTGAACCTTTCATTCAGCCATTTAAAATAGCGTCTATTGAAGTTTTAATAAACATGTGTGTTTATGATGGCAATAAAAGTACATAGTTCTCTTTGGACGTTTTTTTTTATGAATGTAGAAAAACTTGATTATTTAATTAGTGTTATTAAATTGACTCATTGTTGTCGTACCTGTCTAATTTCCCTATTTCTGTTCCAGGTAAGCACTTATGTTCAAGTTTGTCGTGTTTGTCCATGTAAGTGTCAAAGGGTTTATTATAAAATCAAGTACTTAAGAGGTCTCAATTAGGAAGTTTAATGACTATTTGTATTTAGGCCTGCTCGTTAAAAAATTGAATTAATGTTGACTGCGGAGGTATTTTCTTTTTGAAAAACTTTGATTATAGATATTAAATGCAAATAAAGTAATTACGAACAAAATAGTAACAACTTTATTGTAGTCACAATATGATAATAACAGATAAATTATCTTATTACTTTTTTATGGTAATAGTTAGATGCAAGTCTAGCAAGGAATATGAATGTTTGCAACTTATACAATAATTTACTGATAATTAAACATTAACCGTGAGGTTTAGAACTTAGAAATAATTGTTATCGTATGGCGCATGCAACCTCGTTACTGGCTTGGTGTGTTTAATTATTCCTTCTTATATGTTTCACCAAGATGATCCTTGTGGCAGGTGTGCTTTTTAGACGAAATTAAACTTTATTTTAAGGCAATAAGCTTCACGAGCTGTTTTGATGGTCTTTATAGTGTTCTTAATACTAAAGAATAGTGTCTATTTTCCTTTGAACCCTCATAATATTTTTTTCGTATAGTAATAATTTTATAGAAGAGTTTTTTATTGTTCTTTTCATCGTTAGAAAAGTTAGTCGTAATTAGGCTGTAGGTAGTACGTATGTACAGTCAGCTGCACTTCATGGGTCACATTTGCAATTCAAATATAGTGCTTATGAGATTCATAAGAGTGGGGTAAAGTCCAAAGACTTTTAGTCTTACGTGTCATTTTCTGTAGTCCGAGTAGTCGATCATGTTAATCACGTGTAGTTCGTGCAGCTCTTCTAACCCCCCATATAAAGTTGTTGTAACAAAGTCCAAAGTGTTTCGTGTCGTGCTGTTTTGTCTTGTACCTGTAGTCGGTTATGGTAAATACTAGCAATTTAGCGCTTATGCCCCTGACATAAGGGTGATGCAAATTCCCAAGGGTTTCGCGGCTTGCTGTCGTCTGTACCAGTAGTCGAACGGGTCCAAAGACCGGCTTTCGTTCTATCTCGCGGTAGATGGTTGTGCCAAGTATCTGGTTACCAGAGTGTAGAATGTCGGCGTCTGGCTGCCGGTCACCGCACAATAGAAACTCGGTTGCCCAGTACTAACTCGGCCCGTTCCACTAGATGTAATGAATATGGGTGACGCGACATACAGAGCTTGGCTGACCCTTGGCTACGTAGAGATATGTAGTTTTAGAAGTCAGCTTATTGTTAATTATGTTATTGAATTTTCTCCAGTATTTTTCAGCTCTAATAGTTCACATATATATGCTTGAGTAAACTTCCTTCGCAAACAATATTTTATAATGCTATTAAATATCATTTGTTGGAACAAAATATATATGTACATGAAAATATTTCTAAGAGTACCTAGAAGCCACTCACTTTTAACTGGGTATTCTAAAAACTATTTGGTTCTAAAACGTCTTTATTTCGCCTATTAAAATGTAATACCATATTGGTAATTAAACTTACACTGCAATTAAATTTTGCACTAACGCATTGGTTTTTGTTTTGCATGAAACCGCTCTAAGCTCACAAAGTATCCACCACAGTGGAGCAACACATCCCAAATATTAAACTAATACTAGTGTAAGAACAAGAAGCAGTAACATTCCGTATTTTCACATCAAAAGCATTTATTTAATAAGCAAGTTGAGGTTATTCTTTCCCTCAGTATGGTAGCACAATGGCATCACGTCGTTTCGAGCCGGACTGCCATAGAATAGAATTCGTGGGGTCCCATTCCAGTGCATAGTATATTATGTGAAGTACGGCTATATTGAACGAAATTTGTAGTGTAGTTATTCAAATAGGAACGAGGTCGAGATACTTGTTTTACTAAAATTCGTGGGCGGCTGAAGGCACCAATTAGTTAAAGTTTACTCTCGCCAAAATAAACAAACTGATCAAAAATATAACTGAATGCTTGGATAGGTGATTATCCTCTTTTATACCTTGTTGAAGTAAAGTTGACAATTCCCCTGTAAAGTCAAAGTCAAATATTCACGGTACACATTGTGACAGACAGACTGATGCTCGCAAATTGGGTAGACCTTGATCTGACAATGCACGTTTACGATTTTTAGCGTAATGTTTCTGGCAACGTCAATCAGCATGTCTAATGGTCAAAAATATTTCCAAATAATTTTAGCTGCTCTGAAAGTATTTTTGATTTGTTCAAGCCGTGTCAGTCTTCTTTTATACTGAGTTATTAGAGTACAGTGATAGGACGGAAACATTTTGTTCCTTTGCCATACTCCTCTGTATTTTGGGCAAAATTGAAAAAAAAAATGAAAAAATAAAATTAATCTTGCGAGACCCATAACTCACTGTAACTCGCTTCACTGTGCCCCATTGCTGGTGGCTGGGTCATTAATAATAATAATATGGCCGTGCGACCGCGGCGCGGCTGCGTGATTGATCGATGGACGCATTGACACTGGCGAAGAGAGATGCGCCTGGGCACACGGCCTGACAATATTGAGTAGGTATACTGGAGTTAAACTGATTGTGTACTGATGTACTGAATGTAAACACAGGCAGTGGTTCTTACATGCATCTTGTGTATTTAGCTTTGCTTCGGTGGAAGCCAGCGAACGAGCGGGACGTTGCAAAAAATAGCGATCCTTTTAGTATTGAACTAGCGGCCGCCCGCGACTCTGTCCGCGTGGATTTCGATTTCCAATAGCCTATAGCCTTCCTCGTCAAATGGACTATCCCACAACACATTTTTTTTCAAATAGGACCAGTAGTTCCTGAGATTAGCGCGTTCAAACAAACAAACAAACATACAAACAAACTCTTCAGCTTTATATATTAGTATAGATTAGCTTTCTATTGAGTTAAGCCTGAATTCAATACAAATGCAAATATTATTGGTAAGTAATCTAATAATAATAGGCACTTGGATATTATTATTAGATTACCTGATTGACGATTGTGAAAGAAAGTGCATTGTTACAGAAAAGGATCGCCTAGGTTTCCTAGAGCCGATATTAGTTACTATATTAAATGATGATAACATGTACCTACCGCATTAATTTAAGCGTTTGTCATTGTGTAAACCCGAGATAAACGGATACAAAAAAGTACCTATTTATTTTCGGTAAATAAATCACATGCGTTTTGTAAAGGGTCGAACCCGCATCCGCTACAAGCAGTCTCCTTCTAAATCACTGCTCCCAATCATGGTCCGTTTTATTTTTACTTTTTCCGAACGTGTTACATGAGTAAGGGTGATCGTTCGATTAGTGGTGGCACTAGCACTGCCGGTGGATGTGCGTTTACGACCGGCCGTTGTAGGCATTTCAAAATAAAACAAAATGGCTTTCCGTGGTCAAAGTGTGAAATGAATTTTAAAATTCCACCCGTCAGTGGCTTTGTCGATGATGATTAATAGGTAGGGTTGGCGGTGTCGTATAACGCTGCTTATACAGTGATCTATTTGAATAAAGTATCTTTCACGAGTTCCAGAATTTCCTTAACTAGTTCAGGCCTAAACAAGTGGTTGGGATTGAAATTAATCAATAAATCAATATTCGCTTTATAGGTATGTAGAAAGTTATTATTAAGGTAACATTAATTTGAATATTTTGGTACTTATATACATAGTTATTTATCTCCACCTATCTACTGGTGGAGTAATCGATTACCTAAGAGATACCTAAAATATTTTTGATATGCGATATGATAAAATGTCTCGACGATCGCACATACTCTCAGTAATGTCCTAGAATTTCTAGGAACAGATGCCACAATTCTCAGAATTCAGTTGGTCTACCGTCTGCCGACTGGTTATGTCAATTAACCAAATGCAGCTATAATAATAAGAATTCAATTGAATTTGCGGATGGAAGTTTTAACAACAACACGTTGTGGCATTCCGAAGTCAATAAACACAGTCATGTTCGTCGAATTATGTTTTGTTTAAAATGAAGTGGATGTTAATTTGCGGGTAGTTAAATAATATGTTATATTTCGTGCTTTTCATTTGTTTTGAATACAACTATACTCGTAATTACATCGACTGTGCAAAAGGCACAAAAGTGCTTTATAAAATACTAATACTAATAAATGTGGTAGGTAAATAACTAAACTTTTAACTAGTATTAATTTAGTAATTAGGAACACCACATTTCTTAAAGATCACGTTCATTTCAAGATATTTGAATGGAGTTCATATATTTTTAACTGTGAAATCTAATTGCCCTGTCAAATGCGTTAGATATTAAAAGAACTATCGTTAGTATTTATTTGCGTCACACAACACATTAATCGAAGTCCATTTATTTTGTAATTAGTCTCGTCTAATGCACATACTAATAAGTGAGATGCTGCCGCTTATGTAATACAAGTCAGTCATCGTTTTCTTGCCCTGACTCCAAATGTTTACGATTGGACCACATTGTTTTCGACAAGGTATCAAGCTTTTCTAAACTCAACTCAACCTCAAATGGATACATATACAGAGATCTATACTATTGAATATAATAAAGCTGAAGAGTTTGTTTGGACGCGTGAATCTCAAGAACTATAGGTATATACCTAGATAGTCTATTTGTGGAAGAAGGCTTTAAGCTATAGTATAACACAATGTGTGCGGAAACCGAAGTCGCGGGCGGCCGCTAGTTTATTAATAAAAAAATATTCTAACAACCATTTGCCCATCGTCAAGCTTGGATGTATACCCATAAATAAAAATTAAAATATAATATAATAAAAAATAAGTTTTAAAAGTAAAATATTTGGCGTACCTACATGTATATGACTACATATACATGTAGGTACGCCAAATAACACCACTAGGTGTTGTTGTTAAATTGGGTTATCCCGGTGTCTTTTGACGCAGTTGAAAATGGGGGCATATCGTGACTAAGGGTCCACTGCATTTGAGCAAGAATGACTCATTCAAAACCAGTTCGCCTTTTATTCGAAGATTAATGAATGTATGATGGTCTTGAATAGATTTGTATAATAAGTATGAAGGTTGAAAGATATGTAGGTACGGTTTATAAGTAAATGTATGAAACGTCTCTTACAGCGAATTTGATAGTCTGTTCATTATCTACAAATGATGAGCTCAAATTAGAAGTACGTACCTAGTAGTACGTACGTAGTCCCAGCACCCTAAAATTGTGCTTTGCAATCAGCCTAATTTTAAAATAATAGTATTTTGCATGTATTTCCGTACATCATGATGCCATACCAACAGTATCTGTTGTGAATAGTCAGTCAGTTACAAAGAACACTGTGTAGACGCTTAGAAGCGTATCCATTCGTCGTGTCGTTCCCTCTTCGAATGCTATCTCCCTTTCTCCTCCGTATAATTTTGTCCTTGGTGCTGGCTTTTTGTGCTCTGTGAATGCTCCGACCCCCCTCAAATGAAATTACACTGTGGTAAAGTAATTAGAACTTCTGTCAGAGTTCTAATCTCGCTACCCTTGGTCGCGTGGAACTAGATAATATGTAGATAATTAAACACTGCGATGGTTTGCAGCTCCCGTTCTTTTACGAGTAATTTCAAAGAAAGTTGGTGCCTGTTATTAATGCTTTGATAAACACTGTTGAATCATTTGCGGGGTAATTTTAATCAAGTTATATGTACGCGCATTAGTGGACTCACCATCACGCTTATTATGCGTAAGTTGAGTGGAATTTCACATCAGTACAACAAACGTGTTGAAGATGTCAATCGTCAAAGACTTAACGATCAACAGGCCATTTTGCTTTCCTTTGAATAATACTCACTCACTAATGACACTAGGATTCTAGCCGAAGTATGTTTTTTAAGACAGGTAGGTACAGTTATTATTATAAACGGATAGGTAACACATACTCCTTATTTAATCAGACAACTAAATTATATGTCTTTTCACATCGTATTAAGGAATATTCTTGATTACTGCACAAATATCATTCGCATCTTCCGATGGAGCATTACTCATTCCAAGAATGCATAAGTTAACGAGAAACCAATTTAATCGTTGCGGGTTTTAACTTGTGCCTTGGTTATATGTACCTACTTAATCTAATACTTCGATCAAGTTCAAAGGCGTCTTCACATCGCCTTCCAGGAATGATATTTGATTTCACCATTATGGAGTCAGCGAGAGAAGTTCAATCTCATCAAGATAAAAGCTATTCTACTCGTAAAACGTCACGCATCTACGAATTAAAAACCACAAACGGGTCTACCGACTGCTTCGTGACTCGGCCGGTCGGGCCGCGTCCGTCCCGAGTAATGTTGCCAGGTAGTAAATTTATTGGGGACTAGAGTTTTTCTAAGGATTAAGGTGCTTACAGGAAAACATGTGCGTTGAATTTTTATGGTAACTGAAATGATGGGGTGTTGCGAAATTCTCGCACCTGAGTTATGCGAAATTATTGTTGTTTCATTCGAAAATGTTTAGTATATTTAAGTAGAATATTACTCTTTAGTTCGTCTTTCTTTGACGGATTTCAGAATAGCATAGGTGTATTCTTAAACAGCCTTACTGTGGTGCAACATTATGACCGGCATTTAGTATCAGAGTAAGCTATACTTCCTGTGTCGATTTATGTGCTTATCTGCGAACTGTTGTATACGGACCTACATCATAGCTAGTCGGGAATAATCCACATAACACAGTGAATCGGGTCACCCGGCCCCCCTAGTCCGGCGGCGCAGGCGGAGAGTAATTTCCCCGTTTCGAGTGGTCATTAGTACCCCGGGACAGGACTCTGTCTGTCGCACGCCCATTAACCATACACGCATACCTGCATGCCCGCTCAGCTCGAAAACTTCCTTTATGGCTGCTGCGTCGTAAACTCCCCGAATTGCAGAAATATGGCCTGTTACCGCGTATTAGGGATGCCGGTCTCGATTATAACCGGCTTTTTATGTGAACGAACTTGGCCTAGGAAAAAAATAGAATAAAATTTCGTGGAAGTCGCAATTTAGTCTAACGTTTGTATAATACATATAAATGTCAGCTAGAATACTGTTTACTGAATGCGAATGAGAAAAACTGCGTCAAACATATTGTTTGCCTTGAGTAGTATTCAATTCAAAGCCGTGAATTGCGACATAGTAATGCAGCGTACTATCAGTCAGTTCGTCGATATTTGATAAAGTAAAGAACAAAGGGATTACCTTGAACACTTTCTGAAGAGTTCGAGACCTTTTTATATCAATACGGTTTTAGTTTGTCTTAGGAGTTACGAAAGAATTCACCGATGCATGACTGTGAATTGTGCGTGTGAAAGTGAATAGAAAGAATAGATCTCTACATAGATTCTTCACAACGGGTTCATGCCAAATAGAATGAACAAACAAATAATCGCTAAATTCCAAAAAAAAATCGAACCTTATGAACAAAGTTAAATGTTAAATTCCTAATTCAAGTAAACACAACGAAAGCAATGTTTGTACGAGTAGATTTTCATTCGGTTCTACAGGAAATTAGGTTGAATAGAATCCTAGTGTTTACGTAATTTCCATTGAATAAGAGCTAACGAACGTCAGCGCGGCTTACGCGGGATAGGCCGCTTCAGATAACAAGAGATAATCTCACGTGACTAAAATGACTAATTAAAATAGATTTACGAATAAACCTTTTTAAACAAAATGAGAGCTAGGATATCCATCGCGTGATATGAGTAATTGCGCAATACGTCACTGTCATGCAGTGCTCGTTCGTTTACCCTCATTGCGAGCCGGGATTCGCACACGCGACCCCTGTGATGTGCGAGTGAATGCCATTGATAAATCCCCACGTTACAACTTTAGTACACTACAGCATGGTTTATGTTTCATTTCATCCAAAAAGGACGTAAAAGATGAACGCGGAAATATTTTGGCACAACTCCCGACGGTACGGTATAATATTTTAATGATCAAGCCCGTAAACTTAAAACTTGGTTCGCTCAAAGTTAAATCTTAATTTAAACTCAGTTCCGTTAGTAAGTGCCGTGTCGTTTCATCATTACGAAAAATAGCAGAGAAATTATCAAGTTGTAAGGCGATTAATAAAGTTTTATTGGTGGATGAGGATACTTTTAGATTCGAGGGGTCTCTGCCCACCGGCGCGGTGCGAGCGCTGCTGCCCGGGTCGTTCCCGCCGATCGATGCGGGCCCCGGGCCAACAAACACCCACCTACCAACGTCTGTTTCCATTTAAACCATCCATTGTAAGGGCTCCTGTCAACCGTGACTGCGCACTTAACAATCAACCCTATCGTAAAATTACATAGAGTACGCACCGAACTATTCATATAGTAAGCCCATTGATACAAAAAAGAAAAGCGACGTATTTATTTTAGCCGTGGAATTTATATTTCCACGCCGCTAAGTGGCCGCTGGGAAGCTTCCTCCACTTGTACTTTCCCACAGTTCTACATGTTGTTCCTCGTCCATTATTCCGATCAAGTTGTGGTTTCGGTTCGTAGTGTCTACGCTCTAAGTGCGTTCCATCACGCCACAATGCGGCACTCACTAAATTTCCTTTTCAACACTCGCGTGCAACGAAAATAATCTCGGAACGGCTTACTCATCGATCACTCGATACCGAATCAATGAGGCGGAGGTGTGAACGATTTTGTGTTTTTAATTCGCTGAGATTGTTTCATTGGCGTCATTTTTGACTGCACGACGTACGGAGGATGTCAGAGATCGTACGGACGAGATGAAACGCCGATCGCCGAAGAGTTCTACGAACGCGCAGCCTCTAAACCAGTTTGCTGCAGGTAACTACGCGGCCAAAAATTATACGTAGACAAAACGGACCGTCTCGGGGCGGAGTCGATTTCGGCACCATGCCATGCCATAGTCCTTTGACAAAGAAGCATTCCGTTCGAGCATCGCCCTTACCTAACACAAAAGCTTCGTAATATTGCAGCGGTATATTGTAAAATATCATATAGCCAAGCGGGCATTGTACTCTCTATATTTACCTTGGAAACCCGAAATGTGTTCTTCGTAAAAATGAGGCGCCTCGGGGGCTTTATGGGTATCTGAGAACCAGAGTATGTATTATATTTCTGGTTTTTTCGCCTTTTATTATTTAAATGCATTATCGCCTTTGCTAGGTACGCTGTTTTCATCAAGTTTTGAGGATCGATGCGATACAAACCCGAACGAAACACATAAGAACAATAGATATTCTTCGGTACCATAGTTCTGTTGTTCCCCCAAATTATGATTATAATAAATATCTGGCGATGTCGCTCCGTATTCCGAAATATCGTTTATAGATAATACGTATATTTGACCATTCCCCTCGACTATGGGGAATCGATAACGTTTCCGTCGTGCCCCATGAGTCACGCTCCGCTCTGTTGCGATATATTTTAGTATAAATTACCTACTTGCATTTACTTTTTTTATGTCTACGTTTTGTAGTCTACCATTTATTTTTTTGGCGATTCTGTATTAAAGAGGAACAAGTAATGACATGTTTTGTAACAGAACTAGCAACCGGCTCCGTCTTTGCGCGGGTGCAACTAAAATTATCAGTTTATCGCTACTGCATTTTGCATGTACTCGTATTATACACATAAACCTTCCTCTTGAATCAATTGAAGATCGGTTGCGTAGCTTTAAGCATACATAGCGACAATAAGAAGAAAGCTACTTTGTTTTTGCTATGTCATTTCATTTGGTGAAACATTTTAGCTTTTATTCATTTTATTATTGTGGTCTGTTATTCGCTCATTTCAACAAGAGGTGTTAGACGTCTGTTGTATTCGACCGTAGTTGTTTAATAACTTTCTTTAATGTCCGTCCATAAATTGCTTGTTACGCACGACTCACGTCGATTTAACGGCCCTTTGGCATGAGTAAAGCGCGGCTGTATGAAGAAATTGCGTTCCGCTTGGACGTTGGCTAAGTTACGATAGTCCATTTGTTTTACGACGTAAGATTTGCAGATTAAAAAAAACTGCTATCGATAGTTAATGTACTGCGAGGTCGTAAAATGAGATGAGAACGCTAAATTTGCTATACTTTTTATCACAAGTTAAATCCCAACACACTACTTTAAGGCTTTTAACAAATCCATAAAAAGATAACGTTTGTAAAGTTAATAAGGATACGTGGTAGTGAGAATTCTAGAGACACTCTAAAAATCAGTCTAGTCTTCGCAATAAAAATGGCAAAGTGAGCGGCTCCGATATATTTCCTTACACCGCGCTCGCCGTGGCCAGGGCAGATAATGCCAACATTTTTTGTGGTTCTCAAGAGTCGTTTAGGTAGGAGCGGCCGGAATGCCCGCCGGAAACTGCACCAGGTAGACCTGCACAATGAACTCGAGTTGAATGTCGGCCCAAAAGCCCGCTCCGGTAGTCGACTCAATTTAATAAGGTCCGCGAAATGCACATTTGAATATATTAATTCGGAACGATCATCTCATCGCGTTTCGTTTTTGGTTTATTTGACAAGTCAGCCTGCGTAATATTTAAAATTAATTTTGCTCTAATCAATTGGGGTTTGTGATGATATAAAGGACCAATTTTAAGAACAAAGCGCGTCATGGAAGATGACGTAGTGTGTATGTGACTTGACTTACTTATTAACTAACTATATTATTAATTTAGCTATTTATCTAAGATTTTTATGCAATTTTACTTCGGGTACTTAATGCGGTACGTGTCTGTATACATATATTAAGGTACCTAAATATAATGTATACTCAAGTACAGTAATCTCGCATGTAAACAAGCACTGTTTGTCGCGTCAAGTCTTCTGATCATTCTCAAGTCTGCGTCGCGGCTCTTTTGTTAATTAAAATTGTTCTTGAAAATCTTACTGCGTCCGCTGGCTTATCTTGATTAAGGTTTTGGGGTTGTTGATCTGTAGAGTGGGGTGTATCCTCCCCCCCTTCGCCGCGTCGCCCCTCTCGGGAGAGGCCCGGGTGCCTCATTCATCGGCAAATGCGCCTTTCGCAAGTTCGTGACCTTTAAAACTGAGAATGGAAAGAAAGATGTTTAGATAACGTTGAGCATAGAAGAACGGTTATCCATTCAATCGTTTCTGCATAATGGTTTAGTATCCATTATATCTTCTTCCTGCATGTCGTGAGAATGTAATTATTAATAACGTGCCTCATATTATTTTGTCCGTTTGAAGGCATTGTTTATATGAGACCAGTGAAATAAATCACCAATGGTAAAGTACTTTGATTGAATTCCCATTAAATTACTACGAGTGTCACAATTTTTGCATTTTCTTCATAATCGTTAACAAATGGGCTTTGTACGCATTTCAATTAAAATGAGTACTTAACTCTGATTGAATTCTGTTGTTTAATTATTGAGATTCGTGAATTTTGCTACGACTTTCAAGACTTTATTGGTCTGAAGTGCTGTAAGAGTGGTCTGTTTAATTGAGAAGAAATAATCGATTCGCCGTACGTGGCTCTATTAGATTGTGATATCGTTAGATTGAAACCCATATTGAACGTTCGTTATATCGATTGAAGTCTATGACTCGATGTCTATTGACGCGATAGTGTCACGCGATTATCGATACCACTGCTGTTATGATTATGTTTCTGTCGCAAACCACAGCCGACGTAATTGAATAATCTTATGTTTCGTTGTTGGCATATGCTATGATGATTATATTGTTATTCCATGGTATGATTGTTGTGGTTTTAGGTCTTTGATCAACAATACTAACATTAATAATTATTAATAATCAATGCTTTTTAAGTGAAACCTTAACCACACCTTTTTGTGTGGTTAAAGTTCTATCCATTACTATAAGCTAATATCTAATTAACATTTTATTTCAAATTTGTTTCGACTTTCATTCATATTGCGTTTCTGGACTAAGAATGTCGTAAAAGTCAATCTTATCTCTGATGTATCTGAACATTGAGATATTAAAATAATTTATTGCTGATACAATATACTTGTACAATCGGTCATTAATATTGAACTGTAATGAACACATTATAGTGAAACATATTAGTCATACTTACAAAGGAGATCAGAGCTTGTAAAGTTGTGACTCACTTGCAGTTCTGTCTCCGGAACTCATTTGTTGGGCAACTTTTCCAAAGCGGGGTAGGGGTTGGTACTCACGACTAATATTCAAAATTTCAACGCAAGCCCGGATCCAGATTTCGTTACAAGATTCTCTCAGTGTTTCAAAATCATTTTGAGATATTAAACAATTAATTTCTTTGACAGCTTCTTTATCTTATAAAATAAATTCAGATGTAATAAATATTATGAAGAGAGCGAGTTGTTTTTGAAATAAAACTACCACTTGAATGATCGATCCATGTCATTGGTCATTTGTCTTCCTCCTATATTCGTAGATACTTCGACTTCGACTATAGCTATTTTAGTATTCCCTCTTGTTGAACCCTTGACATCTTTTTTAGGGTTCCGTAGCCAAATGGCAAAAAACGGAACCCTTATAGTTTCGTCATGTCTGTCTGTCTGTCTGTCTGTCTGTCTGTCTGTCTGTCCTGGCTCGTTCTCCGCCGTTTCTGAACCGATTGCCACGAAAATTGGTGGAGAGATGTATAGTGATAATTCAAGAATTGGTTTTTAAAATAATCGAAAAATAATTATTTTTACCCCCCCTCCCAGACAGCGAAAAGTAAAATCGAAAAAAAAAAATCGACTTACACCATCGGGTGGGGTATCGTTAAAAAGGTATTTTTAAATACAATAAAACTTGCCTTGAAACCATGTGGATCAAACACCCCAGTCTCGAGATATATTAATACAAAGTTAAAATTAGAGCGTCCCCCCCCCCTTAACTTTTGAAATACTATTACAATAATTCTGAAAAAAATGTCCTGTATACCTCCAAGTAAGTTCTTTCAACGAAAACTATAGCGAACTCTGTATCATACATTGTTATTTTTATACAACTCGACCAACTTATGACGTGCAGTTGCCCTTACTTAATGGTGTCTTAAGCGGTCGGGACACCTTTTAGCTACGGAACCCTTTCATGGGCGTGTCCGACACGCTCTTGGCCGGTTTTTTAGTAATAGGAGAGGGATATAACTAAATGTGTACTTTTTAAAACGTAAATATATTAACTATGCATCAAAATTATATTATCGTGGGTAAACAAGATTACTACATAAATGTACAATGTTAAACAACTCGTAAGTCGTGATTTAGGTAAGCGAAAACTTCAACACACCGTCTAACCTAGCGGGGTTTGTAGTGATTTCTATTAAGGTGCAAATTTTACGGGCGTCGTAAACGCTTGTCACTTGAAGGGATTACGCTTCCAGGCCAGGTATATTTTGCAACCTGCTTTGAACGGCCGTGTACTACGCACACAAAGAAAAGAGGACGGGTTTTAACGTGGCTTCCAAGTACAATTTAACCTACCATTGGCTATAGAGGTGTAATTTAGGTGTAGGCAAAGGTATGGAAAGATGGGGTACAACGCATTGATGAAATTAAAAAATAATAGAATACATATTTATTTATTGATACGTGAAGTGATTTTGACAAGTTTGTATTCTAACGAGTTTATTGGTTATGGTGTGGTTGTTACTCACCTATTGTTGGTTGATTTGTAATTTGTAATTTGGTTTTACGATGTTTTTGTACGTTAAATTGCTTCAAGAACCTTATCGTTATATTTAGAGTAGGTATATGTATAAAACGTGTGTGAAATTGGCTTAGACTAAACAAACCTTGAGATAAGTATTTAAATTAATATTATTTTGTGTAAACTAAAAAAAAACATTTAAAAAACAAAACGTTTTCTCTAGATAGCGGGGAGGAAAAATAAGAAAAATTGTTAGTTTAGCGCATGATAGAGGAAGTATTTTATTGATAATGGCAGAGAATGTCCCCTGTCCGTAGTATCGGTCTAGCGTCCGCGGTAATATCTAAAGCTAAGTACACTCTAAATCACGGCTTAGTTAATTTAAATAAATATCACCGAAGGGAGTTGTGAGTCGCTAACAAAGAGAGTTTATTTTAAAACGACCAGTAGTACGCACACAGAGAAAACTGGACGTTTGTACCTACGTTGCAGGCTAAATCCGAATGGTGCCAGATAGCAGCTGCTGTTAACCTATTTAAGGGCTGCCAGCTCCTTGTAAGGAAACAATTGAACACTGTAAAAGTACAGCTCTTTGGAAGATTTAATATTGAGGATATTTGAAGTCACCCAAGCGACCGGTTGTGTACACCGTTATAATTAGCACTAGCGGCCGCTCGCGACTTCGTCCGCGTGGATGTCATATCATTTTTTCACGCATAAAAGTTAGCCTATGTTATTTCTCAGGGTCTAAAGATTGTCTGTGCCAAATTTTATCGAAATCGGTTGAGAAGTTTAAGCACAAGCAGGAAAGCGTGACAGACAGATTGAGTTACTTTCGCAATATAATATTTGTAGGGATTGAAAGTATAACGAGATATTTATTTTACGAAGCTGTTATTCATGAATCGTCGAAAATTTTAGTAAATGGTCATAATTTATCTTAATGAAACTGTTCCCCATGGGCGTGAAGCAGCCAGGGGCTCCCCTTTCAATCATACACCCGCGCTCCCCCGATTCTGCGTAGCCCCCTTTGCTATGCTACAGTTAAATAGGTACACAACACGTATACTATATACAATAAGGACAATACGAAGCACTATGGGTTTCATTGATTTAGTTAATCGATGAATTAGGCTGAGACTTCACCAAAGCGGAGAAGTGTATAGCGAAACGGAGATTTGCCGAAAGTAGCCAATTGGATTTAAATGCTGAGATGGTCACAAGTTCAGGCCAAAACCCTATTGGCTGCTTACAAAACATCTCCGCTCCGCTCCAATAAGGGTGAGCCTTATAGTAAACGCAGATACATGTTCCCCGTAATATAACTGAGAAGAACCGCCGTAGTTGTATTCTAGACGGACATGACATGGTAAGCATTTAATATGTTTTAATTAACTACATCAAGAGCAACAAGGATTATTTACTACTGTACTATAGTAATCAAAACAAGTAAACTATTCGCAATGAAGTCACATAAAACCCCACCTTGATTACTAGTGGCAGCCAATTTCGCACTGCCCTCAAATACATATTGCATTTATAATTAATTTGTGAAACATTGTAGCTAGATTAATGAACGTGTTTTCATTAGCGAAATAACGAAATAAATGCGGTTTTTGTTTTAGGTGTCAGGTTTTAATGGAAGTTGTTATAATATTGTGAATAATGAAAACGTTGTTCATTTTCGTGGAAATCTTGGATTATGTTCCCAGTTGTGAATTGATTTATGAAGTCTTGTTTTATTTTAAATTAACATTATTTGCTATAACATAAATAAATTCCGACCCTTGTGCAGCTGTTGATGTACACGGGCTGCGGTGATCACTTCCCATCAGGAGACCATCTTCTCTTTTCTCCCTATAAGATAAAAAGTAAAGGTTTGCATTAGAACATCATATCTTGCACCCTACTTCTACAAAACATAGGAAATAATTAATCGACAACGCAACCGCGATTGCTTTCAATGGTACTAATTATATTATTTAGATCTCACACGTGACTTTATCGCGCTTCGTGAGGGGTGTACTTCCAACAATCCGTTTATACGTTCAAAGCGTATAATTAGTACGTAATAGGGGCTGTTAACCCAGAGACCTTTGCGAGTATCGCGATCAGCTGAGCGCTCTTGGCGGCGAGCGGTGACTTGGCAGCGTGGCGCTTCCGCGACCTACTTACCGCTCAAGTGGACCTCCTGCTACTAGTACGTGGCCTGCGGAGATACGGATACGTGTTCCGTATATGATCTTGTATATTATACATTCGTGTATGCTAATCTATACTAACATAATAAAGCTGAAGAGTTTACACGTTCAAAGCGTATAATTAGTACGTAATAGGGGCTGTTAACCCAGAGACCTTTGCGAGTATCGCGATCAGCTGAGCGCTCTTGGCGGCGAGCGGCGACTTGGCAGCGTGGCGCTTCCGCGACCTACTTACCGCTTAAGTGGACCTCCTGCTACTAGTATGTGGCCTGCAGAGATACGGATTCGTGCTCCGTGCATAATCTTGAAAATCGTACATTTGTGTACTCCCAATCATACTTACTAATGTTATAATGTAAAAGTTGTTTGTTTGGATATTTGTCCGTCAATCACGCTTAAACTTCCGAACTAAGTTTGATAAATTTGGTACCTCTACTGGCTGTGGGCTACGTGGGCTGACTTAGGTGATAGAATACTGTTTATCCCTTGCTCCCATAAGATAAAACAGGAATCTTGATAACGCAGGCGAAGCCACGGGGTATTTGAATTATATTGTAATATCAAGAAGTAGATGAAATCTTTGTTTGGTTGTGTATTTGTTCGTAAGAACCAAAGCGGCAAAGGCAAATAATGACTACCCAATTTGCACTTTTTGCTATTAAATTACTTTGCATATGAGACCTTATCTACTGTCAACTCGTCTATCGGGCACAGAGCAGTGCCAGTGTGGCAAATCTATATTCACGACAGTTGCCATCCCGAGCTAGACCGATTTGGCGATAGCCTTCAGCGGATCGGTCTGTTATGAAACAAAGTAAATAGATCAGACGGAATAGGGAGGAGCGGTAAGAGTATCGGAATACACTTCCGTGTGCGTGAAAATGACAGTTTCTATTGATTTAACTTATCTCGGTTCTATCAACTGTTATATACTTTGTTTGTAGACAACACGTTAAATTAATAGTTCTCGAACTAGAACGTATGATGTCTATCTGTACTAACTTATTAGGTAAATACAGTGATGGCATATTTTTTTTAAGAACCATCGATCGCAGTTGTGGTTCTCTCATCAATAAAAAAGTACATATCGTGCAATGAACCTCTTTTCTTTCGGATTGGGATGTCACTAAATTATGCATTCTTTATCGACCCTAGAGCAAGGTATGCTATGAGTTATTCCAAATTGACTCCATCCTCACCCTTCCAATACTAGGCGTGCTGGACTGCGATAACATCTATATTTGTGCATTTTCGAAGGACAAGACCAAATTACGGGCCATAAGTTGTGTATATGTTTTCATACATGAAAAGCTCTTTTAGCTTTCTTAATAGAAGATTAATAATTAATATGTCGTGGTAGTTGTTCCATATACTTATTAATAAAGTATGTAAAAACATGCTACAAGCAAGAATACTCTTATACTTACGCGTAGGCATACGCTCACATATGTACTCGCAAAAGTGGGATGTTAAGGTTCATTTTACGTCCTCGCTCTCATTTGTTAAGCATCTGGAGTGTGAAGGGCGATAAGAAATGTCGTTTCAATAAATCTTTTAATCGTGGACTTTAAAACGATAACACCAAAGGAGATAGGGCGAAACATGTGCTGTGAGTACCTACATAATAACATTTTCAAAAGTTACTTGACTCCGGGTTACAAATTACAGACACATGTAAACTTGACCCTTAAGTATCTTTGGGTTCTTGAAAAATGTAACACTTAAAAGTCGATTCGCATGTAGGTACATATTTTGTGGTATACATAAATTAAGTAAGCTATAATCATAACGACTTTTTGTACAAAAATAAACTAAACAAGATGATGTATGTGTATTGTATAGTAGATGGGCATTTATTAATACATTTAGATGTATGATAACTTTTTGTGACAATTACTTTTGCTTCTCTTTAAGTAGATAGACTGTTATAACACGTTTTGCAGCTACGTGTTTAAGTTATTTATAGCCGAAAATCATTAGTAGGTAAATACGTACACATTTAAACTGTACTTTGAAAGTAATAAATATTTATCTATATCGAATACTTAATATTAGTCACAATGTTCGTGCTTAAAAACCGGCTAACTAATGCACTGCATGACACCCGCAAAGATAAGGGCGGTTTAAAACTACACGGTCGATGCAATGTCGACGGACGAATGCATTAGTTAGTGGTAATAAGTATTTAAAAGTATAAAGTATCAGCCTATTAATGTCCCACTGCAGGGCAAAGGCCTCCATCATTTGAAATCATGTTTTCATTACAAAGATGGGTTTTTGGCTTAATCACCACGCTTGCCAAATGCGGGTTGGCGATCACAAACCCGGGCTGTGTTCAGAAAAATCAACACAAATTTTGCCCGACCCGGGAATCGAACCCAGGACCTCGAGATCACGGTCCGGTACTTAAACCACTAGACCATCGAATAAGTATTTAAACATTTTTAATGCACCGATCGATTTAAGTACACCCAACAACGCATCGGTCTTCGACGAACTGTCAAATGAACACGATGTACTGTTTAATGCTTTTAGTATGATTTATAGCAGTGTATGCCATCTGCTGCTAAAAAATTGTCGTCTTTTATATTTGATGGAATGGGTTTTCTCAGTTTATATGTAAATTAGCTAAACTCTCTAACTTAAATGAATGGACACTACTTTTTTTTTCATTTCATTTCATGGTAACTGCAAGTTGCTTAGACTGGAAGACCAGGAAGTGGCTTGCAGTCCTTTTCTGAACATTATTATGACATGGTCACATTTTGTAGAATATATATTTAGGTTATGACCATGTACGTATTAATATGTATGCACGAGAACTTATGTAGCTCCTGGCTTTGACTATTACTCTCATGTGGCGTTTATTATGACATTTAATATCCGCGTGCGATACACTCGTACGTACTGTTTGCTTAGCCGAGCGCACTTACTTGAAATTATTGCCTCCAGTAGCAATGTCTCAGTAAAGATTTAATTAACTCACGGCTATACCCGGTATAATGTACGCGACTCTTTGTCCGCTCGTAATGTTCATCGTTAAACATTGAGAGGCTACTAGCTGTCTTTGTACCTTTGCCAATCGACTTTAAACCTTATTTGGAAAGACAGAAGATCTACGCGTCTCTAGATTATTGTGTTCGTTTTGATCAAATTGTTGTTAAGATTAGAAATAATAGCAAATGTAGTAATGAAAGACATTATTGCTTGCTATTTAACTTGCTTGATTGTGTTTGTTAAATGATGTAATGTCTTTTGAACTTTGCTTTTGTAATTAGGTTATTATCAGTTATTTTTTACTCGTGCTAGCTGTTCAGTACGGATACGAGGTATATTTCCTATCTTGTCGTCCTTGTCCTAGAAATGAAAACCTTGTTAAACGCGACCTAGAAAGTTTTAAAAGGACCAAGGAAACCTAGGTATCTTTTTACGCGGTGCGCTGCGAATGCAGTCTAAATTATTTTCTCATACACCATTAAAACTTAGGTGGCGCAGTTAAGGTAAAAGCATTTTCTTGTCAGTGACAACTAACTCTATTTATTAACAACACACCTGTGCAAGATGTGGGAGAGATAATACACGCTCGTTGAACTGCTACTTATAAATGAATATATATATTAGTTTAACTATTTGTGAAACTTAATCTTTACTGAAAAGTTTTTTATGTGTTTATATTTTATTATTTAGAGAGTATTTGTGTATTTTTTGTGTTATTTTTCACAAATGTAACTTAAATCTATTTGGTTTAATAGACAATACCAATAGATTCCGCAATAACAGAATATATCTACCTTTGTCATTTGAACGATTCTGAAAATACATACTTTAAGTGAGCATAGAGACTAATGGAATTTATTTTTGTTTCAGGTAAATATTTATTTTACTGCTTTATCACGAGAGTTACTCCACATGAAAAGCCAGGTTTAGTAACACTAACAGCCAATTGACAACTAAATATTTTGTGGAATGTTCTAAATAAGTACCTACTTATAACTACTAGGTATTCGAATTGTTTGCGGCCATCTAGATGTAAGGCTTCAAAAAATAAGAAATTACCGTTTTAAATTTCACAGATCATTTAACAGTGTTAGTAAATATTCGTATTGATGTAAACAGTATCTACAGATATATGAAATTACGAAAGCGTCACACGCATTCATGAGCTCTCGGGCTTTTACTAAATTTAATTTTGTGAAAGGCCCTCTGGACGCAGGCCGCTATCGATCTCGTTTGACATTTTTGACTTTTTAATACACCCTTGCTTTAGGAGTTATTGAACTTGTGTCCAAGAATCTGTATCGGGCCCAGGTGTCGCAGTAGACTAGGTGACAGCTGGCACGCGGCACACCTGCGCATCTGCTGCGCCAGAACGGCTTTATGCATCCTGTTTATTAAAAGAATGCAAGGAAAAAAAGTAAACGAGCTACATTTGACGCGGGACGCAGGAGGTTCAAGTTTTGATTAAAGTTTTTACTGAGAAGCAGCGTCAGTTAGTTACATTATTTTAGAAACATTGTAGTTGAAAAGATGTTGCTGTATTATTTCCGATCGCGGCCTCATCGATTTTAAACCATAATATGGCGAAGATTGGAATACCTAGTTATAACCCTCGGTATTTTGTTTTTAACTAGTACGTTGAAATAAAAACATCTGAAAATATGTTTCAACGTTATATGCCGGTTGTGATATTGATCCACTTCCTGGACCCAAGACATAATGTGATAATGACTCTATTTATTAAATGACTAATGGCCGAAACGTTAAACGATCACAATGATTCGATTGCCACAACTTCATTGCACAACCACAATAAAACCGCCCATAGTTTACCGAAAAATCGTACCAGTTTAACATTCTTTAGCGCTCGCTGCGAATTTAGTGATGCATTCGGAATGCATTATGAGAGGTATACTTCCAGCTATTATTGAAAAATAGTGTTTTTGCAAAACTTCAACCGTTTCCAGTTCATTGCCACTGCAGTGCATATTAAATTTGCGGATGGAAATAAAACAGGAATTTTATGGATTTGATAGGAATTGGTAAATTATTTTTTGTTGAATTAGTATACGGAGATTTAAAAAGTGTTTGGAAAATTTCCACTATGAAATTCCAATTTACCATCAAGTTAGTCGTACTTATGAGTTATTTTCTCAGTAGACGGCGGCATTGTAGGTTTTTGAATTGCTGTTTGTAAAAAAAGTCGTGCAATATTGCAGATCTCACAAAGGTGCACACACGTATTTAAGGATTTCCTACATTATCCTTACAACATGCTAGATTCGCGTCTACGGCATAAGATCTAATTTGCAATTTGGCAACGTCTCTAATATTTTGGAGGTATTGCGGCTACCGCAACGCTTCTACGTCGTGTGTGCTTAACTGCCGTTTTGCGTGTTAAGGAAATATCCTATTGAGAAAAATATTGGTATCACAGTCACTAGCGCAAACAAGCCTTCATGCACCGTAATTTGCGATTGATTCACAAACAGGCACTAGACTTAACTGTACTGCAGATTTCAATAAAGATTTTTCGTCACGTTTTTAGGAATCCGATCGTGGTCAGTCGTGCAATACAGAATTTTCCGTTAAAACAATATTTGTAGCCGAAATATACTTATTTGGTAACAGCTAAAAAGATACTTTTCGAATATTCAGTTTAATTAAATTAGAACCTATACCGTACAGTCGGCGGGATATAGCAATTTCCTGGATGGATTAAAGGTTTACATTTTCGTACACGCACGAAATCGTTTCATCATAATGTTATATTATGATGAGCCAATCGTCAACATTTTTAATGCTGTTTTTTTATTAAGAAAGTACGATGGCGTATTTAATTTAGAAAGATGTCGTATGAATCGTAATTAATTATTATACTGGTCTAAAATTATTATTATTATTAGGAGCCTATAGTGTCCCACTGCAGGGCAAAGGCCTCCCTACCCCCTTTCCATTTTTTGCGGTCTTGTGCAGTGGTGTGCCAGTTTGCATGAAATGAGTCGAGCTCATCTCGCCACCTACTTCTAGGTCTTCCGCGAGGTCGGTCTAAAATACCAAGCTGAAATGATTTCCCATCAGCTTCAGCTGTAGCGTAGATGTTTTGCGAAACACGTTTTACCGCAAACATAGGATTCATTATGAAATCATATCGATTCGTATTTCGTTCCCAGGCGATGTACTTGTAATAATGTCTGGTAAGGCTGTTTTCCCGTGCGCAATGGCGACGATATCGTCACAATACCGTGACGAGGGAACGTGGGTGTTTCCCACTGGACTTGACGGGACGGTGCGTGCTTTGGTCTGTCAATGGCGAGTAAAAATACAGCCAGGGAATCTATTAATAGCTGTAATATTGCTAAGTACCGTACCTAAGCCCAAACCTATGAATAAGGCTCAAAGCTAAGGGATGGGTTGCCGTATAATTTTTAAATGCCAACCATCCGCCAGGTAAGCTTATAGGGTCTTATCCACAGGTGGTGGAACCGGACCTTAAGCTTCTAAAACAAATTAATATATACGACAGTTATCCGTTATGAGATCCCGGGCTATTTAATTTGTTGTAAGTCTCACACATATTTTTTGCATCAGCGTTGAGGCTGGGGACGTTGAGTTTTTTTTACCGTATCGCTGTCGTTGGCAAAACATTTGACGTGTCGAAACAATGGAGTGTCCTTACGATAGCAACTTTGCGGGTCGGTGATTAATGATCATTTCATGTGGTGTAGGCTAGAGATTATGATTATTTATGAATTAACTACTCAAATGACAGGTGATGTGGAAGGATACGTTCGTTTGACTATGCTGTCCTATGTCACCCAACATTATTCGAATGACTTAAAAATCTGTTCAAAACTTTTCCGTTCTTCAGACTTTCCGCAGCCATTTTACACTTCAAACTTGCCCATATATCAGACAATGTGCCGTAAAACCGCTCTTATGCACCGCAAGGCACCGTGGCCCTCTAGACGCCGTCGCGTCGCCCGGTGACTCAACCGAACAGAAACTATTCCTGATTCACACGCCCGCTTTTGTCACACCATCATGACGATTTAGACGGTTTGTTCAGTGAATGGTCTTAGCTTTAGACTCGCGTTACTAAATCACAATTAGGTCAAATATTTGTCGATGTTTCGTTGGGCTTTAGCAGTTTATTGTAGTGTTACCGAGAAATGTTTGTCCAGTTTTATACGTGAGAATCAGATTTATATAACGACATGCGACATGCAGTACAATGCAATACTTGTCGTGTGTTAATAAGTTGCCTGAATATTTAATAAAAATTTTAGTCTTTTTAGTGTATGCTGAAAGATTTTTTTTGTGTGAACTTGGATTTATAAAAAAAATATATTAAATTAGTGTTAGGTGCAGTTAACATTAAATAGTTAAATCGATTCGCCTTACACCCAACTCAAATGTTGCCTTCTTCCTGTGAACCGATTATCACTCTTTAAAACCGCTGTTTACGACTTATCAATATTCGAAAAGGCACCTGAACCGTTGTTTTAATCTCGTTCACGTCGAATCGATGTTGATAGGTCAGCTGACGGAAGCGGCGCGGCGGCGGCGGCAATTGTCGCGGCAATCTGCCTAACTGTCCGCACGGACTCCCGGTCCCGTTACGAGGGAGGTACGTGCAAGGATACGTGAATATGTGATGTGGAAAGATGCGCCGATAACTGCAGAATTTGCAGCAAGTATGAAGATCATTTTATGATGACTCCTGTTATCACAGCAATAATACGCTGCTGTTACGTCAGTTTAAGCCTAAAAAAGCCTAACTGTCCGCACGGACTGCCGGTCCCGTTACGAGGGAGGGACGTGCAAGGATACGCGAATGTGTGATGTGGAAAGATGTGCCGAATATTTTAAAAATGTAGTTGTGACATGCAGGAACTGCAGCATGTATTTAGGTTCTAACTCCAGTTAACACAGCAATAATAGGCGGCAGTTAAGTCAGTTTAAGCCTAAAAAAGCCAATTCAACCAATTCTTAATTTTGTATGTTCTAACTTGATAAGTCCGAAACAATTGTAGTTTGTTGTGCAATCATTGCTACCTGGTACTTACTGGTTTTTTCTGATTATTGTATTGTACGAGCTGATAAATTCTCTGTTGCTTCTAGCTTGTTTCTCATACAATCAGGTTTAAGACAATTATTTAAGGAGGAGAGGAAAAGTTCTTTACTTTATTCAGTACCTACTATACCCTTAATAATTGCTACTTATAAATATGTACAACACATTTTTAATTGCGACTTTTCGTCTGAAAAGTCGACGGTGCACATTTGTGAGCGGTTAAGTATAGAAACACACTAGGCGGAGACAAAACGCGACCGAAATTCGGCCTGCAATGTATTTTAAATGGAAGATGACACACCATGGTGTAATAATCTCGTTTTAATTTTGTATAGAAAAAGGATTGCCGCCGACTTTCAGCTTAGTGTGTTCCTACACTTACAGTCCGCACGGCTGGCCCGACACAGACAGTCCCGTTATGCAAACAGTGTATCAACTTGTACGAAGGACGACGTAGGCGGCGCATGTGACTCGGGTTTACCTTTCCGAGGACGATAGTATGGACATACTTATAATGTTGCGTAATATATAATACTAGCAGCCGCCCGCGACTCCGTCCGCGTCGATTTCAATTTCCAATAGCCTAAAGCCTTTATCGTCAAATGGACTATCCAACACAAAAATATTTTTTCAAATCGGACCAGTAGTTCCTGAGATTAGCGCGTTCAAACAAACAAACAAACAAACATACAAACAAACTCTTCAGCTTTATATATTAGTATAGATATGTTTTAAAAGAAACCTTGTCTATCACCGTTGAAGAGATTTGAAGAAGAAGGTATGATTACTGATTACTCGAAAATATACAAAATTGGATTTAATGTAGACTGCATCGATCCAATAACTAACACTGAAATCATTCAATATAAAGCAATCGAACGAATGGATTATCTTACTCCTGCAGTAACACACATCGATCGATGTGCAATGCGGCGAGTCCTAACGAAGTGTCCCATGATGAAATAATCTGTAGTGACTGATTAATTGATCGCCTATGCTACTCGTAGCTCAACGCATGAATGATTTATCGTGAATGACAGAAATGTTCGGGGAGCTCTATTAATTCATTTTGGGATTTATTTATATGTACCTATGATGCAAGTTAACTCAAAAAGTATTTTCTTTTGTACATAGTTCATCAGAGCTTATTTATAAAAAAAGTGTTTTGTTGAATTTTTAATTGCAGTGATACGCACGTATTGAACCAGACAGCAGCTAAGTATATTTTCAAAAATAAAATTAAAAAATTTCATCGTGGCAATTTTGACTTTGTTGACAAGCGATTTAATTTCAAAATAGGTCCAGTGCAAATGTTTGTCTTAACCCTTGCATCTGCTAATTCTGCTATAAACCTTACGCACGGTAGGGTGTTAGGACCAGGAAACAATAAGCGTTATTTAAACCGTATCGTAAATAGGTAGGATCCTGTGTGTAAACTCTTTCCTGTAAACATTATTTTGTGTTTACGTACAGATAAGAAGAGTTCATTTTACGTAGGATTACATATACTTACTACTAAGCAGTATTGAAAATAACGACAGGTACGTATTTGTTATTGAGACGAAATATGTTTTGTATAATCTACGTAACTAGTGTGGTGATTAAGTTTATCATAGCGATATCTTATTTCATTAAGGAAGTAAAACGTCCACTGCTATTTATACAAAATAAGTTTTGAGAAGCGATACTATTTGTATGTCTGAGTTGTGTGAGACCAAGGGTGATAACAACCTATGGTATACGATACCAATGCTTGTAGCGATATACCGTGATTGGATAAGTGCATTATTGAGCCACTTAGCAGTGAGTAATCACATTAGTTACATATTACGATAAACTAATCTGATTTGTTTGCGTGGAGATAAAGTGCAGCAAAATTACTGACTAACAATGATCCCTGTGAGAATACTGAATGGAAATAACGTTAATGATCAAACGCCGGCTCATCAGTTCAAATGATTCCGACCGGACCACGCCGGATTATTTGGGAATTTTGATAGCGAATCGCTGATGCACCCCAAGGGCGTGCAATTCCCGATGGTCATGATTTATTCGTCCAACGCAACGGGTACGTTATGTACGAGTTTATATGGGAGTCGTGTTTATTTAAGCTGGGTTATTTTTCAGTCCGGAGAGTCTTTGAATCGATCGCAAAAGCTCAGACGTTGTATGCACGAATACGTTAACTCACTAGCAACTTAAATCGATTTCTAAGGTTACGCAATATTTTTTATGTCCCAAAATAGGAACAAACCTATGAATTTTGATGAGTTTAATACATCCCAGCGAAGTGCGTCATCAAGACAGTCAAAATTATTGTTGTGCATATTCACCGCGACGTATAAACTTAACGCCCTTGCAGGCAGGTGTGTGAAATGGGGTAGGCAATAATAGCAAATTATTGCCAATAAAGACACTGTGTGTACAATATCGCTGAACATATAGCATGGGACGGTAATGTGTATGCAGCATGAGAGTTCGAGTTGATAGTATAATGAGGAATCATTGTTTGACCTTGGAATTATGTGGTGTATGAGTGGCGCTAGTAGTGTAGTACAGAGTATTGCTCCGCATAATGGGGTTATTGGGGTAGTCGTTAGCTCGTGAGTAATCAGTGCAGTTGTATGGGGTACAAGCTTTTCAGGCATGTTGGTGCTTTTATTGCGTTTATAGTTCATACATCGTCAAAATGTATTTGCACATGCTTCATGCTGTTATTAAACACACATTTGTAAGAGTTATTTGGCATTAATTAAATCTTTGTTTATTACAGGTATGAATTTAAAATGTAATCTGTTCAATTTTGAAATGTCCTCAGTTCAGCAATGTTTCAGTGTGAATTTAGATTTTCTGTTATTAATCTCACACAGTTGTCGGTTATGAATTTGTCCTAAAATCGAGATAGAGGTTTTCAGAACAATACAGACGCGCAATATAGCACATGAGCGAAACGTAATTCGTTCAACAATAAACGCAATGTTGATTGTCATAATTTCAATTGGCATGCATGATAAGTACCGTATAAATCAAATGTCGTGACATAGCCGTCATATTAGCTATATTCATGCTTTATTAATGTTCCCACATTAGGGCTGAGTTACTAGTGATGCACTGTATTCAAGGATTGAATAATGGCACGGTTCGTGGTCTTCATCACATTTAAGTAGAATGTACGTAGCAAACACTTACCATGAAGTTGGTTGCGTACTAAAATTCAAATTAATGTCATACATTTGCTTATTATGTGTTGCCTACCTCTTGAACCCATGCCTCACTTATTGGTTGCCTGCTGGAGTATAAAAAACCAGGATGGTCAGAGATTTGTTTCAAGTCACGGCGCATATAATGCACCGAGCTACATGGACTTGTCTGAGGATTTGTTAACTGGACTGCAGAGTGCAGTAGAGTAAAATGTATCACTATTGGGTAAATAGAGCACGTAGCAACCACTTACCATCCAAACATGGGGTTACATGATAGTAAGTGATTACTGGTCACCAACTGTAGGTTTTCTGATGCGTTGCTAACCTATAGAACACCAAGCCTCACCATAATCTAAGGTTTGTTTCAAGCGACGGCGCACGTAATGCACCGAGCTACTAGTCTGAGGACGTGTTCACTGGACTGCAGAGTGCAGTATGGAGGTTTTACTCTTTTTTGCAACGCGGCAACGCTACGATCCTTGGCCATTACGAAAAAACGCGCGGTCTCTGTGCTCGCCAAGATTTAATAACAGAACGATTAATGTTAGGCAATTCTATTTCATCGTGAGAAATTGTTGTTCGGATACCTACAACTACATACATATATCTATTTTTAGAATTTGCTGTGCTTATACGTAGGTACATTTATTAAACATGCAAAAATACTTGTATTGGGATGGGTTAAGTTAATGGAATTTTGGTATGTTCACTGAATTTCTAAATAGATCTTTAACAGATAAATAAACACATCAATAATTATTATTTTAATACCATTAATTTTATTTATCAAACCATTCTGAAACATTGTCTTACTTATTTGATGTAGTCGTGATGTAAATAGACACGTGGACTACCATGAGTATTTAATTCCTCTCTTTGTAATGTAGGTTTATTAATTTGACGATAACTAACTTTATTGGTTTTTAATACTTATCTTTATATATATCACTGTACAAGTGAAAACAAGTCTGTATCATGGAACATTAACTAACATGAAGTTTACATTACGTATTATCACGCTCCTATATCCAAGCACTTATCTCAAGCATTTCGAATTAACTTACTCACTTACTTAATTTATATGTCTCACTTACTTAATTTATATGTTACTCAGTTAAACCGGCAACGTTACTAAAGCGGCAAGGAATGTGTGACGACAAAGGTCGGCCCCTTGATCTTTTCCTTAATTATTATCATTGTCGACTTGACCCCTCTGACCTTGGCACACTGTTAATAAATGATTCAATGAAATTTTAATGAATATGTGCTGTACCTACTGTAGTCTTTAAATGGGACAGATTTTGTTTTCTTATCGTTGTTCGATGGACAGATAACATGATTTTAATCAAGGAAGAGTAGAGTTGTCGTAACGTTAAGCATTTTTTTATACATACGCCAGATCATTGGCTCGCTTTAATAAACATAGACGATTAATACGAAATTTCATGTCAATATTGGTTTATTGAATAATTCGAGATTTTTTCTCATTAATCTAAATAACCACCTTGATCAACGAAGCGATCGACAAATATATGTAGGTATTGATCAAAACTGCAACTCGTCTGTATTAAGGCAAAACTAATTAAAAGTAGATATTTAGCATCATGCATCATTGTATTAACCAAATTAGTAGTTTCTCCCAGAAACAGAGCCACCGAAGTAGTTAACATTTTATAAGGTGATTCAAAGTTTGTAACTGTGACATTCACATTTCAGTCATACAGTGGGGTAGAATAAACAAACTGGTCCCAGAGTGAAATGGCAAATAAAATGAAATCGTATTTAAAGAAAGCAGGTCGCTCAGCGGATCGTTTAATTAATATTTTATTAACTCTGTCATGCAATACAATATCATAGTGGAGTCAATGAAGCATTTGACTCGAAAGTCCTCAAGAACAGCTCCGATTTCGATGATTTTTTTTTTATTAAATTTGTTTTTTTATACTATTCAAAATCAGAAACCTCTTAGAGCGGGGACGGAACTATTTATATTGTTTTAACAATATCTACGATATAGTTTATGCACAAAAAAAAATTCTCCAATACAATATCCATTAAAAACTTGTAAATATATTAATTAATGTTATAAACAATCTATATATATAAAATTCAAATCTATATATATATAATAAAGCTCGATCTTCTATATACAAAACTCAAAGGTGACTGACTGACATAGTGATCTATCAACGCACAGCCCAAACCACTGGACGGATCGGGCTGAAATTTGGTATGCAAGTAGATATTATGACGTAGGCATCCGCTAAGAAAGGATTGTGAGCAATTCAACCCCCAAGGGGGTGAAATAGGGGATGAACGTTTGTATGAAACTTTGTCAATTTTAAACCAATCGAGCTGAAACTTTGCATACATAAAGCTATTCTGATGTGAGCATCGCCTGAGAAATCATTTTGATAAATTCTACCCCTAAGGGGATAAAATAGGGGATGAAAGTTTGTATGAAACTTTGTCAATTTTGAGCCGATCGGGCTGAAACTTTGTATGCATCAAGTTATTATGACGTAGGTATTCCCCATGAACGATTTTGGTAAATTCCACTCATAGAGGGATTAAACGGGGGATGAAAGTTTGTATGAAACCCAAATAAACGCGGACGAAAATAATATTAAATTATTGTTAAAAACTTTTTTGTAACAACTATTTGTTACAATAAGATTATTATAGAGATTTTTCTACAAAAAAATAGAGACCAAACTTAATTTTTTATATCCATATCGTTGATATTGTTTATACAATATAAATAGTTCCGTCCCCGCTCTAAGAGGTTTCTGATTTTGAATAGTATAAAAAAACAAATTTAATAAAAAAAAAATCATCGAAATCGGAGCTGTTCTTGAGGACTTTCGAATATTGCCTGTTTTATGTATTCATTGACTCCACTATCAACTTAAAAGGGTTTTACAAGAACGCCTTGACATTAGTGTTATTTCGGGCCAGACTGATATTTTTTTAAGATTAACTGACACGGATGACAAATGGAATAGGTAAAGTATAATCTGATTTAATAAGTAGAGCTTAATAAATTTTAGTAGAGAAGCTTTTTGTAATATAGAGTACGTTTTGTATGAGTACTTTTGTGGTAATATCGTAAGTGCGATCGAGCTACCTTGTCTTCTTATTTAATTTAAATGAAAGGAACTCATTCAAAATCAGTGACATTTGTTTCTTAATCCTCCTAACTATGTACAAGTTCTTATCCTTGCTCTCCCTTTGATGTCGAAGCGATCTTTCGTTCATTAAATGGCTTTAATCGTGCTCGCGCCTGAATACGATGTCAATAGAATGTATTCTCGGTAAAGCAAATATGCAAAGCGTCTCATAATGGCCGTATTCCTGCGGTAATGAACTTTCGGTGCGGGAGCGAACCGTGGATCGCCGAATTTATTCATCGATTTCCCCTATTAGGTGGCGTGCGTCGCGGTGCGCCCGGCGCCGAGGTTGCAAATTTGATGGCACCCCGCCTCGCATGTTTTTTTTACTTATTTCAACAATTTTCAAAGTCGCAGCGAGCGCCTAGACGTCTAGAAAAATGTAGACATTATTTTACTTGCTGGTTTTTTGTGAAACATTCAAAAGTCAGTCCCTAAATGAAATAAAATTTATTCTTCTTAATCTTTGGCCATCCATTCATACGCGTGAAGAATCCCTTTCGTGCCAGAAACATTCAATTTGAATGTAAAATCCAAAGACTAGCCTGAATACATCTATAAGTGGCTCTACCTTCTAAGCAATCGAATGACTAGCTTTATTTCGAAGTACCGCCAAGTCGTAAAATCGAACTTCTGATGGATAAAATAGTTTTCGTTGAAAGAAACGTAACTTTCAACTTAAGCGCCCTGGCAACGCGGGCGCCCCCTATCCGCGCGGCTTGTTTGCGAAAATGTCACGTCGCCGAGCTCCGCCCCCCCGCGCCCGGGTTCCCCTGCGGGCTCGACGACCGCTACGTGTTCTCCTGATGGTAACTTGACTCCGCTGTGTGAGTCGACACTCTCCGCGGATGAATACGTGCGTCACAAACTTTACTTTCAGCTCCCCCCTTATCTCCATTCCTCCGTTGACGCTGTGGTCGTAAACACAAGGGTATACTCGAGTAGTTTCAACGTTATGCCCCGATACGTTACATCAGCATTTACAGCTTTGTTTATCAAGCTTCGGACCCAATGTGAAACAAAACAAATATATCTTTCATACATTGGTTTTCCAGCTTTAAGACACAAAAACGTGTATAATAGTAGTCCTCCTTTCAAGTAATTTACGCTTAGACATGTTTCCCCGCGCAAACCCACCCTTAAAGCCTCCGAAGCAGGGACGTCACTCAAAGCCCCCAAATTCCGAGCTCGGTGATATTTCCCAAAGAGGGTATACGCCTTGAAAGACGCGCTTTGACACGCCACGTTTTATTGAGAATTCCCACCCCTGGGAAATAGAGCCGGCTGCTCAGATAGCGTTGCCACGGCGACCGTTCTGTTATTAATTTGTTATTAATGCCGGCGTGCGTATTGATTTTTATGCATCACGTTTCGTAGTATCTGTTTGTGTCGATGTGCCCACAGATTTACACACAATGGCGGCATGGGCACGTTTGCGTGTGCAAACGATAAAATATTAGTATTGGACGGTCCAGGGTCGCTTATCGAACGAACCGCCATGGCGGGCGTGCGCAAGCCTGCCCCTCGCCACCGAGCTCGATACACCCGGTTTAAAATTTCACTCCGGTCGCCGAAATCCTCAATAATCGTAAGTTGAATTTACTAGGCCTTTACTCTTTTGTCGGCACGCCTAAGCCGTTAGCCTGTCGAATTCCAAGGCGCATTCGACCGGAATCCCAAACCCTCGTTGGAAACGGCCCTATCTCTGACAGCCAGCGGCTTGCGGATTATCAAACTTAAATCAGACTTTCCTCTCGTATTATATTAAGTTGAAAGTTCGTCGTTGGTACAGTTTAACATTAAAATGTAAAAGTATCTTAATTTGATTCCTTTCTGTGTTTTTCCTTGTTTTTTTGAATGTTTAATCTGAGATTAATCTTAAGGTTGTCAATTCCGTTTAGGCTATAAGGTGAGGCGCAAGGGGGCATAATGGCTCGCTGTTTGTCAGTTTATTATAGCGGCGGCGTACGGCACGGAGCTGCGGAGGAACGCTCGTAGCGCGACACGCTCCGGTTGCTTATCGCGTCGTGCAATTTCTTTGTTTGCTGTGTACGCAATTTCCCAAAGAGCGGCGTTACGCCGGGCGAAGATAAACCTTACAAGGCCCTCGCCTCGCCGTCCTGGAGATGGCAGATATCTCGCGTAGTTCGGCTCGCCTCGCCGCGATATTTCTTCGCCGCAAACGTCGCGTCGCGTTCGCCACCCGCTCGCCACTACCGCCTTCCTCTGAAATATGATTTTGATTATGAAATATGACGGTGGAAATTCTCCGGATAGGCGTTTCACACAATTTATTCGTCGGCTTTGCTCAAACTTGGGCGTGAAATTGTTTCGTGTTTTCGAGGCAGCGAAAATAGATCGTGTCTTGCATAATTCGGTAATCGCACCGTAGCCGCTGCGGCCGAGGCGGTCCGTGCTAATGTATGTGACCTTATCCTACATTTCCGCTCGATGCAGGCGCCCATATGCACCCATTAAATAACCAGCACCATTGCAGTGTTCCGGTTGGTTGAGTAAGGACACTTGTAGTTAATTCCCAGATGGGTTCTGTCCGAAACTTGCGTAATCAGTCACTGTTCTGAATTTGATGAGCTAATTCACTTCAATTTATTCTGGTTATGCTCGTTGCATAATCTACATATATATCCTTTGTTATCAAGGAATTTTAGTAGTTTAATCTACTGTCATGAGATGAGATGATTCACTCATTATCGAACCAATCTTCTCGCAATTAATTTATAAGTAGCAAGTGCCAGAACTAATTCTCTGAATCTACCTTTCTCTTAAGCGGAAATTAACCGATAATGCAGTTGGCGGGTTCAAGTAACTTCCGTAGCTCCTGGGTAGTACAGATAACCGCACGTCGAACGAACCACTTTGAACTCTGTATAGCCCTAATTGGGCATAAAAAAGTAGGCTTTAAAGATGCACTTATTAGATTCTAAGATCGTACCAACAACTGCGGAAATCATTAATCTATCGAGAAGAAGTGACAAGATACTCAATAGTTGCTCATCTTAAATCGAACACTTAAATTTTTTATATTTTTTTAAATTGGAATCTAAACTAATTCCTTGTTTAAATCCTTTAGTTTCCAACTCTAATTAAGGAAAAATAGCGTGAGGCCTATGTCCAGCATTGGCCTGCGATAGGCTGTCGATGGTGATGATGATGATGAAAAAAAAACTAAAAAATAGTCATAGACAGATGGATTCCCTGATTTGATTGATTTTGCACATGATGGCACTGAAAATTTAGATGTATTATTGAAATAAAGCCCTAGGTGAGGCCTATGTCCAGCAGTAGACTGCGATAGGCTGATGATGAAATTGATGATTGAAATAAAAAGTGTTTACTATTAGTGCGGCTGAGCGTTCCTAGTACCTACGTTTTTGGACGTTATTGGATAGTACAGACAACAACACGTCAGACAACGCAGCACACTTAGAAGCTTGTACCGCTTATGTCAGGGGCATAAGCGCTATTATTGAAGTGCGGATGGCTGTACCTAGGTTTTGTCAGAGGCAGGTGCGCACGCGCCGCCCGTGCCCGGTCACCAGAACGGCAGGTGCGTTGATGCGGTTTATTACCATTTTTCCCAGAGAACTCTATTCAGATGTACCTTTAGATGATTTACTGGTTTCTCTAAAGACTGCTGCAAAGCAGGCAAAAAGTTGTAGAAGCCCCTAATCCTTATAGCTGCAAGAGCTTGATGTACGCATGTAGCAACTCGCTTTAAGTATTCTTGTTTAATGACAATGTATGTACTTCATCATCATCATCATGTACCTATTCTATATTTTGTAGGTGGTAATGTAGGTAAATCTCATTCTACTCCAGTTCAGGTAAGCCAGTCGTGCAATATGAAAAAAAAAATATGTTAAAAAAAGTATGTATTCTTAACGTTTCGTAACATGCTTGGATTTTTACTGTAACAGACAATACCTTATAAATAAAATGTGAAATGTATCAAGCATTATGTATTCTAACATTAAATAAACGCTGCGTTGAAGTCAGTGCTCTTAGGTCGTGACCTAGGGGTTCGAGTTCAATACCCTTGGTCATTGCAACCTTTTAAGGTCTAGATTGAATAAATAAAACATTTGTATTAATCTTAGATTTTAGTTTTGCTGTGTTCAATAAGTTACATAGTTAGTTCGAATTTGGGATTTGTTATTTCGTAACATACCTACTTATATATACAAAAGTATTCTTGTATGTTATCTCAATTATTTTTAATTATATTTGATGACATTGTTATCAGTTACAATTACTTAATTACTATAATTACCCATGATTTAATGAGTACCATCGTAATGATAACTCTTCCAAATTTATTGGTATTTTTCTCATCAAAGTTACGTTGAATTTAGAAACCTAATACTTATTAACCTTTTGAGTATTATGTTCTTTTATTTTAATACCTTCGTATTTTTAAATTTGGGTAGGTACAGCTGAAAACATTTTGATAATTGAAACAAACAATGCTTTCACATGGTCGAGATTCCAAATACATATTTCAAGGAAAGTAAAAAAATAAAAACATCGTATAAATTGACGCACAGATAATGTATTAAAATGAATACAAAAACGTGCATTTATTGCATAGAAGCCGGCGGCTGGGCCACGTGACTCACTTATCGCCATATGCAGAACAGCTGTTCGACCCAAATGCCTAACTATAGCCGTATCACTATAGCGCACGTTTTCATAGGGCTGCAAGTAATGTTCCTTTTACTTTGCGATTAAATGGGTTAACGATTGTGAAGATATTTCAAATCTATTTTCTTTTTATTCTTCGTCATTTTATTGGCTAACTTTTGTTGCAATGCATTTTCTATAGAATATTACGCAACGTATTTTGGGCATGGTGTGTGATCATCTTTTAATTAAAAAACATTGCAGGCATAGTCTGCCGACGATTACAGGATTATTCGTTTATTAAAAACTTGTTTCTGACTAATCTGAAAAAGGTTCTTACTCAACTGGTAAATCGCCTTTATGCCGTAGGGTCCAAATATAAATAATTAGTTGGCGTAAGGTGAATTTAAACATCTTCCACTACCTATTTACTTGAACAAATATCATGATTCTTTATCTCAAATACCATGTGCCTTATGTGTAAATAAATAGATAGACTTGTTCACGATAGGACAACCCTAAAAGAAGCTGATATCGACAGCATCTCTTTCACCGCGGCCGGCTGCAGTTGACCCCGTTAATAATCACTTTAAATGACGCTATTTTTGTACGGAACCCATTTAATTGGTAACTAACTACCTGATGTTGCTCGGTTCTCCGATGCGGAGGTAACCCGACCTACATCGCTCTGTACTGTGTTACATATTTCTTGAAGGTTTCCTTCGTGACTCATTCGAGTGGCCGTTTGAGATTTAGGTCGACTTTACATCTATTTTGCCTTTATACATAGTTGACCAGTTTTGTGTAATGGTTTAAAAGTTGAATGTTACACTGCGAACTCGCGCGGTTTAACCTCCGCCACTTGCAAACATATTTGTTCATGAATATATCCGTTAAAAATGGTGTTTATTTATCTATAATTTACCTTTGTAAGTTAACGTATATGTTATTCCTTTTTTGGGTTTAGATTTCCGTAATACATATTATGCTAATTAAAGCTACCTCCCAATGAGTCAAATCAATGTATGAAATGTTGTGAAATATTTACCAATAATAATGGGTCCGCCTAAATCTGGGACCGGAATAATAAATCTTTTTATTGCCCTCCCTATACCTAATGTAAAGTTTATGCTTTCATAAAAGTGACAATTGAGTCGCACAATATTTCAACCACCAGATGTGGATGGAGCGTTATTATTAGTATTATTACGTTTCCTTAATCCCGCAGATCGTGACCACGTGAAATTAGTTCCCTCTGCGCTTTTGCGGTCTTATGTAATATTTGCTTGGCAAATATGGTACATCAGTATAGGTTGTTTGCCTCAGTAATGAGAAAGTTAGAAAATATTAACGGCTCTTACTACAGATAATAATAAATTGGTCTTAAAAGAATGTGGTAAGAATTAATATATATCAAGCAAGTGTCAACGATGGTAAACATAATATGGTAAGACAACATGTTACAAAGTTTACGTTTATTTATTAAAACTTATATCCTCCTTCTCGTACCTATTATGGAAAAAAATATTTTCTTTCCATTAATTACTGCATTAAATCAGTAATTTGCTGAAAATATTACATTCGATTTCCTGTTACAAAGGTTGTTAAAAACGCCGTTCTAAAGAAATAAAATATACTTATTTCCTCAATCATCTTATAACGGCTTGGTCCTTGTTCTCAAACTATAGTTTCATTAAATAACCGTTTGCGAATTTATGGCGATGAGTTTATCGCCGGACATCAATCACATGATCACGTGTACCGTTGTGAACTCTACTAGTTAATGAACTCTGTTTCTGTATTAGGCGCAATAAAAATTTAGCGCGATAAAGAAACGCTCTCGCGATCTATGATTTTACGAGCGAGTGGGACGGAAGGTCTCGCGAGGGTTTTTGTACACTGACCACAAAAATAATTCGTCACGGTAAAATATTACCTATGTAGTAAATTAGCCGCACAATTTTTTTGAATATAAAATCCATCTGTGTTTTTGAATACTTTTGCTCAAAATGGATTTAATAAAGACTAATTAAAATGAAAAAGCATAGTATATAGTTTCTATAAGGTATAAATGATTAGGATTGACACATTTAATTTGATTAAACAAAAAAAAATATTTTAAATTAGAAATTTAGAATTGCGGCGAGTGAGTAACGCTCACAGTTTTATTCTTGTGATTAATAAACTTCTAATAAGATAAATTAACTTTGTGGCAAATTTACAATACCTCGCGATCTATGATATCATTGCGAGGTGTGAGCGGGACGGATGCGTGGGAGCCGCGATGGCGTAGTCTACTATGATTTGTTTACGCGGCGATCAGCTGAGCGGTGACGAGGCGGCGCGCGCGCATTCAAGAACACAGTGTGTGCGATTGAAGTGAAGTTGTAGGCGTGGCATGCTCATAAGATCGTACCTTGTCATCTACGGATGTATTTCTTGCAAAAGCTTATTTCAATCTATCACAAGATGTACTACTGGTATGAAATAATTAGCTGTAACTCAACACATTTACTAATTCTTTTTGAAATGATATGCGAATAAAATTGTGAAAGTACTCCGTCCATTTTTGTTTATGTAACACGTTTATGTATGTTCACAACACAGCAAGATTTTTACAATACAGTTCAGAGTTTAAATAACTTCGACCATATTAAAGCTGACCTATGAAATACCTATTACAGCTATTAATTTTAAAGTTTTATCAAGCCACATTCAAGCGACTTTATAATTCATAAAGCAGTTTTACAGTTACAAAAAAAATTATATTAAATTAAGGTAAAACAAACAGTAAGGCTAGACTGTCTTACTGTTTGTTATTAATAACTTTATGCGCGCTGAGCCGTGCCCGCGGCGCGTCACTGGGCGACGATGACGAGCGTACGCGCATTGTTCGCTATGCCGCCGATAGACTTAGATTAATCTTTGCGAATGTTCTAATCTAATGTAATCGTGTCTTACTATCTGTAGAGAAACAAGTTGTCTGTGATTAGTTTGTAATTTTATTGGAGTTTCGTTGACATCTCTGTTCGCATTGCATTGACGCAAACTATAAAAGTAAAATGGCTTTCATTCATATGTTATCGTAAGTCAAATTTAATGTTATTTATTATTCTTAATAATCATTCAGGAATGGAGAAAATAAAACGATAGTTAATACGTCAATAACCGTAAATTGTTTCAACTACGAGTATGGTTATTTTTAGAACTTGTAATGCCTTCATCGGAGACTCAAGGCACAATATTTATTTTTATCGGCATTATGGAAATGACAACCACAAAGAGAATTCTCGGTATAAATCTGACATAAAATTGTATTAGCCACCGAGGTTGCTTACATAACTTAAGTTGGGAAGTATTTTCCATCGCATCAGAGTTTGTGAGCGAAGATGTGGGCGGTAACTAGCTAGAATATAATTCAATTAAAACGTTACTTGACACCGACTGTGTGTATTATGTTCTCGAATGACTGTGCTGTACATACGGTCATGTATGTAGGTATATACGTATAGAGGTATTCGGTGTATACGGCACGCATATGGCTCGTTTGAGTCACTGAAGCCCCACGGAGAGCGAAACGAGGGCGTGCATTAGAGCACGAGTTAAACCTATTTGCGCCAGTAGCAACGCAGTGCGACCAGGTTACGCGTTTGTTAACGTTAACTGTATGGGTTGGCTAATATCTAGGCAGAGGTGGAAATATTAAAGCTAGCGGCATGTTTTGTAAATGGAAATTATTTTGTTAATTCAATATTCCTAGACCTTCGAGGAGGGCCTCGAAGGTCTAGTGATTCAAGTACCGGACCGTGATTTTGAGGTCCTGGGTTCGAATCCGGTGTCGGGCAAAATTTGTGTGATAAAATGAAGTTACTCAAGTGACACACTTTACACACAGACCGAACAAGTTTTGAGAATCGATAAAACGGTGATATTTCAATTCATATTGTTTTTTGAGTAAAAACAGCTCGCATAGTAAGCTCTGTTATAGTAGCTAATTAGTTGAGCTTACTATGCAAAATGTTCTTAACTTCATAGGCTTCGTTCAACAATACAGAGCCCGGAGCCATTTTGGTTCTCGTTTGGACGAGTGACGGCCGCGAAAGTAATTTGCCAAGTTAACGATTAAGACAACATTGAATCTTTAGCGCCATGCTAATTTATTGGACGGTCCATTGTTTTCCAGCGATTAATAGGTCAAGCGCCCTGCTGTAACGACTTCCGCGCCACATCGGGTTCGAGTGCTCGGCTAAATTTAAACGAACATTCGCGTATCTGTGGCAGAAATAGGCACAGCAAAGGGCCTTGCGGCGTGACATTTAAAAAAAGAACTTGTTTCTACGATTATAACACCTCAATGGTCTATTTGTCTCGAGGTCCTGAGATCGACTCCCATGTCGGGAATATTGTATAGGCTTTTCTGAACACCATTCCTCATTTTAGCAAGCGCGGTGATTAATTCAAAACCCATATTTGTAACGAAAACATGATTGCAATAGCCTTTGCCGTGTAGTGGAACATTCATAGGCAGATTATTTTGTACAAAGTTTGTTTAATATACATGTACGCATTGTACAGTGTACACAATTTATTTGTATACATTTTGAATGGGACAAACGTCGTTGCCAGCGTCCCAACCTCAAGAAGTTTTCGAACAAACGAGAAATCTTTTATAAGCTCCCGCAGGAACGCTCGGCTACCTGACGCTATGACTGTTCGTTTAAAGTTTGCCTAAGACCACTTGTTTAATCTTGAAATGAGAGTATTCGTAAGAAGTTATGTACGTTTGTGAAAAAGACGTTTGTAATTTTCGTTTTGATTAAGTACTTTCGCGGACTGTTTAAGTTTCGTGTATTAAATCCTTCTAAAATGATAATGTAAATTCGTTAAATTTCCGTCGACTTTCAAAATGCAATAAATAATAATCTTTTATAAGTCGTCAAATGACATGATATGAACATGTGCACATAAATCAGTGGGAAAAGCTGAAGCAATAATCATTAGGTGCGTACATTTTACACGTGTGAGATGTCACCCGTTGTGTATTTCACCGCGACACGGCCGCGCGTCGTGCTATAATTCACACAGAATGTAAAAAAAGGAACGATACCCGATACGTTGACATTGACACACTTCCCCGCGTGGATTTCCTCCACCGCCGCCCCCCCCCCCCCCCACAAAAAATCCCCGCTTGTTTTAGTCATTTTTCCCGTTCAACTCGTTTTCGAACCGCTTTTCAGTTGCGTTTTGTGGAATTTTTCGCGTTGTTCCATTTTTGTTATTTTCTATTGTAAGTTTATTCGCTGATCCTCTCGCCACTTTTTTCTTTTCTTTTTTTTATTTGGTTGGCTATTAGTAGGCTATCCACGATGTGCTTGCAGATATTGATTTGTTTTTATTTCGTATTGATTGTTGTTTTTTAATTGCAAACAAAAGGTTTCCAATGCGTATTATGGTTCTAATTTGTGTTACGGCTTTCCTAACTTAATGAAACTTTAGACTTTTTATGAAACAGTAATTTTTATTATGTTCTGCTTATATGAACAACATTGAAAACACATAATATCTATTGAGAAGTAATTAACATTTTTAATGGATCGAACTTGGTGACTTTTTGAATGCGCGTAGCGAGGCTACATCCTATACCCTGTAGTTATATAATCTGCAATAAATTAGTCTGTAGCTAATTGATTTGCAATAGTACCTTGCACAAATTACGCGTTTCAGGTAATTTAACGCTAGAGCTGTGATTAATAGTTATGTTCATTAATTTATCAATACATTAGGAGGCTTCATGACGGTGTACGCGAACAGGATTCCGATGCATTGTGGTGGGGTCTAATTATGCTAGTTTGTAGTTATTGTTTAATGTAGTTGTGTACTTGATGAATTGTATTTAAATATTTAATTCAAATCAATCGGAATTAATACAAACTGAGAGATGACTAACCTTAGCTATTCATCTATCACCACAATATTGATCTGTACTCTTTTCCGATCTTCTCGTTTCATTTTTCATATCCTCTAGCAGTAAATACCAAGAGCGTATAACTTTCAATAAGAACATGAAAGTTCAATATTTTTGTCAACCTTGTCCTGTCCTGTCCAATTCGATAATCCAATCAATATAAAAGGAAGGATAATCATCTTGCAGCACGCTTTCTGGATGTTTCCCTCGAAATAATACTCAAGTTGGCAGTCAAATTACGTTCTTAATTTCGGTGTATGATGGCGTTTTCAATACCCCGCAGCCGTGTGAAGTGTCGGTTGATCGCGTACGCGTGCGAAATCGCCGCCATTCGCAAGATTGACAGTCGGACGGGCCGGTGTCGGTCCTCCCAATCTGTATTGGACGTTAATTCGCCAATTTATGTCGATTAGGTGACGAATTTTCGCGTTTCCACGCTGTTTTAAACCCGTTAAAGTTTTATGAAGTTGACTCGAATATTGATTTGTTGGTCTGGTATGTTTTTTTTATGTACCGGACCAAAAAGGAGCTATATAATAGGGGTTTCGTTTCCTAATTTCTCAGTTCCAGCTTGGATATAAATTTATATTTCAAGAAGACTTGCGATTCTGTGAGCTCCAACGTGCAGTAGGTACCTATACTCGTACTAACATAATTCATTAGTCAGTCAGGCAGCTGTTATTCAATAATGGAGGCTCGCTGTGGAAATATTTGTATTCCCCGTAATCTTAATGTAATTCATATTCGAAACAGCAAATCTTTTCTTCATCAATGCGTCCGTGAACAAGAGGTATTGTATAACACTTCGTTCATAACAAAACAATACCGACTTGCTATATAAACACTTTTATTATGATAAGTCAGCCGCAGTTATCGCCCCAAATGGCTTGCAATGTTCACAGTTCGAAATATAAAAGCGATCAAGGCGCTTCAAAGCCATTTCTTCAAGTTATTGTAGATAAAAAAAATCCATCCGCAAAGTAAGGGACAGCGGTATTGCTTTTATTTCAATATTTTAAGAAGACAAGGAACGGATCTTATTCTTAGTCTCAAGTAAAATCGATATTCGTTCTACTAGTTTTAAATTATGCGCTGAGATTTTTCTCTCATTGTGGAAATTCCATGTTTCAATGAATTTGCAATTTTAATTCGTGTTTCAAAGTGTTCAGGTGGGTTTTGTTAATCTGTCTCATTATATGAGGGCATCTAGTATATTTCCACTTTCAAATATGTATGCTGCTTCTTTGTAAATATTGGGCAATATAACATACAATTAATTTTCAAGTGAATTTTGTTTTCGTAGTTTTCAAAAGTGGTGCTTGAGCTTGTTTGTGGGCTTGTGGCCTTTCATTCGCAATGTCAGCCCGTGGGTTGAATGTAGTCTTATTTCGTCGTTTATTTGAATATGTGTTGGTGGGCCGCGTCACGTAAATCTTTTGTGATGCCTGAATCGACGTCACCTCGTCGTTTTAGCGTGTAATTGAGATTTTTATGTAAACTTGTAATGCTCAAGTACCTATTCCACTTTTTAACAACATGTTTTCAAGTCTAGGTAGGTATGTTGTTGTAGTCTAAAACTAAAGAATGCCGAAGGCTAGACGTAAAAAAATAAGAATTGGCTAGATAAAAATTAGTAAACTAGGTTTGAGAATAATGATTGAAATATAAAAAGTAATTATGTTTTCTAATTTGTATTTAATACGAATTTAATTACACAACAATTACGCCATGCTCAATAAACTGAGCATTATTATTCCAATTAGCAATACTCGCTGGCAACTAGTTTTAAATACTTGCAATTCAATTTGAACGCAACGCTGGCTATACGAGTGGGTACATATTCCAAAACAATGGCGACAAACAATACAACAAAAAGCCTCTTAATGAAACGCCTTATTAAGCGCAGTTGCGTACAGAAGCCAGGGATATAGTCGGACAGTGTGTTGGTTAACAGTAAGGTAACTGTCACCGTCATCCATTCCATTGTCAGGAGGTAGTAACCTGGATATATCGCTACGGCTACATGGCGTGTTGCCCTGGTCTTCAATAGACGGTGAACGTGAGAAAGTATGTACATAATTCGTTTTGAGCGGTCAATCGCACTCAATGTAGTCTCAGATACCTCCAATCGGTCGATTTTAGGTCGGAAAACGATTCACAAACCTACTAAAAAAATAACTGTAACCTGTTTATGAAGTGTGTCACATAGTCAAGGCCGTATGATAAGTGATTAAACGAACTTCACAAGCGAAGTTCAATCATTATTATATGAGTCGCTTCATTCGAAGATATAATTAACCAGGTAGTCCCTTTTAGGTGCTGGCAACATCGCACAACTTTTAGAGAATTCAAATTGTCTATGTAACGTCTCCTTTCCCCACCGCGGCGCCCGCGCCGCTCGAGAGCTCATTATTTAGAGAGAAAACTGAAAACTTTCTTGATAAGGGTTATAAAGTTAACAACCCTTTGTTACAAAGTATAACTATTTAGTTATGGGAGGGAGGGAATTTATATCTTCGAATGAAGCGACTCATATAATAATGATTAAACTTCGCTTGTGAAGTTCGTTTAATCACTTATTATATTTCGTCGCTTCATTCTTCAGATATAATTAACCAGGTAGAATTTCAGAGCAGAAATAACAAGAAAGTTTAACATTATGTTATTAAATTATATGTATTTCAGGAAGAAAACAAAAACAAACTTAACGAATAAAATATTACAAAACTTCTAATGATCGGCTTTAATCTTTTAATTTTTGATGTGTATCTATATAATCTTACTTTAGGCAGACAGATGTGGCGAAGCTTTCCTCTTCAATAATCATACGATCATAGAACCTTGCGAAGGTATTTGAGGAGCTGGTCCAGCCAGCCGTTTTGCGAATGGTATCCATGGACACCCCGCGTGAGTGAGCGGTAGAAGTCGCCGCGTGGCGCGTACTATGCCCGCTAAACACCGTTGTGTCGACTCCGCTAGCTGACAGCACTTGCTTGATCCAACGACTTATAGTTTGAGTTGTCGCTGCTTTGTGTGGCGCTTTGAATGTTAGTAATAATCTACCCGTGCTAACAGTTCGCTTATTTTTTGTTACAAAAATATAGTCTCTGAGAACTGTAGCAGGACAAATGCTGATATTCTCGGCAAAGTATGGTAATTTGAGAACAGGTTGCTGACGACCTGGTGCAGAGGTTTTAATTAAATCCGATATTAAGATAGTTGCGCCTCTATCTGAAAATGTGATATTTTCTAACTTTATAAGTGATAAAGTTTGCACTCGGTGTGCAGTGCAAATGGCTAGGAGAACTACAAGCTTTTTTGTTAAATTTTCCAGTGATAGTTCTGCATTAGGGTGCCATTGTGAAACTAAATTCAAAACCAATTGTGGGTCCCAAGTACTGGAATATTTGGGTGTGGCTGGTTTTAACCTGTACGCTCCTTTGAGCAACCGCTTGACTTCGTCATTCGATGTAAAGCTGTTGCCCAAGAATAGCGACAGCGCAGAGCGGTGACTATTTAAACTACTGTAAGAACACCCGCTAGAAAATTGTATACTTAAAAAAGATAGTACTGACGTATGTGAGGGCGCAAATAAATTAATATTTTGTTCGAAGCAATATTTCCACCAAAGCTTAAGCGTTACGTTATATTGTTTCATAGTGCTGTCAGCTAACGAAGCAAGCATTAAGGTGATTGCTTCTGGAGGTGAACCTCGCTGCGCGAAGGCTTGCCGCAAAGCCTCGCAGCCGCCAGGGTAAGATTGGAGCTGAGAGGGTGTCGATCTCTGAAAAGAGATTGAAGTGGGTACATTCGACAATCAAAATAAAGTATGTCTGAGCAAATTAACTTTCTCAATAAAGGAAACCACGGCTGTGAAGGCCAATAAGGAAACACGAGCACGCCAGATGCTTCGTCATCAATGACTTTTCTTAGGCATTTTAAAATCAAGGAAAAGGGCGGGAACGCGTAAAAGTAAAAGCTTTGCCAGTTTATAGTAAAAGCATCTACAGCCATTGCCTCGGGATCCGGTCTCCAAGACATAAAATTGACGCATTTAGCATTGGTGCGTGAAGCAAACAAATCGATTTCAAGTTCGCCAAAATGTTTTTCAATAATTTCGAAAGCATTTTGCGATAACGACCATTCAGTATCCGGGTTGATAATTCGTGAATCTTGATCTGCGACATTATCTTTCGTATTTACATAGGAAGCAAAAATCCATATGTTACGCTTCTCACACCATTGCCAAATTAATCTAGCCAGTTCATTTAAGTGAGGGAATTGAATTCCCCCCATCCGGTTGACGTAGCTGATGGCTGTGGTGTTGTCCACACGTAACAATATAGTACAATCGTGTTCTTGGCTAAAAAAGGTTTTTAGCCCTAAAAAAATTGCGAACAATTCCAGGTAATTTATATGTCTGTTACGTTCTAAAACGGTCCACATCCCATTAGCACGTTGGTTCGTATTGGTGCAAACGGCTCCCCATCCGGTTTGAGACGCGTCTGTGTAAATCTCAAATTTAAAATGTGTGTGCCTTATGTGGTTGTAAGTGGAATATATATTACTATTCCACCAGCTAAGATCTCGAAGTATTTCGTCCGTTAATTTAATCTTTGCGTTATAGTTGTTATTGTGTTTCAATAACAAAAGGAATTTTTGTCTTTCTAAGATTTTTGTGTACAGCCACCCATATTTTGCGGCTGGACACGCGGATATCAAAACTCCGATTAATTGAGCAAATTCACGGATGGTACAATGTGGTAATGTGGAGAATCTTTTAACTATCTGTGCTATATTGTTACGTTTGGCCAGTGGTAAAGTCATTGTCAAATCTTTGGTATTAAATTCAAATCCTAAAAATTTGCATGTAGATTGCGGAACCAAACAGCTCTTTTGGTAGTTTACAATAAAACCTAAACATTTTAACAATCTTAGGGTTTCGTTAATATTATTGAGACACTCTGAAGTAGTATCACCTATTAATAAAATGTCATCTAAATAAATTGTTGATCTAAAACCTTGGTTCCTTAAAAAGGATATCACCTCTTTCATAACTTTTGTGAATACTCTTAGTGGAGTCAATGAAGCATTTGACTCGAAAGTCCTCAAGAACAGCTCCGATTTCGATGATTTTTTTTTGTTTATTTAGTTTTTTTATATTATTTAAAATCAGAAACCTTTTAGAGCGGGGACGGAACTATTTATATTGTTTAAACAATATCAACGATATGGATATAAAAAATTAAGTTTGGTCTATATTTTTTTGTAGAAAAATCTCTATAATAATCTTATTGTAACAAATAGTTGTTACAAAAAGGTTTTTAACAATAATTTAATATTATTTTCGTCCGCGTTTATTTGGGTTTCATACAAACTTTCATCCCCCGTTTAATTCCTATATGAGTGGAATTTACCAAAATCGTTCATGGGGAATACCCACGTCATAATAACTTGATGCATACAAAGTTTCAGCCCGATCGGCTCAAAATTGACAAAGTTTCATACAAACTTTCATCCCCTATTTTATCCCCTTAGGGGTGGAATTTATCAAAATGATTTCTCAGGCGATGCTCACATCAGAATAACTTTATGTATGCAAAGTTTCAGCTCGATTGGTTTAAAATTGACAAAGTTTCATACAAACGTTCATCCCCTATTTCACCCCCTTGGGGGTTGAATTGCTCACAATCCTTTCTTAGCGGATGCCTACGTCAAAATATCTACTTGCATACCAAATTTCAGCCCGATCCGTCCTGTGGTTTGGGCTGTGCGTTGATAGATCACTATGTCAGTCAGTCACCTTAGAGTTTTGTATATAGAAGATCGAGCTTTATTTTATATATATAGATTTGAGTTTTATATATATAGATTGTTTATAACATTAATTAATATATTTACAAGTTTTTAATGGATATTGTGAAGGAGAATTTTTTTTTGTGCATAAACTATTCGTAGATATTGTTTTAACAATATAAATAGTTCCGTCCCCGCTCTAAGAGGTTTCTGATTTTGAATAGTATAAAAAAACCAATTTAACAAAAAAAAATCATCGAAATCGGAGCTGTTCTTGAGGACTTTCGAATATTGCCTGTTTTATGTATTCATTGACTCCACTATCTAGGCGCTAATGACAAACCGTACGGGATAGCCGTGAATTCGTATGTAATGACTGAATTCAGTTCCGATTCAAATTCGAATCTTAGGTATTTACGGTCCGCGTTATTTATAGGTAAGAGAAGGTAAGCTTCTTTTAAATCTATTGTGGCAAGAAAACCACTTTGAGGAATTAATTTTGCTGCCGTACGGTAGTCTTCCATCTTGAAGTGAGAGGGTGTTATGAACTTGTTAAGTGGTTTTAAGTTTAATATAAAACGTTTACCACCGTCTGGTTTTGGAGTCAAGAAAATTTTTGACAAAAACTGATCATCAGTCGGTGTACATTTTGTTATAGCCCCCAACGCTAACAATTTCTGAATAGCTAGATTCATGTCTCGCCTTTCGTCTATTGAAAAATTGTTACGTGGTACGACAGTTTGTCTTACTTCTTCACAAAATGGGATGGAAAACCCATTTTTAATCCAACCAAGAACAACGGGATTGTCTGTGATTTTATGCCAACAATTATAAAAGTATTTAATACGACCGGCATGTACCTGTGTCACTGATGCGTCGGCGCACGAGGTTTGCTCTGTTGAGCGTTCTTTGTGCTGTTTGTTGGCTGGTTCCGGCGCATCTGCGGTGCTGGAGGATGGCGACGGTTCCCTCCTCGCCCCCCCCTGTTCGATGAGAAGCGAGGAGGTTGCCAGTTTCCCTGGTAGGACGGACGAGCGCTTGATGGTTGGGTATACGTGACTGGGGTTTTCTGAGGTGGTGGTCCCTTCTTTATTTGTAGTCCTTGTTTCTCTATCGCCTTTGCGGCCTTAATATTCTCTCCAAGTTTTTCACCGAATAGTGTACAGTCTCTTTCAGCATCGTTTATCACGTTGAGACATGTTTTGTCTAGACTTGGTGTAATTAGTTTTATTCGGTTTTGTGTGAACGTGAAGTGCAGGTCTGACAATAATCGGCTCCCATTACTCAGGTGTTTAATCGCCTGAACCTTGTCTCCATTCAATAACAGCAGGTCTAGTGCTCTATTACAAGCTGTTATCCCAAGGCCTAGTTGCTGTTGTTGAGCCGAAAGTGAGCTTTTGTCCCGATTTCGGACCATATCCGGAAGAGCTGCCGCAATTTCCGCATTTAACTTTGGGGCTTGTAGAAGGCGACAATTGTCTGGTACGGAGTATTCTTTTAGTAGTTTGTCTTTGGTATCTTTTGGAATACCTTTCTTTAGAATCGGGAGCCATAGCTTGGCTTGACTCTCTAAAATCTTTTCGCCATATTCAGGGGAATCGGATTCCGTTTCACCCAAAGCTGAAAGCAATTCGGGGTCCAACAAAGGCGTTTCTATATTTGGTGGGTCTGCAGCAATATTTTCAGCTGACTTTGTTTCCGTTGGAGAATTACTATGTACCAATTCGTCATTTAACATCGAATTATCGTTGTCCTGAGATTCTTGAATATTAATATCACAGAACGTCTCGGGTGGCGATTCGGGATAGCCTAGAACAAGACAAAACCAATATCTCAAATGTGGGTAGGAATTTTTATTCCAAAATTATGGTTCATGTCAGTAGTGTTATAAGTTTTGCATTACATCGTTGATAATTCACGATTAACTCCGATGAACAAGAATATGTAACATTGTATTACGTAGTCATTAACTCGCAGTTAATGCCTACAGACCGATACAAAAGAAAATTAGGTCACGGCGGCGCCGTAATGGCGGGCGTGTAAAGAGTATCATTGTTGAAAACTCGCGGTCAACCCCAATGTACCTCATATTGTATTTATTGACTCGCAGTCAATCCATACTTATCGGTCTATTTATAGAAAATGTTCACTTTCACTTTTATTCACTTAGATAAACATTTAAGTTACTTACATTGATTTTCGTCTTCATCGTCAGATACAATAATCTGGCGGCGGTAAGTCTTCTTATTGTCCTGTAACTTTCTTAACTTCTTCTGGTAACGCTCGATCTTTTCTTCCCTACTTCGTTTTGGCATGTTGGTTGGAACGTGTACTCGTTGCCGCGCACAAAAAAGGAATGAGCTCTCGAGCGGCGCGGGCGCCGCGGTGGGGAAAGGAGACGTTACATAGACAATTTGAATTCTCTAAAAGTTGTGCGATGTTGCCAGCACCTAAAAGGGACTACCTGGTTAATTATATCTGAAGAATGAAGCGACGAAATATAATAAAGCGTCTGCGCTATTTGGTTACTAGGCGAAGGTTACGAATATTTTTGGGACGTCTTAATTACCGTGTTGGAAGAGTACACATTTTTTCTTTTCCCTATTAATAGTTAATGTTATTCATTTGTCACGTCAAAATCGAAGGTTGATGAACTATTTCGGGAAGTCCGAAAACCACACGGTCATTAAACAGCCTCGAATTGTTTTTTGTTTTAAATAGAGTTAAAGTTATTGTTGTTATGTATATTTAGTTTATCACTAGCGATCTTCGGGTTATGAAGAGAACAAAATTTGACATTTTCTTTCTTAGAAGTGTACACGCTGAATTTGCCAGTTTTACATCATGGATCAAACTAAATTATTATTAATTTTAATTCATCTGAAATTTAACATGTTCATCTGTTGGTCAACAGACAAACCTATTTTTCAAACATTATCTCCGACTATACGTATTCTTCACGTACTGTGATATTGATATTCCCCGTTTCGTAATGGCGGCTATTACTCTGGACCCCTCTCTGTTGTCGCCACCTGCATATAGCGACGTCCCGCGTGGATAATGTGGACGTCTCTAAGGTACCTAATGTTAGTTAAAACCATGCTTTAGCAGAACTGCTCCAAATTCGGGACCAAAATATTGGTCCCGCAGCAGTTCTGCTAAAGCATTATTCACTTTAATTTTCGACGACGCAAATGCAGTTTTTCAAAAACTTCTTTTTAAATACTCTTTCAAGAAACAAGGATTGAATGGAATTACGAGTGTATGCAAATGAAACATTTTAATTTTCGATGAAATAATGTCCTAAATCGATGGCCACGGGAAAAGCATTTACCTTTCAATTTGTCTGTAGTTTTAGATTTTATATCATCGACATCTGCATAAGCTCTTTTAGATACTTCAAAGGCAAAGGTAAGGGTTAAGGGCATATAGAATATTAAATCGTCCCAGCCGTCTTGTAAAAGGTTTTCGCGTAGTAACGTGCTCGTATTTCTGACGTCAGTGAAACGTTAAAGCTGCGTGAATTGGCTATTTAGACTCGACTGAAGCCGTATAGGACGTGTCTAACAAACTATTCAACAGATGTCCGCTAATTCGAGCAAAGCTCTGTGCAGGCTTTGTGCGCAATTATACAGCTATTGGCTAACCTAGTCCCAGTTTCACACACGATGAGGCAAGTGACCAGGCGGGGGACTGAATGGGCCACGCTCGGTTCAGCGACGCGCCCGTACGGACTAGAGGAAATTGTTTCTTGATCAATCGGCCCTAATGGATACCTCTTTGTGTGAATCTGTAGGAGCGTTTGTTGATTTCGGGAATTCAGTCGTGACATTTTAGTTTTTAGCGTTATAGTTGAGACTCCTGGTAAAATGAGAAGAAAAACCCGTTGTTAGGGTACCTTCCGTGTAAAAGTTTTATATTTATAAATTCTGTAAAAACGTACAAACGTTTTAAACACAATAATGTTTGGGTTTCCGCCGACTAGTAAATATAAAACTCAGTGCATGGCTAACTGTGTTGATTGTGTGCAAGGCAAATAAAGATATTTCATAACCATAAATACATGAATATGGTTGGTAGAGGACGTTCACCCTGCACCAGAGTTTAACAGCTCAAATGACCTCTGAGGAATCATCATGAATGTATGTTATCACTTACCAACTGTTGGTTATTCGGCTAAGCCACCGGAACATAACAGGTTTGGTGGGAATTACGCCTTCGTCATAGTTTTTTGTTGTGCTTCTTCATTTGATTCATTTAGGCCGTATTCATGATACGAAACATTATTTACCTATTATGTATATGCCTACTACTATTTATGCCATACTGGCGCCGTCCGCGACTCTGTACGAGTCGATTTCTGTTATACTATAGCCTTAACCCTCCCTCGTCAAATGGACTATCGAACACAAAAATATTTTCAGATTTAGATAATGATAATTACGATAATGTGGTCTGTTCTTTGCGCCGCCATTACATTAAATCTACAGGCACTTTAACGAACATAGCCACTTGAAATGCGTTTCTATACCATCGATCATCATAAAATCTTCATAACATCATACATATTATCTGTTTAACATTATCACTTTGCTATGCTATAAACTAAAGTGTGCGTATTACGTACGTAGTTTTAGGCTTTCGAAAAGCCCAAATAACGAGCGGAATGGTAATTTGGCAACTCGTGCGTACAATATCATATTGCGAAACTCACTTTGCTCTGGAAATTAAAAATTTAATTACACCTCTGTGCATGATCCCTCGCGATAAAACTAACAACTTAAATGGCTAATTAGTGAGTTAACTTCGTACGCCGTTTGTTATTACACCTTCGGAAAATGGTTAACTGCAAAAGTGTTGGGTGTGATCCCGGGTTGGTCATGCCATCTGAGACGTCGCCAAAATTTAATGTATTTTGCGACGGCAAATGTGTGAGAAGATTGCCTTAATTACTACATTAGTGTACATTTATTGTTTGAGAAAACGGATTTTGGGTATAATACTTGTAGGTAATAATACAAAATCCCTTGAAGATAAAAGTGTAATCTAATTACAGCAATTTTTCTACACTAAATATCAAGCAAAAAAAGTCTCTGCCCATTAATATCCGACAGCAGGGCAAAGGTCTAAATAATTTGAAATCATGTTTTCGATACTAGAGAAAGCTTCCACATGCGGTGTCTCCGGAATATCTTGCGGATCACCTGGCAAGATCGTGTGCCTAATAGTGAAGTGTTCCGTCGTTCGGGCATGGTCGGCATGGAGGCGTTACTCATGAAGTTGCAATAGGCTAGTTGCCTCATATCACCATTTATAAAATCACTTTTAATTCGAATATTATTCCGTACAAGGGTCCAAAATATGTAAACTTCATTAAATATAAATATGGGATTGCTGCAAAAATTTAACTTAAACCCGATACATTTTTACTTTTTTTCTCTTGATTGAAAACACCGACCGCCATGATTCTACGTCACCAATATTGTAAACAACACAAATTCAAACGACAGTTTCGACAGATTATTCGTTTAAACGCGTTGATTGTTGTTTATTTCACTTTTAAAATATCAAACACTTCACATTTATTTAAAACAAACCTGCCCAAAATAGATACTTTGATGGTTGCAAAATGTTTTGCTTCAAATTCTGATTCGCAAATTCTCATCACTGGGTACTTTAATCCACAACTTCTTATTGATGTATTCTTACATTCACGCACGATACAATAGTGGTTATTCATAAATGTATCATGTAATCTCTACGAAGACATGGTTTTAATTCCGATAAACACTTTTTGGTTATGTCACGCGTATTGTTGACAAGAACAGTGACGCCACGGCACAGACCATCATGGCGGACGGCGTTTACGGTAGTATAGTGAAATTAATAATTTAAAATTCAAAATACAGTTGGATAGGTGCTTCAAAAAATTTTCATATTTTTTTTATGTTGTAATATAATCGTAATGACCCGTTCTATCAAATAATAAAAATAGTGGCAACTCTATTGAGATGGTGCGGTCACGTCCACCGCATGGACGACTGCAGACTCCCGAAGATGGTCTTCTACTCGGAATTAGCGAGTGGTAAGCGCAAACGCGGGGGGCAGTATCTGCGGTACAAGGACGTCCTTAAGCGTAACCTGACTGCTTGCAATATCCCTAGTGAGCGCTGGGAGAAGCTTGCTGTTTTAAGACCTGAGTGGCGTCACTCTGTCAGGAAGGGAGTAGCTGCCTTCGAAGAGAACCGGTTGAAAGAGCTTGACTTAAAACGCCAATCCCGCAAGAATTGTCCGAAACCAAGCTATAGTTATACTTTTAATGCAGATGGTCAGCTGTTCTGCCCCCAATGTGATCGGGTGTTTAAAGCGAAGTTTGGTTTTGCCAGCCATATTCGTGCTCACCAAAGAAGAGACTAAGGTCGCCGTTGTCGGATACGACAAGGAGGACTATATATATAATTAAGTCAAAACCAATCTTTGTAAAATCACAAACATACATTTAATCGAATAGCCTCGGTGCTGACAGAATTACCTAATACTCAAAAACTTTCAGAATAGCCTGATATAAGTAGTTAAATAATAACAGTATTCTCGACTCTCTCATTTGGCAGAGCGTAATTTAATAATTGACGTCAACACGAGAAGTAGCCATCAAAAGAATTCCGCAAAAAAAAAATATTCATATTGGATTGTTTATGATAGTTTCTTTAATATATGTATGTATATCATCATTCTGAAACAACATTTCATCGTGACGCATAACTTAAGCGTTTGTGTCCAATATCCATATTGAATAAATGAATACGCCAGTCTATCTGTCTTCTTCGGTATATATTTTGTGTTGTTCTATGTTAATTTCGGGTCCCTAATTTTACGTCGTCCTTATTTGTAGCGTTACTTTCGTTTCTGCTTTCCGCGGGTGTTCTGTTCCCGGCGATAAATCAGAGACATCCCTAATTTGAAACGTTACGCGTGCCTTGTCCGGGGAGAGTGGCGTATGGTGAAAAACTACCGGACGAAATAAAATAACTACTTTGTATTGTTACACTTGTTTGTGACATTAATGATTGTCTATTGTTAATAACATCATTTGGTAATATTGTATCTTCGTAAAGCAGATAGCTTAAAACTCAATTTTATGTCTGTGCATCATATTTTTCTTTTTAATCATGACTGCGGTACGAAAATTTTATTATGTTCGAAATAGTGAACATCCATTTTGTTTTCACAAGAATCTTAACTAAAACATATTACAGAATTTTTGCAATGGTCATCAAGAGTCTGTATTAGTTAAAAAATTGGCCAAGTGCGAGTCGTACTCCCGCACTGAGGGTTCCGTACAAATTCTATTTTTGACGTATTAAAAAAACTACTGAATAGATTTCGTTCAAACCAATTTTCGTTGGTAGTTTTTATGGTAATGTACATTATATATTTATTTCAGATTTATCATCCTCTTACTTTAGAAGTTAGAGGGGGGGTACACACTTTTTTCCACTTTGGAAGAGTCTGTCACGCAAAGTATTCACTTAAGAAAAAAATGAGCTTAGAAACCTCAATATAATTTTTAAAGACCTATCTATAGATACCCCACACGTATATGTTCGATGAAAAAAAATATTTTCAGTTTCAGTTCTAACTATGGGGACCCCCATTTTTTTTTTTTATATTTTCGTGTAAAAACTTTGTTGCGGTTCACAGAATACATCTACCCACCAAGTTTCAATAGTATAGTACTTATAGTTTCGGAAAAAAGTTGCTGTGACAGACTGGCGGACAGACAGACAGACAGACATGACGAATCTATAAGGGTTCCGTTTTTTTGCCATTTTGGCTACGGAACCCTAAAAACAGAGTTTAACTCCAAGAGTTGATGAGTAAGAGTTTTTAATTTCACAACTAGCCCGTGGCAAAAGTTGTTAGACTTCTACACTTGAGAGTCGGGCTGCTCGTGGCTGTTTGAACGTACGCGGCCAGGCGGGCGGGCGGCGGCCACTGCGGCTCTACCTCGGTCGTTGCTCTCGGCTCTCGGCTCTGCCATCCCTATTTCCCTCGCGACGATATTATCGCGGCCCTGGCTCCGAACGATCATAATCGCAAGGGCAGACCTAACGGTCTCTTTAATGCGAGGGTTCGTTTCGTTCGGTGCCTCTACAATACCGATTGCATTCTTGAATTGTCGTTTTTGTGTACGTTCAGTTGTTTCGAGAGGGTTTCGAGTGAGTTTTCGTCGGTATGACGACGTTGATTGCGCTCTCTGGCTGACTGGCTGAAGTATACGGTACGGGTAGAGTCGATTTGGTGGTTATTTTTCAACAGAAGTTGTCTACGCAACTGTTCTATATGTTTCAAACAGCATGGGGCTATAAAATTCCAGTTCGCTCATCTATTTGTAGTTTCGAAAAGACGAAAAGACGATGATGTTTAAAATCCTAAATGTTATAATGTTAACAATTTCACAAGTTTCCTTTTGTGTTGGCTCGTTGAGCGTACGTCTTTTAAGCACTTGATGGGTGAGTTGAAGAAGAAATAAGATAGCTTTTTTGTTAAATTCATGCCTTAATTCTACAGGTAAACAAATGCCACAGTTTCAGCCAATACCCCTTGAAATGAAGCGTCATAGAATTAAATCGGAAAAAACCGTCGCAGTATAGAAGGCCGTCACTGTAATTCCTTTTAGTACGAGTAGTAACATAACCACCAGTGTCAACAACAATTATTATTTCGTCACTATATTCGAAGATATAGACGAGAAATATATGTATTTCTACATATATAGTATAACACGTAGTCCTTTTATTGTTTAGCAATTTCCGCACGGTTTTTAGAGTTTAAAGTTTTTAATGCTGGGCACCCCAGCTGTCCGTCCTGCGCGCCCCGCCATCTTGCTTCATTCTTTTATTGTGCGCGCACCGGTACGCACGTGTTACCGTCATTGTGCCGAAACGTAGTGCAGTGGAGTAGATTCCGCAATATTCTCAGAAAATTAAGAAGCTTAGAAGAAAAGAGGACATCCGACGCAAACGCGTTATTATTTACTCGTATTCCTCGGATTGCGAAGAAAGCTGGTAAGTGAAAAGAATACTTGTTCTACCCTACCTTTTCGGTAAAAATAATTTTAAAAGTGTTTCGAATCTTTTGAATGATTTGGGTATAAAACGAGGCTTTTGAGTTGACCGTGAGTCAACCACAAAGCAATAATGACTCTAGAGTTAACCGTGAGTTAACCACAGAACAATAATGACCCGAGAGTTACCAGTGAGCTAACCACAGAGCAATAATAACCCGAGGGTTAATTATATAGCAATAATGATATAATAAGTTAAAAGAATTCTTGTTCTACCCTACCTTTTCGGTAAAAATAATTTTAAAAAGTGTTTCGAATCTTTTGAATGATTTGGGTATAAAACGAGGCTTTTGAGTTGACCGTGAGTTAACCACAAAGCAATAATGACTCTAGAGTTAACCGTGAGTTAACCACAGAGCAATAATGACCCGAGAGTTAACCGTGAGTTAACCAGAGGGCAAAAATGACCCGTGAGTTGACCGTGAGTCAACCACAAAGCAATAATGACCCGAGAGTTAACCGTGAGTTAACCACAGGGCAATAATAACCCGAGAGTTAAACATATAGCAATAATGACCTGAGAGTTAACCGTGAGTTAACCACAGAACAATAATGACCCGTGAGTTGACCGTGAGTAAACCACAAAGCAACAGTTACCCGAGAGTCAACCGAGAGTTATCCAAAGGGATACTCTTTATAAGTACATATTACCTAAAGTTAACCAGTTAGATAAACTAAATAGTTTTAGTGGAATATAAATAAGAACTATAAATATTTTCTTTCATATGTAAATCCCAACTAATATTATAAATGCGAAAGTAACTCTGTCTGTCTGTCTGTCTGTTACGCTTTCCCGCTTAAACCGCGCAACCGATTTTGATGAAATTTGGTACAGACAATCTTTAGACCCTGAGACAGAACATAGGCTACTTTTTATTTCGAAAAAAAAAAAAAAAAAGAAATCCACGCGGACGGAGTCGCGGGCGGCCGCTAGTATAAAAATATACCAAATACATTTTCATATTTATTTCTGCTGTCGTAACCTATGATGCCGAGACGAGAATAACGAAATCGTCGAAAATCAGTCAGGAAGATTCGGTGCCAGAACAGGCACTGACTGACCTAGACCCTGATGTACTGAGTACCTTGGGGGAACTCATGCCTCGAAATATCTGCTGCGATTTCTGATATTGCTCGTGCAAGGGCAAGAAAATCGAAACTTGTCAACGGCAGTTAGGAGTAGGACTTACAGCTATTAACAGAGCTAAATATAACAGTATGCGTTCGAGCGATAATAAGATACAATGTATAAAACATTTTTTGGACGCTCGCAGAAGCTTATCAGAAAAACCAGGGTTCTCAAATTAAAAAATCGAGAAAAATGCAACACCAGGTCCCTCTTACTCCTACTCCCTACCTTGGGAAACCGGAGAGGCCCCTCTCGCTCGACGTCGAAGGGGGGGGGGGGGGGGGGGGCAAATGTGCCAGGAAGGCATGTCAGAGACCTTCATCGACCCAGAGCAACTTCAACTCATCGAGAGTTCGAAACAGACCTCCTCGTGCAGGCCCTCGGACATTAAGGTACACGCAGGTGGGCTTAAGTATTTTTACAGACAACAGACAGGTTCTTAAATGAATTACAGATCAATATCAATACCTTTTCATAAAAAAGTACATCAAGTAAGAACTAGGAATCTTGCATGATGACCAAAACAAAAATGGATATGTCTAAATCTATCGAAAATTATGACGAAAGTTATCTCACTAATTTGACTACATAAGTGTAAATATTTTGTGTTCAACTCTGTAAATATGTATATTAGTTTGCCAATCGAAAAGCAGAACTACATTTATATTCTTACACAAAAAATCCCAACCGTGCCTCGATGTACCATCAAAGTATTCGCCCAGTTGATCGGAGTTTTAATAACAGCTTGTCGAGCTAATAATTATAGCTACAAAAATATAGTATACAAAACTATTGTAAAGGGAGAATATTTAGCTTTACATAAATATAATAATAATTATAATGCAAAATTTAATCTCTCAACTAATATATTGCCAGACCTTCTTTGGTGGTCTGAAAATATTTTTTAGCTTAAGAAAGAATAACTCAAACCTACGTTTGCTTTAGATTTTTTTACTGATACATCCAGACAGGGTCGGAGTCTTTTTTGTAATGATTTGCGAGCCAGGGGTAGGTGGAAATCCGATGAGCAAAAATCCCATATTAATTATTTGGAACTCAAAACAGCTTACCTTGTTTTAAAAACCTTTGCTCATGACAAATCTGGTGATGCTATTTAATGACGTTGTGATAATACCACCGCTATCAATTGGGTATTTGACTGCATACGAAATAAATTATGACATTCTAAGATTAAAGACGAAATCAAAAATTAGGCACAATTTTTTATCTCACATTTAGTATTGAGCTTTTAACAAATTTTTACAGCTAATTGAAGTTAAAGGAGTATTGATTTGACACTATTGCATCGTGACGTCACGATTCAATATTTCATACATTTTTTCCTACAAGGTTACGTTTTTGACATTTAAAAAAAAAGTAGGTGATTTGACTTGTCAGTCAAATACCGTATTGTATAAATTGAATAGTTGGAAATCGATTTCCTCATTTAACTGGAATTACCACAGAAATGTGACCATGGCGCGAGATGTGAAATATAGGCTATACGCCTCATACGTTAACAAATACACGAATGTAAGAGAAGATCAAGAAATGTGTAATAAAAATTAAGATACCGCATTAGAATTATGAAGTACAATGTTAGGCTGTAACATTGTATCTATTTAAGTGTATTTGAAATACCACTGTTGATTCTGATGTCTGTAACACAAGTGCTTAAGCTACTTAACACGGGGTGAGATCAATGTATGAGGTGTTGTGAAATATTTATTTATTATTTATTTAATTTAAAAATTAAGTTAAAAAAGAAAAAAAAAAAAAAAAAAAAGCTGACCTCATAGGTAAGCCTTACATAGATCTCTTCGGTTCTCACGCCATTGACAAGTGTGGAAACCCATATCTTGGAAACAAAATCCAGATTCCTTTACAGTAGACGCACAAATTGGCAACCATACATATGATACATATTTCGTTTTTGCCTTTCCCCCGTTTACTCTAGTAATAAGTGCCTTTAAAATATAATAATGGATAGAACTGTAGGAATCTTAGGGTTTCCACACTGGCCTTCTCAGTCATGGTTTCCGTTCCTGAGAACCACGTGGAGCTAAAAAATTTGTATTTCAACGCTATTCAACACAGGGTCAATTTCTCTTACAGCTGAAGGCAACAGTTCAAACTTACCCTGGGTGTTGAGGCTCTCCGGGAATCTTTTCAGAAAAAAGGGACCCCGGAAGAAGCCTTAGATATTATCTTATTCTCGCTAGCTCAGAGTACCTTTCATCAATAAAAGGCACGTATAAACTATGAGGGTCATTACTGCAACGATTTAGATTCAGATGCTTATAACAATTATTCCGAATTCCGAATCAAACATCTTAGCATTCCTCACTCGTCTTTGTAATCAAGGCGCAGCATATGGCCCGTTCAAAAGCCATAGATCTATGATAAGCTTATTATTAAATAGTGATATTAATAATTATAAATTAATTTTTTGCCAGCTGTACCCAAATACTTAGGTACATTGAACCCTCAAAATTGTTCTTAATCATATAGCAAAATGAAAACTGCATAACGATATTTATTCAGAAAAATTAACAAAAAGTCACAATTCTCTTAGCGCTTTGTACATCGCATAGTACACAGAGGCTGTCTTTCATAAACATTAGTAACATTAAAATAGGTAAGAACCTATTTTTGATGTCATAAGAATGACATTAAGGTAATTATTTCCAACATAATTAAAACCTCTGCCTCAGGGCGAGCAAAACCATTGCGGATTATCCATATTTACTTGAATCTTGTTATCAGCCTGACAATTGCATTAAAGATGATTTAACAACAGTTGCGGATTGTGGAAACAGATAGACTTCTACTGACGTTTAAACCACTTCTACTGACGTTTAAACCGCGGCTTCGAGAACCGCGGGCGTATCTCTCGACGTCATACGTAAATCTGTTGGTTGGACTGGGTTAGACATCAAGTACTTTCGCAAGATTTAATGATAGACCCATAGTTAACGAGGATGGCTTCACTAGATCAGCGTGTTTCCAAAACCCAAACTGATTCGTTCTATTAGTTATTATATTAGTGATTCATGATTGTTACAAATTTATTGATTGTTAAAAATTATTGATTTCTTTGTTTATTAAATGATCTGCCTGCAGTGATTGTACCGTTAAATTATGTTACAATCACTGCCGTTTATTTTCAGAATGTCTTTGATGTTCATCACAGACAATTTTTTTTTTTTTTTTTGTGGCAAAACATGTCTCTGAACATCTACGTGTTATACTATATATGTAGAAATACATATATTTCTCGTCTATATCTTCGAATATAGTGACGAAATAATAATACATGATCAAACGAACTTCTAAGTGAAGTTCGATCAGTATTATATGAGTCACTTTATTCGAAGATATAGTATAAGGTCCCGCCCATCCCAACCCAATTAGTTTTGCCAAAAATATAAATAAAAAACTCTTAAAAATGAAGCAAGATGGCGGGGCGCGCAGGACGGACAGCTGGGGTGCCCAGCATTAAAAACTTTAAACTCTAAAAACCGTGCGGAAATTGCTAAACAATAAAAGGACTACGTGTTATACTATATATGTAGAAATACATATATTTCTCGTCTATATCTTCGAATAAAGTGACTCATATAATACTGATCGAACTTCACTTAGAAGTTCGTTTGATCATGTATTATTTTGTTATGTTAATGGTGAACTTTGGGTGGCTGTGTCAATACACGTCACGACTCACGGACTCGCATCGGATTGTGCGTAGTTTGAAACTTATTCTCATTGTCATGTAAATGTAGGGTGCGGGTGGAAGCCTCTTGTAAAGTTATTGTACTTCATAAATAGATGTTTTTGGGGGATATTTATTTAGCCTCTGCGTGTATTGTGATGTTATTGGAGTATGATCGAGAAGGACTTTATTGAATGACTCATTAATACATACTGCGGCCTTCATTGTTCCTGTCCTACTAGGCTTATTTAGGTTTTGTCACCAAACAAACTGAAATACAAAATACTTACATTTGTATACGAACACCATCATAGTTATATTTAGATAATATCTAGAAAGTATGTTTGTCAGAATATACTCACACGCGGCCACACCCTTTTGCTGTTCTGTAGGAATAGATAAAGATCTCTTTTGGCGAACAAATGTGATAATCTTCATTGACATAAATTGCTACTTTTGACTGTTTACTTTTAGTTGTTATTGATGATAGATACTGGCTTTACTCGTGGTTTACGTGCCGAACCCTAGTTACGAGGTCCGACGTTCGATTCCTAAGACAGGCAAACTTGTTGTTCCGATTTTCCCGTACATAGCTTAAATTTGTGATCACCAATCTCCATTCGAAAAGCTTTGTGAATCAGCCTTTTCTGTATCAGTAACATGATTGAAAATACTGGACGCCTTTTCCCTTGGACGTTAATAGGCGCGTCGTTTATATTGCAGTAACATAACCACATAATCTACCTAACTTTTCATTGAAATACCTAATTTTTGTTTGTTTGTTTCTCAACAGGGCAGTAACAGACCCTCGCGATGGCCGGCGTGTCGCCCTGAAGAAGCTGCCCAACGTGTTCCAGTCGCTCGTATCATCCAAGCGCGTCTTCCGCGAGCTCAAGATGCTCTGCTTCTTCAAACATGAGAACGTAAGTATAACTTGTTTCCGTTCGCTCTTGTGATGATACTATAATTTTGTGGCCCAATATGGTGATGCTAAAGGATAGGACACCATGACAACGGTTGTCATGATGATTAGGACTCTTTCCTTACTATTACGCAGCGTGGAGGCATTATACATATAGTGCTAAATATAGAAAATGAGGATGATAGTGTATTTATAGAACTTAACGAGACTCACAATTTCACGTAGGTACAATTACTTTGTGGGCCTTCGAAGAAAAATCAAGGCGCTTTAATTTTACCGAACCGAGAGTAAACCTTAAATTAGTATTTTTCACCGGTAGCAAATCCCTCGCAATCAATTAAATGGAAATTATGAAACACGAATAAATTAACATTCAATGGTCTGTCATGAATTTATTAACAACTTAAATTGTTGTTCGCGGAAGCAGGCAAAAATGTGTTCATACGTATGCGAAACTGACTTCAATCAACATTCGCTATTCCCCCGCGTTTCGAATATTATCTGCGATCAAATTGATGCAGCTTATTCACACCAACACAATTTATTTACAGTCTTAATTAGACCAGCTCCGAGCGCTTTGAATAATATGTTAATTAAGAGGATTTCGATCACTTGTATGAGTATTATTATTTTAATTTACTAGAACGATTTAAATATCAAATATGAAAAGTTTTACCAGTTAGTAAATGCACATCAGAGAATATGTAGCGTCTGCCGTGATAGTAATTAAGCCGGATTGGTCATTTATCACGGAATAATTATAATGCGTTTCTCATAATTAATTCATTTTCGTTGTGTTTTATCGATTAACACATGCGTGTTCCCGCCGGCGCTTATAAACATGGATTTGCATTCGTGCGGACTGGATCCGCTGTTGCGAGGTAGTCCACTTTGATCACCCGTTTTTTGGCGTAAATTTCAATTCGGACCAACCTAACTCGGACCAATTGTCCGAGTGAACAGTTTTTAATTGTAATATTTTTGCACTGTCGTCTCTGACAACTCACTGTAGCCGTTCAGTACAGCCATATATAGGTATGGTAGTACAAATAAGCAACATTTCACGTTGACAGTGAAAAAATATTGAAATTTAAACATTAACGGTAATATTCATCCGAATTTTACACTCACTCAATATTTGAGCACCCGCAACTTGAGCACTAGGCCTAGTCAAGTTCGGACGCCCCGATTGTTATTTTTGGTAGGTCTATTTGATAATTTCGACAGGGCATTAATCTCTATAGTTCTGAAAATGGACTACGCCAGGTGCTCAAAGTGGACTACCGCGCTGTTGTGTTATGGATGCGTTGTTGCATTGTCGACGGATGACGGCTCGCAATGGCCCTCTAGATAAAAATATCCGCCGGGTGGCGCGGGGAATTGTTGTTTGCTCATTTTAATAACTTGTGAAAAGAGCTGACCTTTTCAGTATGTTATTATTACGCAGTGTATGCCCTAGTCCAGGTCATCCTTAAAACGGCGATCACTGGATGGAACAAAAAGATTGTTTGGATTTATATGTTTAAAAATACTCAGTGTAGTCGGGAAGTAGACGATGTAATTCCATCTCCAGACCACGGGAAGGCTTAACCCGTTGGCCCTGCGCCCGTTCTTAGATCAGGTGTGTCGGGTCACTGTTCTAACGAGCTTTAATAATGAGTCATCTATGCTTGCGCACCCACTCACTCACTTGCTCATAATATAATATGATGTATGATATCCTGTAAAGTTGCTTGTTCCTTAAGATTCACCGTTGTGATGGAAACGCTGTTAGTACGGACATTATAATTGCATACGCGTACGTATGTATGTACATATGTACTCGTGATCGGAATACCTCCCTTTGATGACCAGTAATTGACTTGTCAATGACTGATAATTAATTGCATGCTCGCGGTGTTTTACCGGTTTGCAAACAGTCGGTACCACTCTTTTAAAACAGCGATCCAACAAGAAGAAAGCTCGAGCTAGTATTTCGTTGAGAAGCAAAAAGTTACGAAGGAATCCTTTATCAAATTCCGGAATATAATAGAGTGAAAGTTAACCGTTTTTATGACGTCATTCCTTGTCTTATTTCTTTCAATTTGCAAAAAAGAAACAGGCTGTTAAAGACAGCAATTTCAGTCTAAGAATAGTCTTAAGTAAAACTAAAAGAAAAAACGGTAAACTATTAGGTGTAAATGTAATAGATAGCTAAAACTAGTACCCACTGGTTCGGTTAACAATACAAACATACAAACATTAGCGCATGAAAAAAACAAACCATACATCTTTATCGACATCTATCCAAGTCCAAGGATATACATTAAATTAATATACACTATAAGAACTAAAATGTATTTCTCTGGCAGCCTGAAACATCGCCTTCCATATTTGTACCTGATTACATCACTGACGTTTATCTTTCCAGGTACTATCGGCATTAGACATCCTCCAACCGCCGAGCCTCGACTTCTTCCAGGAAATGTATCCTTTTACATAAAATTTTAACCGTACCTCACTAAATATCTCCAGACAGGTGAGTACGTAAAGGATCGTATGAGTCGGTCGTGTTAACGGGCCGTGAAGCGGGCTCATTGACCCTGCACGTGATGCCCAACGTTGCATTTCTACTTAGACCCGATGGAAGCGCTTCTCTCCACCTGGTAGTTGCAACGAGTTTTCCTCTCTGGCACTAATTACATCGCTTTCAGCGGCAAACTTAGCTCGATTACACACTGTATCTAAATGAACATCTGCCCCCGCCGCTCGTTGCGACCGCGCATTAGACAGTCCTAACTTCTAACAGTACCGCGTTTAGTGTATATTTTATCTCCGCGGGTTATTGAGTTTGGTCCGCTCGACTGTCAGCTCTTTAGCTGCCGCTCCGATACTTTGTCTCTGCTGGATTACTATCCGCAGCGAAGATTTATACCGGGGCATCGAAAGTTTCCAATTTCAATCCTGTTGTGAACATGAAAACTTTGGGGTCGTTAGCTGCGATTGACGTCACCGGTTCACTCGAGCGTGTCAACGTTATTGGGACTTGGGATTCGGACTCGTTATATTTTATGGGGTTGTTGGCGTTTTTATTATACGATTTTTACGCAAATCATCGAATGTATGATACTGGTAAACATGGCGTGCCAAAAACCAAAGTAAATACACCACTAACACAGATTGATACGAGTATATTGTTTTTCAGAATTTAATTTGTAATGATGATGCACTACAGATATTAAATATTAAAAATCCAGCCTTTCCAATTTTACGCTGTCCAATCACATCGTGACTTCAATTTCCCAAGACTATAGATTCCATTAAACTTTGGTTACCAATCTGTCAGGGGCCTTTAAAACGTCTCTGAATTCCAATATTCGCTTATCCAATCTTTTGCGGTACCTTACCCTTATTACACCTTTGAAAGAATACTCGCCGAGGTCGTGTTTCAATGTCAATTTCATGGAGTCTCATATCTCAATACCGCTATCATTTATCTCCCTCAAACTCGATATACCCAAGGAAATACTGTCGGTTTTATGTTTCTAAGTTAATGTCACATATTCTATTATGTTTTTATGGCACACTGAGAGTTTCACGGTTAAGTTTCTATTCTTGCCGGGTTACAGTAAAATAAAACTGAGGCGTAGGTTTAATTCGTCAAATTTCTGTTTTACGAGTTGGTATAAAAGATTTCAGCTTAATTGGCTTAAGGTCGGTAACCATTAATTCAACCAAGTTATTTGTATCCAAAGCCTTGAATGATACCGTTGACCTATTGACTCACTAAACCGCTGAACCAATAATTGCCCATTACAGTTAATTGTGTTTGAAAAAAATTAGTTAGAGGTCCGTGTATTATCAGATCGTGAACTTTGCTAAATAAGTTTATGTATATATTTTTAAGGCTTAACCCCGAAATAATGAACCGTATACCGTACTTTACTGTATTTAAAACAATTATGTTGCTTAACATGTATGAAGAAACAGCCGTCAAGCATCACGTGTCTGTCTGATATTCTAACTTCATAATTATGATTGTCAGTCGTCGAAACCATTTCGTACCGTTCATCCGCGTTGAATGGACGATTTTTTGCCGATAACGAAACATGAGCATCATTGGAAGTCCATTGAGCAATTCCAAGATAGACGTTGCGTTGGGACTGTATGAGATTAAGGCAATTATATCGTTTATTACTTTTCGGAGCCGACACGTCGTGAGTGCGGCGCGTCAGCTGTTCCCGAAACAATATCGGCGTTACCAGTTACCCCACACTTTATTCCCCTCAAGTTTTATTGAAATCCGAATGGCAGGCCGTCGGTTGACGTAGGTACTTCGGTATCGCAGTGAAACCGCACTAGGACAAAGGAAAACACATGCAGAGCGCAGTGCAGGCGATCGGGCCAGAAAGCGCGGGTTGCTTTAGGTTACGCGAGCACTAGGACGAAATTGCTATATTTAGCCCGCTCTCGTAAATGTTGAGGCTGAGACAGTTTGTCTTGGCCTTTGTCCATCTGTTGGTCTTTGATTTGTTTCACAAGAAGTTCTTTGAAATGTCAATTGTTCTTTCTGAACGAAAAAATGACAGTATATTTAAGTTTCGTTGAGTTAAATCAAAATGTTTTTGTTTTGGGAGACTAAATACCGCTCATTAAATGCTTAAAATGTTAATGATACGAAGAAAAGACATCAATATGTGTGTTTAGTTCAAAGCTGTTTTGAGAGATCAGTCAAAAGGTTGGACACATGTACAAGATATTTTTTGATGCATGAATTACTTAAAACGTCGAGAAAGACGTAAACACTGCCATTCAGCGGACATTTTGCCACGAATAAATGTGTTTATTAACCTGTCAAAAGATAGTTGTTTTATGTGTAAGCACTCACGATGATAGATCTTCTTGTTTTGACTTAATTGGTAACATGATACAACAGCCTTTTGTAAATATTATTTGCATCAATAAATTCGTTGATCTATAAGAGTGTGCTTTGAACTTTATGATTAAAATGCATTGATCTGTTGAGGAAAGTAACGCAAAAGCATCAGTCTTACCTGCGTCTCAAGTTTGAAAGACCGTCAAAACAATGTTTCCGCGTCGACTGCGTGATTAAAGGGGCATTAGCGAACAAGATGAATTATAAAAGTTTAACGAGGCCCTTCCTAGAGGAATTTGGGGTAACAGCCCATTTGAGCCAGGTAGAATGATGGGACGAGTATTACGTAGACGTTGAAGCAGCAAAACGAGATGATTATGGTGATAAAGATGACACATTATTGGAAATGAAACATTCTGAAATGCCTTTTATATTTAATAAATAAATACATACATTAATTAATACATATGGCTAGTTGTATAGCAGCTATATTGACAATCGACATTCGTGACAATGGATTTATAAAATGAACGTATCTTATATGTAGATTTTAATTTTAATTTATTTGAGAGTTACGTCAAATAACAATCAGGACCACCGATTCGCTTGCACATAATATTGCACCGGGCGCTGTGAAACGAGTTTGTGCACTGTGCCCGGTCGAAATTCGCATCACTTACGAAACTACACGATAGTAATAAACGGCGAGGCGTTTAACTGTTCCGATGAGTTGTTTATACGCGCGCGGCCGCCCATCGCGACCCGCCATCACCGAAATAGAACTAAGTGCTTCCGCTAAATGAAATGCACTGTCTCTTTGTACGTACTCAGCTTATTCTTTGTGACGTTGCATTCTTCGGTGACTTTTTGCAACAATGTACGTTGTTTTAATGCACCGCTTACTCATTTTCGCCGCATTCCGAATGCATCGGTTTTTGCTCTGCAATGTCTGGAACGATTTAACATCCCGCCTGACTCATTTCCCTCTGCCTTGGAAGCCTCACATAAAATACCACAAGGGCAAACAAAGAAGGTGTGGTGACGTCATACAGACAGCGTTTCTAAGAAATGACAGAGAAAAGAAAATATTCATCACAATCCACCCGCGTCTTTTTGTATAAACTCAAGCGTCTGGAAACAAAGGAAGGAGAAATTGGCAGTTGAAAAGTGCCGCGGAGCGATGATTTGAACTTAAGTACTTCAGCGCTCATTGCCACACAGTTTTTGTCGTAAAAATTGTATATACTAACAATTTTTTTAATGCAGAAGAGCTGTATGACTTGCAATATTACTTATTATTGGCATAGCCAATAAATACGACTACGTCTCATTGTTGGTAAAGTTAGATAAGTATTGACTTTAAGCATACACTGTAATAACAGGACCTTGAAACGGACCTGCGAGATTTTACACAGACGCGTTTTACTAAAAAGACGTTGCATTTTGCGCTCGGAACCTTCAGCAAACGCTCTATGGGACGTGTAAGTTTTTAACAAAACATAATTTTTACACAACATCCCTTTGTGTTTCTAAACATCGCTGCGCACTGAGCACACTGCTCGTATTTCCACCGGCCATTGTTTTTGTTGCCTGGCCATTTCTTTTGTTCCGTGGGCCGTACCTTTTGTTCCGCTGGCTGTTTCTTTTGTTTCGCGGTGTCGTGTCTCTGAGGTTGCACAAAGCGTCGCGCGCGCATCGGGCCGCTGCGCTTGCGTCGCGGTGCAGCGCTCTTGCGCGCGCTTCCTAATTAGCGGTTCTGCGTGGGCGCTCGGACCGATTTAACCTCGCGCCGTCACGGCTGACCGACCTCTCGTGATCCGTACTTGTGCTAACCACCACTAGATGCCGGCCGACTAATCGCTGTCACGTGAAAGATCTTCCGATAGATCAGGTCACTGCCCACGCTCCGCCTCGCGTTCTATTTTCGCAGTGCCATTTATTAACTCCGAATAAAACCTCGCACAAATAGGCTTCGATTTAGTCAATGATTCTATTCATTCATTACATAAAAGGAATCGAGTAGCTATTTACGAATCGATTTTACCGTTCCATTATAACTCCAATAAATCCATCTGCATACAATTCCAATACAAATCCATCTACTTATATTCCTTCCCAATTCGAAAGCAAATAAAAAGTAATTGCATTCTTAATCACAAGAACGAGATTGCGTTATGTAAAAATGGAGATACAAAAAGATATCGGTTGATATATTACGTTCCGTTTCACAAAGCAGGCGCCAGATATTAATTGAAAGTCAATAGGTCGCGCTCCGTCATGCGATGGGGACTTGAAAGGTTTCCAAGTAAATTTAGACTTATGAATGGTCGAATTTGGGCCTCGCCCGCTTTATTGTCTCATTCGCCTTCCTTCGCCGTGACCTCTGGTTGTCTTAGCTTGATCTTGATACTTATCTTTTGATGTGTACTTCTTTTGTCCTATTGCTGTATGGTTTACTTACGTAAATAATCTCGACTATAATGGGTAATAAAATAGGCTAGTTGCCTCATATCACCATTTTATAAAATCACTTTTAATTCGAATATTATTCCGTACAAGGGTCCAAAATATGTAAACTTCATTAAATATAAATATGGGATTGCTGCAAAAATTCAACTTAAACCCGATACATTTTTACTTTTTTTTCTCTTGATTGAAAACACCGTCCGCCATGATTCTACGTCACCAATATTGTAAACAACAGAAATTCAAACGACAGTTTCGACAGGTTATTCGTGGTCTTTTATTTAAACGCGTTGATTGTTGTTTATTTCACTATTAAAATATTATACACTTCACATTTATTGAAAACAAACCTGCCCAAAATAGATACTTTGATGTTTGCAAAATGTTTTGCTTCAAATTCTGATTCGCAAATTCTCATCACTGGGTACTTTAATCCACAACTTCTTATTGATGTATTCTTACATTCACGCATGTGGTAATTCATAATTGAATTATGTAATCTCTACGAAGACATGGTTTTAATTCCGATAAACACTTTTTGGTTACGTCACGCGTATTGTTAACAAGAACAGTGACGCCACGGCACGGACCATCATGGCGGACGGCGTTTACGGTAGTATAGTGAAATTAATAATTTAAAATTCAAAATATGTTTGGATAGGTGCTTCAAAAAATGTTCATATTTTTTAATGTTGTAATATAATCGCAATGAACCGTTCTATCAAATAATAAAAATAGTGGCAACTAGCCTATTGTTGTATTACGAATTATAGTAAGTACCTATGAAGAATAGGCAATAGAATTTCCAAATTTATCGATATCCTCGAACACAGAAATTATGGGCATCCGAATTGTATCCATATCGAAAGTGTGACGTTGCAAATAAAACACCAATATTTTTCAGCAGCAACACCAAACCTAAAATGTATCAGTCAAACGAACGATGCGAATTCTGAAATAAAATTCGTTTGTACCCTTTGATATTGCACGCGTAAAATACGAATCAGATATTTATTGCAACATGTTCTGATATGTTTATTAACACTATCGTAATATTTTCGAGAAGACATTAATTTTCACTTTTCTCTCGTGTAATATCGTTGTGACAGAAGCTGACACTAGACCTCTATTTATGCTAATGTCATCTGACGAATCATATAATTTAATGTTTATTTATTGTTTATATTTCGTGCTAACAAGTTTCATGAATGAAAAAACACGCTTAATTTCCGCTATTTTTGTTAATGTTGGTGTTTCTTGCGATGTTTTCTGGTGCACTTAACCTCGTGTGTTACAGTCAGGCATATGAGGATTCAAAATTGTACTGTGCAATACGAACGTCTTTTTACGTTGTCAATTTTAATCATAACAATTTATCGATACGTTATTTACAGTTGTCTCTTGAAATCTAATGAATTTTTGCCAACCAGTATTAAACAATTTGCTTAAGAAGTTACTAACTACTACAATGTTGTAACGTGTAATCTAATATTCTTGGAATTTATTGTTTGAAGATTGTTTTTATACAGCAAACATTAAATATAATTAGTTTTAACAAAAACACTGAACCAACAAAGTGACGTCGAGCAACTATTAAACGCTGCCTGTCTCGAAACTACAAAGATTGGTAGTCGAACAGTTATTTCGAGTGAATTCCTTATTACAGTCGTCATTTTTCTCCCTTTGTCGCCGGATGTTTGAATAACTTTCAAAGGGCCCGGTGGCTTGTGATGATTGTTCTTCTTTTCCGAGTTATTCCTCATCGTAATTCAATGTCTCTTTTATAGCGATACAAATATCTATCGACTGCTTTGAAAATAATGGCGGACAATATAAACAGTTTTTTTTTCTGAAATTAGATATAATAGAAATTGATTGAACCTTTGTGGGTTCTTTAATTCATAGATCGAAAATGTTTAATGAACATGTTATAAATATGAAAATAAAACTTCTTTGTTTATAACTAGTACTTACCCGCGGTTTTGCCCGCGTCAGTAAGATTCCTGTTTTATACCATGGGAAATTAAACCTCGATAAAAACTATTCTATCACCTAAGTCAGCCCATACCCTGCCTGTATTAGCAAAATCTAAATGACATCAAAATCCGTTCAGTACTTTCAGCGTGTTTGACGGACAAACATCCAAACAAACAAACTTTCACATTTATAATCTCAGTATATGATGTTACCACATGCATTATAATAATGTTCATTATATTCAAAGTGAGCCTCTGTAGTTGGCACTTGAATTAGATTACACCATGGCATGGTTCACGCACTAATGAGCTCTAGTTTTTTCAAACAATTTTATTGTTTGAGTTACTGTGACCTCTATCAGGTTACATAATATCTTCAAGACCGTTATTTTTCAGCTACTTTTTTAAAATAATCATTTAAAATATAAATAAAGAAATACCTTAATTAAATGGACTAAATCACCAATTTGACGAGCCGTTTGGTGTAATGGTCGGGAAGTCGGGTATTACACCAAAGGTCGCGGGTTCGATCCCCGCACGGTACAAACATTTGTGTGCATGAACATGTCTGTTTGTATCGGTCTGGGTGTTTCTATGTATAATATGTATATATTTACAAAAAAAAAGTATATAAGTAATGTTTATCCGTTGTCTGGCATCCATAGCACAAGCTTCAGCTTAGTTTGGGGCTAGATGGCGCGGTGTGAATAATGTCCAGAGATATTTATTTATTTATTTATTTATTTATTTAATTGCCTAGCCCCAAACTCTCGAAGCTCGAATCTTGCATTATGGATGCTGGGAAACGGCTTGACATACTTAAATATTTTTGTAAACATCCACGACTCGAGTACCTATGCAGTACCTACGCTGATGGTCATCACACAAACATTCGCCCCTGGCGGGATTCGAACCCGCGACCCTTACTTTTGTAGTCAGGGTCTCTGCCCACTAGGGTTCGTCATATTGAATGTATTGAATTGTTTTAATACGTAAAACAAGTTTATCCACATATATCATTTCAATTCTGATATCTTGTGACTATAACAGCTGCACTTTAATAAACCATAATGCAGTTTACAAGGAAGTGATTGTGATTTATGTATGTGATATGTATTACTTCTGGTACTATGATACGAACACATCTTAAAGACAAGGAAGTTGGCTCTCTTGGCACTCGACGCTGAATAGAATGATATTACGCAGCTGAACCGTAGAGATGGTTATTTCACAAAGTAAGCTTAAACTAAGAGTGTTGAATGCCAAAATAGATTTCAATACTATATTCTCATTTTGATGTAAATACAAGGATTTTCCTTTTCATGACGAGGCGAAGTATTTTGAATCTATTGTTGAAGTAATAATTGAAGTGAGAATAATCGGTATTAAAAGTAGTTGTTGTCTTGTTCACAGTTCGTTGATTGTAGGTACCTACTTGTAGTACAAAAATTTAGTACAAAGGCCGTTCAGATGCTGACCTCAAAATATCTCAAATATAGCATAGTAATGATGAATGAAAATGTATTGGTTCTGTGAGCGCTTTCTACAATACAAGTAAAATTAGTAAATTAATACAGAGATTCACAAAATTAATTCTATACTACATTTATATCTCTCTCTGTAGAAAACTATACTAAATGTTTTAAATGGAAGCAAATGAATAAAAGCACATTACACACGTGATGCTTTCGCCCTCCGTTGGGCGGGATTTATATTCAGTCTTTAATATTAATTTTACTACATCCATTATGAACTTTGTGGTTAAGCTTTAGTGCAGAATTATGATGGGACAGGCTATGCACTTCTGCAATAAGGGATTATTATCACAATATTATATTCATACTAAATAGATGACGCCCTACAAGAAGGTATGACTGTTTTCCAGTACAATATCTTCAACAAGCTCTTTGGAATACATTCTCGAAACGCAAATGTATTTATTATTCAAGGAGTAATAAAAATTTACTCAACACTTTTGGCAAAGGATATTAACAAAGCAGATGTGGTCATGAAAATCTTCTGAAAATGTGCTCGATAGGATAAAGCATAAATATAATTGGGAGCTAGTATATCGCCTATAAATTCGGAAGTATGTATTGTATAACCGTTGCAAGTTCCAAGTCATTTTTTTTTATATGGCTGGTCAAAATTTAAACAGTTGTGTGAGTTGGAATTTATGCAGTAATGTTTAACGATTACTTCATAAACGTAAAGATATAACGGCAGGACTGTTTTATGAGGCAATATAAAACGTACAAATTAATGAAGATTGTGAAACACGAATAAACAAATTGGTACAGGCGAAGAGACTGGTTCTATTAGGTCCTTTGACTCGGTAATCGCCAGTGCTTTGTAATAAAGGTACTGAATGTTGTTAATTATGTACAAGATCACGAAGACTGCGTTTATGACACGCAAAACACTCGACAGGCTAGTGATTAAACTGCATAGTTATATTTGCAGTAAATTATCACAATATTTGGTCGTAAAAGCAAGTCATCAATTGTTATTTGTCAAAACGAGATTTAGTACTCATTTAATGATTGTCATATCATTTTGTAGATGGGTCGCTGCGCCATCGCAGTAAGTGTGTAGAGGAATTTAAGCATAATCCAAGTCGTTTAGGTAGTAATGTAAGTTCTTAGTTAAATTAAGCATGAAAGTACTTTGCTCAGTTGAAATAATTTACCCTAACAATTAGCTAAAGCGATCCAGGCATTAAGATGCCTAACACATAACACTACTCCAAATGAGGGTAATAAAAATTAAATAAATATCGGAATGTGGTGACCCTACTAACCATTTGCCATTATGTCCGGCTGGTCACTTTAATTACCTCTCTGATGGAGGCCTCATATGTTCCCGGCACTAGCGCTAAAGGGCGTAGGACAGGACAAAGGAATAAGGGAATTCAAGCCGATCGTTAGGGATACGGCACTAATGACAGCCCTTTCATTAGAGTACAAACGGTATGAAACGACGGTGACGCGCGACATTGCGATGGTTAGATTTCGCGCTTAAAATGTTGCCTCTTGTACTAATGAGTCCTTGACGATTCTGGATACGACGACATTAAAGTGTGCGGCATCTCTTTGAGATATGCGTGCCTTATCTTCCCGTAAAGAAACAAATGCGTTCTTACTTAAGACTTGTAAAAAGGAACAGCCTATTTACGCGTACTGCAGAGCAGGTGGCGGAGAGTGATTTTCATGACTCGAATGTATGTATTTATCACTGTATTGATGGTTAATCTGAATAATACATGTATTTCGTAAAATTGCACTGAAGATATTCCTCCAACAAAATTTTAGACCGACTTGGCTTTGCGCGACGATTTTGTAGGCAATATAAATTTAGTGGCGCGTTTGGACAAAATAACATTATTTATATCTCCGTGAGTCGCTCGCGTGGTTCGTTGATGTACTTGCCTTTGTTTTGAAATTATTCAGACCCCGTTCGTTGTGTGGAATAAAACTGCGCACTTCTGGATAGTGTAGTGTAGAAGGTTCATCAGTCTAACCTAACCCTTTTAAAATAACTTTGAATTCTCTTTCTTGCTTTGTTTGAGCTCTGTTACTCTTATTTTCAGAAAGAGATATCGTGCATATTTCACAATGACACATCACTTACCGTGCTATTTTACTGTAGGCTCCTTGAGCGCTCAAAGATTCGTCTGCGTCTTATTATATAAAGCACGATGATTAATTACAAAGTAGGCGCGTACTTATCTCACTGGCGCATTGTTCGCTGTCCCATTATTCTATCGGGAACCGCTTAGGCGTTTCCAGCGAACTGAAAACCACCAAGCTCATTGTGTAAGTGGGGACTGAGTAATCAAATATTTTTTCTGGGTCCGTGAATTGGGACGCGTGCTCATATACAGCAAAATTTAGTTCGTCGGAATGGTGTTTGTGTGGCATCGCATCGAACAGGTCGGGCCACCGGGGGATGCTCACACGTTTTATGTTTATGATCGCTCTCACTAAAGTTATTTATGTAACTTTGATGCCCTCTATTTATGTTTTACTTTTAGCGGGTATCGTAGGGCGGGAGCTGGATACCTCGCCGGTCTAGGCACGTTGAAGCGGGTCGTAAAACCCCCGAGCACATGAAAAATGTTGTAAAATTCGAAAGAAGCGCAGTAAAATCCGCGCGTTGCTCGCGACTGCATTTCTGAGTAATGAACCAAATTAAACATGTAATTTATGTAAGGCACTATCTGAACTGTCACCAATATAAAACTGAATTGAAAATCAGGTAAACCATCGTTCAGTAATTATCATAGCGCAAATTATGCTCTTACTTCCAAATTATTGTCGAATTTTGAACGATATAACGTGGATTTTTGTTATGCTTTATCTCTCGAAGGACCGTTTTATGGACGATCCCCTTTAATAACATTACGATATCTTAAAATCTAAATATGTAATACATTGACACCTTCCTTACATACATAATGTAGGAAGATTTTAAATGATAAATACGAGGTTTAGGAGAAATAATGCTTAGCCATAATTCATAGCCATTGTCTAGTTCATATGTCGGTATTTTGACTGCGCAGAGTGGGAGACTTTGTGTAATATTTCCAAGGGTATTATTGTGATACATTTAAGCTCATGAGCCCATGGGGATCAAATCCTTTGAAGTTTGTTAGAAGCCACAGCCGACAAGAAGGCCCTTTTGGGATATTAAGTGGTGTGCGTACACCTTCTAGGCTCTTGGAAATAAATAGTAAATAATAATAAATAAATATTTCACAACATCACATACATTGATCTGACCCCGTGTTAAGTAGCTTAAGCACTTGTGTTACAGACATCAGAATCAACAGTGGTATTACAAATTATACTTAAATAGATACATATAACACCCAGACCAGAACAAACAGACATGTTCATGCACACAAATGTTTGTCCTGTGCGGGAATCGAACCCGCGACCTCTTGCGTAATAGGCAACATCTTGACCATTACACCAAGCGGGTCGTCAAAATAATATTATTGTTCGTAAATTCGTAAGTTAAATCTTTCAAGACCAATATTAAGTCAGGTGTAGTATTTTCTATGATTGCCATGTAGCTAAAGCCCATTTGGCAATGTCAGTAAAACCGAAGGTACCATCAATACCAAGAACAAATGTTAATTGAAGCGCGAACATGACATGATCATTTCAAGTAAATCGTAACTTTTATATGCCAATAACACAGCCATTCGCTGTGTGACCTATAGATGTAAAGAACTAGGTACTAATTGGTATTAAAAGGCGCTGGTTAAATGTCAAGGACTAGTTTAATTTCTGTTCATATGAATTTTGCTTATTTTTACATTCGGAACAGTTGCTTTATCTACTTTATTCGTTTTTTCATCAACGTAATGAGTATTATTTGTCAAAAATACTATTTGTCAAAATAGTTGGAGTGGGGTCTGACAAATGGACAGTAGCCTGATTGGAAGAAATCACATGTCTGTTTGTATTTATCTGTGTTCGTGCTACCTATGTACATACATAAAAAAAAACAGATCATCAGTTAATAGAAATGCATATTAATATTCTTCTATTTGACCGAGTACTTATAATATTCCTTGTGTTCCTTGGTCACGGCATCGCGCGAAAACTCCTGGATGAAGCGATTTTGTTGTGTTTTTGTTTGCTTCTATTTGCCATTATCTTATGAAAGTAAAATTAAGAAAGTTGTTCGGAAAGAAAAAGTAAAATTGTAAGTTTCTTGCGGCACGAAATTAGCAGTGGTCGTTTATAGTCGCATGTAGTTCTGAAGATCGATAGTAAGCCGAAGCACAATACATTCTGCATCAATAATTGTCTTTACGTATTTCTTTTTATAATTTGACTAATTTGCGATTCCGAGGGAGTTCAACTCGTAGCTTACCGAGCAGGTTGTTGAGATAGGGCGGACGGCGACCCCTCCCGTTAATGTATTCTGGCAATTTCGCCGCCGCCCGCGCCCCGGCCTCCCGAGGGTTGAGATCTGGCTAGGCCCTAGATTAAATTTGTACCCCTTCTGTTTATCATTACTTTTTGTACCTCATCCAGAGGCTTTGCAACATTACGAAGTTTTACCCACTTATCTCCCGACCTGATCGATTATACGCCGTGGGAAGGAAAAAGTGTTGAGTTTTTCTCCGCAGTTGAATTAGCCCGCTGCTTCTGTTTTACTTGGTTAAGCTTTTACGTATTTTTTCCTTTCCGTGTTTGCTCTTTTTGTTTGTTATTCGTTGTTTTACTTGTAAGTGCAATATTAAGTTAGTAATCATCCTAATTACCAACCTAAAAGGGAATGAACATTAGCTTTACCCTGTAATTTATCGATCATCATACTGCACTGCAACTTCACTGCCAAATGCCACTAAGGGCGTAAGCTTTGAGCCGGGAGTCATGAGGCTTGCCCAGATAGGGGAGGTTGGATAACCCCACATATGGAGACGACTCTGAGGGAGTTTAAAGACCAGCTGTGGAATTGACCAGACTGTAATTATTTATCTAATCTGTAACGAATTTCAGCCAACCCTAGCCCACAGACTACACATAAAAACAGTATACAGTAAATGCCTACGTTGCTATATCATATCTGTTATTATAAGGCGACATCCTATTCTCGTGGTTGGGTACGCCTCTCCCCACTAGCAGCAGTAACAACTTCCTCTCACGGTCGTGCTCGCGACCCCCTTGTTCCCGTCTGGGGGTCGATAATGTCTGATCGTCACAATGACATCGAAGGGCGCACGAGATACGTATGCCTTGCCAAGTTCATTGTTTAACTTTGAGTGTGATTGTTCTGTTGAGCGGCAATGTGAGTTTTGACATGTTCAAGGTTTTTAATTTTTTACGCCTGGACCACGGATTTGAATGAATGTGATGTTTGTTTTTTCTGATTGACTTTAATTCTGTTATGTAAATATGGCGCCACTTTCTTGGCATTGTTCGTTCCAAAAACCGATCTTTCTACCAGTCCATATAGTTCTAAAGCTACGTATTGTCCTTATCATATTTTTTTAAATGTTAAAGTTTCTTGTACTTTATAACTTTAAACTTTCGCGTTGCATTATAATTATTTAACATTACAACGGGACTAAACGCGATATTATTTTTATAAGTACCTGAGTACTTACTGCTTGACGTTTCGGCTGTGATGCTACAGCCGTGGTCACAAGCGAACTGGCGGTGCGCGGCGTCGTCTACTTGAACCGGCTTGGGCCGATGTATCTGCATCTACCCCCGAATTCGCACTATTATTGACACTCGAAGAATTGTCAGTGAAGTAACTCCGGCACACCACACTTACAGTATCGGGGTTTATATTTCGATCTTTTTCCGAACATCGCGGTTTGCATTTATTATCTGTATCCAAAATTGTCTGGACGGAAATTACCTCCTCTTCAGAAATCAGTTCTATCTTCAGATTGATGGTGTTGCAATGGGAAGCCCTCTTGCTCCGGTTATTGCTAATCTGTGGATGGAGCATTTTGAAGACACAGCATTAACTACTGGACCCCAAACTGTGAAACTGTGGAGGAGGTACGTAGATGACGTTTTCTGTGTTATCAGCGGAGGTCAGCAAGCGGTCGAACAATATATATTACACCTGAACTCAATTCATCCTAAAGTGAAGTTTACCTTCGAGATAGAAAACAATAGGACCTTGGCTTTCCTTGATGTGCAAGTTAGGGTGAAGGAGGATGGTACCTTGTCGCACACTGTATACCGAAAACCTACTCACACTGATCGGTACTTACACGCCTCTTCTCATCATCACCCCCGGCATCTTCAATCGGTGATGAACTCCTTGACCAATAGGGCTCATAATCTTTGCGACCCTGAACATCTTCACTCGGAGCTTGCTCATGTTCAGGAGGTACTAAGGAGTAACGGATACAAGATGTCGCAGAGGAGAACAAGGCAAAATGGAAAGGAAAAATGTCCAGATGTGAGTCGTCAAGCAGCATTTTTACCTTATGTGAAAGGCGTAACGGACAAAATTGGAACAGTACTAAAAAAGTTCTCCATAAAGACTGTATACACTCCGTTATGCCAGATATCAAGGAAACTGCGGTCTCCAAAGGACAGAATACCGTTCCAGACTCCGGGTGTTTATAAAATTGATTGCAGTTGTGGTAGTTCGTATATTGGACAGACGAAGCGGACTATAGCAGAACGTGTCAAAGAACATATCGCAGCTGTCAAAAACCGACAGATAAACAAATCGGCGGTTGCTGAGCATCTCCTGCAATCCAATGTTAATCACTGGATGGAGTTGCACGACCCTAAAATTCTCTCCACTGATCGTCACTATTATTCAAGATTAGTACGTGAAGCGATTGAAATAAAGAAATACAAAAATTTTAATCGGGAGGATGGATTTAAATTGTCGTCAGCATGGAATCCAGTGATTAATAAATGCAAACCGCGATTTTCGGAAAAAGATCGAAATATAAACCCCGATACTGTAAGTGTGGTGTGCCGGAGTTACTTCACTGACAATTCTTCGAGTGTCAATAATAGTGCGAATTCGGGGGTAGATGCAGATACATCGGCCCAAGCCGGTTCAAGTAGACGACGCCGCGCACCGCCAGTTCGCTTGTGACCACGGCTGTAGCATCACAGCCGAAACGTCAAGCAGTAAGTACTCAGGTACTTATAAAAATAATATCGCGTTTAGTCCCGTTGTAATGTTAAATAATTTCTTGTACTTTATTTCATCATCATCATCATCATCGCCGAGGATTGTACTAAATCGAGAGGCCTATATCCAGCAGTGGGCTGCGATAGGATGATGTGCTTTATGTGGAAGATGTATATCACTACTCAAGTACAAGTCATTCAAACATCCATCGATGTTCAAGCCAAATTCTAACTTAAGCTAGTCTGAAGGGCTTGCTAGTTGGCACGACGGGCCCGAGTAGGCTGGGCCTGGGCCTCGCAGTCTCGATGACGTCTTGGAAGCGTGCCCGATGCGCTTGGGTGCACGCTACCGTATTGCGGGTTTGGCGAAGCGGTTTTTACCTAAAACTAGTCGTGGACGTGATATCAAAACGAAATGTGTATAAACGTAATTCATAATAATTTTGTCAGTCAACAAGAAGAACCTAACCCCTGGATGTCCACATCCGCCGATATTTACGCCAAATTTCTACCAAAACTTTCAAAAGAGATTTTCAGTTACTCTCTTCGTTATTACAGCTATAAATTGATTAAATTAAAGAAACCTTTGCAATACGAAAGTGTACTTCATAAATTCCTTTACCGTACGACTAACTATAAAAAGAGCTAATATCCTTAGACGCCAATCATTGAGAGGAAATTTAATTTATTTACATCCCGCTCCTGTTTTTGTTGCATTCGTATTTCTCTTCTATTAGACTGTATCGGTCTGTATTGGATCCGGAGTCCGCTTGTCGCCGGCTCGTTTTAACAAACGTGGCTTGTTATTTTTCCTTCTTTGCACTGTTCCTCCAGGAGTTCCGACGATGTTGCTCAGAATTTTCGCCTCGTAGACGATTCTAAAACTCATAGCATAGAAATGATCGCAGTAACAACTAAAACCTATCTTTGGTACATACCTTATCTTGCCTTTATGACTGAAAATTCGTGAAGTAATATCGTCTTTTCCAAATATGCCGAGATAAAATAAATTATCACTTCACTGCCTTGTAATGTTAAATGTGATAAAATAGTAGCTTGCCTAAGAGACAATCATAAAATTAGACATCTATTTTCAGAAATACAAAACAATGGCTTTTTGGTGAAAGGTCGGAATTAATTCGCATCAATATCTGTATCCAAATTAATAACGAACTTGCCGAATTCCGAGTTTGGAATAGTGTTCGTAACTTCTATTTGCGTTTTCACTATGAGCCAAGGCTCGAGTTGTGTCAATGCAGACTGTCGTGGTTCTTTAGAAATTTTGAAATCGCTTTCATCCCTAGAATATTTAGAGCCGCAGTATTTGCTGTTTTCTCTTGGAAGTTTGAAATTACTTTTATACCCATTCAAGGTTTGCGAGGGCTGCAGTTAAATTTCCCTGCCCACGTCGCGGCATTTGTAACGGTTGAAACTTTAAGTTGAAATGGAACTCTAAGGTCGTTTGGAATGGGCTCCTTCATTACATTACGGGGTTCAATCGAGTTTATGAATGGAAATGCGCCGGGGAGCGGGTAGCGGAGAGCGTTGCGGCTCTTTTCTTTCGCCGCTGAGTTTCCATTGTGTAGATTAGCATCGCAGAGTTATCTCTGGGTAGGGCGCCTGCGTTCTCGGAAATTCGACTCTTGGGGTGCGCGCATAGGGTTAAACAAACTCCTGTGCTTGAATAATTCTACATAACTGAATCATTATTTTTATTGGAAAAGGAAAATACTTGTCTCATTCAGATATCGTTATGGATCGTCCGTAGTAGTAGGTATTATATGTGATTTTTTGCGCGTGCGAAGTTTGATCATTATCTGATATTCAACTGCGTTCGGTGACCGCGTTTATCTTGTTATCTTCACGGGTGAAGGACCGATTAGCCAATTACATTTTGCGATAAAAACTATCATTGCGTAATATTCGGTCATTCGTATTGTGTAGTAACCATTTCTTAGGATTTCCTTATGTCTACTGTATAATAACAGTCCCACAATGTTGATTAAGTAAATTGAAATCACAAGAGTATTCTCTCTTACATATATACCCATGTCTAAATTGTTTTGTTGGGTTGTAAATTGTGAAATGTATACGCGTGTATGCAAGTTTTCTTCTTTTTTTGTCATATATTAGCCATAAGGTTTATTTTCCTGTGCACGCACCCTTACGCCGGCGAGCGGCGGCGCCACCGCCCGCCGGGTAATAGCTTGGCTCGCTCCGTTTGTTGATTGTATCAGAAAATACACTTTATTGCCCGCTCTTATGTATATTCAAGGATAATTTTACTAATTCTGCTAGCCTCTATCTGATACAATTTTACAAAACCTAGCGATCCTAAATAAAGGTTACTTTTAGACTTGGATAATAAGGGCAATTCTAGTGTACCTCGGCTACTTAAATTTTCCGTCTGGTTATGTAGGACAAACTACTACGCAGGCTAAACGAATAACTCTCAATATCTTGTGGGTTGTACTCAATTAAGGGAACAAGATTGTGGGCTGGACTCTTGAGTATAAAATTCGCAGTTAAAAACATCATTCTTCTGTTATTACTAGTAAAAAAGAAACTGACAATAAAAACTATGAAAAATGCAATAAATTCTCTCCTTTTGAACATCAAAAAAACCAGACAAAGTAAATTAATAATAAACGTTGCAGAAAGATTTCTTATTAAACAAACATTTATCATAACCTGCACTTTTAAAGTAAAAACTAAGCAAACGTTTCTTTGTTCACTCTAAATTATCAGTACACGATCTATTTACTAATGAGATTTTGATATCTTTGTACCGGAAAGGGGAATTTAAATTAGCTTCTTCATTTTATTGTATCCTCGTGAGTGCATTGTAAAATTACTGTTTATTTTACTTCTTTTGTATGTGTTACTACATATTTATGTCCTATTCAAAAAGGCAGACCCTCACGCAAGAGGCTTAAAGTTCTTTACTTGAATGGTTAATTATACATGTATTTAGATTTTGATTATGTTATGCTAATTTTGTTGTTGGTTTTGCTTAGTTGTCCGCATTTTACGCCTTCACATTATATCATTCTTACAACTAGATTTTAATCATGATTCTGATGTTTTGCTCAGGAATATGTTCCAGAATATTGTGTATGGCTTATACATACAATTTATCTTGATCAAACCATCTGCAAACGTGAATATATAAAAATGATACACTCAATTCAGCTCGGGGATACAAAACAAGGATAATAAATACGCCAGTCTCCTGATTATCTGGACTCGAACTAGGGCAAATACTGTGTTGTGCTGTTCAATGATATGTACAGATGTGTTTGCCTGGCTTCATTGCGAGTTTAGTAGTGAATGTAGGTAAACTATAATGGAGGTTTGTGCGTCCAAATCCAAATCCAGTCGGGATAAACATCCTGAATGATTTGGTCTGGGAGCCTCCATCTAGATATGTTTGTTTGTTTAACTTTAGTTCTGTTATTTACCTAGTATTCATTTAGTAGGGCTGCCAAGTGTAAGGCTTAGGATTAGGCCTTTAAAACTAGTCAAAGGGCCAAGAGCATTCAGTACTCTTACTAGTAAATTAGGCATTATTTATAATAAATCGATTCAATAGTGTACTTGTTAAGGCGTACAAATATGTGTCTAATAATGTCGCTCGTAGGCCGCGCCCTGGGACAAGGCCGCGGCTGCGTTCGTCCGATCTTACACATGGATGGACTAAAGAGGGCTGCCTAGTGAATGACAAAATTTTAAGCCTTGAAAATTCTGTAGGTATTTCTTATGTGACACCACATATTTCATACTCAACAAAGTATGGACTACAAAGAAGCAACGAGCTTTCCTAGCAGGAAAGTTGCTTTGTGGTTAAGTCGAGACTACTGATTTAGTTCAACCCACATTGAAAAGTTATGCCTAAACTTGTAATCCACAAGGCAGTAATTTTGCACAGTGGCACAGTGCCCAGCAGATTTTAATGAATGTTAATTATAACACTGCCTGACATGTTTGTAATTTTGTGCGATTGACGGCAGGCGAGTTATATTTTAACTTGTCAAACCTGTCCATGGATACGCATCTACGCTACGGCTACGGCCGGACAGTCGTGCATTTTCCCGCCCCCGGATAAGTCGGAAACTCGGGACCAATATCGCCTGGGGCCCTAAGCCGCTATTCATCAACGTCCGACCTTCGCCTTCGTGTTTGCCGCGCGCAAGGCAGTAGCTAACACATTATAATATTCATTAAAATCCGCCGGGCAGTGCCCGCCGTGTTTGTTATTTCGTGCGCCTTATCTTTGGCTTGGTAATTAATAGGTTAAGTTGGCTTTGTACTCGTAAGGTCTTTTTTACGGGTTTCATGAATGCTACGAGGAATTTTTGTCAATTTAATTATGTTTTTTGAAGTATTATACGTATTTACAACGAAAAAGATTGTAGTTGGACGTTTGTGATTATGATACAAAACTAAAATCCCCCTGAAAGATTTCGGTTTTACATGTTCAACTATCGAACGCGTTCTATACCTATGTTATTAAAAGCCATCACACACGATGCTTTCGTTAAGTTTCACTCGTTTAACGTAGGCTAGTCCAGTAATAACGTCCCCGATATATATTTTATTTTTTGGATTTTGCAATATTTAATTGCAATATCTAATTTTGGTAACATCAATATGGCCAAATAAAATTTAAAAAATTGTTCAACGCACATCAAAGTTTACAGTTAACTAATAAATACAGGTTGAAATTCTTGTATAATATCGCTATCTTTCACCGTAGTAATGGTAATGGACACTGCAAACACCGCACAAAATCTGCTAGACCAATAACTCTGAAGTTGTCGCACTCGCGACGACAGTTCGATTGACCACTTAAGCATTCCATTAAGTCTTCGAGCGATTGTCCCAGAGGTTAAGTTTGAATTCCTTGCCGCGGGGACGTTGATGGATCGCAGCTTTTGCGGTTGAAGGCCCTGGCTAGAGAGGAGTCCACTTGAAGCACCCAATGTTTGAGCTACTAACCTACTTTGAACGAACGAACCTACTCATAATATGGGCTTGCCAAAAAATCAAGAAGGCTGACCAAAATTTTCAATCGGTGCTCAAAGAGAACCATACCAGGTGCTTAAGCTGCGGTTGCTAAAATAAATAAATAAATAAATTCATTGGACTAAGACACCAATTGCCTAGCCCCAAACTAAGCTCGAAGCTTGTACTATGGATGCTAGAAATCGGATAGACATACATAAATACTTTTATATCCATGACTCGAGTACAAATGCCGATGTTCATCACACAAACATTTGCCCCTAGCGGGATTCAAACCCGCGACCTTTGGTTTTGTAGTCAGGGTCTCTAGCCACTCGACCAACAGGCCCGTCAATTTTGAATCACAATCGGTGTTGAAAGTTGACTGGGCCAAGTGCTCAACGTTCAGGTGCTTAAACTTGGATGGTGGGTGCTCATACTGGACAACCACGGGTTAGAAGATGCACGGTACACCCAGCCCGGGATTAACGAACAGAGTATGCGGGATCTTTTAGCCCGAGCCTGATACATGTGAAGGGATAGTTTTTATTCCACATTGGAATGAGGTAGGCGAGATGGGAATTTAGTTTTTTGCTTTCAGTCGTACTCGTATGGTAAGCACTTCGAAATGGAAAGGTGCTGCATGTCAAATATGCGTTTTCACATAAGAGGAAAAATTATTTTTTTCTAAAATGCTAATTCTCTTTATTTTTTTGCGATATTTTAGTCTTTTTCAAAATTGTGAGACGGAAATGGTCCATTCTTTTTAAGCTAACGACATAAAAGCTGCTCCAAAATTATTTAAATGTTTATTATTATTAGTAAACTACGCACCGTTTTATATAAGAAAAATCTATTACATAAAACCAAGACACACGATCCGATTGGACGAAGTAGTGCCAACATAATGAGCCCTTTGCGGTCGTACTAAGGTGTCGTGTGTGCCGTTGATACAAGAGAACCCTACTCAAGGGAACAAATTGTGACCGACACATGTACACATGGATTTATATTAACTGTTTCTATGTAAGATTGACTGTACAGAGTGTTTATAGAAGATATGCTTTGTTGGGACAGTTGGCATTTTATTCCGTTTAACGCACTTTTGAAGATTATGGTTAAATTAATTTTACCATAGGTAACGTTTTGAAGTAAATGGAATAGAATCAATATGCCTTAAAGATATTTGAAAACAAATAATGAGCCAGGTTTGTAATTGCAGCGTGGTTAACATTTTCTTTCAATTCCCGTCAAATATTTCCTTTCAAATCTATAATGGACACGAGGATTCAAAGTTTTTTTTGTCGCTGAGAGACCACATGCGCTTAAGATTATTTCTGTGAAAAAACTATATTATAAGATGCGGTTTGAACCGTGATGATCTCCATAAAATTCCATCTCATGCAAACCTATATGTTATCCTTTAGAAATGGTAGTCAGTTTTCTCAACGTTGGAGGAAAATCTATCGCTTTGTAGTATTTGAAAGAGATGGATGTGGGAAAGTTTCTAATGCCCATTCATCTACGTTGAAATGCCAGCATTATTCAATCATTTAGGAGAATTCAAATTTTGAGTACCTAAAATATTTTTGTATCCATAAATAGTTGTCCTTTTTGCTGAACTGTGTTTAAGCCTCAAATATATTTTGTCGAACGGTTTACGTAAAGCTAAATATAAAATTGAAATAATTTAAAATATATTTAAATAAATCAATATTGTTTAGCATCAATTTTATACATATATTTATTCAGTGATTTTGCGTCATACCGATCTTGGTTTAGGAAAACAGAACGGCCTATTTGGCCGTTCTGTTTTCCTAAACCGAACTAAGATATAAAACTTCGGTAGATCATGTTGCGTAATAGTTGTTAAGAATTCCGAGTTATTGTTACACTTGTTCAAATTAATAAAGGAACTGCCTTAATCTCTGTCAGTCTAGTGTAAATAAAATGGCATAAAACAGTTTCTTCACTTGTATGCACTTTGATTTTTATTGGAAATATCAACCTCAGCTTAATTAATGCGAAAACTCTCCAAGTCCAACGATAAATCGGTATACTGCTGCAAAGATTTCCCTTTAGGGTTTTATATTCTTGCCTTCTAATGAAAACAGTTATCATAAAACCAGACCGGGGTTTAACAGTCTTATATAGCCTGGGTTAAATTAGTTTAATTAATGAATTGTGTTTGGTTTTATTAAGCGAGTTATAAGGTTTGTAATATGCCTAGGTTCGTCTGAATTATGCATGTACGCCTTCATATGTTAGGAATGAATTTGTAAAAGTATTTTGAACTTATGTATATCATCCTCGACTATATTCAGCATCCGAAAAATTATAAACAGAATCAAAATTATGACTTGCCAAGTTAAGCATAAGAAAATATTCCTTCTTTATTTGATCTTCGAGTAAAAAATTCTCGATTCTCGACTTAATTGTCACATTACACACAGACCACTGGTCCTTACAAAAGGTTGTCTTTCTCGGAATAGAAACATGAATTAAATGGAATTGTAATGGCCATCTGTCCTTGTCCATGCTTCGCTGGTCCGGGAGCGTCTTTTTCTCTGAGTTTTAGCAGAAGATGCGTCTATTTATCATCTGGTTCGGCCGCGATGGCACTAGATGGCTGGCGATCTGTCAACGTCGCCTTTGACCGCGCCGACTGCCATACGAACACACATTTAGTTCCTCATCCGTAATACCGTTTGAACCAACTACACACATACCACACCTACACATAGGCTAAAGGTTCAAATAGCCCAATAATTGTGGTGCGAGTGTAGGAAGCGACAAATAAACGTTATAGTGACAAATGAAACCCCTTTTAATGTGCCCGTTGTTCTATTTCATAAATACAAATTGGGGTGGACCCGGAAAGTTCGTGAAATAGACTGAAATATTCATTGAATGCAAGCCATGATAAATCTTTTCCGACCCGGTTAATACCGCCCAAGTACTTTAGGTAGGCGGTTGACGAGAGGCATGGTGAGTATGACTCGATTTCAAGTTTTGTGACTAATAGATTGAAATAAAGTACTGTAAGTTCGTCTCAGCTACAAGGTGCAGCCATTAGAGGCTTGATATGGCAAATCCTATTCTTTTGAGGCAAGAAGGAGTGCCACAATTTTTTCTATAAAACGGTGATATCTCGTAATGATATTCGGTTGTCGCAAAAAAGACACAATGTTGGATTAAAACTGTTCAATTTAGTACTTTAGTTTTAATGCAAACATTTATCCGCTCGCGTTGGCATAACACGTTGGCGACATACAAGAGGTACGAGTATGTGTGTATTTAAAAATGATGTGAAAATTACACGTGCACTTTTCAGGTCACACTCGTTTACCATATTTCATGTGAGGTGAACGCTAGCAGCTATTTGACCGGTTTTGTTAAACAGTGCCGAAGATCAATCAACGCCACCTGCTTTTGTTGTCCATCGTCCGTGAAAAGATAGTTTGTTAAACGGTTTTAACATACGGGAACAATTTCCAAAACTTTATTCTTGGGTAATTAATTGTTGCTGTGCTGTTAGATCTCTAGATAATTTCATTCACTTAACATTAGAAGCATCTTTTGAACAAGCGAAATTGTGTAACATAGCTTCTGAAAATCGCAACCGTTTGCTAAGCAATATGCATTTGAACAGACTTTAATAATGTATTATGGAAATTTACGTCATGATGTATTGCCTGGGTCTGCATATGTTTCAACTGTGCATTGACGAACTGGCTTGTTCATTTCAAAGGGGTCTAGAAGAAAATGCAGAACAATGCTGATAAAGTGAGGGAACGATCGCAAGAGATATTGCAGCATTATGTTAATTTTGAAATAATTATTATCTGCAGTGTAAACTACCTAGAATGGGAGTAATGATGATGTGAACAAAGAATAAATACACTATAATTAAATGCAAATATGTATGTACAAACGTACTGGTCCCATCCTCTAGAGAAATGTTGCTAAAAATATTTACTAAAATAACACTAGGCGATTCAGTGAACTAAACTTTCTTCTTTTTATCTGGATCAATCGCTTGCGAAGGACTTTGGAAACGTCCACTCGAGAAAACGTACCATAAACAAAATAAATAAAGAGTAAAAAACAAATCCTCCTCTTACACCAAAAACAGTTTGCGTGGCTTATAAAATAGGTCCTTGATCCACTTGCAGGTTGTAACATTGCAGGCATTTGAATAAGTTGGCCTTACCTGCGCTGTGCTGCACTCATAGTGGGTATGCAAATACCGGCTCAGCTGCATTTGTGCTCAATAATTTACCTCACGTTTGAGCAAACATGGCTACGAAACACTTTTGGAAATTCATGCAAGGAGGACATGAAAGAAAAAATTACTCGCTACGCAACTCGGGTTGACCAGATTTAAATATTTTTGTGACGAGCTTCTATTTAACTTTGCTCTTTCAGCAAAGTTAGGGTGGATTTTGAAAGACGTAGATACGGTGAATCAATTTGCATACGTAATTCTGATAACACACGTACAGAGCTGGTTTCGGGCGAGGCGTTATGTAATTTAGAAACTGGACGCTTATATGCAGATATAATGGTGATATTTTAAAATTATAGTTTGTAAATATATGTAGATTAGTGGTGAGAAACATTTTTTTTGCATTACTCGTCACAATTTTCAGGACATAACTCTTTAAACATTGGAGGAAGTTATGGAGCCTATTCAAAAACACAACTTAGAGTAAACTGGATATTTTGTAAACAAATACAAATGGATGTTTTAAAACAGCTTTCTACAGTTTGCAACTCACTTTCCGAACAATCAAATTATTGCAATCAAATGGAGTGGTATTAAGTCGGCCAGTGGTCTGTCATTTTGTTATGATTCCCACTACTACATAGATTGAATTGCTATCCAGAACCATGTTTCAATTAATATGCCTGGTATCACCTCACCAAAAATCAAGGCTTATCAGTAATCGTCAATATGTAATTTATTTACACGTTAATTTGATATAATTTAACTGCAATCTTAATGGCATCTTGGGTGGTATGCCAACGGCTTATTATGATGACCTTGTTTACGCAAATGTTCCTCAAATTGCATTTGAGAATAGTATGCACCAGAAAGCAAAATTTTATATTTTTGTAGATCGATGCTTACATTGTTAGTGATATTTGGCTTATGTTTTACTTTTAGTTTCTGTTATCAAATTGGTTTACAGACTTGTAACTTAATTATTCATCAATTAAAGTACGTTGCATCATTCGGTAAATTTAAGTTTCACTAACATAGTGCTTCCTAAAATCAATGCTAAATATTACATCAAATACGTAGTCAACTAACCGAATCCGAAACAAAACGTTCATCTTCCTCCCCATCCGATTGATATAAATCGTGTTATTCAGGGAGACTGGGTACGTAAACAAAAAGACTGGGACCCTCGCAGGAGTCCCGTTTGTACGGTCAGCCTCATTTTAAAGTATGCACTTGCAGGTCGATAGTAGCTCGTATGCCCCTGACAATAAGGGCGGTGCTAAGTCGAAGTGTTTCGTGTGGCGTGCTGTTGTGTCTGTACTTACGGTGTTTTTTGTTAGCCGAGCGCAGTGGGTGCACAGCTGCAACGCATCCGGACATTTGCCCGTACGAGTAGGTAGGACTATTACACAGGGTGTTCGGGATATTTGATCTGGGAAGAAGCATGATAAGGATACTAAAAGCAATGAGGGTATTTCGTAAAGCACTGACACTAATATCTCTAAAATAAATGCGACATAGTAATCAGTGTTAACTTGCCAGCCAGATTGAGCCTTGAAATAAAACTTATTATACATATGAGGCAGCAAATGAACTAATGTGTATGAGGACCGAACTAGCGATGATATATTTAATTTTTGAACATCCATTTTATATGCAGTAACGTGTAAGTGCGTGAAAGATCTATTAACAAGTTTAAGCTGTTTTAAATATTACGCACATATTTCAAAAAAAATCCTTTGAATTTCCGAATCTTATTTTACTTAGGACCTCTTGCCCCATTTGGAGTCTTTAAAATATATTTTAACTATCTAAATTCTTTAAATAATATAACATCATATCAATAACACACTGTATGTAGGCGACAAACACAAGTGTCCCTATACTTATTACTTATGTGTAACTGAAGAATTTGGAAGCACAACATTTGTAAATTGTGTAACGCTTAATGTAAACGCGTCTGGCGTGTTTGTCTCTAAAGTACATCGTCGGGTACTTTGGCTTTCGTATCTTATTACGTATTTTGTGTTCCATTTTTCTTGGAACAGTTTTTCTTGGAGAAATAGTAATGTACTAATGAGTTATGCACACATTGAGTTGTTTTTAACATCTCTAGTGAATTATGTACTTAGATTATGAGATTTGGATAAATGTGTGGTAAATAAACCGTGACCCGTGGCATCAAAAATAAAATTCTTATAACGTATTGTCCTTTAAATAAGATCGAATTTCTCTTTGGAATTAATTTTAACAGACAATTTTTTACTTTCACATCTATTTAAAGTTTAGAAATGACCGATCGTAAATTTAAATATTAAACGACGTCGACGATACTTGCTTTAAAAACGTTTCCGTGCCTTGAATATCCAATCGATTTTATAGTATTGAAATGGAAGCAATTAAATTTTTAAATACCTTTGACGGCGAGTCTGGGACATTAATTGCCAACTAACAATTTTATTAAAATCCCCAAGTACGTAACGCGATAAATCAAAACGAGCAGGGTGAGGTGCGACCCTCGGTAAGGGCAGGGTTGCTAGCTTTAAAACTTCATAGGGTAGAGCATCTATTTAACCTTCATTGGCTTAGGACTTTACTATAAGCGAATAAGGTTGAAAATATGATGTCTAACATATGGAGGCCTGTAACGGTTTAATTCCTTATCTGCAACCAGCGTGTAAAGTCACGTGCAAAACGTTGAGAACCACCTTTTTTGGCTTTTATCGATTGGTCACGTGACTCTGTTCCCTCTTAAAATTATGAACGGCCGGACCGTCTAATTGAGTTGATTCTTCCGTCGTCCAAATAAACGCTTCATTACCTCTCAGCGTGAATGAAGATGGTATAAGGTGTATCTATATTTAGATATTGATTCGTATTTTAATTGTTCTAAAGACGGAATTTGTTTTCGGTTTCTTTTAAGTCTTCCGCTTGATTCTATACGTGGCAAAATTTCATTCTGATAATTAAAACAAACCAAATACTAAAATTTTTGGAACGAACTGATAAAAATATCTAAAAGGTCCTTTTTCCATGCACAAACGGTATGAGATGTTAAATTGTAAATCAGGCCCGCAGAAGGCAACCCTATTAAGAGGGTAAGGATTTCGTCCCCTCGGTAAATAACTACAGCGCTTCGAAGGGGCGCAGCCCTGGGCCGACTCGTGCTAGCGAATGTGTCTGAATTACGCATGGCTCCAATATGTGTCTTTTGCGTCTAAGTATAGAAACACACTAGGCCGAAAAAACGCGACCGAAGTTTGGTGGGATTACGCACGCAATTTATTTTAAATGTAAGATATCACACTGTGCATAAATTACATCGAGTAATATTGTTATGGCAGAACTTCAGTCGCGTTTTTTCAGCTAAGTGTGTTCCTACAATAACTTTTCGCACTGAAGAAATATTATATTTTTATCCTCGACTAAATAACTAAATGTACTGTAGCTTACGGTTTTTCTTTTTTTAAACGCTGAAGTTACGAGGTTTTCTTTTAATATAAAATGGAAGAGCACACTTAGTATAAATCGTGTTAATTTAACACGTGTGTTACCAAAATCAGATAGTGATTTGGATAACACACGTGTACAATTAGAAGAATCGCATTAAATATGTTTATTTATATTAGTATATTTTATATATGACCATTACCACCCATATATGTATTCAGATGTATTAAATAACATTATTTTTACTTTCTTAGTTTTGACGATTCGAAAGTGCTTGTTTGTATGCCTACTTGAATAAAGATATTTTTGATTTTGATTTTGATTAATTATAATAAAGAGATATTATTTTTTCACTTGCTGAAACCATGTCTTTGAAAAGCGTGGTATTCAACTTTCCGTCTTCGCCCATTCTTATTGTTCCCTAGCCCGCATTACCATGGAAATCCTTTATTTTCATACCTATCTCCTGACCCCACTATAAAACGTACCGAATCGCACACAGTGAAATAAAAATATATTTTTGTTGCGGTGAACAGGAATCATACAGAGAACGGTTAGGGTTATTCTACCCTAATCAGTTTTGTTTTCATTAAATGTGTTCGTATCACATTGTAGGAATCACATCAGAATAACGCGTCTTTTTTAATAAATAATAATAAAAATACGCGTAATTTTCTACCTTGTTTAGTATTGTATTTAATCTTATTAAAGAAGATCATAAGTTTAAACCAGTTTAAAGTAATAGCACGGTAATAGTTTCTTAAATAATAATATCTCGATATCACATCTGAATATAAATGAATGTTGAAAGTGACGACGCGTTTTATATAAACGGACAGGTATATAGGTCATCTTCATCGATTTTGTCTAAAATAAACTCGGTCAATTTATAAGCGTGCCTGTTTAGAATAAATTGGGTCCAAATATAACAGGATGAGGGGAAAACAATCTGGGAGATGAAAGCCTCGTGCAGAGCTAATTTGATTTCTATTGATAACCGGCGATACCCGGAAAATTTGTTATGTAGACGAAAATGAACACTGAAGAAAAAGCAAAGAATTTGGAGGAAAATATTCTTTGCTGTATTTGCATGCGTCAGGAAATGTATAATTTTATTATGAATAAATTGTGGATATAAGTATTTAGATGATTTATCGAACGTGTCTACAATAGATGCCTGAATAGTAAACCCTATAAAACAAAGTCTGGCCGGACCCACTAGCATTACAGCGGGTAAAATAATAACAAAATAAATATGAAAGGAATTTCACGCTAATTAGAAATATAGTTATTAGCGATTTGCGGTTACAGTAAATTACTTTTGTAATAGAATAACACTAGAGAAGATACGGTAAATGGTAAACGACCTTACTGTATTGTGTAAATTAAGACCTCGCGGTTCACTGACGTTAAGCAAATGAAAAGTTTAGTAGTAAGTTATATGAATGTATGGTATGGAAATAACGTTTTTTTTTGGAGAATGTATAAAAATGTATTATTGTGTTATTTTTTATTACGAACGCTTTTGAAGATTATCCATATTTTTTTATGAATATGCATTCGGTATGCTTCAAAGAAATCTCAACCATTGGGCAATATCTCAGAAAATCAACATTTCTAAATTATTTGCAGACCCACCTCTGAATTTTAGTTAGAGGTTTCATAAGAATTAAGTTACAACGTTATATTGTTTTTATTTGTTATATAAGAAAATATTACAGTCAAACGCAACCTACCTACTTCATTTAAGGCATTGTGAATTTCCCCTCAGCATCACTAGCAGTGATTATTTTGAATGAGTAGCATTCCCCATTCGGATTGGTTGATCGGCGGGTCTTCCTTATTACTAGTTAGTTCTTTTAAGAAAACAGATCTTATCTGAAGATGCTTCACTGCTATTCGTTTCCCGTTCTACGTGCCCGTAACTTGAGCAACAAACAAGCGCACTGTATGCACGTAGTACAGTGGTCTAGTATATTGTTTTTTAAACGATATTTATTACCGAGATTCCATAAAAGTTGTCGTGAAACTGGATCCATTTGTGTGTAAATGAGTGTTCTGTTTGTATAGCTTTGTACACACAAATATGTTGTTTTAGCGCGGCGGCCGAGTGTTCGTTTGGTAAACACGCATCTTCCATGCCGCTAGGAGAATGGCGTGTATGTAATAAATCTGGTCGATTTAAATTACTCCGCTGTGTAGACTATGCATGACTGTAAATGCTGCTCCTGAGGAATGAAGTTCATGAAATTAAGTCGTAAGGTTATAGAACTGTGGAATGTGTCGGCTATTAGGGGCGTAGATTTAATTATTAATTGCTAAAAGAGCTCAATAAGAAAAAGAAATACATAATGAAACATTTTGTAGTAAAATATTGCAAACGGTTCTTAAATTCCTCGTCTTTGCCTTGTTGGAATTGTTCGCAGTCATCTTTATTTACATTGATCTGTAATCAATGAAAAGGATGTTCCGTTCTTTCTCGACTATTCCGTTGTTCTGTGCAATATGATCACACATCGCAAGAAAGACCGATCCATACAGGGATACCGGTTTCTTTTGATATCCCAATAAATAAATCGCGATGGCCTTGATGTCTTTGTAAACCCACATGTACCTGTTAAATGTGTTCATTACTGCGCGACCTTACTGCCTTTTTATCTTACGTAGTGTCCAAATTCACACTGCTTTTTAAGGTGGGTGTTTAAAGAAGAAACTACACGTCGTTTGTCGATTGTTATCGTCGTCGCCCGCTGACAATCGGTCTTTTGAAACGTGGATTGTTAACAAAAAATGATGATGAATGATAGACGAGATGATATTTAGAGTATCAGATGACACTACAGATAAATAGATTTCGTCTAGATGATTGTTATATTTGTTAAATGCTTTTTTCTTCCGTGGACTATCGCAAAGTCTGATTATGGTGATGAATGCTAATATCGTCCTAGTGACTTATTGTTTTTCTATTAACGAAAAAGTGAATTAACCAAGTGGGAGTAATTGGTAGCTTTTATCGTATATGATCGAAATTTTATTTCAACGAATGGTCTCGAATTTTGAAACCTAACATAACCAGCTATTGAAAATGCGAAAGTCACTCTATCTTGCTGTCTGTCTCTCTGTCTGCTACGCTTTTCCGCATAAAGCTCTCAACCTATTGTGATATAATTTGGCGCAGACAATCTTTAGACGCTGAGAAAGAACATAACCTTTATCGCGTAAAAAAGGGATTTGAAATCAACGCGTACTGAGTCGCGGGCGGCCGCTAGTTATATATAACTCGCGATAATGATGTGACAAGGGAACACTCGACCGAGGTCAAGGTGGCCAAAGCAAGCGCCCAGTGGACACGAAAATAAACCGTTTCCCGGTACGCGGCCACTCGCGATCCTTCCGAAGTGTTATGTTGATGGCCTCACAAGCATTTTTTTAACGATATTAAACTTCAAATAAGGTTTTGATGAACTACTTATGTATTTATATTTTTGAATTAACCAGCATTCTTTTCTTTAAATCAACTGCACTGGGTAGGTGTGATTAATAGTTAAGCACAAGATAACCAGATGAAGGAATTAGCATTGCTTCTATGCGATCTTATAGGCTCTGACTGCCGGCGGAGTGAGTTAAGGGGACCTTCTGATTAAAATAAGCGACGGAAGAAGTTAACCAGTATAGTGTATTACATCGTTAATTTTATTTGTATAAGCAACTTAGTAGCTTTATAAAAGGAGAAGAATAGTTAAACTGCGCCCCTTGCGAGCTCACAAAGCTGCGACCTTTTTTTTTTTTTTTCCGCATTCAGAATGAAAAATGCTATAAACATGACGTCATCAATAATCCTGATATACCTACTTCCGTACAGTATATCAGGATTATTTACAATGCTAGGGCCAGATATCACAACAATTCCCTACATACGTACAGAGGTAGCTCAATTACTTTCTGAATGCGGAGACTTAGGTGTACGTAGAATTTATATTTGCCGGCATACCTCGAAAGGAATTCACGTGAGATTGTTGCTAATACACGGCAACAAGCGATGTTCCTTGATGTTTATGTACATGCGTAATGTTGACTAATCATCTATGCTCCGCTCGAAGGCGTAATGGCTTTTATGTGCGATGTTCCGTCAGATCACAATAGTTACTGATGCGTTAGTCGATTACATTGCCTGATTAATGCGGATCACCTCGTACCAATTAAGTTGATCAGAATATATCGCTTCAAACTGATGTCGATTATCACGTGTGGGTATATAAGGGCATTACATTGCGTTGGAAGTAAGCGTGACTTCTTATCGTTTACTAAATGAACACACCTATTCATTTAGTAAACTATTTATGTTGTACCTATTCAACAATTATAGCAGAAATATAATTATATATCTCTGTCTAATTATACGTGTTCTACTCAACATTTTTAAAATAAATTATGGGAAAGCAGACATGCCACTAATAATACTCGATAAAATTAATTTCGTCATCTGTTATTTTAATGAAGCAATATTGGTCAGTGCTAAAATTATCAATCATGACCATGACAGAGAAATCTAATTTGATAGCTAATTAGCAAGCTATAAACATGACGTCATCAAATACTTTTTCGCATAACACGAAGCAATGGTGTCTGCAAAAACGTAAATGTACAACGGAAATATCTATCGGCTAGCAGTAAGTACGAGTAGGTATGAGCTCTCGTGTCCTGTAATTTTGATAATGGCCGCGAGGGGCTGCCCGTGCTACAGATAAGCTGTATAACTGCCGGCCCCGGGACGGACCGGGTTGTCAAATATAGGAATTTTGCAACGAAATTACCTATAATATTTTCTCGTTTCGAAACTTATATTGCTTATATGGCAGAGATCGTGTAGGTATGTAGGAATTATGGGGTGGAAAAGAGTGTCTTCTAGGTGTTACGGCCGCAACGCTTGTAATTCCAAACATATAACAAATTACGTAATTCCTTGGTTCTAGAAATTGAACAGATTTACTTCTATGCGATACGATCATATTTCAAGTTTATTGGTTCCCCAGTAATTTTGCAGAAATACTGCCAGTGCTGGTTTTATCTGTTTATGATATGAGCGGCTTGGACCCTTAAAAATATAACCTACACCTGACCCCCGATAGATTTAAGTCACGATCTGACCTAGACACCACTAAGCCCTTAATCTAGATGGTCAAAGAATTAGGCGGTTACTTACTTAGTCTCCAATGTCTAATTTCCAAAGTTCAGCGTAACAATATTTATCGCCAGCTAGTTGAAGTACACCGTCCACTCGTGGGCGGTCAGTCTGAATTACGCCGCTTCGTCCCGCCCGCGGCCGCCCCAGGAGGAAATTATTTTTTTGCCGACGCCATCTTTTATTTCTCATGTGTGCTTCCTTAGGTGATTAGGTTATGTTTGCAAAAATAAATGCTAAACCTTTTTTTCTGGCGGTAGAAAAAGGATAAAATTAGAATATAGTTTTATATAATCATGCAAATGCTTTTTAGTGAAGTGTTGTTACTCAATGAGGGTCGCCGTATCCAATTAACCATCAGCTATGCAACTCAAGCTATCTGTCATCATGCGCAATGTGCTAATTTGCCAAGTGTCATGAAAATAAGTTTTAAAAAACGCCATGTCCGCATACCAACGTGTATGCAATATTTTAATTCGAAATTCAGTCTTCCGGGAATTATTTCGAGAGTATGGGTTCTAGCGCACAAGCTCCGGACGTAAAGTGCACGCTGCCGGCAAAAGAGCAGATTATATCCACAGTGGCAAGCTTTTCTAGCGAGTGACATTGGATTCAAAGGATTTTAGTATTGTACAGACCTGAGAATATCTGAAAGAGGTGTAGGATACGCTTATGTTTTGGTAATTCGTATGTCGTGTTTTTTGTATATTGATGATAAGAATTTTACATGCTAAATATTATACCTTTATCTATATGGTCAGTGCGTTTGCCCTGATTTCAAGAGGCGCTGGATTCGATCCCCGCCTGAGCCATCTAAGATTATATTATGATTTTTTCTTTGTTTATAATTTTAAACTACAATATATCTACAACTTAAAAGTTAGTGTTGCGTGTTTTTTTTTATTAAGATTCAAGCGACCACTCGGAATGTTACTTCGCTGATTACGTCAATTTATCTGAGCCGATAAATATTCTCATATCTGTATCATATTTTTCCTTGCATTTTACCGCATATTTTAATTATATCGACTGTGTATTAATAAACATAGAAATGAAATATTAATAAGCTTATAATTAATTGGTTCAGCGATAAAAGTTACTCATTAATGTAATAAAACATATGTTTATTTCTATTTAAATTAGCTTTAATCTACAAACTGGATCGCGAACATAAAAAGCCTAGGGAATACCGATGCATTGTGCGCATCGTCATGTTGCAGCAAATGCATTTCTAGTGATCCATTTATAACAGAAGTCTTAAATAAAATGGAAATTACGGCTTTAAATGCAATTGCTGGGGTTTTCAACTCTACCCGCATTTCAGTGTGCGATAGTATTACAAATCGTTTCTCGATATCGTTGTCAAACAAGATGATCCATCTTTTACTGTAAATTTATAAATTCAAAACTAATGTTTGTATGAGAGGTTATATATTTCGTATAGTGACTTTTACAGAGCTTTAACTTAAGCGTTTCATCTTAGCAGTACATTAACAATATCCTGGAGCGGATAACTTGAGATACTTACAGGTCTAACCTAGTTCAGGTACCAACACGTCAACATGGTTGGTGAAAGTGTAAGATTGAAATGTGGAAATGTTAAGATTATGGTTTGAAATAAACGTTTATTTATACGTGTAATTGTTATCATCAGTTATAGTTTTATATGTTATGTTTTTCGCTGGAACCTCTTTGTTGAACGAACTTAGGGTTTTCTATATGACCGGATAATTAAACGATCGGCGGTTGTTTGTTGAATCTGGTACTGTACCGTTTTTAATACCAAAGTAAAACAACATACACGGCGCATACACCCTTGTGCGTTTAAGCCACACCTGCAGGCAACGATTGGTCCTCCAGTGAATCGTTGCGGCCCTCCCCCGTCCAATCAACGCACGCCTGTATAATTACGTTTAAAGTTAAAGTTTTTATTATTATTTTATTTTGCCAATGATAGGACGAAATTCGACAAGTCGGATTCGCCTCAACTGCGAAGGGTGTTAAATTGTTCAAGACCCATCTGAGCCTGTTGATGAGTTGCCAAATAGGGTATTATCGAACTTCGCTATCGTATTGACTACTTAATATTGTTATTCTGGTGGCGCATACATATACTATGTTTGTGACACTTTGAGCATTGTTGAAATTAGCTATCGTAATTTTAACAATGCTCAAAATGGCAACTTTCTGGATACCCTGCTTCCTAAACAATATTAATCTTTTAAAAGTAAAAAAAGTATCAGCCTATTAATGCCCCACTGCAGGGGAATGGTCTCCATCATTAGAAATCATGTCTTCGTTAGAAACATGGGTTTTGGCTTAATCACCACGCTTGCAAAATGCGGGTTGGCGATCACAAAACCGGGCTTTGTTCGGAAAACCGACACAAATTTTGCCAGACTTGGGAATCAAACCCAAGACCCCGAGACCAAGGCCTAGTACTTAAACCACTGTGCGTTTTGTATAATTTCTAAACTACAAGCACAACACAGATACGTAATCACAGAGCTCCTGCAAAGCGACCTGCACAAGATCATCGTCTCGCCCCAGCACCTCTCCGCCGACCACATCAAAGTCTTCCTTTACCAGATTTTAAGAGGTAAGTTGGTTTCTATTTTATTTTTTAATTTACTTTCTTATAGCAGCTGTTAACTTCTGCATTTTTTGAGAACTGTCATTTTATTTGTGCTATTTCCTGCGATTTACTTCTGCGAATGTCTATGTCGATTTTCTTTTACTGATTTCCATGGTTATTGGTTTATGCGTGTTATGGTAACAAGTAGAGATGCGCCGAATATTTGGTTGGTATTCGGTATTCGGCATATTCGGCACTTTTCCACTATTCGTTTTCGGCCGAATTATTCGGTTTGAGTAAATATATTTTCATGGCTACATGACATAAATTAGAGAGGCACTGGTCAGACACGCTTCTTATTTGAGATTTATGTTTTTTTTATAATTTATATAAAACTTGAGCAGAGCATATTACTAACAGAATGATTAACTTTGGTTTTGTCATCCCCCATTTTGTTAGAAACGTCCCAAGCACGTGATATTTTACGCCCACTTGTATTGAAAGCACAGTCATTTTAATATTAGGCATGTTAAGTTGTTTGTCCTGTGCTTGATCTCTCTACGGTCATGTCAGATTGCTGTCCCACCGCAATTGCGCGCTCACTTGGGCACTACAATATATCCTGCTCGGCTGGCTGATTGTAAGATCGGCCGCCAAGCACGGAAAACGGCCGAAAGGTATTACATAATGTTAATATTGTAAGTAATTAAAGTAAAGTGTCAGCGCGGTGTTTAAGCGGGTTGCGGGCGGCGTGCATGTTTGAACCTGTTTACGCAGGAATACATAGAAATGGTAAACCGAATTATTCGGCCGAATATCCGGTTCGGTAAAGATTGAACCGAATAATATTCGGTATTCGGTTATTCGGTGAAACCACTATTCGGCGCATCTCTAGTAACAAGGTATGAAAATATTATTTCTTAGGCCTACTGTACGAGTTATAATCAGAAGATATTTAGCTTGCAGAAATACTCGTATTTTTAAGGCCTATAAAGCATGCCATAGTTTTAAGTAATTTAGTCAAGTACATCATTACAATCACGGTACATTTCAACGTTAACCTAAAGTAATGTTAATCTGGCATTTCTCTCTAAAACTTCTTTGAACATTTAAAACACACACAACTATTTGTTAGCCCTGACGTTTTATTGATGCCCCACCTTAATCTTTACGATGACAATTTAAGGTAACTCTTGTATGTACTCGTAATATAAAATCCAGTTTCTTTATTGACTCCATAATATGCTTTTGTATGGTTTATAACCTATGTGGTATGCATACGTCAAGTTCAAGATTTTTTATAGTTCAAGATATCTTTTATAGTTCAGGGATGCAGTAATTGCCGAGACCGATTTTATTAACCTTTTCACAAAGTTACCAGCTTCAATGTTAAGCAGCACTAATGTTAAAAACTCAATCTTGATTTTCAAACTAAAAGCAACGTATTAAATCGTAACTGTCTTTTGTCCTGCTATGATACTTCTGCTGCTCCTTTGTTCCTTTTAATTTGTTAAATATTTGCAAGCATAGTGGTTGGAAAAGTTTTTTGGGACTTTTAGGTAAGATTTATGAGTTCATCTCGCGTCCCTACTGCAGACAACAATGTTTCTTAGTGTCTGAATTTTGTGTTCTTAGTTAATTCTTCTTTGTAAATTACTTAGGATATTTAACAGTTTCAAATATGTCATATTGTTGGAGACCAAATCTCTACATACAACTTAGGTAACAACAATTTAATGCTTCATCTTTATGGACGTAAGGTAATAAGAACGTTTCGACAGCCACCGCTAGACGCATCACTATGAAACGAATTTATCGATATGAAATTACACAAGCATTCAAATGAATGAGCAATTTCACATAACATTCATCGTTTAATGCATGTAAGCACGAGTAACGGTAAATGCATAAATCATAATGTGTCTGGAGTTGTAAAACTCAGCGCTAGATTTTATTACACATATTGTGCAGTATATTGATGAATTTATTGTTATAGAGCACTATTTATGCCGTGCTCGGGCACCTCTTTTACGAGATGAATCCAGTTTTATGATCAATGGGTAGTTGCTTAATGGAAGCCTCCCTGAAGTGGGGAACTTTTTCCATTACGTTGGTACTGGGGAGGTACGAGCAATCTTACTCGGTTATTTCGTGCTGTATACCTTTCACGTAGTCTAGAACGACGAAAAGGCTAAATATGTAAATTAAGTGTAGCTTTCTATGTACACTGAAAGCTTTGAAATCCGAGGTCATTCTTCAGTTAATGAAAAAGCAAGCGTATTTTGTACTGGGGAACATAATTTATACTTAGAAGGCTGGAGGATTACACTCATATTTCCACTACGCAGTTCACTTAAGTTTCACACATCAAATTAATATTGTTTACTGCTACATATATGCATTATCTAATTGCCGTCTCTTATCAGTACATATTTTTCAGACAAAAAAAAACACGATAATGTCTTCTATACCTATATCGTATGACACTTGGTTATTCTATTTGTCAGTATGTTTTTAAACACACTCGAAAGTTAAAGAAACAATTTACGCGTACTCTTGTAAAAATTGAGTACTGCTCAAGTGGAAGGATCATTTTGTTTGTAGGCTCAGAGGCTCGGTAAACATGGCGGCAGATGATTGCCGGTTCACAGACGCGCCGATAAATTTGAGTTTGAAACAAACAGACTTGGGGACCCGCAAGTTTGGCGAGCGCCTTGCGGTTGGGGCCGAGTGGGTATCTAGTATCTACTAAGTACCTGCCTGAGAGTCGGTTGTAATTATCTACTCAACTGCAAATCATTTATTATAAAGTAGAAATATATCGACATAAAGTGCTCAGTTTAGGAGGCTATGAGGGGTTTTAGAGGCAACGGTAGCGCATCAGCGTAGAATTGTCAAAGTCCTGGGGCAGCACTGATCACTTACTTTAGTTGCTAGCTAGAGGGTCGCCCGATGGTAAGCGTCGAAATTTACGCTTTGCAAACACTTGATGTGATAATATGAAGTAGAAACGTTACAAGTGGGTAAAGTAAGAACGATTTTATTGACAGCTCTGAAATTAAATAGAAAAGTTTAACACCTCAAAACTTTGCGTCGCAAGCACCGCGAAAGTACCTTGAAGTTTGTCAGATAAAAGACCTGAAGCTACTTAGTAAGATTCGCTTGTCAAGAATGTTTTTTTCCAATAGGTATAAAGCTGCTTATTGCAATTATTATCAAACATGGTTAAAAACACGAAATATGCTTGTTCTGATTTGCCAGCGATTAAATTACGATAAACACTCCTGGTTTCTATTGACTTCAGAAGGTACCTTCTGTAATTCTCAGTCTGTATATCTTGCCCAGTTTGATTTAATATACACTTTTTTATATCATTTCAAAGACCTAGATCCTAGATTCCATAACAAGGCAATGATTTGAAAAATGTCCCTCTAGCGTTCATTTGAAGCAGACCTTATCTACCTTTTATTATACCATCCTCAGTGCTAATGCAATCTGCAGGACGCGTCACAGCTGTCTCGACGGCGTCTCCTGATTTCGTATTATTAATTTGCGCAATTATTCGTGCAGTCCCGGAGATTTCCCGAGAGTGAAGCGCGAGGCGCGAGGGGATCTAGAAAAATGCGCTGTTAACTCCCAGGCGCGGGGTCGGGTTTAATTAAAAACTTTATAGTGCGCCGCCTCCGTGGCTACTTTCAAAGATCGCTTATGCCAGCCGCGGGGATGCAGCGGCCGTATTTCATATCAAATACTCTTGAAAGGTCAAGGAATATCGACTTACAGTACGACCTTTTAAATCAAAATCAAAATCAAAATCAAAAATATCTTTATTCAAATAGGCATACAAACAAGCACTTTTGAATCGTCAAAACTAATTAAAATAATAATATAATTTAATACATCTTAATACATATATATGTTGTATATACAATATACTGATATACATATACATATTTAATGTGACTCAACCACTGGTTCGGAATGCTGATTCTGCCGAGAAGATACCAGCAAGAAACTCGGTCAGTTGCTCTTTTCAATCGCCAATTTAGTACAATTCAGTTCATTACAATATGTTCAAAAAAAAAATTTTACTGGAATACGACGTCATACAGGTAACGGTAAACTCAGTTATATAAAACAAAAACTTATACTCTAGCGTGTTAGTAAAAGAACATATATGACGACGTTTGCATAAAAAAGCAAGGCAAAAATTAATACAGTATTAGTAACAAAATTATCCTATGAGTTTAAGGGCTTGATTCCATGCTTCTTTATCGCCAATATATTCCTCAGTAGAGTAATAACCTTTACTTAACAGTGCTGTTTTGACTGTTTTTTTAAACTGGCGAATAGGTAAATTTAGGATATCTGCCGGGATTTTGTTATAGTAACGTATACCTTGACCCAAAAAGGAACGAGACACTTTAGCAAGTCTATGTCGAGGCATCATAAGTTTATGTTTATTCCTCGTATTTTTACTATGTACGTCACTGTTTTTGTTAAATGTATTGATATTGTTACGTACATATAAAATGCAATTATATATGTATTGGGAGGCTACCGTAAGAATACCTATTTCCTTAAACAGCTCCCGTAGAGAAGTTCGTGCGCTAAGTTTATATACGGATCTTATAGCCCTCTTCTGAAGCAAAAAAATAGAATTAATTTCAGCTGCCTTTCCCCAGAGCAAAATTGCATAAGACATAATACTATGGAAGTAACCAAAATAAACAAGACGAGCTGTGTCAACGTCTGTTAGTTGCCTAATTTTTCTAACTGCGTATACGGCAGAACTGAGTCTTTTAGACAGAGTGACAATATGAGGATTCCATTGCAATGTTGAATCTAATGTAATGCCCAAAAAAATTGTGGAATCTACTATCTCTAGTTTCTCATCATTAATGGATAAGTTTATGTCCAAAGATTTGACGTTAGGAAGAGCGAAATTTATACATTTAGTTTTTTTGGCATTGAGTTGGAGGTTGTTTGTTGTAAACCAATCTAATGCCATTGCAAGAGCTTCATTAACATTGTCAAAGTTGCTAGTGTTCCTCTCAAAATTAAATATTAAAGAAGTATCATCTGCAAATAACACTATATCACAAATATCCTTGACATAGAAAGGCAAATCATTGATATATACTAAAAATAAAAATGGACCCAAAATGGAACCTTGAGGAACTCCCATCTTCATAGAAGAGCCCGAAGATTGAACGCCGTTGATCTCTACCTTTTGGATTCTGTAACTGAGATAGGACACAATTAATTGCAAGTTAACACCTCCAATTCCATAATAATCAAGCTTGCGAGCAAGGGTTTCGTGATCCACGCAATCAAACGCTTTCGATAGATCACAGAACACTCCTAGAGCATTTTGCGATTTCTCCCAGGCCCTGTATATTATCTGTAAGAGTGCCACCCCAGCATCAGAGGTTGAACGACCTCGAGTGAACCCAAATTGTTGCGAGTGGAGCAAATTATTCTGAACAAAGTGATCCAAAAGCTGCTCGTTAATTATTTTTTCAAATATTTTACTAAGGGCGGGTAGAATAGATATCGGTCTAAAGTTACCGGGATCTTGCTTACTTCCGGATTTATATAAGGGTAAGATCTTGCTTCGTTTCATCAAATCTGGAAACACACCTGTATCAATACATTCATTAAAGATATCCGCTAAGTAGGGGGCAATAATATGTATTACACGACTGATGAATTTCACCGAAATGTCAAACAAATCACGAGTGTTTTTTATATTGAGTGATTTGAATGTTTTAAGGATATCCGAACTGTCTATATACGAAAATTTAAAAGAACAATTACATTTAGTAATTTTTTTCTCCAAAATACTGATTGCCTTCGAAGGCGATGAATCTAATTTAGACGTAACATTTAAGGGAATATTGGTGAAATATTTTTCGAAAGCGTCGGCCACTTGGCCATCGTTTTTTAGCACTTCGTTATTGATATTAAGTTTATACGAAGTTTCCCTTGGTTTTATTCTTCCATTTTCTAGGCTTATGACATCCCACGTAGCTTTAATTTTGCTGTTAGATTTCAAAATTTTGTTACGAATATAAATGGATTTTGCCTGAGTGCAAACTTTCTTAAATACCTTTGAATAATTACGTACATAATGGATAAATTGAGGACTTAAATCAAACCTTTTCATGTCGTACAATTCATATAAGCGTTTCCTACTTTTGAAGATACCTGACGTAGCCCAGTCCCCAAAAGTCAGATGATCTTTATTAGTGCGTTTTTTTACCGGAAAAGTTTTATCGAATTCACTACTTAGCAAGTTAAAAAAGTTTGTGTACAGCTGGTCTGGATCCTTTGGCGTGTAGGAAATCCTAGGTATATTGACAATCAAAGAATTCTTAAACTTATCCAATTGGGCACTCAAAATTGGCCTGTGTTTAGTCTCACTACTTTTACTACCTTTAACAATCAAGTCCTTAAATGAAATCATTTGTCCTAGGTGGTCAGACGTTAAATTCGTTATGACCGATTTCTGTACAGGTTCACAATTACAGAAAATATTGTCAATACATGTAGCAGAGCTAGCAGCTATCCTAGTGGGCTCCAGATACTGACTGTGGAGATTAAAAGACTTGAATAATGAATCGAGTTTCATACTGATGGGTGAATTAATCAAAATGTTAACGTTAAAATCTCCACACACTACAATGGATTTTTGTTTACTGTCTAATTTCCTCAAAACCTCTTCCATAGTTATTTCAAATATGTTAAAATCGCCTGAAGGAGGCCTGTATACACATACTATTATGAAGCTCTTCAATTCCACGCAAGATAATTCTACAACTTGCTCTGATGACAAATTTACTATGTCCCTACGTTCCTTACATTGTATATCATTTTTAACAAGTATAAGCGAGCCACCCCTTATGGCAGACTTCCTCTTAAAAGAACTTACTAATTTAAAATTATTTAAAGTAAATGATTCATCTGCATCCCGAAGCCAGTGTTCTGATAAACATAAAATATGTATGCCATTACTGCGTAAAAATAACTCTAGTTCTAAATCTTTGCCAGCCAGGCCTTGTATATTTTGATGAACTATATTAATGAGATTAGACCTGACTTCTGTCTCAACACTCAGTTTAAATCTGAGGATGTAGTCATATTATTATATAAATTATTAGTAAATCTACTAATGCGTACTGAAATAAAATTTGAACAATCCTTTTTTATTTTATCGACTAGTAAACTAGCCAATTGTTTCTTGTATCTCATTATCAGATACAGTGGATCTGAAGTCAACTTAAAGTTATTAATAAATTTATTAATGTCAAAAAATATAATTTCGTCACTATGACGACATGTCAAATTGTATAAATATACATTCAATTGATGAATGTGATTATTTTGAGCAGGACTCAAGTTCTTAGAATATGGAAATGCGCCTAGAATTAATTTACATCCATATTCATTTTTAATTTTTAGGAGATATTTAATATTTTTGATAATCTCCTCCATACTTATATTACTACTATTCCCAAATAATATTGTCACAATAGAATTTGCATTCAAGCTAATAAAATCTATTTTTTTAATTAGGTCTGTATAAGAAGACCCTGGATAACAGAGATTAGTAACATTATCTTCTGTTTCCATATTAATCAAAGAACCTAGGCCTTGCCCTATCTTGTCAGACAGAACAATAACTTGTTGGCCTAAATGGGATGGTGTAGTGTTGAGTGATTGTGTGTGTGCTTTTGCTTTTTAGCTCTTTGTTGTATCCGATAATGTTACAACTGAAGGTCTGCTAAGAAAGTGCCTACTTTGTAAGGCTTAATTAAATAACACGATTGAGTAATCTACCGACATATAATTAGATTTGATTCAGTTTACTTTGATAGCTATACTATTTCAGAAATATGCATCATTTAACTTTAAGTAGTGTAGAGTTTGAATATCTCTGGATATTTAAACTCTAAACTTTAGTATTGCTTTTACCCTAAAACGGAGAAGCTTTTTTAAATAATGCAGTTTATTTAAATACAGTGATGATGATGATGACCTAAATATTTTTTTTCTTAATTGCCTCTGATTTAACAGTTTTACATGGCTGTTTCTGTTATTCATTCGACTTTCATCGGAGTGAGGTTAGAGCCTGCACGTAGGACACGTGCCTCGCATAGTTTTAATATTCCACGCGCTTTGTAGATTACGCTAAACCCCCCTTTGTTTCGCCGCGGTCCGCCCTAACAGGGGAACTTTTTAATAGAAACCTGTATCTAATACGTGGGGACGCAGGGACAGGGCAAATGAGCGGTTTTTATGCTCGAAGGCTTGTAATTACGATGTTTTTGCTGCGTAATATGTTGTTGCGTAATTATGGAAATCGTTGATGATATGGTGAGTGTGGAATCAAATACGTTTGAGTATTCGTTTGTAAAAATATACGAAACTCGCAAGTTGGTTGAGGAACCTCTTTTTTAATTCCAGAACTAGCAGCCATTTACTAATTATTTCTTTACCACAAAATAATTACAAAAGTCCCGCAAAACTTTTACAGATGAACTTCGTTCATATCGTCATTTGTGTCATAAACTAAAATTAGGTACTAATGGTAACTGCCTTTTATATATATTTTTAATTTCGTTTTTTATGCTTAAAAATGTTACATTGAATAAGAGTTAATCATTGCACAGCAGTAGATAGTAAACTTGCATATATTAATCAAATATAAGTGACGGTCAATTTCTACTTTTATACTACTAAGTAAGTACTAGATGCTTTTCTAATTTAAGAAGGAAGTAGGATATAGGCTCAGTTCAATGCCAAAATACTTTTTGTTATCCTTGATGTTACGTAGGGTATGTGGAGTAAACAAACATTGTCTTTGACTCGGAAACCTGTATTATCTGATTGTGTTCGCAACAATCCAGGAAATGTCTCAGCAAACCCACTCTTGGCATCCTCGCCATAAACAGATCAAATGCCTACAGTATAAAAAGTATAACAGTGAAGTTTTTATTTTTATCTATCTATAACATTATGTACAATTTTGTAATTATTTATGTTACAGTAATAAATATAATAGTAACGCAACAATATCGCAGGATTGGAAAGAGCTTTCACCCCAACTTTGTAGGTATAGTTTTTCTCACAAAAAGGTTAACAATTAAAAGATATTTTTGAAAAAATTCTAATATACAAAGATTACGTCTTTGCTTACGTTGATTGTTCCCGCTCAAGTACCCTTGAAGGTATATGATTTAATATAATGTCCACATCCAAGCGGTTCTTTACGATTGCTTTTTCCGAGCCTGTGTTAGAATTAAACAATAGAACTATATTGTTAAACAATAGGAAATCCATCTGTTGTGATTCTAAGTTGGCTTATGCGCTTAAACCATATTCCTTTCAAGGAGACTCACAATAAATTGGTTTACCGGTACTCAATCATATCAACGTGCAAGTAGAAAATCGCATCTCCTCACTCTCACGTACTGAATCCCACGCAATTTATTATTTGATATTGCTATGATTTTGTAAATTACAAATACTGTACAGACGGCAGCGCGTCAGACAAAACACTTGATTTTGTACCGCCCTTATGTCAACGATATAAGGACTACTATTGATCAGCAAGTGTTTACCTTCATCCGGCTGACCGTATGTAGTTGTGAAATTGTACGGAATCATTCACTGCTATTCGTTTTCTTGTGCAGTGTCAAGAGGTATTTAAGAAATGCGCACAGGCTGTTGACACCTCCATAAGCGGTGCAATACCAGCGACAAAGAGGAATTAGTGTCGTTGATGCGATAAACTACGCCTAGTGGTTGTATGACCGTGATAGAGGCCTAGATACAATTCCTGCGTTAGAAGAAATAGGTTTTGGATTTCCTGAATACGAGTATGTAGTTCAGACGTGACTTTTGGCCGGTCTCTGATGATATATTTATTATAAAGTTTTTACTTTAAAAAAAAATACTCTTTTAGCAATTACGTCGAATGGTATAAGCACATTTCAATAGATGATAACACGCCGTCAGTAGATACTTATAAATAGTAGGTACCTACATAAGTTAGAAAATGATAAAAAAGATCCAATGTTACTGCAAATTTTTGTAGTAAAGTTAATTTCCTCTATGGCGTGCATATAATTTTGGCGAAATTTTACGTACCGTATTGCTGCAGAAGTATAATTCAAATCTGCAAGTAATCTACGAAATATGCTTTCATGCATAAGGTTTCACGTACATATATACGAGTATGTCATTTTATATCCAAAGGACGAACATGTTATGATTGTTTAAGTCTTGAACAAAACAAACGAAATATTAAAATATTTCTTCTACTTTGAAGTGTCCCTCTTGAAGTACTAAGTCCTAATTTTGAAATGAATCCGTTTAAATTAATTGAAGGAGCGTCCATTACTATCCAACTGCCTCAAACACGGAGTCATTCTTCTCGTTACGCAATCTAAAAGGGATTTTGGGTTCCCGCATCATTTATTTTATTGTTTAAACCCTAGGATTGTTCGTTGAAATATATACCCAATCTAAATTCAACAAGTATCCCATTCGCATTAATTTCCTTTATGCCTTGCAAATGCCTCGATATTATAAATTAAATATTCGCAACAAGTATGTTCTTTGATTCAGTTGGTAACAATTGTGTGTGATGTGCTTAACAGGATCCTGAACTGACCTTGATGTTTTTAAAACTCTGCACTGATGAGACTTTAGTTTAAACTAGCGGCCGCCCGCGACTTCGTCCGCGTGGATGTCGGTTTTCATTATACGAATGTTTTTTCCCGCTAACTCCCGTTCCCGTGGGAATTTTGCAATATCCTTTTGCAAATAAGCATCAAGTTTACTAAGGGACCTGCATGCCAAATTTCAAGCGTCTAACTCAAGTAGTTTAGATTTTCCATACAAACTTCCACCCCCTCATTTCGGGGAAGTGGGGGGTTGGAATGGGTCAAAAAGTAGCCTATGTTCTGTCTCAGGGTCTAAAGATTGTCTGTACCAAATTTCTTCAAAATCGGTTGCGAGGTTTAAGCGGGAAAGCGTAACAGACAGACAGACAGACAGACAGACAGACAGACAGACAGACAGACAGACAGACAGAGTTACTTTCGCATTTATAATATTAGTTGGGATACATATTATGTTTCGTTTCTTGGTTTCATGTCGCATATGTTCATATTATTTAGTTAATAGTCATGCATTGTTAAAGTCCTAACTGCACCGCGAAATACCTTTCAAATTCCCAGTGTGAGGCCAGTTGGAAGTTGCTCGCATGCCTGCGTACTTAACGGCTATTATAATAATACTTAATCTGACCCGTGGCAGCCACCTATGCTAATGATGTCCGCAGTCTTCGCCTTCCGTCGTGGAACCAGTACAACGCATTGCGGCCCACGACTTTGCAACCTCTGCAGGTGAACTCTCGGTTGTTACGAGTATAATAACAGCTGCATTCGTCGGGTCAGTTTAGTGTCCTGTTTAGTGTGTAGACTGGTGGAATATTTTATATTTTTTATGGGAGAACGTGCAATCTCGTATCGAAGCTTTAGCCTAACTAGAACTGCAGGCGTGTGTGGGTCTGGGCTGACGACTGAAAATGTGGGGATCTTTAGTCCCGACCCTTCCACCTCAATCCATTAAACTCCTTCTTTTTTTGTCTCATCCTAATAGGACAGGATGTTCATTATTATAATTAACTCGTTTTAATAAAAACATTGACTAATCACATGAATCGCTGCTTTAATCCGGTGCTTAGAATACCAAGTAGAGAATGAGCTAGTGTTTAAACCTTTTTGAGAGTGCCGTCCTCTAAACATATTCCTTATTAAACGTAATTTATCTAGTTTAGCGTCCACAGGAATAGTTGTGTTGCATATATTTCACCACTATCACGATCTGTTAGTACCCCCATGGGTTGGTAACTTGGTACCGTTGCGGGTTTTCTGTTTAATTTTATGCAGCCGACGAAACTAATAGATAAGATCGTGAAGTTAGCCGGAGCTGGTAACGAGCTGAATTATTATGGTAATGCGGGGTCCGAGCTGTACCCGGCCGCAGATACGAAATGCGAAGTGAAGTTCTTGTAATATCGTAAGCGTCATTTTCTAAAATATGTGAGTTGTAAGCTTTACAACATTTGATTGATTAAGATGAAAACCAGCACAAGTGGTTAAACCACACTTAATCATGTAGGTTTAATATATTGATCAATGTCCCAAAATTAACCTACACAGAAAATACACTATACACACTTTATTTTTACAAAGAGGGATGCCGGAATATGGCCAAGAAGTGCACACGATGTTCCATTTTATAAAAATTGCTAAAATATTCGTTCTTAATTATTCGCGCTATTTGTATGTCGCTAAAAGTTGGGGTTAATATAACAAAAATTAAAAGAAATTGAACTATTTATTAACCCCACCGGAATTGCGTCCTTTTGACAGATATGTGTAAACAAATCTATCTACGCCCTACCAGCATTGAAGTAAAGCTCAAATTCGTGTGTATCGAGCCGACCCGCGGCGGGCTCGTGTGTGTTAAGAGTTGCCACTACAGAAATATAATTTCAGATAATCGATTATAAGAGAATATCGAATATTATTACGTTGGTGGATCTTAGCTAAAATAGTGTCATTATCCTATTTATCTTTTAAATATTTTATAATCTTAGTAAAATATTTTCATGAAACGTATATTTAAGGCTGCATTATTTTATAAAACTATATTAGAATCGAATAGATCTAAAATCGAATATCGATATTTTTTTACGCAATGGAAACACTAAATTAACTGCCAATTCAACTGTCAAAGTTCAAAATATCAAAAAGTAATTGTGTTTTTCTTGCATCAACAAAGTGATCGGTTTAATTTCGTGCGTTTAACTAAACAACTTCATCATGAATACTGACTCCGACGATCCGGGTTCAGCCGCAGCAGGTAAACAAATACTTTTTACAACCTTCAACAGCTAATATGGTGGAAATCGTAGATTGTATTTCTGATGGAAAATAATGAATATGCATTTACCCAAAAACACTGACTTTTTTTAAACCCTTCCTTTCGCCAGTTAACTAATGACTATTTACTCTATATTTCCATAGTACTTTCATATGTGTGCACTGTGGGCCTGCACTTCTATGGCCAGCCGGCGTCCCCCTTTGCGTTGTAGTGCTTTGATGACATATGTAGTTGCTACTTTTTTGGTACTTTAATATCATGGCCACATTTGTTGATAGACTAAATTCTTGGAATTGAACTTTTAGCTAATATTTTGAGTTACCTAGTAACTGACTACTGTATGAGTGTTTAAAACTTAGACCTTAAATAATTACTACAAGCTCTTCACTTCACTGCTATAAATTAGATTGTGCCTTTGACTACTAGCTAAAGAATAACGTTTATTTGCAAGCTTTTCTGTCTCAAATCCTCCTCCCACATACCTGGCGCTGGGGATTCACTTGATAAATGGCTACATTACATTTGTCCCCTTCCTGCTCTCTGCGGTGGATCCTCGAATTCAATCTCTACATAGATTACAGTGTCCAGTACATATCTGGTTTCCTATGAAAATATTAGACTTACTTTATCTTTTTATTAGGTACTTGCCCTTAACCTTGAAAGTTAGTAGCCATTTATTCAGCCCTAAGCGTTTTCCTCTACAGTAAATTGAGACCTTGTACCCTTGTGATATGACATACTCGCACATATGACAAACGCTTGAAAACTTAAGTGAATTAAATTTATACAAAATCTTTTGTCTGTACTGACATGTTGCCTTAACAAGAGACGAAGGTTGGTAAAAAAAAAGTACGTTAAGTGAAGTGCCCTGCCGATGTCACTCTTCCCACTAATGGAATTTACTTCGGGACCCGCCATCTGCAAGGGCTTTTGTACATACCGACCTCCCTTCACGTTGCCAACTCGAGAATAATGAAGTTTGAAACATAGTACGAGTACGTTTTAGGCCCAAACGGTTCACCGATCAATGCTGTGTTTTAATGTGTTGGTCGTAATATTACGAGTAGATCGAGACGTGTGAAGTTGCAAAGCTTCCTTGAACTGTAAAGTGAATATATTGCTAGACAATTGGATATCACGTAAAAACATCAAATTCGTGTATCTTTCTAATACCCGATGTAGTAGGGCATGTATGTCTGAGTGACGCAAGGTCAAAGAAACACGGAGGAGTCGCTTATAAACGCTTAAAAAATGCAAGTCTGGACCCCCGCAAAGCGTCTTACTCCACGTACAGCGTTAGCTTGATGTCAACAAATATCGATAGTACTGTACTGTATGACGTATTCTTTCTATGTTCACGAAAGACCCAATAACTTGGACGCAATGGCCGCGGTTGCGTTATCTGTCATTTAAATCGTGTTTCAATTTAGGTGTTCAAAATGTTATCATTTAAAAGAAAACGACATCTTCAATACCTTTAAAATGAAAACATTTTGCAAACCACCTTTGCCATTGCTCAATCATTGTTTGCGTGAACGCTATGTCACGTTCATGTAAGAGTTTTTCCACGGATTTTATTATTTCAAAGAAGCTCACCTTTATTCAATTGCTCGGTACACATTTGTGTTTGCGATAACAAAATTTGTTTTAAATTTTGCTTGCGATTATTATAAACAAGGTGGGTAAATATGAACATAATATTCGTAGCGATAATTTTGAACAATTTCGATGAAATAGTCAAAAAAACTTTTAGAATAACTAGCGGCCGTACGCGACTCCGTCTGCGTGGAAGTCAGTGGTATATTACAGCTTAAAGCCTTCCTCGACTAATGGACTATCAAACGCAAAAGTGTTGCATTATTCCGAACAGTACTTTTCGAATTCACTAAAACTAGGCCATTTCACTTATAAGAAGCATCATCAACTTGCGAGGAAAAGTTAAGAATTCACTACAACTGCCTATATCATGTTTCATATCAAAGATATCATCAACATTTTTAATGCGTAGAAAATTATATTGTGTAACGCTGCGAAAATCGTTCTACATAAATTGTTACTTTCTTCATCTTGTACTAGCGATCCGTCCCGGCTTCGCACAGGTGCAACAAAATATTATCAGTGTTTCTCTACTATGGCCCGCATCAAGATTCTTGTTTTATTTCATGGAAATATTTAATCGAGAGAAAAAGAATACTATCACCTAAGTCATCCCTGTACACACTGTATACACTGCCTGCAAATTTCATCAAAATCCGTTCAGAAGTTTACGCGTGATTGACGGACAAACATACAAACAAACATTTACATTTACATTAAAATATAAACTAACCTTTTTTTTTAACACGGGGAGTGCGTTACGCACCCTAACCTAGTCCTGGGGGAGTGGACAGGCCGTGTGTGGGACTCCCGGTGCTCTTTCATGCTACATTTATGTATGTAGTGATGTAATTGCGTGAGATGACCGCACGAGGGCGGTGCTGCGCGCTGCGCTCAGATTAATGAATATCAATAGGTGCAACGAATAATTTGACAGTTATGCTATCCTTTAACCCTTATTATGAATCACGTGTGATAAATAAATAAATACCTTGACTAACACACCATTGCCTAGCCCCAAACTTAGCTCGAAGCTTGTAGGGTTTGACGCATTCCGTCCCATTCGCATTTGGTCACGAATTCAAAAATGGTCCCATTCGCATTCGGTCCCATTCGCATTCGGTCCTATTCGCATTCGGTCCCATTCGCATTCCGTCCCATTCGCATTTGGTCCCATTCGCATTTGGTCCCATTCGCATTCCGTTCCATTCGCAAAATGGTCACACTGAGATAAAAGTTGTTTCTAACATTTTTAACCTACAAGTTGAACTTTTGTTTCAAAAATGGAAGACATGAAAATAAAAATAATTATGAGTATTGTTTCAAAATCAAAACTCTTACAAAATCAACATAACAATATGTATTAATTTGAAATCAACATTAATAATGAAAATCCAAAACGTCCTGTCCATTGTACAAAATACGATGATATAGGTATTTAATTAGGGTACATTATTTCGAAAATATATGGTATCCTAAATTATCACCAACAATGTTAAGCTGTGCTGGTCAAAGGTACAGAACCACAAACGCCTTAGAAGGTTGGCACCGTCGACTGGACATTTTGATATAAAAAAGACCAAACTTGTATTTATTCATTAACAAACTGACAAAGGAAGCAACACAATGGGATATACAAATAAAAGCAGTTTGTTTGGAAATTATAAGGAAACAGAAAGTATAAGAATATCAATTTAAATAAAAAAATATAGCAAACTTTTGACAAAACTAAATTGTAGTTCAATGACTCTGCAACAATTTATGACAAAATTACATTTCTACAGTTGGTAAAATCATATAATATTAATGTTGATTTCAAAGTAATACATTATGTTAATTAAGTAAGAGTTTTGATTTTGATACATTACACAATTTTTTTAAAGCTATGCTATGTTGTTATTTTCCTGCCTTCCATTTTTGAAACCATAGTTCAACTTGTTGGTTGAAAATGTTAGAAACAACTTTTATCTCAGTGTGACCATTTTGCGAATGGGACGGAATGCGAATGGGACCAAATGCGAATGGGACGGAAAGCGAATGGGACAGAATGTGAATTGGACCGAATGCGAATGGGACCGAATGCGAATGGGACCATTTTTGAATTCGTGACCAAATGCGAATGGGACGGAATGCGTCAAACCCAGCTTGTACTGTGGATGTTATAGGGAACGGATAGACATACTAATATACTTTTATATACATCCACGAGCAAGATAGCAGACACACGTACTCCTGCCGCCGTTATTATCGCGTGGTCCTCTTTTCTGTTGAGAGAGACTGAGAGAGAAAATAGACTTAAGTGAAAAGTTAAGTGAATTTTTGATGTTTTGGTGGAAACACTCAAACGTGGCTTAAGGAGAATATATAGTATTCATTAATCTGGGGCTCTGCGCGTGAGCAAGCACTAGAGCATTTACTGCTACCATTGTGTCCCTGGGAATGTTGATCTTTATCCAACCCATTATAAATATTGCTTGTTGTGATACAAGTTATAACAAAATCGATGCGTTTTCGACGTGTGAAACAAACTCGAGATTTAACATTGATTTGCACGTGATTGGGTTCAGAAATAATGACTTGTGTAAATATGTTATAATGTTACAATTTAGCCACCATCTACCCTAATTGATGAAGTAAATTAATTTGGACTTCTGCATTTTTAAGACCTACAGATAATTTATAAATATTTAAACTCTCTGGTGGTATTATCTTATATGTAACTTGATTTTAGACCATGTTCATACAGTACGTTAAATTTAATTACAATTGAATAGGCAAAAAAAATATACTTAAACTCGATATATCACGTCACATTTCATACCGAATCAGCATGAATCAAATATGATTAATTCGCGAGGACCGTTAAACAACTCTACTGGGAATATATCTGTTTATCGCGGCGGTAATCGATATTCGTGGTCGAGGCACCAAGGCGACCCGGTCGTATCGGATTCCGGAGCGGGCTGGCCTTGCTTGCGCAGGAGCATACTTCTGCGGAGGTCTTTATGATCCCTGATGTTGCTGTTGCCATTTTTGGACAGTTTGGACAGTTGTGCAAGTTGGAACTGACGACTTTATGTAGGTGTTTTTTGAATAGTGTCGACGATTAATTTGTACAAATAATCCGTCGTGTTAAAAATAAACATTATTCGTATTTTATAACTGTGCTTCGATGTATTGATGTCTTTTTATGTTGCACAAAGATGTATCGAATTTTATTTGACTGATCACTCTATCTCTACTAACATAATAAAGCTGAAGAGATTGTTTGTTTGAACGCGCTAATCCCAGGAACTACTGGTTCGAATTGAAAAAAACATTTCGTGTTGGATAGTCTATTTGTCGAGGAAGGCAGTTTAAGCTATAATATTGCACTATATGTGCGGAAACCGAAATCTTCGAAGCCGAAGTCGCAGGTCGCCTCTAGTTTTTTTATACATAAGAATATGCGACATTTGATGTCTGGCAGACGCGATCGCATCATTTGCTATGTCAATATATACTATGGCTCTTTTTAGGCACACTACACTAGAGGTATAATGTTAGGTGCTGGGGGTCAGTGGGTAGCGTCATTCGGGCATTGTCCCCAGGAGCAAGGCAAGGACTAGCGGCGCGTCGCGGTCGGGTGCGCGTGCGCAGCGGCCGACGACCCGCGCCTGGTGGACCCACCGCGCGTTCGCCGCGTGTTGATACCGTGTTACTGCGGTATGTGCCGAATGTGTTCACCGGACTAAAGATAGTTCTAACGCCGAAAACTATAGTGTTTTGGTGGTTTTAATGATCGGTCTACGTTTATTTTTCGACAAAGGTGCGGAAAAAACAGTTATTACATAGCCTACTGCTGTTCATCCCCCCTGAATGTCCCTTATTAGCTACTCTCAAAACTCTCAGAAATAAATGATGTGCCATTCTAGGCCCTATTTCTAATGGTCACTTATTACGTTATGTATAATAAACTGTTCTAAAAAGCGATATTTTTACGGATAACGACTTTTAACCCTCTTTTCCTTACGCACAATTTGTTAAGGCTATGTAGGCGAACCAAAATATTGTTTGATCATGTTTGATGTTAACATTTCACGTAATGACATAGATAAAAATGTACGCGTCTCCGCCAGATGTGCAGGTGCACACTAGAACTGCACGGAACGCACCCTTCTCAAGTAGCAGCCGGGCGCATTGTACAAGTTTTTATTATTCACGCCTGCCGGTATTCCTAAGCGCATAACACTGCACATGCCGAGTCCTCGACGCCTGGTGCATCCACCTCACATTCTACAACTTTTTAACCTAATAGCATTTCTATCCTGTCAATCAAGTATCATGTTATCAAAATGCCATTGAGTTTGTGTAATGGAATTGATATTTTCCAAGGATGAAGTGTGAAGTAAAGTGTGTATTAGATTAGCGCCCGCTAAGGTTTTTATTACGCTATGTCAGAGGATTGAATAGGTGGCTTTGAAAGCTATTTGTATACAAAATAAACCCAAGAATTTAATCGCACTATAGCATAAATCCAAACTATTATATTCATTCTGTATCGTGCTCAAAATGCTATTTCATCTTATTTCCATTTTCGTGCAATAAACTTCACTTTTAAAAGTCTTGAAATGCGACGTTCCTTGCCATTCGTGCAACCTCTGTGTGCCCTCGTAATGGTTTCCGAAGAGAGTAGTTTTTTCAACTCGGCTCATTTATTAGGAAATTGTATATTCAAGAGCAGCTGTTCTCGGAAACGATTGTTCTCGCGTGTCGATCGCGCTCGAGAATGGAGGAAATAGTGTTGCCGCGTCCCGGAGAGTCGTCCCGGATTGTGATAGCTTATGTACATATGTGGCGTCATCTGAAATCGTTTGAGCTAAAGGATAGCACGGAGGAATCTTCATGTGCTTTGTTTGAAGATAATTTTACAATTTTCAATTTAAGTAGACATAAAAAAGTTGTTTTAAGGAAGTAAATGTATTTTCAGCGAAAATAAAAATGGTTACGTAAACTGGTTTTAAGGTCCTAAGCAGTTTCGGACTCATTTTTTTGTAAGCAGGTGCAGTCTTACTTAAACATGCATACGAACCCATGAACGAACACCTGAAAATGGTTGCTGTACCTAAGTGGTTTTTCAGAAACATTATTTTTTGCGTTCTTGATACCTTTTTTTTTTTGTTTTATCTTAGTTTTCTTGTAGATGTTAATCAGACAATAAGTAGGTAACAAGAAAATTCAAATTAAACTTAGCAACACTATGAAGTGCAGGCAGTTAAGTGCTACTCATATCATGAATAGAATACCTCATGTTTATAACCTCTGTCCCACGAATTAATCGATCAAGCAACACTAAGAGGAAATGACTTACGCAGAATTTAAAGCCGTCGGAGAAGTATGCGCCAACTTATATGGTGTACCTACACAAGTGTCGCTTGCCGCACAATGGACCTGCGTTTGCTAAATGCTAATCGTACTTCCGTCTGCATTTTATTTCGCTGACGGTCAGGGTTTATCTTACTGACCGTTTATAATGATTGTCGAAGGTGAGCGATCCTTTGATAATCGCTCTACTAGACATGTGTATGTACACATACGGATCTATCCTTATAAATAGTGCCCCGTTTTCGTCACGTCTGAACTTTGAGAGAATTACTAAACACTTTGGTACCTCATAATTGCCTTAATTCTACAAACCTTCACGTACCCCTACCTAACCTCCATGCTTTAAACAATATGAAATGCAATTTTTTTTGTACCTTCGTATTCGTATTCATTATCACAAGTTTTACCGTATTCAAAACTTACTGTACATTGCAATTAGATCCGTTCTCATTTCAAAAAGCAATCCTTATAGATCTTGACTTGGCCCCGCGAGCCAGTTGGCAATCCTGGAAATTTACCGGCTTAATTTCGTTAAAAATGTGTATTATGCGTTGGCAAGAGTTCCCGTTTGCGCCACCCGCCCCCCTTTGTCGGACCACGTGTAAGCTGCTAATGGTTCCACGTGCTGTTAATTCAAGGGTGAACATCAACCCCCCCAGTTTCAGATTGCATCATTTGTTTTTTTACACGTGTCTTGTGTTTTCCTCTTATGTTGCAGGCATTTCTATAGGGGTTTTAAGAGGCGAACATTGTATTATTACGTCTAAAGCGCTTGGAAGGGGCGTAATCAATTGAATTAGTTGTTGCAATAAAACTAAATTGTGGCATTTTAAGCTTTTGGTACCATTTTGAGGCTGATGGTCAGTAGAGTAGAAAGAAAAATACTTTCACCGTCATAATTTTACCTGCATTTTGCACAATAGATACACCTTTTAATAGACTTCATAATATTTGTTTGTGCGTAAAGACATACGTTTCACATTACCCTTCAAAACCCTCCTAGAGGTTGCAACAATAGCTGACAGACAACAAGTCGTAGGCAGCTTTATTTAGCGAAGTTTAATTGTTTGTACTCGACGTCGAGGCCTCAACGTTTTGTCATAAAACTCCGTCATGTTGCGTGGAGGTGAGCCTGTACCCGCTGGGAAATTAAACTCGCAGCGGGCATCGAGGTGGTGTTAATGTGTCGTGACGTCATTCTGGTGCCTACGCATCGCTGTTTGACAGCCGACATATACGAGTATGATGCTTACACGTGTAATTGTTAATTGACGTAAAACAAAAATAATCTGCGTTTTTAAGGATTCTTAGTTATGAATGGCGTGAAATTAGTTGTGGAAATTAACCCATTCAAAGAAAATGGGATATTCCTTTGTCTTGTGTAGTGAAGTAGGATATTATGCGTTAGTCAGTCTACAGACAATTTTGTCCATTTTATTTCCGAATAAGCTTAGTAAGGGACAACGATGCGGAGCAAAAGATAAGATAACATGCATGAAGTACCTTAGTAATTATACATTAGTTTTAAATCTGGAGAGTGTATTTATGCGATGTTCATTGATATAAAAGTGGTTTTGTATTGATTACTGCTGATTTAGCTTCCTGTAATTCACAACACCGCGCTGATGCCTCGTATAAACCGGGATTTAATAGGGATTTTTGAATGGCTTTGAGAGCGCAATATTGCTCGTGTGGATTTCTAAGAGCGCGCCGAGACGTGGCCTGGAGTTATATCAAAGCCTTTTATCAATGGTATCAATAGTCGCCAATATGCATCATCACTGATATAACTTTTAAATGTGGATAATTTACGCTGCTTATTAAGATGAAGCAGAAATGGCCCTTTTCGGCGCAAGCTTCGTACAGAGATTAGCGATTTTAATGTGGCTTTTAAAAGCTCAATAACTTGATAGGCCAGCGCCAGCGCATTTCCACGAATGACAACAATGTTATCAGGACTTGTACGGCGTATATAATTACTCATGTTTGAATGGAGTCTCATTTTGGATTGAAATCGAAGTCGAAAACATTCACTTCTAACATTACATAAGTAAGTGGTAATGGACAATTAAGAAAAATACTTTTGACTTGATAAAAATAATACCCTCCGGCCGAATTTCGGTCATGGCTGCCGATCTTACAATTGGCCAGAATCGCAGGATATATTAAGGTGCACAAATGAGTGCGCAAGCACAGGTACACTCTGTTTCCTCACTCTCGCCGTAGAGAGATCATAAACAGGACCAACGGCTTAACGTGCCTTCCGAAGCACGGAGGAGCTTGCAAGATGAAATTGTTCGAAATACTACATTACCATGCGATGAAAAGCTTCTTGTTAGGAAATAATTTACACATGGAACCAAAAATCACCCCCATGCTTTTTGTCCCATACCTACTCGTTTGAATCCCAAGGAAGTTTATTGTCCCTAGGAGTCGGATGCAAAAGGGATTGTGTGTTTCAAGATTGTCATTAAGATTTAAAATGGTGATAACGTAACATCCCGGTGTGTTCCTGCAAAATCCCATTCTCGATTAACGAAGTCTGTTCATGGATTCTCTTTTCACAAAGTGTCCTGTGAGAGCTTGCTCTGGTTGATTTTTGTACATTCAGTTTCAGCGCTCCTTCCCAGCTCTTCGCTACGTCTAAAAGATAGAATAAAGCACCGTCATTAGGCACGCGGGATAGAGTTGGGAATTCACGTTCTTTAGATCTAAAAATGTTAATTGGATGTGTTTTAATGAGTGTTACAATAAAGATTCATAATGTGTTTATGTACCAAAAAAATGGCACATATGGCCCACTCTATGAGCCCTGAATTGATAAGAGATTTCGATGATAAAATATTGAATTATGGATGCTATTTTAACAAACCACAATATTAACTTCTTATCGTTTTAGGCGATCTTATTGCATTTCCAAGCTTGACTGAATACTTGAATCAAAATCAGAACTATATTCATATTTCATTCAGATGCCAGATGGATTGGATACCTGCGCCCTACAAATGTCACTTCTATAATTGCATTTACATTAGCAGAATGTCGAAGCATTTTCGAAATGGACCGCTTGACAACCGAAACCTTAGCAAAAGGATAGGCTTAGACCCACTCCGAGTATTATCGGTTAAATGAAGCAAATTGACTTTTTATTGGACCTAACTAGAAGCCATGGATACAAATCGTTAGATTTGCCCTCACCGTTCTTCGACCCCACTCTGAAATTACACTAAAATTTGAAGCAACAGTCACTTCTTACCGCTGCTGTGACACCATGTAGATGCATACGTCATGTCAAAAAAAAATGTACCACAGTTTTCTGGTGTCGGGGCATATTTAACTATGTATTTAAATCTATGCTGGATGGCCTAAAAGTTATTTCTGACGGTTCCTGTTCTACCTTGGATTGTTGATCTCGGTTTCTGAACAATGCACAATAAATTATTTTGATCCATTATGTTCTGATAAGGTTTATGAACTTTGCTATTATTAACATGGTGTTTATTGTTGATGCTGTAAATAATGCCTTGTTTTTGAACGATTATGATGTGTTGTTTGTTGTGGTTAAATAATATTGTTTCTTGAATACCTGATTATATTAAAATCAGGAATTTAAGAAACAATATTCTGTTCTGTTCTCTATCCATTAATTTTTAATATGCCTTAATGTCCTAGGGGTTTTGACTACAAGGAAGTACAAATTCTTCTAGCTTATTTTATTTTATTTAATTTCATAAAAAGTAGAAAGAAATGTCCATAATTCACGCTCAATCTCACAGTGACATTGACACAATTCTGCCAGTTTAAGGGTTACGAAGGTCAGGTGACAATTGCTTCAATGTAATGATCAGACTCGCCAATTTTATGAACACGGTCAAAGCGCACTCGTACACGATATAAATATATTTTTGTATTTTATAATAAAACATGTTACGGGCTTTTAGAAGTGGACGTTTTCCTGCATCAAAATCTGATTAAATGTATAATAGAAAGGTCAAAATAAAAGCAGATATTTTTAAATGCTATTACATTATTTACTCTTTCACGTAACGTCAGTTATTCAACCAATGTCTAGTATGACAGCCCACCTGAAACTCTATAAAGGACCACTTATCCGTGAAACTTTTTTTTTCGAGTCAAGTGTTGTAATTTAACTCCCACATTCAAATATGAAATAGTTTTACAATGTTAACTTCCTAGTGAAAAAGCTTTAATATTTAGTTTTATGATGTAGAAAGGCAGACGAGCACTTATCTGGTGGTTAATGATCACCTTCGCCCATGGTCATCAACAATCTGTAACGAGTCGCTAATGCATTGCCTGCCATCAAAGAACCGTACCTTCCCCAAATAAGCTCTGGAGACCTTACGACTTTTTTTCTTCTTCCTCAGGTCTGAAGTACCTCCACTCCGCGCGCATCCTCCACCGAGACATCAAACCCGGCAATCTGCTGGTGAACAGCAACTGCGTGCTCAAGATCTGCGACTTCGGCCTCGCGCGCGTCGAGGAGCCCGACGCAAGCAAGAACATGACGCAGGAGGTCGTCACGCAGTACTACAGGTGAGGATATAGACTCTGCTCTCTCTCTCTCTCTCTCTCTCTTTTCCCTCTCTCTCTATATCTCTTCTCTCTCTCTTTATATTTATCTTCCTCTCTCTCCCCCTCTCTCTCTCTTCCTCCCCCCCCCCCCCTCTCCCTCTCTCTTCCTCTCCCTCGCTTTCTCCTTCTCTCTCTCTCTCTACCTCTCTTTTTTTCTTCTATCTTATGTATATAGGGAACCAAGGACATTTTTCCTTGCTTTAAGATAAGTGACTAAAACCCTAAACATCATGTCACTGAACAGGTGCTTTCAAGTCGGATCTTTAATTTTTAAATTTATATTCATTCGGAATCTATTTTGTAACAGCTCAAAAGTATTAAAAAAATCGGGAAACTAAATTAGAATAATCGTGTATGATTCACGTCAATACAGTGGCAACTTGACTAAGTATAGCGCTGTCTAATATCGTTGAGTTGAAAATTAAGCTTATTTCCGTATCTTTGCTTACTTAACTTTGTTCTGAACTCTAATAGTTTCCCTCATTGTAGAATATAATAATATTTCCTTTAGCCGTATTAACTGACCATCCTACTTAAAAAAATATAGTATTGACCTTCGCATATCTGGTAGTAATCGGTTAATGTCAATTGCTACTTTTATTTATTAAATTATTGCCGATATCTTTTCTTTATCGGAAGGTCAACGAACGACTTACGTAAAACGCTGACTTTTATATGACAAGGTGGGAATAATTATATGTAGTAAGTGAAACGTACGGTGTGATTAATGAAAGGTGGCTTGAATGGCGGCCGTTTGCGTAAATCTCACTCTTAATAATGTCATAATTAAAGTAAGACTAAAAAATGCTCAAAAAAATATATTTTGATGATAGTTAACTTGGATAAGCTTGCGTCTTGATGCATTCCGCCTGAGCCACTTCCCACAACTTTTAAGGGGTCCTAAAATGCCGTCTGCGCATCTTATACAAATCTTAGAACACTAACCTTTATAGAAATCTATACTAATGTATTTAATAATAATATACTAAACCTGAAGAGTTTGTTTGTTGGGTTGCACGCGCTAATCTAATTTTGTATTGGATAATCCATGTGAGTCTTTAAGCTATAGTATAACATTTGGTGCGCGGGAACCGAAATCAACGGGGTCGCGAAGGCGCGGGCGGCTGCTAGTCTATACAAATATTATAAAGAGGAAAGGTTTGATTTTTTGTTTGTTTGTTTGTATGAATTGAATAGGCTCCGAAACTACTTGGCAGATTTGAAAAATTCTTTCACTGTTGGAAAGCTACATTCACCCAGAGTAACATAGGCTATATTTTATCCCGGTACGGGAAGTAGTTCCCCCGGGACGCGGGTGAAACCGCGTGACGGGCCGCTAGTGTATGATATGCTTCAAGATATCGAACTAGGATTAACTTATTTGCCGGAACATCGGAAACTGGGTCGAGATCTTCCCACGGAATACTTGAACGTTGCGTCCTTTGCTTATCTCCGTAATTTACCGATGACTCTCTAGGCAAGTTAAGCCATCTCATAATCTCTTAATAAAGCATCTGTTTGTAGATAAAACACGATACGATTAATCTGTTTTCTGAATAAGGTAAAAGTCAATTTATCTCTTGAATAGATCGTATGTGTCTGTCATAGTTAATGTAGTCACGTCGGCGTCGGTACTTCTATAATTGCTTTAACACTTATGGGTAACACAATTAATTTAAGAACGTAACAAACACAAACCAAAGCATGTGTTTTTAATACCAGGATACAAAGATATTTCATCTGTGTACGTAAATAGACAGAAAACGTCAGACAAAACAAAAGTCATTCACAAAGATGTTTGTTTTGGGCGGGATTCGATATCACGACCTCAACCGTTTCGTGAAAACTGATCTCTGCTCTTTACGATGGAGGTCGACGAGTCTTAAAATTCGTTTAAAAATTAAACTTGACGTGGGTACAGAAGATTTACTTAATTAATGCCTGCCGAGTCTGATTGACGCGAATGTACGACGCGTACAAATGAAGATGTCAAAAATAATGTACGTACTCTACATACGTACGTTTATTTAAGGCATTAAAGGGGAATAAAGAAGTTTTCCGAGCCTCCTCCGTGGTGTAGTGGTTAGAGCGCTGTGCTCAAAAACTACGAACTCGGAGGTCGTGGGTTCGAATCCCGCGGGGAACACTTTCACTTTGTGTTGGTTTTCCCAGTTTGGTTAGGACATTGCAGGCTTGAATCACCTGATTGTCCGATAAGAATGATGATTCCGTGCTTCGGAAGGCACGTTAAGCCGTTGGTCCCGACTATGATCCAACTGGTCTGGTTTCCCTTGTGGTTACGGAGGTCAGACGACAGTCGCTCCATTGTAATAACCAGGCATGTCAATTCAGGATCATAGTCGCAGCGTACCCTGGGCTCCAAGGCAATGGCCGAGGATGCAACCGGGAGAGGCGCTAGGATGATGATGAAAGAAGTTTTCCGAGCTCAATTTGCATTAGCTTCATCAATCATGTCTCCCGGGCGAGGTGTGCCGTAATCAGGAGAGTTGAAAAAACAATTGTACATCGCTCTGTGGTACCTTTGTGTTTTTAAACCAGCAGGTTTTGCTCCCAACGGTGCAAAACCTGAAAGAGTAAGTATGAAAAAGGTTTTTGTCAGTATTCCGTGACCTTATTCCCGCTCCGGGCGCAAAGTCGAAAGTACCGTAACCGTAATAACCCGGATCTGCCCCTTCGTTCGCATCCCGGAATGTATTGCGCCTATTTGTATCGGAATTTGAGAAAAGACGGGCGTTGCATATGTCTTCGTTGCCACGCGGTAGTATAAATTGAATATTCTTGCTTGTGGTAGGTAAACTTCTGTTGCAGTTTGTCTTATTGTTTATGAAAACAATGCATTTTATGTGTTGGTATGACCTATTATTTTATGACCTTTTTATGCCCTTGTAAAAAGAATTGCGTAACCTTTTTACAATATTTATAGGAGAAAGAGAAAAGACTAAGATTGAACATAGGCCCTGTCTGATACCATGGTAACATTACTTAGATCATCAAAGCAAGCAATATTATCAGGTATCTCCTTAATCTGGGGTAAGAGGCGGATCACTTGCGATATTATTCCCAAGGCGATGCGAAGGTGGGGGGGGGGGCTATAAACAGCACGTGGGCGGGTGAATGAGCAGCGACTGACCTTTGCCGCGGTTTGGAACTAGGCCGATCCCATGCTTCGGTTAGTACCTAAACCACGCCTGGGCCTCGGGCGGACCAGGTAGGCTAGCCAAGATGCCACTTTGACGAATTCGCCAGACGCTTTCGTAGCGACTTATATCTCCATACCGCTCACCAGCGTATGGCGAATTCGTCAAAGTGGCATTTTGGCTACGGGCCCAGCACGCGAGCAGTTCTGAATCCAGATCGATGATTTTCACCTTCTTCCAATAATTTATTATAATTTTAACAGCATCAGCATTGTTTCAAACAAAGTCGCTTTCTGCTTTCTTCATATCTTAGGATAAGAAAAATATCTTGTCTTAAGTCAATTCCTTTTTTACTACGATTGACTATAAAGCATAATCTACCAATTTTCACTGAAGTTATTACTGCTCCCGATATTTGACTGGTCGAGTGCCAAGAAACCTGCAGCAAAGGGCATTAACCAATTCTAAACATCAACCGTACAGGAAATTCCTACCTGTTATCAAAACTCACAAATGTTTCAGCTCGAACATTATCTATGGGTAGGTACTTTTGCCCTCGACTCCATTTCTCTTTAGGGGATTCCAAGCTTCCTTCAGTTTTTGTTCGGCTTGTTCATCCCTTGGGGTTGATTCGGGCTTACGCGATCGATATAACTTCAACAGGATTCTCTTACAAAGGGAGTTTACTGCTATTTCTAAGTGGAGGAATGGGTACTATGACTTTCCGGTTGTAAATAATTGCTACGGGTTCGAGACAATATTTATTATGATTCCTTAGAAATCTAAGATAAAACAAAGATAGAGAAGTGTTATCCTAAAGATTCGGGAAAAGGTAAAGGTTATTTAGTTTGTGATCCTTATAAAATCCCCGCTTGACAATTCAGGCATTTGTCATGTTGCGCCTAAAGGGGTCTAAGATCCATGGAAATATGATCTGTGTGTATAGAACTTTTAACCTTAGACACATTTTGCTCAAACACTTGCCACATAGTTTAATTGAATACAATCCTACTTTACTATTATAAAGGCGAAGGCTTGTAAGTATGGATGTATGGATGTTTGTTACTCTTTCACGTTAAAACTACTGAATGGATTTGAATGAAACTTTACCACAATATAGCTTATACATCAGAATAACACATAGGATTTTGGAAATAGAAATCCACGCGGACGGAGTCGCGGGCGGCCGCTAGTATTAAACTAGACCGACAGCACCTATACCCAAAAACATTGTAATCATCCCTTGATCACCATTTTATTGCCCTTGTTCGTTATTTTAAACAAGCACGTTGTCACATTCCAGAGCTCCGGAGATCCTGATGGGCGCGAACCACTACACAGCGGCGGTTGACGTGTGGTCCGTGGGCTGCATATTCGGCGAGCTGCTCGGCCGGCGCATCCTCTTCCAGGCACAAAGTCCGGTGCAGCAGGTATGGTGACCTACTTTAATGGAGTTTATAGAGGATTGCCTGGATGGATTGATGATGTGGTGGGTGTCCTGTCTTGTATAGCATGTAGCTATAGGTGTCTTATTTATAAGCAAACACACCTTCGAGAGAAGAAGTAGGTACTAGTAGCTGTTATGGATAGGTACCATACCATTTCCTATTACTCGACCGGTCGTGAGTGAAGAGGTATGCGAACTACCAAAGAGTCTTGCATTACATACATACAAATATTCGTCTGATCTCAGCATTGAGCTTTAAGCAAAAAACAAGAAGAAATTCGTCAGGTCCACTAACGCTCTCCGTAGCTTCATGTTCAGACCGCTTACCCGGATTGGGTTCGATCCCCAACTGCCAGAAGTCAGACGAATTTTTCTTTGTTTATAATGTTAAAACTTAAACGAATAATATCGGTGTATTTCAGCTGGAGCTGATCACGGAGCTGCTGGGCACGCCGTCGCTGGAGGACATGCGGCACGCGTGCGCCGGCGCGCGCGCCCACATGATGCGCCGCGCGCCGCGCCCGCCCGCGCTCGCCGCGCTCTACACGCTGTCCGTGCAGGCCACGCACGAGGCCGTGCATCTGCTTGCTCAGGTACGATGCTCCTGCGCGTATGATAGCTGGAGCTTGAGCTGATCACAGAGCTAATGGGCACGCCGTCGCTGGAGCGGTATGCGTGCTCCGTGCAGGCCACGCACGAGGCCGTGCATCTGCTCGCTCAGGTACGATGTTGAAGGTGGATGATGACTCGTGACTCGATACGTGCGGAGTTGGCTTAGATTCAACAATGAGAACGTGCATCTGCGCGCACAGGTACGATGATCATGCATAGGACTATGATGGCTTAATACGAGTCGCGTAGGCTTCGGAACACTCACGAGGCCGCGCATCTGCTTGCACAGGTAAGGAGTTAAAGAGGATGATGACTCGATACGTGCGGCGTAGGCTAAGGTGAACGTGCATCTGTTCACTAAGGTACGACGATCGTACATAGGTCTGGTTGGTAGCACACGAGGATGATGGCTTGATACGAGTAGCGTTCGTTTAGGAACACGCACGTGGCCGTGCATCTGCTCTCGCAACCAGACCTGTAGGTACGATGCTCATGTACAGGTCTGGTAGTTCCGGAGATTGGACAACGGTATTCTTCTGTGTATACAACGGTTAAAAACCCGACTGCTTGGCAGGCAATTGGGCTACAATAGTGACAATGAACATATGAGATGTCCAACGTCCAACAGTAGACTGCAACAAGCTATTGATAAGGTCTTCTAGCCAGAGAGCATATGCTTGCTTTGCACAGGTATCGAGTCTGTGTGTTTGAAATGAAATGAAGGCAGCTCCGTCATTGAAAACTTAACGACTTGTTCTTCCAAACAACGTAAGCCGAGGTTTGCTTGGTGACCCTATGCATTAAAACACCTCTAGACCGAGTTGGAATAGTTAGCGTATGAAGTAGTATCCACCTTACACAATGGCCAAGTAGACCCTTAACTGACATCTCCACTATCTACACTTCCAGATGCTAGTATTCGACCCGGCGAAGCGCATATCCGTGGTTGACGCTCTGGCTCACCCGTACCTCGAGGAGGGCCGGCTGCGCTACCACTCGTGCATGTGCAAGTGCTGCTACAGCGCGCCGCCGGCCGCGCGGCACTACTCGCCCGACCTGGAGCCGGTCGCGCCGCATCCCTTCCATGACACGTGGGAGAGGAAGCTGACCTCTGTGCATCAGGTTAAAGGTGAGAGTTTGAGACTTGCTTTTTTTTTTAGTTTTCGATGTTACCAGTAGAATGGTCCCCCGGGGATGAATTAAATGCAGCGGTGTAAATAAAAACTGGTTATAAAAAACTAATTCGAAATACAAGGGAACCGTGTCCGAAACTACTCTCTTTTGTAGTCTATCCCGCCTCCACTAACGGCTGGAAATAAACGATAATAATAAAATATTTATGTTCATTTTTGACGATGGCAGCGTCTTATTCGTGACATAAATTTCCGGATATCCACAAGCTATTGTCGTACCCGATACGTAACAACATATCTCTAAAACATCTATATTTCTTTACTGCCTCGTTTCTGACCGCGCCAACACCAAAGCATCCATATTTGTTTACCAAAATCTATTCCACTGCCGCGTTCCTTACCGCGGCGCGCGACGCTAACTCTCCCCCATCTGATCCGCAGAGGAGATCCATAAGTTCATAGCGGAGCAGCTGCAGACGTCGCGGGTGCCGCTCTGCATCAACCCGCAGTCGGCGGCGTTCAAGAGCTTCGCAAGGTAAGGCGCAGCCACCAACCGCAACCAACCGCAACCAACCGACACTAGGTGATTTCTTTGCGATACGTACATCGGAGCTGCTTCTGCGCGCCCTGCGGATTGTGGGTAGGGTAGTAGCCGAGAGGGTGTTCGGGTCGTTGACACTGTTTTTTGTTGATACGTAGCTTCTGGCTGTACTGAGATGGTGCAGTCATTCCCTTAAATAAATAAAAAAATGCCTAATTTAGATATTGAAGTAAAAAAAAAAAAGATTCGTTTTGCTATCAAAGAAGCATAGCAGTAATATACGATATCAAGAAAATAATCAATGAAGTGATTCGGGCTTAAATCTCAATTTTTAAAACTACTAGAATTTCAATTATGAAGCTGTAATATAAGCTTTCAAATAACAGCATTAGGTAAATTGAGTGTTTATTGAAACTGAAGACTTTCTGAAGAACTAGAAACAATTGCGTTATAAAGCAATTTTAGCTGACTTTGACAAATAATTTAGACAGTTATACAGCGGTAATAAATTCAATTAATATTTCAAACCATCGTGTCAACGACTCCCAAACCCCTTGTCACCATCACCAAGCCGGCTGGGGCGAAGCCCGCGGTTCGCGGAGGAGCGCAGGGGCGGCTCCACGCTGAGCTAAGAGCGACCACCCGCACCCATATGGGCCACGCCAACCGATAGGACGCGCGGAGACGATGCACTGTTTGTTGTGCTTGTACGATTCGACTTTGATGGCTAAAATGGCGCTGCGATTTGTTTTTAATTTGTTAGAGGCTTGAATGGGAAATAATGGGTCATTCAAAAAGTTGGAATATGTTTTCAATGGTGTTATTGTTGCAATATACTTTTTTATACGTATTGTAAAGTAATCTACATAGCCATTAAATATTTCTTGATCTCCTGAATATATTACCAATATTAAAACCTACCTACTGTAATGGATTATCTGTACAAGCAATTGACATACCTAATGGATATCGTTTAAACTCTTTATACGTTAATTATTTAAACTTCTCACACAACTAATCAACTTAAAACTTATTGCAAGGCGAATGTTACAAATTAATGTCTTGATTTTCACAATTTGAATATTAAGACAGGCAATTTGTTTTTATTCATTAAATTTTGCTATAGTATTTAAAGCTAAGCGCCATTTTAGTTAATATAGTCCAAAAATTTTTGCTTATCCTAAAGTTTCTTTTTTTAACAAACATCAGTAACCCCTCCAGAAATACTTGTATCCCAGTTGTCTCCGCGCTTAATGAGAAAGATAATAAACCAGAGAAAGCAAACCGACATCACAACTAGGTGTGGCACGGTGCGATCTTGTTAGTGCACGCCAGTGTCACTATGTACATTATTACGAGTATTCATTGTTTGTATGTTCGATGCCTTTTTGGAGAACTCGGCCAAAGTCCAACTTATCGTTTATTTTCATTTGTCATTTGCAAGTTTTTGCTTGGTCTCTGGGTTATCTGGGATAACATGCTCCCAGCAGATGAATAAATTGGTAAAAATTAGCAAATTTAAAACTAGGATTTTACTTCTTCAATCTGAGTAAATTTCGCTTCAATTAAAAAAAACAATTATGGCCTGGTTAGTCAAAGAGTCGAAAGACTGTGTTTTTCAATGCTTACGCTCTCTAATTAAAATGTCAGACTTCATCTGTTCTACCAATTAATCTTGTACAAACATAGACTTTTGTCGAGTTCACAAAACTAGTTGAATCGTCCAAATCTACCGAAACAAATTAGAGATCAGGTGGTCGCAGAAGTAAAGAACCTATGTCGCCTCCCCCCACAAACCCCTCCCCCGCCACACGCCTCCGTAGTTCGCAAACGCAGTAGGTGTTGTGCCTTCTGTATCCGTACTATCAGTAAAGTACGGGCCTTGTACGGGCCCGTTGAGACTCTTGCATGGGTTTTATTTTTGTACTTTTTTTTACATTGAAATACTTTTCGTGCTTTCGAGCGGTAGTTCTTGTGTTTCTTGTAAATAACGCAGCATAGTTAGGGATGGGCGATATGCATTGTAAGGTTAACTTATTTTTTCAAGCTTAAGACAGAATAATGAGGAAAATAATGATAAATATAATGAACTGCCGTCTAAAAAAAGTCCTATGTCTACAAAGACCTGTCTATCAAAAAGGGTGTGTAAAAGGTAGGTTAAAATCAGTTTATAAATTGGAAAAAGCAAAAAGTAACCATAAACCAGGAATAACTTTGATAATACACATTAAATGTCTTGTGTTAACAGACAGTAACTAGTTTTGACGTGCAAAATAATGTACTAAGTGAATCAAATTTAAACACTGAATAAATGATTTATTCATTTTCAGTCAGTAAATGTGTTGTAACTGACTTTCAACGCAGGACATTCATTGATTTTGGATAGATAAAATAGTAGGAATTTAATATCGATCGCCCGTCCCTAGCAAGAAGCCGCTGTTTTCAAGCGATTTATCAACCCTCTTGAAATGGTGGTGTCTTCCACGCTTCAGCACGCCAACCCGAGTAGTGTGAATAACGTTCTGCTTTTTTCTGTGTTTTGCGACAGCTCTAGAACGGGTTCGAAAGCAAAAGTTTGTTCCCCTTTCAAGACGGCGGCAAAAATACTACTGCTATCGCCCGTGATATTTCTGTGCGCCGCGTAGCGCGACCCGAGTCCCAGTAAGCGTTCAAGCACGTTCATACCTGTGTTGTCCAGATATTGACCTCTAACGTCTAACCCTCAACGCGAAATCGAGTTGTCATGATCTCGATTGAGTATCGATATTTCGCGAGAACAAGTTTATTCGAACACAATCGAGACGTTTGTGTTAAATGAGTGTTTTGATTGCGTTTGAGTATGTTTGCTGCCCGCGCGATATTGTGTGGTCGATCGAGATTGTGCTTGTGTATTGCGTTGATGGGGTTAGAACTTACGCGGGCGCTATAGTCGGAAAGGCAACACACTGTCGTTTATAACTAGATAAATCAAAAGATAATAAAAATATTGTGAATACAGCAAATCATTGAAATGTATTGTGCGTTGCCTTTGCGAGGCGTCGATTCGTAATTTCAAAAGGGTTGATCGTTAGATAGTTCGGTCCGTCTCTGTCTTCGGTTCTTTTGCATGGATAATTTTATTATTTAACCATTTTATGATGTCAGCTACGTAGCGCGTAGCGCTTCAACATATTTTTTAATTTTCGTCAATAGGTATTCTTTGTTAATTTTGTCGAATATTCCGCTGATAATCTAAAATGGTTAATTAATTAGATTGAAAAAGCGTTTTTTATTTTGTCTTTTCGGCTCTATTACATTGGTAGATATATCGATAAAGTTACTAAGGCAGAAAGTTAGGATAATAAAGACGTAATGGTTCAATATTTATTTTTTGACTTGTGATAAAACATCAGCAAGTCAACTAGATATCGCGGTTTGTTAAGTTACTCTTATCGTTAAAACCTTTCCAAGTATGCTTCTAATTACTGCAAACATAATTTTATCTTTTATCTTTTAAAACATTGGTATTGTTTTATCTTGGCTTTTAATTTTAGTTAGTTATTTAATTATTTCTTGGAATTTGGAACAATAATTAATTCCTCATTTATTAGTATTCAAAAATAATAACGCCCACTTCAGTTAGATCTACGCAACGCTTATAAATTTTCTATTCATTATATTAAAAGTAACGAATACATGATTTCTATTGATGTAGGCATTTGCCTCGCAGTGGGAAATTAACACGCTGATACTACTACTACATGTCAAAAGCCGACGTCAAGTAAAGTTAGTTATTTAGGTAGGAGTTTACCGGAGCTTTTTGCGTTGACATGAGCGGACGATCAAAGTTGTCTTTAAATATTTTGGTATGGTTTGTAGTGCATGCGTAGAATCGAGCGATTGCACAGTGCCGTGCACTTGGTTGTGGTGATTTGGTTATATCAGTATTGTTCAGTAGTTAAACAGTAGAGTTTGATTTGTGATGCAGTTTTGCTACTCAAGTTTCTCTTTTATTATCCATTATAGATTTGTTGAAACAGTTTCGAATTCTTGAATTAAAGTTTCGATATTTTTATACGAATTGCATGATAATGTTTGCTTGTTCGATTCGGCCGGCGGCGACACATTTGAAACGCCTATTTAGTAATGCGAATTTTATTCAAAATGAGTCATCAGTCTCAAAAATTGTGTTCAAAACATGGCGTAGCCGCTAGTCCGAGTCGAACAAGCAAACGGCGTGGGTGTGGGTCAAGTCTATGGACTGTCGTCACTAAAGATCTGGACCTGGCTTGCAGCTCGACCGTGGCGCACCCGTCGGAGCTGCCGCCGTCGCCGCACCAGTGGGAATGACGCGAGACCAAGCGCGCCTCAGACAAGCGCCGCGTGTGACCGCCGCGACGCGAATCACGCGCCACCACACAGCTGTTACTATCTGTTCATAGTTGTTTTACCTCTGATAGATCACTTAATTTCAGTTCAGTTGCGGAAGGTATGGGGTTTTAAAGGCAGAGAACGCATCAGCAACCCTGGTGAGCTTGTTATTATCCATGGGCAGCAATGATCACTTACCATCAGGTAACTATCTTGCTAGTTTACCTCCTGAGTAATAAAAAAAAGTAACGCTTCAGACCAATTAATAACTAGCGAAACATTATTTTATTTTCGAATTTTGTTGGAAAAAATATAACTTGCATGAACTAAAATGACCCGGTATCAACTAAAAGTAGTTTAATGTCAGAGGTAAAATAACTGTGAACGCATAATATTGTAATCGATGCGCTATCTCAACACAGACACGGCATCGCCTACGGATGAAGCTTGTTGCAGACCAAGAACTAGTGTTGCATAGTTTGGCTCGCAAAGATGACGCAGTTTTTCATACTTTTGTGCAGATTGCAAACTACATAACAAGAATGAAAAACAATGTAGTACATAGCTTAGTTCTTGGTCTGGAGCCCGCTTGAAAGAGCCCATAAGGCCGTCACGCAATTTTTAATTTCGTAAACTACAAATACGCAGTCAGTTTGAATCTTAATTTTCTTATTTTGTGTTTAGTAGAATCTGATTTTGCTTTACGAAATTATCAATTGTGTATTAACGTAATTTGTAATTGATGTCCTTATGCCACCTGATTAATGATTATGTATCACGGATAATGTCGCATTGTGAAAGTCCGATGTACGCTTTACTTTAGAACCAACTTAAATGTATGTTGGCTGAATAGCTTTTAATTCTGATCTGTTAAATGTTGTCAGTTAAGTATGCGGATTTTCTCAATGCGAAACCCTGCGGCAACTTTATATTATATGCGCCAATCCTTCGTCAAGTCCGATGCTGAGACTACCATAGTTATGTTAGTTAATCAGATGTGTCGATGTTAGTCATAGTTATCAAGTGTGAGAATGAATATGTAGTTTTGACGATCATGGGACTTGACGTTTTCACACGTATTCTAAGCTGATTGAACGTTCTTCTATTTGTTGAAAAGAGTGTTGATTTTCTATGGTAAATGTCGCAGATTTTTATTTTAATTGTCTGAACTCTGACTGAATAATATTCTGCACATCCACGTTAGATACTAAGATAATTGCTTCATTTAAATCATCTTAAGAAACGAACATAGTTATTTAAAGGATTTCACAGTTTCACCTTCAATCAGCTGACGATCTAATTGAAACATTTTAGTTGTGTTCTTGTTCCTTGCAGTTCACTTCTTTGAAGTATCTTAGCATAATCATTACTGTTTCGGATGAAAAAATAACCGCACCATACCTCATTAATGCGATAATAATAATGTAGAGCCCAATTGCTGTAATTCCAGTCGCGTATTTTATTGCTTTGCCAAACGGGTGTTTCTGTAAAGTCTAGCGTGTGCATTTATTCTGTAATTTACTTAATATAGCCGACGCAAACTGCAGAACGGCTTTTGACTCATGGAAACGTGATTAACTTGATCTTAGGATAATTTCTGTCTCATTTGAAAAGACAACATTGACTCGCGCGGACTAATGATATAAGAATACGGTCCGCGACGACACTCAACCAAATATTTTACATTACGTCGTATTCTTTTTGATATTTACTTATAGCGTAGTATGTAGCGACTATGTCGGTAGTCTAGTATAGTTGGTTCGGAAAGCGGAGCGCACGCCGAGTGCAAGGAAATACAAAGTGACGTTGTTTTGACGTTTGACGGTGACAACCGATTTTATACAACGAAACACTCTGCATTGGCGAGTATTACGAATAGATGGAAAGGAAAGGGAGCACAAGCCCCGAGGAAAAGATGGCACGCGTTCGAGCGCACCTCGACGCGTATGTATATGCGTAGACATTAGGTTATTTTCATTTTAACTTTGCGATTCCATGTAAGTATAATGTATGTGATGTAGTAGTCGTGTGCCTGATTGTGTTTCGTATGGACGTTGCAAGCAATAAGAGTTGCAATATTATGCGTATTAACGTCTTTTTTTTTTATTTTACATGACGACTTGAATTTATTTGTATGTGTTCTCTTGCGTCGCGGCTGAGGGCCGGCACAGACGCGCTCCGTACTTAACCGTCGTTGTTTGTGTGCCAACTCGCGAATCTCGCCGCCGTCTGTGCGCGCCCGGCACGCACGCACCACCTATTGTAAGCTTACTTCTAAACACCATTGTATGTAACATCGACTGAACATTTTTACGTAGTTAGTTAGGTTAGATAGTATTAGTATTAATTGAAAAAAAAAACTTACTAATTTACTTGGCAATGACATATAAATGATTATAAACAAATATGTACGAGTAATTATCACATACCTACTATCATTGCAGTAGTGAGATATTGTATAGCAAAGTGTTGTAAATGTAATGGATTACATGCGTATTTCAAGCATTTAATAGTTATATATTTAGTGGTTTGACATAAGATTTCTGAAGTGTGTTAGTGTGCGTGAGAAGTGACTCTTTTTATTGGCGAGTATTTGTAGAGAAAAAATCTTACTATTATTATATGTTCCAAAATTGATGTTTCTATTTGTGTTTAAGTAGAATGAACCTTGTATCACGCTACTAACATGTAACGAATAGGATAGGATGACTTTGTGTGAGTGTCAGGAGACGTCGTAGCCTTAAAACTAGTTCAAAACTATATAAATGATTAAAAAAGTTAAAATTGTAAATAAATAAATGCATAGTATTAATGAATAGGCTCTAGTATGATACGGAACGTAAGCCGTTGTAGTAAGCCCACACAATGTAGGATGAACTTCTGTCGGTGCCGTCACACGATCAGTGTTCGTATGTTACATGTAAATAGAGTTCCATTTCATTTGCAAATGATTGTGAAGTATGATAATCTAAACACTTTTCAGAAGGTCACCTTCACATTTCCACGAGAATAATAATATAGTTTGTTGAGTTGACGAGCTTAAAATTAATTACGCAAAAACTTACATTCTATTTTTACTTACAACTTTAGGTACGTTCGGTTTACGTAATCAAATTAATTTAAATCTGCGCTTGATCGTGCGTCGGCATCGTTAGGAGAGTTTCGATGGTACAAAGGAGGCGAGACCGCGTTGCGTATTCACTTGAGCGTGCGGACGTGGCGGATTCAAAATGGCTTCGTATATTATGTCAACCATGTTGACGAAGTAACAGTGGCGCCACTGTCGCAATAATGATTGATATTATTTTTGCCGGGATGTTATTGGTTATTTTTAAAATATAGATCACTATAATCTAGGTGACTAGCTACAGTTTTTGACATTCCTAAAAGTTAAATTAAATTAATATAAATTTGGAGTACTACTTGACGAATAAATTATTAAATTACGATTAAGTACTTATTGAAACTGATAAAAATACCTACGTTGGATATTTAAAACAGTCCATGATGACATAAACATTATCCGCCACGATCTCACGCTCATTAATCCAGGATATTGTTGGCAGCCCCATCTATTATTACAAAGCCTCATCGAAAACAAGTATGGACTTACAAAACGTTTCTATTCTTCTAAAACCTATATACATAAGTATGTGAAGAATATGAAATTGTAGAAAGATGTGGATGTCAGCTTTATCCGTGGTATCGAAACGCGCGCTGGTCCGCGACAGACCCCACCTTGCCTTATCTCAGATAACTGTTACTGTGATCCGCTAGGCGTAATTATTCGACTCTGGTACACACAACTGACACTAGGACCTGGGGTGGGACCAGAAAACTAACCAATATTTTGACCAGTTTCCCCCGTAATTACTCTATTTGGGTGGAGAGTTACTTCGTGAAAACATTAAAGGAGACTTAATTTCGCAAAAAAAAACACGATGTTTCCCTTAAGCACAGACTGCTTTGCTTAGCCTTAATATCAATATCCGTCAGCCTAAGTTAGCCACGCTTACGCTTATCCATTGGAAATCTCTCCACCATGCTATCTCTTTGATATTATGAACCTTATTGTGTATACTTAAAATTGAATTTTGTACATCTATCGTTACATTTGATTTTGTGAGCAATCCTAAAACTTACGGAACATCGGTTCAAGAGGTAATACTCTTGCTGGTCTGGTTCTGTTCATAAATTCAAACAGTTCAAAATAGAAGCTAGCAAGGCTTTTGTATAAACGCCTCGATAGTATAGTGATTTTTATTAATCAACGGGCTGGCGGTTTCACCGTAGTGCCAATGTAGTGAGGTTGATGGTTTGCTTCCCTAATGTGTCGCCTTGTAAGGATAGCCATTAAGTATATCTGATTGATATCTTTACTTTAGCTAGAGAAATGATCGTCGCAAACCATTATACCAAAAAATAAAAATAAATGTACCATCGGTTATATGAAATCATGTCGCGATTTTCGTCTACTGCTTGCAAAGCAATAATTGTCATCCTGGCGATTTTTTTATCATGTTTTTCCGTATAATATCAGACTGCAACATTGACAACAAAAATGTTGTTTCGTGTTTCATGGTATTGTATTTTCGATGGTATAACTTTCTAATGTCCATTTGTTGCCTTATTAGTTGATCCCACAACTTTTAGTAATTTCTCGAAAAAATTTTTTTTGGTTAATTCCGTTTTTTTTTTAAAAAAAATCAGTTAATAGATATTTTAGTATTCTGGTCCCTTCCCAGCCCTGGCCGCACGGTCTGTACATATAGCCGAGGTAGGTATACATACGTTTATTTTAGAAGCTTACGATATCGCTTGCTGTTAACTCCACACGTCCTCCGCGGAATTATTAATAAATTGATGTTTGTACATAGAAATAGAAAGAAGTAATCGGTTATCGTGGCCGGGCATGTAAAAAGATGAAAAACGTAAACAAAAGCGTGTATAACCTTAATATTTGACATTGTATTTGATGGAAAATGTGTACATAAAACGCGTATAGAAACAGCTGGCGTTTCATCCATTGTAAATTAGTTTTGTCGTGTAATATTAAATTGTAATTGTCGAAATGATACAGTAGCTGCGTCTACTAATATAAATATGTTCGCTTGAGACACTGGCGAATCGTGTTGTCAAAAAGTTATTTCAAATTTAGCCTAGTAACTGACAAAATTTCAAGATTGATTGATAATTATATTAAAATTATTGGATGTTGTATGGTAAAATCTGTGGTCCGGCCGCGAATTCACGGAGGACCGTATAACGTGCGCACACGCACATTATTCCATCCCCTGAAGAGCACGCTTCTTATTTTATGTAATTGTACGTATTGCGTTTCCAGACTTTCAGAGATCTCGTATATTTTAAGTTAAACACGACTGTTCATTGCACTTGTGGTGTTGTTGTCGAATTTGTCCCCGGCCTTGCAAGTCCGGTGTTGGGAGAATGGGAAAGTCGTTGCATTCGGTCTTTGTTACTTGAACACAAGGCAGATGTATCGTTGTCTGCGAAAACATATTATCAAGGTCTATCAAAATAAATGACATGGTAAGAATCTTCTTGTAATAAACTCCAAGGGCTTCATCCCGTGATACGCCATCGCATTTTGAACCTTATGTAATGGTATTAACCAAGATGACATGCTTTGTCTTATAAAGGGCTTAGAGTATTTTTCCTATTTCCCCACTGGAAGAAGGGACCGAGTGATTCAGAATAGTAGGCAGCCGCACCGCAGTGTCGTTCGCGGCCAGTCAGCCAACGCTTCTCCTTAGTCGTAGTAAGCTCGCACGAATGCTCGCACACGTAACGCGTGTTCGTATTTTTAGTATTCTTAATTTCTCACTTGTATATACTAGCGTAAGGTTTAGTTCTCATTGTATAAGCGACCGCTATTAGTTGGTGTTCAATAATCACTTCCCACTTTAATTTTTGTAATTTAATTTACATGATTATGACAAAAAAGCAAAAAAAAAAAATACAAAAAATGTGAAAATAATTGTAATTCATGTAATACTATGGCAATGATTTTATTTTAACACTTATTACCAATCGTATTGTATATAGTAGACATTTTGTGCACTGATAGTCGTCTAAAGTTTACTTTTAACTTAGATTTAATATGAAATGGCTGTATCTCTCATTACGCAAGCCTGCACTCTGACGGCCGCCGGGCAGTGCGGTTTCCCTGACATTGTGTACATGGGTTTAGTTTAATTTCGTCACAGGACGGGCTCGGTTTATGTGATTTAGTTTCGATGACAACTGCGACGAACCGGGAACATTATGTAAATGTAAATATAAATGATACTTACGTGTTTCTGTCGTGTACGGAGTTAGTTGCATTTTACCATTGTTGCGAACTGCCAAAACTATTGTAATAGTTTTTTGTAGCGTTATGTGCGTCGCGACCACATGTAAAGCTCACAAATCGGATACGCAAAATCTGACCTTACCTTTGTGATAATAAGATAGTTTTAAGCGTGCAGTAGTGATTTTGAGAAATAAATAGTTCAGTAATAACTTTCGATTGTTTTGTCTTCCCATAGTGTAGTTGTCAGCGAATAAACCTCATTGGTTAGAAATGAATTGACTGCATTTTAGCCGGTCGCTACTGCATGCGATTCTTTGGCGTTGCATTGTTACAATACAGTCGACGGCTCAACGACCTGTCGCAGTCCTAGACCTTATTTCGTTTCACATAACGTTCATTACTGAATGAAGTATTTCAAAGGTAAGGTCAGACGATGCGCACGCGAGTTGTGGGCGGGGCGTGTGGCGCGCGTCGCGTGATCGGCGTAGCCGCTGTGAGGCGCGACACTGTAACAATAAACTACTGCATAATTATATACGAGTTTTATTGCAAACCTTGCCTTTATCTTCCCTTTAATATATGATGTTATTTGATGAAATAATTAAAAATATTTTTAATTTGTTCCTTGTTAAAATGTAGGTAGGTGAGTAGGTACCTTTTCTGCAAACACAAGTTACAAGTTGAATTTTTTTATGAAATAAAATCTAGGATTATTTAATCAGATAACATCGAACGCCAGGTAATTAAAGACAATAATTAGTGACTAATTTGTGGAAACTATAAAACGTCCAATATTTTTTTTGGATTCAAAGTAGTGTCTAAATAAATCAACAAAATCAAACTCAAGTCACTAAGTTAATAAATTATGAGTTACTCAGACAAATAAATTTGGTTTTGTTTGCAAAAATATGGGTTTCGGACATTCGGAGTGATGTTTCGAGGCATTTAAAATAAAACAAATTCTCATCATCAAATAGTATTTATATTGAGGATGCATGATCAAGCCAGCTTCTCTTTCTCGCAAATGAATCCGTAAGGCATGCTGCAGTCTTGGTCGTTGTACTTGCCGTCCGTCTCGAACAGCGAGCCGCAGCACTCGTTCCCGCCCAAGTTGTTGGGTTCGGTGTCCGCCCACTCTGCGAACCCGGCCGCTTCAAGTGTTTGATCTGAATAGAAATGCATATTGTCAAATTCTTTTGTGTGATTATAGTTGGCTTGTGGCAGGGATGCCACTGTTTAGTCAAACTATTTGGAGCGAACGACCAGTCTAGTTGCATTTGCTAGGTGATGCACGCCTGGTGTCTGACTGCAGTTTAAATCCTCGGAGCAGTTCGTATACCTATATTAAATAATAAATAATACCCCCGGCCGTTATTTGGCCATGACAGCCGGTATTACGATCAGCCAGGTACGCAGGCTATTTTATAGTGCACATGTGAGTGCGCAAGCACAGGTACACACTCTATTGTCTCACTCTCATAGTTCGATGGGACAGTAATCTGACACGATCACAGAGAGATCAGGCGCAGGACCACAGGCCTGAGGTGGCTTCCGAAGCAAGTCGCAGGCCGAGAATGTATAGTACGACTTTTTCGTCTGGCAGCTCTTTAAACATTATGTCAATGAACTTACTAAATATAGTCCGGAAAGTGAAAGCCTGATGTCTGCCTGCAGTATTAATCCTTGGAGCCGTCGTATCAGCTCTGATCCCTGCTATATAGTAGTAGGAGACGATTGGCTTCGAGCTCATGAGCTTCTTCATCTCTCGACTCTCCTCCTTGGAGTTGAGCACGACGAGGTGGGCGCCCTCGTGCTGGCACTCGGCGTAAGCTTGGTTCCAAGTGTAGGCTATTTTGGATACCTTGTAGCAGCTTCCGAGTTTGCTTATATACTCGTAGTCTGGAAAAAATGTCAGAAAACATTGCATTTAGCAGAATTGTTTAAACACAAAAGAATTGTCCGGAGAATCGGATAGTCTTCGTTCCAAGAAAGGAGATCCGCCAAATCCCATACAAAATTACCCAAGCTCCGGCGCCAATAAAATATATCTTAAATTTTGGAGTTTAAGAAGAGAAACCATTAGAAATAATCCCTACTCCTAAATTCACATGCTAACATATTTTTTTAGCCCGGAGAAGTTTCATAGAAATTCTGTGTAAAAATAAACTTTTTGGAGAATATCCGTCCTTTTAAGTTCTATTAATTTTGGGAAATTCATGCCACATTTTTTCGGTTTAAATAAAATATAACTGCTTCTGAAATACGTAAATATATAAGGTGTAACAAAATATACTGCAAATATTTTAAGGGCGAATCGTTTAGTGGAAATGTAATAAATTTGTCTAGTATATTTTTTGTTAATACGCTAGTTTCCTAGAAAATCAACAAAATAAGTTGAGTAAATAATTGGGAAAAGTACAAATTTTGTCATATGCAAGACAGCTGGTCGTATCTTATCGGTGTAATACAATTACTACACTTATCCTGCCCCAAAAGCAAAGTGGTGGAGAGGGGGCGAAGCTTACAGGACGAAAAGTGCAAATTGGCCAATGCATAAAATGCCAAATTTGGTAGGCATAAATTGGACTTTTTAATATCTGATATTGATTACATTGCCACTAAAGAATTCGCCCTTAAAATATTTGCAGTATATTTTGTTACACCCTATATAACATTAAACATGCTTATATGCCATAATCTATATCTATTAATATATAAAGCTGAAGAATTTGTAAGTTTGTTTGTTTGAACGCGCTAATCTCAGGAACTATTGTCTAGAGTCGCGCGCGGCCTCTAGTGAATAAATAAAAATAAAGCTAGATATTTTGTGGGTGCTTAAAAAATCAAGGTAAGGATGACATGGCGATAGTAAGGGGAGGCCTATATCCAGCAGTGGCCTAGATAGGCTGATCATGAGTAACTAACAGAAAAACCCAAAATGAGAACAGTTACGCAAAGAGAAACGACTTAAAAAAAAATTGATTACCTATTTCGTTTGGCAATACTGTGTCAAATAAAATTTGATAAAACTGCAAATATCTCGAAAACTATGCGTCGTACGTAAAATCTGATGACATTTTTGATCCCCTTTTAGGAAAACCCATTAGATATTTTAGACCTATCCGATGACCTAACCCAAAAGGTCAAGGACGAGGTCGACTTTTTATCTGCATTAAAAATCAATTCAGTTTCGGTGACAACTTTACATTAAAATTCGCTGGAAATGCCCTGACGCCTGAAAACTGTACTATTATTATTATTTTGTTTGATGTAGCGTACGATTCAACATGAGTGTTGACATTATTGATGAGCAGGTGTGTCGAACATGGAGTAGTAAGTAAACTAAATAAATAAATAAAAATAAAGCTAGATACTATGTATATGGGTGCAAAAAAATCCAAGGTTGGGACGACCATAGAGATTGTCAGGGGAGGCCCTCGACCATAGAGATTGTCAGCAGTGGCCTACGATAGGCTGATGTTGATGAGTGTTAAACAGAAAACCCCAAAATAACAACAGATTCGCAAAGAGGAACGAACTTAAAAAAAATCCTTACCTGTTTCGTTTGGGAATACTGTGTCAAATAAAATTTGATAAAACTGCAAATATCTCGAAAACTATGCGTCGTACGTAAAATCTGATGTCATTTTTGATCCCCTTTTAGGAAAACCCGTTAGATATTTTAGACCTATCCGATGACCTCACCCAAAAAGGTCAAGGACGAGGTCGACTTTTATATGCATTAAAAATCAATTCAGTTTCGGTGACAACTTTACATTAAAATTCGCTAGAAATGCCCTGACGCCAGAAAACTGTAGCATTATTATTATTTTGTTTGACGTAGCGTACGATTCAACATGAGTGTTGACATTATTGATGAGCAGGTGTGTCGAACATGGAGTAGTAAGTAAACTAAATAAATAAATAAAAATAAAGCTCGATACTACGTATATGGATGCGAAAAAAATCCAATGTTGGGATGACCATAGAGATTGTCAGGGGAGGCCCTCGATCATAGAGATTTTCAGCTGTGGCCTACGCTAGGCTGTGTGTGCGAAACTGTGTCAAATAAAACTTGATAAAACTGCGAATATCTCGAAAACTATGCGTCGTACGTAAAATCTGATGACATTTTTGAACACCTTTTAGGAAAACCCATTAGACATTTTAGACCTATCCGATGACCTCACCCAAAAAGGTCAAGGTCGAATTTGACTTTTTTAAAATCTGTTTTGATGAGTTCGTTGTTGACGATTGCTTACTGCACCTCTGTCGTCTATTCCGTAACAACTAAATCCCAACTGATATTATAAATGCGAAAGTAACTCTGCCTGTCTGTCTGTCTGTCTGTTACGCTTTCCCGCTTAAACCTCGCAACCGATTTTGATGAAATTTGGTACAGACAATCTTTAGACCCTGAGATGATCTAAAGATTGTTGTGATGTTCTGTACATAGGCTACTTTATATTTCGAAAAAAAGAAATCCACGCGTACGGAGTCGCGGTTGGCCGCTAGTGTTTAAATATATACGTCTTCTTCTTCCTAGCGTTTATCCCGTTTCTATGCGGGGTTCGTTTTGACCATGATCCAGGATTTAGCAAGTCTGGCAATATTTAAACATACATATAATAAAGCTGAAGAGTTTGTTGGTTGTTTTTGAACGCGCTTATCTCAGGAACTTCTCTCTCGAGTTAGGCATGTTACAACTTACAATGCAAATGTCTCGTCACCTTAGGCTAAGTCCCTTATCTGGAATCTCATCTAGATTTCTATGTATTATGTCAACCATTTTCGCTGGATAGAATGGTTTTAATGTATTAACTAAATCTATGTACGAGAATGTACTTATAACAGATACAGATTACATTGCCTGCCAACCTTTTGAATAAACATCACACAACGGGTCGAAGGGCGCGTTGGCTTCGTCCACCTTGCATACAAACGGCAGTTTCGGCCCTCCAAACTTGACGTACTTGTTACATCGGATATCCTCGATCTGTCCGTCTCGGTTCAGCGCCGCGCATCGCTCGGAACTCATGAACTTCTCATGGTCTTCTGACTCGTTTGTATCTTGAACTGTAATGTAAGGAAGATTATGCCATTTTATTAGTTTGTCAATAAATAAACACTTATTTATTCATTTTTAACAACATGTACAACTTAAGCAGTTCAAGGACCCTGAAAGGGTATGGCAATTACAATGCAAAATTTACTTGATTATTACTTGCTTGGGTGCACTATATTTTTAGAGGTTTTGTCCCTAAGTGGATAACAAGCGGTCCAGTTTAGGTTAGACAGAAATTGTAATACAACAGAAGTAAATAAATAATGAGGTTTTGTATATGTATCGATAAATACAATATCATATTTTTTTATTAAATATTGTAGTGTCCATAGGGTAGAGACTTAATATTTTGCAAACTTTAAGACACAGAACCAGGCGGAAAACCCTGAAATTAACCCTAGCTGTTCTACTATCCCCCAATTTGAACCAAAACGTCAATCGTAAAGTTCATACTAACAAGTGATCAGAGCCTCTTGTTCGGCTGATTCGTGGACCTCGCCGTCATCTGCAATCCAGACGAGATTTCCAATATCCGGGAACTGCTTGAACATTGCATGGACCACAGCTAAGTCCCTTATAGACGTTGGCACTAAGAGAGCCGCGCTTTCCGCCTTGCAAATGTTTGAAGCCTGCAAGCGCGACTGTTCTTCAGTGTGGAGTTTGTAGAAAGCCCTGGTGTCTTCATGGTACTCGTAATCGTCTCTGTATGTTTTTGATGTCGTCGGTGGCTGTAGTGCTGCCACTGATGCTGAAATGAAGATAAAAGCTTGGTAAATGGGGTTTGTGATCCTGATGAATAATTGTCTAAGAAATGTGTAAAGCAGTAACATTTCCATAAATCAACATTTAAAATTACACTTATTTCTTTGGAAAAATAAATTAAGTGAATAGTTGGAAAGATTATGGATAGTAAGCAAAGAATATAGGTTGTTACCTACATATTTGTGGAATGTCTCATTGTAGACTCAGAATGAATAGATAATAGGTACCTTTGTAACATAAACAAGCTACTTAGTTATCTTATTAAATGCAGCTTATTTTAACTTAGTGTTAGGTCTTAAAAGGACAATGAGTAACAAAACACGTCATTAAAGATATCACTTACTCGTAACTTACAAAACTATAAAACACACCACATCACAGAGATTTATACCACAATTTATTATGTCCAGAATCACACAAACAAGGAGTGAATAATATTGATTTACCAAACAAAAGTAAGATCCCGGCGTATCGCTCCATGGACCTCGTTGGTTGATAACCCGAACTCGAATGAATGACAAATCATATCGTTTGTTGTTATACCAATACTTACTCGAGTTGGACATATTTTGATTGTTGATTGAAATTGGGTAAGTTAGTTATTAGGAGAACTCACTCACATCTAGATTGCACTTTAAAGCGATGGTTATCTAGTAGTTAACCGCTGATCGAATCAAAAATGTTTGCTTAAACTAGGTACCTATTTGGTAAATACTGAAATTCTGTTAAAGGTCCCAAAACTTCTCCAAAAGATACCTTCTCGAAATGGAAAAATGCATTCTCGCTTTTCATAATGGCATACTGTCACTTCAATGTACCTGTATCTATCTAGTTACAAAATATGCTTACTCTCTTTAACACTGTTTTTATATGAAGTCGTAGGTTATACGAGAAGAAAAAATTGTTAACATTTTATTTAAATACAAGCCTTTCCCTCGCGACTTCGTCCGCGTCCCGTCCGGTAATCCCGTCCCTTAGTTTAGAATTTTTTCTTGCCTAAAAACCATCCCTGGACATAAAAGAACAATTTAAAAAAAAAATATTGACCAAATTGGTCCAGGCGTTTTTGAGTTATGCGCTTACCAACACGTTTTGCGATCGATTTTTATTTATAAGGTTAAATAACATCAGTCCGTTGATTGTTAGAAACACTGGTCTTATCCAAAAATAAATTGTAGGCAGGTACCTAATCTACGGACACGTGCGCTTCAAACGACAAAAATTATTCAAGTGTGTCATTTTATGTACAATACATCTCCGAGATAATAATATCATTTAGGTACAACGTATTAACGCCTCGATGGTCTAGTGGTTTCAGAACCGGGCCTTGGTCTCGAGGTCCTGGGTTCAATTCCCGGGTCGGGCAAACTTTGTGTTGATTTTTCTGAACACAGCCCAGGTTTGTGATCACCAATCCGCATTTGGCAAGCGCGCGTGGTGATTAAGCCAAAACCCATATTTGTAACGAAAACATGATTTCAAATGATGGAGGCCTTTGCCCTGCAGTGGGTCATGAATAGGCTGATACTTTTTACAACGTATTACTATTTTTGTGACACATTTTAGGCTATTGTGATAATATTTATATCTTAAAATTCGCGTCATTCAGAGATCTTGTGAACTCCAGTGACTAAGATGTTGTTACAAAGTTCTTAAGAAATCAGACAGCATAATCAACAATATTGTGGGGTTTTCATGCTATAAACTGCATTGCGTTAATGTGACGTACGAAAATTTGAAAAACAAAATTCAATTATGTAAGTAAACAATCCATTTTTTTGAATAAAAACATATTTATTTAGCTGTTTCCTCGTAGTCATACTATTTTGTTTCACTGGTTTTCTCATGGTCCTACTATTTGTATCCACTGGTATACCTACTAATATGTACTATTGTTAAACGTGATATTTGAGTAGGCCCACGAGGTATTTTTTTTCCTAATGGTCCTTCTATTGTTTATGGGCTGTTATAGTAGGACCAACAGGAAGACCAATTCCTCGAGGTAATGTATCAGACACGCAATTAGGTATATTTATGTATTATTTATTTTTTGCAGGTTACCAATCACTGTTTGCTTAACCTATTTACCTATCTGTGAGCCTATATTTATTCTAACTTCTTCTTCTAACAACAAACGTTACCTATCTAACGAACAATAAAAAATATGGAGATTTTAGGGTTCCGTAGCCAAATGGCAAACAACGGAACCTACATATAAAGATTCGTCATGTCTGTCTGTCTGTCTGTCCGCCAGTTTTTTCGGAAACTAGAAACTATACTGTTGAAACTTGGTGAAAATTGGTTGGAACGAAATCTAGTAAGTAGTTTTTTTAATCCGGCGATTGGGACTAAAGGTAACTGGGACCGTGGTACCCTTGGGGTTGAGACTAAGAACCTGAATGCGGTGTGTGTAAAGGATGCTTTCTATGCATAGTTTAGTAAGAAGTGATTATTTCTTGAAGATAACAAGTGACCTCCTCAGGGTTAATTGTGTGTTTGTGAGACTATGTTTCCGCTTAGAATGATATTAAATATTATTATACGATGATTCGAGCCCAACACATATCCTAGGATAATTTCTGTGCATTATTATAGAGTAGATATTGTTGAAACCAGTATCATTTGGATTTGATTTTTTGTTAATTAATTGTGTATTTATTTAAACTGCAAATGATAACAATCCTTCGAAGTTTGAAAAATATACCTTTTTAAAAAAATATTTGGTTAAGAAATTAAATTGGTATTATGGTTTATATTCAGGAATATTGAAAGCTTATGTGGCACCTATTAATTAAAAGGAGCCTATACTTATGAAAAACTATTTAACCTCCAGCTTGGAGTCTTATTTACTTTCTGCAAACCAGTAGTTCATAATTTTATTATTCATAAGTTAGAAAAAAAAAAAATACGGCTGTTTTGCGAACAATACATCTAACAAAATACATGTTTGAATACATGATAAAATCATCAGTACGAGTAGATTTAGTGATACGGAAAATCTTATATGTATCATCTCAGAGAAGCCGTTGAGCTACTACTACGAGTATATAAAACATCTCCATTGTTCCCACAGATATCCAATATAATACATATGTAGATAATAACATGAGGTGCATAATTATCAATAGAATACAAAGATTGCAGCAAAATTAGACTTATCTGCAAAAAATCTACCAACGTCACATACAGGGTAAATGCCCCTAGCAAAGTTGGACCACCGCCCCGCACTGAAATCATTTAATACACTCTTATCTGTACGACACTGTATAAATACCCTGTATATAAGCTTGTAAAGAATATATGTACATATGTACAAGTGCTGTCATCAGTCATTTACTGTTCACCTCTGCGCTTGCACATATTATCTACCTAGTGTTTATTTACTTGTGAAATGTCGCTAACCCGAGTCGTACAAGTCCTGCCCTGTTTATTAATAGGCAAGTGTTTTATAGTTTAAGTTTTTTAATATGCAAAATTTTGTCGTGTTCATGTTTGTGTTCTTGGCTGTGATGTGTTCTAAAGTTCGGTTACCGGGTTGGGTAAAATATGTGTGTTGCAGTTTTTCAATATACTTAGTTGTTGAAGTTTATTTTTAATCTAGTTATGTTATCTAGGTATTTTTAATCTACAAGCCACATTGCTTACCCGATGGTAAGTATTAAGTATCTATCGACACTCCCATACACATTCCTGGTAAACCATGGTGGGAAAAAATGGTTCCAGGAACAGTATCTATAGCTTCACTTATACGATGATATTCAGCATGTACCTACTATTTTACAACGGTTTTGTGTAAATATTATTATTGTAGTATATAAATTAGAGAAAAAATCATATTTCTTAAAGATATCTAATGTTAACGCGAAACTGGCATTTTCATTCAGAGAGAAAACCCATACGTTGATTTGAAACCCGGATTTCCTACGATAAACGTCTGTGTCGTGTGGCTTAACGCATAACATGATTGAAATCTCTAAATGTGTGAAAATGGTTTCAAGTTAGGAAAAAAGGATTTTTTTTTATTGTTGACACACATATCTCTCCTCTAAATAAAAGTACCAAACGATCAACAAGGGCTTATTGCAGTTTTTTTCTCACCAGCCAGTCCCTGCCAATGCTTTGGTTTTCGGAATTCACAGAATTAATATGCTTATGTGAAATACACCAGAATAATTAAGAACTATTAATCTAAACCTTCTTCCAGGGCTACTCCCACTCATCATAAGCCAAGAATACCGCACTGACTACGAGTACAATGATCAAACGAAAGCATTCTACAAACTCCACATAGAGACCGCTCGAGATTGGAACGCCAAGAGTATCTGCGAGCTAGAAGGTGCTTCTCTATTGGCTCCGGTTTCTCACGAGGATGTGATGCAGGTCCACCGCATGTTCAAGCAGTTCCCGGACTTGGGAGAGTACGTGAGGGTCAAGGATGATGGACTGGAGCATGAGTCGGCGGAGGAACCAGCTATTATTAACCGTAAGTTGGTAGATTCGAAGATGTTCATAAGAACAAGAGGTTTCTACATTGCCTGAAGACTGACCCTAGAAAACGCGTCGTCCATCAGTCTAACGGAGAACCTTAACCAGGAAATGAAAGTTTTTCAATGAATTTCAAAATTATCAAGCCTTTCTTGTCAAATGGACTATCCAACACAAAAATATTTTTTCAAATCGGTCCAGTAGTTCCTGAGATTAGCGCGTTCAAACAAATAATATCTTCAGCTTTATATGTTAGTAAAGATTAAGGCTAGATCTCGTCTGATTCTCGATATTTTTCTTGTTTACAATTCACAAATCTATAACGTCATAATTTACTGCTAAATTTCTGGTGATAACTTTTCTAGTGGAGCCTCAAAAGGACGAGTACGACACCTCATCCCGGTGCAACGTCATCACACGGGACGGAGAGATCGAGACTTTGCCCTGCTATCAGAGCCTTCCCTTCGTCTGCAAGGTCGACGCCAGAGATGCTCCATACGACAGGGCGTGCAAAGTCTACGGACGAGGTAAGGATAAGATATCGATATTTTAATTTCTGTTTATAAAAGAAGAAGCACGATAAGAAATAAGGTTTTTATAGCTAGTGAATTTAATATACGAGTTGATATGACTATACACATATATATTTAAGGGCTATGGTTGTCCGATAAGAGTGATGATTCCTTGCTTCGAAAGGCATTTTAAGCCGTTAGTCCCAGCTATGATCCAAATGGTCTGGTTTCCCTTGTGTGGGTTTCGGAGGTCAGCGTGCCTGGGCTTCGAGGCAATGGATGATGATGGAGAAGCGTAGGATGATGATGATGATGATGATAAAAGGCTGATAATAATGATGATACACAGGTTACGAGAAAGCCCCAAGCGTGCCGAGCTGCTACAAGATCCCCGATGTCCCGCTATCCTGGAACCAAGCTTACGCAGAGTGCGCAGCAGAGGGCGCTCATCTGGTCGTCCTGAACTCCCAAGCCGAGCATGACTACGTGCACCAGCTCATGCAGGCGAGGAAGAGGTCCATCGTTGGCTGCAAGGCGTCCTGGTTCTTCTATGCTGGGTTCAGAGCGGAGCCAAGCGTAGATGGAACTCCGAGGGTGTTTAAAACTATCTTTAGTAAGTATATAACACCAAGGTGCCTTTATCCTGGAACAAAGTGGTCGTCTAGAACTCTCAGTCTGAGCATGACCACGTACACCAGCTCATGGAGTCGAAGAAACGGCCCGTCGTCGGCTGCAAGGCGTCCAGGTTCTACGGTGGTTTTAAAGCTGAATCGACGGTGGATGTAACTCCAAGGGTGGTTAAGACTATTTTAGTACCTAAGTAACTATAACTACAAGGTGCCGTATTCCTTGAACCAATGTTCGCGGAGTGCGCAGCAGAGGGTGCTCATCTGGTCGTCCTTAACTCCCAAGCTGAGCATGACTATGTGCACCAGCTCATGCAGGCGAGGAAGAGGCCCATCGTAGGCTGCAAGGCGTCGTGGTTCTTCTATGCTGGGTTCAGAGCGGAGCCAAGCATCGATGGAACTCCAAGAGTGTTTAAAACTATCTTTAGTAAGTATATATTTACAAGGTTCCATTAGCCTGGAACCTTTTATATTTTTAATATTTATCTATTGGTTCAGGTGAAGAAGAAAAGAAAATAAGTTTATGACATAAACCCATTTTGAATTTATGAATAAATCAATTTCTCAATTTCAGTGAAAATTTTTGGATTCGACTCATTAGTCGAATTAAAGGTATTCTTAATACGCAATTTTTTATTCCATTGCAGCACTGCAAATACATAAACTCGTTTTTAACTTAGGAGGGTATGCCGTTATAACATGTTTTTGTATTTGTCTATACAGATGAAACGCTAGAACAAGCCGGGTACAGCACTTGGGCGGAGAACGAGCCAAACAACGCCCTCAACAATGAGAACTGCGGTACCCTGTTCAAGAACGATGGGAACCTCAATGACGTCGACTGTACTCATCTCTACGGGTTCATCTGTGAGAAGGAAGTTCCTTCATCGTAAACGCAGGAGTAGAAACGAGAAAGTCTCACTCACGCAAAGAGAGTACGTTTAATTTACATTTGGTTGGGATGTGTGTAATAATAATAGGGTTTTTTCTTAAAAATACTCATAAAGTAAAATGAATGGTAGTGTCAAGATCTCTATAAAAAGAAGTTTTCGGGCACTCCAAAATTAGGCTAGTTTATACTTGAAGTAACTATGCAGTGTTATTGTGACCCAATGATCGTAGTTTAAAATATCTAAATTGTTTGTATTTTATTAAGAAATTATTATAAGTTTTAAGTTTAAATATTCGATCTCGATCTCAATAAAACAAATTCGCAATACTTTATACAAGTATAATTGATTATTCTCGGATTATTCCTTTAATTAATGATCACATTTATATGAAAGAAACGCAAGATTTTTTTTAACGGATTGTACATTTTACTATTATCTCATGTAAGATGAATCTTACAATATTCTTATTATCAATTATTACCAAACACAAAAGAGATCGCCATCTTGTTTTTAAAAATCGTGTTCGTCGTATTTGTCCTTCGCCGGTGCAGCTAGGAACTGATTGGAGCGGTGTATTTGCAAGTTTTTTTGTAAACCTTTTATTATTTGTTCCTTTTTCCTGAAAATAAAAAACACTTAAGCTTACTCGTACACTAAGTCAATATGTTCAATTAAATACTTTCCCATATTTGGGGTTCAAAGGAGTTGAACTGACATTTCAAATCGCAGTTTTTGCCAGTTCTCAGTATCCATTAGCAATAATGTTGGCATTTAAATATCTACATGGTTTCTTTCATTTATTTATTTTAAATTATTTTTATTTTGAAAATTTTTGTTATTAGATGAACAGTAATCTAAATCTTTAAATATTGTCTTTGAAACTAAGTTCGTGAAATCCGCTGTAATAACGTTGGGCTGTAAATACTTACTGCAAAGCACTACAAAAGCAATCTTTACAAATAAAACAACAAATTAAAATGATAAAAACAACGATTCTTCATACATACTTGATTTTACATTCCTCGTTTTCTTCAGGAAGATCTTTTAAGACTGATGGATGCTTTTCTTTATGCTTTAAGTCCTTATCCATTTCTTGAGAGAGTAACCATAGGTCCTCCTTAGTTTCTGGCAACGGACATTCTTTCTTTTCAGTTGGCGAAGAGCTCGGTGTTTTGTTGCCAGAATTTCTTTGGGCTATCTGTGACCGACGCTGGTTTGGAAAGAAAACTACTTTTATTAAAAACAAAATCAACATCGATAATATACTTTATTCAAATAGGCCTCAGAAAAGCATTAATTAATCTTCAAAAGTAATAAAAAAACAACAGATTGACAAACAACAATATTAGTTAGTGAGAGTGTTACAAGAATACCTCATAGGTATTCCTTGAGTACTGTTTAATAGTATAAAAAATAGTATTATTCCCTCTCGGCCGTTTTCGACCATGACGGCCGATCTTACGATCATCCAGGTACACAGGATAAATTATTACAAAAGTGAGTGCGCAAGCACAAGTACACTCCCTATTCCCTCACTCTGATAGTCCTGTAGGCCTGTGCAAAAGTTGCTTAACTTAGCGATCGCGCTAACCTCTACGTCATCGCGCTCCTCACATAAAAGAAAGAACCCACTAATGAAATTCAATCTGAATTTTGCTCTGATTTTAAACTGTGCGCGTCTACTATTGTGCTATAAATAAAATATATATCAATAGATATTGTTGTTGTTATTTTAAATACGATCTGAACATATACTTACAACGCTTTGACGATACACGCTTTGTCTCAAAGCTCGCAGTTCAGTTTTCTTCTTCCGTCTGAAGTACCCACACTGAAATTAATTAAATTTTGATAAATCAAAAATATGAACAACAAATATAATAATGTTATATGATTCCATTTGATTTAATTGAAACAGTATAATTATTGGTGTGTATTTAGTATGTAAATGTTACGGGCCATGTGATAAGCCCGGGCCGTATTAATAATTCCCGGTCTGTATTAATAATTCCCTACTCAATTGGGCAATGTGATAAAAATAGCGAAATTAATCACTTTTCCCGGCCATTATGAATAATTCCCAACCCATATTGGGCAAAGTGATAAAATAGGTTATTTGAAGTGTTTTTGCTAATTAAATCTTATTAAACTTACAATATTAACATGAAAAGTTAAAGGACACATCAATTGAACATTTAAAAATAAACACTAAAAAAAGCAATTATTGATATAATTAACTTCCTACTTTTATTTAGATAAAAATATTACATAAGATTTTCATCTTTCGTCGTCGTCACCATGTGTTACCATGTGTTATGTTCGTGACTAGGGGAATTTTAAAAGGTCATAAAAAAAAATAACCCTAACCCTATATCCATCCATTAGTCTTCCGCTTCTTAGGTGGTCTAAAATAGGTTAGGGTTATTTTTTTTGTGACCCTTAAACATTTCTTATCATAATGCCCGGTCCAAGTGATAAATACAAGCCATCTCAAACACTGATTTATTACATGGACCAAGAGGCGTCGGGAATTATTAATACGGGCCGGTCAAAGTGATAAATTAATCACTTTGCCCAACGCTCTTGGGAATTATTAATAAAGGCCGGCCCTTATTCATAATTCCCGATTAATCAAGTTGCCCGTAACATAAATAACTGACCTCATAGAGTGCGAAGATAATTGTACCAATGACCATAATTCCCACTAAGACTGCAATAATTATGATCCAAATAGGCACAGTCGCAGACTTCAACTTCAACCACGTGTTTATACTGTATGAAAATAATAAAATTCTCTTTATTTTTCGCTCATTTCAAACGAAATTATTGATGTCACAACGTTTAAATAACAATGGTTTTTACCTCCCTTTTGATTGATGAGTATCGTAGATCAATGTCAGCTGAGATCGAATAGTTACATTTGCAGAGTCAGATTGCAATTTCTTTGGATCTGTAAGAAATTTAATGTGTAGTATATTTAAGTAAAATTTGAAAATGAGTATTTTAAACGCCATCGCATTGGTAATTTTTAAGAAGAATAGAAAATCAGAACGGTCTGAAATGTAATTATGGTAAGTTCGACACTTGATGGACATTCTAATCGACTTGCATTGAAGTGAATAAATACGTCGAAAAGACATCCTTCTGTTAACTGAGATTATTATGTTAAGTTGTGAATATATGTAGATAGAAGAAATCATATGCAATTTTTATTTTTGAAGTAAAACTATTTTTAAACGTGTTTGCAGAAAAATCCGAGGTGTCTGTCGGCTACTTTTCAGCAGCCGTGATCACGGGATTATTCGTATCGCGATTCCATTCGTTTAAAAGTAGTTCTATTTCATACGCGTAACAGTTGTGTAAACCCAAAAAAAACTATTGATAAGATAATTCAGTTCATCAGCCCTTTGCTTCAGCTAGCCATCTTAAGCAAATTGTCCCACCACCACCAGGCTCCATGTATCCTATAATTACCAAGAGTCTTGGATGGAATGAACATCGGCAGCATCACCAGAAGCTTCTGGTTTTTCTTCAGCTCGTCAATAACACACGTGGTGCTGTACAGCCCATTCTTGATCTCTGTCGGCGTGCATTGCGCAGGCGTCGAAGAGTCAACCTAAAATAAAAGTTATACTTAATATTCCTCGTAACTAGTGATTTCAGTACCGGGCCTTGGTTTCGAGATCCTGGGTTGTATTCCCAGGGCGGGCAAAACTTGTGTCGGTTTTCCGAATACAGCCCGGCTTTGTGATCACCAATACGCATTTGGCAAGCAAGCGTGGTGATTAAGCCCAAACCCATCTATGCAACGAAAACTAGATTTCAAACGATGGAAGCCTTTGCCCTGCAGTGAGACAGTAATAGGTTGATACTTTACTTTGCATACCTACTTAATATTTAATTTTACTATATTTTACGATCGTCCAGGTACGCACGATTTACTGGACAAGTTAGAGCGCAATGCTCGCACCTAGACCATTTTTTGATCGTAGTGTTTATTTTTTATTTCTGTTGTGATTTGCTGATAGGATAAACTTACGTTTACAATGAATTTATCGATGAAGTATTTTTTCTCCATTGTTATTTCGCATTTGATGTTAACCCAATCGGTGAGACCGAAGTTGTGGATCTGCAAATAGAAGTTTAGTATTATTTTTATTAAAATTAAGGTAATTGTTACTGATATTCGTTGGAAAGCAACTCCTTCCACGGTATGATATGATACTTACATAATAGTCGTGTGAAAATATCTTCCCATTTTCTTCCAGTTCCTCTGGTGTCATAAACACAGTGTTGCCAAGATTTGTGGATCTGAAATTCGTAAAAATATTAATAATTTCATACATTTTGTATCGGATGATGATATTTATCCAATCTCATTATTTTTATGAAAATTATTTTTATTATAAATATAATATATTAAGCAAGAAGATTAATCAAATAAAAGAAAATAGAAGAACTGTTGTTGTTTTTCAAATTGAATGTTGTTTGAATTAAAATATTGTAATGAGATTGGTACCCTCTTAAAATCAGAGCAGTAGGATCAGGTCGCAGGTTGGCAATTAATTCTTGATGTATGGCTGGTATAAGCCCCTTATTTTTTGGATCTTTCCCAGCTGTCTTCGGAAACAAGGTTACTTGAAATCTTATTTCTTTAGAGTTGCTCCTCAAGCTCGTCATGTCTAATTCGATTGGATCAGAATGCTGTAGAAATAGAATATATTGAATATATATGCATACGAAAAAAGTTCTTCTTTAAGGAAGTATCTGGATCACCAACTTTTTTTAGTACATTCATAAATTGTATATACAATTTATACATACACATTATGCGAAACATTTTAGTTATTGATGCTGATCGTAATCTTTAACGAATAATACGATCATAACACAATTTCAATTCAAAATGGTGAAGTCTATATAATTCCTGCTTCTTCTCCGGCTTCATTATCAAAATGGTGTTGATAATAGCAAATTTTATTGGCTTACTGGTTCCAGACATGAGTTGGAATAAGACACGATTAGGTTATGAATTCCCTGTCACAATTGGAGGAACAGTAAGTATATTCTCGTGTACAAAGTGTCTTGTATTCGAACAAGATTCGGAACGTGCTTACTGTCCGATTCACTACGCAGGCATATTGGAAGATATCCGAGGCCGAATCAGGAATGAGCCTTATTGGATTACCTGTTATTATTGCCAAACGTTTCAGAGTCGGTCGGCTTATGTTTGGCAGAATATGTAAGTATGGGGTGACATAGCGTAATTCCGTAACACAGTAAAATAGATGGAACATGTTCAATTTCAACGTCATTATAAAAAGTCGAATGTGGTTATGATTAGAAACTAAAATTTTTTGCGCTACGCCGCAATAAATTGTTAGTATTCCGGTGTTTCATTTTATGTTTGCTTAAAATATAAAGACTATGGCCCATCATCCCGGAATGTCTCCTAGTCAATTTATAGACACCCAGCGGTAAAAACATTAGTACTATTCTAACCCAGCAGTTTCCGCACGTACCCAGATAGTGTTTTCTTCACAGTATTGCCCGGCTGGCATTTACAGGAGTCTGGCACTGATTGCAGTTCGCAGCTGCAACTGCAGTAGTTGCGCTCCAAACATACGCAGCAGTACGCACGCATCGTGTGTGAGAGTTTGGTCATCACAGACACGGTTTATTCTAAGCCGATAGTCACGGCACATACCCATTCAGTATTCTTCTTCACTGGATCCCTAGGTTGGCACTTGAAGAAGTCCGGCTCTGGTTGCAGTTCACAACTGCGCGGGAACTGTAGTACATGCGCGCCGACCACACGTAGCAGTATGTACGCGTCGTGTGCCACGTCACCTGTGTTCTTGGCCACCACGGTTACAAATTTATTCTAAGCTGGTAGTTACGGCACCCACCCATTCAGTATTTTTCTTCACTGGATCTCTAGGCTGGCACTTGAAGAAGTCCGGTTCTGGTTGCAGTTCGCAACTGCGCGGGAACTGTAGTACATGCGCGCCGACCACACGCAGCAGTATGTACGCGTCGTGCGCTACGTCACCCGTGTTCGTGGCCACAACGGACACAAACTCTGATGATGACGACCCGATGATGTAGTTGGCACTGCGAATATGATATGGAATATTTCTTCAGACTGGAAGCCATTTTATGTGCCCCTTGTGTTGATTACTAAATCCATCGAATAGAAAAGAATTGCGGAATGGATTGGATAATCGCTTAATATAGACCGATTTTTCTTATTCAGGGCATAGGCGGCAAACAAGCTACTAGGTCGCCTGATGGTAAGCAATCAACGCCGCCAATGGACATCCGCGACACCAGAGGTATCGCTAATATGCGTTGCCGGCCTTTCGATTATGTAGTTCGTAATCGACTTTTGCGGTCTTTTTTAAAGCACTTAAGAAAAATTATTTACAATTGGATGCGTCCCTTCAGGCTCTTCAGATATCCTACCCAATACATAAATCCAAATTTAAGTAGATTTCATATTAGAGGGTTCTCTAACTTACGGAATCGTGGTATGTATCGTAAAGTTGAAGTTAGGCTTGCAGCCGTCGTCTCCGCAGGCGGTTGCCCACTGCACATCCACCACTTCGAGCTGGCTCAAGTCACTGAAGAGCACTCGCGAGGGTTCGAAGATCTTTTTATCCACTGGGCTGTTCAGCTGCCTGGCCCTGATTGAGTACTGGATCATCGGATCGTATAGACCTGTCTGCAATATTAAATAGGCATCTAAGTAGGGACTAAGGCTTGTATAAATAAATCGCACTTAACTCTGAGATCGATCTTGAGTGCGAACTTGACATGTCATTCTCATATAAAACAGCACCTGAAGTTCTTTTAGTATTTATTAAAACGAGCCTAAACTTTCGTTGGTCCGGTGCTAAGCAACGCTTATTAAGCGTAGCGGATTCAAATTCCACTAGGGGCAAATGTTTGTGAATTGTATTAAAAGTATGTAGTTTGTGAATTGTAGTAAAAGAAACATCACATTGATATTTCTTTTTTTAAGTAAAAATATTCTTGGCGTCTATTTGACGAAATCTATCCAATGTAAATTGGTTAAGTACAAATCGACTTATATAAGTATCTGAACAGTTATTTATGGAACAGTTTTAAATACAACATTTTTGTATTCAAAACTGGTCGAAAACAACAAAAGTTAGAAATTAAGCCCAAGAGGTGACTTTTACAAGCTTCAAGCATTCTTATTCCAGAAATACAATTTTAATAACAGTGTTCTATTTTCTAAAGAAAAGTATATGATATTCTCACCGCAGGTACGATGATTCCGACTTCTTGACAGGGTCGCGTAGTTTTTTTATCATTAATTTTAATCGTATATGTCATAACGTCTGATGATGATTTGTCCAGTTTAGCGGTTGAATGAGTGAGTTGCAATTTCACTTCAATTTCTGCAAGAAAACATACATTTGGTAAGATTTGGTTAAGATAGTAAAACAATTAAGTGTAAATAAGGGTGACAAAAAGAAAATAAGAGACAAAAACCCTAACCTAATATTGATTGACATGCCTTGCAACCCTGAGTATCCGTATTTGTTGTTTTCAATATGTTAAGGTTTGTTTTGTGACCCTAATAAATTCTTCTTGCCTATTTCGATGAGCCTAATAAAAGGCCACGACGGAAACAAGTTTTAAAGTCACGTTGTTTTATCTTGGAGGAACTAATCTGCTACAGACTGTTATATGAAATAAAAAAGTTAGGTTATGATTTCTCGCGTTAAAAACATGCACAAACCTGCTTCAACCTTCTCCGGCTTGTCTGGATAAATCTGCCGTCATAGCGAAAAAGGGCGCATCTAACATTTTTCTCAAAATTGAGTTAGATAGTGATTCGGAATCAGCAGAAAAAGGCGCACCTTCTAGTATTTTTTAATTTTATGAAATACGAATACTCTTTGTTTTATGAACAACTAAAAAGGACTTATCTACAAAATTCATTGTAGATTACTAAATTGGAAAGACGTTTCTGTATAAAACTAAGATGTAAAGACGTAACTAAGTAGATGAGTCTTATTCGTTTACAAAATATATTAATGTTCATAGGTTGAAAAGGCGTAACTACATGATCATAAGAAGAAAAAACGCATCTGAGTAGATGCGTCCTTTCTTCTAAGTATTACGAGAATCGGTAAGGCGTATGTGGCAGTAACGTCTTTTCTGCTAAGTATTGTTGCGTGTGCGGGGGGAAGTGGAAGCCGTTGTAAAGAACATGTTCTAACAGATGCGCCCAGATATAAGAGTATATCCAAAAAAATCTCTATGATTTTGAAGATTTTAATCAAGAAGTATAGAAATGAAATGAAACTATTTATTCAGCAATTTGATTCACTTAGTGAATTATTTTGTTCGTCAAAACTTTTTTCACCCAACCAGCGACTTGGTGAGCTGAGAAGAGACGCCGGAAGAAACTCAGCAGTTACGCCTTATTCAAAAATTTATTTCAATATGAAAATTATGTCAAATATAATAAATATAATTATGTGCGGCTGCGCAGATTAAAATGTACATGCAAATTTGTCATTTAAATAAGCCTTTATTTTATAATAACCTTTCTTCATCAAGAATGATTTAATAAACAAATCTTAGGAAATTCAATAAAATTTTCAGGAAGGTTCTTAAATATTTTGATACTTAGTCCAATAAAAGACTTCCCAGTCTTATGAAGCCTCTGACTAGGAACGGCAAGCTTATGTTTATTTCTTGTATTAAAGCTATGAAAGTTATTTTGTCTAGAAAAAATGTGTAGGTTCTTGCGTATGTATAAATTATGCAGTCAAAGATGAATTGCGACGCTGTAGTTAAAATGTTAATCTCCTGAAATATCTTTCGGAGTAAATCACGCGGCTTAAGATCATACATTGCACGGATCGCCCTTTTCTGTATTATGTACAAAAAAAATGTATATCAGTAGATAATAATAATAATAAAATAATAATAAATGCCTTGGACTAACACACCAATTGCCTAGCCCCAAACTAAACTCGAAGCTTGTACTATGGAAGCTAGGGAACGGATAGACATACTTAAATACTTTTATAAACATCCATGACTCGAGTACAAATGTCGATGTTCATCACACAAACATTTGCCCCTAGCGGGATTCGAACCCACGTCCCTTGGTTTTGTAGCCAGGGTCTCTAGCCACTCGACCAACGGGCCTGTCAAAGATGATCCCCACAATAACAGACTGTAAGACATAATACTTTGGAAATTGCTGAAATAAACCAATATCGTCGTTCTAATATCAGTCAAACGTCAGAACTGAGTCTCCCTGCCAAAGCAACAATATGGGGGCTCCATTGTAATTTTGAATCTATAGTAATTTCTAAAACGACATTTGAGTTGACTACATAAATGTTCATAATTCATTGAAATATTTGTTATAACTTGTGGCACATTTGGCATTTAATACATTTACCAATTACATCCTGCTTAGTCTCGCATACGTCAAAAATATGTTTTACTAAAGAAACTCCTGCATCAGTTGTAGATTTGTTTGTAAGTAAATCCGTACTGATTTTCATTTAACAAAGAATTTTAATTTAAATATGACAATAATTGATAAAATATTTCTTCATTAATTTTACTGAGATATGGATGTATGCATATGGGTCTTAAGTGGGACGGATCACTCTTTTCTCCTGATTTAAATAAAGAAATTGATATACTATGTTTCATAAGATTTATAAACTAAATATCAATGCTAAATATGTATGTGCAATGGGAATAATAATGGATTTTTGAATATGTATTGAAATACCCCATAGATCTTCCGTCTTTTTTAACATAAGTTCTTTGAATGTTTTAATTATAACTAGTGCATCAATATGTGTGAAATTAAAAAGCAACTTTACTCTTTTCCATTTTTTATTGAAGGAGGCATTGAGCAACATTGGATCATATGCTAAAAATGACCTTAAACTTCAATTATTACTCATTAAATGCCAAAAAATAACGGGCGTTAACAGTTTTCTTTTATAATTGGTGTTGCAATGCTTAGAAGAAAAGCAGCAAGTAGCTAAATGCGCCCTTTTTTAGTAAGCCTCGAAACAAATTTCAATACAATGAAAGAACGTTCCAAAAATAACTACGTTGAAAAGACGTATCTAGCCAGAAACGCCTTTTCAATGAAGTATTGCGGGATTTTAGTTTTTTTTTTACTAAGAAGAAAAAGAAAATCGTGTTTTTTAAATAAATAATATTGATATAATTGAATTTAATTCATGTGTCCTGATAGGCTACCTAATCATACAAGTTTTAAAATTGCAAAAAGATTGAAATACCTATTTTCCACTAAGCAGCAACGTTTTTCATTTCATAATCACAAAATATTTTTTTTCTCCGTTTTCTACTTTATGTAGAAGCGCCCTATTTCCTTATGACGGCAGAAATGACGTTTACACATGAGTTGTACACGTAGTGAGTATCATTCCTGCGAGCGCGAGGATATGCCGGAGTGACGTGTGCCTGTAAAATGTCAAGTCTCGCTTCAATTATTGTACGAGGAAGATGATACGAGTATGTAGTATGTTCGCATGATGTTTGCTTCTTCTTTTGACCGACGTATGCGATTTGATTTCTCGGTTAATGGATCAAACATGTCAAATGATAACGCCACGTTTTTTGCGACAAATAAAACTGTCGGGTCCCAATACTTTATAATCTGGACTAATATAATAAAGCTGAAGAATTTGTTTGTTTGAACTCGCTAATATCAGGATAGAATACAGGTAGGCTAGTCAAGATGCCACTTTAACGAATTCGCCAGACGCTTTCGTATCGACTTATATCTCCATCCCGCTCATATCAATAGTACGTGTGCGGGAGGGCAATATAAGTCGCGACGAAAACGTATGGCGAATTCGACAAAGTGGCATCTTCGCTAGGGCCCCTGGTTCGATTTGAAAAAAAAAATTGTATTGGATAGTACATTTGACAAGACTTTAGGCTATTGTAAAAATCTAAATCCACGCGGACGGAGACGCGGGCGGCCGCTAGTGAAGATATATATCCAATAATTTATTTAAATAATTGTATATGAATGTAATAGGTAGAGCCGAGTTGATTCAACATCAATATAGACATTCATGACTGGAGCAAGTAGTACTTACTTCCAAAGGATTCACAATGACTATTATCTTCGCCATGCAGCTTAACACCATGACTCTGTTACTTTCTGGCGCGCCGATGGCTAATTCTGTAAAAAAAATATTTCTACTACAAAACTATCTATTAATAAACATACTTTTACTAATTAATTAACAAAATTATATAAACAAGAACTTACCGTTGCATCCATTGTTGTCGTAGTCTTGCAGAACTGCTAAACTGAGTCCAAATGTCTTAAATCCAGAAGGTTTAATTTTCTGCAGCTCCTTAATATTATTCTCCGAGCTGTAAAGATGTGCCCCAGAGTAGATGTACACTGCCCCGGTGTCTTCATATGGCGCTGCTATTGCCACTTCTGAAGACATAAAGGAGGAGATAGAAGAGAAGAGGTATTGCATAAAACTCCATCCTATGTTTCTGTAGGCCAAAAAGTTCATTAGAGGTCAATCGGGGACGGTATATGGTTTACAAGATAAGAAGAAGACACAACTTTATCATATACGGAGTCGGATCGGAATATCATATACGGACGATTAAGTTCCCACAAGAGGAAAGCAGACATTTTCTACGTATTGTTATATGTAGATATTGTTATAATGTAGCTTTTTAAGTATTTTCAGTATTTCCTTACCATCTTTACCATCGCCATTCAGATCTCCCAGACTCACGATGGCACTGCCAAATCGTCCTCCTTCTGTTTTGCCTAATATTGCGTTTCGGGGTGCGATAGCCTTGAACAAATAATAAAAGAATTTATATTAATATATCTTCTTAAAAAAAAGAATGGTTCTCCCTCTACAGTTCCTGTTGCCATCAGCTTGTTTGTGTTTTTATAAAGAGTGTACTAGATTGTTATGTTTTCTTAGAATAGGACACTAACTAGAATGTCGGGCGTTTTTATGTTGTTATGACTTAACCACAATTTTGTTCGTTTACGTTAGAATCTAACTAAGTTAAGTCACAACTATATTAAAAAACCCGACATTCTTGTAAATTCCTAAACTGAAAAAGCAAAACAAACGAATGCACCAATAATAATTATTGGTTATGTGGATGAAAGCTTACCGAATGTTTCTCAAGGTACTGATAGATATAAACGACGCCTCGGTCTAATTGTCTCAGGTTGGGGGCGTAGGCCGGCGTCCCGACTAGCAGCGCCTGTGGCTGCCCGGGGGCGAGGCTAGCAGACGCCAGGGCAGCCCCGAACATTGACCCCACGTGCGGTCTGTGGATGTCAGGGATCTTCAAACCCCAGGTTTTGTGCCCGTCAGACACAAGAAGCTGAAAAAATATTATGTGCTTAAAATAAATAACTACATATACCAAAAGTAATAGGCAATTGATAAGATTTTAAAGATGCCGTAAAATAAAATAAATAATAAATAAATAAATACCTTGGACCTTTGCATACCAATTACCTAGCCCAAAACTAAGCTCGAAGCTTGTACTATGGAAACTAGGCAACGGATAGACATACTTAAATAATTTTATCACATCCATGACTCGAGTACAAATGCCGATGTTCATCACACAAATATTTGCCCCTAGCGGGATTCAAACCCGCGATCCTCGGTTTTGTAGCCAGGGTCTCTGACCACGAGACCAACGGGCCCGTCAAACCTCTTTAGGAGATGATGATTTCATAAAAATTACCCTGCATTGTTAATCTTTTTGCTCTTGAAAATGTTGCTTTTTACTTAATCCTACTACTATTATAAAGGCGAAAGTTTGTATGTGTGGATGTGTGGATGTATGGATGTATGGATGTATGGATGTATGGATGTTTGTTACTCTTTCACGTAAAAACTACTGAATGGATTTGAATGAAACTTTACCACAATATAGCTTATACATCAGAATAACACATAGGATATTGGAAATCGAAATCCACGCGGACGGAGTCGCGGGCGGCCGCTAGTAACAAATAAATATACTTACAGCTCCCACTCCGTATATCCCATACGTTGAGCTCATGGCGTAGTTAATTTCGTTACTGTTACTGGAAATAAAATTGCCAGATGTCACACTGTATCCTGAAACAAAATATAATACAATGGTCATTGGATACACTATGATTTTTTAGGGTTCCGTAGCCAAATGGCAAAAACGGAACCCTTATAGTTTCGTCATGTCTGTCTGTCTGTCTGTCTGTCTGTCTGTCTGTCCTGGCTCGTTCTCCGCCGTTTCTGAACCGATTGCCACGAAAATTGGTGGAGAGATGCATAGTGATAATTCAAGAATTGGTTTTTAAAATAATCGAAAAATAATTATTTTTTACCCCCCCTACCATACATCGAAAAGTGAATTCGAAAAAAAAATTCGACTTACCCCATCGTGTGGGGTCTCGTTAAAAAGGTATTTTTAAATACAATAAAACTTGCCTTGAAACCATGTAGATCAAACAACCCAGTCTCGAGATATATTAATACAAAGTTAAAATTAGAGCGTCCCCCCCCCTTAACTTTTGAAATACTGTTAAAATAATTCTGAAAAAAATGTCCTGTATACCTCCAAGTAAGTACTTTCAACGAAAACTATAGCGAACTCTGTATCATACATAGTTATTTTTATACAACTCGACCAACTTATGACGTGCAGTTGCCCGTACTAAATGGTGTCTTAAGCGGTCGGGCCATCTTTTAGCTACGGAACCCTTTCATGGGCGTGTCCGACACGCTCTTGGCCGGTTTTTTTTATCTTAGTTATCTTATTGAACGAGAGTGCTAATGAATATCAATTTTCATTGAAGACGCAGCTTTTACCACACAGATTTGTGTTTCATTTTTAAAATTAATTATTACAAAATCATGTAGATTAGGTAGGTTACATGAGTTGAGGAAATGAAAACGCTTTTAACGATTTGGCTTTATGTAAATGATTTTATTAAACTAAAATTAATGTCTAAATATATTGGAAGTGGACTTACCGTAATTAAACTTATACCAATATTGTGTAGTCATGTTTGGAAGTAGCTTTGGTGAGGCCTCAATATTTGGATATACCATTGTTCGTCCTGAAAATATATAAAAATTATAATTCAAACAACATGGTCTTCGGTCGCGTTCTTTCGGCCTAGTGTGATTCTATAGTTATCTATGGAACATCTATGTAGAAGAATACACACCTTTTTCCATAAATGGTCCTCCAACGAGAACAGAACCATTCTTAGCAACGTTAACGCTCCAACCAAAGGAGTCCATGTAGTTTTCTAAAAATTATTAAATTTCTTTATTAGTTTGTATTTTTTGTTTCAGTTAGATATTTTGTATATTACTTTAAACTCTACCGTAGGGGTGTAATTTTCCTTTATCAACGTCTTTTATCATTCCGAGTGGTTTCAAAACTGTTTCATTTGGAGCAGCGCTGAAACATCTACCAAATGTTCCCTTTTCTGAAAGAAAAAAAATAATTTTACATCATCAGAGAAGAGAGCAGCGCAATTGTACGATGTTGACACTAAAAAAAACGGTCGTGGCCACGTTTCTGGTTAAGACGAGAATAAACTCATTCATGTTTTGGAGTTAAGGATAAGAATAATTATTAATTCTTATAAAAAGCTGGAATTAATGTAAAAAGCATAAACTAATTTATTGGTGGGTAATAATATAAGCCATCACTGATATTTTTAATGCTGGACTTACTGTGGACTAATATACTTCATACTTACTGTCTCGTGTTTCAATGAAACGAGGCGCACACGTCTGAAAAACAAAATTGTAATCTTTAGCACTTGCTGTTTTGCTGTAGACTCTTCATCAGTTTACGTTAGTGCAGAAACACATCAGGCGGAAAATACGCGACCGAAATTCGGCGCCAATGTATTTTTCATGTATTTTTTTTTACAAAAAAGGCGACATTATTACGGCATGGTTTGTCATCAGTAATATTATATAGTAATCACAGGAATAATCCCGCAAAACTTCAATCGCGTTTTTCAGGCCTTGTGTTCCTATTCTTTGTTCGTTCGTTAAATGCTGATATATTAAGGTTGCCAGACCTCTAATATTTATCGAAGTTGTTGCTTACCATTGTAAAGTTCTCATTCGAAGCTACGGTTGCACCAAGCCACATTTTTCCAAAGTAGGGATCTGAAGTTGCAAGCAAAGAAATGTTTTATGGTATAGAATATTTTTCACTGTAATACTATTTGGTCAGTTCTAAAATAAATAAAATAGAAAATACTTACATTTCGATTGGTACTGTAATTCCACGCATTCCTTTTTCTGTAATTTGCAGTCAAAAACTTTTCCAATGTCTGCGTTAGGTGCACTGATGATCAACCTTAAAAAAATGATATTTAAAAATTAAATTAGCTCTTACTCTCTTTGACAGGTCCGTTGATCTAGTGGTCAGAGGCTTCAAAACCTGGGGTCGCAGGTTCGAATCCCACTAGGGGCAAATGTTTGTGTGATGAACATTGGTTTTGTATTCCATTTATGAATGTTTTAAATAGAATTTAAGAATGACTATCCGTTCCCTTGCATCCATAGTACTAAACTTTCAGCCATAGAAAAAGCTTAATTGAGCTTAGTTCGGGGCTAGGCGATTGTTGTGTTACTCCAATAAATATTTTTTTATTGTCATTCTATTGTAATGGAAATACTTTAAATTGAAATACCACTGTAACCAGGCTTCTCAATTCAGGATCATAATCTGGGTTCAGATCCAAAGCAATGACCGAAGATTCAACTGGGCGAGGAACTAGGATTATGATGAATTTAAATTAAAGTACCGTGTTGTAGCAGGCTGGTAAGAGATGCTGTATCCAAATAATGAGTCAGCAGGAATTGTCGTGGGTGCTGGTATCGTCTGCATGGAATCCAAGTGGTATATGCCCTCGGCTCCAAGGCTCCATAATATCGTAAGCCATAAATGCCTCCCTGTAACCAGTAACTTTAATGGTTAATTCATGTTGGTGTTATACTGTGTACTCATCTTCCCGGAATTGTTTCAAGTTTATGACATGTTAGTTTCTTTATATTTATGATTAAATCCTAAAATAATAAATGAAATAAATAATAAATATTTCACAAACAGACCATTACATCAAGCGGGTCGTCACTATAAAATAAAAGCGTATACACATATGCGATTAGTTATATTATAACATAATGCTTGAAAGTATACCTACTTTACATAGGTTAAGTCAACTTCTCAACCATAAGTGTGACATACCTTAAAACGAGTCTTTTATTAATAATAATTAACTCACAATGAACTGCCATAGTGATGAGGATACCCGTCTCTATTCGCTGTTACTGCCATTAGACGCTAACGTCAAATTTTTACGCTTATCTTTCATAGTGCATAAAACGTAAAAGTTAATAAGTATAAAATCATTAGAAATTAATGACTGCAGATGGAAACAAATTTTAGTTTACTACTAAGTTTGTCTTGTCCCATGTACAATACTCAAGTAATTCACGTATTAGGCACATAATAATATGTAAGGTTAACCGTTGAAAGACGGGAACATCTTTTTACTCGACTGCGAAAGAAACCGGAGGAGTATTGTGGGTAGTAAGATGTTAGTTCTGACCTCCACATTAGCTTCAGCACGGGTGTCAAGATTTTCTGTGTGTTTATACCCAAAATTAACATGAAAAAGAAGATAAGGATTATGATTATTAGTAAAATTAAGTATTTCTCAATATTATAATATGAAATTAAACCTTTACGTAAAATGTAAATTCTGAACTTATGAAGTTACTTTAAAGGACGTTTATATTTATCCTGTTTTGGTGTTTATTTATAATGTCGCACATTCGAGGATAAATTATGATTTACGATGATTCCGTATAAGTCTGTGCTAATAATTACTAAAATAAAGTAAGTAGGTATAGATTACAATGTTGTGTCTGTAATATTAAACGAACCAATTTACGGAAATACCAATGAATGTAAATGTCAACTATGCAAACATAATCCATTTATTGCTTAGCTCGAAGCTTGTACAATGGATGCTAGGGAACGGATAGACATACTTAAATACTATAATTAACATCCATGACTCGAGTGCAAATGCCGATATTCATCACACAAATATTTGCCCCTAGCGGTATTCAAACCCGCGACCCTCGGTTATGTAGCCAGAGTCTCTGGCCACTAGACCAACGGGCCCGTCATGTGGGTTTAATCTCAAAGGTAGGTGGTAGTGGGTAGTTGCAATTTTAAAGCAGACATGCGGCGCAAAAAATTGCCTTCCAGGACAAAGTTTAACCTGTGTGAATGGTGCCAAAGAATTAATAAAATTTATTTCTATTTATACATGTGACGTCATTCTATGCGGCTTTGTGTAGATTTTCCTGTCATAAACATTTGTTTCCTCGTATATGGCAGTTTGTTACAATTTAAGTTATTTACCTGCAGACTTGATATTAAATTTCAATGTGATTAATACTCAATTCGTGAAATCGGTGTTGGTACAATTGAGAAAATGCTCTGTAAGAACTTTTGTATTTAATAAATTGTAATACTTACATATTTTTTTAATAAATAAGTACATTAATTACGCATCACAGGAAACCATGAAACTAGGTGCGTATAACCATGTTTTTTTCTTACAGATAAATATTTAAAAATATGGCTGTTATATTTTCAATTACACACGTCCTTTGGTGTTTTCTTTCACGAGCGATCGCACATAACCCTCAAACCGGCATCTAATGATCAGGAAACTTTTGGATTTTCATTGGCATATCAGGGTGGAAGTCGTGCTTATTTAGGTAAGTTCTCTAATTGAATGTTGTAAAATATTAATAACCTAAAAATATGTAGATATTTGGCCTAAAGTGCTAACGTAAAAATTCTGCTTGTTTTAATTCGTGAACTTATTTTTTAGAATGTCTTTATTAAAAAGGTCTTTAAGTAAAATGTGTAGATTATTAAATAAATACATTTGATAGACAGGTACTGCTAGACAGGGAAGGAAAATTACACAAACTACAGCTAATCGACAAAACACCAATATCTTTTGAAAAAATAAGGAAAAAAAAATCATGAAAATTACCAAAGCAGTGTCACAATAAAATATTAATAAATCACGTATTGAAACTGGATAGGACTTTATTTTTCTGATTAATAAATAAGGCATCGTATTTTTCACTAAATTTTTGCACCTATGTAACAGTTACGCAGTTTGACTTCACATAAACACATCTTCTTTTTCAGTTACTGGAGCACCACACAGCAGTCTCACGGGGAAAGTTTTTAAATGCCCCATTAAAGTATCCAACAAAACTATCAATTGTGAAGAAGCTGTCATTGATGTTGATAAACTAGCACCATATAGTAGAGGTAAGATGATTTGTACTCCTCCGCTCTCTGTCTTAATATACTTAAATATATTTCAGTTTCCATACAAAAAGTTTTTTCTCAATTCAGTTTTTTTTCTGACAATCATTATATATTTTTTTCGAACTTAAATGTGTGTCTTCTGTGTTTACGTATTCTACTGAATTATCAACTTGGTATGTTTGTTTCAGACACCGAACCAGATTTGAAATTTAATCTCGGCTATTCGGTTTCTGCTAAAGAAGAATACTTTTTCGTAAGTTCTTTCTATATCTTAATTGAAACGGTAACTAGTATCAAATTGTGACCTTAATTTTATCATATATTATGAGTGAATGATTTCAAAACTGATGTAGGTAACATTGTTATTTCACGTTATGATTTCAGACTTGTGCACCGTTATGGATCATGCGTATCAAGACATCGAGACACTCGAACGTGTATGCAAATGATTCCGTCGGGACCTGTTTTGTTTACAATGACACAGCGCATCGATATACTGGCTTTGCTGAAACATTGGGCGACGTTAAAGGTATGTTATAGTAAGGTAGTTTAAATGTTTGGGAATATGGCTATACGTTATGCATTCAAGATCTGTAGGCCATATAATACGAAACTTTGTCTAAGGGAAATAACTACGCAAAATAACAATTAAGTAGCAATTCATAAGTTTGCGTGAAGTTTATGACTGTGAGCATTGGTCCCCAGAGAAGACATGGAGTTTTAAGGGCAGTGACTTTTGTAGTGTCTGACGTAAAAGAGAGGATTTGGCTATTTTCTTACGATTGTGAATATATTAAGCTATTTTATTCATAGCAGGCGCAACATGCGCTGTCTAATTTCGGAGCGTATGGTGGTAGTTTTGAACGTCTTCACCTGTGAATCTCTTTTTGTACAATTGCCATCATGATTCAAAAAGACATTGTGCCATCTAGCGGCTATTAGTTGAACTAAGTAGCACTCAATCTGCTTTGTTTCAGCCCCAGAAAGAATTCGTGGCGGGAATGGCTGGCGAACGTTGCTGGACGAAGATAACGAGCTCTTATTGATTGCGAAGGTAGCTGGTGACGCGGAGTTGACGCATGTGAACTCTTCAGATCCTCTTCAGCACGTGGTGTCGATTATGCATTCCGATAATAAAGAACCGTCAAGGCAAAGGAATAAGAATTATTTGAAGTCTTATCGGGATTTGGGTGAGTTTCTGCATTATTTGAAACCTGTATTAGTATTGTAAGATAAAATTACACCCACAATAATTATATTTTTACATAATAACAACAGTAAATAAGACACTAAGTGATATAACCAATATATATAAAAAGAAGAATCAATGTCTCAAGGTAGTGTAGTAAAAGTGTCAGCCTATTAATGCACCACTGCAGGGCAAAGGCCTCTATAATTTTAAATCATGTTTTCATTACAAAGATAGGTTTTGACTGTATCACCACGCTTACTTACAAGGACCTAGAGTCCACGGTCCTGTACGTAAACCGTAGTTGAAGTTTAATAGAAAATAAAACTATTATTACATATAATGCTTTAGCTTCTGGTTTTTGCAGGTCTTTCTTTGGCTGCTGGCAAGTTTTTCACGAATGATCACACGACATACTACGCCATTAGTTCACTAAATGTCAACACCAATAAAGGAACCGTAAGTGCTTTAATTAGTAGAAAAGTATTGGCTTTTGGCATAATTTAAAACTATTTGATCAAAAAAAATATACTATGCGTATTATCCCTATTCCAGATTCATTTTATGAACTCGAAAATCTCAAAAGTCGAAGGAGGCATAAAAAAGTTGTTCCTGTTGAAAAAGAGCAGTACTTACATTACTATTGAGGACGATGGAGTAGGTACAATGTTCGGGACTGTGATGACCTCTGCTAACCTCAACCTCGACCAACTCTCTGAACTTCTAGTTGGTGCGCCCGCGCAGGAGAATAAGGATGAAGGCGTATATGAGGCTGGTGCTGTTCATATATATTTGGGTGGAGATATGGTAAGAGTATTTATATTTGATTGCATGAATTGATAGGCTTTTCTTGTGGATATTGTTATATACTCATATGTTTTACACTGGACTGTTATTGATGATGATGATGACTGTAAATCTACATCTACACTAATATTATAAAGAGGAAACATTTGTATTTTTGTATGTAACGAATACACCCAAAAACTATTGGACCGATTTGAATCATTCTTCTTCTGAATATGTAAAAAAAAAATCGCCCGGGTGAAACGGCAGGCGGAAGGATAGTAACAAATAGAAGAACAAATAAAATGCATTGACCGTATAAAAATATTGACGTCTATATAATTTAGAGTTCAAATGAGTAATATTTTTGGCTAATATATTGAGAAAGTTCTAATATATAAACTATGTATGTAATTTCAGTTCATCAGTCGTAATGTAAATTCTGTCACTTTTGAGGCATAACAAAAAAAATATTTAAGTCCCTTTTTGCAAAGAAGCTCGAAAATTTGCCAATTATGACTGCGCTAAGCGCAATAATTACGTGGTTCAATTGTGAAAGTAAATTATTTTTCGGATGCAATTTGCCTTGTTGATTGTTTCTAGCTTTAATTCTTTTATCCTTTTTCCATAGCCCAACATAAATACTGAAATGAGACACCGAATTATATATGGGAACAAAGAATTATCCAGATTTGGAACTGCAATAGCTGCGAATGATATAGATGGAGATTATTTATCAGGTGATACATTTATTTAAAAGAGGGTTATATACAAAATGATGCAGGATCAATCAAAATATTTAATTTATTTCCGATGGATTTGAAATATACATTATATATACATAGAACATTAATGTTTAATGAGAAACTAACGTCATCATAAGATTTTGATTCATTTTATTAAGTTCTCATAGAATTATTTCTCTCATGATAAGTCTGACTTAAGTTTACAATCATAATACTTACAGAACTATTTGTTAGCGCTCCCTATGAAGATTTAGAGAAAGGAGCGTTGTATATAATATCTGGAATAGAAATATACAAGAAACTAATGAACAATGTTGGTTTTGCAAAGATATCAATGTCAGAACTGGTAATGACACAGAGGATTCAAAGCGATGCTTTCAAAACATTCGGATACAGTCTTCAAGTCGTACCTGATTTAGATGGAAACAGATCTGATGGTGATTACTTGTAACTTATTTGTATTTCATTTCTTTGTTTTGCGAAAATAAAAAGAACTATGACTTATGACTCCATTTGTATTATGAATGTAAGACGGTACTTACTCACATATTAAACTTAAATACTTTTACGAAAATCCATGATTCGTTTATAAATGTAGGTGTTCGTCACAAAAACAGTCGTCTGATATGTGATGTCATACTTTCAGATTTAGCAGTCGGTTCTCCTGCTAGCCAAAAGATAATGCTTTTGAGATGCCTACCTTCATTAAATGTTACAGTAGAAGCCAACCATATTGGAAACCAGGTAAGAAAAAGCTAAGAGCCTTTGCACTTTTACTTGTTCTATTGTTCTAATGTTTTATGTGAAGAATAAAAAAAAGTTATTCTTTCCAAATATCAAACAGATAACATTTTTGATTTGGCTCTTTCTTTCAGACGACAGTTCACGATAAAAGCTTTACCATATTAGTCTGCGTCACTGTGCAAGATTTGAAGAATAGATCACTGCCATTAGGTGAGTAGTTATATGACGCATTCTTTATTTAAAGTCAAACTAGAATAAAGAAGAAAAATTAATTATATTTTAATACAATTTATATTGATGATTGTTTATTAAATTATAAAGTACTTACGACATTTTAGCTTTAACAATAAACAATGAAGTAAAAGGCGAAGGCGCTTATATTGAAGCTGAACAAACAAAAATGAGTATGAATACCATTGGCACTGCAGCAGGAGAAAAGAAGTGTGAAGAAGTTGTCGTCAAGCTAGTAAGAATGAATAATCTATACTATCCATACTAATATAATCAAGCTGAAGAGTTTGTTTAAACGCGTTAATCTTAAAAACTGCTGATTCGAATAGAAATGTTTTTTTTTTGTTGGATAGTCCAAATGCAGAGGAAGGTTTAGAGCTTTAGTACATCACTGTTGAAACCGAAATCCTTGCGGAAGGAGTAGCGGGCGGCCGCTAGTTTTAAATAAATAGCTTAAAGAAGTTGACAGTAGTAACCATTGAAGATAAATAATGTAGCTAAAGAAATATAATGTATGTTTGTACGTGAATAAGTTATTTTTGCGAAAATCTCTTTATTTTACGCTCAAAGAGCGAACGTGTTACCGCTTCGTTGTTTCAGCATTTTTGTTTTAATTAAATTCTGGAATATAGTGTTTTTACTTGCTTCCCAGTTTGACAACGAAATGGGGACATACTTTTTTTACACGAGGGTTGAATTGGATGAAAACCGTATTACGAATTCGGATGGTAAGAACAATTCTTTTAACAGTTTTGAATTTTAAAAATAATGTATTCTTAATCTATTTCAAACGCGTTTTGAAAAAGGAGCCGCAATAAAAATTACGTCATGGGCCCGTGGTTCCATTGATTTGTTCCACTAGTGGGACCACGGACCCGTTTTGTCACTGGACCACGAGACCCCCCATGATTTTTTAAGGATTTTCTTGTTTTTATTAAAAAGGTAGTTAATTTTTAACAGATTTCGACTCAAAATGGGCAATTCTTAGCCCATATAGTAAGCTTAGTGAAGATGAGAAGGTGGTTCGGCAATGCAAGGGTTCCGATTGTGAACCGAAGCTATCTATGGATTTGAGTTGGTCTGGAGGGTAAGTAAATAAATATTTTCATACTTATATATTATACTAATAACACTGTTTATCTACAAATTCATCGAGTTCCTTTTATTCATGTCCATAACGGAAGATGGTTATTCAAGCCAAAAATGTATCGTAATTTAGACGATTGTATGCTGGGTGCTGTTCCTGGGTGAATATGAAAAGTTTGAGATTGGGCTTTCCAATATAAATGATACACATACTGTATTTATGCTTAATATTATAATTACAAATCATGTATTAAACAAGTGTATGATTCTAAATTGATAGATAGACTCATCCATTCTGCGCCATACCACAAAATTGTGTCACACAAGCAATTACTAAAATATGTTATTTTATTTGCTACTAGGAACTAATAATTATTATTATTATGTACAAGGATAATTCAAAAGGTGAAAGATGAGACACTATACAAAGTGGGATCATCAGACCTCCTCACAGCGACGCTCAAAGTGACCAATACGGGTAACAGTTCGTTTGAGTCGTGCGCTCTGGTGCGCGTGAGTGGCGCCACCGTCGCTCAGCTCGGCTGTACGGAAGATCAAGCCCAGTATAAGTGCTATATGCCGATACCGCTTAAGAGGAATGCTGATGTAAGTGAATCTATAATAATATAATAAGATGAGGAGTTTGTTAGTTTGTTTGTTTGAACGGACCTACCGTATGATTTAAAAAAAAAATGCGTTGGAAAGTCAATTGGTCGAGGAAGCTTTATTTTTTAAAGCCAAATTCCATGCGGCCGGCCGCTATTTATAAAGATACGTTGACTGACTTAGTGCATTAACTTTGCCATTTTTGATAAGAAGTCTGAATTAAATGGAACGCCTTCAATCATATCAAAAATAACAATTAAAAAATCACCGTTTGTTGATGCGACTATGAACGCTTGCATCACCATACAGTTATGAAGAGCAACCTATTCATCTGCGTTCTGAATTAGTAGGATTTTCTCTTAGCTCTAGATCTCTTAAAAGCTGTCTTGGATTTGGTTAGGGGGATTACGGCCATACCAAAAGCATTTCAATGTGTATTCCTGTAAGAGAAAAAAGTTATACTTGTACCGTAAAACACAAATGTTGTGAGGACGTTGACACAACAATATGAGTAATATAAGTTATAAAATTTTTCAGCATTCTATCAATATTAAATTAAACATGACTCAGCCTACGAACAAAGAGGAAGAAATATTGATATACGTGGTACTCCGCGACTTGTGCAATAAACCAGACAAGTTTGCCAGTAAAGTTTATTACATGAAGAAAATATTCAATTCCGAAGATATTGTTCTGACTGGGTATGTTGATAAGTTTCATGTAACACTATAACATTATTAGACATTCGGTAGAAGTTTATTCAAAACAAAAATGCTGATTTTTCGAAAATACCTTCTGTGTACTTTCATTTATTTCACTAAGAAACATGGGGTTCTTTTTGAATGGGTATGCAGAAATGTATAGAACTTTAAACACCGCTGCTAATAATACTTAATTTTTTTTAAGATTCTCGCAAAAAGACCGGCAAATATCGGATACAGAGATTCAAGATAACAGATTTTTGACCACATCTGATGTTCACGAATATTGGGTAAGAATTATAAATTCTGCGAATTGAATTCTACAACATAATGCAATTTCAATTCGTGAAATACATTAAAGTTGATAATGATTTATAGGTTGAAAACAACGGTAATGTGACGTGGATGAATATAAGCGCTGAGGTCACTTTAAGCATGAAACCATTTATATCGGAGTATCGAGTAAGTACGAATTATATATATTTAATGTATATTCCCAGGATAGCCTCGGCTCATCATCAACTAGTTACAGTCCACTGGTAATCGTAGGCCTCAACCAGAGGGAGTCTATCACCACGCGAAACAAACGGTATAGTCTTCAGTAGTTCTAGTTGCTCGACGACTTCAGTTAACTAGGCAGATAATATTATAGTGCTCTAGTGAACGAGTGATAACCTCAATTGAATAGCGTTCTGAAAAGATTTATGGGATTGACAAAAATTATATCTAAACTATAGTCCGGTCAAATTAGACCAAAAAATAAGAGTAAAGTTACATAAATTCCCACCTAGCTGAAAATCGGTAAGATTGTTTAACTACTTGGTATTTTTTGATAGAAAAACTTAAAACTTGTATTAAGTGTCTTCTTTCTTTTGTGTTCGTCTAGGTTTCGTCAGCACTAAGCCAATGCATCAAAGAAGATTTCCCAGAGAAGATGATGTTCTTGTGTACTTTCACTCTAGCACCTCAGTCGAAGGCAAAAATAATATCTTCTGTTGATATAGAAAAAAGTAAAATTGGTAAGTTGAAATCACAATACTTGGAGAAATGGCTAATTCGCATTATTTTTTTCGCTACAGCATCCTAAATTCCTAACGGACAAAAAAGCAGGCGATTTTTTTGCAGCATTATGAAAGTTCCATAGTTTTTCTTTAAGTTCCTTCATGGCATTGCTGTAACTTAGAAATGAAGGTCTCTCGCCAATAAATTCTACATGAATTGGTTGGCCAGATGCCTTTATTTACCAATGAGATGTAAATGAAATACCTACTCATACAAACAAAATTTAACAAATGGTATAAATCAAACACAATTATAAGCAAACACTTTAAACTAAAACAACTTTCGTTCAAAAGAGAAAACATTAACTCTTTCGTGGTGCCGAGACGAGTTAAAATTCACATCACGTTCAAGGTTAAAGAACCAATTCTTTCCGCGTTCCAACGCTTAATTACACTCTCCTAAAGGCAGTTTACATGAAAGCCAGTTGTCTGGGAAACCCTTTAGGGAACATCTATTAGTGGTTGGCAACTTTTGCAAAGGTCATCGGATGGGTGACCGAAAATTTGCATCAGCTCCTCCGTGCTTCCCAAACGAACAAGTAGGAAGAGATTTTTATGTTAATTTAATGTTATGAATAAACAATATTTCTTTTTTGTTTCAGTGCAAAATTTAAAGAAAAATAAATTGTCAGTTGAATCTAAACTGATTCTGTCTGATTTGTACCCATCGTTTAAAGAAAATAAAGAATATAGGTGAGAACTTGACTGTTTGGTAAAACGGAGAAAACTAGCGCATCATTTTTTCTTTCCCCAAACACTAACAAAATTTCTCAAATTATACGAAAATCTGACTAGATTTTCGTATAATCCTACTACTATTATATAATCCTACTACTATTATAAAGGCGAAAGTTTGTAAGTATGGATGTATGGATGTTTGTTACTCTTTCACGTAAAAACTACTGAATGGATTTGAATGAAACTTTACCACAATATAGCTTATACATCAGAATAACACATAGGATATTGGAAATCGAAATCCACGCGGACGGAGTCGCGGGCGGCCGCTAGTATAGTCATATTACTTGATCACGAAGTATTTTCGCTTGAGTAGAAAAATAGTATTTAATTTAAACATAGTTTCTTTCCATTCAAATATGCCCAAGATTTTTATTTTATAATTACACGATTTATTATTCGCATACAAAATATACCATGCATTTGTTTGTTAAGATTTTAGCAATAGTTTGTTACCTATCTTTTTTTATTTTTTGCAGCTTATCGACGATTATAACATTCAAAGAGGAACTATCGTTTGCACAAAATAAAAGTTTGATAGTTTTCTTAGCAATCCTCGGTGCAGTTATAGTGCTAAGCGCCATTATGTTTGTTTTGTACAAGGTATGTTGTTTGTATTTTTTCATTGTTGTTTGGCCTGTTAAGTTTGACAATTTCGTATTGATCTGCTCACAAAGTAACTATTTCATTATTTGATTTTGCATTTGTTCACAAATCATCATATCATACTAATATTACAAATGTGAAAGTTTGTTTGTTTGGATGTTTGTCCGTCAATCACGCTGAAACTACTGAATTTGGTATACAGGCAGGGTATGGTCTGACTTAGGTGATAGGATATCTTTTTATCCCGATTAAATGATCCCATGGGATAAGCCGAAATCCTCGGGGACGAAGTCGCGGGCGGCCGCTAATAGGTTTATAAAATGTCTTTTAAATAAGAGATAAATGACGATAAATAGACTGTTTAGATTGCATTTATAGAACTAAAAAAAATAATTGTTAATAAAAATCCAGTCTTGAAAGACAAGACAGAATAAGAAAACTACGATATATCCCAGAATGCACTGTTGTCAACAGTAAAACGTTTCCACCCAACTGTCGTATTTTAAGCGCAAGTGTCATATACAATTTCAAAGGGATTTCTGTGACCGTTTCCGTGTGATTCAATGTTTGTTACAGATGAAATTCTTCCAACGTACAAAGCTTGAGGAGATGAAACAAGAACACGTGCGAAGGATGAGTGTTGTAAGTATTCACTTGTACTGTGATACTTTGAATGTTTTCGTATAAATAGTGACACAGAGAAATAATACAAGATTTTAGAAATAATATGTACAACAATTTTCCGCTTGCGACCACGGTTGTTGTATGTAACGCAGTCGAAACGTCAAGCAGTAAGTAGTATACATACATATACTACATAATTAATATTGTGTTAAGTCCCGTTAAATAATATTAATTACAGAGAAATAAATTTTCATTCAATTAAATTGTTAGGATTAAAGTAGTAAGGTAATAAAATGGCTTGAATGAATAGAACCAGTTTTCGAATTTGAGGAATTCACTTTGTACTCTTATAATTGTTTTTTTTTTACCATTCAATTTGACTTAAGCCGTTCATATTAATTTATTTTATTCAATTCCATTAAGCTCTAGATGTATTTTTTTTATTTATTTCTAACTGCCATTGAATAATATGCAATTGCCATATTTAACAAAATGCAATATCATTTTAAAGCATTCAATTCATCCCAAAGAAGGAGAGAAAGCTTTTCCAAAATCTTCGGTCACCCATCAAAATCTGACCTGGCAGAAAATTGCTTAACTTTTGCGTAATTGTTTACAGAAACGCTCCATGTCTCTGAGCAACGAAGCAGATGGAGGTGTAAGTAGTAACAACACACAATCGCAGACAGATACTACACAAGAGAACACACCAGTTGAACTGCCGTTATAGCACAAAAGTGATTTTATAATATGAATACCTATATGATCTAAATCCTTAGAATGCCCTCGTCATACTTCAATCCGCACTGACACAGGAACTGTAATGTGAAGCGACGGTCGGTTCACATCTCGTAGTAACCTTAGAAACTAACGTACGTAACGTCAATTAAAATAATGCCACAGTTTTCTGGTGTCGGGGCATGTCTAACGATTTAAATATATGACATTATACTGTTTATTACCGACGGGCCCGTTGGTCTAGTGGTCATAGACCCTGGCTACGGAACCTTATAACGCGGGTTCGAATCCCGCTTGGGACAAATGTTTTTCATCAACATCGGCATTTGTACTCGAGTCATGGATGTTTATACATATAATAGTAGTTACTCAAAGGATAGACATTATTATGTGTATGTATATCCGTTCCCTAGCTTCCATAGTACCTATGGCTTCCAAGCTTCAAGCTTAGTTTGGGGCTAGGCAATTGGTGTGTTAGTCAAATAAAAAAAATACAATATAGTGTAATGTAACTTAGTAGGTTATTTGATTACTACACAGGTTGTGGTTTTATTAGGCACAATACAGACAATTGTCTGAATTTTGTATTTACACACGCGGTAATAAAATGCGGCGAGCCGCAGTTTCCATACATTTTATATGAATTAGGCGACATTTTTAACGAAGTTTGCTACACTAAAAGTTGTCCTCATTTTTTGGATTCCTCAGCTGTTCACACTGACTAGTTAACACATTATTAAATATTACACCGGAGGCCGTGATTTTGAAATCCTTAATTAAAAAGAATATGAAATACCCAGGAGTTTCGTAATTCGGCCGCATTCACGTGCTAAGTGCTTTCATATACCTACATGAAAAATAATTTACATTTTAAATTAATGTTACTATGTGGTACAATATAAATTTATTACTTAAGTTACTTTTAAGTATGATACTAAATTTTATTTTAAAGGCACAGGCAACAACCTTACTGGAATATCGAAAGTGTGATTCAAGTATAAAACAAAGTAATGTTCAAGTTGTCTTTATGGTTATGTAGATTTTATTGTCTAACAAATAAAATATAGCAGGTTAAGTTATCAATAAATAATATTCCGTTAACCCTAGAACTATAAAGATTATGCTCTTTGAAAATAACAACTTTTTATCTCGAGAATGTAAAATTCTCCCTTGAGGTGGGCAATAAAGTTTTTATGTGATAAACAAACGAAACTCCGAGCGAAACCGCGGGCGGTTGTAAATGCGAACCGTTCGGTTGGAAGGTTGATTCTATTGAGTCCTTTTTAATACATCGACTTTGCTAAACAACATAGAATATAAGCTGAGATGTGAGTAATTAGTACAGTAATAGATGTGTGCGTATTTAGTATAGAAACACACTGGACCGAAAAGGCGACCAATGTTTTTAAAAATGTTGTATTATATGTACTACAAAATGCATTGCCGCCGAACTTCGGTCGCGTAATTTCAGCCTAGTGTGTTCCTACACTTAGATTATTAGTAAAGCTTGAGCATGTTGCGTAAATTCATTTATAAATCGGGAAAAATCTTTTATTAACACTGCCTCCTGCATAAACATGTAAAAAATTGTAAGTGCTTTCAAATGTGTGTAACGACAATGATATTTTATTTTTCAAGAGAAATATTCAACTGTTGAAGTAACTTAAAATGAAATGGAATTTAAATCCGCACCTTGTAACGTATTGCAGTGCATTCGTCTTAATTAATATTTTTTGTACTTTTTATTGTACGTACATGTATGTAGGTACGAGGAATGTAAAGATACGAGAAAAAAATTAATGATATTTTTACTTAACGCTGTTGTCCACTTTTTCCCACAGCTGGACATGGAGGTGGAGGACGATGACAACATTTTCGAGATAGTTGACATGGAGGCACCGGTCTTACCAGATGACCAGAAGTAACTTATATTTAAGTTTAATGTCTATATAAGTTGTTGTTATTCCAAGTTTTGTAATAAATAATTTTATATACTACCCTCTAATCATTTTTCCTCCTTACTGCGAGAAGCATTTCCTAACAGAATAACTGAAAACCAATAACAAAAAGTTATTGACTGCACACCGTGAAATGTCTTGGAATCACCGACCCTTCATACTTCATAAGTTATAACCGAGACTCCGGCAATGCGACAAAATGTTCCTTTGCATAAATATTAACGCTTGAGGCAGACGTAAATTCACCTCAAACTAAGGGTGGGACTCCACCAAAGCGGAGATGAGCGGAGCGGAGCTAAGATATGTCAAAATATAAATTACGTGTGGTGTAAGAACTTAGTGAAAATATATATTTTATGATAAAAATTGTCTTACAATTGTATATGATGTGTTTAGCTAGTAAGGTATATGATATATTATACATATATCATATACTTTACTAGGGCAATTGTGCATACCTATGGGCCGGCGTAGTCTGATTATATTAATAAATAAAAATAACAGGCATCTGATAGGATTTTGACTTAAACATGTCACAATCTCAGCATTTTAAAATCCTATTGGCTCCTAACAGCACAGCTCCGCTGCGTTTCTGATATCTCCGCTTTGGTGGAGTCTCGGACTAACACTCTCCTCATCCCATGAGTGACATAAACTGTACAAATGTGTCTGTTGTATTGAAGTTTGCCATACTCGGAAAGTTGGTGCTACGCCGAAAAGGGAAAATCAAAACGAATCACTTTTACTAGTTCTCGAAGGGTTGTGTTATTGAGTAAGTGTAGAAACACACTTAGCAGGGAAAACGCGACCTAAGTTCGGATGAAGTTCATTTTCTTTACAATATTAGGTATACGAAGTAATTTCGGCACAGTGTGCAATCCTCCATTTAAAATACATTGCGGCAACAATCCCGCCGCACTTCGGTCGCGGGTTTCGGCGTAGTGTGTTTCCATTTAACAGTTTTACTTTTTTATTCACAATAGGTTTGACCTTGATAAATGCAAACGGAGCAGAATTACTTTTGTGCATGATATGGGGAAATTGGAAAAGCCTGATCTGTGAATAAATTCTATAGTGATTGAATGCATTGAATGACTTTTGGAAGTTGCTTTTTTTGAGTTTTTTTTCCTGGACATTTTTGAATCTACGCAACGTATTATTATTATTAATAGATTATAATTATGTCGTTTTTAAGCGCAGCTTTTTAAATATCACACGCGCTGAAAATACATTTGGCAAGTGTGGTGGAAAAGCCCGAACCTACCCATTATAAATAATAAAAAATAATAATAATAATAAAAATCAGTTTATTTCAACCAAAACACTACATATTGTCTTAGACACTAATAATTGAAAGACTTAAAACTAAAAACTAGACTAAGTAGGTGTATAGTATGTACATATATACTATTGGGATGGTGCCAGGCAACATGCAATGTTCGGGAAGACTGGAGCCTAAACTAGGATAGTCCTGTATTTCAGGACTCCAGGGTCTCCCACCCGAACTTTTACTTTTGGTTGCAGTATGAATATAGGCAGATATATTAACAAATTAAAAAGCTGGTTATGATTATGCCATTATGATAATAAGGTCATGATTTCAAATATGCAGTTATACTTTTTCCCAGCGGGACATTAAAAGGAGAATGTTCAAAAATTATGATCTGCGATCTAAAAGATTTCTGAAATGGAACGATCCTTTTAATCCAATCTTTTCCATTTTCTCAATCCTTCGAACTCCACCGGTATTGTTTCAATTTTATTTCAAGAAATCCAATTCTATTTATAAGGAATTTTCAAATAATCGTATTAGGATGCCATTAACTCGGTCCGCATTGAGCGTCGTGGGCCAACAATGCGTCATTTCCTTTTGTCCTAGCACAAAGACTGATACAAATTTCCGTCCACTGAAGCGTGTTTGAGTGGGTCCTACAGATCAAGTTAGAGACGGTTGTTTTGTCAATGTAAATAGTAGGACTTTAATGAACGACTCGCTTCATACTGTTTCAAGTAATGGGTAGGGTGCGGGGTCGATAAGACTGTGCACACGTCATTACTCGAAAATAGAATAACATTCGTCGCTAACTTTGACGGGTTCGTTGGATCCAGTGGTCAGAACCTGGCTACAAAACCAAGGCTCGCAGGTTCGAATCTCGCTAGGGGCAATTGTTCATGTGTACTCGAGTCATGGATGATTAACACTTGTATAAAAGTATTTTTCTATGTCTATCCGTTCCTTAGCATTCATTGTACAAACTTCGAGCTTATTTCAAAAATGTGACTGACAGTATAAAGCTTTCCAATAGAAAATTTTATGTTTCTGCTGGTAAGTACGGTTTAGAGATTTGCAACGCATCAGTGACCTTTGTGATGTTTTTTATGTCCATGGGCAGCGGTGATCACTAACCATCAGGTACCTATACCCTCTACCTCACTTGCCTTCCGCGAACATGAAAATAAAAAAATTGCAGATAACACAAGACCCATCATTACTGTTTCATCCACTGTCAGCCAATCTATACTTAAAATGTATTATAGAGCTGAATCGATTGTTTGTTTGTTGGTTTGAACGCGCTTATATCAAGAACTACTTACTACTGTTTCGAATTGAAATATCTTTTCGTGTCGGATTATCCACTTGTCGAGGAAGACTTTAAGCTATAATAAAACACTATGTGCGCGAAAACCGAAATCCACGGGAACGATGTCGCGGGCGGCCGCTAGTATTATCATTTTCAACAATATTACGAAGATCACCGTAGCCCGCATAGTTAAGTAGCCGTTCTCCACGACCCCAATATTTCAGGCAATCATAATAAGAGCACGCTGATTGTCCCTTGGTTGCAGTTATTGCGTTATTCTAGATATTCATTCAAAATTCTAAACAATTGCGCGAGTTTCATCTGGGACACAATTACTCGACACCCGGGCGGGAGAAAAATAAAGGGTATCACTGCGGCTTCACTGAAAGCGGGGCACAAGGAAATGTCATAGATAACGAAACATTGAAGTAATTGGAAGTGATTTATTATTGTTAGGTTCTCTAGTATACCAAACGAAACGTCAGGTTTTTCCTGTAAAATCCTAACATTGGTGAAATAATTCGTTAAGTATCAGATGTCCTACGGCACGGCAACGGCCTCTAAGATTTAAATCATAAAATTATTGTTACAAAGATGGCTTTTGGCTTAATCACAACGCTTGTCAAATGTGTGCTCGGAAAAACAGTCACTAATTTTGCCCGACGGCTCTAAGGGTACGAATGCCGCCTTACATGACTGCAAAACACATTAGGTTATGTTATAAACGATCAAGTTGCCCGCTATCACCTCAGCTTCTTCCTCACGTAAGCGACAACGAGTGGTAGTCAGGAGGTGACAACAAGCTTATACATGCGCGGGTACTTTCTGCAAACTGCTGACGAAGATAGATGGCAGTGAGGGCACAAGTGCCGCAAGTGCCGACTTGACTGCAAAAAGTATTTTTTTTAATATAATCAAGTGGCCCGCTATCACCGCAGCCCCTTCCTTACGTATGTGACAACGAGAGGTAGTCAGAAGATTACAACAAGCTAATACATGCGAGGGTTCTTTCTGCGAACTGTTGACGAAGATAGATGGCACTAAGGGCGCGAATGCCGAAATGACTGCAAAAAAAGACACTGATAAAATAATTTGTGAGATAATGTGACTTTAGATTGCTGTTGAATATATCATTATGTAAATAAAAAACGAAATTTGTTTTGAATGAAAGTAAGCAGTGAGTAATTTGGGACTGGCAATTTGGTGTGGTACTGTTTACCTTACCTTCTTTGTTATGGTTAGATAACAAATAAATAAAAGATAAAAAATGGAAATGCCTACGTTGAGCAGTAGACAGCAACAGGCTGAAGATGATAAAAATTAATTAATGGTCCAGGGCCCGTAACCCGATCATTTACCCGAGGGCCCACTATCCTCCTAGCGTTTGTCCCGTTTCTTTGCGGGGTCCGCTTTGACCGTTATTACCGTGAAGCGACTGTCATCAGACCTTCGTAACCCATGGAGAACCAGACAGATTGGAGCATGGTTACACATTAAGATCTAACTGAATTAAAGTCAGAAACTATCTGAATGTGCAGGGTTCCTCACGGTGTTTTCCGTCATCGTCAAGCTAATGGCACAAATCCACCAACAGATTTTCAAAAAATCCATACGTTTTTCTCGGATTCGAACCACGGACATGTGAGGCGCGTTCCGTACCACTAGGCCACCGTCGCTGTATAACCGTGGTCCCACCGATTTGGACAAATCCCTGGATGACCCAGGAGTGGCCCGTGGTCCCACCAGACAATGCAGTGGGATCACAGACCCATGGGAGTGCCCGTGGTCCCTACATTGTCACAAATGGACCATGGGCCTTTGACGGAATAAATTGCTATCTATATACATATGTGTCTGTCCATCCAGCTTGTGAAATCCTTGACTTGGATTGAAATAACCATCATCGTAACGTTAACTTCGTTATTTTTAAAAACGTTTTTCCTTTTGCACAGACAGGCTGATAGTAAACTTTGCTACATCTAATAACAGTAACTTATTTTTAAATTAAGTAAAACGATCCAATATCAAACGGGATCAAATGGTAACGAATTGTACGAGTGCCTGTTATAATATTTGTTCAGTAAAATTTAATTAATTTCTATAAAATTTGGCTTAGTCATTACACGGCCAGATAAATTCCCTTATTCCAAAACTCATTTACGGTCTAATTAGCGAATACAACGGATTTCCCAAGTAAAGTTTTAAGGAAAATTTCATGAATTTCTGTTACTATCCGAATGAGGCAATATGAAATTTTAGCTCTGTATACGGTTGATAGCACAACTAACTAGAGCGTTTTAAATTGACTAACTGCCTTATTAATGATAGCAAAATACTTAAAAATTCATAGTGACTCAAACAAAATTATTTAAGAATATGTACAAATAGAAACACACTAGTCAGAAATAGGCGACCAATATAATGCAATATTTTAAATGGAAGATGACACACCGTGCCTAAATTACGTCGCGTAATTTTGTATAGAAAACACATTACTTCGGCGTGCAAGTGTCATTCAAGGGTGTGCCACTTGCACGCTTACACAATTTTGTCCTCATTGCATTAACTAGAGAACAATATTATGTTCCCGTTCTCAAACGTATAATTTATTAGTTAATTATTAAACATACAGTGACACCTGCTATATAACTAACCATTGAAAAAAAACCTAAGCTTTCTGTCAACTTTCACAAAGTTACAAATATAACTAACATAAGCAAAGTTTTGATGTTGTGTATAAATACGAGTATGTTGGTAAATGTTGGACAAGTGCCAAGATATTCAGAGTCGTTATAATGAATACAGTATATTATTCTACCATTTGGCGCACTTCTACTAAACTCCTGTGGTATACGGTAAAACGTTTATTTAAAGCGTCGAGGGTGTAGTGGTTATACACCGGGCCACTATATCCAGGACCCGGGTTCGATTCCCGGGCCGGACAAAATTGGTGTTTCCGTATTTGGCAAGCGTGGTGATGAAGTTAAGATCCATTTTTGTAACGAAACATATTTCAAATAATGGGGACCTTTGCCCTGCTGTGGGACATTAATTGGTTGATACTTTACTTTATTTTAAAAAGTTTTTTTATACTTGGTTAAAATACCGCTTTTGATGGATAATTTCTTCTTATTTTCTATTCTCCGGGCATCAGCGTACTAATGGCTTGTTAAAGTTTAATTTATCGACTAAACTTGAAAGTGGGTAAGGGATCTGCCGGGTTTCGTTCTCATAAATATCGGGATCAAAAGCAGATGCCGTTTACATAATTAGACGAAGAACAGTAATCACTGATTTTAAAAGAATTCAAATTCGTTAGTAACTATTTATTTATTCATTAATTTATTTGTTACCCTTTCCAGCTACACATATGAAAATATAAGACAATTTTGGTTAGTAAATGAAATGTAATCTTTGTAAGTTCTTAAACCACACGTGTTATACTGTTCGGAGACGAGTGACAGTCTGGTGACAGATAACCGGATTCTGAAGCGTCGGAACTTAACAGCCTTTGGCCGAAACTCCTCCTTCATAAAGGCCAACATATGTCCCGTCGGTAATCTCACCACAAAAGAAAAAAAAAATCACATTGTGACGAGACTCCAAACGCTCGAATCATCTTATTTTTTGTAACGCAGCCGAAACGTCTAGCAGTAAGGAGTATATATGTACAACTTTTTTAAATGTCGCGTTTAGTCCCGTTAAATAATATCAATATATTATTTTTTGTACTTGCGTATTGAACCTTTTTAAGCTTCTTACTCCCAAAGTTGGTGCATTGCGTGAACTGCAATTTTAAGAGATGCTCGTGCCAGAGGCCGTGAAAAAGTCGTGGCCCGTATTATAAAGCCCTAAATCTGAGCTGTATTCGCAAAATCACAAACCCATTGTATATATATTTTTCTAAACAACTGGGGATTCATCTCAATCATGATCACTTCTATTGCAATAATTGTTAATAAGATTAAACTATATTACTTAACAAAAACAAAGAAACGAATTGAAAAATAGTAGTAACTTATCATATTTTAGTAGTAAAGATAGATAATTAAGTTCTATTAAATTCAGTTGTGGTGTAGGTTGAAAGAGCAAAGCGATAAATGTGTGCTGTAATACTTGGAGCCGTAGCGTTCTTAAAACAGTCAGCCCCGCAACCAAGGTGAAACGGGCAAGGTGACGAGATCCACGGGATTAATTGAAAATTTGCGTGGGATGAGCTGGGAATAATCCCGGATCCGTCACAATGGGACTCGCGGGCTATCCGGGATTTGCAAATGATATTTTAATAATTGTAATGAAAATACCGGGAAAATAAATTGACGTAAAAATGAGTCCACGTCGGACGCGGAAAGCTACATATAAATTTTAATTTGGGAAAGTAATAACTTTCAGGCAAAATTAATCGTATTAATCACTAGCTGACCCTACCTAGTCCTGGCTAAGCAATGAACATTGTATTAGAATTCAGCTCAAGTTTTATAAGTTTTATCTTTTACATACATCTATACTAATATATAAAGCTGAAGAGTTTGTTTGTATGTTTGTTTGAACGCGCTAATCTCAGGAACTACTGGACCGATTTGAAAAATTCTTTCTGTGTTGGATAGTCCATTTGACGAGGAAGGCTTTAAGCTATTGAAAATCGAAATCCACGCGGACGGAGTCGCGTTAGCCGCTAGTTTTAAATATAGGTGGTACCTATGACGTCTGCTTAGCCAAAACTTTTGTTTTGGTTAAACATTCTAAAGAGCTCATGATGGCCATAGCTTAAACTAAGTACCTTGTTGAAAAATAAATGAAATGTATATAAAAACTTTGAAGTGCAAATTGTTATGCAGAAACAATTACATTTTTCAAAAATCCCGTCCTCTCGCCAAGACACGTCGGTGGCTTGGCAGCAGTTTCTGATAAACAAATAAACTGCTTCTTTCATCGAATTTAGACCTTAAATCAGGGCAAGCAACGTTCATATTTGAATAATACAAGTAGAGCAATGAAAAGTGACAAGGATTGGAAGGAAAAATCTGTGAATTGAGATCTGCGGGTACAATTTACGCGCATTGTCATGGTTACGTAATGAGGGCACAGTGGCGGGAACAGATAGTACAGTTATATGACTACAAACGGTGAGTTATTATTAAGAGTTGAGAAACATACAGTTTACTACAGATACCTATACTTAACGCTGATTTTTAAATATGTCGTTTTACAAAGTTTGGAAGATAAGACAAAAACACATATTGTAATATTATCCGATATAATTTTTTACTGGATTGGATAAGTATCCAATCTGTTAAAAGTATAACATAATGGGAGATGTTATCCTTTATTGAATATGCCATTGTCTTAGAAGAGTTTTAGGAGTGGAAAAGCATCTAAATAACACAGCAGACATTGATATTGAATAGTTTTAATTACTTACATTTACACTAATTATATAGGTTTACTCGCAAATTATACATACACCTTAACCTAAAAATATCCCAGACTCTTTGCCTCTTCAAACAGACCCAGCATCATTTGAGTATACTCCTCTCCTTGTTCGGGAATCTTCTGTGGAGGCCAATGGAAAGCTGTGCCTCTGAGCTCATACGTGTAGACAATGGGAGTACCAAGAGAATGGCGGACCCAGTCCATACTGCCGCCTGAAGCCTTGTCTGTAAAATTTACGATTTGTTAAGGTTGGGTTTCTTTTAGACATTGCAACAAACCTCTATGCTTTGGAAGGAACATAAGGCCACAATATGCTTATCTATAGAAAAGGCTCCTAAAGTGGGGAAGTTAATGGGCGAATGATGATGATCGCAGCATTGTTCGATGGAAGGCTATCGCACTGCAGGCAGAGCTTGCGAAAAGAACTAGGTAAACTTTGTAAAGATGCGAATACCCTTCCGACCGTTTCGCAACCATGGCGGCCAATCTTAGGACCAGCTAGGTACGCAGGATATATTATAATGCACAAGTGAGTGCGCAAGCACTTGTGCACTTCTTATTTCCTCCGTCTCATAGTTCGGTGGGACAGCAATCTGACACGACGTGCTTTCAGGTAACGGAGGAGCTCGAGGTGACATTTTTCGGTCACCCATCCGATGACTGGTGTAAGCGGAAGTTGCTTTACTGTGCAATCGAAGGTCGAGTAAACCATTGCGCCATCGACCTTCTCCATTTTAAAGATACCAGCACGTTATTTAACTTTCAGGTTGGCTCACTGACATTTATTCAATTGTCATAAGGGTTTCATTTAATGCCAAATCAAGAAGTTTGCACTCCAGGGCAAGTTTAGAGGGGGAGGGAACAGAATCAACACAAAGCCGAGTGTTGTCAGTCATAACAGGGTTGCGGCGTTTACTCGAGCACTTATGCGGTTCGTAAAGTAGTTATATCTGGGGAGAAGATGTTTTTTACTAGGCAACATATTTTGATAAGGAACCTTATTGTCTCTTTTAGTCTTGATTCTTCTAATAATAGACAACTAAAGTGAAAATCTTTGTTGACATAGGTCGCAACTCGATCGATATATTTACAAAAGACTGATTTAGATTCGGTTGCTTCTTTAACGCCACCCAAGAGGTCGTTCTGGTAACCTGCCGATAGCGCAATGTAAAGACGAACAACGCCATCTGTTAGCGTCTTAATTACACTTAAGTATAGGTACACACGAAGCGAAAAAAACGCGACGGTAGTTCTTTTTTATTACAATATGGCAATAATCCTCCATTTAAACGTTGCGGGCGTAATCCCACTGAACTTCGTTCGCGTTTTTTGACCTAGTGTGTTTCTTTTAACGCTTAAGTCAGGAAATAGAAATCAAACACTTAGGCTGTATTTTGAAGACTTTTCTACACTCAAATCTTGAGTGAAACATCTAGTTACGGTAAAGATTCGAAGACCTAAGCTAATTGGGACCGCCGATCTTCTACGTGACCTAAATTGGAACTAAGAAAACGAGACATCGATGCAGCTAAATCCAAATTGGGTTACCGCTGGAGATACCTGGAATTGATTCGGGTTGAACTCGATCTTTGATATTGTGTGATATTTTTTTGGCTACCTATCATGAGCCTAATCTTATTTCTTTTAATATTTGCTCAAGATTTATACGTGGTAATTTGTAGGTGGAGGAAGATTCTTAAAATTTCCAAAGCAGACGACGCCCTCGGTATATGTTACACAGCCGAGAAAGCAAGCAGAAAGTAGTTTAAATATAGGTTCCACTTAATAAAAGTAACGAAGCTTTCTAATTCTGCTGACTTTGTCCATGGGTTAAGTGTTTTGAGTTCACCAATAAAATATGAATCATGAATCTCATTTCCCATTTCATTAGGGATAAGTAATTTTTATAGCACTCAAAATAAATTGCGACATATTTCTTGTAAAATGTTTTCCCCACGTGAATAATTCCATTATAATTCATTTTCTAATTACGAGTAATAACTGGGTCTCCATAATCCTTGTCATAGCCTATCTCTCATCTTGTTTGTCTTTTGGGTATAATTTATGTTAATGAAGATCATATAAACGAAAGAGGTACACTCCATTTTATTGCGCCGCCTCCGGTGTTTTTAAATTATTGGCAACATTAAGATAGCAATTGACTGATAAAATTAAGGATTGAACATTAAATAAGCACTCCACTGAATGGCCGGTGAGCTTAAGTGTTAGTTCAGAATCAGAATATGATCAGATAATGTTAGAGGAACGTCTGATAAAACGGACTAGGAGTGTTATCTCAATATCGGAAGAGCTATAAGCAAATGTTTTTCAAACTTGCTTGTGTTAAAGTTTACTTGTTATTAATTAAAAACTTACATAAGATCTCGGCTGCAGTAGCTGGGCCTCTATATTTCTCGCCGTTGACTTTCTCACCATATTCCAAAGACTTTTTGCCAATTCGGATCTGAAAATCAAAAAGGTTGTATATACCTAAATTATCCATAAAAACGGCCATACGGCCTACGCCAAATTGATTTGAGAAGTACAATATGTAGAAGAAAAATCAAAACAAGGTGTTTTGAATTTCTCGTAGTCTTTCACAAATTGTGTGTGATCAAAATCCCGAGGTGCATTTAAAAAACAGATACAACCTTTTTTCCACTCGCGAATTTATTACATACAGGGTGCCGAGATCACAGCTTCGTGTGTATAAGCGTTAACCATACCACCACTAGACCAGCAATGCATTGATACGATTGTAGTTAAATTTTTCATTAATTTCGTTATCCATCAATACATTAACCATAGTGATAGTATCATAATATTTATCATGTTTTAAGAGCGTGCAGTCCCCACACTAGCGCCGATAAGTTATTACGATAAAACATATCTCTGTAGGGACAAAATAATAACATTAATGATTCTATATAAGTGACTTATTACATTGTTCAACATTAGGAAGTATGGCTACGTTATGTTAGAAAATTATCCAAAGTAGATTTCAAACAATAATACAAAATGTATAGTCTTTTAGTGCACTACAGAGCTTTTTTTCTTATAAATATCTGAAAAATTAAAGAAAATCAATTGACGGCGCTAGTGTGCGGACTTGTGTGATGCATATACTCGTAAGAAAATAAATAGTATTTGGAATAACATAATTAATTTAGATAAAACTCACCAAGTCATCATAGTTAGCGTCGTGTTCAGTAGAATCCGAGTACGGGACGAGCAACATCTGAGCGTCTGAGTGAAAAGCCACGTATGCCAGAAGGTTTTCGATCCCCGACAGGTATTCCGAGAGACTCTTCGTCTCGATCTCGCTGAACGGCTTCGAACCTCCGTAGGTTTGGTAGTTGCAGGGGTTGTTCGATGCACCGTGTTCTGGATGTGGAGAAATATAAGTGTAAGGTAAAGTCATATTATGCTTTGGAAGGTACGTTAAGCCGTTGGTACGGTATAGTCGGGACTATAATAAATCTGGTTTGGTTTCGATTGTGGTAGTTGCGGAGGTCAGACGATAGTCGCTTCATTGTCATAACCAGCCTGGTAGGCTAGCCAAGATGCCACTTTAACGAATTCGCCAGTCGCTTTCGTAGCGACTTATATCTCCATCCCGCTCATATCAATAGTACGTGGGCATTATAAGTCGCGACGAAAACGTATGGCGAATTCGACAAAGTGGCATCTTGGCTAGGGCCCCTGGACACTTAAAGATCATACCCTGGGCTCGGAGGCAATAGCCGAGGATGCGACCGAGATAGGCGCTCGGATGATGATGGTCATATACTCATGGATTCAAAAGGTACTTTTCATCGCAATGCCTCAGACATTGTCCCTTCCTTGCGTGCATATTGGTGAAAGCTGTGTGCACATAGATTTGATTGTTATATATTATTCCCTCACCATTCTCCAACCCTCTCTGTCTACGCTGAAATGTGAAGCGACGGTCGCTCCACATCACGTAGTAAATAAAGTACGCCACGTCAATCAAAATAGTTCACAGTTTTCTGGTGTCGCGGCATACTTAATGATTTTATACTATACTAGCGGCCGCCCGCGACTCCGTTCGCGTGGATTTCGATTTCCAATATCCTATGTGTTATTCTGATGTATAAGCTATATTGTGGTTAAGTTTCAATCAAATCCATTCAGTAGTTTTTACGTGAAAGAGTAACAAACATCCATACATCCACACATCCATACATCCATACATCCATACATCCACACATACAAACTTTCGCCTTTATAATAGTAGTAGGATAATAGTGCGCAGTATGTGCTTTTTCATATGGGTATGGTCACTAAACTTTACGGTTCACATCACCATATTATTATGTTTCGTAAGCCTATTACCGGTAATCACTTAATTTAAGTCAATTGAAGCGCGTTTTAGCTAATTAACAACTAACCTAATTTTCGGAACCTAATTAAAACCAATAGATCGACACAATACAAATAATTGACTAAGCAATATATTATTTTGAATGTGGAATAATTTTATAAAAGCGAAGTCGTAGCGTCACAAGGGTGCAACTAAATTAATCATTGTTTCTTTACTTTATTATGCATGTACATAAGTATTATATTCCACACATACCTTACCTTCCTTGCGAATCACTATATCACCTATCTAAGAACCAAATGTGAATCGTTTGCGTCGTTTTTAAATTACAGCAGTTATACTTTGTTTTATGCGTAGTCTTAACAAAATGAAAATAGTACAGTGATTTTATTAATGGTGGGCAAATAATATGGTACATACGAAGCCAATTGTAGTCCCAGTTCCTATTAGGGTCTGCACCATAGCACCAAAATGATGATTTTGAACGAGTCTTCCTCCACATACGATCCTGAAAGAAAATACTATACATTATGTTCAAGGCTTCGCTGGCAAATATCAAGTTTCTTGCTGATCTTTTGCCGATACAAACAAGTTTCCGAAAAGCGGTAAAGTTGTGTCAAGTTAATTTATCTTAATTACTATATAGGAACATTTATGTACATCACTTAGGAAGACTAATCTAAGTCGACTTGTTTTTCACCAGTTGCTACCTACTATGTTTGCTGATTTATTACTAAATGATAGCGCTACGAAAAGGAAAGTAGGAGAATTTGAAAAAAAAATATCCAGCCAGTTCTATTGTTTTGATTTATTTCCAAGCCCATAGGTAGAGACTTTTCACTTTGAATTGAATTTTTGTCTAATTTTGCTACTAAAATAATATAGGTAACTACAATATGAGCAGTCTCAAAATTGGCCGGTTGAGCCAAAACGGCCAGGACGATATCAAAGATTTTATTATCACTCACAAAAGAACGGTGGCCAATCCCCTTGGAAGGTCCCTAGTCATACGGCACATAAGGCAAGAAATGAGGTATTAAATAAATAAATAAATATTTCACAACATCACATACATTGATCTGACCCCGTGTTAAGTAGCTTAAGCACTTGTGTTACAGACATCAGAATCAACAGTGGTAATACAAATATACTTAAATATATACATATAACACCCAGACCAGGACAAACAGTCCTACATTAAAGTCTTCGTCGACACTGGACGGCATATACTATAATACCAAAGCCAGTCAAAAATACTACTTAAATACATACAAAGTAAAAACTGTAGTGGTATCCATCAGGGTTGACAGTGGGGAAGATTCGCCAGTCAAACTGATCCCTCAGTTCAGTGATTTTAGGATCACTGCTGGTGAGGAGTTGGTTGATGAAGTAGGTCGTTGCAGCTGGTGTGATCCATTCTCTTGCATGGATACCTATTGAGCAGAAAATATAATCATATTAAGTTAATATTAATTGGAGAAGTAGATGTTTTCTTTCTATGAGACAGGAGGTCAGTTAAGTATATATTTTAATGTAATTTTATACCACTAGTGTCTATAAAAAAAAAATACTTTATTTATGTAGGCCTCAGTAAGGCACTTATAAATCGTCAAAGATATCCCAATAGAATGAATCTACCACCGACTTCTACCGAGAAGAAGCGATATCTATCCACCTCCTTAAGTTGTATTCCTCATTGCTGAGGGTCGGGATGATTCTATGAAATGAAACACCCACCTCCTCTCTTGGCAATTTTAATGGAGTGGTTTGCCATTGCCTGCTCCATTTCACACAGTTTCTCGTAATGTTCAGGTTTTATCACGATGTTTTTTCTTCACCGTACAGCTTGTATGAAATTTCGCACATAAAAAAAAGTATCAGCCAAATTATCAGTCCCACTGCAGGGCAAACGTCTCCATCATTTGAAATCATGTTTTCGTTACAAAGACGAGTTTTGGCTTAATCACCACGCTTGCCAAATGAGGATAGTGACCACAAACCCGGGCTGTGTTCAGAAAAATCAACACAAAGTTTGCCCGACCCGGGAATCGAACCCTGGACCTCGCGATCAAGGCCCGGTACTTAAATTTGAGATGTTAATAGCTGGATTTTTATTATTAAACTACCTGATTCAATAAATACAACAGGTTTTCCCTCTCCTTCTTCCGAGGGCGTGTTGATCCGAAGCCCAAGCAGCCTTCGTCCTTCAAAGCTGTGCCCTGCGACGACCAGCTCTGTCCATTCCGGATTTGAATTGGTCACGTTTTCTAAATATTCGTGGATCTGCAACACATAATTATGATTGTTTATTTATTTGCTGTCAATTACTATGCCTTTTCGTGCATAGATATTGGTTTTAAATGCATAAAACAATGACTAACGTTTTATTAAGTTCAATGTAGGTGGTTGGAAAAGAAGGTGGGTACTTTTAAGGAAGTTATTTCAATGTATATAGCTCAAATAAGCATTTCACTATGACACCATTGACAGTTATCTAGCGTGCCAATGTCATAGCCCTCATTTACAAATGTTTGAATAATTTACGCATTTTCATCATTTGTTCTATTGAGATACATAGGATAAAAGATCTAACAATCGTACGATGTGAATGTTATTTAAGGAACACACAAGGATAAAATAACGCGACTGAATTTTGGTAGAAATGCACCTCTTATATGAAATAACGCGACGTTATTTGGGCATAGTATGTTATGTTATCTTTCATTTAAAACACATTGCAGGCGAACGCCGCACTTCGGTCGCGTTTTTTCTGCCCAGTGTATTTCTGTACTTATATTTCATAAATTACTTACAGCGTTGACATCATAGTACGCAGTCCACGACAAACCCTGACCAGGTTTGCGGAATCCAGACTTTTCCAACTGGATTATTCTGAAATGAAAATATGTTATTAAAGTTAACAAGACTGCTGTTCATTTAAATAAAGCTTCTTTTAAACGGATAATCACTGTTTAATTAAAACAAGCTAAACCCGAAACGTCAGGTTTTCCTGTTTTTAATTTTATTTATAAGTGCATCTTTGAAGCTAACGTAAATGAAGAACTTTTTGATTTTGATTTTGAATCTGTAGTATTATTAAACCGAGGTTATATCCGTTTAAAAGTAGTTTAATTTAACAAAAATGTGCATTATTGGAACGCCCTCTATACTTCAATATTTTAGTACTAGGTGCACAAATAAAAAACCCAGACATATTATAACAGGTAAGAAAAAAAGCCCTATGTACAAACACGCACAAAAACTACACCGCTCATAAATGATTTGATAAAAACGTTTAAAATGTGCCGCAAAGTAGGGACGTCAAATTTTTGTTTTTGTGTATTGATTTCATTTTAATTTTATAATCACGCTTCAGATGATATATTATTATTCTTAAAAGATTTTTAAAACCAGCGCGTTGAACAGATTTGCCGCATTTCATTGGTTGGGATACAGCTGTTGGCTGATTTTATTGGATTATTGTACAACAAAAAACGCAATTATTACCAGTATATTCAGTTTCATCGGAATTCTATCAGTAACTAGATTTTTAATACCATTTCACATAATTGAATGTGTGTTCAATATGCAACGATTCCAAGCTTGTAATTTTATGGTATTTAAACCCACGGTATTTAACTAAATCTGAATTTTAAAAGAATACTCATAAAATGTTAGTTATTTTACCACCATTCATTGTAAATCAATTGAATTTGAAATGAAAATTGTGAACAAATACTTTTATTCCTTTTGCAAATATGATTAACATGTCATTGGGTATCGATTAGCAATAACCAATTATTTTTGTAGGATTGGGCTAAATTGTGTAAAATATATTTAATTTAAACTCATATTTTTATTATTGGTAGGTAAACGTTATATAGGTCCTGGTTGTCTTTATGAAGACGAACTTTTTGCACTGTAGGAGTGGGGTGGGACTAAGGTTTGAGCGCAACTAAACAAAAATTAACACAGAAAATATTTTGAGGATAAGAGATGATTAGATTAAATTAGAGAGGATTACAGATCCATTAAACTTACTCAGCATAGTCTTCAATTTCAATTTTGAATTGTAATCCGAACAAACGGGCTGTTTCTTCAAATGCGTTCACCAGATCCGGTGCTATGAGGAAACGACCCTCAGACCCTCTTGCTTCAGTAAAAGGGAGCTCCTTCAAACAAAATGTAAAAAGAAGTAAAACTTAGGTGAATAAAATAATAAATGCACACTAATATTTCATATTGTCAGCGAATTAAATTATTTATTGCTTTGCAATATTGTTATCATTTTAGTGGTAATATATTGAAACGTTTTAAATATGTAAAAAAAAACAAACATAAAAGTTACAAGGTTGCTGATGTTATATTTTTTTATACAATATTGTATGATAACACTTTTGATGTATTGTATGTTTATCTAGTGGTCAGATGGTCTAGTGGTCAGATATCCTGGCTACAAAATCCAAGAGTCGAGGATTTGAATCCCGATAGGAGCAAATGTTTGTGTGATGATTACCGGCATTTTTACTTGAGTTATGGACAGCCGTTTCCTAGCTTCTATTGTACACTCATAGCTTTGTTTGGGGCTAGGCAATTGGTGGAAAAGTCCAAAGAATTTATTTATTATTTATTTATCTAGATCAAATGGCAAACTAGCCCGAAAGTTATCTATGATATAAAAAATATTGGAATATTAAATGAAGTACTTACATCAAGTTGGGATATCTTCTCAACAAACTCTAAGAGCACTTGATTCTGTCCTTCCACTTTATACAACCTGTAGTTTTGATAACTTTTGTAACCATTTAAAAAAGCTGTATTGCTGATTTGAAAAACTGAACTTACGAACAGAGCGTATAAGAGAATCATGTTATTACTGTATCTATTTGATGTTCGGAAGATAATCACGGGTCTAGTTACATACTTACTCCATTTATACTCGAATGATAATTATGCGGGTGATGATAAGGTGAAGTGTTGTCATTTGCGTACTAGAAGCAAAATTGATTGAATAGACACAGTTTATAGATACGGCTAAAGAAGAAAAAAGGTGTTATTCCCTTATCATCATCATCATCATCCTAGTGCCAGTCCCACTTGCAACCTCGGTCAAGAGAAAGCAACGACTATGATCCTGAATTGATCATAGTCGGGACCAACAGCTTAACTATTAACTAGCCTTCCGAAGCACGGCGTCACCATTTCCAATCAGGTGATTCAAGCTTGCAATGACCAAACTGGGATAACTAACACATAGTCGAAGAGTTCACGGGATTCGAACGCACGCCCTCTGAGGTTTGGAGCATAGCGCTCTTACCACTACACCACGAGGGTGTAGTTCTAATAATCCAATTAGTGCTCCTTAGAAAATTAGACTAAAGTGTGGTATTTACCAATTCGTTTTGTGCCCATATGCTTGCTTTCACCATCATCATCATCCTAGCGCTTTTCCCGGTCGCATCCTCGGTCATTGCCTAGGATTCCAAGGCCCGCTATCTTGATCCTTCTATTTGGGTGTATAGGGCTCAACATTTTATGAGCCCAAATCAACCGCACCCAGCAAACTGCAGAAAGACGGACGAGGCTCTGGCCATCTGCCATCTGATCCCCCTTGGGGTTGGGGGATCACATGGCAGTCACCTCCATAAAAGCCATAAAAGCAAATAACGCGAAATCAATATAGTTACAATGCGAATATGCTTACCTTCACCATCGTCTTCAATATTTTGTGTATTGTTTCTTCTGATAAGCTTGCCTTGACACACCATCACAAGCCTGTTGCATATAGTCTAATGCTGACAGTAAGTTATCCATAGGAGTAAAGCCCATAGTCACCAAGCACATCTTAGGTTTGAATTTAAGCCCTGCAGCGCATTTGTGATTCATTGATAGCCTTAGAAATTTCAACGCATCGGAAATTACTTTTCACTAGCTGAATGACGTGTTCGTCTACCCTTTAACCTCATAACCTTCACCTTTAAAAGGACACGTCCACGTCAAATTGGATCAAAATAATATTTTCGCTAGCTGTAATTTTAGCTAGAATTCAGGTTGATTTTTGTGTCAATAGTACCAAGTTAGTACTATCTAAACATCTATAGAATTCACAAGTACCGCTGTAAAATAAACATACCTACCGTCTATTTATGACATTCCGATTTAGTTCATCGCCACCATCCACTTGGTATTGAAAATGCTTTCGACTGAGAATTTAATATCTTTCAAGTCATTGTTTCGAGTCGAGTGATTTGCAATTAAATATCTCACGGACAGATAACACAATGATTAATAAGATTCTTGAGTTGTAGGTGTTGTTACTTTCATTGCATAAGTATTTGAGGTTGAATTGATCTCTTCAACTCATGGTCACGAAACGGGCTATTTCTGTAAATGATTGATAACTAGTGTAATCATTTGATCAGTATTGCGTCATAACATTATTAATACTCGTAGGTTCAAGGAAAGTTGCCGAGTGACATTGTTTTGAGGGAATCCCAAGTTAATTATTACTCGAATAAAGTGCAATAGACCTAGGCAACGAATAAAGTGCATTATTTACGATTAAGGATGGATTCTTAAGTTTACGATGATGTGATAATACTAGCGGCCGCCCGCGACTTCGTCCCCGTTGATTTCGATTTCCGCACTCATAGTGTTTTATTTTAGCTTAAAGCCTTAGACAAAAGGACTATCCGACACTTGAAGATTTTTTTCTAATCAAACTAACAGCCCCAGAATTAGCGCGTTCAAACAAACAGACACACCCTTAAGCTTAGTACACATATCCACGCCCACCGGTGCGATGAAATAACGGTGTATTAAATTACAAAAATAAGTTGAATTATTACATTCCACTCATTTTATTCCAATTATGAAATATCATTGATATTTCATTGTACTAATCCGCATAAATTATAAAATAGAAAAAAATCTCATTGAAAAAAAGCCGTTCTAAATAGTTAAAATTATAAATGCTCAATGTATGTATTATTTGAGCAAACTGACACCTCGTGTCTATCCCACTGCTTAGTCTTTCATCTCTATTCACTGTTTTCCATATTTGATTTATAGCTTCGTTATTCAAGCACCTCGCAGACATGCAGATAATAACTATTGAATTTATGGTAATTCGCATCACCCGTACCAATATTCTGCAAGTGACGTTGAAATGTTGTTAATATCTTGATCTGCTCAAGCATTCATAGTACACAGCTCCGTAATTGGGGGAATATTTGGGTCATAGATTTATTTGATAAGATACGAATGTCCATTGGGAATATCTAGGCAAATAATTTCGCCATCAGATATCTGAATGTCCGATGGCGAAACGGTTTGGCATTAATACCTATATTAATAATCAGTGATCGATTCGATTCTTCAAACTTATTGAGTTACGATTACCCACGTGGTCTTTTTAAGTCCTGGGCTTAAGACATTTTTATGTGAGTTTCGTTAGTGTTACAATTTTTTCAGGGTATTCGTAATGTTATCAGGATTTTTTTAACAATTAAAATTCGTTTGTGTATTTGCGAATATTTGTAATTTAAGGAACTACTTCATTCGTTGGAACAAAGAACGGTAATAAGACTTACTAATTCTAGCAGAAAATCATTTGAAAGACAGTTTTAATTCAAGGAAGTTGAACATTGCAAATAAGTGCTCAAAATATGTTAGTGTCCCAAACTCTTCTATATTTATTACTCAGCCTAGTGTACAGAGTCAAGGCCAAATGAAAGAATAGCAGGGTAATAAATATGAATCAAGCAAAAATATTGGTCAACATTCTCCGATTCCGATGGAACTCTCTCTTGAGATTTGCCTTTATTTTGGTTGTTACGTTTATCGTATATTTACGTTATTGATCTTATGAGAACACACGGGATTTTTACTGGCTACATTATTTTTTTATTATAAATTGGACGGTTTGATTTCACAACTGCCTTACGCTACGTACACATTCAAAATTGTGATATGCATGCATGTTAATAACATTCATTGATAGTAACACAAGTATAATTAATTTCAGAAAAACAAAACATGCAACATTTTCTACGAAGTTCATGTTATGATGTTAGGTACTAGCAACGCCATCTATACGCGTGTTCACACATAATAAATACGTTGCATTGAGCTAACTGGTTAGCGATAAGTGGCATAGGTAAAGTTCGAACTGATCGAGTTTATGTATTAACTTGCGACTTTGGAATTATGTCAAAGGCAGTTCCAATCTTTACACACATTTTACATAGAATAGACAGACCCGTGGTCTAGTGAACAGAGACCCTAGCCATGAAAGTTCAAGATCATAACTGTATTTAAGTATGTATATTTGTTCCCTAGCATCCAAAGCTTTGTTTGGGGCAGCTAAGAGCATAGTTTAGAGCTAGGCAATTGGTGTGACTACAAGGTTATTTTTATTTCTTTTTGTTAGGGCACTGAAAAGGGCAAGGCAAACAAGCAAGTGTGTCAGATGATTGTACATGATCGCCGCTGTCCCTGTACGTCAAAAACTTCAAAGGGTTGTAGATGACTTTAAGCTCCATTTCCTTCTCAACTGAGCTCTTAGACCTTACCAGCAGAAACATAGCACAATAGTTATGAAGTGCTAATTCACTGTTGTCTTATACGCTAATAATTCGCCAGTTTCTGAGTACAAGGTATAACCATTGCAGTGAATTGCGAGTGTTTACCCAGTCAGGGGTCCTGTTGTTGTTTAGTTAGGATCCGAACATGCTTTCAATTCGTGTTTGTCAATTAAATTTACAGTTGCGACGTTATTGTTTAAGATTGTGACACGATGTAATTTGTTGTCTTTCGTCGAATGTGTTTTGGAGGGTGAAGCAAATTATAAATTCACGTGAACGGCTTGTTGGAGCAATTTAGATAAGGAATGCTAACTCGTTTAATCTTTACATGCTTTCTAAGTAAATATGAGGGGTGTTTATTAATTTAAGGCGGAGTAGTTCTTTACCGTTCTGTTACCATCTATAACTACCCTCTTATAATTAATCAGTTCCACTATACTTTGTCTTGTCGAACGAACGAAAAAAATATTTTAAATGATGGAGGCCTTTGTCCTGCAATAGGACATTAATAGGCTGATACTTTACTTTACTTTTACTATACTTTAATAATATTTTCATGACATTGACATCTAAAGATTAGTTAGTTGTTCACCAGCTGTGCTTAGCTCCATCTAAAATTATGCTGTCGGCATCAAATATTGTTAGCAACAGAAAACATTCTTCAAAACGAACCGTCACTGTAATTTGTATTCGCGACCAAACTGGAAAACGCCGCCACCGGAACGCGGGGTCTTAAAAACTTCAATAGGGGTCCAAGGCCAGTGCGTTATTAATGTACTTCGGAGTTACAATATCTCTCTAGGCGCGAGAGTTGGCGACAAAGCTCGGAAGTTTTCAAAACGCGTTATTGCTGACTCATCTCGGCGGTTGGAGTTCTGTTTGTACGATGGATGTTTATGTTTATTTTTTGGAGTCTAATTGCGACGTTCTTATAGTTTAATATGATCGGCTAACAGTATTTTCGGTCCATCCTATTATGAAATAGCCTTCACATGATAACTATGTACTTTTCAGGAAATATTTCTTATTTATATTATACTAGCGGCCCGCCCCGGCTTCGCCCGTGGTACTTGTCCACTTTTATACATAAAAACCTTCCTCATGAGTTACTCTATCTATTAAAAAAAACCGCATCAAAATCCGTTGCGTAGTTTTAAAGATTTAAGCGTTCATAGGGACAACATGACAGAAAAAGCGACTTTGTTTTATACTATGTAGTGATAAACCGCATGCAATCAATTTAAAGCTATCGGTTCTTCGAGGGAATTAGATAAACAAAGGCTGTATAATTATTGTTTTTTTAACCACTAAACTGTCTAAAATTAGATAATATCATACCTACGGTATTATTATTATTATAATACTATTTAACTTATGCTTCATTTGAACTAGAACTATATTTAAACATATTGTAATGTACGTAATCTTTTGTTCCAAATTACATACTTTACTTTTTATACTCCCACGGGAAGGCTCTTAACTTATCAATTCTCAAAAAAATAGTCAATGTCATGAAAACGTTATTGAAAGCATGGTTTGAAGAGCACGCAAACCCTTAAGTTTTAAAACCAGACGCTACAGGAAAACAGTAACTCATTTTTTAATGTAGGGCATTACAAGACACTCGGAATGGCTAAAGAGTTATACATTATTAGACTCCTTTTGAGAACTTTGTAACAAGACAATGAAATTGACATCACATACTTGTACTTCTAAGACAAAATGAAATATACGTACAATAAACGGAGATATTCATAAATGCCAGAGACTTTTAATAACGGGCAACAAAGAAATTACTTTACGGTGAATTCATTGAGAAAATATTGTATTTGTACAAATAAAAATTGTCGCACTTGTGAATGTTCATATTTCAACGACGACTCGTATAACTTTTTTGTTTTTTCGCATAAAAACGCTCTTCTTGATAGAGATGAGATGTAGACGAAACACTTTTATAAACATTTCAGCATACCTATATGTTGAAATGTTCGTAAAATAATTAGTAATTACGGAAGGATATCCAGACGGTTTTATAACAAAAGAGCAATTGACATTCAACAAATGAGATACAACTTGAAAAAATATGTATATATATGTAAGTTAATATCTATGCACTAATGTATGCTTTATTTATGGTTTTAATAAAACAGTTCTACTGTACATGGGAGGGATTCTTTGGACAGCTGTCCAAAGTACAACAGCTTTTTAAGTCAGAGTTCAAAGTAAACAGCAGTGATTAAACTCTAAAATAACACGTTTACTTGAAGGGTATAATCACTGCCTCATTTTACAATCAATTTATCTTTATAATAACTACAGTTAAAGACAATCAATAAACGTACTAACTGAGCAATTAATAAAATTGCTGCCATCAACTGAATATTTCAAAACTTTTCGTTACAAGTAAAATGATGAGTCAAGGCTAGTTGTACAAAATAAGTTATTTATCTGTAAGTTGGTAAATTACTCTCGTCCAAAGTTCGGCGGGTTGACCCCAGGGGGCGCTTAGTAATTTTTAGGGGGCGTGGGTTGCGTGCGAAAGTCATTATTTCAAAGTAATAACTGGACTACAGACCACTTGTGGGAACGCAGCTATCAATCACTTCTTGTGCGGATGAAATGTTGTTGGCAATTTAGAAGGCAACGTTTTTGCCGGTTCTTTTGAAAACTGGGAATATATTGTTTAAGTGCAACAACTCTTTAATAGACGGTAACAGCGGTGTTTTGTACGCAATTAATATTTTGTAACATTCGCTTTCTAGGTCTGCATCTGTAGGGCATGATAAGAAGACAGACAAACCTTAATTCTATACCACTAACAAAACATAACTATTTTAATAACGTATCCTAGAAAATTTTGCTTTTTACAGCAGAGACGGAATTGAGACAAATGAATGTCTGCGAATAATATCTCAACCTTTTTTAAGCCATCCATTCTAAGTCTCGCGTGTGCTTGAAAGATGCTCACGCTCAAAAAACGCTTGCATGGCGGTCCCTTTAAATAAATTCTAAAGTATTCCCATAAACTATTATTTCTTACTTTCTTTTGTTCTTGACATATCCTTTCGGTATTGTCGTATAACTTTGATGGGCGAGTAAAATAAGCTACGTCGTAGGGATGCCTCGATAGATAAATAGATAAATTGTAAACAGGGTTGTTTTTCATCAATTAAGGGCCTTGGGCACATGGGCCTTCAAACCTCCTGTTTAGTAAATGTGGAGCCCCCAGAATCTTGTCTGGAGGCCCCATCGATTGCGGTGCCCTGGGCACGTGCCCGTTGTGCTCAATGGTAAAGACGGATCTGATCGTAAGAAGCTGCCTTCTTCCCCGCTCACTTTTAGTATAACTCTCGTCATTATTCCCTCATAACAATGATTGGCCGCCATCAAGGCTGGTATGTTAATAGCCGCGCATGTTGACGGTAGCCGCGCGCGAAAAGCGCATTAATCAGCACCCTTTAGCGGTGAAGTAAAATACAAGTGACAGCTGTCATCAACTCCCTTCAGAAACGATCGGACTTTCGTAAATCTACAGTAACTAAAATAAACACAACTTCTTCAGATTACTTGAGTTTTTGTTCCGGACGAGCAAATAATACACTTTCACATTACAGCGATTGGGTGTTTGACTGCATACGAAAAAGAATATGATATTCCAACATTAAAGATGAAATCAAAAATTAAGCACAATGTTTTATCCTACAGTTACTTTTGAGCTTTTAACAAATTATTACACCTAATTGAAACCAAAAGAGTATTGATTTGACAATACACAAATGTGACGTCACAATTCTCTATTCTATACAGTTTTTCCTACAAGTTTACGTTTTTAATAAAAGAAGGTGATTTGACCTGTCAGTCAAATACCGGATTCAGAGAAAAGAGAGCTGTCAATAGTAACATGACATTTGTATCGCCAGAGTGACAGATGACATTTATAGGCACCGTGCGTAGCGATGACTCTGCCATCTTGTGACTCATATTCGAACTGACCAAGCTAAATGTCAATCTCAATGTCGGTAATTCTACTGTCAAACCACGGAAAACACCGTGCCTTATTCTGCCATCTAGTGACTCGAATTCGAACTGACCAAGGTAAATGTCAAATTTTACTGTCAAACCACAGAAAAAAAATCGGGATTTTAGCGCCCTCTATAGTTTCTGCACGGTGCCTATAGGATGCGTTTAGAATCTATATTACCAACAGCCTCGATAGTTAGGTAGGTAATCGTAAGAAGTTACTCTCTTCCCCGCTTAATCTTGTCATTATTCCCTCATAACAATGATTGGCCGCCATCAAGGCTGGTATGTTAATAGCCGCGCGTGTTGACGGTAGCCGCGCGAGACGAGCGCATTAATCAGCGCACGCCATCAATCTTGCGAGCTTGCTTAAGGACTTTCATTAACGGTACTTGCGAGGAATTTGTTTGTTTATTAGTTAAAAAAGAGAGTAATTCTTAGATAATTGGTTATACCCTTGTATTTTATGATAAATAAAAATATCATCATCATCATAATCATCTAGCAAGAAGTAGAGCAAAGTGTTTGGGTATGTCCTAACTTACATTAATCTTGTTCGCAAAAACTCCCTCAACACTTTAATTTATAGGGCAACTTCACAATCTACGATTTTGTGTAGTTGTTGTATGTATTCCATGGACCGCGGGGGTCATTTGCAGATCGCTAATTTGCCTTATTTTTAGAAAAAAAAACATAGTACAAGTGTGTTTTTTTATCCCATAACATTTCTCTGTGGTACTTACAATCCCATATTAAAGAATAAACCGTCGCTTGTTAAGTTGTTAAGGTCCAATTATTTACAGCCAGAGGAACGCAACATTCCATTCACTGCGACACGTGTACAACACTTGACTGTCTTCATTATTATTATTTTTATTTATTTATTTATTAAACAAATACAGAAATCTCAGTGCAAGACAGTGTTCCGCAAAACTGTTCGAACAGTTTGACTGCAGAATCGTACAATATGTTTCTTAAATTAAAATTAATCAACAAGACCAAACTATAACTAAAGAAGACATCTGCTGGCATCTAAGTAATCGATGACAGCAGGTACCTTTTAAGCTTCTTTTTAAAAGCTTTTTTATTAGCTTCTTGTCGTATGTCTTCAGGCAAGTTGTTTAAATTTAAAATATACCTGTGGGTCTGTGTCCGGCATTTACAAGATGAGTGCAAAAGTTTGTTGGTGCAATGCGGAGTAGGCCAATAATTGAAATAAGTCGCAGTTGCTTATTATACTTATACTATCAGCCGCCCGCGACTTCTTCCCCGTAGATTTCGGATTTCGCACACAATCACAGTGATTTATTTTATTACTTATAGCTATAATATAAAGCCTTCCTCGACAAATGGCCTATCCAACGCAAAAAAATATTTTTTTTAATTCGAATCAGTTCTTCCTGAGATAAGCGCGTTCAAACAAACAAACTGCTTTATCACATTAGATGGTTTATGTCTTTTATGTATAAAAGGAACACTGATAACTTTAGTATCACTCGTGTGAAGACGAGACGCGCTAGTACTCAAATATAATAAACAGACGATAAACCTCTCAGCCGCGGCTTGTCCTTAAAAATAATGTACGAAAATCGAGCGTACAATGCCTACCTAAATGGGATTTACAACAAATATTTGTATTTATTTGTATGAATACAGATAACCCCTCCGAGCAACAACACCCGCTCACCTGCTACAGTGACAGTTCGCAACAAATGGGCAACATTTGTCCCCGCCTATACGCAATCCGTAGCTTTCGACTCCATAAATCACTATTACGCAAATATTGGTTTTATTTCGCAGATAAATATCTGAACACGTATAAAGTTATTGGGTTTTTCTGAAATTCCTTATATGTATTCACAGTATCTTCGAAGGAAGAATGAGAATGTTTTGTAACATTGCCATTGATAAACGTATTCCTGTAGTTATGTGCTGTTTCTTCTATCAGACATAGATGAGTTCTCATTACAGCTACTACAGCATGCACGCACGCTAGAAGTTAAATTTCTGAATTATCTGTGCCTCTGCCTACTGGCCGCTTAGGCTTAAAGCTAAAGAAAATAAACAAGAACGCGCACATCGTTCGAAATTCAAATAGCGCGTTTAATTTGACTAGGCTATTAAGATTCTAATTAAAATGTTTCAACTTTTATAATTAAATGCCACGATAGCATCTAACGAATTCATCCTTTTTATATAAAGATAAAAATACAGATAGGGTTAGAATCCTGGCTTCGGTTACGAATAATAACGTCATCAGGCATCGACAGCGGCTCACCTAAGGCACCCGCAACAAACGATCCGGCAAGACTCAATCTGATCTCTTCTTCTTCATCCTTGCGTTTATTGTCTCACAAACATTGTGGACACCAGGGTACGCTACTCTGCTCCTGATTTGATCAGGCTGGATATTACAATTGAAGGCACTGCTAATTGACCTTCGTAACCTTTACAAGAGAAACAAATGTTCGATCTTAGTCATTGGTACGCGCTGCCCGTTGTCTTCACTTTGTTCAATATGCCTCTTTAAAAACTCTTCGGATTAGTTTGATAAGTTGTTATTACGAGTATTTAGGGTATAAATAGTGCACGAAGTGGTATTCATGGTGTTTTCCTTTGTTACTCGCATTTTACACAGGAATTTGGTCTTACAATAAGCTGTGACTGTGTTGATGATGTTTGATTAATTGTAAGGGTTTCAAACTGTTCAAGAGAACCCTTCGATAACTCACGAGAACAGTTGGAATTTGCTAGATTATTAGTTTCCATTAATATTTTCTTTTGATGGACAGTCAAGCATAGCAAAATCCCGATATAAAAGGCAAACCACTCACCTTTGACGCCGACTGCTATGCTGAAGTTGAGATGAAAAGCCGTGATCGCCACGTCTCCCGAGAAGTCCTTTGATGAATCACTGGTCACTTAGCTCAATTGTAAGGGTTTCAAACAGGGTCCAGTTCCCAAAACCGAAAAAAACACACCAATAACCGATGTATGATCCGAGATGAAACATATAAAGTCCAAAATATTGATAATCACCGATATCCCGCCGAAATTATATAAATCACAACACCAACGACACACGCACGTACACACTCGCACATACGCATACATACACTTCAATAGTAAAGATTTGCACCTACCATGGAATGAACGTTTACGTTGACCTGCGGGTGGGACCTGGAGTCCTGAAACACAGGGTCTCCCTATCTTAGGCTCCAGCTTTCACACAACAAGTTTACTAACAACTAGATTAAAAAAATAATACTATGTATTTCATTCATTTTATCTTGTGTGTGATCGAAATAAATTATTTTTTCAATTTTTTCAAGTATAACACCGTGCGCGATCAACCGATGTACTGGGGCCGGCGCTTGCTACGCCCGTCACAACCGGTTCGCCTCACGGGTTTTTGTAGTTTACCCTCATATAACAAAATCACTATGCCTGAACACAATCAAAATGTTGCGTTTGTTTACTATACGATAAAATCTTCTGAATCCAGCGTATTAGCTATGAAATATAATTATGAACAAAGTAATAAGTCAGTACGAACAATTACGTCATCAGTTTTATTAATCTCTTCGCTTTGTTCAATATCACTCAAAAACTCCCTGGATATTCTATTATTGGTTAGTATGAGTATGTGAGGGTTTTATTAGTGCACGGGTGGGCTCTTATAGTGTTACTTCTTTGTAACTCACTTTAAATACAGGAATAGCCATGACTGTGTTGATGAAGTTTGACTGAAGTTTGACTAAGCACAGTTGTGCAAAACTTTGATATAAAATCTTTACAACTGAATCTTTAAACTGTTTGCGTTTGTTTACAATACGATAGAATCTTCTGAATCCAGCGTTTTAGCTATGGATTATAATACAAACGAAGTAAGAAGCCAGTAGGAATAATAACGTCATCAGGCATCGACAGCGGCTCACCTGAGGCGCCGCAACAAATGACCCGCATTAGTCCTTGCCTCGCGCCTCACGCGGGCCGCGCTACAAGACTGAATCTGATCTCTCTTCGCTTTGAATTAGGTGCTTTTTTATCAAATCGAAGTTTCATCGGAATGGTTGACAGGTTGATGCGTAAGTTTGGGAAGGATTAACTAAAAGGTACAGTAGTGTTGATTCCTTTTTAGGGTTCCGCAGCCAAAATGGCAAAAAAACGGAACCCTTATAGATTCGTCATGTCTGTCTGTCTGTCTGTCTGTCTGTCCGCCAGTCTGTCACAGCCACTTTATTCCGAAACTATAAGTACTATACTGTTGAAACTTTGTGAGTGGATGTATTCTGTGAACCGCAACAAGGTTTTCTCACGAATATAGAAAAAAAATAAAAAAAGTGGGGGGTCCCCATAGTCAGAACTGAAACTAGAAATATTTTTTTTCATTGAACATATACGTGTGGGGTATCAATGGATAGGTCTTAAAAAAATATATAGAGGTTTCTAATATAATTTTTTTATAAAGTGAATACTTTGCGTGACAGACCCTTTCAAAGTGGAAAAAAGTGTGTCCCCCCCCCTCTAACTTCTAAAATAAGAGGATGATAAAACTGAAATATTTACATAATGCACATTACCATAAAAACTACCAACGAAAATTGGTTTGAACGAAATCTATTCAGTAGTTTTTTTAATACGTCAAAAATAGAATTTGTACGGAACCCTCAGTGCGGGAGTCCGACTCGCACTTGGCCAATTTTTTATTATAATTGTAGGTAGGTACTTCTTTTCCAAATTTGTAACGCTATCTGAACTTAATTAAGAGATTATTTTGAACTAATAGGTCATGATTTTGTAGCTTTTTTGTATACATTAACACTAAAGGGTGTTAAAGGGCTGCTGTAAAGCTAAAATGATAAGTGTTATCATTTCGGCTTAACAACAACACTTAAACGCAAATACATCGAGGAATTTTTGTACCATATTCTTGATTTTGAACTCAACTTTATTGTCAACTTTTATCAATCATTAATATTGTTGTAACGAAAAATTCTTGCACAAAATTGTCACCGACTCACGGACAGAACAATACGAGTTTGACAAAGAAATAAAACTAAACTCCTTAAAGGTATAAGCACGTCTTACGAGGTGCGTGACGAAACATTGATTCTGTTTAATCAAGTGTGAAATTTCTCTGGAACCAGCGTGTTGCGAAAGAAAACTTTGCCTCAACAACTTCGGTGGAAAATTCCTGTGACTTATCACTTGGAGTGGAATTTGGCCAACTATGCACGAAGTTATATGAAGGGATTTAAAAGTGTTCAATGTGACTTGGAGACGGTATTCAGCGAATGAAGTCTGACATACGAGTAAGTTACAGGTAGCATCGATATTTGTTATTGAACTTTATATCGCTGAAGCAAAGTTAAGTACTTCGGATTTGTGTACTCATGGACGCACAAATTCAATCAAAGTCGAAGCCTTTTGTGGCTAACTGATGCAGGTATCCATGGGTATTAATATTTAGTAAGAATGTGAGATATATATGAACCTCACGCTTGTTAATCCCCTTCTGTACATAAAGTCAGCTCATAATCCCCGCAGTAATTACTCGTATTATTTTAAAGAAACACAGTCGAATTTTATTCGTTTAAGTTTGTTTAATATACCTATATGTTCTTGCTAGCGTTTATCCCGTCCTAGCGGGGTCCGCTTTGACCATGATCCAGGATTTGGCAAGTCTGGTTATTATACCTACATATATTAAGTAATCAGTCAGTTTACAGATATATAACTTTTTTGTCTAGTTTGCTTATGGAACGAAATAACCTTACCCTAACATCCCTGTCCAAAAACCTTTTTAGTCAGAAGACTTGTAAAAAGCATTCTCTTGAACTATCATGTTACTCGGGCGATTTCGTGGGAAATTGGTACAGATTTTTTTTTCCCAACGTTCTAGACTTCAATTAGGTTTTCGTAATAACGTTTAGGGTTTATGGGGTTGTAAGAATTGCCTTCATGATCTTTGTCCATCGACATAAAAGTACAGGGTAAACGAAATAAAATTTCCTTTTGTAATCATGATATTTCCACATCTATGCTCCACACCAGATGGTTCTGGTAGAAATATTCCGAGCGTAAAAGGGTATTCTTAACGTTTAAGATTATTATTTAACATTTAAGAATATTATTTTGGAGTTTTAAAAATAAAATTCTAAAAAGTTATATAAATTCCATTGTTTTCTTAGAGAAAAGTGGTTCAAATTATTCTATTATCTGGCAAGTACAGTCATGAGCACCAACATGTATACAAAGACTTTCAAATAAGACTTTAATGCTTTGACATAAGAATCGATGTGTACGTAATAATGTGTATACATGTTGGTGCTCATGACTGTACAGAAGTTTTGAGTTTAAGGTTGCATCGCTCAAAGCGAGTTCTATTTTAAGAATAATTTTTACCATAAATTTTCTTTAAATATTTGTTTATTTTACATACATTCTGTATATACCTCCTGTTAGTTAACATCGGAACCTCTAAAGATGACCTAACTTTCTTAATCGCTCGTAATCAAAATTACCAATTTATTTTTACTACTTATCTTATCGTTGACGAGTTGACTTCTCGAGTAATGTCCTGAGTCCTCGGACCCTCATATACTTTTCTCGTAATTATATCCTTTGGACATATCGTTCGTAATTAAGTGTTCAGAGATCTGCCTTTGGCACTAGAGCGACCCAAGGGTCTTTTGTTACTGCTATCAGATGTACAGTGTAATATATGTCTACTCCCTTTTATTTTCGACGATGTAATACTCGTGATGTGGTATGTTCATTATGATTGTAATTGGGTATATGGGAATGCAGAGTTTGATTGTTTTTCGGAGTTAGGAAGGAGATGATAAATATTTGTTAAAAAATACTCTAGCATTTTTTTTCATTAAGTAATCCATTTGAAATACGTAGTCTGTATAATTTTTCTGTAATTTATTCGACGATAACATTTGTCTTATTACTAAATATAAAGTATCAGCCTATTAATGTCCCACTGCAGGGCAAAGGCCTCCATCATTTGAAATCATGTTTTCGTTACAAAGATGGGTTTTGGCTTAATCACCACGCTTGCCAAATGCGGATTGGTGATCACAAACCCGGGCTGTGTTCAGAAAAATCAACACAAAGTTTGCCCGACCCGGGAATCGAACCCAGGACCTCGAGACCAAGGCCCGGTACTTAAACCACTAGACCATCGTACTAAATATAATCTAACTTTTTTAGACCTTGGCCTCGTTGGACGCAACATGATGTTGTCCGAATTGACAGTAAAACAATATAAAATTAAAAACTGTGTAGTCGGAAGATTCGTCCGAGTAAGTTTTGTTCGATTTGAAATCTACTCTATTAAGCGAGTTGCCGGTGCCTCCTATAGCATTCAAGCGTAACAAAAAGATATTGCTGAATGTACATATTATGTATCATGTTCAAAATTGACGAGTTACATATAATCGAAATATGAGTTTTAAATTGAATGGTGCTATATGTTTAAACTTGATAGTCATTCATGTTAAATTACTACATAGTAACCTGTAGCTACATAGCACCTAATATAGCAGTTCTAGATTTTATTGCGAACAAGAGTATTCGAGTCATTCCTGTCGGTTTAGTAATTTCACAGATGGCGTCCCGGAGCTCGCGAGCGCACAATGAATTCTTTTACTAGTTTTGTTTCGAGTCCTATAGAAATGGAATGTGTGTCAGCCGGGGAATTCTTCGTCTCAATTTCTAACATTAACAAATAGGTGTATTTTTGCAGAGTGTAGAAGGGAGCGCGATGCAGTATGTTATCAAGTATTTCATTGTAGCGTCAGGTTAAGCTTTGTATCTGGGTACGAGGCACAATATCATTTTTAATATTATTGTATCTATACTAATATACTGAAGCTGAACAGTTTGTTTGTTCGAACGCGCTAATCTCAGGAAATACTGCTTCGATTTGAACAAAATAATTTTGTACTGGATAGTCCATTTCGAGAGGAAGGCTTTAGCCTATTGGAAACCGAAATCTACACGGACGGAATCGCGGGCTTCCGCTAGTAATTGGATAAGCCAAATGTTCAGTTTATGAACTTGTCTAGGAACGATAAATTAATTATTGACACATGATTAAAATCTTCTCCATTGCCCGAGACAATTATGTTTCGAGCTCTAATCAGGTTAAAATTGATTTGGTATATCAGAAATATGCCTAATAGACAGTTCTTATATCCTAACATCTTATGTTATGTGATTATAAGTGATATTTATGCTTTCGCAGATTTGATCAGGGATTAAGCTCGTGTTTGTGTTATAAGTATAAAATTGATATTTACAATGGCATCTCTTCAAAAAGAAACCGTCTCACTACTCATTGGTTACACATGCGATACGTAGTACGGGATTATGCTGTCATTTTCTCATACATTTATCACTTCCGCTCCGTGGCACATTTTATACGAGTATTCAATTCAGTAGCGATTGGGATTCTACGCAGCAGTACGTTGGATCAAGGAATTATGACAGATATGAGTATTATTGAACATAGTCATTGATCTAATAAGTAGGCGCTTGTGTTTGATGACTGATTAGGCGTATTTTTGGAAAAATAAATAATAAATGCCTTGGACTGACACACCAATTGCCTAGCCCCAAACTAAGCTCGAAGCTTGTACTATGGATGCTAGGGAACGGATAGACATACTTAAATACTTTTTATAAACATCCATGACTCGAGTACAAATGCCGATGTTCATCACACAAACATTTGCCACTAGCGGGATTCGAACCCGCGACCCTTGGTTTTGTAGCCAGGGTCTCTAGCCACTCGACCAACGGGCCTGTCTAAAAAAGAAGGCTATGATAGTAGTATTGACGAAAGATGCCCAAAACTAGCTATCTACTACATCTGTACCGCACGCATCTATCCATCATTGTATCATGGCACTATAATAAATGTGACGGTTTGTTTGTTTGGAAGTTTGTACGTCAATCAAGCTGAAACTACTGAACGGGTTTTGGTGAAATTTGGTATACAGGCAAGGTATGGGCTGACTTAGGTGATACTTTTTATCCCGTTCAAATGGAAAGGTGCAGACGGTCATTTTAGGCCCTCTTTTGCAAATTGTACTGTACAAAGCCAAACATTTCTTTGAAAAATCAAGTTTTTCAGATATCCTGGTCTGATCATGATTTTGAACACTTATAAAAAGCTAGTTTTATAAAATTTAAATATATCTTATCAATTATTACCGTTCAGCCCACAACGCGTAACAGCCGGATCGTTCATTAACTAGATTGGCAACCGGGTTGAACCAACATTTGAAACTCGCAAGTTAAATCAAAGATCGATGTCAACTCCTAGCTTCTCCGAAGGTTTCCGTATTAAAAATTCCCTTAAAACATCCAAAGGATGGGGGGCGCAGGCAAACTAATCTAACTTGTGTTTGCGGAGTGGCTCTCGTACGGAGCCTGTTAAAGAGAATTCAATTAAATGTTTACTGAGGGAATAAATTCGTTAACCAATAGAAGATGGTTAGATTGAAAACGATTCAAGAGATATTTTTGCCGTGAGATATTTTATGAAGATTTTCAAAGAAAAGCGTAAGTTTTTTTTACAGCTTTCAACTCATTTTTATAGTGACCGTGTGTTACCATCTATTATAGTGGAAATTAAATAAAGGTTCATAATTATATTTGCTGTTGAAATTCTCAGTTAAAATCTTTAACGTGAAATATGGACGTTTAATTACACCTTTTTACTTTATAAAGCGAGTTAACACCTCTTTAGCTGTTCGTTTGTGTCATACTGCTTTCTCTCTAACCCTTTGACTTAAGTGGGCGATAAACTTGCAAAGCGACGTGACGCGAAAATTGTTTAAATTGTTAACTTGTAAAGGACAATAAACTTTGTTTTTGTATTTGACCTCAATCTTACCTTGAGATAAGTGATGATGCGGTCGAGGGTGGAGCATAACCACTTATGAACAGCCTATTTACCCTGATAAACAAAATAGTCAGATTACTTCAAACTGTAAATGACTGGTATGTAATGAGTTTAACGAGTGTAGGTGTAATTATCTTTAAATTTCCAACATGTTCAAATTAAAATGGCGTGTGTAGAATAAGGTCAAAGTTAAATGTCTAACTTTTTCTAGGACGCAAAGTTCATGGTGTTTCAGACAATTATTTGGTTCTAGTGAGTTCGCTTTTTTGACCTCTATTATGGAATTTAAATCATCAATAGAGCTAATTTGCGGAAACCAGTTCAGGTAAGCATTAGCGGGAATAAGTATATTGGATAATTTTATAAAGAGGTACAAGAAAAAGTTTCATGGATCTGTTCGTAGAAGTTTTGATTTAATGATAGCTAGAGGGAAACTCAGTTGAAGAATAATTAAACCTATATAAGGTTTTATTTCAGAATCACGTTACCTCCTGAGTTCCTGACTAGGTATGGCTGCCCGCCAGTGCAGTTAATTGAATGCACTTTTAAGTGACTGCAATATTATTGACACGTCAATCTCCAAGCTAAATAGAAGGTATTGCTGGGTAAATAATTTTGCTGGGCTAACGGTGCGTGTTTTCTAAAATTAACTTGTTTTTGTTATAGTCAACAAACACTACACAAATATAAGTAATTAAGGAAGTCGTCAGAATTCGAAACCCCTCATTGTAAGGCGACCGCGTGAAGCCGCTGCACTCTCATTTTGAGGCAATCTAACTTCGGTCGGTTGACACCGCGCGCGGTCTATAATTGTTGTTGTTGTTCTAATGCCGGCCGCGGTTACCGTCCGGAGACCTGCATTTCCTACACTGTTATATGTAGTTACGACTCTTTTACAGCGGATGCTTTTACTCTACAGTCATATAGATAAAATCTGGATAATATTAGAAATGTTTTCAATGTTTTTAAAATATGCATTTACTGGGAGCAAAAAAGATTTGCTTTTCTGATTCAATATCACAAATAGTTTTACAGAGAAATAGATACAATAAATTTGTTTCAAAGAAATTACACACTTCAGAATGCATTACTGGGTAAATGAAAATCATTAGATAGAATTACCATTCCTTCATGAAACCACTGCGCTGCACTCTCATTTTGAGGCAATCTAACTTCGGTCGGTTGACACCGTGCGCTGTTTATAATTGTTGTTGTTCAAATGCTGGCCGCAGTCGCCTGGACTCTCTGAGGAGACCTGCATTACCTACACCGTTATAGTTACGACTGTTATACAGCGGATACTTTTAAAATTCAGTCATGTAGATAAAATTCTGTATATTTATTTATTTTATTTATTTATTTATTTGAAAATAATTAAACGGGACAACCCAATTACATAATTATATAATAGCATAGTTTCCAATGTTTTTAAAATAGGCATTAACTGGCGGTAGACAAGAAAAAAATATTGAGACATTCATGTTAGAAAATCGTCAAAAAACATTTGCCTGACTTACTTCCTTTCACACATAGTTTTACAGAGAAATTAAATAGGATGTATTGAAAAATAAGTTTAAAGGTTTCGAAGAAATTCCCCACCTAGGAATGCATTTCTGGGTTAATGCAAATTATTAGAAAGGTACTTACTCGAGAATTACCATTCCTTCATGAAACCACTGCGTTGCACTCTCATTTTGAGGCAATCTAACTTCGGTCGGTTGACACCGCGCGCGGTTTATACATAATTGTTGTTGTTCAACTGCCGGCCGCGGTCGCCCGGACTCTCTGAGGAGACCTGCATTTCCTACACTATTATAGTTACGGCTCTTTTACCGCACCTACGCAAACAAAGTTATTGAAGTCTTTTATTCTAATTAAGAGTTGCTTTTTGTACTGGGCTTTCTAAAAAAGGATACTTACACATCAGGGAAGGGAAGGGAAGGGAAAGGAAAAAAAAGGATACTTCACAAAAGTTAGTAGATAATTCTGCTAACTGGTAGATAGTTCAAACATCTTAAGTAGCAGGAGGTTGTACAGAAGGGTTTCAAGATGTTACGATTCCGTTACAAATCCCGACTTACCAATCGGGTGAAATCAGGGGCATATCTAGGTTAAAATAATACATAATAATAATGAAAATATGGAGCCCAAATTAGGTCAAATAATTTAAATTCAATTTCTTCACAGATTTAGAAGTCATCATTTTGCAAATTCAGACCTTCGTATTAACAAATTCATAAATTATTGTGTGCCAAAAGTATATTTAATCAAGTTTGGTATTTTAAAAAAGCAAAAAATAGTATTATAGGTACTTGACTCTTATCTTGGAGTATAAAGCACCGGTAAAATGGTTTGCGAATGATTATAATAAAAACGATTCAAAATAAAGCTTAATGAAGTGAAATAAATTGTATGGAACGTTTCAATTTATTTGATTTCGATTGATTCGTTTTGAATACGGTATGATGACTAATTGAGTGGAAATGAAACAGTTTGATTTAAAAATATACGATTTTACGTAATAAGTTTTCTAGCAAACTACTCACACGGTTGACAATCTCTGTAGCACAGTGGCTTGTAGGTCACATTTTAAAGCTTATAGCCTCGTCAAAGCTGTTGGGTTCGAATCCCGGGTGGGGCTGAAGAGTTCTGTTATGATGTCTCCGTCGCTGTAGGTAAAACGGCTATGTTATAATCTGTTAAAAAAGATCGCCGTTACTGAGAAATATAGGTGTATTAAAAATTTATAAAAATGAAAATTGAAACACAAATGTGTTTTCTGAATCTGGGGCGTCTATTGCTCCTTATTTGGGTACTTGTCATATATTTTTATTAATATTGTGAAACATTTCTGCTACTGCATAAATATTATTTACCATTTAAGTTTGCTTTGTTCATTTTAGTGTTATATTCATACTGCAATAATATTTTAGTTCAATATATGATTTTTCCAGTACTCAAATTCCTATATTTCATGATTACTTAATTGTTATTTACTTTATCCTATATCAATCAAAATATTTTATCGGGCCCAGGGCATCTTTTACATGTAAAAATGTAATACGTTATTTTGCTCATTGTTTTAAAATTGCAATAGCAAGTAAAGCACCATATTAACTAGAAATAATATAAAATGCTACCTATCGCACGGACCTAGACTATTCTCATAATAGCTGAAACAATATCATTATATTAGCAAGTTTTAATACCCTAAGCTTGCTGGGACAATACAGTGCGGTATCACTATGCCAAGCCAGCTCCGCCATTGTCTGCCCAGCTGAACAAACCGAGGGGACAAAAGATGTGTTCTTAAGAGCATTAGTGATGAAAACGTTGGTGTTGAGTTCAGTGTAGCGGTAGAGCCGTGGAACCGGGAGTCGGGGATTCAATTCCTGGTTTTCATGGTATTATTGAGTAGACATTATCGTCATGGTCAAATCATTGGCTGTTCTCCCTTTATTTCAATCCAAAAATCAGTATTTAGGGAGGTTTAAGGGATATTTTTTTTAGTGTTTAAAATTATTTTATGAATTCTCTAAGTGTAGTATCACACCAGGCTGAAATTACGCGATCGAAGTTCCGTGGCAATGCATTTTCGGCATCTTCCTTTTAAAACACATTGGTGGTGTAGTGACGCCGAACTTAGTTCGTATTTTTTCCGCCTGGTGTGCGTCTTTATTAAATTTCCCTTTTTTGACCGAAACCTTTAATCAATATTACGAAGAGCGAATCACCCTTTTTGAATTCATATATGTTCAGAAAATACAAACCAAGAATTCAAACTAAGTTTACAGACCTCATAAAGTAACTGACCAGAACAAAGATGTGAACAATTAAAAAATCCTTAATGAAACTAATAACAGCAGAAAGACCCTAATGAATAAAACAAATTATAATTATTACAGTGTGCTTATAAACATTCTTTGAATTTATAGGTTTATGAGTAAAGTTCTCATTAGTAATTGCTTTTGTTTAATTGCAAGTAGAAAATGCCATGATTTATCCACGTTGCAGCTTGGAAGAAAAATAACAATGAAATGGAAAAACTTATTATGTTAGCTACGTGAGAATACAGACGAGGTTTTTTTTTGTATTCTTCATTATATTAGAAATAGCACGCTACCTGGTATTGTGGCCTTATTAAGGTTTTTCGTTTCATGTTTAATTTAATTGAACTGTTTTGTATTTGAATCCGACTTATTAATCGTCTTTCATTACGATTTTGGTTGTTAATTCACATGGATTTTTTGGTAAAGTATCGGTCCATTAATATATGTAATAAGTAATGTATTAATGTCACTGCACATCTTAGTTTTGTTTTGATATCGACACGAAAAGAAGAAGACTGCAGGGCAAGAACTCCATCATTTGAAATCATGTTTTCGTTACAAAGATGGGTTTGGCTCAATCACCACGCTTACCAAATGTAGATTGGTGATCACAAACCCGGGCTGTGTTCGGAAAAACCGACACAAATTTACCCGACCCCGGAATCGAACCCAGGGCATATAATGCCGATATTCATCACACAAACATTTGCTCCTAGCTGGATTCGAACTGGCGACCTTGGTTTTGTAACCAGTCTTTGACCAGTATAGGCCCGTCAATAGTAGATTACTCAACTATTAAGTTAAAAAATATGTGAATACTCAAATCGATAAATAAAATAATACCTTAGATATATCTTTTGAAACATGCTGAATAAATATTTATCCATCTTTCCTTGTTTATTTAGTTATTCAATCTTCGACATACCTTTTGGGATATCAGTAATCCCTGTTCAATAGCTTGATATTTTAAGACTTTTATGTACAACATTATCTACACAGGCTGGTATTGTAGTGAGCCCGATAAACCTTGAATTGTAAGAAAGATATTGAAATAGAAAACCCTTTTATTGAACGTAATCTAACATAGGTATTTTTGCAGAGTGAATAGAATAAATAAGCTTCAAGTGAAAGTCGATTTCTATACAGATTACATAGAATGCAGCATTCTTTTAAATTGGCGCGTAAAAAATTTAAAGCAGGCAGGGCTTCTCAAAATTTTACCCTTTCAAGTATTTTTTTTATATCATCAGAATTTACGATCTTCCAATACGCTTAATTGTTGCAGATCTATTGTAAATCATTGACGAGGTCAATCTGGTTGTCTACCTTTGCATTTATAAGTTGCTTAGTCGGATACTAGAGAGAATATGATATTACCATGAGCAATTATTATATGAAGACAAGCATATTGTGTTAATTAATTTGATAATAATGTAATAAGTAAAATCATTTCTTCGATAATAACTCTGACCCTGGACCGGTACGACCGCTACGAAGATAATGATTATGATGATGATGACTTCTGTGAGAGTAAATTAAATAACATACGACATACACAGATGCAAAACAATCTAAAATATTGTGTTCCTTTATATTAAAGCACTACCAAATATCTGCCATCAGTTTTTCTTTACCAATAAAACCTCGTTCAGTAAAAAGTTGCGGTACAACTGGGTACAGCTGTATTTTTTGGCAAGTCACATGCAGTTATTACGAAGTCGCTGGCAGGAAGCGAAAAAAAGTTTCCAACTTCCTTATGATTCTTAAAAAAAAGTCGCAAATGTTGATCCACCTGCTTAGTAACTTCGGATGAAGTTCAAAATCCTCCAGCTTTGACTTATGGATGCGGGCTGCCAATCCATTACCAGACGAGTCATTTCACACGACAAACTTTTACTAAGCGCAATATACACTGAGTAAGAGCCCGCAGACGCAGCTCGCCGACAAATCCTGGGCAAAAAATATAAATTAACCAATTGCCAATCACCAAGCTAAGTTTGAAGCTTTTACTATGGATGCTAGGAAACGGATAAACATCATCATCATCAGCCTATCGCAGGCCACTGCTAGACATAGGCCTCTCCTCTTAGGGCATAGGTACTTTAATACATGCAGGAAACGAGTACAAATGCAAACGACAATTCAAACATTTGCCCCTAGCGGCAACCAAACTTGTCACCTTCTGTTTTATGGCCAGTGTTCCTAGCCACAAGACCAGTGGGCCCAATTAGTAAAGATAAATCATGTTAGCAACCTGCGCCCGAGCGTGTTACCATCGAAACTCGAACTTTTCCGACTTACAATGACAGAAGCCGCCATATCAGCCCGCCGACAAAAGGTTGCCGACATAGGTCGGTCACTCAGTGTGTATAGCCCTTAATATAGATTCACCGTACACGTGTTACTTGTAAGTATAGTCTAAAAGCCTGTCTCCGAAGTTTGCTTAAGCGATACTTGATAAAATCCAATTACACTATGCCGGTATTAATTAACGCGTTTACTCTTCATTGAAGCGGAAGGGGCCTCAAAGCAAACTTTTTCTACTGTGAAGCTTCAATTTCTTTTTGAAGGTAACTTTAAATATTGGCACGGAAGGCCTTTATCTTACAGTGAATTTTTTTAAGGGCTATACAACTTCAATCTTCGGGTAGATTATTATTGTTGCTGAACGAATTTTATTGATTAAACTCGTCTTAATCTTGTGTAAGATTCAATTAGTTGCATCAAAATGGTTTGTTTTAAATACTTCCAGTGAAATTTAACTGTACCTAGTATTATTTAACGGGACTTAACGCGATATTAATTATGTAGTATATGTATACTACTTACTGCTTGACGTTTCGACTGCGTTACAACAGCCGTGGTCGCAAGCGGACTGGTGAAGCGGGGCGTCGTCTGCTCGGGCGCGGTTGAGAATGTTTGTTTCGTCTCGACCAAACCCTGATACTGTTAGTGTTGTGTGCCGTGAAAGTGTGGGTGACAATTTAATAAATGACAATTTGGGGGTAGAGGAAGAACATTCTCAACCGCGCCCGAGCAGACGACGCCCCGCTTCACCAGTCCGCTTGCGACCACGGCTGTTGTAACGCAGTCGAAACGTCAAGCAGTAAGTAGTATACATATACTACATAATTAATATCGCGTTAAGTCCCGTTAAATAATACTAGTGTAATAATGCAACGCGAAAGTCTAAAATCTTATATTAACTGTACCTATTGGTTCTGTCTCTGTAATCGTTTAACGCTTTCTTTGAATCGCTTGGTGACTACACCAAGCAAGGCCAGGAACCAGGTGCTAAGACAAGAAATTGAGTACCTACTCATATTAGAACAAAAGGTCGTCCTAAACATTTGTGTACATGAACATGTCTGTTTGCCCTCGTCTGGGCGTTATATGTATGTATATATTTAGGTATATATTTATAAATAAAACATATTTAAGTATGTACCTGTTCCCTATCATCTATAGTACAAGATTTTAGCTTAGTTTAGGGCTAGGCACTTTGTGTTATAGTCCTATGAATTTGTTTATTCATGTATTTATGTTAAGTCTCAGAAAAGATTAAAACATGTAAGCTTCATCAGATGCATACCTGGTACTAATTTACTTTGACAATCGTTAATGTAATTAAAACTGTCACAGCCGCAACTAAGCGAGAGCCGATGACAACAATTACAAGACGATTCTGACAAGACGTCCTAATTGATGTAACTATGCGACACAATTCGATAAATTTACGTGAGGATTCCTCCATAGAAAGGGGCTGGCAGTTGCCTATCGAATAACATTTAATACCTCCCTACCATCCCTCATAAATATGGAAATCCATTAGATTCACCATCTATTATTCTAACGTTGTTCTAGTGTGAAATTTCCCAAATTTCTCTTTCGGATAAGTTTTGTGAATACATTAACTGTATTTCACCTCGATTGTTAGGTTTAGCTCGCATTCATATCGTATAATTTAGCAGTCGCTACGTTAATCTTGTTAAATACGTGTTACGGCATGGGATCTTCTTGAACAATGATTATGTTGGTAACGACTGTTTATAGGGTAGTTACTAGGTATTCTGTATTAAGTAGAATGTGTGCCTGTTTTTTATGAACGATTTCTTGCCCTGCAACCAAATATGTATGTCTTGTAACATAATTTTAAAAATTTAAAAAAACAGTTAAGAACAAAGTAAATTAAAGTATCAGCAAAGTAACGTCCCACTGCAGAGCAAAGGCCTCCATAATTTCAAATTCTTTTTTTCGTCACAAACATATGGGTTCGACCTGGGTCGTTTTTTCCAACTCAGACCGGGTTTGTGATAATCCGCCTTAATTTGGCAACTGTGGTGATAAAACTAATATTAACTTACACACCATTTTGATTATCAAATGGAAATAATAAGTTTATCATCTCAGGAGTTCTTAGAAGCACTATGATTTTATTTATTTTTCACTATTTATGTTACTTAGTGCTAGGCTAGAAATATCGCTTCAATTACTTGAGCGCAACTATTGTCTTAAATAGATTGAGATCAGCTGATTGCAGGACAATGCTTGCTTTTGTTTATAGCAGTGAAGAAAATTAAATGGATTGTTCGTAACACAAACGCTTCGAGAAACAGCGTGAAAGGCTATCTGTAGATTGTAATCTGTGGCGTATAGTGTAGAGTAGAATCTAATCTTATTTCTTTTTTAGTCTGTCAAGGAGCTTATCACTTCTGGTGGACTAATGGACATTATGAAATGCGCGAAATATGTCATTGCTTAATAATTCAAGCGCCTTTATTAACTGTCGCTCATAATCTTCATACTGTGTGAAATAAAGTAGCTTCATGAGTCCCTTTATGAAGCAATATTTGCTTAAATTTTTTACAACTTCGCTGTAGAGTAAGCCTCTTTCATTCTCTTAAAATACTTCTCCATAATATACCACCACCACCTTTTCAAAATATTAAAATATTTAAATAGTACACAAGAATTTGCCTACCCCGAATAATGCTCGAAATATGAAGGTACTATGAATGCTAGGGAACGGATAGACGTACTTAGATACTTTTATAAACATCCATGACTCGAGTACAAATGCCGATGTTCATCACACAAACATTTGCCCCGGGAGGGATTCGAACCCGCGACCAAGGGCCCATCTATAAAAACAAATAGAAGACTAAATGTCAAGCCCGCTTTCCGAAGTGAGAAGTAGAAGATAATAATTGCTTTTCTCAGATTCTCTTTCATCTTGGAAAACTACCAACATTTATATCATTCTGGAGTTCTCAGAGTCGGATAATTATTAATAGGCTTCGACTAAGTTAATCTCGAATGTAAGGCTCTAGGGGCCAACTTGGGGCTGTAAGAGTGGCCAAACAAAATCAAGATTAGGTACTTGCAATAAATAACAAATGTCTGATGAAGGGGAAAAGCTATCTTATTGTATCTACAAATCGGGAAGTCCTGTTTGTAATGTTATTTTTTGTAGTGTATCGACTTATGTATCAATGTGATAATTTAAAGACTCTTTTATTCATATTTGTCAAAAATTTTTGAATATCGGAATTTTTCGACGTTATAAAAAAAGTATCTCAAAAGAGATGTCCCAGAAACGTATGAAGCCTCGGCCTGGTCCATGTACGTTATACCTAAATATAGGCGAATAAGTGTACTACAATTTTAATTACTCCAATTCTTATGGAAAACCTTAGTTTTTTTGGCTGAAACAATAAATTAAACCACAATATTGCAACTCAGTATAATATGGCGGAGGACGCATCCATAGAGTAAAGTAAATATACCAAGACGCATCTATGAAACTTGAATGACGTTTATGTCGTTTATCCGTCAGTTAATTTTTGTTTTGACAGTATGCAGTTTATTTCACAAAGTATTTATATTTTTAGGTTACAAACGACCTAAAAAGGCTGGGGCCAAAGCTGTAAATCCCAGTAAAGAAAAAAATTACAGTTGCCATCTTTACGAAGTAAAGTGAACAATTATGAATTTGATTTTATTTTTAAGCCACTATACTACGGATCAAAAATGTTTTATTGTATTTTTAATGGAAATAGCAATATTTTACCGATTTTTTGGTACCACGTACATGGTGCGGGCCTGGGATGGGACATCTCATTTTGCAATATAATTCGTTAGATAGTAGTTTAGTTTATTTGATTTATCTGTTATTATGATTTATTAATTTTGATGTTTTCATCATTCTTTGTACCTAATGATGATATACATACTCGTATATCATGAAAATACGAAGGTTCTTTGGCATATTTCGCCACAGGTTTTTTTTGGTATCAGGCTACCTTTAACTCTCAGTACTCTTCTTCATAACTATAACATTAATCCATCGCAGAGTAATTTAAAACGTGCTCACTTAAATATGCATATCGAACCACCTCCCCAAAGGGCAGATATACCAATAACTTTCCAGTTAACTTGATCACAGATCAATCCAAGTTGATTAGTACATACGATTTGTTAACCCTTTCCATCCAAATCCTTTGTGAGTCGGCACTATGATTATACTTTGATCCCAAGTAATTACTTTCGATTGTCGATTAATGGGACACAGCGTTCACATTGGTTCTAATTAAAGACACCACTTACTTTGCCCCCTTCGAACGTAATGGGAAAATTTGAGGCTGGGGAATTAAAAACTATTACTTTGTTAGCGTGGAAACCTCGGGTATTTATAGAATCAACTCTGTTCCATCAAGCGTTACATGTGATGTCTTGAGTTAGACATTGATCCAAGGTGAACTGTGTTATGAATATATGATTCTGAGTTTAATCTACCTCTTAAATTAAATCATAAGGATTATGTAATTAAGGCTGCGCAGATTTTATATTACACTTTCAGGACAGCAAATGGTTTTTTAGTTTTGTTGATTAAACCTACCTCTACTGACAATATTATGTGAATTTCTTTTTTTCATATATGAATTAATGTATTATTAAATGACATATTTTCAAAAACATCTACAATGCTCTTTTCATAATAATACATCAATGTCTTTTTTTAATGTATTTCACTCTTTTGTTTGAGACACAGTTGACACAGTGTGGAATTAACGGTCTCATGATCATGATGATATTAGAACTTTTGGTACCTATATTACACATCTAAGTTGGGGAAAGATGAGTAAAACGAGCTGCTAATAAATATGAACGGTTTATTAATAAACGTGAATGTTACAGTGTAAAACGACGCATAGCGCCAGTAGAACCATCAGCCATGTGGTAGTCTCCGATGACTGCGACGTTCCTCCTTGGTGCAGCTCTGCAAGACTTTCGCCTGTGGAAGAAAATATAGTATTATGTTTTACTTATATTTACATATATGCAAAAGGTGATGGTTTTAATCCTAATATTCTTCCTAATACGAAAAGTTGTTGTATCCTAATATTATTAATAAAAAAAACTGCCTCCGTGGCGCAGTGGCTAGTGTGTGGCACTTTAATGCGGCGGCAGCGCCAGAGGTCCTGGGTTCGAATCCCGGGTCGGACCGACGAAATTGTGTCTATGTTTTCATGTTGTGATAACACAGATCAGAGACAGTCCGGAGTTTGGAAATTACACCCCCGTGCCTCGGAAAGCACGTTAAGCCGTTGGTCCTGCGCTTGATCTCTCTACGGTCGTGTCAGACTACTGTCCCACCGAATTATAAGAGTGAGGGAATAGGGAGTGCACCTGTGCTTGCGCACGCGCTGCGGCGGCGGGCCGGGGTGGCGGCGCGCACGCCACTCGAAGGACCGAGTTCAATAGTAAACTAACCTTATGACTTAGTGTGGCGAACATAGGGGCGGTTTAGTTTATTATGGCTCATCATATTTGTCATGGGTACGGGTTGAGCTTAAATTACGGAAACTGACTCTTGATGTCGTGCGTGCGTGAGACGTGCAGAGAGCGGGCCGGGCGGCAGCGCTTGCACCACGCTCGCTTCTCCGAGGACCGAATTCACGTGTAAACTACTTTCAGTGTGTCGAATGATGCGGCCACACTTGTCATATTTGACATGCGTATGGGTTACTTAGGGTTTAAATTACAGTGAACTAACCTTTGATGACGTGTAGTATGACATGCACAGACAGCAGTTCCTTCTTTTCACTAACCTTATGACTGTAAGATCGCGGGAAATGTTGGCACATAAATTGTGACATGACTTGTGTCACCAAGACCTTAACCTTAACTTGCTGTAAACTAACCCTTAATGACGTGTAGTATGACGCGCCACGCTGCACGTGTAGCGGCCGGCGTCGTCACCGCGCACGCGCGCCACTCGAAGGACCGAGTTCACTTGTAAACTAACCTTGAGACTCGCACTGTCACGAATGATGCGTTGATGACTTGTCATATTTGACATGAGTATGAGTTACCAAGGGTTTAACTAACAGATAACTAACCTTTAATGACGTGTAGTATGACGTGCGCAGGCGGCAATGCAACGAAAAATCAGTTGGTCTATGCATGCTACACGAAGGACCGATTGTTGTTTTCACTAAACTTATGACTTTAAGAACGCTGGAAATGTTGGCAGATAATTCTGAAATGTCTCGTGTTATCAAGACTTTAACTTGCAGTTAGCTAACCTTTAATGACGTGTAGTATGACGTGCGCAGGCGGCGGGCCGGGCGGCGGCGCGCGCGCCACGCTGCAAGTGTAGCGGCCGGCGTCGTCGCCGCGGACGCGCGCCACTCGAAGCACCGAGCTCAAGCGTAGGTACACTAACCTTATGACGTGGGGTGACGGTCGTCGAGGCGGTGGAGAAGATTACTCGCTACTTCTGTCAAGTGTGTGGTTTACCTAGAATTTAACTTACGGAAATTAACCCTCAATGATGTTTGTGCGTGCCACGTGCAGGCGGCGTGCCGGGCGGCAGCGCTTGTGCCAACCTCGCTACTCGAAGGACCAAATTCACGTGTAAACGAACCTTTCGACTTGCACTCTGAGCATGATGCTGATACCAATGGCTTAAATTACAGTAAACCTTACCTTACATGGCGTGTAGTATGACGTGCGCAGGCGGCGGGCCGGGTGGCGGCGCGCACGCCACTCGAAGGACCGAGTTCAATAGTAAACTAACCTCATGACGTAGTGTGACGAACATAGAAGCGGTTTAGTCTAGTAATGCTCAATATATTTGTCATGGGTAAGGGTTGATCTTGTATTACAATCAACTAACCCTTGATGACGTGTAGTATGACGTGCGCAGCGTAGAGGCGCGAGCTTGCCACTCGAAGGACCGAAGTTATGTGTAAACTAACCTTATGACTTGCAGTCTAGAGCATGATGCGAATACCAAGGACTTCAATGACAGTGACCCAACCTTTAATGACGTGTAGTATGACGTGCGCAGGAGGCGGGCCGGGCGGCGGCGCGCGCGCCACGCTGCACGTGTAGCGGCCGGCGTCGTCGCCGCGTACGCGCGCCACTCGAAGGACCGAGTTCATGCGTAAACTAACCTTATGACGTGGTGTGACGGTCGTCGAGGCGGTGGAGAAGATTACTCGCTACTTCTGTCAAGCGTGTGGTTTACCTAGAATTTAACTTACGGAAATTAACCCTTAATGATGTTTGTGCGTGGCACGTGTAGGCGGCGGGCCGGGTGGAAGCGCTTGCCTTCTTTGAAGGTCCTTCGAGTAGCGAGGGTGGCCCTCGCTACTCGAAGGACCAAATTCACGTGTGAACTAACCTTGCGACTTGCACTCTGAGCGTGATGCGAATACCAAGGGCTTAAATAAAATAACAGTAAACTAACCTTTAATGACGTGTAGTATGACATGCGCGGGCGGCGGGCCTGGCGGCGGCGCGCGTGCCACGCTGCACGTGTAGCGGCCGGCGTCGTCGCCGCGGACGCGCGCTACTCGAAGGACCGAGTTCGCGCCGTTTGTTCCAAATTCGGTGCGAACACTAGGAACAATTTATAAAAAGTGAAATGATTTAGTTCTTAAGCCACTTAAATCTTAAATAAATTTGGTTCTTGATCAATTTGACACATATATTTTTTGGCCTGATCGCTGTTGAACTTTTCAACTTAATCAGAACAAAGATTAAGTAGATGAATTACGGCCTGTTTCATCAGTTGTAAAGTTGAGCTTATAAGGTTCTCACAGTATAAAATGTCATACCTATCGGGTTGTAATACAATGTGTAGTTTAGTTTTTTGAAATGAGATTAACTACGTGAGCGTGTAGTGTTATAAGTCAAAAATCACTCCATAGAAAGAAACGAGAAAGTCATGTTTGATTTAAATAATGTTTTCCCATACATCACAGTATAATGCTTAATTTAAATAACTCATGTGGATGTAATTGTCCAGAATACACAAGTTATAAGCTTGGCAAGTTAACAAGATGTGCAGCACTCATGCATTAAAATCTTCTCAACGCCACACTGGTGTGTACAACTTGTGCAATTCACAAGTATCATTTTCAGTTAACTGCTTGCCAAATAAGTTTGCGCTTGGTAAAGTTGGGAACTGCAACTTAATTCAAGATAATGGGGAAAACAAAGATTTGAAACTATTCGGGACCGCAAACTTGCGTTACGGGTAATGCAATTTGTTTTTTTTCTCATGATGTTTTGAGTAATATTTTTTTTACCATAAGAGGAAATACTAAAGGTATTAATTTTGTAGTAAATTAAATGATTAGGGTTTCACAGCTTAAGTACAGCTTAATTTAACAACTTGAATGTTTCTCGTTATAAAAGATTTTCTCCCACTCACACAATAATAAAATTATAATCAAATTCTACTTAAGTGTTTAATCGAAGCGTTTGATGATTAACTACTGGACATTTTAGTGAGCCACTAAGGTGTTTAAAAGAACCACCACGGAAAATTTCTCATCCTCCATGCACTTGTACTTGAACAGTTTCACACAAACTATCAACCCCAAAAACTACATTATAAGGGTCCAATTTCTAAATTCTGCAACTGTGCTTTAGCTAAGAAGACAATGACCTGCCTCTACTACTAACCTGATCCCTCCTCTAGTAGTATCATCGTTCAGAAGCGCCTCCCTCCTGAACCACAGAAGTGAGGGTCCTCCCTCCATTTTTAGGCCTCTCACTTCGCAGCGAAGTGCGACAGTGCTGCCAACTTCACAAACTTGCTCGGCCACCTCTGCGCCTGCGCCGTCTACTATCCTAACCGATACCTCTGGGGGAAAAAGTTTACATAATATAAAATTTTATAAAAGAGCAATTTACTAATCATCTTCTATTTTATTAAAATTTTATAATGTAGTCTCTGAAGTATGCATAAATTGTAATAAAGCTGAAGAGATTCTTAGTTTGTATGTTTGTTCGTTTGAACGTGCTTTTTACATTCCAATTGTTTTTTTTTGTTGGAGAGTCCATTTGATTAGGAAAGTTTTTAGCTACAGTTTAACACTATGCTATCTGTACAGAAACCGAAATCCACACAGACGGAGTGGCTGGCTGCCCGCTAGTTAAGAATATTTTGTTAATTAAGCACTCATTTAACAAAACGAATTTTGATTCATTACTTTCCGCCGTTCCTTAAAGATTAAGGAATTATTGTTATGACTAAACGTAATAATCGTAATTAATACTGGTTGTATATCCGAGTACACATGACGAGTCAACCGTTAGAGCGCATGTTGACATCCGCAGTCATAAAACTTGCTATCTCACAAGAACAGCGATACTTAATGAAACAAGCACTGGGACTCTGGGAGGCTACTCTACTCATCCGCATAGTAGTAAAACCTGCCTATTCCTTAAAATATGGATAGTGAATGAAAGTGATGTATGGTTTCTTCTGCCTGACTATAGTTTTAACTACATATTAAAAGTAAAGTATCGACAACTTTAGTTAATTTATACTAATAGAAAAAAGCTGAATAGTTTGTTTGTTTGAACGCGCTAATCTCAGGAACTACTGGTTCGAATTGTTTTTTTTTGTATTGGATGCTTCATTTGTTGAAAAAGGCTTAAATCTATAGTTTAACAATATACATAAATGTGCGGAAACCGAAATCCACGCGGACGGAGTCGCGGGCGGCTCTAGTTGTTGATCTATATTACATTTTATCAACTGCATTATTCACTACAAAGTATAAAACAAAGTAGCTTTGCCTATGCGGTTGTTAAACAAACCCTATGCCATAGGGTTCGTTTTAGAGTAAAGAGTGATTCGATCAATTACATATTAATTTGTTTAATACAAGCGAAGCCGGGGCGGGTCGCTAATAAATTATATAAAGCTTATTAATATTATAAATGTGAAAGTTTGTTTGTTTGGATGTTTGTCGTCAATTACGCTGAAACTACTGGACGGATTTTGATGAAATTTGGTATACAGGCAGGGCATGGGCTGGCCGCGCGAACAAAGTAGCGGGCGGCCGATAATTTAAAATAAATTATTCGCACACATAATTAAGCAATTAGTGTAAACATCTACCTAAGTAGTGTTATAAAAATAAAGTGTAAATTCACTCACTCACCAGGCACATGGAGTGTAACTCTTGCAGTTCTTGGCGGGTGAGCTGATAGCTGACAGTCGTAGTGAGCGGCGTCTGTTGCCCTCACTTCCTTCACCTCTAACCGCCAGATGTCTGGAGGTATGAACCGTGCTGAGTACCTGTGCACGACATTCGAGTGTCTTAAAACATGTGTTAAAGTACTTATTTATAAAAGGACAACGCACAAAACAAAACCCAAGCTTAACTTTTACCTAAACATGATCTCAGTGCAGTAAATGGTGTTGCCTTAATTAAACGCTGTCACGACATCCAAGAAAAAAATATTTGTTGTTGGAAATAAAAACGGTAAAACAATCTAAATTCGTCATGTTTAGAAGTAGAATAGTCAACAAAAATGGGATAGGCAATCCAATGTGAGCAGTTATTTAAAATTGTGCCCAGAGGGAGGACATAGAAATCACATACACTATTGGGAAAAAAAATATTCTCGAAATTAAACACTAAGAATCATAAAGGAAGCACGATATCAGAATTAACGTTTTACTTGCTCTCTGATATTTTATTTGAGAAGTAGTTTAGAACTTAATACTATAACGAAAAACCGTGGGCTTCCGAAAGAGTGCGAGATATCTTTTAATAAAAAAATAAACTAAAAATTAAAAAATAATTCCTAATATCTATTACCTAATACTATAATTTTCCTAAACTATGTCAAAGTAATCTTAAACAAACTAACTGAAGTCGGTGCTTTTTCTCTTCTGCTTTTTTGGGCAGGCACCGACTTCATTTAGTTTGTTTAAGATTACTTTGACATACTTTAGGAAAATTATAGTATTAGGTAATAGATATTAGGAATTATTTTTTAATTTTTAGTTTATTTTTGTGTTCACCATTTTTTTGAAGTCGGTTTAATTTTTTTTTAAAAAGTCAGTTTATTTCATGATTTTTAGTTGTGTTATAGCGTCGTGAACTTAATTATTAATAGGAACTTAGTTGTTGTTAAAAGTAAATTAGAGTGTGGATAAATTACTTGTTCTCGCAAGAAGGCCCAGCGAGACTTCTCGGCGAGATTTCTCGCCGTGGGTCTGGATGTAATATACACAAGTATCACGTTAGCCCCACATACATTCGATCGACCAATTGCAGTTCTGCCTTCCAACTCCTAACCGTTAAGGAGTACTGTAGCTTCATCATCAGCACAGTAGCATTAGATGTTGATTCAAGCATACCTCACAAGCAACATTTAAGCCCTACATACTACTAAATAGTTTCCATCGACCAATTGCAGTTCTGCCTTCCAACTCCTAACCGTTAAGGAGTAGGTACTGTAGCATCATCATCAGGACAGCAGCATCAAATGTTGATACCCTGAAGCATATACCTGAGCAAGACATGATTACGTAACAAAAACACCATACGAGCATACAACTTTCGGTGGTTGCCCTCGATTTCTCCTGGATTCCATCATAAGATCCTGGACTGGTGAAAATGGGACCACCTCAGAACTGAACTCTATCCAACATAAAAAAAAAAATTTGAAATCCGTCCATATTTGACGAAATTATCGATGAACATACATAAAAAAAAATTATACATACAGACGAATTGAGAACCTCCTCCTTTTTTGAAGTCGGTTAAAAATGTGAAAGTATTTACGATGACATAAGTATGAGTAATTCTGTCTTGAGTGGGATTCAAACTTCACTACTACTCATCTATTATCATTACACAATTTTTTTATCGAGTCAGAGATATAAATAGGCATTGAGGTACCCTAGCTAGCCTATAAGTAAGTGCTGATAAAATATTACCTATCATCCGCAGTATACAGCTGAGTACCAGTGGTGAGTAGCTCCATTGGCTCTTCGTCATTTTTTCTTCGCACCCAGGATACCTAGAATTTTGTTTTGCGTTAAAATTAACTATGAAGGTGGTCTTTTCGCTAAAGTATTTTTTTATCTGCTTACTCATGATTATCTATCTATGGAATAAATGATTCAAAAGTATACTCGCAGGTGTAATAAAAGCACAATAAAGTAGAACACTGATAATTTCATGATCTGTTTATTTCATGTCATTGTGGTATTAATTAGGTAAAAGCCTCTCATTCATTCAAATAATATCAGTTAACCAAGTTCATAAGCACTGGTCGTTTGATGATTTCCATGACAGAAAGTTCTGATTATAATAGAACACTGTCTGTAACATTCACCTAAAAATTAAGTTGTCTCAATTAATTTTGTTTGTTAATTGTGTAAAAATGCAAAGATATTTTTACATCCAAGATGTTATATCTAAGGAAGGATTAAAAAACCGGCCAAGAGCGTGTCGGACACGCCCATGAAAGGGTTCCGTAGCTAAAAGATGGCCCGACCGCTTAAGACACCATTTAGTAAGGGCAACTGCACGTCATAAGTTGGTCGAGTTGTATAAAAATAACTATGTATGATACAGAGTTCGCTATAGTTTTCGTTGAAAGTACTTACTTGGAGGTATACAGGACACTTTTTTCAGAATAATTGTAACAGTATTTCAAAAGTTAAGGGGGGGGGGACGCTCTCATTTTAACTTTGTATTAATATATCTCGAGACTGGGGTGTTTGATCCACATGGTTTCAAGGCAAGTTTTATTGTATTTAAAAATACCTTTTTAACGATACCCCACACGATGGGGTAAGTCGAATTATTTTTTTCGAATTTACTTTTCGCTGTATGGGAGGGGGGGTAAAAATAATTATTTTTCGATTATTTTAAAAACCATTTCTTGAATTATCACTATACATCTCTCCACCAATTTTCGTGGCAATCGGTGCAGAAACGGCGGAGAACGAGCCAGGACAGACAGACAGACAGACAGACAGACAGACAGACAGACAGACAGACAGACAGACATGACGAAACTATAAGGGTTCCGTTTTTTGCCATTTGGCTACGGAACCCTAAAAATGCACTTTCGATTCACGAAGAGCGATAATGAAATCTTATCGAGACTAAAAAATGTAATTGGATTTGCAAATTGTATTTGTCTTTCGTAGACTTTACTAGTTCATTACAAGAACCAATGTTTTACTTCAGTAGACATTGGAGCTCGAACTTAGTTAATTAAACTAAGTAAAAACTTCTGTACAGTGCACTCAGCATGCGACATATTGGCTTGTGGTCTAGAAGTTACGCTTTTTCAATGAAAGTCCAATTTATTAGCTTTATTTTCGACTTTTTTTTTTAGAATGATTCCTTAATATACAATTGTATAATAGTAGAAGGGCAAACGGCTTCTTCTTTGGAATAATCATAACAATCTATCTATCTATATATGTAAATAAAAAATACTTGCTGTTCGTTTGTCTGCTTAAAACTCGAGAACCCCTTACTTAACCTATTTGGCTCATTTTGGTATTTTAAAAAAAACGGTAGTCCAGGGAAGCTTTAAACAATAAGAAAATATGGATAGTTTCGAGATAATAACTAAGAACGACACCTTTATTTTCTCATATAAACTGTCCTAAATTTCAAGCGTTATGACACTGACAAAGAGACGAAGTCCACCGGGTCAGCTAGTTTTAAATAAAGATATAAATCCGTATTTCACATCCAATTTCTTGAAAATCACAGCTACGAGCATTCGAACTACTACATATCTTGGTCAACTGATACAAGACACTTTGCTTGTACTACATAATTAATATAACAAGCCATGTTAACACATCGTTGAATTCATGTTTCCACTAATTAGTGCAGTGCAACGGCCCGTGAATTAAGTCCAAGTATTTGATAGTGTTCGTATTACTAGTTGATTTATTCATGTATGCAAACGTTAGGTATTTGACTTATTGACTCTGTTTTTTTTTATGATATGTTTGTTTTATAATATACTTTTTTTTATCTGAAATGAGTCCCAAAACTATAACCAGATACTTTGAAATTATACTAGGGGGAGTTAGAGACCCTTTGCATTGAATCATGTGCCGTCTTTACAATTCACATCTTAATTTAAAACTCAAATTCTCTCCCGTCTTAAATGAAACAGACACGTTCTATTAGCGAGTACATGCGGTATAATACGATGATTTCAAAGGCAACTGTTCTAAGGAACATACTTATTACCAGTTTATCGTGCAAGGCGTCCACTTTGCAATCCAAATGTGCCGTGGAACCCACCAGCGCTTCTAGCTCGGGGGCGGCGGCCGCGTAAATGCCGGTGCCTGTATTCGCTCTGAAAAAATAAGTTATATTTAGTTTCATTAGTTTCACAAATAGATAGATAGATCATTTATTTGCATCACACAACACACAGTAATGTAGTAAAAACATCTCAACACGGACTCAGGACCGCTTGCGACCACGGACTTGAGTCCGTTTGCGACCACGGTTGTTGTAACGCAACCGAAACGACAAGCAGTTACATTTACTACATTATTAATGTCGCGTTTAGTTCCGTTAAATAATATTAGTGTTATAATGCAACGCGGAAGTCTAAAATCTGCTATTAAACTTCATATTAAAAAATTGTGTCGCAAAGCTCTCAGCGTTTTTGTATTTTGTTGGTGACACTGTCAACACACCACATGCTGAAAATAACCATTAACAAACTGAAAGAAGTTATCTGTCAGAGATAAAAAACAGTGAATATTTGGAAGAGGAATACTGACAATTTCGGTCCAAAGCTGGGGCAGGCAGCTCAACGGTACAATTTATTGCAATCTACATATTTCACGTAATTGTGTTTTTTGATTTAAATGCCTGATTCGTGTCTTGCGAACATCATAAAATTAAAATTTCGTCACAACTCCTTGCACAATTAGGAAAGACGCAAGATTGCATTTTTGAAAGGAAAATGTCAACGTTTATTGCTTGTGCTTGTGACTTACTTCTGTCTGCCTAATTTTCGGAAAACACAATTCGCGCTTATCCTTATTTATTTGGTATTATAAAATTTACAAGTACGATGAGACTCCAGCTTAGATGTGTACTGTGAAGCGGAGATGTGTCGTAAGCAGGCAATAGAATTTTGGCCTTAACACGTGATAACAGTTTGAAATCCTATTTGCTACTTACGACACATTAGTGGAGTCTCACCCGTAGAATCATAGCTAATCGATATTTTTACCGCTAGAATATAAATTACATTTAGTCATTACATTTAATTATAGTCGCAACTCTATTCATAAGTTTTGACTTAAATATAGGTACTATTTAATAAACCATCACAACTCACTTGCCATTCCTATGATGCGTATGCGTATTCGAATACGTATCAAATATGTAATTCAGCAGCGGTGCACTTGACCCCGTCTCCCCTGGCTTCCTCCTTCTCTCCGGCGGGCTTACCACCGCCGTCACCGTCGTCACATCATCCATTGTCCTCTCCACGTTAACCACCCTCCTTTGCCTATTCACGAGATTGTCTTTAACACTCACTTCATTAGCACCTTTTGTTACTACGTCGTTTGTACAACAGTCCTTAATCTTAATGTGTACGGGTTTTGTCTGGTTGTAAGTAGTGTGTAACATCTGATAGACGATGTTTATAGTCGGTTGGAACGTCGCTTCTTGGGCGGGAACGTCGTCCGGCTTTTTTGTTGTAGCGTCGGCGTCGGTTCCTGGGGAATGAAATTACGAATTTAATATTTAGAAGGTTATGTTGTTTATGTTAATATACTCAACTCAAAATTCAACTCAAAATATACTTTATTCATGTTGGCCTCTGCAAGGCACTTATAAATCGTCATACATTTTTAGCACAAAGGAATGACTCGACCACCGACTTCGTAAAGCAGTCATCTACCGAGAAGAAGCGGCAAGAAACTCGATAGTTGCTCTTTTCAATCGCCAAATAATAACAATAGTTTGTCCATACAATAAGATAACATACTTGTACTAGGTCATACAGTTACCTCTTTCAAGTATATAATTAAAAATATATTTAACATGAACAGATTAAGTCCTAGTCGACCAGTCCCCAAAGGCGGCACCTGTTCACAAGTATGACGTATGTGTCAGCCATCATCTCACTCAACCATTTTAGAGGGAATGAAATGACCCGCCACATAGCGCCACCACCCCAGAGACATTATAGTGAGCATGACTACTAGGACCCAGGCCATCCAACCATCAAATGGAATAACAAAATTTAAAGTAAAACTACACTATATGACCCAGTCTAGGTACATACACTTTATAAAATTTATACATATGTATAAACAAACAGAACAACATTTTACTTTAAAAAACAAACTTGTCTAATAAATAATAAAATAATTTGGAACAATACTATTCTACATTAGTTACATGTCCACATTGCATAAATAAAATAATATAAGCGTGAGAAGAAATTGCAAGAAAGCTAGCACATCAGTAGCTACAGCCCTCCATCGTTCAGGTAGTCTTCAACTCTATAATACCCTTTTTTCTTAAACTAGTTTTAATATAAGACTTAAACTGATGTAAGGGTAAGTTTACAATATCTAGAGGTAATTTATTAAATAATTTAATGCTTAATCCAATGAAAGAATTTCCAATCTTTTGAAGTCTAATGTTTGGGATTGCAAGCTTATGCCTATTTCTTGTATTAAATCTATGACAATCCGACTTTTTTGAGAACTGTTCGAGATTTTTCCGAACATACATAACACAATCAAGAATAAATTGTGATTTTTTTGGCTATTAAATTAATTAAGTGAGTGTTTTCGAAGTCTATGAAAAAAATAGGTATAGCTGAGAGCAACACCGCGATGATAAAAGAAGACTTGTAATTTTTAAAGATTAAAACATGATGGTTGCGAATATTTTGTTGAATAAGCTGAATCACAATACATTTACAATTCACTTTTGCGTATTTTTCTGAGTAGTGTTGTAATATATTTTCGATTTAAGGTGCATCAAATCGTCTAAATATACTGTATATCAATAGACCAGCCACCAGCCTTCTAATAGACTTGTTTGTTCTAAGTCCACATTTCTAAGTAACGCCTCAGAACTCTGTAAACTGCGGACCATTTAAAAATACTCACCTATTAACAGACGCGGCCCTTTCAAATTAAATTGCAGAGCCGAAAGCTCTCGACTGGTATTCCTTAAGTGTCCTTATTATATTTTAATTCGGGAGAGATTTAAATACAGCCGACTAAGAGCGTGGCGTTGACTGGAAACTCGTTTTGTTTCTCGCTAAACTTTGTTATTCTGTGGTCTGTCTGTGTTCTTGGTTTAACTAAGATTTACTTTTGGGTCTCTTATTCCTGAGTTTCAAAACCGATATTTTTCTATGCCTGTTCTCAATGCATGACCTTATTAATGCTTATTTCCTATTTTAATCAGGAAATGATAATGTGGGTGCATATTTCATTATGGCGACGACGAAATTACTTATATAAATTGCTTATTGGAAATTTCTACATGATTATTATAAATTTCTTCCGATTACAGTTTTTTTATAAATATGCTACAAAATGATGCGTTCAAAGTCTTTAAGGACTACCTTACTCTGCCATGAAAGAACATAGAGCAAGTACACTAACTTCAGCCAGTTTTTTGTACACTTGACTTCGTTGGTGTTGCCGTATTGGTTTAGCTAAAGCAGCAGATTGTTTAAGGGTTATGTTCTCACCTCGACACGGCAGGGCAGCGAGTGCGGCGAGCAGTAGCGCCGCGGCGGCCGGCGCGCACATGGCTGCTACATCCTCGCGGGCTCTGCAAGGAAAAACAAGCTTAATACAGCTCAAGTTAAGTCAGCTAGTGAACTGGCCGAGTTAGGGAACCGCGGTAAATGCTGTAGGCATAGGCTTAAGTCAATCCGCCCTCCTCGGCTCTCAAACAATCGGAGGGACATCAGGTTCTGAGTCAGTAGTTGGGTCTTCTGGAGTCCTGCATAATCCGAAGACAGAAGAAGAAAAGTTCATTTCAAGACAGTCCTGCTTAATACAACTTCAGTAGTTTGGGGACCAAGCTAGCTTATCAAGCGTTGCGCTTAAATTAACTGACTCCTTGCGATCGGATTTAGCCTAAATATTGTCAGTTTTTTAGGATCTATTTAGACGCTTGTGGTGGTTTGTAATGGTGAATTACCAAAGCTGGGCCTACGAGGATAAGTTCGGGAATTGCCGAGAATATTCATTTGATTTCATGATCTTGTCTGTTTGTGATGTTTTTTGTGTTATTATCTATCTATTTATTTAAGTGCGAGTACTATGTGAAACTCTATTATTGTTACTGGCGTCCTAACAAAACAACTTACCACGAAATCTGATCAATGTACGTACGTGACGTTGTCAGATATTTATTATTCATCTATGTTATCCCTACCTTTAATGATTGAATACCCTCGCTCTTCTGGGCTATAAGAAAAAATCCTACGAAATATCTCGCAAGTCCAATATCCAAACTAAGTCTAGATCCGTATTGATCCCCATTGTGTCGTGAAAAAGGCCAAGCTTCGTCTCCATCGGATGAAATTACGAATTCAATTCCTCCTCTCGTTTCTGTCAATATTCATTGCACCTACCCCTTTTAATTTCCATCGGCGGCGATACGAATATTAATTTAAAAATTTACATAGTTTTAATTTAGACGGCATTACTCCGTAACAACGGAATTCAAATAAAACACGAGTAATACAGCAATTAAATGTTTTCTCTTGTTACCGAATGTGGGTGAATGTTGTGTTGACTGAAATTTTGTGGCACCACAACATAACAATTTAATTGTACATTTCTGTGTGTAATATTATCTATTAAATATACAATAGAATAATATAACTTAGTTGTTTGTTGAGTTGCTACTATGTGTTTTGGCAGGAAGTTATGGAATGTTTATGTTTATAGGTACTAATATATTATAATTAAGGGTTTGTCTGTTTATTTCTTTGTTTCAACCCGCTAATCTCAGGAACAACTGGTTCTAATTGAAAAATATTTTTGTATTAGATACTCGAGTTCCGAGGAAGTTTTTAAGCTGTAGTATAACTATGTGTGCGGAAACCGAAATCCATATGGACGGAGTCGCGGGGAGCCGCTAGATTAAAATATGAATTAGTATTATAAATAGGAAGATACTCGTATAGTTTATTTTTACTGAAATTAAAGGCAGACGTCTTCTAAGTGTATGTGGCAATTTATCTAAGTAATGTAAGCCAAAAACTTCAAGGAAAAGAAGTATGTTCAAAGGTATTCTATTTAACATACACGATGTTCTACCCACTTTTACTCTCAAACTCGCCTGACGTTAGCTCGAATAAGTGAAGAGGAAACCTCTCATTCTGTTATTCAAAACGCAACATCCCCCGCAAAAGCAAATTTCCCGTCTCACCACGTTTCACGGTAGGTGCTTACAGTAAAATCAAGTACACAGTAAAGCATCTTCAATTGATTCCAAGGAAAAAGCAATACAAAACTGTTACGCTGTGTGTCTGATGAAATGCATTGAAGTTTCACATAATATTACCCTCTTTGTTTCTTATTTTGTTTTCTACCTACTAACACAAAAAAGTGGACATGTTTAGACTTTATTGACTGTTCGTCGAGGGCATTACCTACCTCTACCATACAAAAGGCTTCAGGGGCACTACAAGTAGGTGCATTAGTGCAGTATGTCGGTAAATCTTCACACAAGAAACTTTCAACAAAACCCCTTTTTTCGCATTACGCATTAGACGCTTACGCGCCATAACTGCAGGCTAGCTACGCCTGCAGCCGTGTGTGGTGATTCCTTCTCACCCGTGTGTTGAAAGGGACTGGTGGGCCAGCCAAGATGCCACTTTTGCGATCCCGTTCACACAGATCCTTCGTGTCCGGGATGGAGATATGTATATATGAGTCGCGACGAAACGATAATTCGCAATCGCAAAAGAGGCATCTTGGCTAGCCCACCTGGTTCAAGTGGCTGGCGAGCGCATAGCGAATGAACCACCTAGGTTTTTCGGTTTCACCGAGAATTTATATGTATAACGGCCATTTCCTCACTGCATTATTATCTACACTGTTGTAAATTTAAACATGCTAACTAACCGCGAATGGAGCACCATACCATGGCTGATACAATTTGTACTTGTAATTCTGGGTCAGGACCCTTTATCTCGAAGCGTGGACCGCGAAGATAGGAGTTTTAAACTCTCAGGCTGAGGATAAAACGCTTAAGTTGGTATTATGAAGAATATTAAACACTTTCGTAAACTTTAAGTTACGCGTGATAAGGTAAAAAATGGTCCGATATTTTTTGAGTATTTTTCAGAAGTGAATTTTGGAATGCTAGTTAATTTTTATTCTAAGGGCTGTGGTTTCACTTTCTTCTTAAAGGATTTTTGAGTGCTCGTAGTAAGTGTAATTATTCCACGTGTATTTGTATTTAAAAATATATTTTCGCAAAGTTGCTTCAATGTAATTCAAATAATTACCTACTTACCTTTATATGACCTTTATTTTATTATGGACTTTAATTTGTAAGCTTAAAGCAGTTTGCAATCTCTTTGTATGAACAGACAAATAATCTTAGTGAATCAAATGCTCACGCCAAAGATTATTTTATTTTAGATACTAGCAAGTTAATAACAACCTTACAAGTTCTGCAATGGAGATTTGCATCTATTTTAAATGTAGTATAATTGATTTTATGCACTTATGTAGATAAGTATTACTTCAAAAGCTCAATTTCCTAAGACCAACTGTTTGTATCAACAAATCCACATAAAACTCTCAAACAACATATTAGATGAAAACTATTTTGCCAACAGGAACGAAAGCAAGAAGTTGATCTCATGTTTTATTACGAAGTAGGAAGTTTGTTCATTCCGTCTGCAAGGCAAGTTTGTTACGGAAAATAGTATTAAATGGATTGTAAGTTGCTTAATAAATAATGGACCAAGTTTATAGTATGCCGGATCTTCTTGCATAGTTGTGCTTTTAAAAGATGTTGTTTGGAATAAGAAAACAATGAAAGTTATCATGAGTCTTGAGCTTTATCTAATTCGGTTAAAAGTGGGGCATGAAATACAAAGTTTGTTGGGTTCTGAAGAACAAAAACACGTTATGTTTGTACAAAATTAAATATTGTTTTGTTGTGTTTCAATCCAATAAGGACACCTGTTACTCAAACCTGGCATATTTCTGTTTTCTATTATTTTTTGTGTTAGAATCCTCACAAGTCTAAGATAGCTAATAGGATCAGAAGGGTGATACCAGTCTTTTTGTCCAAAATGCTATAATAAGCGCTCCTAACTATAGATAACTGAACATTTCTATAATCAAAGATAAATTATATTTCTTTTGAATCATATTATTATTTCAAGTAAACAACCCAGTCCATGTGTTCTCTGTTGATAAAATCCAGTTGCAACGAGATACTAAATTTTATGACAGGAAAAACCATCAAAATGCCAGTAAAATTTTAGTTCGTTCGAATATCAGCAGTAAATTTCTCAGAATGGCATGGCACAATATTTGTTTGGTTTATGCTTATTGTCAGACAAAATGGTTTGTTTTATTATTCCTTAGCATTTGAATATCAGTGGACTGCTGCATTTATAGATTTCGTTGTAGTGTGTAGGTCATAAAGAACAACTTTGTTGTTGTAAGAACTACCTGCCGTTCTAGACTATGAATTGAATTTGAGATAAAATACCTTTTTTTTTGTCTTCACACTAAATCAGCTTACTTGTTTATTTAAATCATCATATATAATTTATTAATTTGTGATTTTCTTTTGCAAACATCAAAAAAATACCTACTTTTGATCGGTATATCAACACCGTATTACAATAATGTGGTCCAACTGGTTATCGATTAGACATGGGACCAATGGCTCATACCACGAAGTTATAATTTACGACGAAAAGTTACTAAGTCCCCAAAAAAAAAAAATTATCACGATCAAGAAAATAATTACGTCATCGATATTTTTAAATGCTCTGCAAGAGACGCCCCGTAACCGTCGAATAATCCCAATACTTTTCCACGAATATCCTATTTTTCCGATGTCAACATCAGCAAAACCACAAACTTATCGCGAAAACATAAAAAAATAAACTAACGACCACCGCACCGACCCAATCTAACCTGGGAGGAAAACGGTCACTAAAAGTTTCCCTTCTGGCTCATTTAAACTTCTTCTTTACAAGGCACCATCAGCCATCTAATGCAAAGAATACAACATCCACTTAACCGGTACCATAAAACCTATTGGACCAACCTCGTTCCAACTTCTTTATCGTTTGTAAACTCGAAACATCGTCAGAGATAGCCCGGAGTCGTTGTTAATTGACGAACTTTGCTGGTCGCGAACTGAACAAACACGATTTAGAACGGATGGTAAATCGTCCTTTTGATTTTAATCAGGTGATTTAAGGTAATTTTGTACGATGTTGGTAGTTTATTCGAAGTTGGTCGATTTGAACGTGTATCGTGCCTTCAGTAACTGTAATAAGACATCCTGTGTGAAGTTTTAATTTGAGTCTTTTTGTATACTTTTTATGTACGTTACTGTTCTTTTGAACTGGTCTTTTTATATTAAACTGTCCGACTCTCTCGAGACTTTGCCTTGTTATTTAAAAGTCGAATATTGTATCATGACAAGGTGTTTCGTATCACCTTTGTATCTAAACTTGGAGATTTAAAAGAGTATACGACAAGTAAAAGTGGTTTATCTTATCTAATACTCCCGACTTTGAATGGGTTCAACTACAATAATAAAATCAGTGTTTTTCTGGTACATATTATGCCTGTATTATTAACATAAAACTTATTCTTGAATCACTCTCTCTAAAACAAAATACCGCAGGAAAATCGGTTGCGTAGTTTTACAGATTAAAGCATACATATGGGCAGATCGAAGAAAGCTACTTCTTTATATTCAATGGTTTCAGCGTGATTGACGGACAAATATTCAAACAAACAAACTTTCACATTAATCATTTTGTTTAATTCTTGTTATAATGATATTTATTAACGGGACTAAACGCGATTTAATTTATGTACATAGTACATATATACTACTTACTGCTTGACGTTTCGGCTGCGTTACAGCAACCGTGGTCGCAAGCGGACTGGTGATGCGGGGCGTCGTCTGCTCGGGCGCGGTGAAGAATGTTCTTCCTCTACCCCCAAATTGTCATTTATTATATTGTCACCCACACTTTCACGGCACACAACACTAACAGTATCAGGGTTCATTTAAGACGATGAAAAACGCGGTTGACATCTGCTAATCACTGGATTCCACGCTGAAGCTAATTTAAACCCATCATCCCTGTTGAAATTCTTGTACTTCTTTATTTCAATCGCCTCCCGTACCATCCTAGAATGGTAATGGCGTTCAGTGGAGAGGATTTTCGGCTCATGTAACTCCATCCAGTGATTCGGTCCCATGTCAATTAAATGTTCAGCCACCGCGGATTTATTCGTTTGTCGGATTTTTCACTGCGGTAATATGTTCCTTGACCCGTTCAGCTATTGCCCGCTTAGTTTGGCCTATATAAGAACTACCACAGCTGCAATCGATTTTATAAACACCTGATGTTTGGTACGGTATCCTATCCTTAGGTGAGCGCAATAGTTTAGACATTTTGCATAACGGAGTGTATACAGTCTTGATGGAGAATTTCTTTAATACTGTTCCAATCTTATCCGTTATACCTTTTAAATACGGTAAAAACATAGCCTGCCGTTTCACCTCAGGACATCTTGCCTTCTCTTTACACTTCCACATTTTTCTTGACACCCCATCATTATAGTAATGCAACGCGAAAGTCTAAAATCTCATATAATTCTTGTTAGTTTTTGAAGATTCATAAGTGTATTCCTACATGGATAAATTTAACGTAGATTTTTGAAGTCTATATTTTCTTACTCCATTGAATATAATAGCTCTAGATTCCGGCATTACTCCTTTGACATTTAAGCTATGGTAATAATGCTTTAATTTCAATTAAAGAGCTATTTAACCTGCAGCCGTCTTATTAAGGGTTCAACAAACAATTTTGGAATGGAAGGTAAATTATTCCTTTTGATTTTAATCAGTTGACTTAGGCTAATCTGATACAAGGGGAATTGCCTACCGCCTTCGCTGTTCATTTAAGCCTATAGCTTAGCTAATTTTAACTTATAGAGAGAATTTTAGTTGGATTAAACCTTCTGAATTATCTAATACAGTTGACTATTAAGTGTATTTAAGTTAATTCGTAATCTTAATTTAAAACAGAATATCTTTGACGGGCCCGTTGGTCTACTAGATCATAACCTTTTTTTTAATATTTTGTACTTTTCCAGAGTTTTTATTCAATTTTTGTATCTTTGTAGAAATTATGATCAGGTACCTACATAAATATTATGGAAAAAAATCGCTTCCCGCGTTTATAATTTTATTAATCCTACTACTATTATAAATGCGAAAGTTTGTATGTCGATGCCTAACGGCCAAAAAGGCCTAACCGCCATTTACCAAACTTTACAGGAGAGAGGATTAAAGATGAAAAATTTCGAAAAAAAAATCATAAGTTGCCGGGTTTTGCTTCCTAAGATTCCAAATTTTAGGTGTAAATGTAAAATATATTTCTCTACAAGATGTATTCATTAAAGTATTAAAAATCATTCATTTAAGAGTGTTTTTTGTCGCTTGAGCCCAAATGGATTTATTTTTTTACAGCAAAAATGTCGTAACCGCCTTTACCAAAAAATTTCATGTTAGCCAGAAGCGACTTAAGTGCATCTGTATTTTTATTAAATTGCTTAACCGACATTAAGCCAACATAAGAAGTGATTGACGAAAAAGTATTAGTGTTAGCGAAATACTAAAAACACAGGGTGTCGCAGATAACCTGTACCAGCGAAAGTCTGCGACCAGACACACCAATACCCATAAATTGGATCATGTATTTTGGGAGAAAAATGGGATAAGCGCCACAATTAATAGAAATATGTGATAGGGCAAATAATCCTAAGCGCCATATCTTATGTTTGTAATTCGCGGCCCGAAAGTACTAAGCGACATTTTTGTTATTTATTGTTTTAAGGCAAATTGTCTAAGTAACTATTTTAAAATATTATATTTTCTAACCACCAGAATGAAAAAAACCCTAAAATATTGGGCGCTTAGGACGTAAAATTAAGGCTTGGAGCCTTAATTTACCAACCGCATAACCGACAAAAACTACGAGCTAGAGTGACGAAACCTAGATAGAACGACGGAGAAAAAAAAGGCGATTCCAATGATATATATAAGTCGATTTCGCAAAAAATGTCGCTTAGGCCATTTTGGCCGTTAGGCATCGATGTGTAGATGTATGGATGTATGGATGTTTGTTACTCTTTCACGTAAAAACTACTAAATGGATTTGAATGAAACTTTACCACAATATAGCTTATACATCAGAATAACACATAGGATATTGAAAATCGAAATCCACGCGGACGGAGTCGCGGGCGGCCGCTAGTGGATTAATAATTCTAAAGGCTGACATATATAAATAACTCAACACAATATACTCGTAGTAAAGGCAATCTGATAATTTCCGTGCGAAGACGTGGCGTGTCTCTAGTCGAGAAATAAACGAGGAAAGGCAAAAGCAAAAGAGCTGCGATACATTAGTTATCAAGAAGTTACGTGTTCACATACTCCATACTCTACCGATGAAATACTTTCGCATCTTTGTTTTTTTACTCGAATGAGCAAAGAAGATAAGGATAAGTAGGTAATATTAGAAGCTCGTCCTTGCCGTTAGAAAAATATTGCCGCGTTTTACCTTCAACCTGCCATTTCTGTTCTTATGTACGAGTACTATATTAAGTGTATTTACTTTTCATCACGGAATGAGAACGAAAAGGTTCTTTTAAAAATTAAATATTGGTATAAAAGTAGAAGCACCGGATAGTAATTAGGGTTGCCGGAACACTGCCAGACGGTTTCCTTTTTAGTTTGGGAATTGCCGATATTACGGCTACGTAAACAGTTAGAAAAATTTAGGACCAACAGAGCAGGGATTATTCAGCAATTATTCTTGGTGAAGTGATTTTCAATGAAATTTTCGCATATCTTTCCATATTTCCAACAGTGGGAACCGCGGTTGTCTCTACATAAATTGCAATTTTTATTTTGAATGGAAACCTATCAATACTCGGAAAGTTAAAAACAGCCGTAACCTTTGCTCTTTCCGCTCAGAATAACTCAGTAACTTGAGCCACATGTCTCCAACTAAACGAGATGTTCGAGAACGAGCCAATCTAAAGCTTCGAACTTCAAAAGTGTTCGATTTTCAAACCGTAAAATATCTACGTGTCGAAAGTTAGGGGGAGCGGGGATATTTTCAATGGGCAGTAACCGCCGTCATATGTTACGCGTCGGGCTTCAGGCGACGACGGGGTGTGATGGAGGGGGGGGGGCGTAAAGAAATGGTCGGATTATCCGCATCCTTCCTCGTGTCCGCGCGAATGGCGGAATTGGATAAGTGAGCGTTGCAGCCATTTTTGCCGGCATGTTTATTTGTCTGTTGTATGATGGAGTAGCAGCAATTTTTTAACGAATGGTTTGTTGTCCTAGTAGCTAAATTCGCCAGTAAAGTTACGAGTAATAAGATGCAGTACTCTCTGAAAGCTTATTAATGCAGTGTGCACCTTATGGAAATAGTCATGTCTATTTGTCTATTGTATGAATTAGTGGCAGTCATATTGTTAACGAAATGTTCAGGACACTGGTGATTAGTTATCCGGTACAGTAAATAAATAATATGTATGCATACTGAAAGCTTAATTACGGTGATAAATACGGGGAAAACTATATAAATATTTATGTATGCATTAGTGCACGCGATGACATACCAGTGCGTACCATTAAGTCGTTTATCGCTGCAAATAAGTGAAGATAATTATTTGTTTGTATAGTAGTTAGGTGCAACGAATTTAATAAAATACATATGTATAATTATTTATTTTATTAAAAAGACTAAATCAAGTCAGTGTGCTAATCATTCATAAGAATACTAGCGGCCGCCCGTGACTTTGTCCGCGTTGATTTGTGTTTCTGCACACAGTGTTATCGACAAATGGACTATCCAACACAATTCGAACTACTCGTTTCTGAAGATAAGCATGTTCAAACAAACAAACTCTTCAGCTTTATTATATTAGTAAGTATAGATTTGATATCACTTCTAAAATATATTTATCTGTAACAGTTTAACCTACAAAAGCATGCCCTTAATTTATATTTCGTTCTAGTTTACACGTAAAACGATATGCTAACATTTACAACTTGTGGCCAGAGGTAATGAATACCAAAAGTTATAATTGATCGAACTTCAGAGGTTCAAACGAGAAACATTCAAAGTAGAAGTTTGACTATTGCCTCGTTAGAGATATAACATGCATTTGTAATAAAGCTGTGAATTAGTTATGGATGAGAACGTTGTAACTACTCGTATGGCGAGTCAGGTGTTTGTTGGGGTTTACGATCGCATAGTGTTAACATTAACACAATAAGTGTAGTCTTCTTCCTAGCGTTTATCCCGTTTCTATACGGGGTCCGCTTTGACCATGATCCAGGATTTGGCAAGTCTAGTTATTACAGTGAAGCGACTGTCATCAGACCTTCGTAACCCACAGAGGGGAACCAGACAGATTGGATCATGGTTACACATTCAGATCTAACTGAACTAAATTCAGAAATCACTAAATGAGCAGGTTTCCTCACGGTGTTTTCCCTCACCGCCGAGCTAATGGCACAAATCCACACATAGATTTCGAAAAATCCAGAGGTGTGGGCCCGGATTCGAACCGCGGACCTCACGTATGTGAGGCGCCGTCCGTACCACTAGGCCACCATCGCTCAACACACAATAAGTGTAGGATCTATAATAAAACCGAAGAATATTAATTATATGGGTCGCAAGTAATTTTTAAATTAATAAATATATCGACTTCATATGGTTTTGATAGAAGAGCCTTAATTAATTAATAATTGTGAAATAAAACTGCATGTTTACAAGAAAATTCCTAAGTTCCGGTGATCACCGCCGAAACGTCGGATTTTCCTGTAAACATGTTATTTTTAAATTGTACCGCGATTCTAACCGTTTCAAAGTAGTTTTATTTCATGAGTAACAGTAGCGTAAGCCGAAGAAAGCAAAAAAAAATACATAATAAACAATTTATTTCCTGTAAAAGGTTTTCCTTAAGTATTTAGTAAATTGAAGCATCCATTCAGTACATAGCCTGTATTTGGAGACTCCGCTCCTCCCTAAAGTTCTGTAGCTCGGCATTTGAAAGGCACTATCTGTTGTAAATTCACTATTTCTTTGATGCGGGAACCTCCACTTTCGCCATTTTAAGCTAAGTTCTTATAGAGTAATCACACGATCACAATAGCTTCTACCAACAAGTTACTTAGCCTCATACAAGCGACTTCAAGTTATAACTTATACTGGCTAAGCAAAACGTAGGCATCGCAATACGTGCCCGCAATTCTGAACTAGGAACCACAAGGATTTCTACTTTGAATAATCTCTCATAGCTCGCAGAACATTTTAAAGTGTTTGCTGTACCACTCGTAGCATTTAAAGTAGCTTGAAGATTTCAAAGCTATAGACTTAGTCGGATTTATATAAGAAAATGTGATGTAGCGAGAGATTGAAAGAGCTTAGAACTAGTTATTGATGGAAATAAGTTCTTACTTGGTTTTACCCGCGGCTTTGTCCGCATTCTCAAGATTCCTGTTTTATCACATTTGGACACAAAGTATCGTATCGCATTTTGCAACCCGCATTTTGCAAGCGTGATGATTAAGCCAAAACCCATAAATGTAACGTCAAAAACATGATTTCAAATGCTGGAGGCATTTGCCCTGCAGTGGGACATTAAAAGTCTGATACTTTCTTATTTTTAGTTGCTCATAAGGACTCAATTATGTGGAAACAACTGTACAGCAGAAAGAAAATTAACAGAACAGCTAGTTAAAGAGATTTAATGTTTCAAAGACTTGAGGATGTAATTTTAAAACACCATAAAGTTATATGAAGAACATTAAAGAGGCTTTCTTGCAGTACTTGTATAAGGCCCAGTTGTTGTTGCAGAAAAGCAGCGGTGATACAAACAGAACTATATTTTGTAAAATATTACCTCTAAATGTTAATGCTTTTGTAACAATTAAGAAATGTATTTTCAGCTGGCGAGGCGCTTTATTGGGCTCCTTCAGTGATTCGTCCCACAACACGTTCGTCCGAATGGGACGACACACTGAATTCAAAAATTAAATATTTTAAAGCATGCATTTCTTAAATAATTATGAACGAGTATTAATAATACCATTAAGTCTGCTTTATACAATAGACGCGTAAACAAAAAGAAACACTTAGTGCAAAATACTAAAAAATAGTAATTAACGGGTTAAACAATAAAATCCCAGCTCGTAAAATATTCCTGCGTCTGTATGTTTTCTATTTAACTGGATACTTTAGGTAATTCAAACTGAGATGAAGAAGACTGAGTCCGGATATCCGGACCGAAAACTCCTTCCCCGGCTTCCCGGCTGGGAACATTTGTTTGCTCCTTCTTTTGTTTTCACCATTACGTTCAATTACAACTAAGTTAAGGTGCCGAAGATGAGTATTGGGTGAGAGAGCTGAGATAAGAGGGCACTTCAGCCTATTCATTGTTATCTAACCGTCTATCACAGGAATCATTCAAGATCTTTGCTCTATAGGATATCTGAAAATTCATTAAAATGTTTTGACCTCTTTCTGTCTGTCCTTTCAATCAAAATTAATTAATCTCTGCTCTGGGAACATTTTTTTCTTGCAAGGAAACACATTTTTGTGCCATAATTGCAGGCTAGCTAGACCTGCAGCCGTGTCTTTACATGTTCGGGGCTCGGGATTTCGTCCCACTACCCACTAAACCTCTGCGGTTCCTTATCACGCATGCAGTGGGAGGGACTGGTTCTCGTGTCTGACAGGCGCCTAGTGAATGCCCAGGCTGTTCCAGGAGTGAGACCTAGGACCATACTCCGAACTCTGTATATTATGTTGATAACGTTAGCAAGTTATAATAACTTCAGTTGTGCGATGTTGAATTTTATTCCTACTTTGCGCATGACCGTGGGTCAGCGGATGAGTCCGTAGGATTTGACAACATCTGGTGTAACACAAATGGGCTTTCGAACAATCTGCACATGACGGGACATGTCACAAACGTATTTTTTTACGACACGCTTTTTTGAAATCGTGATATATGAATTAAGAAGAAAAATAACTTCTCTCGTCTTCGTCTCGTCTCGTCGAGAATCGATTTCAGTATAATCAGTAATTAAACTCCTTGGACTTAGCTCGAAGCCGGTACTACCGTAAATACTATCTCTATGGAAATAAAGGTACTCAAATAGACATTTAACATCGCCTAGACCAGGAAAATCACCATTGGTTCACGTTTGTGTAACCAACATGTTCATGCACACAAATGTTTGTCCTCTGCTGCGGGGATTGAACCCGCGACCTCTTTATGTAATAGTTAACGTCTTGACCATCCCTAGTATCGTCGAATTTTACATACATTAAGTTTAAGCAGCTATGTAGGCATATGACGTGAAAATTTCGCTTTGATATGTAACGTACCGCGATCCATAAAGTGTCAGACAGTTCTAAAATAGAACTACCATTTAGCTAACCATTTTGAATAACAAAGTCGTGAAACCTTGCTATTAAACAGTAATTGTTATACCAATTTTCTAGAAAGCACTTTTAGTTAGTAATTTGTTTGTCCTAGGTTATAGAAGAAGAAGTATCGGTTGTTGTTTAAGTAAGAGGATCAATTTATTAATTCCAAGTTTTAATTTTAATAATTTTAATACATCAGACAATCTCCTCCGGAATTTATTATCATTACTAATATTATAAATCTGAAAGTGAGTTTGTTTGTTTGTTCCGCTTTCACGCCGTAACTACTGAACTGATTGCTTTGATATTTTGCAGACGTAAAGTTAGAAGCCTGAATTAAATAATAGGGTAATTTTTATTTAACAAAAATATCGTTTGCAGTATAATCGAAACCACGCGGGCGAAGTCGCGGGCGAAAAGCTAGATCGATGAAAGCAGTGGGTAACGTTTAATTTAAATACATAATTAATGACGCAGGTATGTTATGAAATCCAAATCGTATTATAATTTATTCAGTGGAATTATAAAACGCCGCTTTATTGGCAATCGGCAACGGTTTAATAATACTTAGCAACTCATTTTACGTCAGAACGAAAATTCAAGGTTGTGAACGTAGAACCCGTTCTATAATTTGACAGCCACTGAAATTGATTATTTCACTATAATTATGTTCCTCTAAGGCGTACAGTATAGATATTGAATGACATTTTTTTTTACATTTTTAAAGCCTCGTTGGTCTAGTGGTTTAAGCACCAGGCCGTGATCTTGGGGTCTTGGGTTCGATTCCCGGGTCGGGCAAAATTTGTGTTGATTTTTCTGAACACAGCCCGGGTTTGTGTGATCACCAACCCGACTTTGGCAAGCTTGGTGATTAAGCCGAAACCCATCTTTGTAACGAAAAATGATTTCGAATGATGGAGGCCTTTGCCCTGCAGTGGGACATTAATAGGCTGATACTTTTACATTTTTGTTTTCTCAGAATAGAAAGCATCGATTTAATATGTTTGACGACCCGCCTGGTGTTATGATCAATAAGTTGTCAACTACCAAGAGGTAGCGGGTTCGATCCCCGCACAACCATACATATGTGTGCATGAACATGTCTGTTTGGTCTGGTCTGGGAAATATACGAGTATGTATCTATCAAAGTATATTTGTAATACCACTGTTGATTCTGATGTCGGTGACACAAGTGCTAAAGCTACTTAACACGGATACAGATCAATATAATATGAGCTGTTGTAAAATATTAAATAGCTGCACTATAGAACTCAGTATACGTATTTATCTTATTTGAAACAATACAATAGATTCTACAACACATTCTAAATAACACAACAAAGAGCCAGGCAGAATCTAGGAAACGTTTAATCCAAGAAACAGGTCAACAATGGATACCTACATTACTTGTATGCTCACTGCTCTTTGCAGCTACGATATCTTGTAATTAGCTGCTTTACTTGGCATTCCCGTGGGATTAAATTAAACTTTTAAAAGAGAAAAGCTTTTTCCTTGGTGACACGGCATTGGTACTAGAGTTTCCTGAAGTTTAAATGCAAGCTATTGTCATACAGATTTTTAGCCTATTGCAGTACACTGCTGGGCGTGTGCGGGGATTAGTTTGTTATGTTCGTGAGATTATTATATTATTGTCCCTTAATCTATGTTATACAACGCATCAGTAAAATCTAGTGCCTTTTCTAAATCCTTTTCTTAATTTTTTAAAATTATTATTTAAAAGAAGTTGGAAAATGTTTACGTAAGCATTGGGGAGGGGGTAAATTTAATATAAATAAATAAATTGTTTGGACTAACACACCAATTGCCTAGCCCCAAACTAAGCTCAAAGCTTGTACTATGGAAGCTAAGGAACGGATAGACATACTTAAATGCTTTTAAACACATCCATAACTCGAGTACAAATGCCGATGTTCATCACACAATCATTTGCCCCTAGCGGGATTCGAACTCGCTACTTTTTGTTTTATAGCCAGTGTCTCGGACCACTAGACCAGCGGGCCTGTCAATATAGAAAAGAATTTTGTTCATCACGAACATAAAATTGCTAGCGCACCCCTATTCTACTTAGAACATTAACTATTTGTGTTTCGTCACCACGTCACATGACCCTCATTAACGTAGGGAAGGTCTTCAAAGGAATCACGTAGTCTAGAACATAACAAATTATGCGATGAAAAGGTTTTTAGGAAGACTTTGTACAGCTTTTGCTTAGTAATGGTGCCGGTATATTTCAATAAGTATGACAAAGCACGTATTAAGCGCAACGTTAAAGAGATGCATAGAAGATTTTGTTAATTTTATATCGTACAGACGTAGGTTAAAATCCCAACCAAAACATAAACTTAATAACAAAGCAAATGAAATGAAATGAAGTATCTTGCGGGCTGGTATGGCGATGCCAACAGATGGGATACCATTTTGGTACCACATCGGTTGTCATGGCAATTAGGGCTCCTCTTTTGCTTACCATCAGGCAGGGAGGAGCCAATGTACAGAGCTTCTATAAAAAAAAAAATGAAAAGTACGAAAATATTTTACGTCTATTAACTATTTAACTATTTCTCATATCTGAAAGTTTATAAAATTTAAACACATTATTACATTGACTTTTGACTTTGAACATCAGGCGACATAACAGGATAAAATAAAAATTATACAAAACAAACACATAGATAAATATATGTGTGATAAATATAGCTACATCATCTTGGTTAAACGCCATTCCTTTTGACAACCATTCCGTGCTAACGAGGGTTATTGGGATCGTGTGAAAAAGTAAATCCAGATAATTTTGCGAGCATCGTAAAAAGTTTCCCTTAGAGATCTTCACTCACATGATTATCCGGAGGCACTCAGGTGAAACTCATTGATTTCGCGTAGAAAACTCGTGAACGTTAAAAAGTTGGTAAAATACACATTGATATGTTTTGAATGGTTTTTCGCGGTGTAAAAGTGATTGATGATGCTAAGAATTGGAGTCTATTCGCTTAGAGATATGACAGTTATAACTGTACGTGAAAATGATAAAAAGATTCTAATAGTGCTTGATCTCGGCCTACCACCAGATATTTTAAATAAAGTTACAACAATCTTATTGGTTGATTCTTTTATTAAATAAAAAAAAAAGAATTATAACTCAAAAATTAAGATTCGAATAACATTCATATATTTTTTATATTGTACGTTTTTTATTTTCTTTTATTTGTAAACTGACTTTAAATTTTCCTTTTATATAAATTTTCTATTAATGCCGACTTTCTAAATCAGTAGATCTGTAATACAAATCTATACACGGACATTCTCCAAACCCGTGTAAAAATGAACAGAAAAGTTCCAAGAACCCCTAATACGGCCTTCAAACACCGTTTCCGTTTCCCGTCACTCAGAATTCTAGGACAACAAAAAGAAAAAAAATACAAACGCACGCATGAAAGAAACTATTCGTACATTTTATGAACGATCAGAAAACAGAAGTCGTTTCATTGCGGAAAATTATTTTCCAATACGTTTTACGATTAGTCGGTTTGGCACAGGCCGGTGATAAATTTTTCTTTATGAAAAAAAAAGAAAGTATAAATCAACCAATCGGGCGCGCTCGTCTCATAAAAGTCAGCTGTCGGGGACCGTAAAAGTCGAGTCCGGAACCTATTCCGTTGTATTTGACACCTTTATTGACACACTAGCTTTCTGCACGCGACTTTGTCTGATTATAGTGTTGAGCATTATTTTTTTAATGTATCAATCATTCTGTGTCGAATTTGAAATAATCCAAAGTTCTACATTATTAGAATTTGTATATAGAAATATAAGATGACCTTTCAAGCCAAAAAAACCAAGGGTTGGTGAGTGAGCGATTTTTGCATAAACAAGGGTTTACCTATGAGGAAACGAATTTATCAAAATCCTGTCCTGGCTGCTAAAGCTGGGAGCGATAATTTTAATATAGTGAGTGACATTTCGCTTTTATATATTTAATTAAACAAATCATTGATCCGTGAATGTACGAGTATGTAAACAGTATGAATAAATAAAAGAGAATAACGTTTATTATAAGCACCTTTGACAGGCCCGTTGGTCGAGTGGCTAGAGACCCTGGCTACAAAACCAAGGGTCGCGGGTTCGAATCCCGCTAGGGGCAAATGTTTGTGTGATGAACATCGGCATTTGTACTCGAGTCATGGATGTTTATAAAAGTATTTAAGTATGTCTATCCGTTCCCTAGCTTCCATAGTACAAGCTTCGAGCTTAGTTTGGGGCTAGGCAATTGGTGTGTTAGTCCAAGGCATTTATTTATTATTATTTACCTCATTTGTAGTAGTCTTGTTGACAATGTAAATGCATGCAATTTATTTAGGTATTAAACGATTGATAATTATGATTTAATTGAAGTAGGCTTCTCTATAGCGGGATACATTGAATATAAAAATACAGTAAGTATAAAAAGTACAATTTTCCCAAATATATCTACAAGTACAATATTTATACAAATAGATTTCTCAAGAAAAAGAAAAATTGGCCAAGTGCGAGTCGGACTCCCGCACTGAGGGTTCCGTACAAATTCTATTTTTGACGTATTAAAAAAACTACTGAATAGATTTCGTTCGAACCAGTTTTCGTTGGTAGTTTTTATGGTAATGTACATTATATATTTATTTCAAATTTATCATCCTCTTACTTTAGAAGTTAGAGGGGGGGGGGACACCCTTTTTCCCACTTTGGAAGAGTCTGTCACGCAAAGTATTCACTTAAGAAAAAAATGAGCTTAAACCTCAATATATATTTTTAAAAACCTATCTATAGATACCCCACACATATATGTTCAATGAAAAAAATTATTTTCAGTTTCAGTTCTAACTATGGGGAATGGGGACCCCCCATTTTTTTATTTTTTTATCTATTTTCGTGTGAAAACCTTGTTGCGGTTCACAGAATACATCAACTCACCAAGTTTCAATAGTATAGTTCTTATTGTTTCGGAAAAAAGTGGCTGTGACAGACTGGCGGACAGACAGACAGACAGACATGACGAATCTGTAAGGGTTCCGTTTTTTTGCCATTTTGGCTACGGAACCCTAAAAAAGCAGCTTAAGAATCTCTTACAAACTACATATTAGGTAGAAAGTGTCCAAAATAAAGTTTCTCTTTGAATTTATAACAGCTTGTTGCAATTTAACTTCTGCGTTATTGGAATATGTCCAAGCTATTCAAATTAGTCATACAATGTATTTAAATTGCAATATTGGTTTTGAAATATGCATACTTTTACGAATTAACGAATTAAGGAAAATTTAAGTAAGAAATTCAGAGCTAAGGCATGGTCATAATCAAATAATTTATAGACAATGTACAAGTTCTGGAATAATATATTTTAATTAAATTGGTAAGTAACCGTGCAAGGTATTCAACTTCAAAGAAATTCCAGTGTTATTAGTCATCATCGCCAGACATAAGCATTTGCTAATAAATGATGCGTCACAAATTTGTTGCCGACCCTTTATTTCTATGTCTGTAAAACCAGGCTCTCCAAATTTTAATCGTATTTAAATCTTAATTCAACATCGGGTTAACTGAACTCCACCTTGGTAAGTTAATTAAACCGCAGACCTGCGAAACGAGGCATGACCTGAATTTAACGTATAATATTAAAATCCTCGACATGTCAGCAACTTGGCAGAAACGTATTAACAGGGCAGTTAGAGGCAACTCGATGGCGCAGTGGTTAGCGCACTCGGCCTGCGGTTGCTAAAGTTAAGCAACGTTCGCAGATGCCAGTCATCGGATGGGTGACCGAAAAATTTCATCTCGAGTTCCTCCGTGCTTCGGAAGCCACGTTAAGCCGTTGGTCCTGCGCCTGATCTCTCTACGGTCGTGTCAGATTGCTGTCCCACCGAATTATGAGAGTGAAGGAATAGGGAGTGCACCTGCGCTTGCGCACTCACTTGTGCACTATAATATATCCTGCGTACCTGGCTGATCGTAAGATCGGCCGCCCGCCATGGCCGAATACGGCCGGAGGGGTATTACATATAAGATGAACTTTCAAGCCCAAAAATCGTTGGTCAGTGAGCGATTTTTGCATAAACAAGGGTTTATGAGGAAACGAATTTCTGAAAATTCTGTCCGTTAACCTATGCTATCTTTTTTTTTACAGCTGGGGCCGATAATTTAAATATAGTGAACATTTCGCTTCTATATGTTTTTAGTTAAACAAATCATTGATCCGTGAATGTACGAGTATGTAAACAGTATGAATAAATAAAAGAGTATTATAAAATGATGATAACGTTTATTATAAGCAGCTAATTTTTGGTAGTCTTGTTGACAATGTAAATGCATGCAATTTATATATAAACTATCAATCGTTTAATACCTATAGGTATAATTAATTTTGGTTATAATTATGATTTTATTGAAGTAGGCTTCTCTATAGCGGGATACATTAAATATGAAAATACAGTAAGTATAAAAAGTTCAATTTTCCCAAATACATCGACAAGTACAATATTTATACAAATAGATTTCTCAAGAAAAAGCAGCTTAAGAAGCTCTTACAAACTACATATTAGGTAGAAAGTGTCCCTCGCGTGCAATCGTAGAAATAATTTATTAAAAGATTCTCTTTGAATTTGTAGCAGCTTGTTGCAATTTTAACTTCTGCGTTATTGGAATGTGTCCAAGCTATTCAAATTAGACACAAAATGTATTTAAATTGCAATATTGGTTTTGAAATATGCATACTTTTACGAATTAACGTCTTACTTCAGAGCTAAGGCATGGTCATAATCAAATAATTTATAGACAATTTACAAGTTCTGGAATAATATATTTTAATTAAATTGGTAAGTAACCGTGCAAGGTATTCAACTTCAAACAAATTCCAGTGTTATGAGTCATCATCGCCAGACATAGGCATTTGCTAATAAATGATGCGTCACAAATGCGTTGCCGGCCCTTTATTTTAATGTCTGTAAAATAAGGCTCTCCAAATTTTAATCGTATTTAAATCTTAATTCAACCTCGGGTTCACTGAACTCCGCACCTTGGTAAGTTAATTAAACCACAGACCTGCGAAACGAGGCATGACCTGAATTCAACGTATAATATTAAAATCCTCGACATGTCAGCAACTTGGCAGAAACGTATTAACAGGGCAGTTAGAGGCAACTTCAGCGGCACTTGCCTGTAATGGCGACATTTTCCAAGACTCATTAAACATCACACGGACAACTTCCGAAATTCTCATGTAATATACATTCATTAACAAGATAGGGTGAGAACTGGCAGTGTGTCGTAGGGCTGGTAGACGGAGTTTGTTCAATAATGTTTGCTGAATCATTTAAATTTAGTGATACCACAATACGAGTATGACACATCATAATGTCATTGCTTTAATAACTTTGCTGCACTGTTGTGAAACTTGTTATCGGAACAGTTTCTTACTTTAACCGAGGATTTATTGAAAATACGGTTACGTAATATGCATCAACATAATTTTTAGATAGAACAAATTGTAGCATCGTCTTTGCAACGCGTTTTAGAATCCATCCCTATTCGTTCTAGAGGTATATGGTTTTATAGTGTATAGTTTTTTTGAGTAATTAACACTAATAAATATAGGGTGTAACAAAATATACTGCAAATATTTTAAGGGCGAATTCTTTAGTGGCAATGTAATCAAGATCAGATATTAAAAAGTCAAAATTAATGCCTACAAAATTTTGCATTTTCTGCATTGGCCAATTTGCTCTTTTTGTCCTGTAAGCTTCGCCCCCTCTCCACCACTTAGCTTTTGGGGCAGGACAAGTGTAGTAATTGTTTTACACTGATAAGACACGACCACCTGTCTTGCATATGACAAATTTTGTACTTTTCCGAATTATTCACTCAATTTATTTTGTTGATTTTTTCGGAAACTAGCGTATTAACAAAAAAATTTTACTAGACAAATTTATTACATTTCCACTAAACAATTCGCCCTTAAAATATTTGCAGTATATTTTGTTACACCTTATATAATGTTCGTTCGTAACATCGTGTAAACAAATATTTATACGAAGCCCAGGGTCAATTATTTTGGCTTTTGTTACATTGCGTTTTTAATTCCGGTCATTAGTTACAATGCAAACGCAAAAGTCCAAACTCAAACATAGTTTTAGATAGTTTTATCTAGCCATCCCTAGCTCTGGGATACAAATCGAGGTCAAATTTTAATCAAGCGGCGCACAATCCTGACCCCGAGTAATGAATGGAGCGAAACAGTAAAACTGAATCCGAACGTGGCTTGTTCGGGACTGATTGCGGCTAATTCACACGCCCGCTGTGCAGATAAAGCTATTATATAGTTAGTTAGTGTCTTTAATAACCTGTTTTTAACTTATGAGTCTTATCATGACGTCGAAAATTGGCTGAGGGCTTGAAAGGGCACGTGAAAATCACCCAAACATACTGGCGCCTAACCGTTTTTTTAATCCGCGATGTGTCCCCATTTGGGCCATCTGTATGCAAAAGAATTTGTGCTGTCTGGACTTCTGGTCTACATTATTACGCTAGGTCGCTCTTAAAATTATATTTAAGTGGCCTTCTTAAATTAAATTGCTAAATCTTGACCGAGTAATGAATGGAGCGAAACAGTAAAACGGAATCAACCGAAGTATGAGAGTGAGGGAATAGGGAGTGCATCTGTTCTTGCGCACTCACTTGTGTACTACATATATATCCTGAGTACCTGGCTGATCGAAAAATCGGCCGCAATGGTCAAAAACGGCCCCCACCGAGTTTCACCTGAGTGCTACCCCATTTATTCCCGTGGGTGTTACTGTGTTCACAATACATCCTCTGTCATTGTTATCTTAAACGAATATTCATAGCGCGTCGTTCAACATAATATAACTGCTGTCATTTTAACCCGATTAAATGCTACCATGGAATAAAACAAGAATATTGATAATCGTCAATCACGCCTAAAATTTTGAGAATTTGGATGTCCTTTCATATGTATATTATAGGGAGGCAAACGAGCAAGAGGATCCCAAACCTTCCCCAACTGAGCTCTGGCAATTTTATTCACCAGCAGAAACATAGCACAACACGTATGAAGTGCTACTACACTGTGGTCTTCTGTAAGGTACTTCAATTTCAGACGAGCGGCTCATTCGAGTGGAATATCCACAAGCTGTACCTCTCTTAACATTCCTAATTAGATGCGGGCGAAGCCGCGGGTAAGAGCTAGTTTTTATTATTTGTAGGCATCATGCTATTCACTTGTGCCATTCTCTAGAGACACCTCTCTCTCTTTAGGCCCAATACCTATCAGATGTTCCTTTTGACTTTAATGTTTAAAAACAGAATTCCCCAGGCAACCCCGAGAGGCGTGACCGGACTGTTTCAACGTTTGATTGGTCGAATGGAAGAAGTTCGAAAACTTTTTAGTAATTTTAAGAGCAAGGCTTGACTTGGCAAGTTATTTTAGTGCTTAATACAATTGGTGGGAAGTTTCAAAGGATTAGGAAAAGTGGTGTGAATGAAAGGTAGTCCAGAAACGTTAATTTGTATCCTGTCACCTTAAAGACTTATAAAGTCATAATGATCAATTTTGCTTTTGCTGCAGTAAGAAGATAAGCTTGTACAGCCTTGGTGGTTCGAAAGATACGTGATGTTTTTCTTGAAAAGGAGATAATATCTTTTAACAGAAAAAGAGAGTCAATTACCCGATAATTCGCGTAAGTACGCACTCTTCTTGCTTAAAGTTTTTGTAGAGCATAAACTTTTTAAAAGTTATTTTGGCTAGCTGGCGGTTTTTTTTTCTTTAAAATATGTATAATATTTTGTTCATTCGTGATTTAATTCAACAACCGCAGAAATGTCAGCAAAAATAATTGTCAAGAAAATAGTAACCTAATTTAAATACAAAAGTAATGATTGCAAAATTAACTGTATGATAATAAAATTATATTTTAATTATACAGAAAAATCTTCATTTCATAAATAGCGGTAGACATACTTAAATTCAATTCCTTTATAAACTTATTTATTAAGTCACCAACTAAAGGCAAGCTGGTGTTCACAAATTCAAGCGTTGAACTTATAATTTCAATAACCATGAGCTTAAAAATAACTAGACCAAAGTGTTGAAATTCAAGTGATTTAATAAACGGCATAGAAAACATCTTGACAAAAGCACCGTATACAGAATTTAAGCGGCCCCTTAAACCGCATTTACTAAGGCATTCAAGGGACTTTAGTTTATGACATACTTACGACTTTACTTGCTTGGATTTCAGCTCATCTCGGGAAATCCTTATTTCATACCTCTTATCTAGTCTTTTCAAGAAAATCCAGTGTTTTTCTGGATTTCTTAACTAGGTTACGCTTACGATCTAGCGTGATTATCACAGCGCCATTTTTACGAAAATTCTCGGTGAATGTAAACAAAATAAAAAAATTTTGTCATTATAGATGCTTTTGCTTCCCGTGTTTAAAAAAAAAATTAAATTATCAAACTTTCCAATTTACAGTATGTTACATTTGATTGGTAGTGACTTTCGTAGCAAAAGTGCTAAAAACTAAATTTTCTAGTGTCAAAGTAAAGTGTTTTTGTAATATTATCACATTTTAAGTATTTTTATTTATTTATAATATGCGGTAGAGCAATAAAATTATATTATCTTTGTAAGCTTGGTCATATTTTATGAGTCAATAAAACACCAAACAATATCCTAATTAACTTTTCTTTAACGACTTCTAAATTAACGATCTCCGCAATAAACTTCCGTTATTAAAACAAATGTTATTTGGCTTGTGGCTGAAGTTATAATAGAATTTCTATGCAGTAATATTGTTTACGTCAATATTTATTGAAACCCCGACGGGCCAGAAACTTTAAAATAAATATTAAATTAAATAAAATCAGCGGACCCAGGACTCCGAGGCAACAGCCGAGGATGCGACCGGGACAAACGCTAGGATGATGATGATTAAATTAAATAAAATAACTAATTATCTTGTCATAGGATAAATCTTGTATATAAATTGTAATTATAAAATCATTTTAAGTTTTGAAATACTAGTAAACTTTTAGTTTTCGAGTCAAAAATAGAAGTTTTTTTTAACTTGAAACTGCTTCTACGACCTAATTTGATTTTGCAAAGTGGCAATTAATGAAATAAAGTTAATTCCTTTCTTTAAATATTTATCCTGGATTTTTTTCTACAAACCAAAATCATGAAAATTTTTTATTTCCAATCTAAGCATAATTGAATATAAGAACATCAAATTCTACTTGAACCTATATCCTGTGATTTTTTATCTAGTTTTAAACGAAAGTGAATCAAAAACATCCTTCAAATACAGAAATCAAGCAAAATCAACAAAATTACGGTAAGAGCTGAGAGAAGGGACAATTTTCTTTCGTCGAACCTTATCCTTCAACGAAACTTTCTATAATTGACAGGTGTTGATCGAAGCTGAATTTTCGTCTGCCTGTAAAATAATAATATTCCGTTTAAGGGTCAAATATTTTTTTCTCATTTCCTTCATTACTATGTCAGACGAAAATATATTTGTTAAAGTAATTTTTAAAATAGATTCTGTTGGGAATTGAAATGATTAAAAGACTTATTCGATTTGAAAACTGTCAGTCGAGCAAGCACATTTTGACAAGACCTTGAGACTAGAGGTCGGATTTGCTCGGAAAAAATTAGTCAATACTTTGTAAAAATTAGAATTCTAATAAATTAATGCGAAACATTTGCTCATCGTCATGTCGGTAGGATATGATGGACCTTTCTATATTTAAGAACTTGTTTGTACCATATTCTTACAAATAATTGATTTATTATTATTATAGGTAGTCTGGGAGATTTCGGATCCACAGTAACCCGGTCCTGTATCCGGGACATGTGTATTATTATTATTATAACATTAATTATTGACAAATCTTGTAAGGTCATACTTATGCAATCCAATGATATCACATTGAACACATATATTTATTAGCTACCTTGATCTATCTTCCTTCGGATGCCTTTTTGGTAACTAAGCGATTCGTTTATTGGCTTTTGAATTATGATGAAATGAATAAAACATATTATCTTAACAAAACTAAGGGTTGCGGGTTCGAATACCGCTAGGCGCAAATGTTTGTGTGAAGAACATCGGCATTTGTATTCGAGTCATGGATGTTTATAAAAGTAGGTATTTCATTATGTCTATCCGTTCCCTAGCTTTCATAGGAAAAACTTCGAGCTTAGTTTGTGGCTAGGCAATAGTGTTAGTCCAAAGATTTTTTTATTTATTCATTTAATTGACTACAATCCGCAGAAATGAAAATATATATTTTAGCTGGTCACTAGGACAAGACATACTGCTAGGTAATGCAGGAAACCTTATCTCTGTAACGTCCGTTTGCATATCCACTAAGACGGTCGCAACTCGCAACCTACTTGCATACTCAAATTGCGTGAGGAAAGAACCGATTTGTTTATCAAGGAACGGTGACATTTGTGTCTCTGACATTTCGCGATAATGTCGTAAGCGCTTCCGCTGTTGAGATTGAGATCTGATGTTTTATTTTATAGCGGAGGGTACAGATGAAGTACGGCTTTATTTCGGTGGCAAATTTTAGAATCTAATTGTAATGTGCCTGGGTTGTTCCAAATTGTTGAGGGCGTAGGTTCATTATTCAAGCCAATTATAATAGACTGCATTGGGTGAGTGTTATAAAAAGAAACGGACGCGCAAAAAAGGCTTGTTTTGAGGACACTTCGATCCGGCAGTTTCTTGACGCAACAAGTGTATTATTGTGCATAATTATTATTTTATATAGAAACTAGTGATCTAATGGCAGATTGTGGGTCTGCCTTATTGAATACCTACGTTGTTTTGATTGTGAGTATTGGTCTTTAGGTTTTTTACCATCCACAAGCTAACAGGAAGATTTCAACATTATAAGTAGATATTCCAGCGGTATTTGAAAAGTGAACTTCTTTAAATTTGCTTCAATCTTATTCCAGAGAAAGGTATTGCTGTTCTTTGTTCAGGAACATAAAAAAAATCACGAATGCGAGCTTTAACTTTCTTCGGAATACTTAGCTCGTTTGTCAGACTTTTAATGTTGTGCAAATCATAATAATAATGCGTTGGAAGGAATATTAAAGAGACATTCGTTTTGAGTTTTGTTTAAAATGTTGTTCGATTCTAAACGGAGTCTGATGTAATTTGTTCATTTTAACGACACTTCTTTAAGTAGTGTTGTTTATTCCAATAAAGCTAAGCTTAGCAGACGATAAAACTGTCAGTTTTAGATGATGACTTGCTGACACTAATGAATAAATCTAGTGTTTTATTTTTTTAAAGTCCTTTAAATTTTAGTAGCGCAGCAAATTAATAACTCTTAATTTTTAAGTACCTTAAAGATCTTAAGTTGTTTGCAAAAGTGACCAAATATCTATGTGGTTCCGTGCCACATGTCGAACAGACTTTCCCGCCGCCTAGAGCTCTAAACGTAGGCATGTCTGTTCGCTAATTGAAATTCACTAAAGTTCTTCTACCTTTGAAGGCCATTGCCTCATCGACTACAAGCATTAATCAGTCATTCTTAGAAACGCTGAGAAATCACAGACATTCGATAATTAAACTTCTAGTCACACAATCAAAGTTCAATTTGCCTAAGCATGCATACTATTAAGTCTAGCCACGTGACAGTGCAATCTTGATAAAGTTCACTTCTATCTCGGTTGGGAGAGAGCAATCGTTTCGAATAATTTCAAGCCTTCCGCACACGGAGAACGCATCTCGATTACCTGTGTCGAAGTTACTACAGGCTTTTTATAGCTGCAGTAGTAATGTGATTTGCCTGCATTCTAGGCCGCTGAGCTATTGTTATATCGTTAGTTATAAATGGGTATATAAGAAAGCTTGTGGGACCCTGGTTTATGGATGAACGCCCGCGACTTAACCGGATTTTAGGTTATTCCGTGGGAGCATTTAATCGGGATAAAAGTATCTTATCACCTAAGTCAGCCCATACCATGCCGGTATACCAAATTTCATCAAAATCCGTCCAGTAGTTACTCATTGACGGAAAAACATCCAAACAAACAAACTTTCACATGTATAAATTAATATAAGATGAATTCAGTTTTTTTAAATATTATAGGGAGGCAAACGAACAAAAGGGTCGCTAATGGTAACTGATCACCGCTGGCATCATCATGGATATCAACAACGGCACAATGGTCGCAGATGCATTGCCTGTCTTGAGGACCCCATACCCTCCCTAACTGAGCTCTAGCGACCTTACCCACCAGCAGAAACATAGCACAATAGCAACGAAAAGTGTTCTATGTAAAAAATCATTGGTACTGATGAAGATTTACCATGATATTATTAAACTTATCGTCTATGCTTAAATATCTTTGGTAGGTACTCTGACATAGTTACCCCACATGTCAGTCTAGTATATTATTGTTAATTTCTCTTAGCTGATTGATTGCTAGATTGATGTCAAGTCCATTCTAAAATATAGGTATACGACCGTTGCAAAGAAACGACAATTTGTCATATAATTTGTTTTCGTTTTTGATAAAGGAGAACGCATTTACCCGCCAAACAGGCTTGCTAAAATTGCACCCTTTGTGGGAAACTACTACCCACTAAATACATCTGGTTTTCCTCACGCCCGAGTAAAGACAGACAGCGGCCTCTGTCGATTTTCACCTAAATAAGCCTCTAATTTAAGCTTTTACCAAACAAAATACCTTAATTGGTTAATTAAAACTTACAAACTTGACCAGTACCTTAACTTAATTCGTGGGCGGGGCAAACTCTTCGACAAATTATTGCGGCAATTTGACTACGACAGTGAAAGCTGACAAAGTTACTTTATACTTTGGACGAGGTTGTAAAAGAGAATGCGATTAGAAGGATGGTTAAGTAAGCATTTTAAACATTTGTAATAAAGCATTAGCCTATTTAATGTACTACCATGAGGCAAAATTTATAAAATGCTTTAAGTTGTTGGTGTTATAGACTTATATATCAAAACTTTTTTTTATTCAACATGGTGGCAAACCAGCAAAAGTGTCATCTGATGGCAAGTGATCACCGCTGCACAAGGGTTGATGCGTTGCCTGCCTTTAAGACCCCATACCTCCCCAACTGGAGTCGGGCAACGTTACCACCAGCAGAAACATAGCACAACAGTAACGAAGTGCTACTTCACTGTGGTCTTCTGTAAGGTGGAGCTTCTTTCCCAGGCGAGCTCTATTTCTCTTATCCTTACGGTTTCATTAGTTAAACAGAAGACATTTTATAAATTTTGTTACGAGTTTGCTAACACCAACGAAGCGCTGGATAACAAAAAAAAAACTCTTTTTAATTAATTCCCATTTCTTCAGGAATTGTTATCAATTAAAGATTACTTACTTACGTAATGATTAGTATCTATATTGATTAAATAGTAACCTAGGAGATAGGAACCTTCAATTATTAAACTAAAAACCTGAATAATGAATTAAATCACTTGGACTGCGTGATCAAACAAATCGAGCGAAAAAATAGCAACAATAACATCAGGTTTCTCAGAAGAAATTTGAATTAAGAAAACTTTGGTCGGTAACTCCATAAAGTGTAAAAAAATAAGTAGCGACCTAATTATTCGGTAATGAATAAATCATTTGAAAATCAACAAATTCTTTTGAAGAATTCGTCCGCCGACGTGGACGGCTCGCGTTTTTCAATATAAATGAAAATTTCCTTCTGTCCAAAGTTTTCAGATAACATTCAATTTATTTTTCCTTTTATATCGAAACAATTAATGATAATTACTTTGAACCCTTAAGTCTTTTCATCTTATGGTAAGAAACAGTAATGAAAAATCCATGCTTCAATTCCTTTCTTATGGGAACAGGTCGTTGGAGTGTTTGATCCCTTTGTGGGGTAAGGTATCGTTAATAATTATATTATTTCTAGGAAATATTTCGTGAAGAATGCGTCCAAAATGCGTCAATGGTATCGTTATTTTTACGATATGGTTATTATAGTATACACCCCATGGCATAAGTTAAAGCTATACATCATTTATTTTGATTATAAACAAAGAAAAAGTTATCTCAGAACAGATGATTTTGACCATTACAGTAATCTAGCAGTTCATATTTTGTGCATTAACTAGTTTTTCGTTTGAGCCCATATCATTCACGTTTTTAAAAACTAAAATAAAGATTGACTCGGGTATTGGGATTCGAACCCATAGCCCTCGCTATACGTGCGTTTGCACTTACCAATATGTTACCGAAACCTTACACGACATGATTTATTTTTCTTCATTATTTGTTAACGCTGACTGCTAGCAAAAGCTAAGCTTGTAAATGCTAAAGGTAACAATCATCAACAATCAAGCAAAATCTGAGCACTCTTAAATTTAATTATTTCACCCTAGGTTTATCTAATGCCTGAAACTATTAGAAAGAAAAGCTCGCCTCTCATAAATTTTTATGAGGCTTCGCAAGGATTGTGGTGTCGTTAGCTAAGAATGGAAGGGCACCTTCAATAGGCGTTGTGTTATGACTTTTTTCAAGCTTATTTATTTATGATGACCGCATTTTAACCTATTCATATTCAAAATGGGACAGTACAAAGTACGAAGGTTATTAGGGCGTAATGGCTAAGGATATTAACTTAATAAAATATTTGTTTGGTCAATTATGAAAAATTAGAAATTGACTTAAAATAATATGAAGGCGTTTATTTTAATTTTCATGATTTCATAGTGTTCTTTGAAAAAAACATTAGTCCTACTTAATTTTAAAGCGAAAACAAAAAGGGCACCATTTGGGAATTTGTAATCTTTTTTTAAATTGTCAAAATATTAAACAATATGCATTCTACACTGTAAGTAGTCAAATAATATCCAAAAAGTTTTGATCATTTTGTCCAGTGAATATAACGTGAATATACCGAAACGTTGTCAACACAACAAAGTGGAAAGTTTGTTTGTACCGATTTTTTTGACAGGAGTCTATAAAAACAGACTAGTATTTAAAAAAAATATTTGAGAACCCTGATTGTCCCTATCAATTAGACGTTTACTGTTCTATACAAATAAACATTTAAATCCGTAACAAGCAGCTTAATTTAATGACTCTAAGTAGTTGAATTTGACTGCATATTAACAACCCGTTTGTTGGCCTAATGACTGCGAGTTTATGATCCAAATAGTATGTTTCTCGGGCATTTTCGTGGAATTAAGCGTAATATTCAACGTTTAAGTAACGTGTAGATTAATCGATACAGAGCCCTCGTTCATTCGCATAGTACTTACAAATAGTAAATATCTCGTCGAAACTGTAATTACTGTACATAGACAAGAACTTCATCAGCTTAGTAAGAAATAAGGTAGGTTTTTTTTTAACAAATCGATATTAAGAGTATCAGCGCGCGTTGACTTCTACAAATTAGCTTTGGTGAATTTTTAAAGAAGTTGCATTGACTGTGACTTTGGCTTTGACTTTGATTTTTACTTTGACTTTGAATATAAACTTTCTGTCGTATAAAGCTACTTTTTTGTGATTTTATGTGAGAAAAATATGAAATAATTTAGTCAGCAAAATTACAAAATATTTACATCTATAGCAATATATTTCTGTTTTCTGTACATAATACATATTATAATATGTATGTTATAAAGAGATAATCAGCCCGATTCTTTATAACTATCTAAGTAAGCTTGCCCTTGACTTGTGTATTATTAGAGAAAGAGATAGATTAAACTTGAAATTAAATAGATCTCAGCTCATTACTCATTCAGTTTGCCTTTCTGTCGTCATTTCTGATCGATGCTAATTGAGGTTTGACATAGCCTTGTTCCAATCACAAATACTCAAGTTACAGTATTCAAATTGCCCTCAATTTAGCACTTAAGAAGTTGGAGGATCCTTGACAAGTTTCTGAGTATTTAAAACATTTAAATGGAGTATTTTCTTAAATAAGAATAAGTTAGAAATAATTAAAAAGTATGAATTGGCCATGTTTTAACCTGCTATTATGCTTAATTTGGGTTCGCAATTTTTTTTTCATATCTTCTAAAGTAAGACGTTTATAAGGAAACAAGTGATAATTAAGATGTAGACTTATTTTCTTTTCCCGTCAATAAAAAGGGCGTTAATACCGCTCTTAATCGTACTCATTAAAATAAAAAATTTCATCTTTATCATAAATAAAATATTTATGTAATGTACGAGTAGTACCTATACCTAACCTATTCCAAATTCCAAAGTTTTCTAAAGTCAAAACAATTATTCTAAGTATAATAATATTCTAATAACTCAGTATAACGTTAACCAAATATGATCGAACCCCACGATTATTTTAGAAAAACTTTTAAAACAAAACTAAAAGTTCCAAGTAATGGACGGTGTTAACGGACGCGACGCGATATTTAATATTTATGCAAATTAGTTCTCGAAACTTCTATGCAGTCTGGTTGATAATGAGGTGGTGAGGTGTGGATAAAAAGTGCAGACCAGGTAGGTCAATTTATGAGTTGAAGTAATTCGGGGGTAGTTTCCGATTCACCGCCGCAAGCCCGCTCAAGTAGACGACGCCGCGCACCGCCAGTCCGCTTGTGACCATGGCTGCAGCATCGCAGCCGAAACGTCAAGCAGTAAGTACGAGAGTACTTAACTATAATAATATCGCGTTTAGTCCCGTTTTAATATTATTTGTGAGTTTAAGTATCAAAGTTTTGAGTTAAGGAAAGGTTTGACTAGAGAGATACCTAGATCAAACAGGAAATCGACGCAAATTTTGAGTGGCATTTTACTAGAAAAAACGAATGAATGAATCAAACCGATGGATCGTAAGTCAATATAAGTACTAACGAGCTATTCGGGAGAAATGATAAATATTAGTTTTCATATTAAACATCTGTATCAGAAGTTCCGTATGTTGATTATTTCCATAGCATGCGTAGTGGAATCTAGTTATTTGTGAAGCAATTGGTGTTTCAAATATTTATTATTTTACATTTATTAGCAGAAACTTTTTCGTTTACAAATATCACATAAAAAGTGGTCTTCCTACTAAAACTTTCTTGGTAATCACATGCTTATTGCAGCTACGTTGTCCGGCTTAGTAACTACTTAAAAGTTTCCCAGGCCTGCCTAGATGAGTAGCGTATTATAATAGCGTACCTACTACCAGTAGGTAGTATGCAAACAGTAGTATCCCAGGTGCTTTGCTTAGTTACTTCGGATTGCTATATTTTAAATTTTAGTCAAATAAACCGTATTATGAGGATTTTTCAGAATCGATGCAAAATGTAGTCGGGAATCTTTCGCAAATATTTATCTTTTATTATATTTTGCAATCTAAATTAGCACCATGAAATGAGGCTTTACAAATGATTGAAACTTTTATAACTTAGTAATAATTATTCAGTGCATAATAAATTATATGAAAATGAAAAAAAAATGAAAAATGAAAAATTGTTTATTTGACCATTAACAATGATGTTAGGTACAAAGTGTATACAATATTTTTTAAATTGTTAAATGTAGGTAGAAGCTGATGATAACTACCCCCCGCACTAGTTAAAAACTGTGTTGCGGCAGAGTAGGATCGTCGCATTATCTAGTGACCCTGTACAGTATAGACCAGTAAACAGTAAGACATCAATTTATAGTCTTTGTGAACAACATATTTTTCATAGTGATATGCTAATTATGTTACTAATTCTAACTTCTGTGTCAATAATATGCTTATAATTTTTATTGATATATATTTAAAAGGCAATTATAATTATTTTTATGAAAATTACATAATATTTAGATGTATATTTTACTTATAGGTATAATATTTAAATAAAGTTACGAGTTGTTAAATATATGTATATAAGTATGTGTGTTTATGTATGATATTTTATATGAGTATAATTAGAAGTTATATATATATATATATATATATATATTATATATTATATATATATATATATATATATATATATTATATTATGTGTCGGTAATTTTTGTTTAGCTTATAAGTCCTATGGCTTAAGTAACTTTTCAGTAGATGTATAGTCCAACGATGATAGGTAGGCTGAAATTGTTGTTTTGCATTCATGGTAACTTTTTTCCTTTAATGATTCAACTAGTCGACTTATTCTGTTGTACACCCAAGGTCCTTTGTAGAAATGAAAATTCGTAGCGAACATTGTCTTACATTTCGGTACCAAAAACGCAGGGGTAAATCTTCGTTTCGATTTGATTTCTGGTCGGGGTTTACAATGTTGTCTGAGTATAATCGTTTTAATAAATAGCTGCCTCACAGTCAATACCCTAAACTCATTATATAATTTCACAGTCGGATAACGAAAATTTTTAAAATTTAAAACTTTTATAACCGCTCGCTGAGCACGCTCTAAAGTAATTAAGTGCGTTTTTTTTGCACCTCCCCAAGCAGTAATACCATAAGTTAATACGGATTGGCACAAAGAGTAATATACGCATTTTATTGTATCAGCTTCTCTTACATGTCGTATTTTTTTAAAAATACAAATTAATTTCCGTATTCTTTTACTCAAGGCTTCTATTTGATTTCTCCAAGAGAGGTTCCGGTCCAGTGTCAAACCCAAGTATTTGATACTAGCAACATGTTCGAGCATATGACAATCACATGCTAATCGGTTGTTACACGTATGAGCGGTAAGAGCTAGGTTGGCAGGCCGATTACTGTTGTAAATGCTGAAAGTCATATATTTGGTTTTATCAAGGTTCAAGGTAAGTACATTGCTATCAAGCCATTTAAGAACAGTTCCGAAACCAACCTCACTAGTCTCTTTAACTTCCTCCCATGTCGGTCCATCAAACAGCAGTACAGTGTCGTCAGCAAAAGATATAATCTTCGCATTTTTAAGAAGCGTTTGACTAAGGTCGTTCAGGTAAATCAAGAACAGTGTTGGTCCTAGTACCGATCCTTGAGGAACGCCAAAGTTAACGCTTACTTCTTCACTTTGAAGACCATCAATACTAACACACTGTCTTCTATCAGCGAGATACGACTGAAGCAGCTGAAGAGGAACACCACGTATTCCTATGCATTCTAACTTACGAGTAAGAATGGGGATAGACACGGTATCAAATGCCTTAGCCAAATCCAGGAAAATGGCTAGGCACTTCTTTCTTACATCCAGTTTCTCCGCTATGTATTGCACAACATTCTCAATCGCGTCTGTCGTTGACATTTTTTCCCTGAAACCATACTGATTCGGTGACAAAATATTATATGTATTTAGATAATTGTTAAGTCTTGAGTTGATTGCTTTCTCTAAAATCTTCGCTAAAGTCGGCAGAAGAGATATTGGTCTATAGTTAGACACCGTCCGTCTATCGCCAGACTTGTGTATAGGTATAACCACGGACTTTTTCAGAGCCTCAGGGAAGATACCCGATGAGAAGGATAAGTTACAGATGTGGGATATAGGTCTTGTCAGATATTTTGCACACATCTTTACAAATACCGAAGAAAGTCCGTCCCAGCCAGCTGACGAGGTGGATTTTAATTTTTGTATCAAGGCTAATATTTCCTCTTCATCAGTGGGTAGTAATGCAATTGAGTTCAAGGGTCCTGATTTGTTAATGATCGAATCAGCTAGTTCACATTGGTTTTTTTTTTAGCTTTGATAATATTTTGTCAGCTAGTGTCTGACCAACATCTCTAAAATACTCATTGACAAAATTTACAGATGCGAATGGATCACCTCTAGTACTCAAAAGTTCTCGTGCGTGATTGGAATTACCGTCAAGGTTACATATGCGGCGTATAACTTTCCAAGTGTTTCTTGCATCGTTCTTGTATTTTTTGATTTGTGATCTTTCATACTCTATTTTTAAGTTGTACAATAGTCGATTACAAAAATTTCTATATCGCTTATAAGTTACACTAAGAACAAAATTATTTGGATCCTTCCTATGTTTTAGGTGCAGTTTATCCCGCCACTTTATACATCTGAGCAAGCCACCTGTTATCCATGGTTTTATTATGGTTCTTCTATTGCTTCTTTTGTGATATATCGTACATTTCAGTAGCACATCCTTTAAGATCTCCATTAATTTATAAGTAGCGATATTAACATTCGAACAGTCTATTACGCCTGCCCAGTTTATTTCCGCGAGTATTTTGGTTGCTTTATCATAATCCGTCTTAGGCACCAATTTAGCTATTGTATTCTTAACCATAACAGGATGTTTTAATGATATGATTACCGAACAGTGATCCGTAATAGTTGATTCACATATCAAAGTCGTAGCCATGTTCCCAATAGTGAGGAAAAAATGGTCCAAACAGTTTGGCCCACGTGTCGGCATAGTGTGAGTTGGTAATAAACCATATGTAGATAACATTGTGAGGTAATCAGTGGATCTAGGATCATTATTTCCATCTTTTATATCTATGTTCAAGTCCCCCGTCAAGGCCACTGTTTTGGTTTCCCTAAGTTCACTCATTACTTTATGCAATGACTGAAAGAATCTGTCCGTATCATATACCGAAGGTGTTCTGTATAAAGCTATCATAGCAAATTTATTACCGATTTTTAAAACAAGACTGTCAGCGTCAACAATATTTGTAGGCTCATAAACAGTAGCATTAAGACCTTCTTTGACGTACATAACAACTCCACTGTTTTGGTTTATGAATTTTGATGATGCATAACGGGTGTATTGAGGCAGAATTGGCAGGTTTATAACGCGTGGGAGCCAACACTCTGTTAAGACAAGGATGTCGAATTTAATATTTATCCGTGCCAGATAAACCTCAAAGCTATCAAAATTGCAAGCTATACTTCTAATATTTTGAACTATTATGTTAACCGTTCCGGGGCCAATACTTCCGAGCAGTTTTTTGCAATCATCAGGGTTGACAGTAGAGATCGTCTCGCCTACACTGACACTATTGTCAATGTCAGCACTGACAAAATTAATGTCGTTCATCTTTTTGTGTATAATAATAAGCAGTCACACTGACTGCGCAATATTTTAATGTTTAACATAAGATCGATCTCATCTGTCACCTTCTGATGCACTTTTAGGAAGTGATCATAGGACTCACTAGGATGTTTGACACCGCAGAAACAATTATTAAAAATAGAAGTTATAGACCATTTCAGGAGCTTACACAGGCCGACACTTTGTGATATTATATAAATACAGTAAATAATAATAAATTCGTGATATATGTAGAAAATCAAAAGATAATAATATACAAATTTACTTACATGATAAAATAGGTTCAGCATAATAATTGACACAGACTCTAAACTACTAAATTTATAAATTATGATAACCACACATAAGCACAGGGCATACGATGCATAGTCCAAAACCATCAGAAGAAAAGTCTTACTAAAGCACTCAAATAGTCAGTTTTGTTTTACAGTTAAGAGCAGTTCCTCCAGATGTTCTTGTTTGTGAATAACTAGTGCCGGTAGTCCGTCGTCTTTTCTAAGAAGCACATTGCCCTTGGAGATCCAGCAATACTTGAAGAATCCGTCTTTTACAAGTTCTTTGGCTGAATGATGGAGTTTCTTAGTTCTTGGTGCCAATCTCTCGGAAACAAATATAGGATTGTTTATAGGTGCCAGTCCCAGGTGTCTAGTATTCAGCTTGTCATCCTTATTGTTGGCATTAAACGTCTTCACGGCTTTGAGTATACTAATCTTGTGATCAAGATGTAACAATTCGACATGGATTGGGGCATCGTCAATGCCTCGACGATATATTTCTTTAATACCTATGCTGTTTATGTCAACGTCAAGAACCTTCATCAAGTTTGACATAGTCTCTTGTAGATTCTCATTTTCTAATCTAGGAACATTTCTTATTTCAATAACCTTTTTTATTTGACTTTTCTGTATTTCATGAATATGGTCTTCTAAGACGTTAATCTTGTTATAGGCATTAAGGCACTGTGTTTCCAAGGTCTTAACTTTTTCACGCAGTATAATTTGTTGATCCTTGTACTCTTGAAGCATCAATTCTATGTCACTGTTACTCTGTATCAGTTTGGCATTATAATTATAATAAATCATGTTTTGCAATATAACACTGCTTACAAAAATGAACGTATTATTACGTTTTATAGTACGTATACGTATGAATAGTTATCCGATCAAATTGGTTTTACTCGTATTATACATACATCGCTAATATACAACAAAAATTACCAAAAATGAAAGAAAAACACGTAAGTCGATAATTATTTGTATGTAATTAGCAGTTACTACATTTACATCGTAAATAAATCATCATAGCCTACATATATGAATATTAAATCAACCGAAATAATTTGAACATAAACTACTTATTACTTTGGAAAGGCAGAATTCGACGAAAAGCCTCAACAATTAGCCGCAATTTTGTGAGGCGTAAATTTTACAGTTGGCACGGTTGTGTTTTCTAAGAAAGTAAATGTTACTTTTAATTAATTTTTAGGCTTAAGGTATTTTATTCGAATAATTTTATACAAAATTTTTCTCCGTAATTTTAACAGTAAGTTAATTATTTGTATTTTTTTTATTAATTAATCCAGTGATTCCATTATCTAGCATTTAATGAGATGCATGGTTACGACGAAATCAAGTACTTTAAGTTAAAAAAAGAATGTATTGAATTATAGTATATATTATTTACTGGAAATATATTTCAAAATTAATTGCTGGTCATATTAAATTCAGATGACACCTAAACCAAAACATTTTTTGTTAGAGTGCATTACGTAAAACAGCAATGTCAGTAATTCTTCAGAATAGATTGTTTACGAAAAATATTTAGTACGCAAGCAGATTTGTACTACACTAGAATATCAAATTATTCTTACTATTCACATGTACTCGTATACAATTCTACTCGTATTAGTCAAACATTTCTACATAGAAGAGTACAAATGTCTCTGGGCACATTGTATACTTCACTAAAAAAAAAAAAAAAAACTGCCTCCGTGGCGCAGTGGCTAGTGTGTCGCACTTTAAAGCGGCGGCCGCGCCGGAGGTCCTGGGTTCGAATCCCGGGTCGGACCGATGAAATTGTGTCTATGTTTTCATGTTGTGATAACACAGACACAGTCCGGAGTTTGGAAGTTGGCGGTGTAGTTACACCCCCGTGCCTCGGAAAGCACGTTAAGCCGTTGGTCCTGCGCCTGATCTCTCTACGGTCGTGTCAGATTGCTGTCCCACCGAATTATGGGAGTGAGGGAATAGGGAGTGCACCTGTGCTTGCGCATGCGCTTGTGCACTATAATATATCCCGCGTAAGTGGCTAATCGTATGATTGGCCGCCTTGGCCGAATTCGGCTAGGAGGGTATTATTATTATTATTATACTTCACTACGATTTAAAACTATTCGTACTACACATAAGTATACACTACTTCAGTAACATGTGTGTCTAAAACGATGCCACAACAAACATTAACATTGTTTTCGTTGCACTAAATCCCCCGTGCCACGCCACGGTCGCACCTCCCACTTCAACTAATTATTACAAACAGACATTGACATACAAAATGGAATGTTTCGTCCCCAAGGACATCTTGGGGGCACATTTAATTATGCTAGCTTCATGTTTACGCGACTTGTTTGTCTTATTCGACTGTTACTTGTTGGTAACAAGTTGTTGCCGAAAGCGGGTTCTGACGACAAAGGTAATGGAAACATTAGCTTGTTCGAGTACGTTAATTCTGTGCAAATATGTAAGCTGTGATGTAGAGGAGGTGGATAGCGCAGTCGGCTTGCGATTGCTAAGTTAAGCAACTTTCGCAGAGGCCAGTCATGGGGAGGGTGAACGAAAAATTTCACCTCGAGCTACTCCGTGCTCCGGAAGGCACGTTAAGCCGTTAGTCCTACGCCTGATCTCTCTACGGTCTTGAGTAGGTAAGGGATTGGGATCATTTATATCCTGCGTGCCTGGTTGATCGCAAGATCGAAAGCCATGGCTGAAAACGGCTGGAAGAGTATTATTAATGATGAAAACGCATGGTTTGAAAATTTGGTTTCATTGAGAATTTTATTTCAAGAAAGTCAAGAGAAAGTCATGAGAATTCAAAAATTAAAGGTAAACTTGTTAGTTTAATACTTATCACTTTTGCTAGTATTCATAATATCAAAGCTATTTACTAACGTACATAGTTTTGGTTTAAGCACAGAAATATTGTGTTTAGAATCACGGCACTACTCTTTTATGTTTGACGAAGGAGATTTACGCGCCATAGCTGCAGGCGAGCTAGCAGCAAGGAAAAAAACCCGGTTTCCTTTACGTCCAAGAATATTGTCAATTACCTAGCAGAAAGCTCATTGTTTATATTTGATTTACAGGCATATTTTAAAAGTAAAGGTTTTTGTAATTGCCTTTTGTTCGTTATAAAATAAGTTAAAACTGCAAATAAATAAAATTACGGTCTCGTTTCGATCATAGGAATTATTATCGTTCTTGTCAGACAATTAGGAGAGCAAAGCGCTGTTACCAATACACTACGGAGGCCGTTTATAAACTACCATATACAATACTAGCCGCTATATACATTACGGCCGCGGTTTCACACGCGCGTAATTTATTTTTTCAAATATCCCCTATGTTCACCGGGGATAGGGTAGCTAGCCAACAGTGAAAGAATTATTCAAATCGATCTAGTAGTTTTTGAGTTTATTCGTTACATACAATTTTTTTTTTATGTCGGAGGCGGCAAACGAGCTAGCGGAGCGCCTGATGGTAAGCAATCACCGCCGCCCATGGACATCCGCGACACCAGAGGTGTCGTTGATGTGTTGCCGGCCTTAACCCCATACCCTCCCCAACTGAGCTCTGTCAAACTTACTCACCAGCAGAAACATAGCACAATACTAAAATACATATCTTTCCTCTTTATAATATTGTTATCATTAGTGTTAGATTAGTATTAGTATATAAGTATAGAATACAGATATTGTAGATAGTTTAGATGTACAATTAGCACATCCCTTCAGCTGTTAATATCCATCATAAACATATACCGAATACTCAAATATCACTTGAACTAATTGCAGGCTGTCATTGACATACGAAATTAAATGTTTGCGAAGGGCCATTACCCTAGCCTATAGGGAGCGTTGAATTGCCTCTCTTAAGTAATGTTTGCCATGACGCGTACGCTTTTAGTTAATTGAATATTTAATGAAATTAAACAAATTATTTTCGCAAACAAATATGATCCTTGGACATTAGCCAGTGATGTCTAGCTCTTAATTTATGAGTAACATTAATCTATGTTTAATATTCATAAAGCAAGTTATGTCAAAATTGATGTAATTTTAATAAAATTTAAATAAAATTTTAAGCGCACGATTTGGTTTACCACATATATAAAATAGACAAATAAGGTTTTAATTGAGATCAAAACAAAATCCCTAACGAAATCGATAAAAAGATTTCAAGATAACATCACCATCCAGCAATTCCCACAATATTATAAGCATTTACTTTAAAAAAGATCGTTATAAAACATGTTCTAATGTTCCTGATAAACTTACAGAAAGCAATGGCAATATACATTAAACACGACAAGATAAATATTTATACTTATTTTTACACAACTTCTCGCTATTGTCATACTATCTACTAATCATACTTATATTATAATTCTTGTGAAAGTTTGTTTGTTTGGATATTTATCCGTTAATCACGCTGAATTAAACGGATTTTACTGAAATTTAGTATACAGGCAGGGTATAGGCTTTTTAATTTAGGTGAAAGGATACATTTTTTATCCCGATTTAATGTCCTTATGGGATAAATCAGATATCTTAATAAAGCGCGCGTTAAAACATGTATTTACAAATAATATAACTATATGACACCCACAACCCTATTACCATTGAAAACACAACCATATTAGCATGAATACATCCACATACAATTGTACAATACAAAATATCTCCCAACACTGTGTACGTAACTCAAATCCCACGACTTGACATTGAATTACAACTGTACATTTCTCGCTCCGCGTCATCAATCAGCCCTGTCGGTGCCATTAATACGGAGATCTACTTGAATTAGCTTGCTTCAATAATTACATTATCCCTATTATAGTGTTAGTTATTGTGTGGATTAATATTTTGATAGATAATGGATGGGTCTAGATAACGCAAATAATTAATAGTGGCAGACCATAGGTAACGCATTTTATGAAAACATAGAAAATATTCTTATATTTTACCTTATTATTGACATCTACATATACTATCTTTACAAATATAGTAAAGCTGAAGACTTTGTTTGTTGTCTGTTTGAACGCGCTAATCTGTGTCTTAATGAATTTTAAGAAGTCTATGGTACGAGTAATGAGTATTTTTATTCATTCTGATAGAAATACCTAGATCAAAGAATGTTCCGAAAAATAAAGTTTATTTTAATTGTGCTTGATATTTTTTGTTTCACACTATCAGATTACATGGCAATTCCACTCTTGTGTTATAACTGATAAAAATGACCTATGTATTACATTACGATACGCACTCGGCCTGCCATTGGTTAAAGTTAAGCAACGTTCGCAGATGCCAGTCATCGAATCGATGACCGAAAAACTTTCATCTCAAGCTTCTCCGTGCTTCTGAAGGCACATTAAGCCGTTGGTCCTGCGCCTGACCTCTCTACGGACGTGTCAAATTTCTGTCCCACCGAATTATGAGAGTGAGGGAATAGGGACCTAGTAGGCTAGAAAAGATGCAACTTTGTCGAATTCGCCATACGCTTTCGTAGCGACTCCTAGTTACCTAGTTCGTGTGCGGGATGGCAATATAAGTCGCGACGAAAGCGTATGGCGAATTCGTCATAGTGGCATCTTGGCTAGTCCACTAGGTCCCTATTCCCGAGTAAGCTAACTTGCTAGCTGTGCTTACGCACTTACTTGTGCACTATACTCGTAATATATCCTGCGTACCTGGCTGATCGTAAGGTCAGCCGCCATGGCCGAATACGCCCGGAGGGGTATTCATTTTATATTCATTCTTGCATTTTTTCTTTAAAAAATTCCCTAAACGAAAAGAGTAAGATTTTATCCAAGCGAATGTACAAATATATAACAAATAATCTGTTTTTTCATCCTGTCTGTTAAACGGTGTGCAATTTATCACGTTTTGACACAATAAATCCGCATTTCGCACAGTCTATTAAACCTTTACACAACGTTATTAATCTGTATTGTGGTTCAAGTACCTGCCGTGACCTCGGAGTTCCGGGTTCAAAACCAGGTTGAAAAAAAATGTTTATGATGTAAAACTACTTTTAAACAGATAGATTTGCGGTATAAGTTTAAAACTTCATGTTTAAACATCGGCTTTACCTGTTAACATGTAGTTAAGAAACTATTATATTTTTTTTTTTTATTTTTTTACATTTATTCATGATGAATTCTAACTCTCAACTATTCATTGTCATTTTGTTGATAAAATCCCATATAATTGTGCGATTCGCTCACCCAATGTCTTAACTTTAGCATCTCCAAGACTACACAGTGTGACAGTGTTATTTGTGTCCTCGTCACGAGTCTCTCGCCGTGACAAATGCTAGTGATAACATATATCCGCCTCTGATATGAGGCAACAGACTCGAGGTGAGTTAAATTGTATTTCTGTCTAATGATGTAAACTAGCGGACAGGTGATACATACCAAGAAGGGTGTGTCACTTTGGGATTCGCTCGACAATGTTCAACTAAACAATATTACATCACCTAAGTTTATAATTCGATTTCATTTCGTTGGCAATAAAAATGAGTGTCTGTCTGTCAAATCTGTTTATTTGTCTCCCTGCAGGGAAAGTATGCCATCATTAAAAAGAATTGTTTTGGCTAAACAAACACGCTTGCCAAAAGCGGATTGGTAATCACAAACCACTAGTTTTCATTAAATAACAATAATTTATGTTCGTTAACCCTAGCATTTTCTATCTCCAAGTCTACTCTGTGAGACAGTATTATTTGTGTCCTCGTCTCGAGTCTCTCGCCATGACAAATGCTAGTGATAACATGTGCCTTCCTTTGATATGAATTAAACTGTATGTCTGTCTAATGATGTAAACTAGCGGACAGGTGATACATACCAAGAAGGGTGTGTCACTTTGAAATTCGCTCGACAATTTACAAGTTGCTGGTTTGCATATTAAGCGGCAATCTAATATGGTAACGGTGCTGATAGTTATTGCAGTAATTACGAATATCTTATTATTTCACGGGTAGAATCTTAAGTAATCTTTCTGTGAAGCACTATAAATGGCGTGAGATTGAGAAGTTGAAATAATTATATTTTTAATCTGGGTTTCTTGAACCGAATGCAAATAAGTTTGATTCATACAAAATAATGAAGCTCTTGAATTGAAAATTAAATATTTTTAATCGCGCCACCTTACCACAACCTTAGCATTTCAAATAATATATTACTAATGGATGCTATAATTATTATTGTTAAAAACATAAAACCCACACAAACGCTAGAAAACTTCCTGTGTTCTCCGCATAATACAAAATGCAAATATATTTATTGAAACGAAGTCAGAATAAATCCGTTGAATGGATTGTATATTCCGCAAATAAAACCAATTATAATTTCCATCACTGCTGACAATAAGAAATCGTTCGTCTGACGAGTTCATCCGTTCTAACTGAATCACCTGCCTACACAAATTTCGACTTTGAACAAAACATATTATGTTTTGAATAACACAATAAGTTCCTTTGTGATACAAGAAATTTCTCAATAACTTCACACTAAAGGTCATTGGATTTTGACACAATAGTGTCTGCAGGCAATCATAGTTTTAATACGCAGAAAAAGAAAGACGATGTACGTTTGGTTTATCTAGACTTATATATAAAGCTGAAGAGTTTGTTTGTATGTTTGTTTGTTTGTATGAACGCGCTAATTTTTGTGTCGGATAGTCCATTTGACGTGGAAGGCTTAAGGCTATTGGAAATCGAAATCCACGCGGACGGAGTCGCGGTTGGCCGCTAGTTGTTGATAATCGGCTATCAGGTACCCTTTTACGTATTTGTTAATTACGTGACGGGACGAGCAGATTTACTTTATGGAACGTTAAGAAAACTAATAACTTACTTATACTTTTATAAACTCGAGTAAAAATGGTTTGTCACACGAAGATTTGCCCTTAGCGGGACTCCAACTTAAAGCCTTCGTTTATGTGGTCGGGTATCTCTAAACCATATCTAGGCCTACCAAGAAAACATATCAACGCAGGGTATCAAAAACCTTCCATAAGGCTGCTGTACTCAGCTAAAAATAGTAAAGTCACCCGTGTTCTATATTCTACATAGAAGCTATGTTCAGTGCCGCGGCTATACTCGTATACTGGCATCTTCAGAGCCCTTCAACATAACAGCTGTCTCTTGACCGCTATCCCAGACTGCAACAGCCAAGGCTGAGTACAAAAGTTTGCTCCACTATAAAATATACGTTTAGAGTACATCGAAAAAATAGATAGTACAGATTAGTAGTTCTGTATCAGCCTAATAATGTTCCACTGCAGAGCAAAGGCCTACATAATTTGGAATTATGTTTTCGTTACAAAGATGGATTTTGGCTTAATCACCACTAATGCGGATTGGTGACCACAAACCCTGTGTTCAGAAAAATCGACACAAATTTTGGCTGAGGCAGAAATTGAACGCTTCAATGGTCTAGTGATTTAAGTAACATGCCGGGGTCCTTCTCTCCTTTAAACCAGTGCTGCGAAATATTCAAAAAGGGAATATTGTTTTAAATAATTCTTACTGATCTATTTCAACGAAAACATATAAAAAATAAAACAATATTTCAAATTGATGTAAATTATACCAATTGATTTTATTATATCTTTTTAAATAATATTCTTGAAAAATTTTATGTTTATTCCTTTTTTACTCATAAAGTATTGAACAGATTTGGGTAAAACTTGCGATAGAAACGCAACACAGCATAAGACTACTATCATCCCGGAAAAGTATCACATTACCGGGGTATAATGTCGTGTATAGATTATGGGACTGACCCCACATGCAAAAGTAGATAATATTTAAGTTTCAGCATGGAGTAGGAATATAGACATGGCGTTGATCTTGGCTGCATTAGCAGTCTTAAGAACTATCAATGTTCCCGTAAGGCGTTTGCGAGTATTTATACTAATTTAATAAGCTTTGTTTTTTTTGATCGCGCTAATCTCAGGAACTACTGGTTCGAAATAAAAAATATTTCGATATGTGTGCGAAAACCGAAATCCACGCGGATGGAGTAGCGGGCGGTTGCCAGTTTAAAGTAAATCTGTAATCATCATATAGGACGTCAATAGGCTCATGATGATGACAACAATGATAGCATAAAATCTGAATCGGCTAGAATGATTTGAAAAAATAGTACACCGCACTAATGGAAATAAGTGATATTTTTGCAAATGTAACAGTTTTTTGTTAAATAGCCGTACTTATTATAGCTGAGGCAAGCCGCATTCTAAAGCGACGCCGCTCCAGTTTTTCAGGGACTAAATCCCCAGTCAGACTGGAAATTGGTGATTGGGCCTTTCTATTTGAAAAATAGTCAACTGGGCCGAAGTGGATAAAAAATAGGTCGCGCATTAAAACCGAGGGGAAACCATTTTTTCTACTGTGGTTCTAAGCTAGTTTTATTGAATCAATAACGGTCATTTTTTACTTTGAATATTTATACATAGTTAGTTTACAGAGTTTAGTTAGCAAAAATACTGAGATGTTTAATTTTAAAGATGGGTCTTCCAAATCTTTTGTTTTAAATTTAAAGTTAAAACGTTTATAATAAATTATTAATAAATTAACATCAGAACTATCGGCTTTCAATAATTTTAAGTATAAGAACTCATTTTAAGAAAACTTTAAATCCAGTATCTTCCGTAGCCAAAAGAGGAGGGGCCGACCGCTTAAGACACCATTTAGTAAGGGCAACTGCACGTCATAAGTTGGTGGAGTTGTATAAAAATAACTATGTATGATACAGAGTTCGCTATACCTAGGCCGTTCAATAAGTACTTAGCCTCGCTGCCAGATGCTGCTATTATTTCGAAAATGTTTTACTATCGTGCAGTAAATACGTTTTGAAGTATACTGAGGACTTTTCAGTATATTCCCTTCATTTGTTTTATTTTGACAGCCTATGGAAGTGAGCTTGTCGGTCGGTTTTTACAAAAATGGAAAGCAACAAAATCGTTCAGTGATTAGATTCTTGTTTTTGGAAGGGAAAATGCGCATGGATATCAAAGAGCGCTTGAATGCTGTGAAAGATGACTCTTCTCCTTCCATGTTGACTGACAAAAATTGGTTTAATCAATTTGATCGAAGCCGCACGTCGGTTTTTGATGAGCGAAGCCAACCCAAGCTAAAAACGGCTTCTACGGAGGAAAAGGTAAAAAAAATCCAAGTTATCGTGGTGGCAGCCCGGCGATTGAAGATTCACGAGATAGCTGAGACTGTGGGCATTGCAAAAAGAACACTGCATCATATTCTTCACTATGAATTGGGTGTGTAAAAGTTGTTGGCGCGGAGGCTGCCGCGTTTGCTCCCACCAGACAACAAGCGCAACCGTAAGACAACATCGGCAACATGTTTGACCCTGTTGCAACGCTATCCAGTGCAGTTCTTTCAGCGTTTTATGACCGTCAACAAAGCGTGGGTTCGCTGGTACACACCAAACCCAGGGAACATTCGAAACAGAGGATTTTTCCCGGCAAATGTGCTCCAAGGAAGGCGAAGACTGTTAAATCGGCCGGAAAGGCAATGGCCGCTGTTTTTTTATATTCACGGGGTAAGATCTACATCGATTACATCGAGAAGGGTAAAACAACTATGGGGCTCCACTATTCTGACTTACCAGGCCAATTAGATGACAAATTGAAAAAAAAGACCCGCATTAGGAAAAGCAAAAAGTGCTGCTCCACCACGACAACGCGGCGGCTAACACCTTCGTAGGTGTCATGGCCAAATTGGTAGAATTGAGCTACAAATTGTTGCTCCATCCATCGTAATCCCTAATTTTGGCTTCTTGTGAGTTCTTCTTATTCCCAATTTCGAAAAAATCGCTCGCCATAAAAAGATTTGGGTCGAATGATGCGGTCATCGCCGCCCCAGAGACCTATTTTGGAGGCCTCGGGAAATAGTATTTTTTGGATGGGTTAAAATGGTTGCAGCATCGCGGTGCCAAGTGTATCGATTTGAAAGGAGACAGTGTTGTAAAATAAATCTAAACTTTCTTAAAAATATGTTTTTTTCATATTTAGGCTAAGTAATTATTGAACTGCCCTCGTAGTTTTCGTTGAAAGTACTTACTTGGAGGTATACATCACATTTTTTTCAGAATTTTTGTAATAGTATTTCAAAAGTTAAGGAGGGGGGACGCTCTAATTTTAACTTTGTATTGATATATCTCGAGACTGGGGGGTTTGGATCCACATGGCTTCAAGGCAATTTTCATTGTATTTAAAAATACCTTTTTAACGATATCCCACACGATGGGGTAAGTCGATTTTTTTTCTAATTAACTTTTCGCTGTATGGGAAGGGGGGCGGGGTAAAATATAATTACCAATAAATAGATAATTCAAGAATTGGTATAAAATTAAAACCAATTCTTGTATTATCACTATACATCTCTCCACCAATTTTCGTGGCAATCGGTGCAGAAATGGCGGAGAACGAGCCAGACAGTCAGACAGACAGACATGACGAAACGATAAGGGTTCCTAGTAGACTACGGAACCCTAAAAAACTAGCATATTGATGTCGTATTTTTATTAAACACAACGTATTGTCTATTTAATCTAGTGATTTAGTGCCGGGCTAGACACTGAAGTATAATTATAATGACCAATTGATGCATTTAATTCATATTGTTCAATACTTAAATACGACGACGAATTATGCAGTAAATCTATAATACTTCTTGGAAACGATGAGCACAACGGTAATGTGGATGTACCGAAAACATTTGACTAGCAACGTTGTGATCTGCCTTATCACCTTAAACATAACGGAAAATTATCCTTAGTTTTTAAGAGATGAATCCAATCCGCGCCTGACCATGCCTCAAAGAATCCATAAGATTGTTCAAATAAGGATCTTCTTGTTTCAAATATACCAAACATGTCGAAGATACTCATTAAAATCTGTAATCCGTAAATCCTTTGATCAGCATATTCGTACACTCGAGGTTTCGATTGGGTTTCTTTTAGTCATTCAAAAAACACAAGACGGAGGCTTATATTCTGGGCTGTTGAGATATCAATTGGTGTTAAGAGCCATCCACTTGCTATGTACTTGTTGGGAATGTAACTTGTTTGAATTTCGTGAATTACATGCTACGTCTTGAGGCCTATAAAACTGATTTGGGTTTTTGTATATCAAAAGATAATTTTCAGGAATCCGCGTGCCTACTTAATGTTATTTAGGACTTAATCCCTTGTTTATCTTAGAAAGGTTTTAGGTGCCATTAAAATAAGCTATATGATCCGTATAATTGTTATATGTTAACAAATGTGATAAACAATAAAAAACACATATCTTCGAACGGTCCGTTATTTAGATTAAAAATGTCGTATTTTTTTGCAAAAGGGTATATTATTTTATATCGTGTTAAATAGTTTATCTTCATATGTTTTTTATTTAACGTTGTTGCCAAGTACTGTTAGCTGGATAATAATCCATCCAGAAATATTAATCTGTTGAGAATTCGGAAAATTCCAATTGAATTCCAGTTAAAATTCAAACGCTGTACGTCAAAAACGATAGGGAGTGCCGGCTTCCTCGCTGTAATATGAACTTATATACTGTAGCAAGTGGATCAAGTAACTTTGATACAAGTGGTAACTAGGTTAAGCGAATAAGTTATATGTTTTTTTATTTTATTATGAATAGAATCGCATAAGTTTGTTTCACGGATCGTATGGATGGCCTTTGGCCCTCGGTAAGTGTTAAAATATAATGTCCGTTCGCAAAATTTTGTAATCCTTATTTAATTGCAAAATAAGCAAAAGATATTTAGATAGTTTTCTAACTTAACTATATTTATGCTATTTAAATATAAATTTAACTTAAAACCAAATATTCCATATACAACAACGTTAAAAGATTAATTGTTGCTACGTTGGTAACATTAATCGACTATTACATTACAAGAAGACTTACACGTGCAAAAAACTTATCACAAAACTTTTCTTATTGCTCCGAAAGTAAACTTCCATAACCGGTTAAAGTACCGCATCATTATAATTATTTGCAGTCAAAAATCAGTACGACATTTAATTTATTAAAAACTTACCGGCAACTAAAACACTTCACTACCACTCACTGGCACTACTAAAACTACACTTTCACCGCAAACTCTCGTAGTCGGTCGTCCGTAGCTCGCTACTAGCTACGAGCGCGCGGTGCTACGCCGTAGTCGCGACTGGCGTAGCGGGTGCGGTATGCGCGCCATGAATGAACGGTGCCTTATTGAATAGGCATGGCTCTACCACTGATAGCGCATACTTTGAAGAAGATCATAGTTTTATATCAGGATTTTTTAGGGTTCCGTAGCCAAATGGCAAAAACGGAACCCTTATAGTTTCGTCATGTCTGTCTGTCTGTCCTGGTTCGTTCTCCGCCGTTTCGGAACCGATTGCCACAAAAATTGGTGGAGAGATGTATAGTGATAATTCAAGAATTGGTTTTAAAATTATCGAAAAATAATCATTTTTACCCCCCCTCCTATACAGCGAAAAGTTAATTCTAAAAAAAAATTCGACTTAACCCATCGTGTAGGGTATCGTTAAACAGGTATTTTTAAATACAATAAAACTCGCCTTGAAACCATGTGGATCAAACACCCCAGTCTCGAGATATATTAATACAAAGTTAAAATTAGAGCGTCCGTCCCCCCCCTTAACTTTTGAAATACTATTACAATAATTCTGAAAAAAATGTCCTGTATACCTCGAAGTAAGTACTTTCAACGAAAACTATAGCGAACTCTATATCATACATAGTTATTTTTATACAACTCGACCAACTTATGACGTGCAGTTGCCCTTACTAAATGTTGTCTTAAGCGGTCGGGCTATCTTTTAGCTACGGAACCCTTTCATAGGCGTGTCCGACACGCTCTTGGCCGGTTTTTTGATACTTAACATTAAACAACATAGAGTAATGTAACGCTTGAATCAAGAAATGTAAAGGCACGGAAATGGTTTCACCACCGATAATGCATATTTTGAAGAAGTTATATCATGAAATATGGAAGATTTGAACTTTCAACAACATAGAATAATCTAACGCCTGAATCATGAAATATGAAGGCAACGAAAGTAAGAGTAAATTAAGAAGCATCGATGCAAATATGTATTTTGGCAAAAAAACATTATCTCGGTTTTTTTTTTACTTTTTTCCTCTTTGAACTTGGATCGCCAGACAAGCCCCATGTCGCTATGTTAGCATGCTTGACGATTTATATAATAAAATAACGTCTTTGAAACGTTGTGAAAAAACGCAATTTTTGAAAAATATTATTAATTAAATATATTAAAAACCAATAGTTACAAAGATGAAAATGAAAATTAACATTTATAATAAAGAGATTTAAACTGCCGATCCCATGCTTAGAAAAAATAACACGGAAACAACTAAACGAGAACATTTCCTTTGTAAAACACCAACCGAAAAACTTCTATAAAACTGTGGACATTGTTTATACAAATTGTTGGGAAAAAATCCATTATGTTACAATCCAAAACAGAGGTAACAAAATTGAATTAAATATTTATCAACCTTATTGTCCGCCAGTATTTATTTTCGAATAGTAAAACTTGGTAACTCAGTTGAATAAATAAAATAAACTGTCACCCGTAATTCAATAACCTATTTCGGTCGGATTGAATAGGTTACATTTTTATCTTTGTTTTTTATTTCAGACATATTTGGTCCGAATATATTTTTATTATTAACTTATCTAATCCTTATTTAGAAAAGCTTATCATCCTACATACTTTTGTTACAAGTTCTTATTGTTGTTTTTCTTCTTTTTGGCAGATACTTTTCAATAAAATGTACAGAATTTTATAACACGTTGTATGTTTTTTATTTCTATTATGATAAGTTTAATAATTTAATTGTATTGTATCCTTTATTTTATTTTTATAGCTTATCTTATTGTTCGTTTTGGAATAATTCTGTTAGCTACTAAGATGTATGAAATAATTAAATAAATAAACAGAAACAGGCAGATGTGAACACACAATGTTTGTTCATATCAATACCTATCAAAATCAGTGGTGATACGTATGTATGTATTGTATCTGTAGGTATATCGTATCTTCCTCAACATGTCGCATCATGTTTTAACCAACCAGAGTAATACGATCACGTATATCTCCTAGATACAGTACACTGGAGAGCTATAAATAAAAGCTCAAGTTTTGGACGCCTGTCTGTTGGGTAGCGTTTATCACGCCAAACGACGTTCCTGTCAAACTTAATGACGATTTCGAATAGACACATTTTTTCTCTAGCAATTAATCAGTTCATTCCTCTCATTGTAAAGGCCAAGACACTCTTCGGGTCGCTGAGCCATGGGAGTAAGTAAGTAAGTAATTAGTCAGTTGGTAGTATAGATTTTAAAACGTTATTTTTGCCCCGACAACAGAAAACTTTGGCATCATTTGACTTAATATTCAACATGTTGTCACAGCGATATGAAGCGACGTCGCTCAAAATTGAAGTGCCAATTGCAGAGTAGATTGAAGTATGGTAAAAGCATATCTAACGTTCTAAAACTATGGTTGGCAGGCAATTTGGCATAACAGCTATCCAAGTCTTTTTTAACAAATGCCTATAATCGCTCAAACGAGAACTTCTATTGAAAATAATGACTATCCATCGACGATCTGATTGATTGAAGGTTACTAGGAATTCGAACCCGCAAAACTATCGACGAACTTAATAAGTTATTTTCCGAACAAAGTTTGAAGACCGATTTGGTGGAATGGCTCGGAAATTGCCCAGTACACTAGAACTCAAAGGATAAATCTCACCAACGCACTAACATCTGTGAGTATGAATTTCTGTTTGTATTCATTGGTCTGGTGATTGTTCCAATGTGTGATGTTGCTGTAGATGGCTTAACTTTCCTAGCGCGGCAGTAACTGTTGCTTTTGATAGAATTTGTTTTCCAACAAACAGTGTGACATTCGGCCTCGACGCAGCCATTTTCACGTCATCACGCGTTATCTAATGTCGATATCACGCGTTGTGTATCCGGGAGGACAATTGACCGCGTGACAAACTGAGTTTAGCAACTGGTACCTTGTCTTTATAGGTAACTGCTATAGCAAACTTACTCGTGACTTTTGGTTTTTTGACACGTATGATTTTTTTTGATGATGAAACTTAAGAGAGACGAACTTCTTAGCTATCCATGGATTCTTCGTGCGGGTGCCGGGTCCATCGCGTGGAACAGAGAGGAACGCCAGTCGGCGCCTGGGACTTTCGACCCAGCGTGTAGGTTTAAGGGGCCCCTTTATAGTATACTAACGATCACCTCCACCGATGACATTCCTCTCCCTATAATTTTAATGAAACAATGTAATAAATAGTGTGAAATTATTTGAATTGTTGTTATCTTATATTGTAGGGTATTCTTACACAACTTTATACGTATTAAAAATATCAATAAAAAAACAAAACTTTATTAATTATTCTCTGTAACAAACTGAGATAAAAATATAATTTTTATAAACTAATTTCTGCGCTTCTCTAATATCACTTCATGTAGTTTGAGAACTAGTTGGAGACAACGATGTCACGCAGACCAGTCAGCATGCTTTTATATCTCTTACAAGACTGTAGTGTGGGTTAATTTTTCGGTCCAAAAACTACTTTCCTTATCCGCCTTTTTAGTCCATCACATCACGCGTATCAGATCACGTGTCGTCGCGTGACACAATTGACCGCGTGACAAATGGTGCTTTTGCACAATGTCACAAGTTTTTATATGAAGTAATCAAATTACCTCTCTTAGTTTCCTTAAAATGTTTTTAATCCCTTCTATTATTTAAAATGCGAAAATAAATCTGTCTGTCAACTGGTCTTGATGAAATTTGGCACAAATAATCTTTTGACCCTCACAAAGAACATAGACTACCTTTTATTGGGGAAAAAGGTATCTGAAATCCATCTGACGAAGTCGAGTGCGGCGGAATTATTAGAAGTATTATGAAACTGAAGCATCATATAACATTATGCACACTTACTAAAATGTAGTTTCTTGCGCCAAAACTCTGCTGGCCTTCATTCCACCGCATCGTGCTTATCAGGCCACGTGTCGTCGCGTGACACAATTGACCGCGTGACAAACGGCGCCCTGTATCCGAGCAGAAAGTTAACGCCGCTTAGAGAACCATTACACGCCAAGTTATTTATGTGTCTTTAAACTAACGCAAACTTGGAGTTTTGAATGATAAATCATATTGTATCACGCTGTGATAAACGGTGGGTAATAGAACTGTTGTTAGAGGATTCACGCTAGTTGGAGACTGTTGTTTGAAGAGTTATTGCGTAGGAAGTTGTTTATGTTTAAGGTGCGAGTTTTATTTTTAAGGTTGTGGTTGAGATGCGTATGTGGACATTAGATGATGGTGAAACTTTTTCCGTGATTTTTCCGTAATTACCGTTTATAGCGGCATTTATACGCTTATTAAAAATAAAAAAAACTTTTAACGATGCATAATTTGCCACGGATTGCACACTACAGACCATCCTTACTTATGAACTAACTAGCGGCCGCCCGCGACTTCGTCCGCGTGGATATCGATTTTTTGGAATGAGTCAAAAAGTAGCCTATGTTACTCTCCATCCCTTCAAATATCTCCACATAAAAAATCACGGCAATTCATCGCTCCGTTTTGCCGTGAAAGAAAGACAAACATACAGACAGACACACTTTCCCATTTATAATATTATATTAGTATGGATAATATAAATTGGAGGGTGATTGTTTGTTTGTTCCGCTTTCACGCCGTAACTACACTGAACCGATTGCTTTGAAATGTAGCAGACGTAAAGTTAGACGTCCGAATTAAATATTAGGGTACTTTTCACCACGGAAAAGATGATATTCCCGAGGGAAAACAAAAATATTGTTTGCAATATTACCGAATTAAACGCGAGTGAAGCCACGGGCAGAAGGTTAGAAAAGTGATAAATGAAAAGTTCTGAACAAAACAACCCATAAAATGCACTATCTTCAGAAATTCATTCCATTTTGTTGTCATTCCATGTCTATTTTCCACATATTTTATTTTTCAATTATAAAACGATCTAATACGACCCGTGTTTGGACAATAAAACAAAAGATGAACCCAACCTGTCGTACAGGTCGGTCTCGACCTCAATCTTGATACGAGGTTAAGCTGTACCCTCTTTCCCCTCTACCCCTTTCCTCTCAGTCCGATACAAAAGCTACACGTGCGTTCGGAAGTTGTTTGTTATCGTTTCATTCATAAAAATACATTGTGTTTTCTGATACTTCAATGCATTTTCTAGCTTTGGTTGATAGTGGAGCATATTTCAGGCATTACAAAAATCCGTAGGAATGTGTAATTAAAAATTTAAATTCCCTAAGAAAATCGATTTATCATCAAAATGCCGGCACCAATATGTGGCCGGAAAATCTTCTTAACACCGTGATGTTAAGTTGTATAGTAACAGCTATGCATATCATTTTATAATGGTTCACATACTGCCCTTGTTTATGTGGTAAATAATGAATTTCTATAAAAAATACATTGCAAGTCACACTACGGCTCGTATTAACAAATCGCACTCAACTCTGAGATCGAACTTGAGCGCGAACTTGAGGTGCTGTTTTATATGAGAATGACATATTATCAAGTTCGCACTCAAGATCGAGCTCAGAGTTGAGTGCGATTTATTAATACGAGCCTCTTCAATTTCAAACCTGTTATTTTACAATTACGTGACCCGTGTTTGGACAAAACAAAAGATGAACCCAGCCTATGACAGGTATCCCCCGACCACAATCTTGATATGGGGTTAAGCTGTACCCTGGTTCTCCGAAGTCCGATACAAAAGCTACACGTGTGTTCCGAAGATGTTATCGTTTCATTCATAAAAATACACCATTGTGTTTTCTTAAACTTTAGCGGTGTGTATTTTTGTCCATTTTTCCACTTATGCTCGAAACAAAGTGAAAGTTTTAGCGCGTGGGTTTTCTTTAGGTTAAGTTGTTTGCGGTTTTAGTCCGTTCAAATATTTTATAGAGTGAAGTTTACTCGGTTATTGAAATTCATTTGGTTAACGTTCAGTTATTTGTTTTAAACAAATTTCTACAACTTTTCATTTACTTTAGTAACTTACTTAAAACTATCATATGTTTTTGTACATAATCCCAACTAATATTATAAATGCGAAAGTAACTCTGTCTGTCTGTCTGTCTGTCTGTTACGCTTTCCCGCTTAAACCTCGCAACCGATTTTGATGAAATTTGGTACAGAAAATCTTTAGACCCTGAGACAGAACATAGGCTACTTTTTATTTCGAAAAAACGAAATCCACGCGGACGGAGTCGCGGGCGGCCGCTAGTGTTAAATAAGTTGCTAATATAAATATTTATGAAGTCTATGCACCTTGTACATACCATCTTGTTATGCATAGATCAAATATTAATATTTTCTGTTAGGCAAAAATAGTTGTGTAATGACTGTTAATACTCGTATGTATAAGGAACAATAATACTCGTATATGTCATTTTAAAAAGAAAATCTTCCCTGGTCTGATAAATTTACGAGTTTTTAAGTCAATCTGACAGTCACAGAGAAAAAAAAGAGAATACGTTAATAAGAATCGTCACTCTTTCAAAATCATAAAAATACGAATTGGCTGCATTAACTCGCTCCCATAAATTATACTTGGCTGTCAATTCGGAAATGTTAAACGTCGAATAAATCAGGCTTCTCTCACAGTATCGGATCGGCTTGTCGCCGCGAGGCTACAATCGGGTGAAGCCAATCTACGAAGCTTCTGATGTTTATTTATACTTTGACAGCTCACGACAGCCGGTATATTGAGCTGAAATATCTGCAGTGTTTAAAAATCAAGAACAGAAATAAAATGGCAAAGCTTATAGGACGAACAGAGCAAGTTGGCCATTGCAGGAAATACCGCAATATATAAATAATGGTAGGCATTAACATTAACTTTTTATTGTTTGAATTGATTACATATTTTCTACTAAACCTTGTACGAGTATTTATGTCCAAAAATGTCCATACCCGGAATATCCCTCATATTCGCTTCATATGACACACACTACAGCAGAATCGGGCTTCTTCTATAAAAGGCCGACATTACCTGAACTATACAGCTATGTTTCATTGATAAAGTCACGCATTCTTCCCTGTAAGTGTATTCCACGTGTTTCTTTTGTGGTAAAGTTCACGACACAGCTGTTTGAATGACGTGGAGTAACAATCGACTACCGGGAACTTCGTCTAAAACGGGAGTATTGTTAACTGTGTCAGATACAAACTCGATAGATGTTTGAGAAGCATGTTTATACACAAAGTTATGTGAGCGAAAGTTTTAGATGGGCAATTGTTTTTAGCGGATTTTATTTTTATTGTTTTTTAGCTACTTAAAAAATAGCGTAGCGTTAAAAAATAACGATGCCTTTCGTTTTTTTTTTCATATTACAAAGGCTACATCTATGACTACATTCGTGGAACAAAACAGCTAAGGCACAAATTATTGTATACCTGTAATCATATTATAGTCAACATTTATATTTATTTGGAACAATTTATATATGAAAAACAAAATATATGCCATTTGAAAAACATAACTCAAGCAAAAGTCAAGCACATGACTAACCCTGCAACAGCATACACATAATAAACTTGCTTATTTGCAGTGATTATCTACATCCATTTCAATCCAGGAAAAAGAATATTAACATAACATCCAACCCTTACCGGAATCATTTATAGAGAACGTAATACTACCTAAAAGGTCTCCATTTACCTTCCTGAACACCAGATGATTCCAATGCATACCTCAAAATGTCAACATGCGAACCTCCAGTATATCTTCGGACAAAGGTTGTTATTCGAGGAGGGGATGCCAGTTGATAAATGTATCTTTTTTATTCAATTCTGACCCTAAGGGTGCGGAGATAAGGACGTCCGGGGCTGTAGACGCACTTCCCTGGCTAATCCAGACGTGATAGGTGGCGGACTATCGGATTTATCCGGGTTGGGGATTGTGTTATAGTGACAGAGTTGCTATGTCTTCAACAATCCACCTTAATTTATTGAGTATATTTTTTATGAATTACATTTTTTTATTGTCATCTGCAAACCATACGCCCAGTTACTCATTGCGTTACAGACACTCGTCTGTGGGGTTATGTACAATTTGTACATAGTTTTCTTTAAAATTATGTTCAATTGCACAAATGCGTCGATAACTGAATACCATAAAATAAAATATTTCGTCGTACGAACAGTTATTTGACACCTTACCCTTATTTTATTTTACCTCACGCCTATATTTTGAAGCCTAAGCAATTAAGCATCCTTCGTTTTATCTGTTCTCTCTATCCCTCATCATTTGTTTACAGTTCCAAGGTGCACTTGAGCTGCCATAGGATCTTTTCCATTCGAAAACATAAAAAATATATAAACATATAATAATAATAATATCAACAAAAAATATAGCTTTATCATAGCCTAGCAATCTCACACAACTGGACGACATCACATATAAACTTTGGTTGCTTTAGATTCATGGGTTCGCCCGCGGAAGGGAAACGATAATTTTCGCGGCAGGTAATTTACACCGTGACATGTATACCGTTCAGATTAAACTTGTACAATATTATACGGTTACGTCATAATAGAGTTTCAAGACTTTAAAGTACAATCTTGGTCTAAACATAGACTGTTAATCATACTAATATTGTAAATGGGAAAGTTTGGTTGTTTGGAAGTTTGTACGTCAATCACGCTGAAACTAGAGAGCAGATTATGATCAAATTTCGTAGACAGGCAGTATAGCCTTACTTAGGTGTTATGATACTTTTTTCCCGATTAAATATGAATGCTCTCATGGGATAAAACAGGAATCTTGATAACGCGGGCATAGCCTCGGGTAAAAACTAGTTTCATCAAAGATGTTGAGCATTACACAATTATGAGTAAGTTGTGCTTATGATAATAGGGGCAGACGAGGGCGTGAGGGTATGTTTTAGTGACTTAGATAATAATATGATAGGATAGCCACATAGGGTTAGCGTGCTCCTGGTTTACAAATATGAAAGCATCTCGCGCTATAGGTACTTCGTCTACGTTTGACGACCCGCTTGTTAAATGGTCAAGAACTTTACCTATTAAACTAAGAGGTCGCGGGTACGATCCCCGCACACGACAAACATTTGTGTACATGAGCATGTCTGCTTGTGTTGGTCTTAGTGTACTAAAATACTTATAGATACAAATTTATTACATATTTTAGTATATTTGTAATACCACTGTTGTTTTGATGTCTGTAACACAAGTGCTTTAGCTTCTATACACGGAGTCAGATCAATGTTATGTTTTGAAATATTTATTTATTTATTTACTGGAGGGAATAATTCCTTGGTTTTCCTAAGAAATCATCGTGCTTGGAAAGTTTTCACCACTCACAAACAGTTCAAGAAATGATTCCCAATGTTTATTTAAAAGGTTCGATTTTTTTATCGTAAGCTAATAGGATAACATTGAAACATAACTAAAATAAAAATAGGTAGTGTATTCTTTAAAACACAGTCCAGTAAGCATCTATCTCGGCCTCACTATAGAATAATATCTTGACGGTTTGTCTGAGTAGAAGGAGTAAGTTTGCGGACCGTGCAAATTAAATTAGGCGGATGTTGTTTTCTCAGGGAGAGGTAAAATGAGGTGAGTGCCCTTAGGCTTTTGGGCCTGCAAATAGAACGTACCTTAGCTTGATGATAAAATAAGTATAAGGGGCTGAGGCAGTCAAAAATAGTGTGTCAATCTTTGGTTTGGGCTGAAGTTAATGAAGTTTTGTAGATTTATGAAGGTATAAAGAAGATTTGAAAAAAAAGAGGATGTTCTCAATTTTTTTGTTTGTTACCTCAGAATTTTTGCCTGGGTGAACCGATTTGGATGTTTTTGTTTTATAAATAAATAATAAATAAACTTTATTCATTAAACATTCTGCACAGAAACAATCATAAAATCTATATAATTATCTTAGTTTCTAAATTGCTAAACTAAGTTTTATTGGAATGCTGGTACTTCCCCTTTGTCCCATAGTCGTAAGTCGCAAGATAAGTCATAGAAGAATAACGCAATATTTTTTTACTTTTAAGTGCATTTTAATTTGTTTTGTGATGGGTTTTTGTTTTGAACTTGGTTTTTTTAGTAACCAGGCTGGTCAATTCAGGATCATAGTCGTAGCGTACCCTAGGCTCCGAGGCTAAGACCAAGGAAGCAACCGGGAGAAGCGCTAGGATGATGATACTCAGCATTTAGAAATGTCTCTTATAATTATTTGGTTAATTATGTTACCTCTAACATAATAAAAACATCGATCCAATCACAAAGTATTACAATCACCCAAACGTAAATGTATAACCGACAGTATTACATACTTCTAAAAGGTATCGAAATTCCGGATTAACCAAGAATATACTGACAGAAAATCCCAAGCCTAATAATTACTGACAATTAATAAATTATAAGCATAAACATATTACTAGTGGTAATTCAGACTGGCATGTTAGATCTACGTAGTTACAACTTGTCTTTATCATTCAGGAAACAACATTATTAATATTCATGCGGCCACAATCAACGTTGTTTGTGGTTTTACCACTAAAACTAATAGATGGAGCAAGCAATAATTAGTTTGAGGCTCACAGGTGTTTATGAATAACGTTCACGGCTATTAAACGATAATATTAAGAAAGAAAACTTTTAGGAGACGCTACATTCACAACCTAAAATAATAAAGTTGAAGAATTTGTTTGTTTATTTGTTTGAACGCGCTCATCTCAGAAACTATTAGAACGAATTATTGTAAAAAAAAAATTACAATTCGATATTTTAAGAATTTTGGACTAACATCATCTAGCTAACGAAGCTTGACGCTTTACGTACAGATACATAAAGTATCTTAAATACAGTATTATAAACATCCATGACTCTAGTATAAAATGCCAATGGATACAAGCCTGCAATGTCCTAACCAAACTGGGAAAACCCACAAAGTGAAAATGTTTCCCACGGATTTTGAACCCACGACCTCCAAGGTTCCAGAGCTCTAATCACTACGCCAGGAGGCAGCTCAAAGAAAAACGTTCCATCCTTTTAATCAAGATAATTCCCAAACAAAAGAAATGATACGGCTCAATGAATCCTGGGACGATGTGTGTACCGTTACATAAATTCCCAAAACAAACGAATGCTTCAATAACACAGGGTAAATAGAAATAAATTTATTCATTATATTCATCTGTACTCGCAACGTTTTACGCGTGTCGAAATTGTACTCACATATTATTGTAGCTCCGAAATTTAGATGTATGGTAAAAACTTCGTATTTCCAAGAAGCAACGGCGATTGCTAAAGCCGTATGGATCTAATTCCCAAAACAATTTGAATGTAAATACAGAATTTTGTTATTATTCCACATTAAATGGATATTTAACTTTTTTTATGAAGAAATAAATAACTGTTTTTTCTAATCTTAGAAAGTTCATTATTCCTTATCTAATCTACCTGCTAAATAAGATTGAAAGAGATATAATAATAATATAAAACCGGCCCTTTCATAATGTTATTCCAATATTTTAAGAGTGAGCGTAAAAAAATACTTACATGAAAATATATTACGAGTATAATTATTTGAATTTTTACCCATATTCACGGCAACTATAGATTAAATCGTTAGATTATTTTAGATAGATTAGAATTAAACATGCCCTGGCATCAGAAAACTATGGCATTATTTTATTTGACAGGACGCACGTTTCAACATGCTGTCACTGCGATAAAAAGAGACAGTCGCTTCAAATTTTGTGCCAATTTCTGAACGAGTGAAAGTATGGCAAGGGCGTATCTAAGTATTTAAATCTATGCTGGCAACCATAAATTCTCTCGTACGAATTGCACATACAGCGTGTGATAGAAACAGTGCCGATAGCGGTGAAAGGTATAAGTGACGTGTGAACAAGGAAAATCCAATAGGTTCGGCTGACATCGCTGATATAGGCGGTAGAAACTGTCAGGGAGGTCCCATGTCACTTTTTCACACCCTTTTTACGCCGTACGTTGTCTTCGGGTAAGATTAAGAAAACATTTAACCTCGTGTGACAATGAAATACTATCGGACTTACTGATATCAGGACGAAGAGTTTTTGGAATTGATTTAAAAGGCAATTAAAGGAATTAATTGCTACTTGAAATTAATATTTATAGAATGTACATACTTATTTTGAATAATACGGGTACATTGAACGGGACCAGTTTTTCCTTTTCAACCAAAACTCTGTGTTGTCGTCGATGAATTTCATGTTATTCCTTACTTACCAGGCAAAATGAAAAAAGAAGTTGAACTCGAATGAGTTACTCACCTAGGAAAGTATGATTTACTACCTGAATTTTACACAAGACCTCATATGCTTCCGTCATTCAAACACTTTTATTATCACCACATCTGATTCAGTATATTGATACGATACCAAAGAAAAAATTTAGTTTATACAGACACACAAGAATTCAAAGAATAATTGCACCTTCAAAATTCCAATTCAATTTGCCAGAACCGTGCAAAAAATCCCACCTACTCGCAGCTTAAAATAATACCGTCGCTGCGTCAACTGTGGCTGTTTCAAGAAACGTCTTATGGGCAACAAAATACTTGTTCGAGTAATACGGTCCCTCAGGGCTGGAACTACGGGAAAAAAGCGGGGAAAAAACAGAGGAGAAAAAAGAGGGAATCGGGAAAGAGACGATTGACCCACATCACGTAATCCGCGACGCTTCTATGCGTCGGTTTTCACGTGGGTCAACCTTTCGTAAATATTTTTTTCTTTTTTTTTTACTCAACTTGTAAGCGGTGCCTTCACGTCCGAGTGTAAATTTCCCTAGGTGTTTTTGACGCATCAAGTTAAATGGAGGAGAAACATAAGAATATGTTTCATTTGAATTGTTTGACGAGCCGTTTGGTCTAATAGTCAGAGACACTGGCTACAAAACCGAGGGCTGAGGGTTTGAATCCCGCTTGGGGCAAATATTTGTGTGATGAACATCGGCATTAGACTGTAGTCATGAATGTTTATAAAAGTATTTCAGTATGCCTATCCCTTCCCTAGCTTCCATATTACAAACTTCATGCTTAGTTTGGGCCAAGACAATTGATGTGTCAGTCCAAGGAATTTTTTTATTTTTTTTTATGTGATAACTTAATAATAAATGTAAATAAATCTCAAAATTTGTTCATTGCATTTCTCGGGTGTTTTTTATAATACATATTTGTACCACTGCTTTGCAAAAAGCAGGCTAATATTATTGTCGATCATATGATGAACACAGATCTGAGTGAAATGTTTATTCGCAATTTTGATACAAGTGCACAAGAATAGTACAAAAGAAAACTAGATTATTTGCGTTCGAATCTATGCTTATCAACTGTGTAAAATTTTTGCAGGTCCTCGGAAAAAACACAATAGGTGTAGTAAATCCTTTGGCGGTGAAAATGTAAAATATAATTTCGTTCGGACGGTTATTAAAGTGCCGCTGGCTGTTGAAAGCTTTCTGTTTCACATGAATTATTTAGTCCAGCTTTGTTCAAAGTAAACAGCACACTTAGTAATTCGTTTATGATTACAGATGTAACATAATTTTTCAATTTGCACTTCTTTTTCAGATCAGATTCAATAGATTTGTTGGCTGAGAAGTTTTGATGCTCTGCATCCATTGTTATATTTTAGGATAAAGACTACATTGTTTCACAAAATACTACTATGTATATTCTGTGTAATCTTGTTCATGAACCAGTCATACTGTACGAAAAGTATGCGCGTGGTTTTACACAAAATTGAGTGAGTCTTCTTCAGAAGCTGCCATGGGAAAACTGTTAAACTTCAGTTTGTTATCTAAACCCAGTTCATGGTATGATAGGGCGAAACGAAAATTTTTTTACCAAAATTTGCCTAATAAATAATTACATTTCATTTTCCATGCTGCGGTGACATTAAACATTAAACTTCTAGCCACCATTTAGGAATAGGCATCTATTATGGCGTCTGAAGGGCACCTTTCACACCTGCCCTCTGGGAGCGTGCCAAAAGTTCAAAATGTATCACAGACCACAGTATTAGAAATACTGTCTTTGTCAGATTGACATAAGTGGCTTGTGACCTGCACTCGTGACCCACTAAGCTTTGTAACAGATGAAATATTAACCTCTGGAAGAGCAACAAAAAACATACAATGCTTGTAAATAATAATAGAGGTCAGTAAGCCAGTTAAGCTTCGTAATAGTTTCTCTATAGCGGGTAAGTTGGCCGCAGTTATTGCGAAGTTATTTAGTGGCCATATATCAGACGTACAAAGGTTTCGGCACAAAGCAAAGTTTCGACGTTGACCCTTGTTGGAAAAAATAAATCTGGACTCGATCTTTCCGTTATTTTTATTTGAAATTTATTATTTACTAGCGGCCGCCTGCGACTTCGTTCACGAGGATTTTAGATATCCCATGGAAGCATTTAATCGGGATAAAAAGTCCTATTACCTAAGTCAGCCCTGCAGCATACCCTGCCAGTATGCCAAATTTCATCAAAATCCGTCCAGAAGTTTCAGCGTGATTCACGGACAAACCTCCAAACAAACAAGCTCTCACAATTATAATATAAAAAATAAGAAATTCTTGATAGTACTCGTATTAGGAGACATATTTTTCCCATGGAATCGAAGAAATAGTGATGCCAATTGAATGGAACTTATCCATTCCATTCAGACTTTAAAAGATACCTATTCCATTTAGTTTTTTGCCAATAGGTTTCGCCGAATTGGTGAATGAAACGAAGTAAAAGTTTAAGTAAATAAGTATTCTATTTATTTCCGTAAGATGGAAAACTTAAGAAGATAGAAGTGACACACTTAATGTGAAGTATTTAAACAACTTCAATGTAAAGAAAACACAAAACAAAAATTGGCCAAGTGCGAGTCGGACTCCCGCACTGAGGGCTCCGTACAAATTCTATTTTTGACGTATTAAAAAAACTACTGAATAGATTTCGTTCAAACCAATTTTCGTTGGTATTTTTTATGGTAATGTACATTATATAATTATTTTAGTTTTATCATCCTCTTATTTTAGAAGTTAGAGGGGGGGGGGGACACACTTTTTTCCACTTTGGAAGGGTCTGTCACGCAAAGTATTCACTTTAGAAAAAAGTGATGTTAGAAACCTTAATATTATTTTTAAAGACCTATCCATAGATACCCCACACGTATATGTTCAATGAAAAAAAATATTTCGAGTTTCAGTTCTGACTATGGGGACCCCCCACTTTCTTTTATTTTTTTCTATTTTCGTGTGAAAACCTTGTTGCGGTTCACAGAATACATCTACTCACTAAATTTCAACAGTATAGTACTTATAGTTTCGGAATAAAGTGTCTGTGACAGACTGGCGGACAGACTGGCGGACAGACAGACAGACAGACAGACAGACAGACATGACGAATCTATAAGGGTTCCGTTTTTTTGCCATTTTGGCTACGGAACCCTAAAAGTGAGTTAAGTATCCGTAATAATACTTAAGTGATATAATTTTTAGTCAATAATGTTCTGAAAACAACCAAATTTGTTTTACTAATCACATAGGTAGGACTGAATATGAGATATAACTATTATATCTAGACCAAACATAGCCCAACAACAAAGACAGACTAACCCAATTTGCCATCAAACCTAAGCAGACCTAAGCGTAGATACTTGTAGCCATTACGTTGCTTCCATAAACGGATGCAGGCCATTTCTTCAGCCTAATTGCCGTGACGGACGAGACACCATGCGGCGGCGATAACTCACCGCGTTACATTACTCTAAGACATCAGGACTCACCGAGTGAGATTGTTGCTTCTGAGATCGAGTTGCTACTGCGGACCGATTTGAAGACTACGCTTCACTTTTTTTAAGGAATTATATGCGTGGCTTTATTTTTCTTTATTAATACATTTTATTAAGACGTAATAAGCTTCCATAAACGGATGCAGGCCATTTCTTCAGGCTACTTGCCGTGACGGACGAGACAGCCTGCGGCGGCGATAACTCACCGCGTAACATTACTCTAATCTAAGACATCAGGGCTGGTGAGTCCTCACTTGGTGGAATGAAGTTGTTGCTTCTGAGATCGAGTTGCTACTATGGACCGATTTAAAGTGTAAGCTACTTTTTTTCGAAGCAAATACATGCGTAGTTTCATTTATCTTGGTTAATACATTTATTTAAGACGTAATAAGCTTCCATAAACGGATGCTGGCCATTTCTTCAGGCTAATTGCCGTGACGGACGAGACAGCCTGCGGTGGTGATAACTCACCGCGTAACATTACTCTATGACATCAGGACTCACCGAGTGAGATTGTTGCTTCTGAGATCGAGTCACTAATGTACAGAACAGAACAACAAAAATTCTTAGAATTACAGTCACTGGAAGAAGTACCTTTGCATCAAAGCCTACGCGTGTTTGTATGTGGGAATTAGACCTACAACCCTTGTGTATGTGACAGGACAAAATGATAGCGTATTTCACACCGTATTTAACTCTAATCATGTAACATGGGTGAAGTCACATGTGTAATAGTTATTATTCATATATCACAGTAATTAGCAGATAGTCACGCAAGCAAGTTCACGTAACCCATATTTCTACATTATGACAGAGTTTGAAGGACACTATTGAGACCCATGAAGGCTTATTATTTGGAGTAAGTTACCGTATAATTTGTATTGTATGAACAGTTACAACAAAGTACCCACATAGTTCACAAATCTTCCCCAATGTTCACTCGTAACAGGGTATTTGGAACCCGGACTGTGTTCGGAAAAACCGACACAGATTTGCCCGACTCGGGAATCGAAGCCAGACCTACGGCCTGGTACTTAGACCAGTTAACCTTAGAGGCGTTTTATTGAAGTATTACTTAAATTTGTACGCGCCCGATTATACTCGGAATGAAGTTATTTTTATCGAGTAAGTTAAGTAAATATTTCTTTCACAGCTGGCACAGATCGAAGAAAGGTCTTTAACTTTGAAAAAAGAACCTTGGAAATCCTAACAAAACAAAATATAATTCAAACCTACAAACTCGCGACCAAATCATGTTTGAAGGGCAATACAAACAATTTAACATCGTTTTCGTACCAACATTCAAAAAGTTGCCAAGTCCCACTCACGGTGGCTTTCAATGGCTTCCTTAAAAACTCGTAATAAACATCATCGGCACTTGTTCATGGCAATTTCTCTGCGAGTGAGCTGTCTTTGTGAAGCCACTCGTCTACTGCCCCCGCGAAAACTCATCTTTATTATCCCTACACTAGTGATGCGATAACGTGGACTTGGACCTCTACACAAATAGCACTGATGATTCCCACTGTGCCACTAAAGGGGCAAATGGTAGTATTTATTTGTATCGATTTTGCCAGTATAGTTATACATAGTAATCTAAAGTTAGCACCTCGCTCGATGGTCTAGTGGTTAAAGTTCCTAGGTTCGACTTGGTCGGGATATTTTTTTGTTGGTTTTTGTGAACACAGCCCGGGTTTGTGATCACCAACCCACATTTGACAAGCGTGGTGATTATGCTAAAACTCATCTTTGTCACGAAAACATAATTTCAAATGATGGAGGCCTTTGCCCTGCAGTGGGACATTAATAGGCTGATACTTTACATATTGGACAGACAAAGCGGACTATAGCAGAACGTGTCAAAGAACATATCGCAGCTGTAAAAAATCAACAGACTAGCAAATCGGCGGTTGCTGAACATCTCCTGCAATCCAATGTCAATCACTGGATGGAGTTACATGACCCTCAAAGCCTCTCCACTGATCGTCATTATTACTCCAGAGTAGTACGTGAAGCGATTGAAATCAAGAAGTATAAAAATTTCAATCGGGAGGATGGATTTCAATTGTCGTCAGCATGGAATCTGGTGATTGAGAAATGCAAACCGCGATATTTCTCAAAACAACAAAATATAAACCCCGATACTGTTAGTGTAGTGTGCCGGAGTGACTTTACTGACATTCGTTGCAGTACAAATATTAGTGCCAATTCGGGGGTAGTTTCCGATTCACCGCCTCAAGCCCGTTCAAGTAGACGACGCCGCGCACCGCCAGTTCGCTTGTGACCACGGCTGCAGCATCGCAGCCGAAACGTCAAGCAGTAAGTACTCAGGTACTTATAAAAATAATATCGCGTTTAGTCCCGTTGTAATGTTAAATAATGATACTTTACAATCAGCACCGTAAAGAACCAGGATCAAGAAAATTCTGTTATAAACCCTGATTATAATCAATGCTTGTCAGCGGACAAGTCCCCTATAAACCGGACTTCCTAAAGACATAACACAGCCACAATAATAAAACACACATTTGACATCACATTTCTAAACTTTATGATCATGACAGTCCAGAACACAATTGTCCTTACGTGACCGAACTATGAATGAAGTACTGTCTCATCACTAGGTTCAGGAGTGTTTTTCAATTACGTCCCTCCCCGGAATATAAATCAGTGAGGCCTTTATTACGATCGCGACGGCGTCACTCAAAAATGAATTGTATTATATTTTTCTTTGTGATGACAACCTTGCTCGCTTTAGGCTAGGATGAAATTGATGTCAATCCACCTGCAAGATTTTGTGTGAAATTGTTATACAGCTTGACATGATGGCACGATTGGCTTAGACACTGCCTGCACACAAAATAGCGTGGAATATAATCTAAACTATGAATAAACTAAACGGGACTAAACGCTACATTTGTTGTTGTAACATAGCTGAAACGTCATAGTATAAAAAAAAAACGAGAGTTAAAAATCTCAAAATGTTTGAAAATTACATGTGTATTTTTTCGTAAATAACTGTTGTGATATTTTTACCGTATACCCATATCTCAGCTAGTTAATCATCTCATCATCATTTAGGATCAGACGGAACCAAGATGGCGAACTCAATCACGTCAACTTTAAACAAAAAATACCGCCATTATAGGTCAATACGTGACACTACTCTTTTGCGAAGGATTGTGTTGTTTCCACAGCAAAACTAGGGCAGCGGTACTAATGGAAATAATTTGAATATTATTATCTGGAGTAGACAAATAAAAACGCCGTTTTCACTTTTATTTTCGCCATTAGACCTGTTATTACGACTCTTTATGCGTATAACAGTTTTCCACTAACCCCTTCGATCTTTATCTTTAGTGCTTTCAGCATACGTTGTTTTACTGAGGTTTAAAACGTTTTATAACATTTCTTGGAACTACATATATGCTTGTCAAAATAGCAGAACTTTCACTAAAATAGTACTTTGTCAACTTTACATAAGATTACACTTTTCATTATTTCGGAGCTGTGTTCGGATTGGAAACTAAGGCTTCCAGAGGCCATAGGCATAAAGATAAAAGTAGACATAACTGAGATATTTGTGGAATTCATCATCGGTGTTGTTTTTCATCACTAACATACATGATTATGTTCATATCTAGCCTAGCTTGTCTAAGATTAAAAATGCTGAAAAGAAATCAAATATCCTAAAAGACTACTTCATCAACGAAAAAACGAACAACTGGTTCTAAAAAAGTTTTTTTCTTAAACAAGTACTACAAGTGTAGGGACACCCAAGTTTATTTATATTCGAGACACAATATATGTACTTATAATACAATTTACTGGCATGTATAGCGTAGGTCTGAAAGGTCAAGCCGAGCAGGACTCGAACTCATTACCTAATGGAGCGGGGTTAGGTCTAACATAATTGTGTAACACGTAAAAGAACATCTGTGTTCCAAATTTCGGGAGTGTATGTTACGTTTTATGACCTGGTAATGAGAGCAGTTTGCGTGAAGTGTGGTGGAAAGTTGTTACTTATCTTCGAAGTACGTACTTCTGGTATCTTTATAGAATTTATTGAGCTTGTTTTGTTTAAAATAATTAAGGATTTACAGGTGTTATGATTGTTGATGATATGTCATTTAAAATTATTTAACATTACAACGGGACTAAACGCGATATTATTTTTATAAGTACCTGAGTACTTACTGCTTGACGTTTCGGCTGCGATGCTGCAGCCGTGGTCACAAGCGAACTGGCGGTGCGCGGCGTCGTCTACTTGAACGGGCTTGAGGCGGTGAATCGGAAACTACCTCGAATTGGCACTAATATTTTAACTGCAACGAATGTCAGTAAAGTCACTCCAGCACACTACACTAACAGTAACAGTACAATTATAATGCAACGCGAAAGTTTAAAGTTATATGTCATTTAAAACTCAGATTATTAAATATTGCACTTTTGCAAAAAGTTAAGCATTAACTAGCGGCCGCTCGCGACCGTCCGCGTGGAGTTCGGTTTCCGCACGCATAATGTTATAAAATTACTATTTATTACAGTACAAAATATTTTTCGAATCGAAAGTTAGAAGGCCGTTAACCACAGACATTAATAACTATACAGGAATTGCAAATATACTCCCTGCCTTTGAAATCCCACGCTTTCCCCAACATTAACATTACTCGCAACATAGCACACTGTAAAAGGCTACTGATATCTTCTGTAAGGCGAAGAAGGTTATTAAGCATGTTCTGCTGAAAATAAATAGTAGTTTCTGAGATAAGAGCGTTCAAATAAACAAGCTCTTCAGCTTTATTCTTCTTCTTTCTAGCGTTTATCCCGTTTCTATACGGGGTCCGCTTTGACCATGATCCAGGATTTGGCAAGTCTGGTTATTACAGCAAAAATAATAAAGCTCTTCAGCTTTATTATTTTAGTAAATACTAGCGGCCGCCAGCGACTCCGTCCGCGTGGGTTACGATTTCCGCTCACAGTCTTACTAAATATGCTGAATAAAACAACGGTCTATAAGCAGTATGCATGGCATGCAGTCAGTCAACTTGCACACTTTCACGGGACTAATTACTCAGGATAGCAATTAGCAAGAGCAGCAAAAGGTTTGACGACGAATACAAAGAACATCAACTTCGTCAAGGAAGGATCTACCAAGAAGTCCAAAGTCAAACCTTACTCCATCGTTAGTGCAGCTCCAGATTGGAAGATCATGATGGACATGTATGAAAAGCGCTACACTATTCCAGAAGACATTGTGTTATCGTCGTCTAGACCAGACCTTTTCGTTTATTCTAGAAAACTTAAGCGCGTACTGTTGGTGGAACTTACTGTTCCATGGGAGACAAACATTCCCAAAGATCACGCGTTTAAAACAAATAAGTATTATGACCTAACCAACGAGATGACTAAAAATGGTTATATAGCACGGTTGTATGCTGTGGAAGTGGGTGCGAGAGGTATACCAGCGAAATCTCTCTACAACCTACTGAAGGACTTAGGATTGCCAAGATCTAATATTAGCTCGTTACTGGAAAGAGCAACTAAAGCCGCTTTACTCGGCTCATACCAAATATGGTTGGGAAGGGAGAGGAACGTCATCGGTGAAGGTGATCGTTAGTATACTATAAAGGGGCCCCTTAAACCTACACGCTGGGTCGAAAGTCCCAGGCACTGACTGACATTCCTCTCTGTTCCACGCGATGGACCCGGCACCCGCACGGAGAATCCATGGATAGCTAAGAAGTTCGTCTCATACCACCTTGGTAAGGTGGGGAATGGCGGTAGACAAAACCTGTTTGCTCTGTGGTGAGGCCGTAGGTACCGCGAGGCATTTGTTGGTGGGATGCAGAGTACTCCTAGACAGAGGTCACTACTCTCGCCGCCATGACGGAGTGTTGCAGATCATACGTGAAGCGGTGAGCCTTTCAATAGCAAGAGCAGCAAAAGGTTTGACGACGAATACAAAGAACATCAACTTCGTCAAGGAAGGATCTACCAAGAAGTCCAAAGTCAAACCTTACTCCATCGTTAGTGTAGCTCCAGATTGGAAGATCATGATGGACACGTATGAAAAGCACTACAGTATTCCAGAGGACATTGCGTTATCGTCGTCTAGACCAGACCTTTTCATTTATTCTAGAAAACTTAAGCGCGTACTGTTGGTAGAACTTACTGTTCCATGGGAGACAAATATTCCCAAAGATCACGCGTTTAAAACAAATAAGTATTATGACCTAACCAACGAAATGACTAAAAACGGTTATATAGCACGGTTGTATGCTGTGGAAGTGGGTGCGAGAGGTATACCAGCGAAATCTCTCTACAACCTACTGAAGGACTTAGGATTACCAAGATCTAATATTAGCTCCTTACTGGAAAGAGCAACTAAAGCCGCTTTACTCGGCTCGTACCAAATATGGTTGGGAAGGGAGAGGAATGTCATCGGTGGAGGTGATCGTTAGTATACTATAAAGGGGCCCCTTAAACCTACACGCTGGGTCGCAAGTCCCAGGCGCCGACTGGCATTCCTCTCTGTTCCACGCGATGGACCCGGCACCCGCACGGAGAATCCATGGATAGCTAAGAAGTTCATCTCTCTTATCTAGGTGACGGAAAACGCTCATCATTATTAACAATAATCTGGAGACCTTATACATTTGAGAAATCATCTGTTCACCGCGTTTCAGATCTGCGGCCGCGCCGCTAGCGAGGTGCGCCATCTATCGGCACATTTTAGAACTAAATAGTTCGCTAGCACAATTTACAATACAATGATAAAATAAAGGAATATACAATAACTTAAAGCCTACCTCGACAAATGGTAACTGGTAAGTGGACTATCCAACACAAAATGTTTTGTCCATTCGAACCAGTAGTTCCTGAGCTTAGCGCGTTCAAACCAATTTGGATCTTGAGTTGCACGTGTTATTGTGAGTCAACCATAAAAGATAGACATATGCTGTTGGGGGATATTTTTTAGGAAATTTTATGTAAAATATTTCCGTCATACATGATTTCTATGTGACTTTAACCATTAAGGCTGCACACGCGACTGAAGCTTAAGAAATGGAGTAAATTCTCCCGTTTTCCCCACATTTCCCTTCACTACGCTACTCCTGTTGATTGTAGCGTGATGAAAAGTATCCTATAATATGCCCAGGAGTATGAAGAATAATTGTACCAAGTTTCGTCAAAATCCGTCCAGTAGTTTTTGTTTCTATAAGGAACATACAGACAGACAGACAGACAGACAAAAATTTTACTGATTGCATTTTTGGTATCAGTATCGATCACTAAACACCCCCTGATAGTTATTTTGGAAAAATATTTAATGTACAGAATTGACCTCTCTACAGATTTATTATAAGTATAGATTAGCAAACAATCAAATTGGTCTAAAGTAGTGCTCTAGGGCTAATGTACTACCATGCTACTTTATGGTATGTTTAATACAACTATCTTATTTTGAATATCATCTTCTATTATTTCCTAATTAATACTTTCTAAAAACCTCTTTTACTTTTTCACATCACTACCAAATATGCCATTTGGCCTATATTTATGTAAAGCGAAATCAAATATTCTTGTTCTTATTTGTTTGACCCATGCCACATTGGATTTTTTTTTCTCAAATGGACCCCCATTTCTAAATAAACATACTCAGGGTGGGATCGGAAATTATTGTATTAAAAAAAAGGCAAGAACATCTCAGTCCCAGTAAAAAAAGTTGGCACCGTTTCCCTTCTATATTTCTGATAGAAAATCGTTAGTCCTGTTAGCTATCGCAATATGACATTAATAAATCTGGTTCATGTCAAATAATTCAATACAGTGGAAAAATGTGTCGTCAATTAAACTATATTGTCTACGGTATGAATTATTGTTAAGAAAATCACATTATATTCTGGTATGAAATTAGTAATTACATAAGTCCGCTTGCTCGCTGTATCGGCACTAAAGCCAGCCGTGAGCATATACATCTATACTTATAATAAATCTGTAGAGAGGTCAATTCTGTACATTAAATATATTTTCAAAATAACTATCAGGGGGTGATAAGTGATCGATACTGATGCCAAAAATGCAATCAGTAACATTTTTGTCTGTCTGTCTGTCTGTCTGTCTGTATGTTCCTTATAGAAACAAAAACTACTGGACGGATTTTGACGAAACTTGGTACAATTATTCTTTATACTTCTGGGCATATTATAGGATACTTTTCATCTCGCTACAATTAATTGGAGCAGAGTAGTGAAGGGAAATATTGGAAAAACGGGAGAATTTACTCCATTTTTTAAGCTTCTGTCGCGTGTGCAGCTTTAATGGTTAAAGTTACATAAAAATCACGTATCACGGAAATATTGTTCATAAAATTGTCTAAAAAATATCCTTTGACAGTATATGTCTATCTTTCATGGTTGACTCACAATAACACGTGTAACTCCTGATCCAGATTGGTTTGAACGCGCTAATCTCAGTAACGACTGGTTCGAATTGACAAAATCGTTTGTATTGGAAAGTCCACTTACTATTTGTCGAGGAAGACTTTAAGCTATCTATAGTAACACTGTGTACCGAAACGAAACCCATGCGGACGGAGTCGCTGGCGGCCGCTAGTATTTAAATAAAAATCTTCAGTCCAGATAAACGTTGTTATCAAATAAACAAAAATATACAAACAATAAAACATGAATTCTTGGCGATTAGGAGGCAATATTATGGAGACAATTCGCAGAAAAAAACAAAGGACGCGCGCAATTTGAAATTGGCGCGCGTTCATTCATTCTTCTAATTCATCTTTGTTATTTTCTTTTTAAATGTGATATCAGTCGGCCAGTCTGTGGATATTTAACTCCTCGACACTCGCTAACCGGCAAACATTCAGTAAAAATAATCGAGGATGTTTAATCTCATCCCCTCAGTGTTTTCATAGTGATGAAATATTTAGTTAATCTCTGCTTTAGTACTAGTTTGATCACCTACATTTATTCTAGACTTTATTATTAAAATTAAACTACGATACTATTAGACTGAATTAACTTTTACCTTGTTAATACTATATCTACGTTAAAACGAAATTCAATGTCTATTAAGCTTGTGATATAAAATGCAATTAATCGCTATATCGTATACGTTCATTCGGCACAATCACTCGCTTTTCCACAGCTAGGTTTAAAGATTCTTTATTTCTCAATAAAAACATATTGTCACTTACTTGAGAACAGAATGTACAATTTGGTTAATTTATATTTCTGTCGTTCGCACCGATCAATTTTATAGAAAGCATTATCCCAGAATGTTGTCCGTTTGAAAAAGAAGAGTACCTATGTAAAACTTTAACATGTAACATAATATGAGTGTGGCTCATTCAACGAATTCCAAAATATATTGTGCAAGTTTCTTTTTAAATGCGTTGATTGGGTCAATGCTTTTATATGCACAGCTAGTCACGTAATCCTCAAATATGTCTGAATTAGGACTGACCGAGCGGAAATTTGGTTTGGTAATAATGCTCACTAACAAACTGATGAATTAATTAGTACAATTACCACTGGAACACGTTAATGGAGAGTAACTTAAATTCCAATATCTAATATAAACGTTTTCTAAATAAACGTAACTAAAACAAGTAGTGATGTTACTCGATTGAATCGATACTAAGTAATGTAATAAAGCTGAAGAGTTTGTTTGTTTGAGCGCGCTAAACTCAGAAAGTACTGGTTCGAATTGAAAAAAATATGTTTGTACTAAATATTCTATTTGTCGAGGAAGGCTTTAAGTTATAGTATAACAATATGTATACGGAAATCGGAATCCACGCGGACGGAGTCGCGGGCGGCCGCTAGTTAATAGATATTGGAATAGGGCAAGTTTGCAAGACACTTTGCCAATCATACTATGATCACCCCTGGTAAGACGGTTGGAAGGCCAATGATTTAGTGTTACCGCTAACGGTGGACGCAAAAAACTATACAGGAATTGCAAATATACTCCCTGCCTTTGAAATCCCACGCTTTCCCCAAATGCGCTCTAAATTTAACATGACTCGCATTGTAAAATGCAACTTCACTGTTGTCTCGTAAGGTGAAGAAGGTTATTAAGCATGTTCTTCTTATAATAAAAAGGCATTACTCAAAGAAAATCTATCACGTTAAAACGAACTTCGACCTTTGAAAACATTGTTCCCTTCTTGTGGCATTAGATTATTTTCTTCCATAATAGAACTGATTTAGTCCCGACATAAAAAGGACGAATGCCACCTACGCGTTTTAAAGACAAAAGTGTGGATGTTTTTTAAATAACAAGATGAAATCGCTCAGAGAATTTAATCTGTGGCCTGCGTTAAATTCTTTGAATAGGCTCTTCGGGGATCCCTATATTGTAATTGGAAATTGTGGCACAAAAATAGAATTATTATTATTGTTTCGGATATCTCGAAAATTTCTTGGTATTGTGATTTAGCCAATTCAAAGTTAAATATAATTTGAACTTTAATTAAAACGTTTCATTAAAAAATATGTGTTATACCGGTGATAACACAGTTGTTATTGATGCGGATTAGTATTACGCAACAAAAAATTAAGCTACTTATATCGGAGTCAGTTAAAGGAATGTTTTTTCTTATACATATTTTCATTTATGTATTTACTGTTGTTACAACAGATAACTTGACTTTATTCATGAACAGTGATGGGCTTAAAATTTCACCAACAATGGTTCCAAATTATTATGGCAATGACAACAAATACCGGATATAAGTACGAGTAAGTACACCTACATTAAACAAAGTAATTCTTATCCAATTATCAGTAGGTACCAATACTAAAATAATATCATAAAGGCATCATCAGAAGATCTAGGTCGTAATCAGAAACCTTTCTCTTTTTGTGTTGACGTGTTAGTTATCGATAAAATGTTTACAACGACTGATCCTGATTTATTGAAAAACAGAATCTTTAGCGTTGACTGATGACTCACAAATTCGTCGCGACAACTGAGCGATGAAACACGATGAATAACCTGAAGTTTTTCACCAACAAACAATTTACACACAAGTTTATCTGTTATTCAAAGTTATACTTGTAATTGGAAAAACGTATCGGCATAGGTTCTGGGCCAATTGTTTTCATTTTAACTTTAGTCCATCTGGAGTATGTTTTAAAGGTAAAAAATGACGATGATGATGACGAAGAAGCAAAACCTGACCGTTTTCAGCCTCGACGACTGTCTTTGCGTCCGCTTTTGCCGTTGATGGATTTGGCTGTATACGTCAAATGTAGGCAACTTTTTAAGTGGTAGTCAATTAAGAAATCAGGCGAAGTAACTTGATTATCTTGCGCTTAGTTAATGAAACAATTACTCTTAGTGTTCTTATATAAAACACATAGGTATACAATATTTAACATTGTGTGTACCTAATTTACTTGAAAGTTGATCGTGAAACCTTGTGCGAAAATCGGAAGCGTAACGTGATATTTTATGGGTCTATAAATAAGTATTGTGTATGTAATGTTTAATGACTTGACATTGGCATTTAAACTCAAAACAATCGCAAATGAATGTAATTTTAGAATAAAAATAGCTTCAACGTTTTGGGCAGGAGCACTGTTTCCATTTAGTTCATTTTTGTAAAAAAATGGCATTACATTATTTGAAATAGAAAGGTTAATATTTTCCCTTTACAAATATCCTTTATATTGCGGTCACTCAATCACATTTCCGGGCTATCTCACCTCACTAATATTTACTCAATGGCCGTGCAACTACTATATTCTATTTATATAATAATAATAAAGTCTTTGTCCTCACACCTCTGGATTTTTGGTATATAAATCACGGAACCATCAACGCACTTCACTCGCGCTTGGCTGGCCCCGACCATTGTCGAAGAAGACATAGCGTCGGAAATTGGATATTACGGGACGCCAAGGCTGTTTCGTACATTATTAGCAAAATAATACATTTAGTGCGGGAGGTGGACGTCTGATTTAAGCAAGTTAATCCAAGAAGTATGCAGTACACCGTAAATATGAAAGCTTATGCACAAGATTAACTATTAATGAATTCAAATATAATCATCATTCGCCTGCCCTGTTCCCAGTTTATATTATGGAGTCATCATACGCCAACGAGTCATTCACACATTTTTCACTCATAAAATTTTTTACACAATCCATCCATATTTACCTGTGTTTAACGTTAACTACATATGTAGAATGAGTTCAACCAGCCTGAACAGATGGGCTGAGCATAAGCTCTCTACCTGGGGAGGGCCTGTGTTATGAAAAAAAACTGACATAAGCAATCGAAATTAATATTCCTGCCACAAAAGTCAATTGGTTCTCCAAAACACTTCCTCTATTTAACGTGTCATTAGTACCACGACATTCGCCAGTGTTGCCAAAAAATACACCTTAATCACAAAGGGAAGATTGGCAATTATCACACGTGCGACAGATCACGGGACATCATTAACCGGAACGATATTGCGCTCAATTCCCTTGCTATTTCAAACGCAAGCAAAATAATGCGGAGGTTGATGAAGGTGCCAAATAGCGAATTATCAGAAGTCAGATAACAAATTACATTTGAAACTGCATTATAGCATGTGTATTACATATTTCTGTTTGATTTATTTTCTAAAAATAAAATATTTACCTGTGATTTCAGACTTTCAAGTTTCAGTACATCACTAAAACATTGGAAACGTGAAGCATTAAGAAGTATACGACCTGTATCAACTACTAAGTAATTATTGCGATTAGTCCCAATAGTCAGTGCTAGTAATTAAATATAATTTAGACACGGGATCTATTTCAAGCGTTAAATTGCGCCTAATATGTAACGAACGTTAATAAAACAAAATAGTAACAAATATTAACAATATTGTATCACCATCGATATTTTTTTGTAACATACAACAACCCTGTTTAATATTTTGGCAGCAAAAAACTGAATGAACTTCGTAAGTTGTCAAACTTATCATACGAAAGTTGCCAAAGTTTTTATAGATTTTCCGCGATCTCTTGTACTATTTCCACTGGTGAGCCATAAATTCTTATTTGGCTACGATCTGTCTTATAAAATGACTGTCTGCAAGTTCAAGGTTGCCAAGGTCAAAAACTTTAACTTATTTCTAAGAATATGACGTTTTGACTTCCATTGAGCACGGTTACTTTTACACATGAAATGAATGTACATATATCAGATTATTTTTTCAAAGTCAAAAAGTCGAACCGATTATTTTGCAACTGGAATTACACTGAATTTACTAGCACTTCAACGAAACTCACCAGTTTAGTTTAAATGACATGCCACACACGTTTGATGTGTTTGTTTTTTTTTATATGTCAAGGAAACCCGACTGCAAAGTCAAATATATGTAGATACCGTCGAAGATTCGAAGAAATCCGAACGGAAACTTGACCAAATAAGTATTTTTTGTGTCTTATTGGATAATGGGACCAGCGGTACTGTGAATATCTAAAGAAAATGAACACACGGGTGAAAATTTCATTAAAAAATCCCATTCTAAGCTAATCATATTACGTGGTAATGTGCAGATGCAATATTGTGTGGCCTACGAGCCGTGTTCACTGAATGTAAAGAGCAATACACACTGAGCTCACCGGTTGGCCTTAGGTAACTATGTATGTCGGTCGGCAACTTTTTGTAAATCGGTAAAGTTCGAGTGTCGCTCGGCAACTTTGGCGTATGCAAACCGCCAATGTGACATCATTTTGGTGAGTAACACGTTCGGCATTGTTGTGGCGTTGTTTTTAGCACGCTTTGCTCTTTTAAGCAACTTTAGCAGAGGTGGGTTATCGGGTGGGTGGCCGAAAAAAATCATCTCAAACTCCTCCATGCTTCGGAAGGCACGTTGAGCCTTTTGTCTTGCGCATCTCTCTACGGTCGTGTCAGATTGCTGTCCCACCTCACTATGGGAGTAAGGGAATATGGAGTACACCTGTACTTATTCACTCACTTGTCCTCTTGAATTATGTCCTGTGTACCAGGCTGATCGCAAAAACGGTCGGAAAGGTATTATGTATTTAGGTTGCCGCAGTAGGTATATCGGCGGGTTGTGTCGGCTTGGCGGTAGCTTCAGTGTGTTCTGCTCTTAACTCGAGCAGCCACGTACGGAAGCCCATTAGGGGTCATTAGAGCACAACCAGCCGACCTGCACGTGTGCTGGGTTCAAACACGCAAATTGACCGACATACGTATTGTGCTGAGAGAAAAATTGGAATTCTATTGTAGGGCTGTGAACATTTTGGATACTTTTTTTTTATTCTAACGGCATAAAGATGACCATCGTCCGCATTATAAGATACGACAAAGTCTAATCAAACTCAAATATGTCTGTATTAGGTGAGTTACGAAGATCTTTGATACCCTTCGAATTCGAAAATTAAATATATTATGATTCTTAGGGAGCAGATAGCCACCGCCCACAGTTATTCTGATTCTGCATTGGGAAACCAAGAAGAAGAAGCACTGCTATTCGCTAACGTTAAGTAAGAAAAGGTGTGAACATTTAAGGTTAGAAATTCGTTGAAAACATTGCATTTTTAAAGGTCATACTAACTATGTGAAATAACTTTATTTACATCCATAAACATCGACCGTTATTTGACAGACAAACCATTATTATTATGAAACAGTTGGCGACTCGATTAGACCTATAAAAAACAAACAGCAATCGCTCTCCAAAGAATGTTGCAATAAAGACCAAAGTTTATCGGTTTCACCGGACGACATTTTTATTGTCAAATAACCACCTAGAACTTATTAAGCAGTGTCTTTAACTTTGATGGGCAACCCTTCTCGCAAAATATTCTTATTAGACCGGCAGACGGAGTTATAAAGTTATTTAATACCGAACACCAAAAAGCGTTTCATTATTCATCGGGACATAAAGTTTGATTTAATTAAATCCAATATAAAAGGAATATCCTGCCTTCGGGCGGAACTACGGTGTTTAAACAGAAACAGGATGTTTGATTACTTTCACAATAGACACTTAAAGGTCCTAGGTTAGGAATACGCCGTAATTATATTGAGACTGAAAATACCGAATTCTAAGTCTACGTCCATGCTATATTTATCGAACAAATTAATTGACTATCTTCTTGAAAAAAATCATAAAAACATATTATTTCTTCTTCCATAAGGGTAAACATTATGTACATTGATAATATGAGTTTATTCCGTGTTGTTTTTTTAATGAAAAATATTTAAAGGACACCGAGACCATGTTTATTGTCTGCCATAATATGTATACTTGGAGGCTTCATCAAATGCTCACATAAATCGTTTATTAACGAAGTTGCACAGTATCTTAACTCCTGGGTTCGAAAATCTTATTATTTACTTGTGCTTTCTACATACAGGATCATCAAGTCATTACGAATAATTGTAGTTAACAAATTATAGCATCGATATTTCTAAACCAGAGCTATTCAACGAATACCGTCACTAAAGGTCACTAGCCGCCATATTCTGGAAAAGTCCAGCCAATCATGTGAATCACCAGGTGTAAAATTGTATGGATTGATGTCACACCGTCATATGATTTAACACATACCGCGCCCATCGCCGCCATCTTATTAACTGGCTAATTATATATCCGAGCCGTTGGACGCAAAGGAATACTTGATGAAATATCGTGTTAGCATTAATTACTTGGATACATTAATTCTTATCAAGACGCGGTGCCCCATATTTGTTTGTTGTGGTAATACGAGTTGCGTATTGAAGGGACATGGCGAGGGGTACCGGTTTTGCGAAAATTTGGAAATACCGATTCTCTTATCGATTCGTATATTGTAACTGTTTATTCAAGTATGCTTATTTCTCATTTCTTAAAATGATTAAGTAGAGAGTACTACAGTGTCATCTATTTATTTAAAAGTGATTGGAAGGTACCATTACATGGAAAATATTTCTCCCCTGGTGCCTGATTTTGTATGATTGGCTTAGATTAAGAGTTGTCTTTCACCTATTGTGCCCTGGGCACATGGGCCTTTAAACTACATGTTTGGTAAATGTGGGCCCCTCAGAAGTTAATCTGGGCGGATCGCGGGGCCCTGGGCACGAGCCCATTGTGTCCAGTGGAAAAGATGGTTCTGCAGGCTTTAATATTGTCATTGTAATATAACAGCGTATATATCCACAAGTTATATCAAAGCTATCAATCATTTCACATAATCTAATACTGACATATTTTATACCCGTATAATGTATGTAACCGGTATTCCAATCCAATGCAATCCGCTCCCACCCCAACCCGTAAGTGTGAACCCCAAAGGAAACAAGCGGTTATTTATGCCCTTTTCTTGTAACTGCCGTATTTATTCTCAAACACGAGGCCGAATAATAAATTGTCGTTCTGGAAGTTTCCAAATTACCGCCTCAACCGTTTTAGGGTTAAGCAGCTTGCCGCGAAACCCTTAACTCGTTGAATGCAGACGGTTCGAATGGTTATGAGTTAGTTTACAACATAACGAGGTGTTAATCGCCATTTCTATGGTTGCCTCCAGCTTCTTTAGCAGGATTTATTTTTAATAACTTTCAAAGTACTTTCTTATGTCAACTAAACAGGTTTTGGTCGTTGAGGTATTACCACTACGTATTGAGTGGACATCGAGGACAAAATCTATGCGTCAACTTTGAGGGGAGGGAGTGGATAACGTAATAATTTTAGCTTAATTTTGCGTCTTGCAATGATTTGTAAATGTTTTTAAAACACAAGACGGCAAAAAAGCGCAATAGACCGAAAGTGTTGTTCATGGATACCATTGCGTTTAAGAAGAAGGGAAGAAATAATCGATGTATATCAAACGGCAAAGATAACAACCTCTTTGAGTCTTTCTAATAAAGGCTGATATTACTCTGACAATAACTGACAAGTTAAGAGCATTTTTAATCATGTAAAATATGCGACCAATTTTTATTGCCCCATACAGTTATGAATGTTCATGGTTATGATTCACTTGAAACGTTCCTCTAACTACAATCCAATGGCTTGATTCAAACTACCTCAATATAGGCGTAGTTTACAAAGGCAGACAGAACAGAGCATATCCATAATGGATCAATAAGCCACTGTGGGGCGGAATATAAAGAGATCAGTTCGTATTCAGAGGTCGTGAGTGCGAATATCGGAGTCTCATTCCGTTTTAAATGTCTCCGCGTTCGACGGATATGACAAAAATGTCGACTTAAATACGAATGTTCGTGTAGGAGATATGTTTCATGTAAACATGTTACGTTAATTGTATTGCGCAAATATTTTATTTGCAATATGAAAGTGCAATTAATCAATACAATTGGTTTTTGACGAGTCACTTAGTGTAGTGGTCAAAAATTGACAAGTAAACCGATCGCGTTTTCGATCCCCGCGCAGGACAAACATTTGTATGCATGTACATGTCTGTTTGTCTTGGTCTGGGCGTTATAATATCTATTGAATCTGACATCTGTAACATAAGAGCTTAAGCTTAGTGCTCAATGTATGTGATGTTGTGTGATATATATTTTAATTTTATGTCGTGAAGTGTCAGTCTACAATTTTATTCTGGTAAGAAGGGTAGTCTGTTTCTTTCCGTATATGTCGTAAGAAGCAACTCAAAGACATTCCGAAGGATATGAAACAGCATTCCCTTGTGTTTTAGCCTTCTTACTTCAACCGGCCAGTTGCATTCAACCGGATGGTGACCGCTGGTACGATCAAGAGAGGTTGTCCTGCCTATATAGGGAAGGCCTAAGCAGAATAATGACAACATTGCTTGTTTTCTTTCCCAATAACTTGAATCGATTTGTCTAAATAGATAAAACAAGAACACACGTCGGTGTTAATTTCATTTTCGTCTAGGAGAGGCAAATACACAAACTAAAACATTGTTTAATAAACAGACTGAACCAAACAGAGTTGCCCTACGTCGCAGTATTAACGATAAACTTGTTTCGAGGGATCAAATATCAAACTCGATGGTACAGATTTAGACGTAAAGTTAACAACATAAATATCTACATTATATCTGAACAGATACTCCGAGGGATCGAGTAGCAATTTCCTTTCAGATAATGTGCTTTCACTTCCTATTAAATTCTTTATTAGGGCATTCTAATATTTTGTGAGTGTACATCGCACAACCAAACAATAACAACGAATATTTACATGTTGTATTTTCGACTACATGTGAAAAAACATCCTCTTAGATTAGACGTTCCAGTTACGTCAAGCATTTTTTTATGATAACCAAGGTACGCCTTGGTCATGCTGCATACAGCATGTATTTTTATGTATTATTGTGCCACAAGTGAGTGCGCAAGCACAGGTGCACTCCCCGTTCCCTCACTCTCAAAGCTCGGTGGGGCAGACATTTGATACGACGGTAGAGCAACGGCATAATGTGCATATCGAAGCCCGGAGGAGCTCAAGATTAAATTTTTCGGTCACTCATCCGATAACTGGCCTCTGCGAAAGTTGCTTTACTTTTAATTGCAGGCCGAGCGTGCTAACCACTGGGCCATCGAGCTCCTCAAAATACCAATGAAGATATTAATTAGCTATTTCACCTGTCTGTCATATACTTACCTCATTAACAAGCTCTCGTTTGAGGTCAATAGTGGTGTTGTAATCCTCGTTATCTCCGAATAATCGAGGCCAGTGTTTGCGCGTCGCTGTAGCACGTACCCACCGTGAAATTGGGTTGACTCCAAACAAAATAAACCGATTGATGCTCGTCAACGTATGCGTATTGTGCATCAATTAATATCTTTACGGCTTGGAATATCGTGATAATTATTATAATGCACCAATTGTGGTTGTGTATTGATTTTCGGTCAACCTAAAAGAGAAGGTCCTTCTTTAGCACTGTCTATTCAGATTGGCGATCGTATACGCCGCTTTCATGTTATGCTCCGGAAGCCTTTTGAAGTTTTCAATTCTATTATTTGGCTACTGTTAGACGACATAGTCGATAAATATGTATGAAACTGTCATACCAGATTTCCTCCTCATGAGGCTGATATATGAGGCTTTTCTGATGAGGTGACTGTCGATAAACATATTGGAATATTCCATAAACAAAACTTAATCAGAATATTCATCAATTATTCCACGAGTTAATGCGTAAATTTGATTATCATCAACTCAAAAATTTCTCGTGGAGAGAGAGCTCGCACAAGTGGATGTCCATATTTCTGCGGTCGCATAAAATAACATACTGGGGTTTAAGAGTCCCGCATACCGAGTAAATTTAATTAAGCCGCGCCGAATAAAAAGTTAAAAAGAATCTTTGGATTAACGAGCGACTCCAAATTCTACTTTAGCTCGCACTAAAATTTGAGAGTTCGGCCTCCTTTAACGATCGTGGTTAGTACAGCGCGGCTAAAAGACCTAAATTATTTTAAGCACTTAGTAAATTACTAAAATGTTTGTCTTTGACCTTTCATAAGGGGATTTAAAACCTGACAGCGGTTAAGGGTTATGTTATGAAGATTAGCGATTTTATTCATACTTTACATATTTATTATCTTGTCATGTGTGTTTTCTGTGTATGAACTAAATCATAGTTGTTACAGAATACATTATTATGCGTTTTTTTTTTTTATCAAAGCAATATGTGTCAAGTCCAAAGATTTACAAGCAGGTACGTAGTCTAATAAACTAATTGAGGAAAAGCCATTCTGCCTTAGAAGGACAATCACAAATCTAAGAAAGAACGTTATCAACATACTCGAATTGTTGTTTTCAAAACAATGTATCCATGAATTTTTATTTCATATACCACGGGCAAATTCAAAGTTATTCAGCAAAGTTTAGATAACAGTAGAACCTAGATGTAGTTTATAACTACAATAAATGCTGAATTAGTTTGGGTGGTTTTTGGCTTTGTAACAAACACAAAACTCTGGGAACTTTCCATACAATCAGAAACTGATAGTGAAAAAGTTCTTAAACTTTTCGCCGCTTTAATTATAAATGTTCATTTAAATTAAATTCAAAAATAAGTATATGTTTCTTGTTCTTATCTAGACAATGGCAACGTGTATTCATAATTTTAAAAATAAAAAGGTTCGACGTTTAAACTTCTTAAGTTTACAGAGCTTTTTTATTGTTAAAAATTTATAAAGTATACATTAAGTTGCATAAATGATAAATATTATTGAAATAATATAAATTATGTTCGCTTTGGGTGCTCTTTCCTTCATTTAAAGTCTCAATAGATTCATTAATACGTTAAAAATTACAGAGCCGGGATTTCATCCCATAACCTTTACTTTTACTAAAAACGACCCCCGGATTCTAAGTTTCCATTATATAACAGATCACGCAAGAAATTAACAGGTACATTTCTACGTGTTTATGCTTTACCATAAAATACGAAAGAAATATGATTGTTAATAAGATTATATCCTGCAATCTGTAAGTATCCAAATTATGAAGCTAAAACATTAAAGACCCCTTCTTATTTTGTATATCTAAACATCTTTTGGTATTTGAACAAATATCTTAAAAAAAAAACTTCCTTCGCATGTTGTTTGATCTCTTGAAAAATACAAGTCGGGTTTTAAACCCACGGTCTGTACACTGAAGACCTCCGCCCTATAACTTTGTAAGCTTCGATTCATAGTTAAACATCTTAAAAACACATTTTTTCGCATAAAGACACTATAGCCAATAAAAGTCGGGTCTTAAACCTTAAATAAATATGTATAAGCTTTGATTGACATTTAAACATCTTAGAAAAAAAAACAAACGTTCCCCCGCATGTTGTAATTACCGGCACAGATCGCGTCACGTCCGCGGCGCATCAGTATTCCCTGACCGCGCGCAGTTCCAGCTCTTCACGGACACGTGTTCGCTCTAATTGAAGTTTTACACCTACGTGGTTGTACCTGTGGTACACGCGTTGTTTGGGAGGATATAGATTGTGGTGAGGTATTTTTATCTGCCGCTATTATAGTATTATGATGACGGGAGTACTTCTTTTGTGTTTGTTCTATAATGATGCCTTCTAGCCGTTTTCGGCTACTGCGGCTAATCATACGATCATAATTATGCAAATTAATGTGTAAAACGCACATGTGCACAACCTTTAACCATAAGTGTATCTGTTCATAAGTGCACCTCTCAAATCACATACCACTCGAGTCTAGATTTCGGAAATCCCCCTCGTCTAAAACATAAGCCCGCAGCATTATTACATTTTACACTTCCAACTTTTTCATCTGTTTAAAAAACTCTGTTAAACCAAGTACTTTGCTTAAAAAGGAACAACAAAAAACGGATTCGCCACCAAACCTCCTCGGTTGACCCCCGTTCTATATTTTACGACGCCAGATTTTTTTTATTCGTCCACTAACCCAGTTCAGGGCTGTCGTGAAATATTTACATGTGGAGCATATGTATTGAGTTACTATATTCAATGGTTCAATATGCGTGAGGATACCAGGCGGGGATTTCACCCCCGATTTAGGTACTTTGAATACGATATTCATGGAGAGTTTTGAAATAATATCAATGTCAATGCGGTGTCGTGTTTCTCCGACCGTCTTTTCCTTCAGTTTACAACAATATAAGGCTTACGTGATACTGCGGTATTGAATTTTGTATAATAACAATATCTGCAAAGTTATTTCAAGTACGCGAGCAATTAATAAATAAATTATATCTGTTTCATGCACATTCTGCTGGAGGAACTAAATGTAGAAAAAATCAATTGAAAAAATAAATTTTTCGACATTATGAAACATAAAAATTAAAGTCCCAATCTCAATTAAATGATTATTTGAATGCTCATTCGATTTTTATTACAAAACATTGAATTTATCGGCTGCGTAATCAGACCGAGATTTATCAATATAATTATTATTTCCCACAATATCATTCTTAATAATCGTTACCATTAATTTTTGACCCGATGTGTATCGACATCCGATATTTCGAGCACATTCAGTTTATGATTATCAACCCTCAACCGTTGAGTATGGTAATTAATCCAGTTAACCATAACTCGATTTCAATAATGGGAGCCTCCGCCCAGCAACCGAATATTAAAAAGCCGAAAAATCAATTATATCGTATACTTTTCACGCGTGGTATCGTTAATTTTAATTTATGTCAGTTTAAATATTTTCAATCCTGCGGTTCACTTTAAAATACTCATTCATTTATGTAAAATAAGATGTGTTGTGAATGCAAAACGCATCTATGAATTGACCAATAATTTTCCACAATAATAATAATGTTTCCTTGATATGATTTTAAAGCAAACCTTCACACTGATTTCCTAAATATTAACAAAACTGAATTATTGTTAGCTTTCAAAGTACGAGGAATTTTAGGCATTGTTCAACTTTAACAGTTACGATACTTGCTCGTCTGAATTTCCGAAAAATCAAAGATACTTTTGCAGAACAACGCCTTGTGGTTTAAAACCTAAAGTTTAGTTTTAAAACACGCTTATGGTAACACAAAATCCAAAGTGATGTCAAATGGAGGGAAGATTCCCTTTCCGTTTCTTTATTGGAGGGATTACTTTTTACGTCTCTTTGACGATGTATTCAATTTCTGTAACTCGTACACTTATGGGTGTAACGTGCAAAACATATTCCTATTTTAGCACTTACATCAAGGAAATAAGGTCCAGAATGTTTCAACATTATTTTCCTTTTTCACGTCGGCTGAGTTTATGCAAGAGTGTCGTATTGAGGGCTTATATTTCGGAATATTTACTTACCTTTTATTTCTTTGAATGTTTTGTTTACTCCTTCCAAATCGGAAATAGGAATCTCGTTTGAGACTCGTATTTGAGTTAAATAAACATATTATATTACGCTGAGGCTGATGTTGTATTTTGAGCTCCACGTTGGGCTCCATTATTGGGTTCTTATAAATTATTCACAAAGTATGAACGGGAAGCTTGAATTTAAACAAACGCTGACGTAAAACCCGTTTTTTTCGAATGAGTATGAATTTTACTACTTATTAATAGTTGAACAAGATCGCTAAAGTTACTTAAGTAAATATTTTTAAATATGCTTATTCCTCGCTAAATCGGATAAGCAAGATCAAACCTTCCCGCGGTATATTCACCGAGGCGTGCACAAGTTGCAGCGTGCAGTTGACACCAGATATATTTGTGCATGCGCCGAGCATATCGACGACTGGCCGATTCTGCATCCGAGCTCGGAACTTGATTTGCCCGCCGTATATTTTATTGCGTTGTTATGAAAAATTCACCGAGCGAATAACTTCGTAGCTACGAGCATATAATATTATCGTGATGTATCGCTTCGATTTTCGCCATTATTTACCGCGTTTTTTATCGACGCAAAGATTCTTACAACCATCATCATCATCCTAGCCTCTCCCGGTTGCATCTGCACTTAGCCGTTGCTTTTGCTTCGATGCCTAGGGCTTTGACTATAATCCTTAATTTGACCAGCCTGGTTATTACAATGGAGCGACTGATGTCTGACCTCTGTAACCCATACCAGACCTTTTGGGTCATAGTCAGGACCAATGGCTTAACGTGCTTTTCGAAGCATGGTTCCTTGCTTCGAAAAGCACGATACATCGGACCATAAAAAAGTTCAAATTGATAAAGGTGTCTTAAAGTAAAGAAAATAAAACAAATTGAAGAATGCAAGTATTTAAATCATGACAAAACTTATTCCTCTTTTTCCATAAAGCCAGCATTTTTATTCATAAAGATTTTCTATCTTATATCTTGGAATAGTTGAGCGGTGTTTGTAAAGGTTTTAGCTACAAAGTTTTCCCATCCGCACTCTTTTATTTAAAATGGCGGAAGGAAAAAAAATGCAATGCAGTGCAGTATGCACTCCATTAGCGCAGGATGCGACGTGTTCTGGCCATCGTCGTTTTGTATAAATGTCGACTTTAAAGGCTGAACCCACACGATTTAGTGTGCATTTTTGATACTTCAAAACAGTGCTTTTATTATTATTCCATATTTGAATGTTATTCACACATTATTTTTCATATTTTAATGATATTCACATATTATTAGAAACATTCTGAAAATCAGCAATCACAACAGATAAAAAGTATAATTTTCTGAGGTTTGTCGGTATTCTAAATTAGCCTCCACATACTAAAGCATTGAATATGATCTCAACTGAACCATACACTCGTAAGTAAATATTTCAAAATAGTTGTTTTGTCATTAAAGATATTTGTTATGTTCATTTTTTGCAAAAAAATCGGTATGTGGCCAGAGATGTCATTTAACATTTGGTGCACTTAAATAACGGTATATTTCATGATCATTGCACAATAATAATTATTAATGTCCTTACTAACTCGTTCCTATAGATTCCAGGCTATTTTCACACCAAATTCTCTCCTATTACTGGCATCGACTCAGAGACAAATAGCACACGTAACGTTTCGCATGAAATTAGCGTTAAACAATGCTATCCTATTGACATCCATAACACGGCGGCATTGAGTCTTCCGTCTAGGTTATTACCAGAGGACGTCTAATAGCCATATATCAGGAGTTGTATTGGCAATATCGAGGTTGCCAAAATTAATAATAAGTTTGAGGTTATTGTGCTTTGAACTGTGGTAATAAAGTGTGATTTGAAAGCGCTCTGGTACCAGCAAGAATACCTTGTCCTTTCACTTTGGTAATTTTAACATTGATTCGTCCTAGCCTCACTCGAGTGCCAAGCTTATCATCATCATACTAGCGTCTCTCCCGGTTGCATCCTCGGCCGTTGCTGTCCCAGCGCTACGTTACACGGGTGCCATGCTGTTTATCTTTAATATTGTGTATAAATCCTCTCCATAAATCCTTCCATCTATTAAAACATTATTTTAAAGTATCTAATATGAACATACAAACATTAATGCGGACACGAGAACCGACATTGTTACATACCATGTAACTTTCTTTCAAACTACTATGCTATATTTTTTATATTATAGGGAGGCAAACTAACAAAAGGGTCACCTGATGGGGAGTCATCACCGCTGCCCATGGACGTCAACAACCGCACAAGAGTCGTTGCCTGCCTTTAAAACTCTATACCCTCCCCAACTCAGCTCTGGCGACCTAACTCAGCAGCTATTTAACCAAAAAAGTGTTTAACAACTTCCAGTGAACTTTTTTCTTTTGCACTTTATTTCTGAAAAAAGTCAAACCCACCTGTAATCACCCACCAGACCAGACCTCCCAATAATTACTCAACTTTTGTAACCTACAGCACTGTCAAACCAGGAAGATTGAAAGTTAAACTTTTATAAGGACCCCCGCTGGGACCTAACCTTTTTACCAGTAATAGCGACCATAGTGACACGTTTTTGTAAAAACTTTACTTTCTGTTAAGAGGGAGGCCTTTGAGAGGCAGACAGGAAAAACATATTAATAGGCTTCCGTAACATTTTGAAACTTTTTCAATTGAAGATTTATTGGCGTAAATATGTATTAAAAAATTGCAGTCATTTAGCTTTCTTATCTGTTACATCCAAAGAAGAAATAAATATCTTAAGATTTAAAGACACTTGAAGATAATTTTCACTTCAAGACTTAGTTAATTTTGAATTCAAAGATACTTGTCGTGTGTACTAAGAATAGTTAGGTAGGTATGTAATAAAGGACGTTAAGCCGTTGGTCCTGCGCCTGATCTCTCTACGGTCGTGTCAGATTGCTGTCCCACCGAATTATGAGAGTGAGGGAATAGGGAGTGCACCTGTGCTTGCGCACTCACTTGTGCACTATAATATATCCTGCGTACCTGGCTGATCGTAAGGTCGGCCGCCATGGCCGAATACGGCCGGAAGGTATTATTATTATTATGTAACTAGCGGCCGCCAGCGACTCCGTTCGCGTGGGATACGATTTCCGCACACAGTCTTACTAAAAATAGCTGAATAAAACAACGGTCTATATGCATGTAGTCAACTTGCACACTTTTATGGGACAAATTACTCAGGATAGAAATAATAGTCAAATTAAGTGACAGAAACTTGATTTATAATAATCTGGAGACCTTATACATTTGAGAAATCATCTGTTCACCGCGATTCAGATCCGCGGCCGCGCCTCTAGCGAGGTGCGCCATCTATCGGCACATTTAAGAACTAAATAGTTCGCTAGCACAATTTACAATGATAAAATAAAGGAATAGCTTAAGGCCTACCTCGACAAATGGTAAGTGGTAAGTGGACTATCCAACACAAAATGTTTTGTCAATTCGAACCAGTAGTTCCTGAGCTTAGCGCGTTCAAACCAATTTGGATCTTGAGTTGCACGTGTTATTGTGAGTCAACCATAAAAGATAGACATATGCTGTTGGGGAATATTTTTTAGGCAATTTTATGTAGAATATTTCCGTGACACATGATTTTTATGTGACTTTAACCATTAAGGCTGCACACGCGACTGAAGCTTAAGAAATGGAGTAAATTCTCCCGTTTTCCCGACATTTCCCTTCACTACGCTAGTACTCCTGTTAATTGTAGCGTGATGAAAAGTATCCTATAATATGCCCAGGAGTATGAAGAATAATGGTACCAAGTTTTGTCAAAATCCGTCCAGTAGTTTTTGTTTCTATAAGGAACATACAGACAGACAGACAGACAGACAGACAGACAGACAGACAGACAGACAAAAATTTTACTGATTGCATTTTTGGTATCAGTATCGAGCACTAAACGCCCCCTGATAGTTATTTTGGAAAAATATTTAATGTACAGAATTGACCTCTCTACAGATTTATTATAAGTATAGATATAGATAAAATAATAAGCAGGAATAGTTGAGTTTCAATGAGTGGTCATAATGACGAATTATCACTCTGTACTTCTATAGAAGGAAGGTTCTAATAATGACCTGTATCGCGACTATCGTTCAAAGAACTATTCACGAAACGGAAGAAAAATACACTATCACTTACAAAGACATTTTAAATCATAGTTGAGAGTGTACTCTAAACCTTACCCCTGGCTTAATGGCAGATGCGATCCGTAGGTATTCCGTCCAAAAAAATACTTCACACTTCACGACTTCTCGCGGGAAAACGCCATTCGCCAAAATGGACGCATACGTTATAATTACAGTGAGATTTATGCTCCAGTATGAATATTATGAGTTCAATGACATACATGTAATGATGATATATTTTCCGGGTTTGCTTAATGTTTTTGGGTCAACAAGCGCGGTGTTAAATGCTTTTATTAATCAGACGGTCCTGTAATATCCGTATATCCGTATATTAAACTTAACTTAAAGTTAATATTAATCAAAATTGAATTCATTGAAAAGAAACCTATGAATTAAAACACAATAGTGTTCTATGAGCTTATTATAAGTAAACAGTTTCTATCAAACATATGAAAGTTATTAATTCTTTAAGTGAATTTATTTTGACATCTTCGAAGGTACCACGTGCAGTTAATATGCAGTTGGTTCTCTAGATTGGTAGTATCCAAGTGAGAAAGCTTAGAAAGTAATTGTATCATTTGAAGAAAACTTCAGCAATCACAATACGCCTATATCGCCAAGATTCAATTTTCCTACAACTATAAGTCCAGGACCCGGGTTCTAGTATATTTTAAGTAGGTACCTCAATAAATTCGTTTGAGGAAGGAAACAGTCAGTAATTTTAAACATCGCGAAAATTACGCTCAACAAAAACAAAACAAGAAACGCCATCCCCTTCAATGCAGCAACTAAGAATTTAAAGTATTGTGATTTCGTGAATGAGATAATAACTCAAATAACAAATGAGCGTTCATTGCTTCATTGTTCGGGCCCGTCCCCAGTATTCTGGACAAAGTGACCTCATTATCTGCAATTGTCTCGAAATTGGAACAATGTAGTGGAACGCCGGGCAGAAACAAAGATAGATCGGATTAAAAAGACTCTTGGATAGTTGGCTTCGTGTTGGTTCACAGTTTTTAATTACTTTTGATACATTTTTTTAATTACTTCAATCGTTTAGAGGACAATGGTGAAGACTTTATTGGGAACTAGCGCGTCGGAATCTGGTTTGTGATAAGGCTTTTATGAGCACTTACGTAATAGAGATATTTTTAATGATTTAGATAAGTCATCAAGCGGGCTTAGTTTAAATCGGGATGAGCTGTCTAAAGAGCCATACTTTTAAAGTGTAGACAGTAGGGTAACACTAGCTATCTACTGTTGACTATATTAAGTACTTTCTGTTTGGCCTAAAGGCTGTCCGAAAAATGCCATAACACATTAAGTCCACTTTTTTACGCTATTTTTGTAGCTTAATAAAAATAATACAGATAAAAAATACGACATGAGAATAATATCCCCGGTGTCGCTCGAAATGTAAAACTCTTTCGTTTTATTATTCGTTTCTGATATGCACTACCTACCGGTGTAAATTCGTAAAGCGTCGTGTTTTCATACTGTTAACGAACAAACGTTTTTGATGACGGTGCGAAATATTTAGAGAGTATTCATAGCACAGAGATGAGCGATAGTGGTGCGTATACAGGGTGCGTGCCTCAATATAAATGCAAATTTGTAGAGGCCAAGCCGAAATGCATTACCCCCACTTTGTTTGAAAATCGAATAAGTAATTTTTGGATTGTCCATTATAAATTCCAGGCTTTTTTTATGAAACACAGCACGGTTTTGTTAAAGCCCATGGCTGAAATATTTCCATAGCTTTCGCCGAACAGTTACTAACAGCGTATCATTTAACCTTATTAGTACATTATTTTACTTTATTTATCAATAGCATTACGCCAGCATTTTCACTCTTATGGACACCGTGGTATCTTGCGGGAATGTCGTGTTTTCAGGGGAAAAAGGAACCAATGCCCTTAGTAAAATTATTTTTTAAATCGATACATTTTGATTATATCAACGTTTACCTGTGTATAATACTGGTAGTGCTAATAAAGCAAAAATATATTATTACTCTTAATAATAGTATGGATAAAGTGGATAAAGAATTAATTTATCATTTTTGGAAGCCGCAAGTTGTAAAGTTGAAGTGTTTTGTTTTAAATACAAATTGTAACAAATCCCCAAAATGTTATTAAAGTGCTTCCCTGTTGTGAACGCATGGTTTGTTTATTTGTAATCCTTTTGTGTGTTTATTAACGTCACCCGTATGAAAGGATTAATTAACTGTTGACAATAGATTTATTTGCTTTCATAACTCGTTTGTTTGTAGCCTCGTTTTCATTTTAAAGATAGTTAAATTTTGTAATACAATATTTACTTTTAAAGTTATACCTGTCAGATCTCGTTTAAAGACCATTATTTATGTTTTTACCCATTACTTATGGGTATAAACATAAATAATGACCATTACTTATCAGCTTCTTAACATAAACTTTTATTTGAATAACATTAGGCCTTCTTTCTCTATTTCCTAGTGCACTTCAGAATATTAATGTTATTTTTTTTCTAGGCACTTTGTGACCTGCACTCATTGCAGCTCGCGTTATTGCCGGGACGCAATTTGCTGCGCGTCCAGCCACCTCTGATTTATACGCGCGCTGAATCACATCACAACATTATGCTGTTACCACTTAGTTTTAAAGTACCTTCCTCAATAGAACCTGTTAGCTTGTGTATTTTTGGACATTCAGAAAGGTGATAGTTTCCTTGACTTTATAAGTATTATAACAAAAAAAAAACATTCCCTTAACGACAGAACCGCATCAGGGGTGGGAGTGATCAGCTTCTAAACATGAACTTTTATTTGAATAACATTAGGCCTTCTTTCTCTTTTTCCTAGTGCACTTCAGAATATTAATGTTATTTTTTTTCTAGGCACTTTGTGACCTGCACTCATTGCAGCTCGCGTTATTGCCGGGACGCAATTTGCTGCGCGTCCTGCCACCTCTGATTTATACGCGCGCTGAATCACATCACGGCTTTTCGCTGTTGCCACTAACTTAGCGCTTCGCTGGAATATTTCTGTATTTTTTGTCCGCGTATAAAATACAGAGGCACCTGTTTCAGTTTTCGGTGTATTTCAGAAACGGCTCATAAAGCTAAACATGTTATTTAGTGGGACGACGGGACTGGATTTAAATGAAAGACTGCTTTGGCGTCGTCGTTTGCTTTGTCGCACTATTGTCACATATTGTTGGCGGTCGATAAATCATTGTAAGCCTGTCGCAGTCCATGAATGGACGTAAAAATGTACAAGAAGAGGGAATATACTCATATGAATAACCACGCAGGCTAAGTGTCATCGAATGGGTCGCAAATTCGTAATCACATTAACGCGTCAGACATACCTAATTACTAACTGTAATGTAATTATCTGTTTTACGATTTGTTGAATATATAGTGTGGTTAAATATAATTTAGAATACTTTTAGTAAAATTTTTGCTGTTTAAATTCTGAATGTCTATTGCAAAGTCGAGAAATTTCAACATTGTTATAAAAATAACGAATTCAAAACATTACAATTATTTCTGATATACTAAGCTTTCCTAAAGGTCCGTACAAAAAAGGTCGGCGGGACCGGACTCATTTGGTGACCCCTGCTCCGCCCAAAAATAACAGAATAAAATCCCTGCCGTCCCAAAGACACGTCAAATTGAATCAATAAACTCTGCAGTCAACACGGTTCTGTAACAAAGAAGGTGTTAAGAGAAATGTGCTTTGTTTTCTACTCGCTTGGTTTTTGTCACACATCGGAGCGTAATTCTTTACTAATGTGCGTGAAAGCTTTGACTTTGACGTAAACGTAATGTACTTTCGACGCAATATGACGCACGTGTCTTTCTTTGAGTTTCACAAGATTTTGGGCTTATGGGTTTTGCTTTTTTCTGTTGGCGAGCGTGACAAGCAAGTACAGTTACGGTGGAATTATGGTAAAATTGTGCAAGCTTATATATTTTTAAATTACTTTTAATTTATTTATTTATTTATTTATTTAATCTTTATTGTACTACACAAAATATTGTACAAAAGGCGGACTTAATGCCTCATGGCATTCTCTACCAGTCAACCTTAGGGCAAATCAGAAAGTGAAGTAGGTAGTGCTAATAAAATAAAAAATAAAAACTATAGGTACATATACATATATACATACATATATTACTATACATATACAAAATAACTATACTTTACCTAAATAAATACATTATTAATAAATAATAGATGATGCATGTTAATTATTGGGATAGTTAGACGACGATTCAAAAGGATGCGCACGGAAGTGCCTATGCACCAGAAACTTAAATGCTCGTCTACTCGGGGCCTGTCTTATACTTTCAGGGAGAGCGTTCCATAGTCTGATAGCTTTAAGTGTGAAAGAGTTCGCTACAAAACCGGAGCGGTGAGAGGGAGTGGCAAGCGTTAACCTGTTGGCAGATCGCAACTGCCGGTTATGTGTCGAACTTAGGAGTTGGAAGTTGGATTTAAGATAAAGAGGGGCGTTTGGGTCATTGAGAAGAGAATAAAGCGTGGAAAGGATTCTGGCATTGCGGCGAAGTGGAACAGGCAACCATTTAAGTTGAGTACGAAAGGAGGAGACGTGATCGTATTTTCGAAGATTGAAAATGAAACGTATGCCAGAGTTAACCAGCCGATCCAATTTGCTAAGAAGGTCAGAATTTAAATCAGAGGTACACACATCAGCGTAATCAATTAAGGGAAGTATAAGGGTTTGCACAAGGGTAATCTTAGTAGGGATAGGAAGAAAGTTCTTAAGTCTATAGAGAGCACGCAGAGAGGAGGTAACTTTACGGCAAACCTCATGAACGTGATTTGACCATCCAAGTGTGTTGTCGATATGCAAACCCAAGTCCTTGACACTGCTACAGAAAGGAATAGGGACACCCTCAAATAGAACTGGGGAAACGGAACCTACATCAAGCAAACGTATAAAATGATTACTGCCTACGATTATGGCTTGACACTTGTTTGGGTTGACCGCCACACCAAACCGGGCAGACCACGCCGCAATAGATTCTAAATCTTTGTTAAGGCCCGCAATAGCTAAGTTAACATCATTGATATGACATTGACGATACAGCTGAAGGTCGTCAGCATACAGGTGGTAAGAGGAATCAAGAAGGACAGTAATAGAGTTAATGAAGATAGAAAAGAGAAGAGGAGAAAGAATACCACCCTGAGGCACGCCCGTGGGGACATCACACCAGCACGAGACAGTTTCGTCAGCTTTCACTGCTTGCTGACGGCAACGAAGATAGGAGGAAAACCATTGAACAGATAATGGGGACAGACAAAGATGAGAAAGCAAGGAAAGTAGGACATCATGATCAACAGTGTTGAAGGCGTTGGAGAAATCAATAAGGACAAGCACAGTGATCATGCCACTCTCCATGCCAGCTCTAATGTCTTCAGTTACCTTGAGAAGTGCTGTGCTAGTGCTGTGCCCAGGGCGAAAACCAGACTGATATTGACAGAGAAGATTATTGTTAAACACAAATTTTGAGACTTGGGAATGAACAACTGCCTCTAGAATTTTGGAAAGAAAAGGTAATATGGAAATAGGCCTAAAGTTATTGAGATTAGTAGGATTCGTTATTTTAGGAAGTGGAATAACATAGGCCTTACGCCAGATACTTGGAAAAATTCCAGATTCTAAAGAAAAATTAATAATATGAGTAATTAACGGAAGGATATAGTCAAGTAGCAAGGTCACCATAGTGCGACTGATCTCATCACACCCAACGGCATTCGATTTATATAATAGCACCTACCAGAAAATGTACTGCGTAACATGGAAACTAAACAGACCATTGTGTAATCATTATCTTTCTTTCGATTATAAAGAGTGAAAATTAGTTCGAGGGTAGTCTTTAATCTATACTAATATATAAAGCTGGAGAGTTTGTTTGTATGTTTGTTTGTTTGTTTGTTTGAACGCGCTAATCTCAGAAACCACTGGACCTATATGAAAAAATATTTTTGTGTTGGATAGTCCGTTTGACGAGGAAGGCTTTATAGGCTATTGGAAATCGAAATCCACGCGGACGGAATCGCGGGCGGCCGCTAGTTATATAATAAAGCTGATGAGATTGTTTGTTGGTTTGAAATACTGATTGGAATTGAAAAATGTATTTTACACACACAGCTACACGCATTATTGCTCATATTATAGTGTTATGGCTGTATAGCTATAACACCCTATAGTAGGTATTATAGGGTTCTCATTTGGGGACAACCATCCAGCCAGCTGTCAACAGATTGCCAAGATTGAGCGTCGATGATTTAACAACCATCAAATAACCCTAAAATTACAATAGTTGCCAGCTCTTCGGGTAAATGGCCCACTTAAGGCGCAGTCGAGCGCGACCGACAAACAACTTTAAACGACTTTCGAAGGCATATCCCAAGATAAAACAGCAATTAGCTACAGACTTGGGTGTTTTTTAATTAAATTCTTATTTTGTAAGCGACGCGGGTGCATTACTAATTGGCTGAATTTTAAAAGGATATATCTTTTGTCCTTTAGTTCGGAAGTTGCCAAGCAAATTCAATCTTTATTTTTTATGTAGAAAATAAAGAGGAACTAAATTATATAATATTAACATTGCTCTTGTTGTTACAGTATATGTTTGCTTGGATGTTCAATTGTTCATATAAATAAATAACGTATTAAAATTATGGCCTGTTTTACGAGACTTCGCATTTTTATTATGCTCGAACTGTCTTTGATATAGGTAATCGATTTTCTATAGGATAGCCGGCGTCGGATAGATAGTGACATTTTGAATGAGTCGAGTTTTGGAACGATTATAATGTCATTGACTATTTGGTGTGGTCTATTCTATTTATTTGAGTAGCCAGAGTGTCACTATCTATCTGACTCCGAAAATATGCTTATCAATAGTTTTAATATTTCCCGTCGAGACCCCGCTTAAGGCCAAATGGGATATTCAGCGATTCCTGTATACATTCTTGTTTATTGTTGCGGTGGCTTTTGGCACTCTATTGGGCTCTTTGTGGATTAACCGAATTTTTATTTTCGCTTGTCAACGAGTTTGGATGGCGAGAGGATTGTAAACTTTTGTATTTCCGAGTCAAGGGTTAAAAAGCTTGGAATAATATTTACAGTTATCGCTTTAATCCTATAGACGAGTATATGAGATTGTAAAAAAGGGAAAACGGGTTTTACTGTCCTTTTCGGCGGGAAAATGTCATCGTTGAGTTCGTTACGATTGTGGGTATTGGGTTAATCACTAAGTTTGTGAAAGGTAATTTGGTGAAAAAATGTGTGTGAAAAACTGGGTAGATATACACATTTTCTGATCGGGTGTTTAAAAATATGTGGGTTAAGCCATTGTATCAATAATTGCATATATTCAACTTGATTTCACATCGGACTAGTTACATTACTAATTAATGGTGTAATTTAGCAAGAAAATCATCTGATAGTAATTTATCACCAACGACCATAACCATTACAACAACTCCACAAGTGCTTTACAGACGAGCAGCTTGGTTGAAGTGGTCAAGAAGTTGACTATTAGTATGTCTGATTTTCCTGGTTTGGGTGGTAACACCCATTACATAAGAAATAATAGTAGATACATTAACATGAATCTATTTAAGTATATTTGTGTACAATTGTTGATTCTGATTTCTGTAACACAGGAGCTTAAGCTACTTAACACGGAGTCAGAACATGTGATGTGAGATATTTATTATTTATTACACTGTGATCTATTATAATGTACGACTACAAAATAATTCAAGTGAATACCTGCGTTAATTGTAGGACTATAGAAGTTAGTACAACAATAAAAGTTTTAGATCGCAGCAATGAAATATTGAGGACGCATGATACATGGCCAGATCTGTGCACATTGGACCGTCTAGGGTTGACTAAATTGAAAATATAGACAGATTTTTCTCTAGAAATATTGAAATTGTATTTTTACTTTGAAAGATTTAGTCAAATGAACATTTAGAATCGCATTAAGTGTTTCTTTGATCCACATCGATGTTAACTTCATACAATAAACTAACCTTCTCTCAGTCTTATCATACATATATATATTCATTAGTTACCATTAAGTATGTTTGTTTCATGTGAGGTAAGCCAAATTTTAAGTTTTCACAATATTTTTCGGTACGAAGCTGCTTTTCCATCGCGCGGCCGAATGATATTTTGTTTTTTGGTTTTGTTTGCAACACAGTTTTCAACTCGTAAAGTAATGAGAAAATATTTCGTTAAGTAATTATTTTTGCTTTATTTTAACAACACATCCGAGACTTTATATTAATAAAAGATTATATTTTTGCTGTGTCGCTATGGGGTCGTATGTTTTACCTATACTGTATCTAGTGTATCTTTATTTTTGGACGCGACCATGTCTGTTTTTCAGTTATTTCAATAGGTAATGTTAATGAGGTCTTATAAGCACTTTTTAATTTTGGGACGAATCTTGGTTCAGTTCTACTAGACTGTTTATGCACATTGTTGGTTGAGAAGAACTACACGTAGAACAAAAATGTCTCTTAAATCAAATGTTACTTCAACAACAACAACTTATCACAATATTTATGTACTCCTTTGATTTGATTTGCCAAGTAGTCCTATTATAAATAATCAAACTTCTGTTATCGAACGTACCGAAATAATTCAAATGATTTGAATATTGATTTCCTTTTATTCAGAAACTAGCGGCCGCCTGCGATTCCATCCCGCGTGGAATCCGGTTCAATTGTTCGCACACATTGTGTTATACTCTCTCGACTAATGGAGTTTCAAACGCTAAAAGATTTTTCAATTTGAACCAGTAGTTCCGGAGGTTAGCGCGTACAAACAAACTCTTCAGCTTTATTATATCAGTATAGAAACGTCTGAATACTTAAAACAACTCACAGCCCTGTGCGATGCTAGTAGCACGCTATAAATCCGGGCTCGACCCGCCGTGGGGAAATAAAACCGATCGGTACACAATGTTACTCCGCCCCTATAACTAGGCTAGGCACGGATAACGCTCTCGCAACCGGATAGATGCATTTTTAAGGTGCACCTAAAATGCAGCAATAGAGGCATTTTTCTATTGCTACTCGCACATACTAGCGAGTAAGTTGCCATGTAAATAAATACATAAATATTTCACAACATCACATACATTGATTTTCGGCGCAGTAGATGCTGATTGTTGCGTTTGCAATCATGATACAAAAGTTACAAAGTTGCGATAGAATCTCGTTTGAATCGCGTATACGCGTGTAATCTGCGCGTCGTCTGCGCTTTTAAAATACACCGTGTGCTATGGCCCTTAAACCCTTGAGTTACAGATATCAGAATCAATAGAAACAAATATACTTTTTGGACACGACAAGGAGGACTATATAATTAAGGAAAACGCCGGCAATGCCAGGCCAGACTATTGTTCCTTTGCTATTAAGATGCAATCATTTGTTATGTGAAATTGTCGAACTTATTACCAACGAACCGATCTACTCGACCCATATTTTTTCTACCATGTTTTTCTATACTTTGTTGAGGAGAAAACATAATAACTAAATTGTGTCCAACTTAAAGTTGACAGAATTTGCATACATTCGGATTTTGAATCCATTATAAATTTTTTTCCTTCTGTCTATCTTGCATGTATTTTTCCTCTCATACCCTGATTGCGATGTAATGTACTTACCGTGAACATTAATCATAACAACAGAGTGGTTTACTTTGCTAAAAACAAACGAGTAACTTGTTTTAGTTTTGCTGGTTAAACGGTATAACGGGAACAGAATATGATGCAAAAAGCAAAAATATTACAGAAAATGTTGAAACATGCTTCACTTGTATTTAGCCCTTGCCGTTATATTCCTGCCTTTACAAAGAATTTTAAGCAGAGTTGAGGGATAATATAAGAATTTAAAGATAGTAAAAATTGTGTCAAGTTTAAAAATATGTTGTAACAGATAAACTCAGCGATTAAGTAGTTACGAATAAACTCATAAACAATAAACATGGCCGTAAGTTCGAAATTCGTGCTGAAAATATAAGATAAGATATTTTATATGTATGTAAATTTTACAATAATGTAATTTTAAATTTCAAACTTAGTGGGCAACGAGCCAGCCAGGCAAGAGAACCGGTCCCTCCCTCAACTAGGGATTATTAGTACGATGATGCCATTAGCCCCAAACACGAGAGCAGTCATGGATGTTTATAAAAGTATTTAAGAATGCATATCCGATCCCTAGTTTCCATAGTACTCGTACAAGCTTCAATCTTAGTTTGGAGCTAGGCAATAGGTGTATTAGTCCAAAGATTTTATTATTTTGTTTATGACTAATAATATTTATACATAGATCTCGCGTCTCACTAGCGAGTGCCTGTAGCGATCCTAATCAGCAAGCAACAATCAGTGCAGCAAAATGAACAGTGGTCAACTGATCTACAAAACAATATCCCTGTACCTCAATATCACAACCCGAAATAAATACATAATATTTGCGGTATCCTCCCAAAATTGGCGAGTTTCGGTCGGAATAAATCATATTTATTTATATTACCTGCGATTTATGGTAATGTACTCGTAAATACTTTATTGTGTTAGCGATCGGGCGGTTATCATCAAAGCGGATTTTCCTCAATTCGGTCTGGCGCTGTTACGGCGTGTTTGTGGTCAGGTGACGTGATATCATATTTATTTGATGGCTTTTATTCACGTCAAATACGTTGGTTTATTTGTACCTTCAGGGTAATTGCGATGATATTTTTAATACAAAATTTCAACGTTAATTTGGCTTTATTACGACATGTTGACAATTAAATAGCTGATATTGGTTCGGAAACACCGCTTTCACAAAAGGTTCTGACTTTTTGATCGATCTTTACGAGTAATGTGAAGAGGAAAGTTTTATTTTTTGCTTGTTTGTTTGAATCGGATCAGAAGTTTTGGAGCCTATTCAAGGCTTCAAAAGTTCTGGAATGATTGGAAAAAATCTTTTACCATTTCAACGTTTTTTTTCAAGTCTAACTTCCACAATATAATTGGCCTTCAGCCAGAACTGTTATGGTGCAGATTATGCTTGCAAAACTTTAAAAGTTTGACCACAAGTCAGAAACAAGGCAAGAATCTAAAAATAGTTTTCTTTGAATACTTTTTCTCGAAGGTAGAAATACTGTGAAACAAAACAAAGATGAAAAGTTAATACAATCAATATTTAGTACCTTCTTAAAAGTCCATATTATTGAGAATAAGTCAGGAATATATTTTAAGAATCAAAACTGATCGTTTTAATGAATGTTATGCTTAACCGCATAAAAGTAAGGTAATATTTAAAATAATAATTTCATTAACATTCGGCAGGATATACCGAAAATTGAGGGCAATACTTTAAAAGTCGAGATCGCTGCCTACTGCATATAAATTCGATCATTTTCAATCGAATCAACAATGCATTCGCCCACAGTCAATAAATTATACCAGTAAAGATACAAAGGATGAATCCGAACAAAAGTCGCAGGAATAATATTTAAATTTTAAGCCGTCATTTTAATACAATTCCGACGGTAATATTCATTTCATTGTTTCGGATTCATTAAAAGGTTCGTTAAGTTTGAAATAAATAAAGAAAGTATTTGTAGTTGTCCGACTTTTACGTGATGACAAAATATAAATTTAAGCGGTTACTAAAGCCTACACACGCGAAATATAATCTAGGTTAGGATCAACGAAATTAAATTACATAATAATTAATAAAAATGTAGAAGAAACTTAGTGTCAACTCGTCCCATTCTGAAATGCAATTTGCAATTAAAATAAGTATACCTACTGTTCTCCAGTGGCATTAAAAAACTGTCTACCGTCAAAAGCTATCAATTACCTTGCAAATGTCCAGCCCGAGTTAGCCTTTTCATTAGTGTTGTAATTAACGCCACTACAATATTAAATATTGGCTTCCCGCCATCAGTCAACGTCGCAATTTCAACAATATCAGGACGAGGGAGATTGATGCTGGCCTCCGCTTTGTCTGTCTTATTGTACTCCAGCCTGATATTAAAAAAATACTAAATCCCCTCAATCCGCCTGTAATCAATAACGCACCTAACGACCTATAACTTACAGTCTGTTTTATATTATCAGTGTTACAGTCTTCTCTTTATAAAATATTATAAAAAACACAATTATAGAAGAAGACACTCCTGGCCAGCTGTAATGCATTATTAATAGGGTCGAAAATAGCGTAACGGTTAGGTAAATTGAATTCATATTATGATACCCAAAGTCAGTACCCTCGTTTGGGATAAAACTTAGGGAGGTCTGCTATTGAAGAGAATGTATTGTTTTTCAATAGGGTCAAACGCAGGCGTGTACTAACTAAATATATGCATTAAAACCATTCAGCGATCCAAGGACACCATGGAATTTATTTCACATTTTGGGGAACAGGTTTTATTACTGAAAACGTGTTCGATGTTAAAGTTTAATGATTAGAAGAATGTTGAAATGTTTTGTGGTAGACTATACACAAAATTTATCCGGAGTTTTAAACATTACTGAATTTAACAAAACTTTCCGTTAGCTTTACTGCCTTCACCAACCAGGGCCCAGATTAAAGACTAATATAGGCTGTTGATGACTATGATAAATATATGGAAAATAAATGTTAGTCTAATTATTATGTATATTCTAAACGAAAGATAAAGTCAACTTCCATATTGGTTACACGTGTAAATGATAATACACGCAAAAGCAAATACAGTATTTTATTTAATCATATTTGTTTTGAGACGAACTTCTTAGCTATCCATGGATTCTCCGTGCGGGTGCCGGGTCCATCGCGTGGAACAGAGAGGAATGTCAGTAGGCGCCTGGGACTTTCGACCCAGCGTGTAGGTTTAAGGGGCTTTATAGTATACTAATGATCACCTTCACCGATGATATTCCTCTCCCTTCCCAACCATATTTGGTACGAGCCGAGTAAAGCGGCTTTAGTTGCTCTTTCCAGTAAGGGGCTAATATTAGATCTTGGTAATCCTAAGTCCTTCAGAAGGTTGTAAAGAGATTTCGCTGGTATACCTCTCGCACCCACTTCCACACTATACTAATTCCACTATACTAATAAATCGATTGATGAGATTTTTGAGTTAGATAGTAATTATTTTGATGAAGTCTTTTTGCTATTATATAAACCTATATGTGCGGCAATCGAAATCCACGCGCTTAAGTCGCGCGCTGCCGCTAGTACTTCTATATCCGACTGAACAAAACCTCACCGCACATTGACACGCCCATATGAATGAAAATAAAGATTAAATATAAATTGAGTAAACAAGACCCAAATTCAACGAGAAGCGGACCGGCTATTTAGATTATTTGAATAACAATTTGTCATTTTCAGAGGCAAAGAATACACAGAACACACAATCTCGCCACTGGGGTCGGCTGTCGCGAACGTGATATGAAAACAAGTTGGGATATCTACCAGTTACATTATTATGCTACATTGTGTGTATTCTGTATGGGGTCAAAACACGTTCAGTCCTGATGCAGGAAAGCGATCCATCTTACCTAGATTGCCCCTGTCAAACATGCTTAAAAGAGTGTTTACCCTCTTGGTAACGGCAACAGTGGCAAGCAAGCCAGGCAAGAGAAAAGAACTGGTCCCTTTCTTTAAAAGAGTGTGATGGAAACAGCAGTGGTTTAAAGCGAAATGGGACGAAAGTTACGAGTTTCGGCTGCAGGTCTAACTAATCTATTTTTATATTGAAGGAAAATCTATTTTTATATTGACAGGCCCGTTGGTCGAGTGGCTAGAGACCCTGGCTACAAAACCAAGGGTCGCGGGTTCGAATCCCGCTAGGGGCAAATGTTTGTGTGATGAACATCGGCATTTGTACTCGAGTCATAAATGTTTATAAAAGTATTTAAGTATATCCGTTCCCTAGCTTCCATAGTACAAGCTTCGAGCTTAGTTTGGGGCTAGGCAATTGGTGTGTTAGTCCAAAGCATTTATTTATTTATTATTTATTTATTGAAGGAACAGTTCATTTTAAAATTTTGAAGTGAAGTTTATCCCAGGTGTCCGTTAATATCACCCCAACCCGTGAAATATTTTGTCTTTCACCATATTTCTATGAATAATATCACAGATATCTATGAACGACGATAATCTGCAAACTGTCATAAGCCATAATGGTCGTCCACAACCAATTTTTTAAAGAAATATACACAATGTGGCTGACATGCGGCTGTGGAATCAAATTATTATTCCATTCTAGTGATTCTTTGTTATTATAACCAACAAAACGAATTTACATAGGGAGAGCATTACTCAAAATTAACACGAACTAATAAACGTTAAACATCTCTGAAAGACAAATGGAAATTATGTGAATAGGATTCTAAATCATTTTATATGTTGAAACGAGGATATTTCGCACAACGTTTTGGTGTGCAGAGACAAAAATAATATTATTTTACCAACGCAAATTGCCCCGCCATCCATTAACACGGACGTGTAATAGCATATTGTGTTTTATTAGTTCTGTAGTATCTGCTAAAATAATCATTGTATTCGTGACACTCTAAGAAAACGAGTAAACTTTACAATATACAATAGGGATGTTGCCACCACCAGTCATTTGACCTTCTTTTATTAACTGTCAAAACGATTCCAAACTATGAAGTTTGTATGGGAATAGCACACTATGACGTCACTAGTTTTAAAGTCAACTGAGTAACTAATTGTATAATTTTAATTTATTAAAAATCTTAATCTTACGTATAAACGAAAACAAACCAATACATTACGTGCTAAAAAGCGTCTTCTTTTTTAAGAAAAGTGTTGTGAAATTAATTATGATATGTGTTAACATCCCTATTGTTTTATTATTATTACGGTATCGTGGTATATTGGCTCCACACTGTACCTAAGGGTAAGAAAAAGAGGAGCCCTGTTGGCCAAGACAACGGATGCGGTACCGAAGTTGTATCCTAACCTAGCATGGCCATACTGGCCCGCAAGATACTTCTTCACACTTATTTTGAAGGAATCAAGGTTATAGGCTGGTGGAAAAACGCACGCTGGTAACGCATTCCATCACTTAAAGTTTGACAAAACAAATGAATTGCTGAACTTCTGGGTTCAATTTAGGACACTAAAATTTATTATTTAACCCTAACCCAAGTAAAGGTTCGGCCACGATGGTCAATCTTAATAAATAACATAGGTTTTATATGTTTGATCTGTATGTGGGTACACAAACATATCTTCTATAAAAACATGGAAAATTCAAGTAACTATATACCAGAGAATGTTTTATACTCTGTCAACTTCCAAATTACAGAAACTGAAAAATACCATCTTATCTTACCGGCTCGGGATTTGAAAGTAAAAGTCAGCTACGAACACAACATTTTTTTATAAAACCTAGCAAAGAACTTCACCTAAATCAGAAAATATCGATACACTAAGGTTACATTTGAAATAGCTGATTCCTCCAGAGCTAAGATTTGTCCGCGGTCCAGCGTCACGAACTCTCTCCCAATTTAATATTTATGTCAAACGATACGAAATACATGTCGGGCGAAACGCACGGAGAAAAATTCAAACCTTCCCAAATATCTTGGAGCAAAATATTTTTCTTGTAGCCTGATTTATTTGATGGAACTGTCCTAAGGACGTTCCTATGCCGCATCTCTTTAGCCTATTATCGTCCCACTGCAGGGTAGGCCTTAGAAAATATCATATTTTACTGGCCTAATTCTGAGAAGGGGAGCTTTAAATCATTTCTCCATTCAAGTCTCATTATGCCGGCTTGTTTTTACAAGATGGTGTTTGATTAGGTTTATTTAAGGAGGATATTTTTGGACAGTCCGATTTTTATTTACTTTACTACGTTTAAATGTTCAAAATAAGGCGATAAATCTTTTATCATTTAGACATTAAAACATATTACTTCATGGAAAAAAATATGGCATGTCGGGAAACGTCGGCTAATAGGGAATAAGTCCTACTACTATTATAAAGGCGAAAGTTTGTATGTGTGGATGTATGGATGTATGGATGTGTGGATGTATGGATGTATGGATGTTTGATACTCTTTCACGTAAAAACTACTGAATGGATTTGAATGAAACTTTACCACAATATAGCTTATACATCAGAATAACACATAGGATATTGGAAATCGAAATCCACGCGGACGGAGTCGCGGGCGGCCGCTAGTAATTAATAAGATGAATATGAATTCAGAATCTTGATAAGTACAAATCTTTTGTCATTGTGCGTTTCAAGCGATGTATCTTCCAAACTTGACTTTGACTAGTTGCTATCAAAGACTAGCTTAAACAAGCATTTGGTTAAAGTTAAAGCACAGCTATGCTACGTAACGCCACACCAAATGTCGCCAGCGGCCGGCGGTCACGCGCCGCCCGTCCATATCCCGCGGCGCAAACGCCACGCGCTCACGACGTGACACGACTTCCTTCAAGCATTTCTTTAAAAATAATTTGTCATTAAAATTGAGTCATTTTATATAATTTTATTGACTCCACCACCTATCATAAATAATTGATAATATATCTGTCTGGTATGATTGATTCAATTTTTTTTTTACTTTTCATAACTACATACGATCTGATGGCGGAAGGCTACTAAATGTCATGGAGATTTTATGAAACGGCTTAAATAAGCAATAAATATTTTTAATTAAGATGTAAGGAGTAATTTAATCTAGCCATATCTTGGTGTAGTTTCCGTCAATGTTACACGCCACACCGATGTCCCCAGCGGTCGGCCAGCGGGCGGTCACGAGTCGCCCGTCCATATCCCGCGGCGCACACGCCACGCGCTCTCGACGTGACACGACTTCCTTCAAGCATTTCTTTAACATTGCGTCCATTCAATGAATCACTTTATTTCATTTCAATTTCTACTTACTGATTTGTATAATCGATGTCTAATATACATACTTATCTGTCTGGTATAATCGTTTCAAGTTTTTTATGCTATATAACGTAACTACACGCAGCCTGGTGAGCAAACGATAACGACGGTCACGTGATGGTTAGTGATCACCATGGACAACAACAACCGCGTCAGGATCGCAGATGCGTTGTCTGCCCTAAAGGCCCCATACTCTCCCCAACTGAGCCCTGGTAACCTAACTTAAGTAAGGATACAGCAGAAACAAAACAGTTACGAAGTGCTACTTCTCTGAGAGTTTTAGTCTCTTCAACCAAACCAATTCTAGGGGATATGTTCCATTCCCATATACCCCGGTAGTGCTGCCCCGCTAACGGAACGTGTTACGTCACAGCAAATGTCGCCAGTCGTGGCCGGCCCCGGCGGTCACGCGCCGCCCGTCCATATCCCGCGGCGCAAACGCCACTCGCTCGCGACGTGATGCGACTTCCTTCAAGCATTTCTTGAACATGCTTCCATTAAATTAATCACTACTTGTTTTTTCCTAATTTCTCTGCCTTCCAATTAAGAGAAAAATTTGGCATAATTATGTAGTATTATTGAGTTGTCATTCCCTCCAAACAATTTAAATCTAGGTATACAAAAAGGTTGACACAGACAGATTCGTCTGCAGATCCGTAGGCAGACGCATCCGCAGATGAATCTCTGCGAGCCATCCACACGTCTGTATGTCAATCAGTCTCTGTTAGTTCTTGTCAGACGCAACATGGACGGACGCGTCTGCCGTCATCAAATACCTATAATGGATAATCGTCTCCCTCTATACATTGGCGAACGCGTCCGCCGATGTTCATATGAATCTGTCTACGTGTAGAGGAACCATTAGTATTACGCCACACTGAATGTCGCGCGGCCGGGCGGCGGTCACGCGCCGCCCGTCCCTATCCCGCGGCGCAAACGCCACGCGCTCACGACGTGACACGACTTCCTGGGTCTTTCCATTTTTTCAACAATCATTCGTCCGCATCCTATTTCAATTTCACTACTAAGCGGGTTCCGGTAAAGTGAGGCCATATTTTAAAGTCACTTTGGGTTTAGGGCTACCGTAAAGGTTTTCCTATTGCTAGTGTAACTTATGAGATTTATTTATTTTATTTTACTATGATATCAAACACCAAGTTTTAAAGAAATTGATTGTGTTTAACATTAAATGACGGTGAATGCGCCTATGAAAAATAACAATAATGTGACTAAATTGTGACACAGCACCATCTAGCTCCAATCTTAGTCCTTACTACTCAAGGCTTAGTAACATATTTTAATATAAGCAATTACTGAAAAATTATTTGTATTATATTATTAATAGTTTTGCTTAAGAAAATATAACGCATAGATAGAAGCTGTTTTTTTTAGATAACTTCATATATGTATGTATAATTATCTTGTTATGCCGTCGTCAGGTCGTCACACAGTTTCGTTTCATTCCCTGACGTGAATGAAGCGAAACTGTGTGAATGCAATAAGTAAATAAATTGAAACAACAACATAATGAGTTTCAATCTTGTGTACCTATCCATTTATATTGATTGCTAACGCAAGGATTACGTTCCCCTAATAACACTCAGTAAGCAAAATTCAAATCGTAAATGAAGGGAATCAAATCAGTTTTAATTAAACCGTTTTAATAAAGAATACTTACGATTTCTTTTCACGTTTTCTTAAGAAAGAAAACGAAAGATAACTGAATAATTGGTCGAGATTTCTAATTAGATACGCAGCCTCACAGATACGGAAACCTGCTAAGTTTTACTAGGGATTGTATTACTCTTTGCTAAGAGAAAAGAGCGGGCTTCTTTGCATTATCTTTTTATTATGAGCCATTTTATATTTTTCTACTGCTCCGGTCAGTACTGAGTGCATGCATGCACTGTAAATAAGATTAGCGGAGAGGATTAACGCTTTAAATGCCTTGAATTTTTTTACATATTGGCTTTTTTAATGATTAAAATATAGATAGCTGAATCAGTGAAAGAAGAAAATCCGACTTCGGAAGGCAGTGATTAGAAGCGGCAAGAAACTCGATAGTAGCTTGGTTAATTCTCCTTTTTTCTTTCAATATTTATCATTACTCTTAGAATAAATTTTCCTACTCTTCCTACATATGTGATGCATTCCTTCTGCTAAAAATTAAAATGATTATGAATAGACTAGGTCGCATTAAAACTGACACCGCAAAAACAAATTCTTTGCGATGAAAGACTCAAACCCGCGACCCTCCCATAAACCAGATCATTGACCACACCAACCGCCGTAAACGTAATAAGGTCCGCATCTAATGTTCACAGCGCCCATATCATAAAATTAAATTAAAAACATGTATCGCAATTTACTAAATTCGGTATAAAAGCACCCTGATTTCACGTGTGATCGCGTCGAAAGTCCATTGTGGCGGATCGATCCCATATTCATAAATTCTGGTCCTTCCATTGACAGGTTTAGTATCGTTGTGGCTTTTTGTTTAGATACTTCACACTATTATAGGTAGATGCTAATCTCAGGTCGTTTAACATTTTTATTTGATGGAAAGTAAATTGTGTTTTAATACCATGTATAACGGGTTACTGAGCACAATAGTGATTTGTGTAATGGATTGTGAAAGTAACTCTTTACCTCTTAAATGCGGCGAGTAAATTTAAAATATTTACCTATATGATGCACAGGATATTTAAATCTGTGTACCTTCAAACAGCAACTTATTTGATTAATATTTGAATGCCTGTAGTTAGTTGGGCTCATTTAGCCACTCCTGTACGGTTGTTGGTGTCCTTGGGCAGCGGTGATCACTTACCATCAGGTGAACCGCTTGTTCGTTTGCCAAACTATCACATAAATATGTTACGATTCCGATATCATTGACTATTTGGTTGTTTCTATTTATTTGAGTACACGGAATGTCACTATCTACCTGACGCTGACTGTACCTTGGTTTCAGTGAAAAGATAGACACGATATGAGAAACATTGACTTTTAGCATCCCAAATGTCACCGACACACGTGACAACCATCAGGTGAACGAACTTCCCAGTACATATGAAAACAATCTCATTTATAAAACAGGGCGGAGGCACTTCCTAGCCACTTGAATCCGGTTCGTTCATTATCTAGTCCCGGGTACGTCCCGGCAGTAACGCAGACCGCAACCGCCTGTGATATCTAACGAACTTTTGTTTTTGTACCAGCTTCGGATTGTTTCGTGGACTCAGGGTTTTCACTGTTTCGTTTGTCCACCTTATATAGTGAAGAAAGTAACATAATTAGGCAGTATATTGCCAATGAATTGAAAAAAAATGCGTTCGTCCTTCATGGGGCATGGTGGTTTTTTTTTTTTTTTTTTTTTAGGTAGTTGAAGTGAACGCAGTAGATCACCAATAGACTTGTTTATTTCACTATTACTGGCACTATTACATGGTGTATTTAATTTTTTATTTTTTATCAATATTTGTTTAAATATTTACGAGAGCTGTGTCTAGCGGTTGCTGTGGGACTCTGGAAGTCTGATCAAAAATAGCGAGAAAAAAACGTATGGAAATTTTTTGAATAAAAGACTTTTCAGCCATCATGAAGGTCTGAACATCCATTAAGGCTGAAAGGATACGACACCATTACAATACCAATGTAGGGAAATCTGATATTGGTTACCAAGAGATAGTGAGGGAATCTTACGGCATATCACTTATTTAAACTAGAAGTGGCGTATTGGCATGTACTTGATCCTTTTCCAAAAAAAACTGCACGTCCCGTTACGCAATTACTAAAAGCAAATGTGTTTATCTATCTATATTTTTTTGATGCAACTCAAAATAAACTTTGTCGTCACACATTGCATATGCAATTGTCCAACATTTATATTCTATTCAAATAATAGTAACACAAATATGTAGCTGTAACGTTGAAATATGAATGTGTTTTCTCACGTTGAAATCTGTTTTAAAGTTTCCAAGGAAATACTGCGAAGTACCCGCAAAGCAGTTAAAGTAAGCCGTTTAAGTTTTGTGCACTTTATCTGCCGACAAACCACTTATCTGTATTTTCCGAAATCTGCTCCAATTTATAACACTTTTCTCTGAATACGAGGTAAGATTTTAACACAAAAGGAAAAAGTACCTTCAACGTTTATAGTCATTTTGCTAATACCTAAGTCCTATCCTATTAGACTTAGAAGTTAAATCTTCAAATGAAAACGCATTGAATTAAATCTTTTCAACGATATTTCAGAATAAAGTAAATTATTAAAGGAACAGGCAATATAAGATAATTTATTCAGGCTTAAGACACTAAACATGACATTAACACACATTTTTTTAAACTTAATAAAGTCTTAAGTAGCTTTCGAATGATGAAAGAATAATGTCCAGAGAAATTTATTATTTTTAAAATCGGTAGTTTTTAAGCCTATTCATTACATCCAAACAAACAAAGTCCTTCCTCTTTCCTCTTTATAATATTAGTAGGTATAGATGATTTGTATATGTTTTCCTTCGATCTTGAATTCATTAAGTGCCATCCCTGTAATCAGCAGGATGCGGGTTCATGTAATGTGTTAATTTGTATCATATTCCTGCTTACCCGTGTGTTGGTGGCTTGTAAATTTTTTGCACGAACACACATTGTCTGTGCCTTCAGTTACTACCCACATTACTGTTTGTGTTTTTCAGTTGTGAAAGGGATAAATTCATATTTTTTTAAACCTGAGAATGATAAACTGCTATAAATATATATTGTTAATTACCATGCAAACTTTCACCGAAGATTGGTTTGAATGAGATCTAGTTGTGGTAAGTAGTTTTTCTAATACAATAAAATAAAAATATAAATCGTATACTGCATTTTACTAGGATTTGTACGGAACCCTCCGTGCGCGAGTTTGACTCGCACTTGGCCGGTTTTGTTTGTTTTAGAAGTGTAATTACTGCGTATTTTTAGTAATTTTCGTTATAAGATAATACATTTTTGCTATCTTAAATGTATTTCTTACCCTTAAGTTAAACCAAGATAAATTACTAAGCAAGATCTGAACAATCTGTTGTTCCGTTTGTCCGTGAGTATTACACACGCCTTTGATGTCTCACAAGGAGGATATCTTTTACCCTTCGCCGGCTCCTTATCTCTAGGCTAACAGGTTTGTACACGTAAATATAATGAGTTCCTTCACCTTTAGTTGCCATCCGTTGTCCCAGCCTTTTTCTAAAACCGTTCTTATGAGAAAGACAATTATAGTACCAACTCATTCGTATGTAACTATAATTAAACAATGTTGGCTTCGTTTCATTTTACCTTTAAGAAACGAGAGTGTCCAGCTTGAGAATAGACTAGAATAGAAAAAAAAATATTTCATCCAAACAAAATAAATTAATTCCTTGGACTAACACAACAATTGCCTAGCTACAAACTAAGCTCAAAGCTTGTACTATGGACTCTAGGGAACGGATAGATATAAATAATATACATAGGTTAATACTTTTGATATATGAGCGATGGTGGCCTAGTGGTACGGACGGCACCTCACATACGTGAGGTCCGCGGTTCGAATCCGGGCCCTCACCTCGGGATTTTTCGAAATCTATGTGTGGATTTGTGCCATTAGCTCGGCGGTGAGGGAAAACACCGTGAGGAAACCTGCACATTCAGTGATTTCTGAATTTAGTTCAGTTAGATCTGAATGTGTAACCATGATCCAATCTATCTGGTTTCCCTCTATGGGTTACGAAGGTCTGATGGCAGTCGCTTCAATGTAATTACCAGACTTGTCAAATCCTGGATCATAGTCAAAGCGGACCCCGTATAGAAAACGGGATAAACGCTAGGAAGAAGAATACTTTTGATATATAAATATTCACACATGTTTTGAACACAAATATTTGTCTTTTGCGCGGATCGAACCCGCGACCTCTTAGTCTTGTCGTTCTTAACAGTCAATATATTGACCACCAAGTGAGTTGTATCGTCGTCTTCGAGAGTCGTTAATAAATCAGAACGGCAATTAATTCGGTTAAGGCGTGAGCTGAACTGATGTGCGTCGTCATCAGATGCCCTTCATAACGAGCCTCGGATGAAACGAAAGCAGGAAAGTCAAATCCATTAGTCAGACGTAATCATGAAACTTGATCGCAAAGTAAGTCACTTAAGCAATCTTGTTATGCGTATTTACAAAGTCGACGAAAGCACCACAAACAATAATAAATATTGTGTGCTGATAATAAATATTGTATGATGACGTATATCTGTAAATTCAATTAAATTCATACCTAAGTAAAGTAAGGGCACAGATTAAACAGATACTTTTTTGGCCAATAGGAGTGATTCTGTGCTACGGAAGGCACGTTCAGTCAACCTTTGGGCCCGACAATGATCCAAATGGTCTGGTTTCCTTAGTATGGGTTACGAAGGTTAAACGGCAGTCGCTTCATCCAACCTCTGAGCATCTTAACAAAGCCTGTATAAAAATCAAAACAGACATGGAATATGCACCGTCAATCGATTTCTCCAAATAGCGCCTTCACAGCTTCTGGTTACGGCATACCTCTTGTGCTAATATACGTCTAATAATACTCGATGAGCTAACAAGCTATAGACATGCCCAAAGCAAAGACTGGCTTCCACTGAAACATACCATCAAAATTTTATTATCACTTATCAAAAGTATGAACTAAAATAATTACATACTTTACAAATTATTTCCTTTGAGCTCTTCCTTACTTAAAATAATTTCTTACGTCCAAAAAATATAAACATATTAGGTTTTGATGACAGTTCTCTTTCAGGATGTGAACCCCCAATCCCGCTGAATAAAAATGAAGCAAACTTCTAACTTTTGTTCAAAGAAATTGTCAGGTCCGTTGGTCAAATGGTCAGAAGCTTCGAGCTAAGTTTGGGGCTAAGCAATTGGTATGTTAATGTGTATTTGAGGAATTTTATATCTGTAACCCAAATCCATGACTTTACACTTGACTTGACATGACTTAAAACATTCTTCATTTTAATTTTCGCTTATAACGCTTGGTCACAACAAATAGTTACTAGAATAAGATTTTAGACTTTCGCGTTGCATTATATCACTAATATTATTTAACGGGACTAAACGCGATATTAATTATGTAGAACATAATATGTATACTACTTACTGCTTGACGTTTCGGCTGCGTTACAATAGCCGTGGTCGCAAGCGGACGTCATATATGTATGTACTACATAATTAATATTGCGTTTAGTCCCGTTAAATAATATTAGTGAAATAGTTACTAGGATAAGGTCACTGTGCCAAATTCTTTACCGAGCCAGATAAAACAATACTTGTTAATTTCCAAGGACCTCAAACACACCAAATAGTTTCAAGGTTACCACAAAACTTATTGAAATCAAATTAATTTTATTCATGTAGGTACTCAGTAAAATAGGCCAAACTTTATGAAAACAAAGAAAACTTTTACTATTCATCAACTGGCTTCAAAATACACCAATATTTAATATATAATACTGATATTACAAAGCTGAAAGTTTGTTTAATCGCTCTTATACCAGCACTACTAGATCAAATTAAACACTATGTGTGCAGAAACTGAAATCAACGCAAGCGCCGTCGCGAGCGGCGCTAGTGGTCCCTATTACGAGTATTGTTTTGTTATTGGTATAACAAATATTCGCCAAGTATCAGGTCGATAGCAAATAAACCACACGACCACAGTTATTTAAAAAAACAAATAAACATCAAAGGAATGGAACAGGAAAAAGGTGAAACGAGAAAACAAATTAGTGAAAAGGCGGACGAAATTATAAAAGAAAACCGAACGATAATCGAAAGCGGAGCCCTGTTTAAATTAAACATAACAAACATTTACATTGTTCGGAATCTGACGACCTGTTTCTAAGAGGAAAATGCTCCTCATAGATCAATTAAGCTCGAAACCATTGTCAAATCTACCACCGTCTTTTGTGTTCTAATAATCGCGAAAATTATATTAATACTTGGATTGCGCGAAGCAGATTTTCATGCTCAGATCTTTTTTTAATTCCGTGCAATAAAAAAAATCCATATTCTTTATTCGATTTTGGACTTACATAAGCACTTATGAATCGTCATAAAAAATTTACTCGACCACCGATTCGAAAGGCAGTTCTGTCGAGAAGAATCGGCAAGAAACTCGACAGTTGCTCTTTTTAAACGCCATAATATTACAATAATGCATCAGCAATTGCTGTCACTGAGTCATACAGTCTACTGTCAATATAAAGAAAACGTTAAAATTAAAATCTTAATTTATTGTGGACTGTTTGCGTCCTAGTCGACCAGTCCCCAAAGGTGACACCTGTTCACAAGTATGACGTATGTGGCAGCCATCACCTCACTTAACCAATATATCATCAAGTGTAAAGTATAAGTAAATTAAGGAAAGCATATAGAGGTTAAAACGCAGATTCAAATTATATTTGTACGTTTCTTCTTTTATTATAGTCTTAATCTTCCATGTCGCTCCTTGTGTAGCTCGACCCCGCTCAATATTAACGTTCAGCAAACGCCTCGCCATATTGTCTAGCATCTAATATTGCAGATTATCAAACCTCTGATTATCGAAGGCTACATTGATTGCATACGGCGGAGAGATAAAATTGTAATTACTTAGAGATAATTAAGTACTAAATCATACTCACACTTTATTACCAAAGTGTGAGTAAAAGATTTAGGAATCAGAGCTATTGTTTCTCTTATTCCTAAATATTGTACCCATTAGTGATTGGATTAGCTACTTATTAAATGTATTTTGCAAAAACTGAAAATGTCAAGAGAACAAGAAAAGTTTAGTGGCCGATTTTGTGTTTAGTCATATTTTGTAGACAGTTATATTTATTTATGTGTGAATATTGGTGCATCAATATAAAATTTAACGTAGGTACTAAAAATCAGTTTTGTTGAAAAAAATTTAGTAGAGTAATATACCCCGGGTGTAAAAAATATCGCGTATTTTCAAACACATTTTAAACCTTGAAAATGAACTTCAAATGACCCGAAAAAAAAATCGTAGATATTCAAGCATCGTTCCTAAATAGTTATCACAGAAAATATTGAAAAAATTGCAATTTTAATTGATAAAAAAAATCTTGAAGTTGCGTCTGACTTGATTTTTGGTTACATTTATTTCCGAGACGATGCATTTTGGTGAACCGATATTTTGGCATATAATATCAAATTATATTATCTAAATATTTATCACAGAACATTTTGAAAAAATATCATATTTTACGAGTAATTCAAAGAAAACTAGTTTGGCGCTTACTACGTTCATATTCCGCGCAGTAAGCTATCGTCTGTCGCACCTGGCGCGTGCTCACAGGCATGTTTTGTTTCATCGGTTAGTCGCAACCTCTCCGTTGAGACGAGAAGACTATGATTCAGTACTCTCCCGGCTCGAAAAAATATTTCGTAAAATTATTATAAGGATTGACGTGAATGACGGATCGGCCGAGAACAGTATATGCAAGAAATAACGATGCTTTCAAATAGTCGCTTGTTGGAAGACTTAGTAGCAATTTGAAATTGAAAGTTTACAATTCCAGCCTTAACTATTAAAACTTATTTTTCATAATCAGTCTTTTACTGTGTACAATAAATGGACGAATAAATTAGGTGTTGCGGCAATATAATGTGTAAATAATTTATTTTGTGTATTACTGTTACTAGATAAGAGATTTACGATTTAGAAGTTTTTGTTTTGCTCCTTTGAAACGTGACAATCTATACATAAAATATTTTAATATTTAAACTGTGCAAGAGTAACTGTATGACATAGTGAGAGTACGAAAGAAAATGTATTGAAAAATAATGTTACAACGAGGCAAGATAAATTAAACCCGTTCAAAAAAATGGTGTTTCAAAAAGCAACTTTCAACTTTCTTGCCTATAGATTACTGCTTCCTAAAGTCGGTAGTAGAATTTTTCAGTATTGTGCTATTATTATTGACGATTTAAAAGTGCCACACCGAGATCTACATAAATATAGTATATTTCGATTTTGATTTGGTTGACGGGAATCAGTAGTGTGTCTGTGTGTGTGGGAATCATGCAACTCATAGTAAATGATATTATAGGTAAGGGAGACGTTAATTTCACCGAATTGCGGTACATGCAACTGCAAAAAAATTATACTGTATTTTAAAATCAAAAATTTTGTATTTCACAAATATGTTTACCTACGTTTTTTAAACTAGTATAATAATTTTGTAGAATTAAGAAATTTAGGAGTACTACCCATTCCCTAAAAGTAAGAAAAAGTTCTGCCAAGCAGTCGATCCAGCTCGGGTACCGAGCTCCTAACCACACTGTGTTGGTGTAGTAACGGAACTCTATATTGTGGCGATGCAGATGGGGCCTTATTTCAAAACACATTAAAATTAACCAGGCCGTAATTATTTTTAAGCAATCATTGTAAATATAGCACATTGCAAATTAATTAATGTTCATTAATTCTTACAAGTTGATTAACAACGATTTAACACGTCTTTTTTTTTAAACCTACTAGCACTTAAACGGGCCTGGCCGTTCTCAGGAAATGGAAAATACAAATAAATCTTTTTTTAAAGATTTTTTGTATCGCCATTGGTTTTCAGATACCTACGTCAGTTAAATAATTAAAAATCTAGAATAATAAGAATGACATGGTTCTCATTCTTATTCATGTGCACAGCGACAAGAATTTGATAAATTCACAAATTATTGTCGACGTTATTTAAAAAATCTTGTATCTTATAATGTCCTTTTCTCTTTGAGAAATTCTTTATGTTAAGTCTAATTAGATGTAAAGGTGCAAAATTACGGTTTACGGTTTAAGACATTTATTTCTCAATTACAGAATACATGTTATTCACTTTCACTGAGAAACACTGGATAACAATTAGTAATTATTCTGTACGTTTAACACAAGCACTAGTAGTAACTAAGTAAATCATTTATTAGTAGATCTGAATTTATGTTAGTATTTTCTTAAGTATTATGTCCATTTTTCTCAATTTTAATGAGGGTATTTGTCTTAATACACACAACAATACTCGAGCGAGAAAGACGAGTCAGTCACAGTTCTATTACGTATCGAAAAACAGTTGCTGTCATAGATGCCATTTGCTGCCATGTGTGAGGAATCATGCAGATTTAAAACATTTAAAGTAAAATCTAAAATTGGAAGACAAAATTAAAATTTAAAGATTAAATTAATATTTACAAAGATTTTGTAGTTAAAAAAACATATTATACAATTATTAAGTAAATAACTTGCGCGTACCTTTGCGTATTAATAACTACCAGAAAAAAGTACAATACAAGTCACTCAAAGCATAAACAAAATAAATCATTATAATACTAACATTTATGTATTACTAGCTTTCCAACGCATAGTTACGTCATCCTGCTTCCAATACTCTCTTTGACAATTTTTATCTGATTTACTTTGAATACTGTGCGGAATCGCCCGAAACAAATTGAAGTGGCGACCTCTGTCTCATTGCGTTGAAGTCATAGGACGAGAGGGGGCCGAGGAAGCGCGCGGGTGCGATCCGATGGGTGTCGAAATTGATGCGCCCTCTTAAATATTTTTGCCACCTTATTTGTATGCTTGCCTTTAATAGAAATAATACAGTTGGTATGTGAGGTTTTGGTAATTTTAATAATAATAAAAAAACGTTTATTCGAGCACAGCAGTTTGTACACACATAATACACAGCACACGAAAGTTTATAATTCCATAGCCGTTGCACAGTCAATATTGATGTAGCTTCCCACAATTGTATTTAGATTACGTGCGATTTTCATCGCGCTAATAACTTTTAATGCATATTGCACACGTTTAATTCCCCATTACAACATGTTTGGGCCGTTCATAACGCTATCAGGCCTAACCAGCCTATCTTTAATTTACGGTTACGTATCCACATTAGCACCGATACCATTACTCTCCGTTGGGACTAAGTAAGCGAGCGATATGATATTGGGGGACGATTAGCACGTAATTAGATTGGATGGGGTAGATAATAATCCTTCCACCGGTACCGCCTTTTCAACTTAAAACACTATGATAGTGATTATTGTGCGGGTGTCTCCCCGATTTTTTTCTCCGCCGTAAAGGTATTCTTATAGGCCTCTTCGGGCAGTTTCTCGTCCAAGAGTAGAGTCAGCCAGAGTAAAATCAATCAATTCCATAATAATGCACTATATCTGCCATTTCGTTTTGTAACTTAATTCTTTTCGTAAAAATTCCATGACCTTTTGACAAGAACAACACACAAATGGAATTCGTGGAATGCAATACTATTTCAAACATTTGATATACGAGCTTTAAAATCTACACAAAAGTTTCACAAGGTTTATTGATAACTAACAACATTCTCTACCACCACCACTCATTCATCACATATTCATCGTCCACCGTTTCCCGTACTTAATCTGGCATCATTCATCATTTATACTTCTTTTCTTTATAATGTAGTATATGTATAGTACCTATATGTATTTTATTATAAAGTATATATCTTTGTATAAAAAGTTATGTGTGTATTTTTTTATGTAGTATGTTGTATGTTAACTAGTTAATAAGTGTAATTTTTATTTTTATAGTTTCTTTTAATAGCACTACCTACTATTCACTCTCTGTTTTGCCCTAAGGTTGACTGGTAGAGAATGCCATGAGGCATTAAGTCCGCCTTTTGTACAAAAACTATTTCGTGCAATAAAGTTTAAATAAATAAATAACAAAATTCTCTGTTATGATTATTCCAACAAACGATATTATTAAATCTGTTGGAAGACGTTGAACCCACAATGTGTTAGCCCAAACACTAAAATATACATATATCCTTTTAGAGGTTTACATTTATTTTCATGTTATTTATTGCTTCAAATATCGCGTCTTGATCTATTAAAATATCAGGTAACTCAAAACTTAGAGGGTGCTCGTAAATGGTATCGTTTACAAAGAAGCATTGATGTGACAAAATAAAATTCGCGAGAAATGATTGAATGTACTATGTTGATATATTGTTGTAAATGCACTTCAGCGAATGGAACAGGCAAAAAAGTTTAAATAAAGTTCTCTAGATCGAATAAAAAAATACTGGGCACATTTCTTGGCCGGTTTGCTAGCAATAAGTTGACTACTATAACAAGAGGTCGCGGGTTATATTCAATTTTTTTTTCTTCATTTATTAGAGTACCGTTTATGTAAGTCGTGCATATTACAAAAGCAGGCCTGCGCTAATTTTAAAATAAATTGTACCGTTCTGTGCACTGTGATTACGTTACTGTCCGACCTCGTCGGATACTGTTCAAAAATCATAAAAGACATGGCCAACATTCTATGGAACGTTTGCCTAGATACCAAATTCATTTCCCACAAACATGTCGTATTGCATTAGACTCGTTACTATCAGAACATTCAATATCATTAACAACTAAAGTCCAAGAACTTGAGGTTATAATTATACAGACACACAAAGATTGCAAAAAACATTTCAATCCCTTACTGAAGCATTTTTTTTGATTGATGACATGATACATTGGTTACTAAGGTTACTCAACGGTGTACCGTGAAAAAAGTGTTGTCTCTTTTTCTCTTATCATAATTTTGCTAACGCTTACTCTGTCACGCATTGTATGTTATTTCCATGGCAACGGATTTAAATATTTGACAATAACTGTCGAAATAATGACAATAATATTCATTCCTTTCTCCTTAAAGTAATATTCATTTTGGGAAAAAGAATAAAATACTATGTTTTAAATAAGTTGTTTGTGATAAATAATACGTTAAAAGATACAATTTCAAATATTTTTTATAGTTAAAGCTATATTTTATTGTATGTCACTGTTTTTCATACAATATTTTATTGTGTCTATGGAGGACAAGAGCAGACTATCCGTATCTACGTTGAAAGGAACGCATTTTTTCAAAAGCAGTGTATAGCGGAAGTTAAATTACTAATTAATTTCTTTTAAATACTGACAAGTTCTACAAGATTATAAAATATATGAAAATTCATATTTTAATTTAATATATTTTGTGCTTTTGTGCCATTCGTGGTCATCACTAGGCAGAAATTGGCCATGTCTTTTCAGTCGTAATTAAATGGAATAAATGCAATTAAATACCCAACTGCTAAGGAATAGAAAAAAAAACAATCACGTTATCCAATTTTCAAGTTGAATTAACGAGTTGACAAAATATACGAAAAGGAAATATCCGACAATTTCAAGAGGACGGGCTATTCGTATAACTTCAGGTAAATCCCGTATTAATTTGGCAAAATGCCTGGAAATACGGGGATATTGAGAGTCGAGTAGCGACCTTTTTGCTTTGAGATAAATCCGGAATAGTTTTACAGCCAATTGTTATAGCGGTATTTTTATAAAAACATATAAGTGTTTTTTTTTAAACCACCTTCAATCGGTTTTCTCATACATATATTAGTATAGTTTACTGAGGGTCGTGATCGTTGTATGAAATTAAACGCACAAAGACTCTCTTAGCTAATTTTTAATGGATTTTCCATTGCCCTCTGCATTTTGACGAGCCGTTTGGTGTAATGGTCGAGAAGTCAGCAACTACACTATAGGTCGCGGGTTCGATCCCCCCGCACGGTACAAATATTTGTGTGCATGAACATGTCTGTCTGGGTGTTTCTATGTATAATATGTCTGTATTTACAAAAAAATATATATTTATCCGTTGTCTGGCACCCATAGCACAAGCTAATGCTTAGTTTGTGGCTAGATGGCGCTGTGTGAATGAATAATGTCCAGAGATATTTTTATGTATTAAATAATATTTAAGGCAACTATGAGATTTATTACGTAGGAATCTAATCCTTACTCTTTTAATTAACAGTCAAATTAATCAGAATAATATTTCAGTTATTATTAATACACGTCGACGAGATTCTCAAAATAGATGTAAGAGCTTCCCAGCGGGCAGTCTCAAGTGACTTGATGAATAGAATTTATTAAAGCCGGTATAGATCGAACATCATCTGATATAATCAAGGGTTGCCTAGTTTAATTCCTTACTCGACGCTCAGGATATCTCGAATGGGCAGAATTAATTTAGGCTTGATCATTTACAGCCGTGTAACCGCTTGTCGACTGGATTTCAGTTTGGTTAGGAGGTTGATTGATCAATTAGTTACAGGACGATTCACGAAAGACGACCTAAAATGGCTGTCTGGGCCTACTCTCCAGAATCCCTTCGGATGGCTACAACAAAGTTATTAATCTTTTTATCATAATGTATAAATAATTATTATATATAAATAATATTGTGACCTAATTTTTTTAATTAAAAACACGAGGGTCTTATCTGAAACTTATTAGGTACACTGGAAACAAAAGACTAAAAATGTAAGTAGACGACTATTTGATCATCACACACAAAGTGTGCCATCTCCAAAAACAAAGAACTATGCGTATTAACCTTCACACGTGCCTGTTCAAGCCTATCATTGCCCTAACATCATTACAATGTCGGAAATATAAGTCGTCCCGAATGAAATTATCTGCCAAATAAACCGCGGGCTAAATATTTTAGCGACCACTTCCATCAAAACAGAATTAAAGGAATCCCAAACAGAATCCACGAGCGGTGTTCAACTATTTTTGGTAACGTATGAGGTTGAATCGTTGCCCGGCGCCCGGTTCGTACAGAATAGCTGTATTTAAACAGTGATGCTTTATTGTAAACATTTTATCATCATATTGAGTTGAAGGGAATTTTATAAATTTAGTAGACCGGGTAGGTGCCGCAAATATTGATGACCATAAATGACAAATAACTAAATTGCTGTTCGAAACTACAATGATCGCGTAACATGAGTTGGAATGGTAAAGAAGTAAAAGATATTGTCCGTTTAAGCTATAGTGGTAGCCTTTAGCCACCAAAAGCGACGTCCTTCCATAAATAAAGTACAAGAAGTTGACTATTACACCAAAGAGTACACCAGTTCAATCTGCGCACAGAAGCATTTGTTTACATAATTATATATCTACATACGTGTTATAATTATGTAATTTTACTGTTAGAACTAATATGTGAAAAAATCAAAGTGCTCAAGCTTCTAACTCAGGAGATGAATCAATGTATGTAATAGTGTAAGATATTAATTTACTTTTGTCCTGCTTGAACTAAAAGTCTGAACTTGACTCAATTTTTTTAACCTTGATACATTTAATAACATTACTTACCTACCTATTTGAAAGGTTTCATTTCTAACCAGCTTATGCACCAAGCAAACTTGTCCAAGTAAAATAATCTAAAATCAATAAGGAAGGTCAATGTTAGGCCTAATACTCGTATTTGATCGAGTGTGTGCAGCTGGTGCGAGATACGCCATGATTGAGGATCGCGGGCGGATTGATATTATATAAGACTCTTAGAGAATAAGACAGAGAAATCACACTTACTTATCAGTATGTGTTTATTTTTTTCTGAAGAAGAGACGAACTTCTTAGCTATCCATGGATTCTCCGTGCGGGTGCCGGGGCCATCGCGTGGAACAGAGAGGAACGTCAGTCGGCGCCTGGGACTTTCGACCCAGTGTGTAGGTTTAAGGATTGATTAAAAGATTCCGTATTTTATTATGAGAACATTTTGCAAATACATCCTCTCATTTCCATATTAGCTGCTTTTTATCAATAATGTGACTGTCTTTGAGCTTTGCTCAAATAAGTTAAATAAAGCTAATCAAGCGGAATACAAAATGTGCTTAAACAAAGTAGTAATCCTTCTTTCTTGGTTAAAATTCTTTCTTCCAGCAATTGTGTTTCCAGTTGATCAATATGACTTGACTAAATATGACAAAACAACGTTGGAAAAATAAAAATCGGACGACTCATATTTAAATTATAAAGAAGTTTATTAGTGTTTTTGTGAGTAATATACACGTACAGACTTAACAGAGTCTGAGTATGCTCACCGTTCCTTATTATATTGTGTCCACGTGTTCATAAATAATTCTTTCTATCCGTCAAACTCATACGAGAGGGCCCTTTGAATTACGCTGATCACGTCTGTCCGTTATTTTTATATCATTAAACGCGATCTTTCGAAAACAAATCAGTTTAATAGTTTGCGTGATTTGTTTTTACTTTAAGACAAATAGTGAATTCAAATTAATCTCTACTAATTTGTCGTGTTCATTAAAGTTAATCATCGGCCTGTCACAGCCCACTCTACTGGTCGTAAGCCTCCACTAGATGGACGACTAAGTCTTTTCAAATTACCACGCTTGCTTGGTTGGCAAATGATAATATAACGTGTCCATTATAACATTATAGGGAGGCGTCGCATTCCTGTTAGACCCCATACCCTCCCTAACTGAGCTCTGGTGACCTTACTCACCAGCAGAAACATAGTACAACAGTAACGCAGTGCTACTTCACTGTGGTTTTCTGTGAGGTGGAGGTACTTCCCCAGATGAGCAGCTAATTTGAGCGTGTTTCTGGCGCTTCCTACGACACCTACGGAATGAAAAGTTGCACAGTATACTAACACACAGATTATCACCACAAAATTAGCTAAATCAAACTGATAATTTCAGCCCAACTCAACTAAACATAAGGTCAGTCACGAACACATAAGCCATAGGACGATACACTCCATTAAACTGTATAGTTTAACTGGAAAACAAGAGAGCATTTAAAAGCCTCTTATCATTATTTACGAGCGCGTGAGTGTTCACCGCCACTAGTTGTTCTGCTGCTTACGACTGTTCGCACCTAAACCTACATTTAGTTTGGAAGAAAATCTTTGGTCGGAGGGACACTTTTTTTTGAGATAGACTTTTGTGGAAGATGTTACAAGAGATGCTGTCTACACATTTACTCGTTTGAATTTCCTGGAATTCAAACGAGTGGACATTTTATGCTAATGTCATTGATTAAAAAAAAATGGCTAACTGTGAGGTTCCTGCAGTAATTCTTCTCAGCAGACCGTCGGAGTTGTGAAAGTTGAAAAACATAGCGTGCATGGTAATTTCGTTGTTAATGGATTTCATAATTTATGTTTAACCTATTGAAATCAGTTTCGTTACAAGGTACTTAACAATAACATTTATTCCATTCTATAATTTAGTAGTGAAAAGTATCACTAACAACGACGGTAACACAAAATTTATGTTTGACAAATATCCAGGTATTATGAAACTTAAACGTTTGTACTACGTGCATTCGCATCCACTACTCTACAAAATATACAATCGAGCTAATCAATGAGCTTTGTGAAATGTAACATTATGTAATTATCAGGAATCAGAGCTCAATTTCCGGGTTTAGTAAAATATTCAGTGGACTCTATTTGGATTAACCTTTTACGATTTACCGAATTACACACACACACACAAGTAAGCTATCACGGTTATCGCAAACAATAATTCTATTTTCATACGTATTTCATTAATTTTGCAAAGGCTCGGAACCCTTCTTTTGACCGTTTGAAAAGATTTTACATAAAGGACCTCTATTGACTGATTCACTGAATACCAGTTTCTACGCACAATGAAAATCGATATCAGTGGGTGTAAAAATAACAAAAGCACAAATAAAATTCTAGACAGACAATGGTAAAAATATTTATTAAACAACGTAATAGGTGATAAAAAACTAATATTTAATTGCGAAAAAATAATAAAATACTGCATATTATATTTTACAGCTAACGGCTACCTTACCATAGCGACTCCATCCGCGTGGATTTCGGTTTCCACACACTTAGTGTGATAATATAGCATAAAGCTCTCCTCGTCAAATGGACTATCAAACACAAAATATTTTTTCAATTCGACCTAATTGTCCTTGAGATTAGCGCGTTCAAACAAACAAACTCTTCAGCTTTATTATACGAGTATAAGTATAAATTGGTTGATTTCATAAAACAAAAGCCTGCATGATGGTGGTTGCTTAAATCAATTTGGATTTAATCTTAACAAACGCTAAATATCCGGCCTTTTAATTGAATACCATTTTCGGAGCCGTAGTTATTTTGAGCTTAACTTGCACATGGATAAACTTATTGAATCAATCAAAATTGGATTTGTTTAACAAGGTACACAGTACACAATGAATATAGATTGGTATTCTGGAACTCATCATACACTATACTAACACTATCCACTTTCCGTTTGGTCCAAATGCAAACAGAGGTGCGATACACTAAGCGCAAATGTCATAAAAGCCTTGGTCGCAGCGGGCGGCGATGTAATCGGTAAAAGGTTTCTAATATAAAGTTTTCTATTTAAATACACAAAGATGATCACTCCAGTTGATTGTCGACTATGTAATATTCATGATTGTGAATTACATCACAAAAAAATACTAGTTTTACCGATTACCATCGCCGCTGCGACCAAGGCTTTTATGACATTTGCGCTTAGTGAATGGCACCTCTGGTAAAGATTGCTAATAATTTTATTCCGTGCTATAAAGAAGGAATAAAATAATAAAAAATTCAAGATTGTAACAATTCATTTGTTTTTTTACAAATAAGAAGGATATCAATAAGCTAAGGCGTTTATCGATACCTGAGTTGCAGGTAAGTTGCAGTGTTTGCATTCTCCCTCAATATCAACGCAACGTGCCAACTTACTATTCCTTTATTGACTTTGTTTGTCCCGAGGCGAGTTCTTGCCGGGTAAGGAGGCTTACCAAGTTGAATATTGCTGCAAACGCGCCTAATATTATATTTTATTTAAACATGGTTTTATAATTAGGGTGTCAAATTTTTTGAGACGTTTTAAATGTGCTTGAGCGCTTTGGGCTTGCGGTTGCTAAAGTTTAGCAACTTTCGTAGAGTTTGGTCTTCGGATGGATGGCCGAAACTTTTCCTCTTCTTACGACTAATATGCCTTCCTAAGCATGGATCTTTCCATAAGTCGTTGGTTCTGCCCCTCCACTATAATACATCCTTCATCATATTGTCTATTTGTCCTGGTCTGGGTGTTATTGTATTTATACATTGAGGTAAATTTGTAATACCACCGTTGATTATGATGTCTGTAACACGAGCTTAAGCTACATAAAATGGAGTCAGATCAAGTATCTGATTTTGTGAAATGTTTATTTATTCATGATTGATGTAACCCTGTATCCCTTTAATTATGTCAATCCTTGGAGCCCTTCTTAAAATGTGCCACCTGACACATTCTATTTACTTCAAAGCGCCGACATCCGTCAAAAAGCCCAACTGCGAGGAGGCATTTACTAAAACTTTCTTGTAAACAAGACAAGTTTTTTCTTTTGAGGAATGGTCGCCACTTCGATGATAGATGGCGGCTTTGTCTTTACAAATTGAGACCCACGGCCCGGGGATAGGTACGCAGCGGGGTGTTATACCTACTAATATCATAAATGCGCAAGTGATTCTGTCTGTCTGTGTGTCTGTCTGTTACGCTTTCCCGGTTACACCGATTTTGATGTAATTTGGTACAGACAATCTTTAGATCCCGAGAAAGGACATAGTCTACCTTTTAATCCACCCAAAATTTTGATGAAATTGTCACAGACAATCTTTAGACAATAACTGGTAGTATGTCCTGTCTTCCCTGAGAAGGACATACTACAAGTTATTGAAAAAAATGATCTGAAAACCACGGGGACAAAGTCGAACTCAGCCGCTAGTTAAGCATATTTATTTGCCCGGAATATTATCCTGGTTGTCCTAGTCGTGTTTTCGTGACTAGAATGTATAGTGGGAAAAAACTGAGAAGTAGCTTGGGATTCTTTATTGCTAGTACTTCTAGAATATTTCAATTGGTGTAGAAGAAGTAAATAAAGATATTTTAAACTGGATTTGTGGCTAAATGTACGGGATGGGGACTAGGAGCGCATAGGATGAGAGGAAAATGACAACACGTTTTCTAGAGCTTTGGACAACAACTGTTATATTTTGTTTATTATATTTTCGAGATCAAAGACTAGTCTTAGAAGTTCTGTACATCTTCATATCGTGTAGCGGAAATCTACCTGTTTGTGTGATTTTCCATTAGGTAACCAGATGTTTTTGAGACTTAATTTACATTGTGATAAATTGATTTCTTAAACATAAATATGTAATGCAAATTTGAGTCTTCTTAAAATTCAATATAGTATTTTTTTAGATTTTTTTTATTAACAAATATTAATTAGTGGTATATTAAAAAAAATTAAATCCTACAACAACTTAGAAATAAATTCACCGATATAACATGCCTGTTTAAAATTAAAGGCTTTACGAATGACTATATTTTTTATGAAATGAAAAAAAGGTAAGTATGTGTCATCTTTATATTTTTCTTTTACCATTTTGTCTTCATAAATATTTTCATTCACGACGCCAAAACCAGACAGACAAGCTTTCCTATTATAAGACTGTCAAACTTACTATTCAGCACAAAATAAGCTATTTACCAACAAATACTCCGTCATATAAACATGTTTTTGAGTCGTTTTGCCCACTTAACGTTTTCTTCAGTCCCTTCAAACACTCATGTCTGAAGAAATTGAATTTCTTTCGAGTTAATCGCTTTACAAGACCTATTCAACGAAGCTTTACAACTTCGAGTCTCAATAAAAAATACTCTTTGGAAATCCGGAATCGAACGTATATTCATGAGGATAACGAAATCAAGATACCGTTGCGAATGTCATGCCGTACGGCTACAATAGAACACTGGCAAGAGCGAATTGTTACGTTCATAAAAGGTTCTGCAAGTGACAATTCATGTATCAACCATAACAATCTGAATTAATGACCACACATAAAAACTCAAAATGATAGTAATAAACCTGAACTGATATTTTAGGCAGATATTTAAAAAAAATTTAATTACAAAATATTTATTCATATTCATATTCTTTATTGCTTTCTTGTTTTTATACATGGTCCTTAAATATAATGAAGTTACAAACAAGAACCCTACAAGGGCACTGCTAAATTTCTTACGAACTAAATTATTCTAACTATAGTAGGTAAATAAGTTAACATTTAAATAGAAGTATTTATAATTTACACTCGACTCCTCTAAGCTCCACCTCTTGCAAAATACCATCTTCAGTACAATCTTCAAAACAGTCAATGAGTAAGACTTTTGAGAAAAGCATTACCACACTCCTAACAAAGTAGAATAGCAATCAAAAAGATCAGAGAAAGATTTTGGCAATCGTTTCTCGTAATTTCACGACGCAGTTATCTTGTAAGCCAGAATAACTGAGAATTCCCTAAAGAAAACCCAATTGAACCAGGGATCCTTAATAATCTGTCTTGTATGTTCTTTATATTCTTAATTAAATCTCCTTTACCAAAAGCTGTGTACTAGACTAATATCTACGTTACAGTGGCTTCTTATAATATACTATTCTACCTATTGTAACTCATTACTAGGATAATACATTATTATAAATGATATTTCGGCCAGTCTTCATTCGACTGTAAATGAAATAGTTACAATAAGTTTTCTAATGGATAAGCCATAATCTATTCACATACATTTGTACAATTTGCATGCCCACACATTGCTAAGTCTGTACTGTTTCTTTTGTATCTTAACTTTATTTAAATCCAGTCTCCAGAGAAAAGTTTTATTCAAATCTTCTTTAAAAATTGTCGCTTAATCATTACCACTGCATCTCCTAACGGCAATCAACCGCTCACTACCGCCAGCTGTTACTAAAATGTAAACCGTAGTATCCAAAACGACGCGTCTATGGTCTAGTGGTTTAAGTACCGGGCCGTGGCTTGGGGTTCGATTCCTAGGTCAGGCAAAATTTGTGTCCATTTTTCTGAACACAGCCCAGGTTTGTGATCACCAACCCGCATTTGGAAATCGTGGTAATTAAGCTAAAACCAATATTTGTTACGAAAACATGATTCCAAATGATCGAGGCCTTTGCCTTTCAGTGGCACATTGATAGGCTGAGACTATAACCGAAGCAAAATCCAAAAAAACAGACGACAATTTGCAAGCTTTCGGATAAAAAATACCAACAGTACCCCAAAACAGCAAGCGTAAATCGCATATTCACCTCTCCCTGCCGGGGAAAACTTCCGCCATTATACTTCCACGGAAATATTTCGCAATGCACACACGCCGTTGATAAAAAGAGCAAAGTGTCGTCCCGATTGCCGGTTTCATATGTCCCGCTTAACGACACATCTGAATAACAAAAAAAGATGTTTTATCGTGTCAGGTGTCACAGGGAACAAAACGTCGCGCGACGTATTTTAACGGTGAATCTGGAATTTTTGGGGACACCGGATTTTTAGGCGCTCCTGTTGTGCGGTTGTTAGTCCTTGCCTGCAGAATTAGGTCTGACGTCCACTAGTTATACTGGTTTAACCTATATATTCAAACAAACAATTTTTACTTCTTTTTTGTTGCAATTTAAGTACTGGATGAAAATCCAATACTGAAATTGAAATTGTCTCTGTGGTGTTGTGGTTAGAGCACTGGGCAATCCTCGGAGAGCGTGGTCTTCCCAGTTTGGTAATGACATTGCAGGCTTGAATTACCTGACTGATAAGAAAGATAATTGCATGCTTTGGCATGCACTTGAAGCCTTTGGTCCCAATTATGATCCAAATTGTCTGGTTTCCCTTGTAAGGATATTTACGGCGGTCAGGCGACAGTCGCTGATAGATCATAGTCGTAGCGCACCCTGGGCTCCGAGGCAACGGTCAAGAATCCAAAAAAGACGATGATTTACAGTCTCTATTTGGCACGCAATAATTGTGTAGATAAAAAAAGAATAACCTCATAATTATTAATTTGCTGTTTACTTTTATAAACAACCATCACTCGAGTACAAACGTTGATGTTCGTCACACAAACATTAGCCACTAGCGGCATCCGAGCCCGCGACCCTTGGGTTTCTAGCTATAGTCTATGGCCACAAGAACAATGGGCCCGTTAAAAATTCTTAATTATTTTAAAAATGCTAAACAAAATAATTAATTACTCACTCGTTACTAAATTTCATAGAACCTAATAAAGCTAGGTTTACTGGACACCATTCCTTAAACCGACATCAGGAAGGATGCAAAATGTTGCATTTTTTCCCACGCAAATGTGAAAATAGGAGACAGTGAATGTGCAGTTTGTTGATGGAATATTCTCGACGGAAAATAAATTGGCTCACTGCACTTTTAAGCCACAAGCTCATCCTCGTGGCTTTGCTTTCTAGTAAAAGGTTCGTATTTAGAAATTTAGATATTATCTACTATTTTGGTTTTAAGGAGAAGATCTGTTTAACATTTCTGCGAAACAGATCAAGCTAAATGGAGAGCCCTAGGAGAGGACTATGTCCAGCATTGGACTGCGATAAGCTGATGATGATGATGATGATGACAATTCTGGGTGTTTACACCTAGGTATCTCTCAGTTTAAGTATTGCTAATTTAAACATACATTATTGTATTCTTTCAGACCAGATGGATTATTATAGTAATAAAATGGAACTCAAAATCTGTTATAAAAACATAATACTAAATAACCATTACACTAAATCTTGTTCTCATTCCATGATAGTAATATGATTAGCTGATACTCGTAAAGGTTCTCATGTGAATAGGTAAAAGCATATTTTATTAGTCATATTAAAGAGGTATATTATCGATAAAGTATATAATAAACACGCGATCTCGATACGGATTCTATTTCGTTTCTTTCTTTTTTATCCCAGTACTGACGTTTCGGGTAAATGAACTGTTGTTTACGATCCGACGGAGTCTATTAGCGCGGTAGACGTTTGTTTGTGATCATTTCATCAAACACATCTGACATTAGAGCCAGGAAACGAATTTGTGGTTCACTTTGATAATTTTTTATAAGTCAGCTCACTATATTAATTAACTCAGTAGGGGAAAGTATGCGGTTTTAAATCCTGCCTTTAAAGGCAGGTAAAAAATCAGCGATCTTTGTGAGGTTGTTGATGTTCATGGGCATTGAGCGGTGGAAAACATTAGCTTAAAGTAACCCACTAGCCTGTTTACCTCCCCTTTCACAAAAAAAAACTTATAGAAAGTTTGACATTCAAAATATGATGTTGTAAAACTTATTTGACCTAGAGGTCGTAGACAATACAAATAAAATTATGTAAATATAACCTTGAAAACATTTCTGATGGATGTTGTTTGTTCTGTATATAGTAAATTTTGTTATGATGCTCCTGATACAAACGATAAAAAATGAGAAATCGTTCTTATGATCTCAAACTCATTTGATCAGCAAGCATCAATATCTGGAAGGAACTATTTTTAGCAAAGTCGCAAAAAAAAAATTAAATATGAAACATTGTTTTAGGCACGTAATAAGATAATTACTTCTGGAAGAACTCATCGTTATTCATATACGCGCCATTTACTGCACCTATTGTACGTCAAAATATAAAAATAACTAGACCTCAAGGTTATCAAAAGCAAATAATATCCTGGTTGCATCGTAAAAGGTTAAAATTTGCCTACAAATCTTGTTTTCCGTAAAGCTGATGTGTTATGTATTATAATCTCTTTTATCATAATCACTACATTATAGATATAATCAGTTATAAAGAATTCCTGCATCGTGTGAGTTGTATATTGTGGTTGCAAATTCAAGTGGGTGTAAAAGCGTTTGTCAAGCAACTATATTATACGGAAGAAAAATGTGTAATGTAAAGTCACTAAAATTATGTGCTTTAATCTTCGTATTCGCGATGAAGGTAAACTTTAATATCTGACATCTAAATCGATAGTTCCATTTAGTTATATTTTCTGCTCATGATACTACTAGTTGAATTATAAGTTACAACAACACTAGTGCTATAAGGGTTCCATAACTTTCAACAATGATAGTGTTTTATAAAAAAGTAATTGAACTTTGATTCTAACTAAACAATTTTTATATTTCCTATAATGCTTGGTACAAATTATAAATCAAAATAAAGTATAATATCTAAAGATATATTTTATAAGTTCCCACGTTAACACATTTTCACGAGATTCATGGTTCAGAAGTCTGTCATGGTTGTCTCTTTGTTATACATAGAAATGTTTCATTATGCTTTTGAGTACCTATTCCCAAGAAAAAGTATGTATTCTAAAAAAGTATGTATTGAGTATGTGTTCCCAAGAAAAAGTACTTTTACAAATTATGTTCTTTTATCATGCAACATTTGTCTTAAGCCTTTATTTATTACTTTTTACTTTATTGTAGGATGGCGCTGAACGAATAACGTCTAAAGGTGTTTCTTTGGCATAAAAATATGTATATGAGAAAATATTGAGATAAATTGAATTCTACATAAAGAAGAAACTTGTACATGCTTGTATGTAATATGAACATATTTATGTTTTGCAGATGGCTGAGAGCGTTCCCTTTCCTCAAATATTCGAAGCAGATGTACGTAAGTAGACGTTTGTTTAATTAATAAAAAAAATGTTTTAAATAAGTAGAGTTTCGTTTCCTCGACAAAAAAATATGTTTTAAATTATAACCATTGTATTTTTATAAATATTAATTATTAATTATACTACAGTGATAGTTTGTTAACTGACGATGCCGTTTGTAAACTACGAAATTATAATATAACGCCGGCGGCATATCTAATATCCGTGTATTGGATATGTAAACCACAAACACCATAAAAGTATTTTGAAACGAATGTATTTATTTTCTTTCAGATGACGAAAGAGACCTCGAGCTATCAGCCTAATATGAACATGAAAACACTCAATATTAAACTAGATCTAACATAAGTTAATGTTAACATGAGAAAATTGTACCGTTTTAATAAATCTTTAAAATTTTAATCAGTCAACTACTTGAAAATTATTCAATTTATTATTACAGGTACATGATTCTTCAAAGAGGTAGTTTCATTAAGCTAGCTTCTGACAGACGAGCATTATATACCTATTCTTATTAAATAACCGCACATACATACCATATACCATATAAATACCAACAACTGATATTTTATAACGGAAGACAAATTATAAATTGTGGTGTCGATTCATTTGCCGGGTCGGTTGTGTTAGTTTTTCTAAACACTAAAGTTTTTGTGATGTGAATTGGCAAGCGTGTTGATAAAGCCAAAACACATCTTTGAAACGAAAACCTGCTTTAAAATGATGAAGGCCTTTGCCTTGCGGTGGGACATTAAAAAGCTAATATTTTAACCTAACTTTACTTGTCCAAATTGGTATTCAACGGCCATCGCTTTAAATGCAATCCGCCAGCCGCTATAGAGGGAATCCTATGCGAATATTGAAGTTTTACGAGCGATAAATCTGCACTGTTGCAAAAACTAAAATTGTTAGCGTATTTTGCACCATGCAATAAATATTCAGTTTTGTAAAAAAGTCAAAAGTTTCATGTTACTTTTACATGAACAAATCATACGCAATATTTTCCAGTTTGATCTTATCTAAATATATAATAACTTCTGAAATTATACATGTATAGATTAGCATTCAGACATGCCATGACTTTTCAGTAACTTTTTAACTGGCTAGGTGAACAATTTGATCTATCTTCAAAACTAATTTGAACTAGTCAAATCAGGTTGACTAGTTCAAATTGGTTTTTTATTTTTTTACTTTAAAAGTGAAAAATAAAATTACCTTGTACATTGTATCATCTATATTTTACACAGAAGTTACATTGTATTTTTAACAAAGCCCCGTAGAATCCTTATTATCATTCTTTTAATACTGGCCACTAGACAAAGAAAGTATAGCTCTGTGTGTTTTATTCAGTAAACTGTACGTTGCATGTTTCATTGTCACAACTTGCAAACAAACTAGGGTACAACCAAGTTTGTGTTTTACTGTATTCTGACGAGCACGACGCAAACTATTGTGATATTTAGTTATCGTGTAATCTAGTAAACTGTTACTATAACATGGTTGAGTTCGATCCCAACTGTTGTATAATAATAACAATAATAATTTGGTTAAAAGCAAGCAATTCATCAGGTTCAGTAAGTTCTAAAAATCATAATTTTTTTCATGGCGATCGATATTGTTTCACGGATCAAAATACTCTATAGGACCATTTAAGTTTTTAATACTAGAAATGTCTGAAATTTCAAACAACATTTCCGGTAATAACCTTAAAGAACAGGATCCGAGGACTTTCAGTCCAAATGTATGGGAAAAGTTTTTTGCGATTAGCAGATTCCCCCTCGATAGGAAAAATCTAAATACATATATTTAATGTACATAAGCCCCTATCAAACAAAACAGACATAAGAATATTCGGTCGACCCTGGTTTTTTCGTTTATGGATGTAAAATCTCCTTTGTTTGTATTTCATCTGCATTACATAACTTGATATAGTAAGTATGTCGATAATATAAATAAATCAAGCTCCAAGCTTACTTAATTTTAGTGTTTCAATTAATTGTGAATAGAAAACCAAAACGCCTATACTTGTCCCTGATTCCTTTTACTTGCTTAAGACAATTTATTATAGAAAAAAATAGTCTTTCATGTTGTATCCGCTCTGTAACCAAAACTAAACTAACCTTGGTACGAGGTTCTCTAGTACGCATACTTTACTTGGTTTACGACATAGTAAAATCGTGTCCGTGGTGCTCAAACAAAGGCGGGTAATGATGGATTACTCAGACCTTCCCTTCTGGGGGACTGTAATTAACTAAGGCAATCGTTATGTGCAAGGTTCTGCTATTCTTCTCCCGTTTGATGGGAATTATATTAGTCACGTGGACCCAACACGTGCATCCGCATAGTTATATGTAATGAATGATAATATATCTTCACTAATATTATTAAAAAGAGGAACACTTTGTTTGGTTGTAATAAATTAGCTCGAAAACTGGACCGATTTTAAAACTTCTTTCACTACGAAAGCTACGTTTGCCCCGAGTAACATAGGCTATAATTAGTTTTTTTTTAATTGTGTGTTAATGCTAAGTTTAGTGCATGAGCGAAGCTTGTACTACGATTAGAAGGGAACGGATAGACATACTTTTAATAGACAGCTATGACTCTAGCGCCTACAAATACCGGTTGTGTGGGCAGTGTTTTTAACCACAAGAACAAAAGGAAAGGACCTAAAAAAAACACCAACGGGACAGTAGAAAGAATTACTCCTTTTGCTTACGTCAGCACCGTTAATAGTCAAAAATGTCCCAGTCATGAACCAATGGGTCTAGAATGGCCTCGCCTGAACAATAATAGACGCAAAATCTTGTCATGGTCGTCAAAAGTGGCGAGAGAAACAACGTGCATACTTTAGCCCCATGATCAAGAGAGATTACTAATTCGTTTCAAATTACAATTACTTAAAATCAATAAAGTATCCCCCAGTTTCCTTTCAAAATAGGTTAACTTACATAATATTGTCGTCTAAGCTTTAAACCTCAAGTTATTAGTCTAACTCCAGAGGGAGTATCCACTTCAACGGACTTAATAACATATTTTGACGAAACAAGGAGTAGGTAGCTATTTAATATTGTTTTGAACTTTTTCCATTAGCTTCAAAGCCCTTGTGGCATGCTAATGAACAGAGAGATAAGTGTACTGGGATAAAATAAATAACAGGATGTATAAATAGATGTTGTGCTCACAAATTGGAAAATAGATAAAGACTACAATATTTTGTCGAAAGATAAAAACTTTAGGCGGTCTCTGTTTTGTGAGCTGATGTTTTGGTAACATGTACATTATAGTAGATAAATACATTGAGTCTGTTTGTAAAATTTAAAAAGTCAAACCCCACCTTTGTAACAAAAACATAATTTCAAACGATAGAGGCCTTTGGTCTGCAGTGAAACAATAATAGGCTGATACTTTTTATCGAGTGAGAAAAGATTTAATTCATGCAACTATGTTCAAATATGAATAAACTCCGCGCTAATATAATATATGCGCAGTCAGATGTAACACATTCCCTCACCTCTCGGTTAATTTGAGTCGCTAGTGGCGCAGCGTCGCAAGTTGCTTGGTTAAATATTTCACGAGCTGAGTTCACGCCAACTTCCCTTATTTAGAGGCCAAGTATGAATTTTGTTGGTCGTCGTGAAAAATGACGCTGCAGATCTTTTAATGAAAAGCTCCGCTGGTGTATGTTAGGTAGTATTTATAATGCGCAAAAGTTCGAGGTTTTAATCCAAATACAGCTTAATTAATTATTTGTTTGATTTCTAAATTTATGAGTCTTGATGTGTTTTTGTAACTCAGTATATTTGCATTTAAAAAAACTTTCTTTGATTTTCATCAGTGTCTGGCCATGAAATAATTGTATTGTATTGTCTTTCAGAAACTTACAAATACAGACGCCACCCAGCAGTAATCACCATTTAATCTTACTAACTCTTGATTGACGAACAATACTAATTGGATCATCCATACATAAGGTTATGCTTACTTTGAATTATCTAGTGGGAACTTATTCGATATACCTTCCTGAGATCGGAAGTTATTCCTAAGCTGGTGAAAAAAGTGTTTATGTAGCAATATAGTGTAACGTGAGTTTGCTGGCAAATTGGAAACAACACACATCAACAAAAAAAGTTATTCTCGTTTCATCTCAGAAGCACTGCAATCAATTTGATCTATTGTGTTTTAGTTCTAAGTAAACCAAAGTATACACTAATTGTTTCTACGGACTAAATATAATAAAACATTATATTTCTCCTCTCAAATGCCCCAGGTTAAATTTAAAATTATTTCGTAAAGGCAAGGCAATGTGCACCGAACTTAAAATAGATCAAGCGTTAGAAAGTTTATTTTCATTTAGGTATTGATAACAAAAATGCCCATTGTGAAAGAATAGTTGAAATTACATACTCCAGTCAAAATAGACAAAATTAAAACTCAAGTTTGCATTAATTCCCAACAAGCTGGATTTTTGTGCAGGCCTTGAATATGTCATTACAAATGATATGTCAAAAGCCCCCATCGATCCCGCTTGTGCGTTGTTTTTTATTCGTGGTCAAAGGGCCCAAATTTGCGTTTTTTGCTTATATCTCTGAAACTAAGAGAGCTATCGAAAAATGGTTCAGGTAAAGTTTGTAGATCGTAAAATTGTCTACCTAAAAGATTTCTACACTTTTCTTGTACAAAGCAGCGCTGTCGAGATATCTTGACTTTAAGCCGCAGGAAAGTCGTATTTTCTAGTAGCCCACATTATGCAATTACAATAAATTGTGTTGAGTAGTTTATCTGGAGCAGGTGGCAGTTAAGTATGGATTGGCTCTAAACTATTATTTACCAATTTCCAGCCTCAATTTTCAGGATTTAGATCATTGAAGTCAAAAAAGACAAAATGATGTATCAAGCTTGCATTCATTCCCAACAAGGGGGACTTTTGTGCAGGCCTTGAATACGTCATTACAAATGATATGTCAAAAGTCCCCATCGATCCCGCTTGTGCGTTGTTTTTTATCTGCACTGAAAATCTTTGGATCCTATTTTTAACCATTCTGGTCGTCAAACCTCAATGGTCCCCATAGAGACTTTTACTCCTTACATGAAATAGGATCGACAGGCGCGAAAAAAAAATTTTGGAATTTTCAGTACAAAATGTATGGGAAAAGTTTTTTGCGATTTCTGACATTTCTAGTACTGAAACCTCAAATGGTCCCATAAAGTCTTTTAATCCTAACATGTAATAGGATCGATTGGCACAAAAAAAAAAACAGAAATTTTTCTGTTTTTTTTTGTGAGTAAAAGTCTCTATGGGGACCATTGAGGTTTGACGACCAGAATGGTTAAAAATAGGATCCAAAGATTTTCAGTGCAGATAAAAAACAACGCACAAGCGGGATCGATGGGGGCTTTTGACATATCATTTGTAATGACGTATTCAAGGCCTGCACAAAAATCCAGCTTGTTGGGAATTAATGCAAACTGGAATGTCTATTTTGACTGGAGTAACAATGGCAAATCTAAAGTTAAATCATATTATGAACTTTGATATTTTTCATGTTTGAGATAACTTTTACTTTATCTCCTACTATTGTATTTACGTATGTTACGATCGATTTCCAAACGGTTGGTGATAAAGTTTTCCTTTTTAGGGTTCCGTAGCCAAATGGCAAAAAACGGAACCCTTATAGTTTCGTCATGTCTGTCTGTCTGTCCTGGCTCGTTCTCCGCCGTTTCTGAACCGATTGCCACGAAAATTGGTGGAGAGATGTATAGTGATAATTCAAGAATTGGTTTTTAAAATAATCGAAAAATAATTATTTTTACCCCCCCTCCCATACAACGAAAAGTAAATTCGAAAAAAAAACTTCGACTTACCCCATCGTGTGGGGTATCGTTAAAAAGGTATTTTTAAATACAATAAAACTTGCCTTGAAACCATGTGGATCAAACACCCCAGTCTCGAGATATATTAATACAAAGTTAAAATTAGAGCGTCCCCCCCCCCCCTTAACTTTTGAAATACTATTACAATAATTTTTAAAAAAATGTCCTGTATACCTCCAAGTAAGTACTTTCAACGAAAACTATAGCGATTTCTGTATCATACATAGTTATTTTTATACAACTTGACCAACTTATGACATGCAGTTGCCCTTACTAAATGGTGTCTTAAGCGGTCGGGCCATCTTTTAGCTACGGAACCCTTTCATGGGCGTGTCCGACACGCTCTTGTCCGGTTTTTTATTTATAAATGTAATGAAGGAATAAAAGGTAACAAACAATTATTATCACAAAGAGACAAAATGAATATCAAACTACTTAAACACAAAATAAAATATTTCAAAGCATAAAAAGCTAAATCTAAAGAAAGCTTTATCTAAAGCGTTTAATGAAAGTGCTTTTGCAATCAATCAATGAATAACTCTTTACAAAAGCAGGTACACGCTAAAATACTTTTGCTTCAACTAAACTCTTCTAAGTAATTGTACGAGTAGAATAATGCAACGCTAAATACATATTTCTTTCAATAGAACAAGTTTTGTTTGTCTGTAATAAATTTTCCAAAGAGCAATTAACTAGTTTTCTACACGAATGCAATTTATTTGGAAATAACATTTACGACATGGCTTGTAAAAACTTTTGGCTGTAATGAAAACGAACAAGTTGTTATGGATTTCATACCCTTTTGCAGTTACTTTTGATTAAATTCAGTTTTTTTCATCTTTTGAGTTCATCTTATTAGTAGGAATGTAAAGGTAAACTACTAGAATTCAATCTTTGTTTAGGTAATTGGCGAATCAAAATTGCATCTTTAAAAGCAACACAAAAAAATATTCTTTTCTTTTATATTGAAACAACTATATTATTATTCGAACCAAACCTTGGTTCAGGAGTTAAAATAAATAATATCCATCTACGGAGCAAAGTCTTCAATAAACTAGAAAGGTCTACTATGAAAATCTTCTCCTAGGATAGAAAATACAAGACACAACAATTACCTTTTCTTTATAATATTATACAAGTACAAGGTCTTAACATACATTTTTCAGCTGAAATGAAATTTTCATACTAAAACATAAACATTTCTGATCACGTAGATCGCCTAAATCAGAAAGTTAACCACAATGAGTTGCTTTTACGAAAAAAGGTTTCAAATATTTCGTACCTAGCAACTTCTCTGCCCAACTTTGTTGATTTCAGTCTCGGTAGTGAAAAGTCGATACATTTATCGATATTACTAAATTAAACTTATAGTGTGCGTAATCACGAGTAGGTGTCGTAATAATATCTTGAATATTGCAATATTTGAGATGGCATGCTTATTTTTTGAAGATAGTTTCCATAATCATGCACTAATTAAGTCAAAAAACATTGTATCACAGGTTATGACAGTAAAATAAAATTACTAAATAAAAGTGAACGAATTTACACGACTTGTTTAATTTTTTTTTGTGCTTGTAGTTACGAACATTTGTGTTTAGAAACCTAAAATTTAATCCTGTATTATATAACCGAAAAATAATAAGTAAATTTATAAACAGCGATGTGAGTGAAATGTCTAAGGATCCTTATTACAAATGTTTTTCTATTCATGTATGCCCAAAGCCCATGTGTTGTCACAGGGAACAACACTATCTACCGAGTCTATTCTTATAAAATTGTGATTTTATCGTCGAAAGAAATTTTCCCACCTAGAAGGTGTCTTATTTATGGCTCATTGCCAGTGACCAGTGGGTCCAAAAGTTACGTTCATTTCGCAACTCCACTTCGGTATAAATGTATATATTACTTAATCACTGGAAAGATATTTTAACACTTCAGAACGTGCCGTGCGTTCAGAATTTTCTTCATTTCAGATAAAAAAAATAGTATGAAAGGTTTTCACAATGAAATCGCTTAGTGTAGAATTACTTTTTCTAACTACACTTATAATAAATTAAACAGGGTTTAAAACTGGAAGAAAGTTATTGAATATTGCTTTTTAAAATAATTTATTTTACATCGTACCTTAAATTATAACTAGGGAAATCTTTAAAGGGCTGTTGTTTTTGACATTATTTTAAAGACCTTTTAGGCTTTATGCCTACCTTGTCAAAATTTCCATCTGATGTTACATCAGGTATAAAATACGCTGTTTTTAGGGTTCCGTAGCCAAAATGGCAAAAAAACGGAACCCTTATAGATTCGTCATGTCTGTCTGTCTGTCTGTCTGTCTGTCCGCCAGTCTGTCACAGCCATTTTTTTCTGAAACTATAAGTACTATACCGTTGAAAGTTAGTGAGTAGATGTATTCTGTGAACCGCAACAAGGTTTTCACACGAAAATAGAAGAAAAATAAAAAAAGTAGGGGGTGCCCATAGTCAGAACTGAAACTCGAAATATTTTTTTTCATTGAACATATACGTGTGGGGTATCTATGGATAGGTCTTTAAAAAATAAGGTTTCTAATATCACTTTTTCCTAAAGTGAATACTTTGCGTGACAGACCCTTCTAAAGTGGAAAAAAGTGTGTCCCCCCCCTCTAACTTCTAAAATAAGAGGATGATAAAACTGAAATAAATATATAATGTACATTACCATAAAAACTACCAACGAAAATTGGTTCGAACGAAATCTATTCAGTAGTTTTTTTAATACGTCAAAAATAGAATTTGTACGGAACCCTCAGTGCGGGAGTCCGACTCGCACTTGACCAATTTTTTTCTTAGTCTATTGATGTCACTTCTTGTCTAGCTTTAGAAGACTTTTAGATTCCAAATTATAAAGGATCAAAGTCATTTGGGTCAACTGAAAAGAAAAATGTTTTTTAAATAACTACACATCAAAGGTTCGAGATAAGTTACAAATCTTGACATATAGCAATAATTATAAAATATAACAACAATTAGAATCAAATGTTACATACAGCCATCGACTACAAATATTTGGGGTATTGGGAAACTGTCCGCCATCTGAAACATATAACATTTGGCAAGTAAATACTATAATATTAAACAGGCCTGTTAGTTTAGTGGTGAGTGTTCCTAGTCAAAAAACCGTGCCTTTGAATCCCACCGAACGTAATAGCTTCTTAAATAATGTGTCATTAAATAAAGCACCGGTACGTACCTATCTGTTATTGGGCTTCTCTCTTACTATCTCTCTAACTATGCGGAAAAAACATGACCGAATTTACGCGACTGAAAATCTGTCGTGTTCATGATATTTCATACTATCAAATGGGAGATGACACTCTTTGCCTAAATTACAGCGCGTAGTTTTGTATAGAAAATGCATTGACGCCGAACTTCGTTCCGGTAATTTCAGCCTAGTGTATTACTACACTAAGAAATGAATCCTAGGTAGGTAAACTGTTTGTTTTTACAACGAACGCTATTGCATGATTAATGCCTAACACTATTCTACTAGGCACAAACAAATACTAGATTGTTCTATTCATTATCCTACCTTGTGAGGTAGTCGACATTTCTCATATTTTGTCATGTTTTTCTCTCCTAACTCTATTGGCAATATTTCGCAGGAAACATTTATCATTAGGGGCTATTGTCACATGATTAACAAGATACAATAGAGATAAACCGAACTTCTAAGAATATGTATTTTTTTTGTGAGAATAGTTCATAGACATGTATCTTTTGGACCAAAGACCCTGAAAGGTTAGTGACTGAAGAACGCAATGAACTTGGGTTGTAAATATTTGTTACTTGTCTCGGCGTTTTGCATTAACGCGAAATTAAAGTGAATGCAAAATATAAAGTGAAGCCGTTTTATCATTAAAAGTACGTGCACAGTAAACTGAATTCGTTAATTAGGAATATAATAAGGGAAGAAGATGAGTAATCCATTTTAAGCGCAATAAAGTTCTTTGCCTTAACATTTGTTCACTATTATAAGAAACATATCAGTCATAGAAAACATAAATACGGACATATGTTCATGCACTAAAAAAAAATTGTCCTTTGCAAAGGCTGTATCTCTCAACATTTAGGCTGGACCTCTCAACCACCATCACCAAATTAGCCGTCACAAAATAACCAAAGTCAAATTAAATAGTTTTCAAACACACCTTCAACGCAAGGACGAAGAAAAAAGCAAATAAAGTTAGCGCCTCCACTTTCCACATGTTTCACTATCTGTCTCCTCTCGACTAATACCGCTCTTGATAGTCAAGTCTAACTGACAATTCTGAAACACGTTACTTCAGTCAGCTATATTTATTTACAGTAACAATCAACTGGCGCGATGAAGGAATTACTAACAGCTGATTAATGCTTGTGTACAAATGTTAAATTAAATAAATAACAAACTCTAGTGATGTGGCAAACGATAATAGTATCGACTTTTTTCCTAAAACATCTTCCTTTAACATCTTACTTTAACTCGTGTTTATAAAATAAGGGATTTAGGCATTGTGTTTGATGAAAGGCTGTCTTTCAGGCACCACTATGACCACATTTATAACAAGGCTTGTAGACTCCTCGGGTTCGTAATGCGGAACACAAAGAATTTTCTACGGCATCGCACTATCATCTATTTATTCAATGCACTCGTCAGAAGTAACCTGGAGTATGGCTCTGTTATCTGGTCACCTTTTTACGCAGTTCACACTGATCGCATCGAGGCTCTGCAAAGGAAATTCCTAAGGAATTTGTCTTTTCGACAAGGTTTTCATCGTTCACTATGTAGTTATAGCGACAGACTAACAAAATTTAATATGATAACACTGGAGGCCAGACGTAAACGGACGGAGCTGATTTATCTACACAAAATTATTAACGCAAAAATAGATTCGCCATCACTTTTATCAACCATAAATTTTAATACTTTTAATAGAAATCGTAACTTTAAATTATTCTCCCTAAGAGTTTACCGAAACAATACGTCATTTTATAATCCCATAGTCCGAATGTGTCGCCTTTACAACGAAGTTAGCCAGAATAATCCGGAAATCGATATTTTTAACTCATCCATAAGTGTCTTCAAGCGTAGTCTCAGAACACTAAATTGAACGTTTTTATTTACAAAAATTTTGTTACCTGTTTGGAGTGTGTGATTTGTTTTCTTTGTTTATGTCATGTAAAGTAACAAATAATGTTTGATCATGCAATGGATACATGTTATTGGGTGATAGTTTAGACTGTAAAAATAAAACTTAACCATTGTATTTAATCATAAGCTGTTACCTGTATGTGTCCTTAATAAAATAAAATAAAAAAAAATAAAAAAATAAAATAAAACAGTTTTCCCAAAATAACTTAGAGCCGTTTTTCAAAATTTTTGCACAGAATAAGTAAAAGAATTAAAGCAAGTAAAAGTATTAATTATTTTTCGTAACAATAAAAATGGTCCTGTAAATTACTTTTAATAATTACTCAAAAAGTATAATTCGTGCTTATAAGATACTTTCATGATGTACACACAATCAGCTTTAGATCCCGAACAAAATACGTCAACCAATTAGTTTTATCCAAAGAAAGAAATCCAATTTCAGCGTCTTTGTGAAGATTGTTGGCCAATAACCCTGTATCGTACTATAGAAGTCAATAAAATTCGTGCTACAGGTAGTGAATAACCCCATAAAGATAACCTTTATAGCAGACCAACCTTTTTAAAGGCGTTGAGAGCCATGGTCCTTTGCTCCAATGATAGCCCATAACCCGATCCTTTAGTAATAAAATAGGCTATTACCACTGTTACACGCCCTTTATATAAAGAGTCAAGAACTGATTTCATAAGCAAATTGTAAGATACATAGAACAAGGGTTAAACATCGGCCTAGCTCGCAATATTTGTAAGTCTAATTCAATTTTGTGGAAATATATTCAACGCACGAATATTAAAGCAAACCAGAATTTCAAACAATTGAATCACACTTGTGTTCAAATATATTCCTTTACTGTGTAAGAGTATTATAGTATTTATAACTGCGCATGTTCAAGTGATTACGTATCCGAATATTCGTTTCATTTTAGTGAAAACGTAATTTAAATGTATATGAGTATCTTTCTTGGAGTTAAACAATATCTCAAACACACAGATAAATGGAGATGTATTTTTTTCAATAATGAAAGCAGAACGATCTTAAAGATGATCATTTCCTAATACCTCCGACTTCTACTTACTTATCAACGTTCTGATAATAAGGTAAGAAAAAAAAAATAATTAAATCAATTTAACTTAGTTCAGCTAAATATATCTGAACACATCAGAGTCGCGGGCGCCTGCTTTTTATACAATATTATTACGTCAGTAGTGGCTTTGTTGATAAACAAAAACGACATATCCTATGATACATCATGTTGTGTTACTAAAGACAATGATGACTTTTATATTATCCATTTTATGTACATGAACATATTCTTCAGTTTAAAGAACAATTTTGTCAAGTTGACTTTCCCTTCACATTTCTACGCTTGTCCTTTGTCCAAAGCCTGCTCCAAGTCTTTGCACGTACAACTCAAATGCCAGTATGCATGGAACGTTATGTTTGCGTTGTGACGTAAATGGTAGGTGGCATTGCTGGCTGAGAGCCAGCGGCTCAACCCAGAGGCCAGAGATAGCCAGCAATATACACAACACATTAATTTGATACAAGCTGCAGTTGCTTCTAACTAAGATTAGCCTTGTAATCTGCAGGACATTTGAGAACTATGTCTCTAGATACAAAATGTTATTTCCTAGTATGCTTACGTTGTAGTTCTATATTACACTAGCGGCCGCTCGCGACTCCGACCGCGTGGTTTCCAGTTTACGCACACATAATATGTATGCTAAGGTAAATACTATAGCCTAAAGCCTTCCTCGTCACATAGACTTTCCAGCACCAAAATTTTTTTTCAAATCGGACCAGTGGTTACTGTGATTAGCGCGTTCAAACATTAAAACAAACTCTTTAGCTTTATTATATTATTAAAGATGAAAGACATTGGTGACTTGAATGATGCATTGTATATACAGGGAACATAATTTTTCAGTTTCAACGACATTTTAAGAATAATTTTGTCAACTTGACTTTCCCTTTACATTTCTGTACGCTTGTCATTTGTCCAAAGCCTGCTGCAAGTCTTTGCACGTACAACTCAAATGCCAGTATGCATGGAACGTTATGTTTGCATTGTGAAGTAAATGGTAGGTGGCGTTGCTGGCTGGGAGCCAGCGGCTCAACCCAGAGGCCAGAGATAGCCAGCAATCTACACAATACATTAATTTGATACAAGCTGCTGTTGCTTCTAACTAAGATTAGCCTTGTAATCTGCGGGACATTTTAGAACAATGGTTCTAGATACATAATGTTATTTCCTAGTATGCTTACTTTGTAGTTTTATATTACACTAGCGGCCGCCCGCGACTCCGGCTGCGTAGTTTCCAGTTCACGCACACATAATATGTATGCTAAGGTAAATACTATAGCCTAAAGCCTTCCTCGACACATGGACTTTCCAACTCTAAACTATTTTTTGAAATCGGACCCGTGGGTACTGTGATTAGCGCGTTCAAACAAACAAACAAACAAACCATTTAGCTTTTTGATAATGTTAAAGATGAAAGACATTGGTGTCTTAAATGATCCATTGTATGTACAGAGAACATAATATTTTTCAGTTCCAACGACATTTTAAGAACAATTTTTTCAACTTCACTTTCCACTCACATTTCTGTACTCTTGTCATCTGTCCAAAGCCTGCTGCAAGTCCTTGCACGTACAACTCAAATGCCAGTATGCATGGAACGTTATGTTTGCGTTGTGACGTAAATGGTAGGTGGCGTTGCTGGCTGAGAGCCAGCGGCTCAACCCAGAGGCCAGAGATAGCCAGCAATATACACAATACATTAATTTGATACAAGCTGCAGTTGCTTCTAACTAAGATTAGCCTTGTAATCTGCGGGATATTTTAGAACAATGGTTCTAGATACATATGTACATAATGTTATTTTCTAGTATGCTCGTTTTGTAGTTTTATATTACACTAGCTGCCGCCCGCGACTCCGACCGCGTGGTTTCCAGTTTACGCACACATAGGTATGCTAAGGTAATACTATAGCCTAAATCCTTCCTCGTCACATGGGCTTTCCAACACCAAAATATTTTTTCAAATCGGACCAGTAGTTACTGTGATTAGTGCGTTCAAACAAACAAACAAACAAACAAACTATTCAGATTTTTTATAATGTTAAAGATGAAAGCCATTGGTGACTTTAATGATCCATTGTATGTACAGAGAACATAATATTTCAGTTTCAACGGCATTTTAAGAACAATTTTGTCAACTTCACTTTTCTTTTACATTTCTGTACGCTTGTCATTTGTCCAAAGCCTGCAAGTCCTTGCACGTACAACTCAAATGCCAGTATGCATGGAACGTTATGTTTGCATTGTGACGTAAATGGTAGGTGGCGTTGCTGGCTGAGAGCCAGCGGCTCAACCCAGAGGCCAGAGATAGCCAGCAATCTACACAATACATTAATTTGATACTAGCTGCAGTTGCTTCTAACTAAGATTAGCCTTGTAATCTGCAGGACATTTTAGAACAATGGTTCTAGATACATAATGTTATTTTCTAGTAGGTATGCGTACTTTGTAGTTTTTTATTACACTAGCGGCCGCCCGCGTCTTCGTTCGCGCGGATTTTGGTTTATCCTGTGGGAACATTTAATCGGGATAAAAACAATCATATCACCTTATTTAGCCCTTACCCTGCCTGTATACCAAATTTCATCAAAATCAAAATCCGTCCAGTAGTCTCAGCCTGATTGACGGACAAACATCCATACCAACCAACTTTCACATTTATAATATTAATAAGAAATAATAAGATATCTTTTGCCTTTTTATATATCGATTTTACCTATTAATAATAACTTTACGCCATAGATTAATTTGAATTAATTAGCGTTAATAAAAGCAAGAAAAAATAGTTCAAGGTTTGCTTATTCAAACTAGATAAATAATTTATTTTCAAGATCTCTCCATAATTGTACGTTAAGGTTTTCATTCGATTATTTTCAGAAACATAAATATTGGCATATTTTATACAGTACCTATGTAAACATTTTGTGGAACATAACGACGTGTTGCTAAATTATCATTGTGTAATTGATTGTGTAATCCATCGTGTAATTCATACGTGATTAATTAGGCGATTCATTGCCTTTTAAATTCGTCGTCGTCATTAACCCACTGCAATTTCAAATTTAAATTTCAACTGTCCTGTTCAACAGCCAAAGCCAACTGAAATTACACTCAAAATAGATATCGGAAACTTTGAACAAATGTAAATAAACAACTAAATGTACCGAAAGCTTCATTTCTGGAGAATCTGCGCTCTAACGCCAAGAGAACAATAAACAAGTTGTTTTTGCATTCATTATCCAGTCAGAATAATTGTAAGCGACAAGTCTAAAACGAATTTAAGGTCGGAATACGATGTCTGAATGTCAGCGTCTTCTCGATAAATTGAATTAATTTCGTAAATGGGTTTCTTAGCACACCCTGAGTTTTAATTAAAGCCTTTTGTTTCGTTTCCGATTGCAAATAAATATTTAAGGACGGGCAAATTTTCAGTGAATAGTGACACTCTAATTATGACAGTCAGAAAAGCGTGAATATTTTGTGTTCCCTACCTATTATTTGGAATAGATTTGTAGATGTAAGTCTGTGATCATAACTTGATAAGGAAATTTGTCCTTCAATCACGCTGAAACTACTGAACGGATTTTGATGAAATTTGTTATGCAGGCAGGATAAGGGCTGACTTAGGTGATACTTTTAATACCGATTCAATGCTACAATGGGACAAAACAGTAACTTGATCACGCCGGCAAAGCCACGGGTAAAAAATCTACGATTTCATGACCGCAGAATTATTTAGGAATGACGGGAGGCATGAAGTAGGAACCTACCTTTAATGCGAAAGAAAGATGAAATAAATAAAAGTGTTTTCTTTTTAATTTTACCAACTCAGTATTTATTTTGCCGTCACCATCCTTTACCATAAAAATAATGAACGGACCAAACAACAACTTTGGCAACATCAAACGTTCTACTATAACTAGTTGCTCATTAGGAGAATGTAGTTGTGTCGTATAAAACTTCCAACAGACTCCCATAGTTGCCAAGAGCTAACTATTCTGTAGTTGCGAAGAAACAGCGGGATGCTCTACGTGGAATGAATTCAGGTGTATGATTCTGTAGAGTAGTTCCGAACTCTTAACTATGAGAAGTCGAACTTATAGAACAAATTGATCGTGGCCTTCTGTGGCTTTTTGATTCTTGATAACGGTCAGCGCCTTATCTTCTACACAAGTATTATAAAGAGAAAAGACTTGTATTTTTATATGTAACGAATCAACTCAAAAAATCAACTAGACCCATTTGAATAATTCTTTCACTGTTGGCTAGCTACACTATCCCCGGTGAACATAGGGTACTTTTAATCCCGGAAATATGGAGAGAAGGAGGGGATATTGGCAAGAAGAAATTACGCGCAGGTGAATCCGCAGGTGGAAGGCTAGTTGTACATATATTTAGCAGATTGTTTAGTTTTAATCATGTTTTTTCTATCCACTACTAATGTGTTGTTTTATTTCTCGTACTTATTTGTGAGTTGATGATGAGCATTTTGATGAAATTTGGTATATAGGCAGGGTATGGGCTGACTAAGGTGATAGGACTTTTTGTCCCGATTAAATGCTCCCACGAGATGAAATAGGAATCTTGATAGTCCTAATTTAACGCGGGCTCTAATACCACGCGGGAAAAGCCGCGGTTAAAAGCAAGCAACAAATAACTGCCACCCTTCAAACATACTGTACTCGTATTTACTACAGATAACCCTTATCACAGACTGCGTAATGACTGCCATTTCAAGTGACATTTAAAATGCAAATCCCAATCATATCGCATTTGCCAAGAGGCTTAATACCCGCTACGGCATTATTTAGCATAAGACTTGCGTTTGACAAAATAATCGCAACACCAAATGGTACGGGCCCTGACAGAAAGGATAAAGAGAAATGTAGGTACGATAAGCACAGGTGCTTTGAATTTTCAATTTAGATAAAGGACTGTTAAACCTATTTTCTTCGGAAGACATTGGAGCCTAGAACTGCTAGATGCAACGGCATAAAAACTACTGCAAGTAATCTGGAATGATACCTCGTTGTCTTTCGATTTTGAACCTTCTTCTGTTGAATCAAGTTCTCTATCGGTTTCTTACAATTTAATTAGAAAAAACGTGAAGCTAAAGGTGCGTAAAACGAAGAAGCACTATAAGTGCCTTTGAAGAGGAATTAAACAATATTAGCGTATGTTTATTGTATATAAAAAATAGCTTTCTGCCCGCAGCTTCGCCAGCGTGGAATTCGGTGATATTGCAAACAATATTTTTGTATTCCCTAAAAAAGTACCCTTTTATTTAATCCGGCCTTCTAACTTTACGTCTGCAAAATTTTGGTTCAGTAGTTACGGCGTGAAAGCGGAACAAACAAACAAACGCACTTTCCACTTTATAATATTAGTAAGGTACACGTTCGTAAAAATATGAAATAAGCTTATCCTGATTGTTAGGCCTGATAGTTACTGATCAACATCGCCCATGAGCACCTGCAACACCAAAGGAGTTACAAGTGCGTTGCCGGCCTTGAATCCCGATTTTAAAAAGACTTTAATGCTGATGCTAATGCATAATGGATGCATATTGCTGACTTTGCATCATCCGCGTATACAGCAGATTTTAAAATGTAAAAGCAACATTTGAAGAGACGCCTCGATGTACCTCTAAAAGGTTTACAGGCTATCTCCTGTTACGAGTTTAGGAGCTCCATAATGGCGCTTCCAGGGGAATTTACGAGGACGCCTCTAAAAGAATTGGAGTACCATTCGCTATTTAAGCTGATCCTTTGAAACTTATTACCCGCCTTAAGAATCTTGATTGAGGAGCTAGAATAACGGATTGAATACACAAGCATGATACTATTGCATACGGTTATGAAAATGTCAGATTAGCTTCTAGTTGGCTTTTTAACGGAAAGTCCAAATTAGCATTTTTGGATAACCTTGGTTGTAGGAGCTATCCTAAAACTGATGAAAGTTTACTTAAAATATCTATTTTTTTAAATACGTATATCTACTAATAGTACAAAATGCGAAAGTATATCTGTCTGTCTGCCTGTTACGCTAAAACATCTCAAACGATTTTGATGAAATTTGGCTACCCTTTATTCTTTAAGAAGGCATCTGAAATCCACGCGGACGAAGTCGCGGGCGGCCGTTGGTATGTGATAATAGGTACACTGGTGGAGGTTACCACGACTGGCTGTAATCTCAAAACATAGCCACGGCTATAAAAGTAAAGGCCCAAACCATGAACTACATTCATACGGCCAAAAAACGTGCAGATTCCGCTTAACCATTTCCGAGAAATAAAGTAGCCTTTTATTCATTAGTACAAGTACCTATATCAAAATAAAACAAAGCATCAATTCAATCGCATCCTTGGAAGTTTTAGTCCATTGATCCACAAATAACAATAACGTTAACAACCTTTGTTTTGAAAACAGCCGGTTTTTATCAAAAATATTGAGTGAAATTGTTTCATGTTAAATAGTCATACCCAGTACCGGAAGCCACAGAACAACAGCAATGATATCATAAATTATCACTCAAATTATGATAACCCATAAAGAACTAAAAAAAACTATTGTTAAAGTAGATGCTACGCGCAACACTTATTGGAAAACAATTAAAAGATGATATAACTTTAAACTTTCGCGTTGCATTATAATTATTTAACATTACAACACTTATGTTCGCTTGTGACCACGGCTGTAGCATCACAGCCGAAACGTCAAGCAGTAAGTACTCAGGTACTTATAAAAATAATATCGCGTTTAGTCCCGTTGTAATGTTAAATAATTAAAAGATGATATGATATGAGAGCAGTATGACGCAAATGTTTAGTTATTGCCGAATCACCACTCTTGTGGGAATTGTAAATTGATTATCACCAAACCAACCTTACCAAGCCACAAACCAAATAATCAAGAATAATTTTGCTCGATACAGGAGTTGAATGCAATCCAAGATTATGGCCAGATGTTCAAACGACTAGACTAAGAAGTGGTATTACGCACGGAAGTTCAATTAAGAATATCACTGTTTAACGACTAAAATAACCTTGAAACCAAGCATTCCGAGCATGATAGGAACTTTCCAACTTTCCACATTTCCATTAAATATAATCATCTTTTCGCCCGGACGCAAGTTTCTTATATCAGTTATGTTGTGCCAAAACCCACCGAAAGAGAAATGACCACAATTTCGTTTACAAAAGAGCTCGACATCATTTTACACCCGGCCTTGTCCTGCCTTTTTAAGCCTAATACCCGACGTCCAGAATAGCCTGATCTGTGACCCGTCCTGCGATCATGGGTTAAATCCCCCTTTGTTTCATAAGGGAAGGTCTCCCTACTCTGGACAATCAATGACAGTGTCATCCCTTCAAACAAATGCCTGTCGATATATGGAATGGTGATGAAGAATGCGCGGAGACACTACTTTGTTCATAAAAACGGAAATATTAGGCTATTACGAGACGTCGCGAGGTGAATAAAATTCTGTGGGAGTGAATGAATAGGTATCAGGCAAGGATTTGAAGTGTGTGTTTTATGGACGTAATAATCTGACAGATAACTTATGCTCATTTATAGCTCTGTGTAGTTCTGGCCTAGAGTAGTACGTACTTCTCGTGGTTATAAGAAACAAAAAAATTTTTTAATTAAAAATAAATAAAAATTCATCTAAAAAAAATTAAGATTAAGGTAACATAATATTAAGCATGCAAAATACTTAAAAAATATCCTAATATGATACATTACATAACCCCACTTTTGGGATATGCCAACGTCCAGCAGTGAGCTGCTATAAGCTATGACGACGGTGATGATGGTTTGTAAGATAGCCTGTTTGGATCTCTTCTGAAAGTGGAAACTACAACGCGAAAATCTAAAAAATCTTACAAAGTAAAGATATGCTGTATAGAATGTTATGGTGAGAGGCGGTGACCGGAACAAAATGGATAGTAGAGTAACTGGGGACGGGCTAAATGGGGTACAAATGCTATCCAGCCGTGGGCGGATGTGGGACCAAATTTATTACCGCGACATAAATTTAATACGTATTTATCGCACGAAATTCCGCGACCTACACTTACAAAGTTCGATCCGTAATTGAGTTATTATTTTTTTCCTCATTTGACATCCAATGGTCGAATTTAAAAGAGCTGTAAATTATTATTTACGTCAAATGAAAAATGTCCGACAAAAAAAAATCTTAAGGAATAATTGAAAACATTTTATTTAAAAGATAGCAGATCCAGAACTTAAGTAAGACGATGGCAAACAAATAAATTGTTTAGCCAGGCTACGAGAGCAAATTTCAAGAAGTCTGCATTAAAAACTTGTGGTAAGATCACATGTATGTAGTTATTTATTCGGTGAATTTTAAGATGATGTGACGATATCCCTTTTGAGTGTAAGAGTTTCTAATTTTATACTAAGCTATTCCTCGCCATTTCCTGATTATTCAACTTTTTTTTATTAAAAAACCAGTCAAAGAAAACGTCAATTATTTTAATATTGCCAGACAAAAATATGTTTTTATCTTATTACAACGGCACGATCCCGGATGATTGTTCCGCTTCCACGGCCAGATAATAATATCTATTTCCGAGATATTCTCGCAGAGTACTCACGAAAACTCCGAAATAAAAACCCGGTATGAATAATTTATGCAAATTGATGTAACGAGGGGATACCATCGTTATTATTCCGGAGTTTATCCGCCGCTGATTTGATAACAGCTCGCCCTTCAAGTCTCTACGTATCAGAGTGATATAGGGCAGCGGTTACAGATATAATGCCCTTCAGTTTGGGATCGAGAACATCCCTTTTTGCCGGGTCTACCGCAGAATTATTAGTAGGAATGAGATCGTATAACATCGTGAATGATTGCAATGAGGCCAATGTGATTATATCGAAGAAGAAGAAGAAATAATGTTTTACCGTTGAAATAAAACTACTTATAACGGATATAATCGCGGTATAATCTTCAAACTACATATTTACAAGAAAAGGACGACTGAGAAGGACATAGGTGTTATGCGTCACTTTTCATATTTAAATTATTACGAAAACTATCCTGAACTTAATATCTAATCGCCGTCATCTTCACTGTTATCATTTGTAACGTTCCGATCCGCGCAATGGGAGCTGATGGTGTCTTGAAGCTGGTCAGTATTGTGATGTCGAGTGGAACCCATCACTACATAGTATAAAACAAAGTCGCTTTTTCTGTCCCTATGTGTGTTGTATGTCCCTATGAACGCTTAAATCTTTAAAACTACGCAACGGATTTTGATGCGGTTTTTTTAATAGATAGAGTAACTCATGAGGAAGGTTTTATGTATAATATCATCCATTAAATAGTGGACAAGTACCACGGGCGAAGCCGGGGCGGGCCGCTAGTTAGATATAAAACTGGGTCCCATGTAGGTGGTACATTTCAACCAGCTTCCCTATTTTTGGATTTTTAGGGTTCCGTAGCCATATGACAAAAAACGGAACCTTTTATTCTGAAAACAAAAGAAAGGTCCTAGTAGAACTTAACCACTGTTTTATCTTAAATGTCACATGCATTCTCGTTTTATGTTTACAACGTCATTACGTCTAATGGTTTTAAGACCGGGTTCGAACTAGCGTGTGTGTGAGTTATCACATGTTGAGAAGCCGTGAAGGGTCCGTGATTAGCGGCCCCAGGATTTAGCAAGCGTATTAAGTCAACAGCCTTAATTGCTCATCTTAACCATTAATTTCATTACAAGTACGTTTTCACTTACAATTATAGCTATAATGTGTCAATGAAGTATCAACTTTTTTTGCAATGATAATCATCTCCTAATCCTTCCATCTTTTTAGTTGTACTTTAATTTTCTTTCCAATAACCCATAGACATTCATGTATACCGATAAACGAGCTTACAATGAATGAACACGCAATAAATACATTATTGCCGATCGCCATTTTCTGTTGGTTACGACATTAATAAACATTAAATACCATCAAATCGACCGTCACAATATGTCATACAAATGCCTATTTTACAGTCGACATCTCATATCAGAAGCTTGTGCCATTACCGGGCGACTTTATCGCTCAATTTATGGCGGGTAACGTCCTGAATCTTGTGCCCAGATGTGGGCGGTATGGGGGACAAACGATGACATTTTGTTTTTAATTGGTGATAACCTGTGTGTCATAGAAACCGATCGTTTTTCAATGCGACAAATGTGGACCATGTTCCCTTTTTTAACGGCTTAAGGATGACGGAAACAAAATGTAACATAGTAAGAATAATAATGAATATGAAGCCGTGATGAAATTGTTTTTAGTCCGCCTACTAAGGGTTACGGAGGTCTCATGGCAGTCGCTTTAAGTTTAGCCAAAACTAAATCATAATGTCTCGTAAAAAAAGGATGAAGAGGAACGTTAAAATTTTCCGAACATATTAACTTGTATTTTACCCCTAACATTATCAGAAACCTGAGCCAGAAAATGACCACTTAAATTTCGTAATTAACATCACAAAGTTTCGCAATTAAATTTTAATAAAGTTCCATTTATGTATTGATTAAAAACTGACAAATTAAATCTATAAATTTTCCAGTCAACGAATCAATTTTCATCGCGTTGCAATGACGATTAAACAGTATAATCTGAGGCTGATTAATTAATCCGGGTTTGATTCCGTGTCGTATGCCTGTAACATTGAGCCTTTTTAGTGGGATTCGAATTTTAATTTATTGACTTAATTAATTTGCGAATATATCATGTAACGTGATAATATTTATCAGAACGTTGCTGAACAAGGTTGTAATCAAATTTGTTCGTAAAGTTCATACAGTTCTCCGAAATGTTTGCGGGTAGGTAGCTATAAAGTTACGTCTTAGAGTAAAATCACTTCCGCGAAGGGCACAGTGAACGAAATTAAACCAACAATGCTAATCCATACTAATACTGAAGAGTTTGTTTCTTTGAACGCGCTAATGTCAAGAACTACTGGTTCGATTTCAAAAAATATTTAAGTACTGGATAGTCCATATGACGCGGAAGGCTTTAGGCTATTGGAAACCCAAATCTACGCGGACGTAGTCGCAGGCGGCCGCTAGTTTCTTACATAAGTTGAAACAGTGGGAGCCTCTACGTCGAGTTGTCCTACCTTGAAGCAAAGCCGCTCCTTTCGCGCTGTGGAAATAAAGCGATGAGCAATCCTCATACCGACTTCGACAGTAGAATAATTGAAATTTGATATTATTTAATATTACACAAGTTCCTTGGAGGAGGTCTATACCCTGCAGTGGGTTCTACCGAAAGGCTGGTGATGATGATGTCAATGTTACAGGTTATGAAACGGTCTTACTGACACTTTAATACAGTAGCAGTAACTACTAGTAATTCGACGTATAAATTAATGAACGCGTCGCAGTTCAAACAAGCAACTTGATAGTTGCGAGCAAATTACGTTTAATGTAACCCATGCTATGACAAGTTGCGGAGTAATAATCTTCTTTGTAACCGTAACGAAGATGGAGCCTGGTATCCCCCTTTATCCCTTAGAAAACAAAGAAATTGATGGCAACTGAAATTACTCTCGATCCCAAATAGGTACATCGTAACTGAGTGTTAGTTAGTAGCGCTGTTTTTAGGCTAGAAAGTGTCATGTATCGCACTTTTAAAATATTCTATCCGCTATTGTAAGTAGTAGGAGTAATAAACTTTTTTGTAACCGTGATAATCAAGTGATTATCACGGTTTCCTAAGTAGGAAACATAGAAAATCATGGCAAATAAAATTACTCTTTACCCTAAAAAAGTACCTACACCGTAACTGAGTGTGTGGCGACATAAAACTACATGTAGATGAGCTAACATAGTACCCACAACCGCAATAGTTATTCAAACTGATGACAGATGGCGCTGTTTCTAGGTGAGCAAGTATCTTGAATCGCACTTTGAAAATATTCCGGCCAATAGCAAATATAAATCATCATACATCAACGATGAGGCATATTTAATTTTGGTTTCCAAACACACACTTCTATCTTAAAGGAAGATCTCCCATTTTCATGGGCCATTAGTATTTCGAACAATAAATTTGTTTATGTCAGTGACGTGTAAAATTGTAGCCAATTTGCGTACGGTGTTTGGGTGCGTTTTCGGTACGGAAAATGTGAGCTTTGATTTATCTGCTTGATTTTTTTAAATTACATCCCGGATGTAAACAAACCCATGTTTCCTTCTAAGCGTTACTCGCTTATAAAAACCATGGATATTTTTACTTTCCCGTTTTTAGGATCTATTTTATTAAACACTAGCGGCCCGTCGCGCGGTTTCACCCGCGTCCCGGGGGAACTACTTCCCGTACCGGGATAAAATATAGCCTATGTTACTCTGGGTGAATGTAGCTTTCCAACAGTGAAAGAATTTTTCAAATCTGCCAAGTAGTTTCGGAGCCTATTCAATTCATACAAACAAACAAACAAACAAAAAATCAAACCTTTCCTCTTTATAATATTTGTATAGATTAGTAGAAAGGGGTATACCTACCATTTATGTTTCAGTGCCAAATGATTCTTCTCTATAATATAAAATCACAAATTTTCTAATCGGCTAACCGCCTCGATGTCCATTCGTAACCGAATATTTCCGACAAACAATTCATTAACACGAATAATTCCCACAATTATACCGTCTTATGATATTACGAGTTTTAGCGAGTCATAAATCAAGAAGACTTTGATTAAGCGCGTTCGTTATTTCTTAGGAGCACATTAAACAGTTGTCCGGCGGAAGATTAGAGAAATGGCGTAGATGGCGGAATGCTTTGTAAACGTCGTCGCCTTCCTAATAATTGCTGGATGAAATGTCTTATTATAAGATTACTGCCGACCCGCCCCGGTTTTACACGGAAATGATCAGCATTCCTCTGTATATGTGCTACACACAAAAGGTTGTCTGGTAGGAATGCCATGAGGTATTAAGTTCGCCTTTAGTGCCTTTTCGTAGTGTGTACTCAAAGATACATAAATAAACATTTCACTAAATAAGTCTATCTGTCTTATTTGCGTTTTGTAGTTTGAATAAATATAAAATATTTCGTCATGTCAAACATAATATGTAGTACATATTAGTGAACGTCTTTGTTGAAAACTATATTAACTATTGAGACTTATCTAACGTTACTTCGCTGGGATGATAGAACAAGCTTCCACCTCTACAGTTGAAACAAAGGTTTGAACTGAGCTTACAATATTCCAGTGTATTAAACGATGCTACCCAGTGGACTTTACCTCAACAGAATAGCCAGCTCTGGCCTGTTAAAATCTAGTGGGCTAGGCTATTTCGGTCTGCCACCTGAATCGATAGTAATAAAATGTAAGTAATCAAGATTGGAAAATCGAAGCAGGAAATATGTTTGAATGTACAATATTACCACAAACAAATTCAACTGTATGTTTTTGTTTTGCCTGCACAAAGGAGTCAATCGTTTTTGTATGGAGAGTTAGGCCCACATAAAACTTTAGCGTTTATTTACGAAATGGGTATCAATTTATTCCTTATAATCTCCAGATTATAGTGGTAACATTACTTTTTCATATTATAACCGGAATCGTTAGAAATCAGATGTGAAAATATGTATTAACCTCATAAACTAATCTGTCATTTTACTTTCCTGACGTTCAACGCCTGACCCGTAATTACTTGCACATAAGGGCGATTTTCCATTATGTTTTTCCTATGTGTCTGAAGTAAAAGCAATTTATTATGACTAGTGGCCGCCTGTGGCTCTGTCTGCGTGGAATAAGTTTTTCGCACAACAATCTTAAACTATAGCTTAACATTATTTAGTTCAAGCCTGCCTCGACTAATGGATAATCCAACGCAAAAATATTTTTTCAATTCGAACCAGCTGTTCCTGATAGTAGCGTGTTCAAACAAACAAACAAACTACAGCTTTTTTATATTATATAGTAAAACCATTCATGACAGTTGACAGACGGAAGGTTTCTGGCATTTGTATTGAGTTTTTAAATAAAATCAAAATCCGGCAATAGACTAGCACTTGCGTTCCGTTATACGGATTTTTTTGTTTTATTTATTCGAATTATTTTATTTAATTATTTAATTTAAATGATTAAAAATCACTAAGAATCACCGCCTTAGATAAAAATAGGCATGAAAACCGTTCCAGGAGTAAATTGCGTCTCCTTTATGTTCGATTTCAAGTGTTTTATTTTAATTCTATTGATAAAAACCTTTTTTCCTTCAGTTATCTGTATGTCAGCCATTGTTTACTAATCTTTGGACAGATAGTTCACGGATATAATCAAAATAAGGCTTTTTATTTTGGTTTTCTGACTCCGGTTTCGTTTGAAATTCACTTCAATTGCAAAATTCATTAAAAAAATATACATTTTTAACGTAGTTCTCTTTCTCTTAAACGTTACCGATTGTTGGTGGGCCCAAAAAAAATGGTCTCCTTTTACTTATGAAACACTCAATCAATCAAATATATTGAGTGCATTAACAAAATTCTTCACGAAGGTCTAGTGGTTTAAGTACGGGGCCATGGTCTCGAGGGCCTGGGTTCAATTCCTGGGTCGGGCAAAATTTGTGTCGATTTTTCTGAACACAGCCCGGGTTTGTGGTCATCAACCTGCATTTGGCAAGCGGGGTGATTTGGCCAAAACCTATCTTTGTAACGAAAACATGATTTCAAATGATGGAAGCATTCGGCCTTCAGTGGGACATTAATAGGCTGATACTAACTTTGCGATAAAAAAATAAAATTTGCGATTGTGAAAAATAGGCAACTGCAGAGAAATAATTATTTCTTATCTTTAATGAAGAACCATAATGCAAATATAGATCTCGAGCGTTAGGCTAAAACTAACCAGTGGCAAGTCTAGTTTTATCCAATCTATGCCATTAGACCCTCGTTGCCCTTGAAAGGGGGAACAAGACAAATTGGATCATAGCAATGTGCAGGTTTTCTCACGATGTTTTTACGTCACATACCAGAAGATAATTTGTCGGCAAACCTTTGTATTTCAGAAGTGCCGAGATGCAAACCAAATAAATGTAGAACGAAATCTTTTTCCAATCTCGGAATCGTTAAAATCAACGAAATGTTTTACAATTATTATTTATTTAACACTTTAGAGACTTTACCGCATTTGAAACATTATTTTTATGCCTACTATGGTTTAAAGCATTCGAACAATTAATAAATAATGAAATATTTGTAGACTGCATTTTGTACAACGCATTTCATAGTAAATTCAATCTGCATCTTAATCATCTACCTACCAATTTGCACTCGTTAAAGAAGAATGATTGTACATGTAGTGTAAAGAAAATGACGAGACAACAAATAAAAAAATGCAATAGAGAAACACAATAAAAACTCAATTAAGAAAAATAAGGTTGATTTACCGCACCACCAAACAAATGAAAAAAGGTCGACTCCATCAATTAATTGTTTGCCTAACACCGTAAACGGGTAACCGCAAACATCGCAGGCAACATGGATTTAAATCGTTAGATTTGCCCTGGCCAAACTTCGAAATTGGCTCTTTAATAAGAGCGACAGTCGCTCCTTAGACTGAGATAACACTTTGACAGACGCCCGTTTAAACTCGGATTTATGAATATCAATAGACGCAAAGAATAATTGCTCTGTAATGCTATCCTTTTCTCCTTATTATATCACGTATGATAGAGCAAGATAGCAGATGCACGTACTCCTGCCGCCTGAACTACCAAGTGGGATGACGTCATTATCACGTGACCATCTTCTGTCTAGAGACTGAAAGAAAAACAGACCAGAGGTGGAATTCACTTAGCGCAAATGTCATAATCTCACGGTTGTATCAACGGCGACAGTACAAAATTAGTACTAAATTCCTACTGTCGCCGATGACACAACCGTGAGATTATGACATTTCCGCTTAGTGACTCGCCCCCTGAGTGAAAAGTTTAGTGAATTTTTACGTTTTGGTGGAGACACTCAAAGGTGACATAGGAAGCATCTATTGATATTCATTAATATGAGCGCTTATAGCAGGCAAAGCTTTCAACCGAAGTCCGCAGCCGACGACCAGACAAACAGCATTACCGTACAGCTGGTATGAAATTACGCACATAGATTTTTGAAAATTTAGATCTGCGTGCCTGACCGGATTTGAACCGCCGTCCGCGCGCATGTGAAGCGGCGCTTTTACCACTAGTCTACAAAGCTTGTGTAGAGAAACATACTTAAGCGAAAAGTTTAGTGAATTTTTGACGTTTTGGCGAAGACACTCATACGTGACATAAAGAGAATCTATTGATATTCATCAATCTGAGCGTTTAAATCAATGCTTGGCTTTCTGTTACGCTTTCATTTTTTAGCCAATTTCGAAGTGGGCGAAGGCAAATCTAGCGATTTTATTGTATGGCAGGCAAAGCTTTCAACCGAAGTCCGCAGCCGACGGCCAGACAAATAGCATTACATTTCTTTCGGGACTTCAAAATTCGTCCTTCGAAATCCTCTCGGAACGTCATTAATTCAGCCGAGTGAGATGTTTGGGCCCTTTCCATTAGTGCCCACATAGGCCCGATGTGTCTTTATAATTGAATTCCTTCCGCCGTTATATCTCGCTTTGATTAAAGGGTCATTTGCTGTGAACAGTCATGAGCACCAACAGGAATACAAACACATTCAAATATGAACCTTACTGCTTTGACATAAGAGTCGATGTGTATACATGTTGGTGCTCTGCTCGTGACTGAACATTGAACACACGAATGTTGACGGACGGAATGTTATTTTTCCTTTTTGTGACATCGTAATTTTTACGTCATTTTCGTTGACTTTTTTAACTTCTTTTCCAGATGAAGGGTGAAACCGTATTCTTTAATCAATTCCGACTCGTAAAGTAGTAAATATGAAAAAAGTAGAGAATCTGCCGTCAAACCATGCTAAATGGTGTTGCAGTATATTTATTATGATTACATTTCTATATCTATACTTATAATAAATCTGTAGAGAGGTCAATTCTGTACATTAAATATATTTTCAAAATAACTATCAGGGTGTGATTAGTGATCGATACTGATGCCAAAAATGCAAGCAGCAAAATTTTTGTCTGTCTGTCTGTCTGTCTGTCTGTCTGTCTGTCTGTATGTTCCTTATAGAAACAAAAACTACTGGACGGATTTTGACGAAACTTGGTACAATTATTCTTCATACTCCTGGGCATATTATAGGATACTTTTCATCACGCTACAATCAACAGGAACAGCGTAGTGAAGGGAAATGTGGGAAAAACGGGAGAATTTTCTCCATTTCTTAAGCTTCAGTCGCGTGTGCAGCTTTAATGGTTAAAGTCACATAGAAATCATGTATGACGGAAATATTTTACATAAAATTGCCTAAAAAATATCCCCACACAGCATATGTCTATCTTTTATAGTTGGCTCACAATAACACGTGTAACTTATGATCCAAATTGGTTTGCGTGCCAACGCGTTTAATTCAGGAACTTCTTACTGGTTCGAATTTGACAAAATATTGTGTGTTGGATAGTTCACTTACCATTTGTCGAGGTAGGCTTTAAGCTATCTATAGTAACACTGTGTGCGGAAACCGTAACCCACGCGGACGGAGTCGCTGGCGGCCGCTAGTTACAACATAATACTGTTTAAGAAAACAATAAGCATGGCAGTCGCAACTTTAAAGCGCCCTTGGAGACATATTAAAAAAAAGAATTCATTCCTTTTCCTTAATTAGCAAAACATACAGAGACGCTCATTGAACCGAGCATTATACCGGAACACTGTTTATTCAGAGAATGCTATTTAATTCGCCCCTAGGGTCGGTTCTAAATAGGTCAGACTGTGTTGACAAATTATTAAGTGTTTGTTTACAGTTCAAATCCTTAATAGAGTTCTGCGCCGAAATATTCTACGGTCTTGTTTCATTTCACTGATTCCGAGCCTCTTTAGGTTTGATGAAGACGTTTGTACAAATGAAATGGGTTTATCTACGTACGTCAAGCGATATGAAACGTTATGCAATGTCATTTAGGTTAATTTTAGAATTTCTCAGAGGTATCACGGAAGGAATTAGGGGTTTCACTATAACCAAAGAAAGCTACAAGAATGATATATATTCTGTAATATCCTGCGGCAAAGAACAACAATGCAACAATAATGCATTCCTAAAGAATCGACAACAGAAACTTACAAACTTACTGCTACCTAATCAATAAGTACCTATGATACTAAATAGGTAATGGTCAGATATATTGCGTTTATTAACGAAACAATAAAATCTGGTAATATATTTTCATAAATCCTTCTTTTGAAGAAGATAAAGAACATTTTATCAGCTTTATTTTTTTAAATCCGCATAATGACCTACACATTTAATTACATCTACACAAAAAGCTATTTCCCAAAGCAAAAGCCGTGGAAGATTTCATCAGAAAATCATTACACTAATGGACAATTTGCCTGATAAAGGCCACCGCAAACCCACCGTCTTTGAATCTCATTATTCATTCTTTCTGAATGTCTCTTAGTTATATAATAGCGTGAATTTGTGTTTCTCACTCTTCGCTAAGTAAATACTGAGAAGCTTCTTAAGTTTATTTGTTTAATAACCTACATTAAGATAATGAATAAATATTGGTTGTAAAAAAAGCACAAAATTGTTCAACACACATCAATATTTACATAAGTTGTACATTAACATCTGTTTGATATAAATTAATAAATTTTAAATAAATATCAAAAAGGTCAATATCACGGTGGACTAGTAGAAAAAGTAAGGACTACGCGTCAAGTGTTGCACTTAGGTGCAAGCAAGTCTTGCCGCGTTTAAATACGCACCTACACGCACGCACTCTCTCGCGATAGAAAGCCTGTTGCCATGGCAACCTAACATTGCGCTATCTGACTTCTTTTGTATCACACTGAGGTATCACACAGATTTTTGCGTATCAAAACTTGAAATAATACAACAATACTAGAAAAGTGCAAGCAATTACCTATCACAGGTACTTGATGCATTATTTTCTGAAAACGTCACACACGTCATTTGCCGTTGACATAAACGTAACGCCACATTTTTGCTGCATTTCAGTCTGACATTAACATTTTATACGAGTACATACATGCATGGATTCATACAGGTAATTTGCGGAAATTGATTTGCCACTGTTATTACTAGGATCTTAATCTGGCCTCTGTGAAGGTGGTGAAAGCAAAATCCATACTCCATACTAATATTATAAATGGGAAAGTGTGTCTGTCTGTCTGTCTGTCTGTCTGTCTGTCTGTCTGTCTGTCTGTCTGTATGTTTGTCTTTCTTTCACGGCAAAACGGAGCGACGGATTGACGTGATTTTTTTAGTGGAGATAGTTGAAGGGATGGAGAGTAACATAGGCTACTTTTTGACCCATTCCAACCCTCCACTTCTCTAAAATGGGGGGTGGTAGTTTGTATGGAAAATCTATACTATTTATAAATAGACGCTTAAAATTTGGCATGGAGGTGCCTTAGTAAACTTGATGCTTAGTTGCAAAAGGATATTGCAAAATTCTCACGGGAACGGGAGTAAGCGGGAAAAAACATTTGTATCGTGAAATCCGATATCCACGTGGACGAAGTCGCGGGCGGCCGCTATCCATAATTCCATACTAAACCATACTATACTATACTATACTGTAATCCATACTTCTATACTATACTATATACTATAATATGTATTATAAATACTATTACTATATACTATATTACTATATCCATACTAATATACTATAATAATATCCATACTGTGTGTCTGTCTGTCTGTCCGTCTGTATGTTTGTCTTTCTTTCACGGCAAAACGGAGCGACGGATGGACGTGATTTTTAAAGAGGAGATAGTTAAAGGGATGGTGATGTTTGTTACCTCATAACTTTTGCCTGGGTGAACTGATTTGAATGTTTTTGGTTTCATTTGAAAACTGGTGTTTTGGTCCCATAGCAATTTAGTCCCATTCTGACAGTGGCTTCCGTGAAAAAACTAAATAAGTCTGAAACTGAAATTTACATTTAGTTTGTGATCAACAAATGCACAATAAATCGAATTCGATGGTTCTTTTTTATTTATTTATTGGAAAGGATGTTATTTAATGGCAGTTTGATAAGAGTTTGGTTAGGTTTTTTATAATAGGATCCATGAAAAAGCGACGGAACTCTTCAAATCTTAGGAGCAAATTAACGATACTCGAAGGTATCTTTAATTGGCTAAGGGCCGTCCGTAAACGGCGCTGTCTTATATTAGTAGCACGGTTTCACATATTTCGGCAAATAAATCAATTATATACTATATATATATATATATATATATACGAGGTGTGTTCAAAAAGTATCGCGAATTTTGAATTTTCGCGGGTTACGTATATTCGAATTTCGATCTTTTTGTGGCTTTATGTTGGTACTCATGTCTCTCACTTATGCCGACAAGCTCGGTCATTTTGAATGTTCACTTAATTGTTGACAGCTGCTTTGCTAGCACGTGTTTTGGATCGTCTTCGATTTTTACCTATTAAAAAAATGGATCAAAGAACCTGTATCAAATTTTGTGTGAAAAACGAAATTAAGTGCGCGGATGCAGTCCGAATGTTGACTGTGGCATACGGAGAAGCTACCTTGGACCGAAGCAATGTTTATCGGTGGTACAAAATGTTCTCAGAAGGCCGAGAAGATGTGAACGACGAAGAGCGTGCCGGACGCCCGAGCACTTCAACAACAGATGAAAAAAATAATGAAGTGGAGAAAATGATATTGGCCAATCGTCGAATCCCCGTAGAGAAGTTGCTGAGGACCTAAACATATCGATTGGCTCGTGCCATTCGATTTTTATCAATGATTTGGGCATGAGACGGGTCGCCGCGAAATTCGTACCAAAATTGCTCAACGCCCCTGCTCACACATCATTGCTTGTGCGCGACTTTTTGGCCAAAAAACAACACACTAATGATGCCGCAGCCACCGTATTCCCCAGATCTGGCCCCTGTGACTTTTTCTTGTTCCCTAAACTGAAGAGGCCCATGAAAGGACGACGTTACGCTACGCTTGACGAGATAAAGACGGCATCGAAGGAGGAGCTGAAAATGATTAAAAAAAAATGATTTTTTGAAGTGCTTCGAAGATTGGAAAAACCGTTGGCACAAGTGTATAATATCTCATGGGGATTACTTTGAAGGGGACAAAATAGGTATTCATGAATAAATAAATATTTTTTGAAAAAACACAAAATTCGCGATACTTTTTGAGCATGTTGCAGAGCTAGCAGCTATCCTAGTAGGCTCCAGATACTGACTGTGGAGATTAAAAGACTTAAATAATGAGTCCAATTTAATACTGATAGGTGAATTAAGCAAAATGTTAACGTTAAAATCTCCACACACTACAATGGATTTTTTCTTACTGTCCAGTTTCCTTAAAACCTCTTCCATAGTCACTTCAAATATGTTAAAATCGCCTGAAGGAGGCCTGTATACACATACTATTATGAAGCTCTTAAGTTCCACACAAGATAATTCCACAACTTGCTCTGATGACAAATTTACTATGTCCCTACGTTCCTTACATTGGATGTCATTTTTAACAAGTATAAGAGAGCCACCCCTTATGGCAGTCTTCCTCTTAAAAGCACTAACTAATTGAAAATTATTTAAATTAAAAGATTCATCTGCATCCCTAAGCCAGTGTTCCGATAAACATAAAATATGTATGCCATTACTGCGTAAAAATAACTCTAGTTCTAAATCTTTGCCAGCCAGGCCTTGTATATTTTGATGAACTATATTTAATGAATTAGACCTGACTTTTGTCTCAACACTCAGTTTAAATCTGAGGATGTAGTCATATTATTATAAAAACTATTAGTAAATCTACTAATGCGTACTGATATTGAATTTGAACAATTCTTTTTTATTTTATCAACTAGTAAACTAGCTAATTGTTTCTTGTATCTGTTTGTCAGATACAGAGGGTCCGAAGTCAATGTAAAGTTATTAATAAATTTATTAATGTCAAAAAATATAAATTCGTCTCTATGACGACATGTCAAATTGTATAAATTTACATTCAACTGATGAATGAAATTATTTTGAGCAGGACTTAAGCTCTTAGAATATGGGAATGCACCTAAAATTAATTTACAACCATATTCTTTTTTAATTTTTAGGAGATATTTAATATTTTTGTTGATCTCCGGCATTCCTATATTACTGCTATCCCCAAATAATATAGTCACAATTGAATTTGTATTTAAGCTAATATGATCAATTTTTTTAATTAGTTCTGTATAAGAAGACCCCGGATAACAGAGATTTGTAACATTATCTTCTGTTTCCATATTAATCAAAGAACCTAGGCCTTGCCCTATCTTGTCAGACAGAACAATAACTTGTTGGCCTAAATGGGATGGTGTAGTGTTGAGTGGTTGTGTGTGTGTATTGGTGTTGGGCGAGGTAAGTGAGTCTCGCGGTTCGACTGGAGCTTGTGGTTTGCAAGCGCCCTCCTTATTCTCATCAATATGGATCTCATCACTGCAGCAGCACTTGTGTTTGGTGGTGAGAGATTCAAGTCTCTCTTCATTATATTGACATAAGTCAACTAATTCAGTGGCTGCGTTTATATGCTCGTTAATCTGCTGTTGGGCCAACTCATAATTATTTTGAGTATATTTAAGCGACTTTTCTAAATCATTTATTTTATTTTTAAGATAATGCCGATTATTCTCATATAACTCATTATTTTGTTTAATTTGTTGATTATATGATTTGAGCTGTTCCAATAATAACAACTTTTCTTTTGTTACAATTTTGTGTTTTTGTATAATGTGTTGTCCCTTTAATATCTTTTTAGTCTTCGCAATAAATTTCTTAATTTTGATGTATTTCTTCAGTTTCTTTGAACTATTAAATTGAATATGGTTATTTGCAATTGAGTCGTCAGATGTCAAGTCTACCGTGGGAATTATTTGTTTGAAGTTTTTTCCACACAGCTCCTGAAATAGGCTTTGAGTCGACTCAGATTCCCGTTGGTCTTTCCTTTCTTCCAGGGTCTTTACTGTCCTCTGGGATTCACAAAGACTTATTTCTAATTCATTGATACGACTCAGTGCCAACTCATGTGTGTTACTACACTGTTGAAAAGAGTCTATTATGTCCTGAAGATGTGTACATTGCCCCGTTACGTCTATGTAATTGGAGTGCATGCTTGCAAGTTCATTCTTAAGCTCCGAATTTCTATCTATAATTTTCTTAATCTCCATTTCACTTTCTTCTCGTTCCTGATACAAGTCTTGGATTGTTTTTTTGGCTGCATCTAATTCTTTTAAAGCCAACTGCAGTTTGACCTCCAGGTCCTTAGTTAAGGTTTTGCTGCGAGTAGTCATTTCGACGTACTAAGACAAGTATCTCTGTACTTTGAAAAAAAATATAATAAAATTCGGTTTAATATACCCAACACTCCAATTAGTAAAGCGCTGTATTAAAAATATAAAAATATAAAACGTTGCAAAAAAAAAAAAAAAAACTACAAAAAATATAATTATAACACAAAATTAAAAATAAGATTATAAATAAATTACACTAATACACTAATTAATCAACACACACAACACACGACTAAAAAAATAACAAAAAGATTTTTCAAAAAATAACAAAAAGATTTTTCATTGAGGCAGGCTTGAACCACGGAACTTATGTTGAGACTTAGTAACGTGAGCGCGCGATTTATTGAACCACTACACATTACTCAACGTTGGCGAAATTTAACTATAGGCTCGTCGTGTTGTAAATTCGAATTCAAGACGGTAGTTAGAAGTGATTCACTGCTTAGGATTTTTTTGCACCGAGTCACTGTTCATACGTGTTATTAAAACAAATTTCGAAATTATCACTGCACAAATTAAGTTTTTTTCATTGCCCTTCACTTGCTAGTCGTCTTATAGAAAACATAAACGTATCGAATTGCTGTCACTTTTTTCTGTTCACGGTTTGGCTTGTCAAATTTTATATCACTAAATACACAAAAAATACGTGACTATTTTTCGAGATAACACTTTCACTGTATAATTAGGTCAAGATGAACCTGTCAATACTATTTTTAGCAGAAGAAAACTGTTTATTCTATTTTTAAACTAAAATTGTTACGGAGCGATATCTGATCCGTGACACTACCCGCCGCAAGACCGGAGCACTCCTAGCTAGCCTAAAGCCTTCCCCGTCAAATGAACGTGTGTGTGTTAATATATGTTTGTTTTATATGTACTAGCGGCCGCCTGTAATAGTTCTACTAATATAATTTTTTTACTGACTTTTGACCGACTGTATTTTTTAGGGTTCCGTAGCCAAATGGCAAAAAACGGAACCCTTATAGTTTCGTCATGTCTGTCTGTCTGTCTGTCTGTCTGTCTGTCTATCTGTCTGTCCTGGTTCGTTCTCCGCCGTTTCTGAACCGATTGCCACGAAAATTGGTGGAGAGATGTATAGTGATAATTCAAGAATTGTTTTTTAAAATTATCGAAAAATAATCATTTTTTACCCCCCTTCCATACAGCGAAAAGTTAATTCTAAAAAAAAAATTCGACTTAACCCATCGTGTAGGGTATCGTTAAACAGGTATTTTTAAATACAATAAAACTCGCCTTGAAACCATGTGGATCAAACACTCCAGTCTCGAGATATATTAATACAAAGTTAAAATTAGAGCGTCCCCCCCCCCCTTAACTTTTGAAATACTATTACAATAATTCTGAAAAAAATGTCCTGTATACCTTCAAGTAAGTACTTTCAACGAAAACTATAGCGAACTCTGTATCATACATAGTTATTTTTATACAACTCGACCAACTTATGACGTGCAGTTGCCCTTACTAAATGTTGTCTTAAGCGGTCGGGCCATCTTTTAGCTACGGAACCCTTTCATGGGCGTGTCCGACACGCTCTTGGCCGGTTTTTTTGAGGATCAAACGAACTTACCTGAAGTGAAGTTCGATCCAAATTATATGAGCAGCTTAATTCGAAGCGATTTATGCTTACATGTTGTAGTGGCGCCCCCAAGCGTCACCCTTGCACGGACGTTTCAAGTTTTTCTATCTAAAAAAAATAAGTAGGTCACAACATCACCTGATACAGGTGGCCTGATCGACGCGCTTATTCATTTTGTTTAAAGTGACACATACCTCACAACCTACCTTCTCAGTATTTTATATTTGTTTGTAATGGGTTGGGTAAACTAAACAGGGTGGGAAATTATAAATCGCTTCGAATTAAGCTGCTCATATAATTTGGATCGAACTTCACTTCAGGTAAGTTCGTTTGATCCTCAATTATATTTCGCAGCTTAATTCTTTGCGATTTATGCTTACATGTTGTAGATGTTCAGAGACAAAATAAAAACAAATATAAAATAAAAAATAATATTGAGTATCATATATTATCTTTTTTACCAGTCACTAACAATCGAACACATTTTCTTCTTAATTATTAACATAATACATTATATATCATAAATTCTTATAGTACCTACTTATCAAAGAATTCTTATAGATCTAATCAGAATGATTTAATAACAATGATCGAGCGAATTGACAATCAATAATTTCTTTATTATAGAACCTTGCAAAGGTCCCCGAAGTACTGCTCCAGCCTGCAGTCTTCCGTATCACATCGATACTGACTCCAATCTTGTTGGCTGTCGACGTGGCCGCGTGGCGGGTGCTGTGCGCCCCGAAAATGCTAGTGTCTACCCCGCTTTTATGAAGCGTGTCTTTTATCCAAGAGCTTAGGGTTTGAGTACATAATTTTCGAAAAGGTCTTTTGAAGGTAATAAATAATTGAACTTCTGACCCACGTATCGAACTAGTTCGATTTAAATAATCTTTGATACATGTGGCTGGACAAATGCTAAGATTTTCTTTATAATATGGAATCTTGAGAACTGGTTGATGTGAGTTTGGTTTGGAAGTCTTAATAATATCTGGTATAAGTATGACAATTTCATTATGATTCTGTAAAATTATGTTAGGTAGTTTTATTAATGTCAGCGTCTGCACTCGGTGTGCGGTGACGAGAGCCAACAAGGTTGCCGTTTTTTTTGATAGGGTTTGTAGGTTGAGGTCTTCATTCGGCCACTGATTAGACAGATAAGAAAGTACCAAATTAGGATCCCAGTTCACATTATATTTAGGCCGAGAAGGTCTCAACCTGTAAACACCTCTTAAAAATTTTGTAATTCTATAATCATCTAAAGATTGATTAAATAATAAACACAACGCTGATTTGTAACTATTAAGGGTACCATACTTGGCACCTTTTTGGAACATTTCCGTGAAAAATTCGATTATTCTAGGTACTGAACTTAAGCTAAAATCATAGCCGTGGTTGTTACAAAATACTGCCCAACATCTTATGCTGCTATCGTACTGCTTGTAGGTGTTGGTAGAAAGAGCATTTAACATAATTTCTACCGACTGCTCTGGTAACGCCATCTTCAGGTATGTTTGCCTGACAATTTCGCGGCAACTAAGCGAAGAGATGAATGTAGCGGATGTGGACATCTGAAAGGTGATTTTAATAATTTTAAATTAGGTTCAAATGATATCCAGTGAGAGCGGGCTAACATTCTGAATATGGGAAACCACGGCTGTGTCGGCCAGTAGGGAACGACTACTACTCCTTCTGCTTCATCATTCATAATCTTCTTTAACACCTTTAAGACTAATGCAAATGGCGGGAAAGCATAAAAATATATATCTCTCCATGGTATAGTGAAAGCATCAGTTGCACATGCATTCGGGTCTCTCTGCCAGGATACATAAGACACGCACTTTGCATTAGAACGGCTTGCAAACAGATCCATGTGAAATTCACCAAAACAATTATTAATTTCGGTAAAAGCGTAATCTCCAAGTTCCCATTCGGTGTCTGAAAATCGATTGCGCGAAAGTGCATCCGCCTCGAGATTATCCTTCGTATTTATATACGATGCAAAAACATATATTTTTCTTCTCTCACACCATTGCCATATAGCCCTAGCTATGTTATTTAAATGAGGGTATTGCACACTGCCCATTCGATTTATACATGAAATAGCAGTCGTATTATCTATACGGAGTAAAATTTCACAATTAAATAAATCTTTTGCATAAACTTTTAAACTGAAAAAGGCTGCCATTAATTCCAATTCATTAATATGTAACGATCTTTCATAATCATTCCAAAAACCATGCGTCTTCTTTTTTTCACAATAAGCCCCCCAGCCCGTAAGAGAAGCGTCGGAAAAAATTTCTAATATAAAATTATTTAATTTAAGTTTATGAAATCCGTTATCTACATTATTTATCCACCAAATTAAATCTGACTTTACTTCATTTGGTATTGATATAGTTTGTTTGTAATTAGGATTATACAATAATTGTTCATATTTCAAATGTTCAAATCTTTTTGTATACATCCAGGAGTATTCTATAGCTGGACAAGCAGATATTAATAGTCCAACTAATCTTGCGAAGTCGTGTAAATTGCACTTATTGATAGTTATAAAATGTTGTAAATAGTGTTTAATTTTAATTTTCTTTTCCGAAGGTAATTTTAAAATCATATTTACGGAATCAAATATAAACCCTAAAAATTTACAAGTCTTACTAGGTATGAGGCAGCTTTTATGTAAATTTATGATAAACCCTAAGGACTTCAACAATTTTGAAATAGTTATGACATTATTCTCACATTCCTCATATGTGCTTCCAAAGCATAAAATATCATCTAGATATATTACACAAAGTATGTTTTTACTTCGAAGACATTGCATGACGGGTTTTAATAACTTTGTAAAAACAAAGGGAGCCGTACAAAGGCCAAAGGGGAGACATGAGAATTCATAAATAGTGTCATCATATTTGAACCTAAGATATTTACGGTCTGACTGATTTATATTTACCAAAAAATATGCGTCTTTTAAATCAACTGACGCCATAAAGTAATTTTGATTAATTAACTTTGAAGCCGTTCTATAATCTTCCATTTTAAAGTGTTGAGTGTAAATAAACTGATTCAATTTTTTTAAGTTTAAAATGAATCTTTGTTCACCGTTAGATTTAGGTATCAAAAAAACTGATGAAATAAATTGATCTTCGACATATTTACATCTATGTACCGCTTTGATATCTAAAAGTTTTTGAATAGCATTGTCATATTCAATTTTATCGTGATGTGTTTTTGGATAAGTGGAAGGAATTTGACATTGTGACGGCCGAGTTTTAAATGGTATTGAATAACCTTTTATCCATGATAAAATTGTCTTATTACTTGTGATTTCGGTCCACTTATCATAAAAAAGACACAACCGACCGGCATAAGGTACCTTGTCTAGCGGCGCGCCGTCCGCCGCGCCGGCGCCGGCCGCGGAGGTGGCGGCGGGGGCGGCGGCGGCGGCGGCGGCCCCTGCGCATGGTTCGGGCGGCCGCTCCCACGGGTGCGCGGGTACGGCCACTGTTGTCGCGGCCCCGGTGCTGCTCGCCCTGCATCCGGCCGCTTCTGGTGCAGGGGTTTGTAGTTTACCCGATTTGTAAAAGCGGAACTATTTCTCGAATTTTGAGACCTTTGAATGCTCTTAAGGTCTAATCCCGACCTTTGTACATTCTTAGCTATTTTCAGTTTTTCCGACATATTTTCGCCAAAGAGATATTTATCCGTAACGGAATCCGTTAAAGCTTCTTTCAGTCCACAATTTAATGAAGATATAACAAATTTTTTACGAGTGTCTGTCTCGTAGTGATGCATGTCGCACAGGACACGACACGCATCACTAATCGATTTAACTATAGTTGAATTTTGTGCATCCTTGATAGCAATTATTTTTTCTAATGTGTGGGTTAATGCTGCGATCGCCACACTTAAATGTCTTTGTCTCGTAACCATTGACGTATCACGTTTAATTAACGTGTCTGTCAAAGCCGCTTTAGCTTCAGGGTTTAAAATAGGAGGAGCGAGAAGTTGACAATTAGAAGGAATGAGATATTCTTTAAAAATGGTCTCCTTTCGTTCCCTATTAAGGCCATTCTTCAGAACATTATGCCATCTCGCTGCTATATCCTTGTGGACAGAATTTCCAAAAACAGTCTCCGGCTCGGGTGCGTCGCCGAGTAGTTGCAAGATTTCACTGTCTAATTCAACATCACCTGACGACGCTGTTGGTTCAGTGCATGCACCCGCGATCGCAGCTGCCGCGAATCCCGGTGGCGGAGTGGGCAGCGCAGGCGCCGGCGATGGCTCCGGCGGCGGCGATGTTGCCGGCGACGGCGGTGGCGGCAGCCTCAGTTCTGACGTCATAGGCGGCCTCGGTGACGGTACAGGCAGCACCTCCACCGTGGGTGTAGGAGAACACGGCAGCAGATACGTATCCGCATAGGGTGGACCGGCTTGAGCCTCATCAGACGATGTGCCGCATGGTGTGGCTTGGCGATGATCTGAAAGAACATTTTGTTCTATCAAAAATTTGCTAGATGGATATAGCCTCTGTGTAGGTAGCTATTCACATCATTTTTTAAATACGAATGACAAGAGCCCTTTATATTGGCAAATGCGCATTCTGAACAGTGATGGAGACAACCCTTAGCTTAGTTGTTCGCATCAAACGAGTTTCACAATTAACAATGCACGTGTACTCGTAGGTATCGTAACAATACTCACTATCAAATTCTTCATCAGACGAGTAAACGATTCTTCTGTGTCTTTTCAATTTACTCTCCAGCTTTCGAATTTTCCTGTATATTTTGTCTTGGCTATCTTCCTTTCTTCTTTTCTTCCCCATGTTTAAAGCACTTTTTTTTTTTTTTTTTTTTTTTTTTTTGTTGGAAGGTAGGTGTCGTCCGTTGACGTGCGAAGGGTTCGGCACGGAAACACGTAATGAATGAATGAGCGCGTCGATCAGGCCACCTGTATCAGGTGATGTTGTGACCTACTTATTTTTTTTAGATAGAAAAACTTGAAACGTCCGTGCAAGGGTGACGCTTGGGGGCGCCACTACAACATGTAAGCATAAATCGCAAAGAATTAAGCTGCGAAATATAATTATATTATTTTGTTGCCTCATAACTTTTGCCTGGGTAAACCGATTTGGATGTTTGTGGTTTTATTTGAAAGCTGGTGCTTCCGATTTGGTCCCATAGCAATCTGGTCCAGTTCTGACAGTGGCATCCGTGAAAAAACTGAAAGTCTGAAATTTACATTAACTACGTGCAACAAATTGACCGTCCGTAAAAGGCACTGTATCATGTGAGCAGCACAATATTAGGTCTACCCATATTTAGTTACCTTATTCAGATCAACAGGAAAAAAAAAAAACAAAAAAAACCGATTTCATAACAAAATACCTATTACAAAACGAACTTAAGTGCACTTCAAAGTAAAAAATAATTTTCGGTGCCTGCCTAAAAACAAAAGAAAAAAGCACCAACTTCAGTTACTTTGTTTAAGGCAAATGGCAAATTCTTAACAGTATAATATTTTTCACTTTTAAGTGAATTTAAGTTTGTTTTTCAAAAACTTTTTCTTGTCTAAATATATAAAAGGAGAAACTATATCATCGCACAGCCTAAACGGCTTAACGTAGGAGCTTGAAATTAGGAATGGACATAGCTTAGGTATCGTAGAGGTGCACTAAGAAAGGAATTCCCGACTGGAGACTGGAGTTAGCAGGAAAAAACATTAGAATGAAAAGTCGAAACTGCTCAAGTTAGACGCTTGAAATTAGGCATGCAGATAGCTTAGTAAATGTATAGCTTAGCTGCAACAGATTCCCACGGGAACGGGAGTAAGCGTATAACGTGTAAAAGTCCGTTTCGAGTTCTCCTCAGTGTCCAGAAAAGGAACATTGTGCGACCCCGAATTTAACGCGGGCGAAGCCGCGGGCGGCCGCTAGTATTATTATAAATTCAAAAGTTAGAAAGTAACCTTCATTTACCTAGAAGACTTTAAAGGGAAATACCTACCGCCTGCAAATGGGACCTCAGTTCTTCCCCAAATATCTAACCTCGTTTAAAGTAGATTGGGAGTAATTAAAATTCTTGAACAGAACTAATCTCAAGTCCACGGCAAGTTTTTGCGGGAGTTGGCACTTGGCAAGCAGAGGTAAGCCGTGTTGCGGAAACGGGCCAAGTTGGGGCAATCTGAACAAGTATTCTCAAATGGGATTTACTTGTTTGACTACTAGTTTGTTACTGGTTTGGGGGCTGTCATCTCAATTTAAGCGATTTGTCATCTCATCTAATAGATGGTCTAGCAGAGGTGGAATTCACTAAGCGCAAATGTCATAATCTCACGGTTTTATAAACGGCGACAGTAGGAATTTAGTACTAATTTTGTACTGTCGCCGTTGATACAACCGTGAGATTATGACATTTGAGGTTAGTGAATCGCCCCCCAGGATCAAAATTATCATAATTTAAGATCATTTTGACAATTTACTTGTTTCAGATCTTTTAATATCTGGTTTCGTTCCTAAGGGGGAGACTTCACCAAAGCGGAGATGTGCGAGCGAAGCCGAGATGTGCTGTAAGTAGCCAATAGGATTCCAATTCGAGTCTCACCCTAAACCACTAAAAATCTCGGTTTTGATTTCCACGCTGACTTTAGGTCGTAAGTGGTTTGTATGTAATACAAAACAAATATCACGTTTAGCCAGGTTAGACCATTGAGGACTTTTTCACGTAAAAGTAAGTACTTCAAACTGTTCAACTTTGTTTTTAGTAACATTGGCAGTACCAGCCAACATTTTGTGAGCAAACCGATTCGTCCCTATCGAATGCAGTATGTCAAATCGAATAGAAATCGAACACTAATCGATGTGCACGCTTGACCCGCGATGCTTGGCCCACTGCCAAACTAACTTTACGTGAATCTGAACTTACGTGTCTTTTGGCACGTGTTGAGAACCTTTTCACAAACTAGAGTCTACTATTGAAGAGTAATTAGAGGCAATTAATTACAGCATTCTATTTGTGAACCGCAGCTCTTTTCGTGGACAAACAAACTGAAAATAAAGAGGCACGTACACGAATTCGCACTCAGTAAGTCTTTTTAATTTACCAGACAATATTAGTCCTCTTTCACACGGGATTTTAAAAATGTTTGAATTATGCTCACCGAAAAAACTCCATGGTCATGTGTTTTTGCTTATAGATTGCATGTTTATTTATCCAGTAAGAACTTTAATTGTAAGATATTACACACAAACATTCTACTCCTTTCTGGGTCAAATCGTCGAGTGATATTCGTTTTTATTCAAATTAAAAATAACTTAGTTATAACCCGCACATACCACTGACTTAAGGTTAGCCTCCGTAAAGTTAGAAGGACCTTCAAAAAGTTCGATACCCCTGGCTTGGCGCTGCCCACATAACCGTTGTGACAATTGCTTTACATTCCCAGAACAGGATTCCACTTTGAGCCCAGTTTGCGTAGGCCCCGCAGTGACCAACATACCTTGTAAAACATTTACCATTTAAAACGCGTTCCCTCGTACTGAATGGAATAATTTTCGGGATTGTTATTTTTTTAATGGTCAAAATTATTTTGTTATTTTTTGTTATTGGAGCTTATATCAATTTCATAAGCGACATTAATTGACGGTCATTCTGTGTGCAGCATACATGTACTTGTATGTAGCTAATATTTGGAATAAAATAATCAGAGTAATTTATGTGAGCAATATTGATTTGATTACCTACACAAATACTAGGTAAGAGTACCGAGTATGGAGATACTCAGCTTGAGCAAACACTTTTGAATGTTTCTTAATAAATTTTTGGTGTATCAAGAAAAAGTAGTAACTTAAGAAAAGTGAATCATCAAAATAGTAATTTTATCGCTTCTTACAAAATAAATAAATATTCATACCTAAAATATAAAGCACAACGTCTTTCAGGTCAGTTTACTATGCAATAAATTAACATCGTAAATTGAATTTGTTAGATCGACTTCTGAAACTTAAATGTTCCAATTTAATTCAGGAAAAGGTTAAGTTGATCCCATCTCAAACTCAGGTAAGTAATAAAATTATAGTTTATTAAGTCCAGTCCTTTTTGCATGGAACTTTAGCCACGGTCTGGAGAGATTAAGCAAAGAAAATGCAACGAATACAAATATCAGTGAGACATTCATATATTAACTATTGAATACGTGTCGTCAAAGAATTTATTTGTATAAGTAATCGTATTTTGTCTGAGATTTTACGCTTGCTGTAGCCACAAAGAAAATCTTCACCTACTAAATGAAACATAATACTCGTACGTGACTTCAAAGAAGTAAATACAAGTGATTGTCTCTTGTCACGCCTACTGTCGGTACAACAAAAGTCCTCACTGACTGGGGAGGTGGTACAGAGAGCGTCAGAAAAATAATGACGCTCAGGCTTCTTTAACAAATAGAAAGCTATCCAAGAAGTTAATTTAATCGGTAAAAACAAAGTTTCCATGTCGTTGACAACATTATAGGTGTAACCACGAAGGTATTTTAGAGACTAAAACACCGTCGACTTTCTCACTGCAAAAAGAGCGGAAAAATTACTGTAAGTAGCAAAAAGCCAAAAATAGATGGTGGTATTCTAGCGTCCTAGACTTAGTCTACTGTCTTCATTCTATATTGTAAGAACACTATAATACCTAACACGCAGGCATAAATCTCCTGTGTTCATCCAAGCAAGTTTTTCTTAGAAACTTATGAATGCTTCGCATTTATAACATTAGTGTGGGTAGCTTATGCTCTCATGAGGAAGTAAACTCCACAATCGCCGAAGGATGCCGCATATGAATAATGTTCTTTAGCAAGCTTATACTTCATGTAATCCTGATACTTGTAAACTTGTTAAAAGAGCGGTAGAGCTTAGTGGAACTTCCACTAGAATGAGCCGTTCGTCTGGGAAAGCATCTCCACCTTACAGAAGTCCACAGTGAAGTAGCTCTTCGTAACTGTTGTGCTATGTTTCTGCTGGGGAGTAAGATCGAACACAGAGCTCAGTCGGGGAGGGTATGGGGTTTTAAAGACAGGCAACGCATCTGCAGCCCTTGTACGGTTGTTGATGATCTTGGGCAGCGGTGATCACTTATCATCAGGTGTCTTTCTTGTTCGTTTGCCTTCAAATAACATAAAAAAAGATGAGGGACCCATTATATGGAAGTAGTATTGAATTTCCTCCATGTGAAATATACATAATTTCAGATTCGTTCATGGTATACTTTTTTCTCAGTATCAATAAGATTATTTAAATAGTTAATGAACAAACACATAACATTCTTGCACACAACGCATTCTGTGTATTAAATTCTCGAGACATGTTCAAAAGTTGTGTTTTTTTTTGTTAGTAGTTACGAGTACTTCCCTATATTATTTACTAGCGGCCGCCCGCGACTCCGTCCGCGTGGATTTCTTTTTTTCGAAATAAAAAGTAGCCTATGTTCTGTCTCAGGGTCTAAAGATTGTCTGTACCAAATTTCATCAAAATCGGTTGCGAGGTTTAAGCGGGAAAGCGTAACAGACAGACAGACAGACAGACAGACAGACAGACTTCTTCACAACTTTCATGAAAACAAGTTGTTCCAAAAATTTTTTCAATGTTGTGTATAATTTGTAAACCATTCAGGATACTGACATAAGCCAATCCTTTTCGGCGACAGTCCAAATTTCCGTTTTTAAAATCCTCGCAAACGGTAACCTTTCGAGCGAAGTCCGCAGTCATCTCTCGCATTTTAATCACCTCTGAAATTGGCAAAGGGTGTCCTCTCGGCATAGAAGAGTGCACATTGGAGCACAAAGTTGAGTGGCTAGTAGCCACTGGCAACCGCCTAGCGTCGTTCAGAGCAATTTATCACTTCAAGCCGGACGGTACGCATTAAAATTCAATAATAATTAATTAATCAATTCCGTGGACTAACACACCAATTGCTTAGCCACACTGGTCTAATGTTCATAGATCAAACTTGATCTAATAGTCATCTTCTTGACCACTACACCAAGCGGGTCTCGTCTGCTTTGCTATTTGCTCCAAAAGTTCTAATACTGTTTTTTTTACTAGGTGCTAAGGAGCGTAATTAAAGGACAAATTCAATAAACATAAGACATACATCCAATGCAAGAAAAGCATTCATCATAATAAGATGTTTATCGTAAAGATGTATGAGTTATTTTGACTTTACTATAATATACTCTTTCAAATAAAGCGACGGTTTCTTTAACATTATAAAGTTGCCAACCTTATATCCAAAGATTTTCAGCCATTGTCCGGTTAAAAATAGATTTATCCAATGTCGCTAAGATCAAAAACGATTTGGTTAAATGACATGAATAGTTAGAAGCCTTTTAACATCACTTAATTTTGTTTCTTTTCCTTTCAAACGAAAAACGGAACTCTAAAATCGAACGGGAAGCGGAATACTAAAGAATCGCAATTTCAAAAACCTTTTAAGCGGACTCTCATTTTAATCACCTTAAAATTGGCAAAGCGTAGGGCGCTTTGGCGCGCGCACCAAGTGCACAAGAGCAGAAAGTGCGGCTCGCGCTATCGGTGACGTCCGAACGATTTACTGCAATAATCCGGATCATGTGGGCCACTGACTGGTTTTACTGCAATATTCTGGACCATGGGACTTGAAAATAGGCGTGATAGGTGCTTATTGAGGGATTTGCTTGGACTATTGTAGTGTTAAGTAGTTACTAAATAAGTGACGTGTCATTTTTTATGAGTTAGGGCTCACATTTGAATCGCATTAAACTTGGCAAAGAGTAGGGCGCTTGGCGCGTTCACCAAGTGCACAAGAGCAGAAAGTGCGGCCCGCGCTATCCGTGACGTCCGAATGATACATTAATGGTGAAGCAAAGATCGTAAAAAATTATCAGCCTTGCTTTGGGAACTTTTGAAAATAAACGTCAAATACATATGTTCCCATTTAAATAATTCCATTGTTTAATGGTAACCAGAACACTACCCAGAATTAATTATTTCGTAAATACATTCGTAACAGGAATAAATTGTACCAGGAAACAGCCGCGGCAAGTTATCTCAGGATCAATAAGGAGATACAAACGATTCAATTTGTGGCTTGTTTGCCATGTTTCGTACAAACGCAGCACATTGCTAATACAAATCGACGGGAACTGCGCGTAATTGCGTAACTCAAAAAACAAACGATTTCAGAAAAGATTGGTATGAACAATTGAGGAATTCAACATTAATTATGACTGGTAATCATTTTACGACTTTACTTAGTTAACCTTAGAGCGATGGTGGCCTAGTGGTCCGGACGGCGCCTCACATACGTGAGGACCGTGGTTCGAATCCGGGCCCACACCTCTGGATTTTTCGGAATCTTTGTGTGGATTTGTGCCATTAGTTCGGCGGTGAGAGAAAACACCGTGAAGAAACCTGCACATTCAGATAGTTTGTATCCATGATCCAATCTGTCTGATTCCCCTCTATGGGTTACGAAGGTCTGATGGCAGTCGCTTCAATGAATAACCAGGCTCGCCAAATCCTGGATCATGGACAAAGCGGACCCTGCATAGAAACAGGATAAACGCTAGGAAGAAGAGACTAAGTTAACCTTACTTGAGAATCCTTTTCATTATGATTTTCTATTTGTATTTTAATTTAAACTGATAAATACATATTTTTGTTCAGATGTAACTTAACTAAAGTCAGAAACTATCTAAATGTGCAGGTTTCCCCACAGTGCTTACCCTCACCGCCGAGCTAATCCGTGTTTACGGATGTATAATTTCTTAAAAAATCAAGTTACGACTTTACACGTAGGCGTACTGAAAATGTATCACGTGCCATTGTTTGAGAAGTTTACACGATTGTTTTTTATGTGTTAGGAGTTTGGTAAGAAGGCACGTAGAATATTTGCTGTTGAGCAGCCGTTACGGCTTATTCTTATAGTCGTTTTACAATATTGCCGTCTAATTATGCGACTTTAATTGCCTATATTGACTACAATTAGTAATCTTGTTCGATGTAACTCGTTTGTCATTTGAAGCTTAATTATTAAAATTTTACAACTATCTTGAAAAAAAACATCGTACTTTTTGTAAAATAGTTTTCAAACATGACTGTAATCTTTGATTATTGATATTTGACAAAATTACCTTCGCTGAATGAAAATAAAATAAATAATTATAATTTGAAGAAAACATGCGATGTAAATCCAAGACATGAAGTCGTTTGATATCGTACAAAGTTAAAGAAAATACAAAGTAATGGATTTTAAACAAATTGCAAGGACGGGCGTCGGAATAATTAAATGCGCGAAATTACGGCGCGTGTAATAACATTTCCTGGTTTGTTAATTTCGTAATTTTCTCCGCCGTATGTACGGTTTGTTGATTTAAACGTCTCAGAATGAGTGACGAATGGCCTGAGAGTGCTAGAATATCCTGTAATAGTCCTTGTGTTATTGCTAATCTGAGAGAATCCCATTTTAAATCTGATTGCTAGAAAAATCAGCTTATATCTGGTTATAAGCTTTTTGGGACATCTCCAGCCTCGGAACTAAAGTCCTTTTTTCGGAACAGATAAACTCATACACAAAATTCCGGCCTTACTAGGTATTTGAACCTAATCTGGGTTCAAATAGGGTGCCTAGAATTCCTGATACGCTTTAAAATGTACAGTTCTAGCCACTTCGCCACATCACTCAAAAAACCCGTGTTCTGTAAACTCACACTCTGTGATATTGCCTTTTGAGCCATTAACATCCTGAATGCATTCAATTGACACACAAGTAGGCTAAATGAAATTAATCTGCGTCATCAATTCAATTTTGAATATTTATGAACAAGAGATTTTCATTAATTAATTTGAGTTGTCGGCAACTTCGCAAGCGGATTAACGGTTTCGCAAAATATGTAATTACACTTATTTTCACGAATATATTCGTAATACAACTTATTTGTATGATTAAACTCAATTTAACCTGTAATGTTAAATAAACAACTTTTAATACGAGTAATATGGTATACTTGAGGTAAGAATCACGACATGATAAGAAACGACTTAATCCTACGCCTATAAAAATGGTACGATTTATCGGAAGAAAAAGTCCGGGATAATGAATATTCAAAACAGTTGGATAAAAAATTTCATTTCGACGCAAATTGGTTGAAAAGATGAGTCCGAAAGTAAGACCGCTTACAAATTACCTTGTTCATGAAGATTAACACGCCTCAACTGAGATCATTAAGCATGTTTCGCCTCGAATCCTCTCTAACAAGACTCTGGACAAGTTTAAAACAAGGAAGGATAAACAAATCCGTGAATATTTTAGTCACATCGCGGTCTAGCCACAAATCGTGCTAACTTGCACAGTGGGAACTAGAAAATGCATGCTTAAAATATTTTTGTATGCACTTATGTGATAAAAATGCAGAGTCGTGATATGAATTAATAATTTGATCATCAGCAGCCGATTACAGTGCTCCACTGGATGTAGCTAGTAATCTCATGGATAAAGAGTAGGTTGAGGTCATGGGTTTGAATCACCTAATTGTCCGATAAGAATGATAATTCCGTGCTTCGGAAGGCGCGTTAAGCCGTTGGTCCCGACTATGACCCAAATGGACTTGGTACCCTTGTATGGGTTACGGAGGTCAGACGACAATCACCCCAATGTAACCAGTCTTTTCAATTCAGGATCTAAGTCCAAGCGTACCCTGGGCTCCGCGGCAACGGTCAAGAATGCAACCGGGAGAAGCGCTAGGATGATGATGACTGATTTGAAAGGGATATCATAAATGCAGAAACATTATGGACAGAGCCGATGATTCTTGCGCGACTTTCCCCAGTCGAAAACTTCATAAACAGCTAACTTCATTTGTTTGTTTACACTTCTCACGCTGATCTTTTGAAATCTTCGATTCCCCCGTAAACTTCATCGTCACGTACTTGAACAAAGGGATTAGAGCGCCGATTTTATTACGACCTAAAAACCTCGGAAAACATAAAGGGGGCACCACGGTACCCTGGCCGGCCGTAAAACGTGACCATTTTAAACAGCTCCTCACGTAGCTTGCTTGGTACCGCCTCTGCTCTAAACTTTGTTCTCGACTTTCATTGTAGACCAGCTAGGATTTTATTATGAGCGAATTGTAAAGTTTGGAAAGGCCTTTTGATGTTAATTGGCACAAGTTGTTTTGATCGGAGGGAAAGAAACAATAGGCGCGTATAAATACGGCTTCCGGCTGTTTTGGTTAATCTCAACCTCGGAATAAATGCTAAATAGGGCGTTATTATAACGATAAAAAAAATTGAAATAGACTTTGAAATAGAAAATATTTAAAGACATAACAACTTATTTTTTATAAATACCCTGTCTTATTACCACCGGATAAAATTATTATATTATAAAAAATTGGCAAAGTGCGAGTCGGACTCCCGCACTGAGGGTTCCGTACAAATTCTTTTTTTGACGTATTAAAAAAACTACTGAATAGATTTCGTTCGAACCAATTTTCGTTGGTAGTTTTTATGGTAATGTACATTATATAATTATTTCAGTTTTATCATAGAAGTTAGAGGGGGGGGACACACTTTTTTCCACTTTGGAAAGGTCTGTCACGCAAAGTATTCACTTTAGAAAAAAGTGATTTTAGAAACCTTAATATAACTTTTAAAGACCTATCCATAGATACCCCACACGTATATGTTCAACGAAAAAAAATATTTCGAGTTTCAGTTGTGACTATGGGGACCCCCCACTTTTTTATTTTTTTTTTTATTTTCGTGTGAAAATCTTGTTGCGGTTCACAGAATACATCCCCTCACTAAGTTTCAACAGTATAGTCCTTATAGTTTCGGAAAAAAGTGGCTGTGACAGACTGGCGGACAGACAGACAGACAGACAGACAGACATGACGAATCTATAAGGGTTCCGTTTTTTTGCCATTTGGCTACGGAACCCTAAAAAGGAAAGATTTGATTTTGGTTTCTGTGATGTGACTGTGAGAGGTACACGAGTGACTTTTTATCTCAGAAACTAATCATATTCGTGATACCGCGACGAGTAGCATAGTAGCTTCTCCTGTGTTGTCCACACAGGACTTTTAGAATAGAAGTTGCAGTAGGCTTAGTATGAGGGATGGCTGACATAATTTTACATTCACAAACCTGTCAAATTATCCTCCAATTCAGCTAGAAGCATTAAGGGCTTATCCGAAGGCGTGGTGCGTAGGCAGGCTTAATAAACTAATTGAATAAGTTTGACGTATCTTGAGATTGCGCACATTTGCTAGTGGCATTTCTTTCATACTAACCCAGCTCCAAGGCGCTAATGGATTGATATTAATAACAGTTATTAATCTGATAAACATGCCTTTTTTCTATCTTTCTAGAATGAAATGCTTTTCTTACTGAAGTTAAAAACATATTATCATAGGTATTGTATAAAGTAATTCATGTCGATATTAAGTAAAGACAACAAACACAAAAAGGAAAAAACGCGACCAAAGTTCCGCGTGACAACGTCTGCAATGTTAAATACATTGGAAGATAGCATACTATACAGAAAATTGCTTTAAATGTAATTTTGTATGGTAAATGTGTAAGTGGCCACCGAAATTAAGTCGCGTTATTTCAGCCTCAGTGTTTTCCTACACTAAACGTGTGTCGATAGAAAAATGGATGGTAGCAAGATTTTCATCTACTTTTGCTGCTATTTTAAATACAGGGAAAAAACGATGTTAACTGACATTTCGGACGGTATGATGCATGTGTCGCAAGCATTTTGTAAGAATGGTCTTTTTACATATGGCGTCGTCATTTTGCAAACGCGAAGCGCTTTGTAAATTGCCGTAGGCATATTGTTATTGAACTGAATGATGTCAATGAGTATGCAGAAGTACTACTCTGACGGAAGTAGGTTCTCTTCGTGTTTTTTTTTTTAAACCCTTAAAGAATATTTTTATTTCTTGAGTTTGTTTGTTTAAATAAATATTTATTAATTTATTTTATATTATAATATCATTGTAAACGGCGCGTCGCCAAGGTTGCAAGGTATTTCATAAAATTACGATATTTTACGATATGCCTTCGGCAATTTACAAAGCGCTTCGCGTTTGCAAAATGACGACGCCATATGTAAAAAGACCATTCTTACAAAATGCCTGCGACACATGAATTTATAATACATAATATTATATTCGTTTTGAATAACATTTAACAGTTTCCATGCGAAGTCGGGTGTGCAAAGCAGAATTTTAATAACGCAAATGGTTTCCCTGTTTATCGAGTTGAGACTAGCTCTAAGTCATCTTACACACATGGGCACCGTCTTCCAATGACACTAAAAGCAAGGGTCTTAAGTCCCGGGCCACCTGAGCTCACGCACCAATGCCATTACAGCTGATATACAACTGACATTTTGGTCTGGGTTGCCAGGTAACTGACATTTTGTACACGAAGCGTATTTTTATTCGTAATTATAATACTGTAGATAGTAGGATTTTGCGAAAGCTGGAAAAAATTGTCCTGACCATGTAAATTGTTATGTAAAGCAATAAGGACTAGATTTTTTTTAATATTACGAGAATAACTAATAACGTTTACTTTTATCATAATTACTTATTTTTCTTGAAATATCAATTTAATAAGCTTTTTATCTCCGATAACATAAACCTGTTCATTTACTGCCTCCTAACTATCAAATAATTATTACTTTATACGAAATCGCCCAAGAATAACAACAAACATTCACGAAACATTCGAGAGATGGCCCAGTCGTTGCAGGCTGTTGGCATTTGTCACCGTAATTAAGGCTCGTATTCAATGAAGATGTTGCCAGTGACGCGAGCTCATTTATTAAACACCAAGACTTTTATCCTATTTTTTTTCAGTAAAAGTTGCCTTTATATGAGCTACAGCGTAAATATGTTAAGAACATGCCTCGGGGCTACTTTTCTGACGAAATGATTGTTTTTCCTGTTGGAGTATTTGCGGCATAATTTTGTAATATAACCTTTATTGGTTGTAACTATTACACAAATGAATATTGATTTACGGAATTAGAATGACAGTTAATATCGTGGTATTCAAACGTAACTGTTCAGGTGCAAATCGGAACTATTAGTACTTTTCCTCTGAAATGATGACCCTACAGTAGAAGCAACCACATTCCTATCAATTTTTAAAATATCAAACGGTCAAAACGAACAGGTGTGACCTCTGACCAACGCACGAAAGCCAGACAATCCAACATAAGCTTTGAAGACAGTCGGTTGACACAATCGCTCGGGGCGTTTGTCATTAAATTGGGACGCGTTTTCCTGTGTTGCCAGTTAATTTATTTGTTTTTTACTGATCGAAATATTCACGTTTCATTTTTAGCCTTTTTAACGTTATAATTATTATGTCTTTGTTAAAATATATTTAAATAATAATGATCATTTCCCGCTGAATTTTAAAAATCATAGCATATAACCTACTAATTTATTCTCTGCACATTTTTAGACGTGCTGCCGGAAAAATCGCTATCTCTTTAATTTAGTACCCTGTTAAAGGTCCATGAGTTCACCGACAGTTCATAACTGGACTGGCTAATCGTTGTTAAATGTACCTATTATGTATAATAAATTTTGGCTATGTGACTCAACTTCAATCACAGTTGTTGCAAAAACATTCCAAATTCTTATCAAATAAAATTGGTCTTTTATGTTTAAATATGAAAAATGAATATGAATTTTATGTTTTGTTTTAATCATAATTAGCAAATATCTTGTACATAATGTAAAACAGAAGCAACTTGCTTGTCTCGCTTGAGGGTTTTATAACGTAATTAGGGTTCATGTTCACTAAAGTGTTGCCAGCGTGCGTTCCCATTTAATATACCATGTCTGTTTTATTAATATTTTTAACAATGTTAAAATTGGTTAGTAACGCCCAAGGTTAGCAATGGAATATACGAAAATAATTCGTTATAATTGAACATACAGTTAATAAAAAGAAATACTGAATCCATTTAAGGCGGAATCCTTTTCACAGAAATAAGCCCTATAGATTTATTCTTAATTCTATAAAAAAATCGGTTTATTTATTCGTTACCTTGCAGGATTCGAACCCGGATCAGACCAAAAGGTTGTTCATTTAGATTGCTATAATTTTGTTCTCAACCATAACATTCTACATCACTTAACCGCTGGACTAACGAGAAGGGTTTAAATTTAATTTAATCCTACTACTAAACTGATAAGCAGCTATTACTTCTATCTATGTAATTATCATTAAGTTGCGTGTCAATTCAGCAACTTTACGACCTAGCCCTGAGTTTGTGTACAAACTACGAAACTTAACGGAACATTATAACTACTATCATAACTTATCAACTAAAGTAATCAAATTCGAGCTCAGAAACACACATAACCTAGACGGATAGCAAACATTTGAAAATCAAATTGGCAGAGAACAGTTTGGTACTGGATTGTCAGGGGATATGATTTAACAGAAGTTTATGCTCACATGTTTAAGTTTAACTTTTATCACAAAACAGTAACTATTTTGTGCTTATATTGACTATCTACGAGTATATCAATTGCTACATAACTAACAGCAATAAGACTAAATAAACACTGCGAGTAATTTTGATAACAACAAACCGAATTTCGAACTCTCCTAGCTGGGTTATACCTATCTGGGGAAGGCCTATATTTAGGTACGGACTGCAACAGGCTTAATAAGATCACATTGAAGTTTTTGTTGCCTCAAGGGTATGTATACCAACTACTACGTTAGAACAAAAGTCTGAAATCATAATTATGTTGACCTCCATATTCTTTACTTTAATATTTCGTTGAGATGGCAGTTTGACTTGAATAGGACAGTCTACCTAACAGCCAAGTAATCTGGCACGTAAGTCTAAAAGTCTAAACACAGAAATGCAATCAACACGACCGGTCAATTAACAGCCGCCGCAACTCTGTTAATCTTATGGCCCGTTCGCTTAAGCAGTTAATCTTACAGACCAAATAAGATTTAAAGTCCAGGCTTTAGTGCTCTCGGAGGTGCGGAAGTGTTAACACTACCAACTTTTAGGCTACCGGCTTTACCTGCGAACTTCATAACTGAATAACTGTCACAAGTAGCTCAGTTGAGACACATTTTCTTCAATTTCTTGAGGTGCTCGTAAATACTTCATCTCTTTGCTTTAAACAAAGTTTTTGCTATATATAAATAAAAACAAAGGTCGACCCCCGCGGCCTCCCACCAGTACGTTGTAAGACACAACTTTTGCAAATATGTCTGATTGCCCCCGTCAAATGGGTGTGGTTATTGTAGTTAAATTGCAAAAATGAAACATCTTTTCGTTAATAATGATGTCCAGTCGTGCTAGCTAAAATAGTAGGCAATGCAAAACCGATCAATTCATCGAATGATACAATTTTAGACTCTGTCTATTGACTTTTCATATTTATAACCTAGCCTTGGAGGAGTGACGGCTAGTAAATAACACACAAGAAACAGCACATTTCAGAAGCCAGTACGGAGAAATAACAATACAACGCTATTCGCTGAAATTGTAGTTAAAGCAATCGATCGTTTGAATATCTAGTTAGTGACAGAATTCCAAGCTCCGAATGGCTGGCTGATTCCTACATATCTAGCTGGCAGCTATTCAGCTAAACATAAACACCAGCATATCACAGCAGAAATAGCACTCCAATGTAACGCGGGCTAACGAGGCAGAAACCGAAGCGTGTAAGTCTAAATACACAGAAACGCCATCAACGCAACTGGTCAATTAGCGGACCCCGACCGACGGTTTAAACTGTTAATCTTCCCGACTAAATAAGATTTAAAGTTCGGACCCTTGTAACTTGCTTTGCCGTAATTAGAATACAAGTAACTAGCCCGAATCGAGTTCCGAAATGGCTTCTTAATTGCGCGGGTCTACGTGGACGAAAACTCGCCGGCCGCAAAACTTAGTAGCCTTAATTACCATAAGATGCGACGTTTGTGGTTAAATACTTTACTAAAAAAGTGCCTATGGATAGATACGTACACACCTATGGTTTACAGTCATGAGCACCAACACTACATAAACATCAACTCTTTGCCAAAGCAGTACAGTTCATAATTGAATGTGTTTGTTGACATGTTGGTGCTCATGACTCTACCTCAGAAGTTCTGTAAGAACAACTCAACTTCCAGACTCGGGTCCGTAATTCAGTTTTCGAATATGATTAATTTGCATTTAATTCTTATGTTTGTCAAAGTCAACATCAAAGTTAATTCAAGTCAATATTTGATTACATAGCGATTGCATCCAAAACATTATAATCGTTCACTTATTAATTATTCGGATGGATACACCTTTTCATAAAGATTAAATTCCATCATAGCTCTATAAAAAAACTTGTGATTAAAAAACGCCATCCAATATTGCTTTTTTAATTTTATAGAAGCGACTTTTAAAGTGTACTATAAAACATTTGAGAGACTAAATAGTTAAATTATTCTAAGCCAAAAAAATGCAATACTGTAGATTAAAAAGTTTTAGTACCCGCTAAGGAATTACTTAAATTAATTTAAACGACAAACTGTAATGTTACGTCTGACACTTCATAAACAAGCATCTTGTCTGAAGTAAATTGACTGCAAAAGCTTAGTTTTAAAGATGGCTTTTTACTTGTACTTGCGTTTATTAAAACCAGTTTTAAACGGTACTTTTCAATCTTTAAGTAAAAAATGAGACTATTGTGCCGACTCTGAGGTAACTCAATGATGCTGTATTAGTTAATTAATATTCAACATGAATTTGACTGTATGTGGCAGGCAACTTGTCAATCATGATGTTTGATCTAGCAACTTCTAAGGTAATGAAATTGTGTAAAGTTATTAACATCGTGCCTCTTAGCACTTGGCATTGGCAAAGTTATTCTGACGTACACAAATGAGTCCGAGGGAATACACCAATTAGTGGAGTCAATGAAGCATTTGACTCGAAAGTCCTCAAGAACAGCACCGATTTCGATGATTTTTTTTTGTTAATTTTGTTTTTTTATATTATTCAAAATCAGAAACCTCTTAGAGCGGGGACGGAACTATTTATATTGTTTAAACAATATCAACGATATTTATATAAGAAAATAAGTTTGGTCTCCATATAATAATTCATTTTAACAAAAAGTTGTGACGAAAAAGTTTTAAACAATAATTTAATATTAAAATTAAAAATATAATTAGTAATTCATACTTTCTGAAATTAAATTAGTTAATAGTAACTTAACATCAGTAACTATTAATTAAGGACGTCAGTGCCGGGTGCATTACCGAATCTCAATAGAAAGTTGTTAAAAAAATACTTTCATTGACTGATGAATCTATTCAAAAATATTAATAACTAGCGGCCGCCAGCGACTCCGTCCGCGTGGATTACGGTTTTCACACACAGAGTTGCTATAGATAGCTTAATTATAGCCTGCCTCGACAAATGGTAAGTGGACTATCCAACACAAAATATTATGTCAATTCAAACCTGTAGTTCCTGAGCTTAGCGCATTCAAACCAATTTGGATCATGAGTTACATGTGTTATTGGAGTCAACCATAAAAGATAGACATATGCTGTTGGGGGATATTTTTTAGGCAATTTTATGTAGAATATTTCGGTCATACATGATTTCTATGCGTCTTTAACCATTAAGGCTGCACACGCGACTGAAGCTTAAGAAATGGAGTATTTTCTCCCGTTTTCCCCACATTTGCCTTCACTACGCTGCTCCTGTTGATTGTAGCGTGATGAAAAGTATCCTATAATATGCCCAGGAGTATGAAGAATAACGTTTTATAGAATTAGCTTCAAAAAATAAAAGCGTACAACTTAATTCCTTACCTCCGACAGAAGATGCAGCAAAACAACATATTAAAAGAGTCTACTTACAAGTTCAGCAATGGAAAAATAATTCATCGATATCACCTGAAGAATGGGGTTGGCGAAAAGATAATTATTTAAAACCAATCAAAATGACACAACCAGCAGCACCTGACAACGTTTTGAAATTGATATTTTGCTCTTGCAAAACAGGATGCGGTTCAGCGTGTGGCTGCAGAAAAAGTGGTCTTCATTGCTCACCAGCCTGCATAGTTTGCAGTGGAAATGACTGCAGTAACCACCCACCGATCAGAGAAGATGAAGAAGTCTCCGAAACGCAAAATGATAATGAAAACTAAATGTACTTTTTTTGAATTTAACATAATTAATTTTCTATGGTCATTTTCTACGTTCGAGGTACATTGTTTCGAGATGAATTTGACCGCTATTTATGAAGGTGGCTCTGCTGGGGAGTATGACACAATAAAAAAATATATATTTTGGTTCACAAATTGATTTCATGTCGTTACTACACAGAACAAACTTATAGATAACTAGCGGCCGCCCGCGACTTCGTCCGTGTGGATTTCGATTTCCAATAGCCTAAAACCTTCCTCGTCAAATGGACTATCCAAAACAAAAATAATTTTTCAAATCGGTCCAGTAGTTCCTGTGATTAGCGCGTTCAAACAAACAAACAAACAAACAAACTCTTCAGCTTTATATATATTAGTATAGATATAGATTGTTTATAACATTCATTAATTATATTTACAAGTTTTTAATGGATATTGTATAGTAGAAATTTTGTTTGTGCATAAATATCGTTGATATTGTTTAAACAATATAAATAGTTCCGTCCCCGCTCTAAGAGGTTTCTGATTTTGAATAGTATAAAAAAACAAAATGAACAAAAAAAAAATCATCAAAATCGGAGCTGTTCTTGAGGACTTTCGAATATTGCCTGTTTTATGTATTCATTGACTCCACTAAATAGAGAATCACGATTTTATTTGTGCTAGACCACAGGTATGTATCACTTCATTACAAAATTGTGCTATTCATTGTGTGAGGTCTCCAGATCTCAATACGGTGTTTGACTGACAGGGCAACTAACTCACTTTTATTTAAAGTCACAAACGTAAGCTTGTAGGGTAACTCTATGAAGTACTAGGCTATGACTTCACAAGTTAGATTGTTAAATGATTACTTTTTTAGGGTTCCGTAGCCAAAATGGCAAAAAAAAGGAACCCTTATAGATTCGTCATGTCTGTCTGTCTGTCTGACTGTCTGTCTGTCCGCCAGTCTGTCACAGCCACTTTTTTCCGAAACTATAAGTACTATACTATTGAAAGTTGGTGAGTAGATGTATTCTATAAACCGCAACAAGGTTTTCACTCGAAAATGGAATAAAAAATAAAAATATGGGGGGTCCCCATAGTTAGAACTGAAACTGAAAATATTTTTTTTCATTGAACATATACGTGTGGGGTATCTATGGATAGGTCTTTAAAAATTATAATGAGGTTTCTAAGCTCATTTTTAGGGTTCCGTAGCCAAATGGCAAAAAACGGAACCCTTATAGTTTCGTCATGTCTGTCTGTCTGTCTGTCTGTCTGTCTGTCTGTCTGTCTGTCTGTCCTGGCTCGTTCTCCGCCGTTTCTGAACCGATTGCCACGAAAATTGGTGGAGAGATGCATAGTGATAATTCAAGAATTGGTTTTTAAAATAATCGAAAAATAATTATTTTTTACCCCCCCTCCCATACATCGAAAAGTTAATTGGAAAAAAAAATTCGACTTAAACCCATCGTGTGGGGTATCGTTAAAAAGGTATTTTTAAATACAATAAAACTTGCCTTGAAACCATGTGGATCAAACACCCCAGTCTCGAGATATATTAATACAAAGTTAAAATAAAAGCGTCCCCCCCCCCTTAACTTTTGAAATACTATTAAAATAATTCTGAAAAAAATGTCCTGTATACCTCCAAGTAAGTACTTTCAACGAAAACTATAGCGAACTCTGTATCATACATAGTTATTTTTATACAACTCGACCAACTTATGACGTGCAGTTGCCCTTACTAAATGGTGTCTTAAGCGGTCGGGCCATCTTTTAGCTACGGAACCCTTTCATGGGCGTGTCCGACACGCTCTTGGCCGGTTTTTTTCTTAAGAGAATACTTTGCGTGACAGACTCTTCCAAAGTGGAAAAAAGAGTGTACCCCCCCCTCTAACTTCTAAAGTAAGAGGATGATAAATCTGAAATAAATATATAATGTACATTACCATAAAAACTACCAACGAAAATTGGTTTGAACGAAATCTATTCAGTAGTTTTTTTAATACGTCAAAAATAGAATTTGTTCGGAACCCTCAGTGCGGGAGTCCGACTCGCACTTGGCCAATTTTTTTAGTTCCGATCACCTGTCATAATTTATTTAAAGTGAAATTTATTATAAGAGTTTCTTAATTTAGTTTGAATGCAGTCAAGTACCATTTCCTACGTAAAAATTAAACTTCTTTACATAGTACACCGTAACCTTACTGATTGTTAAACAAAAGGGCTCTAACTTGCCAGGACTATATTTTAACTTTACAAATATCCCCGCGTCATTACATCCCAAGCCGCCTAGTTGTTCACTCCCCCTCCAATTTCGACGTCCAATTTTGTTGATAAGTACATCCAGTAACCTTAATTTGCGAAGGACAATCAACGACTCGGCCGTGGTTCCCTACACAACCAGGGACATCAAGAGGCGTAATTACCAGGACCAACTGCAGACAATAGACTGACCCAGTATCAGGGGACCCTAAACTTTGCGTAATCCATCATGATCAAGGCATTGTCACTGGACGATTATCCGTTGTTGTTTGCATTCTTTTGTATTACATTGACGTGTTTATCAAATGAACATTTGTGATGGTGCTAATCAAGTAGGTGTTTTACACAGTAAGAGGATGATGAAATAATTGTTTTAGTATCGATTCGTGCTTTCACAAATAATCATAAAATATATGTAAATGAATCAACCCTACCTCATCAATAGATATCCAAAACGAATTTTATACGTTAACATTTGTGCTACCCAGTACGCTCCAATAGCTGGTCTTTAAAAACAATCAAGTCTCAAGTACTCATATCGATATGTAAGCTATTTATTTTATCTATCTTACATTTACTTGTTGGTACAGCAACGGAAATTACAGCGCAAACTTTAAAACACCTTAGCCAAAAACAAATTTAACATGTAACAATTCGGTGGAATATACGCGTGTAATAAACAAGTTTGCGAATTCAAACGAGTTTTGTTACAACAACAATATAAATTTAGCTCCCCCGCCGATCGCATCTTTGTTTTTTGTTCTGAATTACTGACTAAGATCATTTCCTATTCGCCCTGTGTACTTCCGAGGCTCAACGACCCAGTTTTATGCGTTCCGGTATCTTTCGCTTATTTATTTTGTCCTTTCCAAAATTCACAAGCAAGGAAAAATGTTATGAAAATATTATTTTTATAGAAACTAAAAATATATTTTGTTTGATGACCATTTATAACTCTTATCTTCTCTGCTGATATTGGATAGAAACAAGTCATAGAATACGAGTTCTGGTAGCCCATTAACTTGATTGTTTAATCCGTAACTGTAAATCAGTATTGAGTTATTTTTATTTTTTTAATCTCACTTTCTTTTCGATAAACAAAAAATAAATAAAAACAAACAAAAGTATATCTGGTAAAGAAAGAAGACAAGTTTTTGTGTATATATCCCTATTAATATTGCTTGAGAAAAACTGTCATATTGTTTTGGTTTCACGAACGACCATAACCATCTCGCAGTAAAACAGTCACTGGAAATAGTTTGATGTGCACATATAAGCAGGCAGCCTTGAATATAGCACACGCGTTTTAAACGACTACTGAAAATCTATGACTAAAATCAACAAGGAAAATCAGTAAAATATAAAACATCAGCCTAATAATGTTCCATTACAGAGTAATTATCTCCCAAAGGCACACCATTGTTAATTAACTCAGTGTTAATCAGTAGGTATTTGCTTACTACACATTGCAATTAAATCATCTGGCTTGATACAAACAGATAATGTTCACAATCTCACATAAGATACTTTTTAACAACTACTCAAATAAAATGTCAAAAAAAAATTTTTTTGTTATATTTTTCACCAACTGAATAATTAAACGGGAACATTTAGCATGAAAAACACGTCGTCTAGTCTGAAAAGTTTTATAAATAAGTCCTTAAAGTCCTGAAGGAAAGAAATCTTTAAAGTGAACTCTATTTTTAGGGTTCCGTAGCCAAAATGGCAAAAAAACGGAACCCTTATAGATTCGTCATGTCTGTCTGTCTGTCCGCCAGTCTGTCACAGCCATTTTTTTCCGAAACTATAAGTACTATACTGTTGAAACTTAGTGAGTGGATGTATTCTGTGAACCGCAACAAGGTTTTCACACGAAAATAGAAAAAAAAATAAAACAAGTGGGGGGTCCCCATAGTCAGATCTGAAACTCGAAATATTTTTTTTCATTGAACATATACGTGTGGGGTATCTATGGATAGGTCTTTAAAAATTATGTTAAGGTTCCTAATATCACTTTTTTCTAAAGTGAATACTTTGCGTGACAGACCCTTCCAAAGTGGAAAAAAGTGTGTCCCCCCCCGCTAACTTCTAAAATAAGAGGATGATAAAATTGAAATAAATATATAATGTACATTACCATAAAAACTACCAACGAAAATTGGTTCGAAAGAAATCTATTCAGTATTTTTTTTAATACGTTAAAAATAGAATTTGTACGGAACCCTCAGTGCGGGAGTCCGACTCGCACTTGGCCAATTTTTTCATAGTTGGAATCACTCCTATCTCAAGTCGCGCTGATACGGTAAAGTTATTTACGTAGCCGCATTATCAATCCATAACCATAAAACCTAGCGGAGAAAGGGTTGAAACGTTAAGTTCCCGACGAAGTTCATAAACTGAATAATGTTGCCATGACTAAAAAACAGTAATTCCATCTGATTCGTTAAAAATATTGTACTAAAATTCAATAATTGAACCATTAACGGTCCATTTTACCCGAAATCGTAATCAAATTACATCCCTACTTTTAGGAGTACGATAAAAACCACACAATCGTCTTTCCCTTCGAGCTAATTCATATAAAATGATAAAATAACAAAACCTACCGTTACAAGTGTAGATTTTAGGCCCTCCTTGAGTGGCGAAGGTACACGTAACCTTGTTAGAGCTCGTAAAGTTAGTGTTGTGATTCCTTGGGACGGTCAGAACGAGACTTGTCGGTGTGGATCTTGTGGGACAGCTTTGTTTGTTATCGCAAGATACGATTTTATGAAAGGGTTTTTACTGGAAGCGTAATCGATTTGAGAAATCAATAACGAAGCTTTAATGTACTTCTATCGATGTCTAAAAAAATGCTGGAAGATTTTTTGTGACTTTTCGTCAAAAAATCTGGGTTCCAAAGTGATTCATTGATTGAATGATTCATCATCAGCCTGTTTTAGTCCGATTCGGAGCGTAGACCTTGGGGATTATATAAGTATATTACACACTTTGGGGAGCGATACAACACAAAGAACGCTTCTGCTCATCCCCTGGAATGACCCTTAGTTGCTTGTTACACCACCCACGGCAAGAGATAGGATTGTCCTATTCAAGTTTGACATTACTCCGTACAATAAATGCGCCATCATTTTGTAAGAGCTTAGTAAATATTTTGTCCCATGTACCGCTGGACCGCACTATTCGGCAGGTGTGTCAGTAATTGGGATTTACTTTACGTTCCGAACCATTTTTATAATGAACTCTTTTTTACGAGGGTAGCGTCAATTTTGTTCATCAAATAACTACTGTTTGGGTTCGGTCCGACTGAATGCGGCGATAAAGGAAAAAGTTATTTTATTACTGACAAAATACTTGAGTTGTAAAATAGGATCCTTTTATATCCGTATTGTGTTAATGTTGCGTAAAAAATATTTTATAAGTAATCTTTGTGAATTTGTTCCTTGTTAAAACGTTTTGGGTATTGGCAAAGTCGAGTCATTGATTTTTGTTTAAATATTTATTTAATACGGCAAGTCAATTTATTATCCGCTCCTTTCCCAAGCAGTTGACGCATAGATTTTGTGCCCGAGGTGTGCTCTATACGTAATAGTAAAACCTCAATGGTCTCATTTAATTGAATACACTGTTGTTCTAGTTTATTAATAAAATAAAATCAACATACTTTTTTTTCTGTTAAACCGTATTCATTCATTATGTGAATGGAAACACAGGCGTCTTAACAGATGAATGGCATCATTAATCACATTTGACCTCTTGTTTCCCGCTGTTTCCATGGAGTGCGGCTCGACCCCCATTCCTTACCATGGAATATGACGTAATAGATTGAATCCGATACATGTAATGTATTGATTAATGCAATTCTCTTGCGCCGGTTTGGGTCGGGTTTCAGTTGTGGTCAAATGGAATTACGGAGTAGATTAATGTGAGAGAACCTATATTAGAAGTAACTTGAAGGGATTTTTTTATCTACACAAATTTTCTTAGAAAGATAAATAGAGGCTTTTTGCAGCGGTAACCGATAACCACGCGGGCGTAGCCGCGGGCAATCGCTATAACAGATATAATTATAACAAACGCTTAATCTCAATATAATATCAGGCTAACTATTGGGACTACTAGAATCGCACTTTTGATATATGTACTTTACTTAAGAAATCTTAAGTTTTATAACTTTAACATAAATACCATATGCTGGACCGTTAAGTGAGTTAGGTAAAAAGTAATAATATGCCCTTGCTAACCAGTGTGGACAGTGTTTAAGTATATTGCTGTCAAACGAAGATTTTTAAGGTAAGTTAAAAAAAATCTGACGTAAAATGAATTTCGTTGTTAATCAGACCTATTAACTGAATAGTAAATAGTAACTACATAATAGTGGAAAAGCCTTATAACAATCTGTTTGCACTAAACCAATGTCTTCAGACAAAGATCAAAGCAATTACTAACTCAGATTCTACTCTGTCTATGTAATTGCGACTAATTTGACGCTTAGAGCCGGCAAAATATACGACAAGAAACAAGGTTACCAGAGACATTAATTAATGGGACTTATAATATTTCTCTCTTTCTGTATTATTACTTTATTAACTCGGCAAAATCTTGCTTTGTTGCTCAAGGTTCTGTGTAATAAATAAAAGTAACTTTCAAGTCAAACTGTTTCTGAGGAAAGTTGGCAAGTACGTCCGCAGTCTTGGGTAAGTTAGCCTCTGCAGAATCATGATTTAAATATCAAAGGTATGACGTAAATGAACCAGAACGATAGCTCCTTGAGCTATTCTTCTTTTAGAAACTTCTATTGCTACGACTGAGGAGGTGTTATGGTAGAAGTCAGATCCTACTACTATTATAAAGGCGAAAGTTTGTATGTGTGGATGTATGGATGCATGGATGTATGGATGTATGGATGTATGGATATTTGTTACACTTTCACGTAAAAACTACTGAATGGATTTGAATGCAACTTTACCACAATATAGCTTATACATCAGAATAACACATAGGCTATAGCTTATAAGGTTTTAGGCTATAGTACATACCTATATATGTGGAAACCAAAAACCACGCGGACGGAGTCGCGGGCGGCCGCTAGTGGATAATCCAGGTTCAATCCACACGTGAGCATAAAACCTCAGTATACACAGCGATAAAAATAGTAGAACATATCTATCCTCAATATATTATGGTTGACCATAAATGGTATGTTGAAAGATATGATCAAACAACTAAATAGGAAAATTAACAAAAATATGTTTTATTCCATCTTAAGCCGGATTTACAAAAGATTATTTTTTTCATAATCTAATCAATATAAAATGTTTTGTCTAAATGAACTGAAAAACAAACAAAGAAACCCCGGCGTTGTTTTTGTCTTATTTCATTAAAGACCCGTTTGATCCCCTGGATTGAAAATTTTCGGAAGTTTACTACAAATAATTGTTCGTTGATTCATTATAAGCTAAATACATATAAATAAAACTTTTTTAAATAAATATTTTATTGTTCCCGATTCGAATTGTTTGATTTATTAATAATAGCTCGATCAAATAGATACCACTTACGTGAACTTACAAGATACTTCTGCGCTGCCATTTCTCTAGTTAATGAGGACTCTAGTAATTAAAAACCAACAAGCATCTGTTAACTGTTGCCTTAACTTTTATGAAGATTACTTAGACTTAATGTCACATCAGCAGTTTTTTATAAAATTTCTCGTAGCCCAGTGAAGCGGAGAGAAAATTCAGGTCAGAGAAACACAAGGTTTATAAGATGTTGCGTATTTTTTTCCTGCAATTTAACACTAATTTATTCAAGACAGCTTGTTTACGATACTGGACAAACAGGATTTTTCCATTGCATTATATTACTAAACAAAACAGTACATATAAAATACAGTACTAAATTGTTTGTTTATAGAAAAAACAAGATAAACCAACAGTAAAACGATTCACGAAGAATGACCACAAATGACCGCTGTCTGCACTTGTACTGCACTCAACTAAAATTAATACAAATATATAAATCTCAAGAGTTTGTTTGTTTGTTTGAACGCGCTAATCTCAGAAACTACTGGTCCGATTTGAAAAAATATTTTTGTGTTGGATAGTCCGTTTGACGAGATAGGCTTAAGGCTATTGGAAATCGACGTCCACGCGGACGGAGTCGCGGGCGGCCGCTAGTAATACTATAATGTTAGTAAATTGTTACATTCTGACTTCTGATGTAAGTCAAAGGTAGTATAAAATCTGGATATTGCTGAAACAGCATATTAACGCTTCAATTCAAAAAGTTCGCGGTTTTACGGTACGAGAAGCGGACTCTCCCAAGCTGTTATATAAGTATAATTTGTATTTTGCTAGTATCTCTTTGACCAGTGTCCATGTCGGAGCGTTGGCGCGTGAAATCGGGACGTTGATGACGTCATTATATCGCGCGGACTCCCACTATGTCCCGTTTGTCCCGGTATGGCTCGTATCGGTGGATACCGCAGAAGTTCGCTTGGGAGTTGGGGTGGATAAAATGTGCGCTCCATATCTTTCTGCAGAAAGTATGCGATATCGCTTTGAATAAACATTTAAACAAAGTATTTATAATAGGCTAAAACTGCAGCTCTCACCTTTAGGAGCTTTCATTGTGATGACAACGTGTTTAGGTTATGGATACCTTTTCTGTGCAGAATAAAAACAAGTTCTACTGTTAAATAACTAGATTGAAGATCATTACTAACTACTGTTATTGTTAATTCGTTACATCCTGCTTACATCCTGGGATTTAAGATCACATGTCACGTCCCCATGAAACTAACGAATAATGGTAAGTACAAAATACGAATAAATATTTAAAAAACCATTTTAGTATCCCGAATATCTTAGGAGGAACTTCGTAGGTCTTGTTCGGAGATTCAGCGGACCGGTTTATCCGTGTTAACCCATTCCCGGAAATGTAAACTTGTGTCGCTAAAATGTTAAACAGGGTTAGGGCCTGAGAGACCGGATATTGCCTAAGTTCAAGCCACTGAAATGCTGTTTGTAGGTCCTAAAAAGAAACGTTACGCCGTTTAGTAAAATGAGTGTGTCTACATATTGCACTATAAAAAATGTCTGGTCTGCGTCAACGTCTTATCTGTCTTAAAACAATAATGGATAGTTTAACACATATTTTGTGAACAGTTGGTGATAGTAATATTGAAATGATACATTAATATTTCTTCAAATCTTAGGGTGGCCTCACGTAGGACAATTGCGCCGTTCGCGACGCATTCGTCAAACAGTACCTATGTCAACCCTAAGTCTTGTGAACAAATTATACCCGTATTATAATTATAATTGTTGTTTGGTCTTATAAACTTACTTTTCTATACCCTGGTGAAAATCTACATTCGTGCTATGCCGCTTTCTCGGTATTTTATTTATCTGCTAAACTGAGAACCTAGATGAGCAATGTTGAGTTTTATACTGTTTCACCGTACCGTTGGATGAGATGCTCGCTAACTTTAACGAGTAAGTCTTTAAAAACTGCCACGTATTTTAATCAAGATGCGCTCGTCTACATAATATTAAATTTCATTACATTAAAAGTTGGCCAAGTCGGCCGAGCAGTTTGCGAGTACAAGTTGTGCAGCAACTCGCGACCTGCGAGCAAACTTGATTACTGCGTGCTGCGGGCGGGTAAACATTTACACTGCTATTAGTCGACGAGCTGTTTGATTTTTCAAAGATGCTTGGGAAATGAAAACTTTATTTTGTATTAAAAAACTCTGGTATCTACATGGTCCTAGGTGGTCGATAGTTTCCTTCGTTTGGTATTCCTCTGCTCAACCTAGAAATTAATAAGGCTAGTATGCGATATTTCGTTCCACTGAACCATTTTGCCAAGATGCTGGCTAAATTTAACAAGTCATGATCATCCTAGCGCCTCTCCCGGTTGCATCCTCGGCCATTGCCTTGGAACCCAGGGTACGCTGCGACTATGATCCTGAATTGACATGCCTGGCTAACTTTAACAAGTATGTATGTATTTAAAAACCACCAAGTATTTGCATTAAGATGCGCCCGTCATTACATTAAAAGTTGGCCAAGTCGGCCGAGCAGTTTGCGAGTACAAGTTGTGCAGCAACTCGCGACCTGCGAGCAAACTTGATTACTGCGTGCTGCGGGCGGGTAAACATTTACACTGCTATTAGTCGACGAACTGGTTGATATTCCACAGATGCGTGGGAAATTCAAACCTTAAAAAAATATACATGGTCCTAGGTGGTTGATAGTTTCCTTCCTTTGGTGTTCCTCTGCTCAACCTATAAATAAGTTGTGTAATATGCCATATCAGGTTTCACTGCACCTATATGGTATATATATATAAGATACTCTTATTTTTATTAGCAAGTCTTTAAAAACCGCCCCGTATTTTAAATAAGATGCGCTCGTCAACATTATATGCCGAGCAGTTTGCTAGTAACAAGTTGTGTAGCAACGCGCGACCTGCGAGCAAACTTGATTACTGCCGTGCTGCGGGCGGGCAAACATTTACACTGCTATTAGTCGACGAACTGGATGATATTTCTAAGGCGCGTGGGAAGTAATGTTTTTGTCTTTAAGAAAGAGACAGGCATATGTATTTGATTCTAAGTACTGTATGAACACTAGACTGAAAATACTTCTAAACCTAACAGGTATTTAAGTTTCAACCGCACTTGTACGGTGCTCAAGAGTGTTTAACACTTCAGCTCTATTCCTGCAAACCATCAGCAGCTTGAAATGCAAGTATGGAAAAAAACAGTAAAAAGTCTACAAGTTCGTTTACTTGAGAAATAAATACTGGAAAACCAAAGAATACGTAGCACCTCATCCAACGATGAATCTTGGTGAAATATCTTTCCCCGGCTGCATATTATATGATCGTCGTTCCTGTTGTGCTTTAAAATGCCATCCAATATACTACATGCTAGTAGAAACGTACTATATTTTTATATTCACTCGAACGCAACGCAAGATGAAAAATGTAGGACAACAAAGGCGTAGCACAAGTTCGTAGCAGGTCCGTAGCTTCGTAGCGTCATAGCACGAACAGCTGGCGTCCTCGAGAGCGCAAACACAACTGTAGCTTTGTTGCGTAATGAAATTCTACAGTTCATTGTTAGAAGTGGTACAGACGACAGCGCGACAGACGAAACACTTTGGACTTTGCACGACCTTATGTCAACGGCAAAAGCGTCAGTATTGAACTGCAAGTGTTACCATGACGCGTGGCTGATTGTACATTTCGAGTGAGTGTTAAAGAAATTCTGTCTAGATCTAACGGAACGTTTTAATTTATCGTATTAGTAAGAGGCGAGTACAGGCGACCGACGCTTTAATTTGAATCTCGGAGTAAATCCAAATATTATCCGTCAACTTCTTTTACACACACTTAGCTGTGCGCTAGTTTTATTGCATCCTGTACATATCGTTTATCATATTTTTTTAACTTCTTCGGCATCTTCTATTCTTTGAAGTTGACACGTTATTGTAGATTACCTGATTAGGTGAAGGAGGAAAGGTGCGAGCCTCACGGCGGATATTGCGTCTTTTTGTTCGCGCCTCAAGTGACGTCGCATCAATCACTAATCACCGCTAGGGATGTACTTACAAACGATATTTTAATTCAAAGGGAGCGAAAAATTCACCTGATGAAAAGCGATCGAATTCTTCTCCCATTACCGAAGCCCTTCCTTTAAATTCCCGATAACATCTCACGGTGACGTTGACTGATGTAAAAAAAGCTGTAACTGGAAAAAATCAGACGTTTATCCCCATCAATACTTTTTATTTTATTACATTGAATATTATATGCTGTAAGTAAATTTCCAGAGGGATGGAAATTTACAAGTAAAAATCACAAAGTTAATTTTAATAACATTTATTTTATTTTGCATATTGTGATAAAATACTATTTCAACAATGATTTTTATATTCAAACTAACCAGTTAGAATGATAATGCTATCGAAAGTAAAGAAAAATATTAATTGTATAAATAAAAATAAAAAGTCATTTCAATTCCGTTACAAAACAAAGAAAATAATGGATTAATCAGTACGTATAGCAAATAAAATTTACCACACATCACTAGCTCAGAGAATACTTAATTTCTTGATTCTCGAAGTCAGTCGATTGCACTGCGACGTTGACTGATTCGTTTTTTTCTTAAAGTAGAACCAATCTGAACAAAGTTCTATCGTCAGTGAATCAATAATATTTAGTTAACTAGACCTACTAATCATACTGCGGTCAATAGTTGAGCCTACCGTGATAAGAATGGGATTAGACCGGTGATCTGTCCATGTGTAAAAAAATTAATGTAGGTATGTGAAATACCGCCGTTAGTGCTATATATTTTTTAAGAATAAACCAATTTTTTTTTTCATTAAAATAAGTACGTTATCTTGACTTACTGCTTTTTACCTTGAAATCACCTGTTCTTGCCAATACGTATTTTCCTAGATATCTTTTTAATACAAAAAAGAGAAATTATTTCTGATCTTTAGAACGATGAAGATAAAAATTAATGTACCAGTTCCACTTTCCTATCGTTTTAAGTCACAATTCATCACGTGTGTACTTGGCCTTACACACCAAGGTGCTTATTTCCGAGTGTTATCTTCAACCATGCGTATTTCAAGATTAGCCTCGCTCGATCACCTCAGGGGATTAGGTTCCTTAAAAATGTCTTTTTTCCAAAGACAAGCCGGTTACTTAGACCTTCAAAGGACTAAAAGACAGACTTTGAATCGTAAAATGTAACAACGCTCGATAAAAGCCGATTGGGTATTCAGACAAATACTTTGAGACCACATTTTCGAAGGCAGAAAGAACAAAGATTGTTTTCGCAAAGTAAACAAGAAATACTTTTTTTATAAAGATGTAATAGAATTATTGAAGAGTTTAAATTACCTTATGAAAGTATCATATCTGATTATCTCTTGATTAGAAATATATTTTTTCATTTTATTTGCAAATAACAATAACAATAAAAGCAATATTTCTTGTAAGTTTTGTTTAATAATGTGTATCATCGTATCTTAATTAACCTTATAAGTACAAAATTCAAATTTCTCGATAATGAATCAAATTCAGATTGTCCAACTGATTGATTACCTTGATTGATATCCTCTTAAAGTTGTCTAAAAAGATCGGAGAAGTGAAGGAAAATGTCTACAAAAAAATTGGGTACAAATTATCTGAACGGATAAACTTTGACCGACGATTATCTTAAACCTGGCTAGATTACAAGCCAAGGACATTCCAAAGCCTAACTAGATTATCTTAAACGCAAAGTTGAAAGTAATCAGGTGATCCTGAAACTTTTTACATTTCGAACAAGCTGAGATTCCGTAAACTTCGTACTTTCACATTTTGGCCAAAGAGGTTCTACCGACCGATTTGGTGTAACGGTTTAAAAGATGAGAACCTATTAGGTGAAAAGCTTGAAAAGTCGGCTGCTTGCTACACCACAGTTTTGAACCTTGAATTTAGAAATCTGCTATATTTACGTATGCCATATTCGAAATAAAACAGGCAAGTCAATTCAGGATCACAGTCCCAGCTTACCCTGGGCTCCAAGGCAATGGCCGAGGATGCAACCGGGAGAGGCGCTAGGATGATGATGATATTCGAAATTAATAAAAAGCTTTGGTATTATCCGTTGTCCGACAAAGTACAAGAATTGCTTAGTTTCGGGTTAAAACTAACTACTTATATTCGAGTAGTGCAACCAGACAGTCGCAAACAGACATGTTAGAACACACAACAAGTTTGACCTGTACAAGGAATTAGACCAAGAGTTCGCGGGTTCAATACCCGCAGAGGACAAACATTTTGTGTGCGTCAACTTCTTAACCACTGCACCTAGCGGGTTGTCAAACCAATACACCAACCGCTTGGCTTTCATTTAATAAATATGAGTCACTTTTTGTTTTCAACAAAAACCGTTCCGACAATACCATTACTCTCACGCAATTTCCCTGAGAGCGTTCACAGAGCTCCCCAATAGTCGACGCAACACAAAAATACGACCAGAGGAATGCCTTCACAATATTTCGATACCCCAAGTGCCATAACTCCATATAAAACAGAGAGTAGCAATTTTACGTACCGAGTTCTGTACGGTCCCCAGACAGCACTTATCAATTGTTACGACTGCAAAAAATCAATCGTGAGGGAACGTGCCGTGACAATGTAGTTTTAAAATAAAATCTTGGATGAAAATATCGTTATGAAAGAACGAAGATAGGATCTTCACTCTTGAAATTCACTCTTGAAACAATCGAAATGCAATAGTAATTTTAATTTTACAGCCAACATATTATCAAGCTTACATTAAATGTTTTTAAATATTCATTTTGGTTCTGTATTTTATTCGTGAACTGATAGACTGTCAACACGTTTTTGCCAATAAATATGTGATTCAATTAGGTAATATTAGTAGAACTGTGTCAGCTAGGACCAGGAAGATAGCATACCATATAAAGTCTTATGACTTTGAAACACATTGTTTATTGGTCTTGGAATGACTAATTCGTAAAATTAGAACTTATAGATAACTATACCAATAAACAATGTGTTTCACATACGAGTAGGCATAAATTTAACCTTGCCATACTTCAGAATTGGTACTATAATAAGGGCGACAGTTTTAAATCTATGGTCAACGTGCTGTCTCGCTCTTATTTTAGTGCTAATTTCGAAGTGGGCGAGGGCAAATCCAAAGATTTAAAAGCATGCGAGTAGGTAGGTATTATATGTAGTAAATTGCAGTGCTGACGCTTGGCTACCGTGGCTATAGCACGTAGAGAAATCAATTAATATCAACCAATTAGTCTATCGATGCAAGCGATCACGAACGAACCACAAACTATCCTCACAGAGAATACTAGAAACTACACGCAAGCAATGCATAAGTCAAATTACCTGTAGTCTTATCAAGTTTCGACGGTAGCCATTACAAGTAGCGACCTGCCCCCACTACTTCATAAACTGCTATCTATAAAAATATGCGTCGATTAAAGAGCATTGAGATAGTCGATATTTTACTATCTTCGAAAAATTTTCTTTGAAGAAAATCGTCAAAAGGATCTTCGAAATTATACAGAGTTTTATTTGTTTTTGTATGCTTTTTGAGGTTCAGAGATGCTTTCTACCGGAAAATTACATCAGACACAGACTGAATTAAATTTAAGTAAAAAATAACCTCCTTCAATGATCGAAATCTACTAACATCTTTTAATTATAATAAATTGAAGTAATAACTCCTTTCACACGATCAGAAATCAAACTGCCACCGATTCAACAGCTGCATTAAATCTTTATTATGAAATCAGGTTATAAATACATTTTTTCATTAGAATTACAGATCAACAAAACGAAGACCGTCACACACTAAGATTAAACGTTCGGAATCAAATACTAAAGTGGTTTTATACAGTTAATATTATTATTTATCTATCGATGTGAAAAGACCAATATTTATTACCAATACCAATATTTTGTCGAGCAAATGTTGCGAGTCGCGGAGATGAAGATGCTGCGCTGAATGTGTGGAGTAACGCGATAAGACCGCGTTAAGAAGTCACGTATCCGGGGTAGCCTTTATGTCCTTGATATTGCAGATAAACTGCTGAAGTGTCGCCAACGCTGGTACGGCAATGTTTCACGGAAACCGGCCAGTTACGTGGGAAACAAAGTCTCGCCATGCGTCCATCGCCGGGTCCCGGTAGAAGGGGTAGGCCCAAGAAGTGCTGGCTTGAGGTCGTGAAGGATGAAATATATAAGGCATTTCAAAATTATTGTGCACCTGCGGTGGCATAATTTTCGGTTCATCTGTTACAATGTTGTATATTTTTTGTAGGTAGGTACATGATATTAAATTATGGTTGGAAAGCGCGGAGAGCAGGATGCACATGCCCACGGGATGCGCCGCGTGAGACAGTCGCACCGTCGCCGACTTCACGCACACTAGCTACTGGAAGTCTCGCAGACGCTTGTCTCAACGCATGTTATACTTCGTGGTTCAGCTGCAAGATGACGATGATGTAGTTGATGGTGATGGAAAGCGCGGCGGGCAGGATGCACATGCCCACGGGATGCGCCGCGCGCGACAGTCGCACCGTCACTGGCTTCACGCACACCAGCCGCTGGAAGTCACGCAGGCTCTTATACTCGCTGCTTGTTGGCTCTGTAAGATTTAGAGAAACGACTACGGCGGCTATCTTTACGACCACTACGCAGGATATATTTATCTGCATCTACGCTAATATTACAAAGAGGAAAGATTTGTATTTTTGTAACGAATAAACTCAATAATTATTGGAACGATTTCAAACATTCTTTCACCATATAATAATTGACTTCACTTTCGTATCATATTAGGTTATGTTTTATCCCGGTACGGAAAGTAGCTTCATCGGAACGCCGGTAAAACCACTTGACGGGCCGCTAGTAATCTATAAAGCTCGATTTATCATATTATAAAAAGTAAGGAACTCGATGGCGTAGTGGTTATCGTTCTCGGCTTGCGATTGCAAAGTTAAGCAACTTCCAGCAGAGTCCAGTCATCGGATGGGTGATAGAAGAATGTAATCTTGAGTTTCTATGTGCTTCGGAAGGCACTTTAAGCCCTTGGTCCTGCGCCTGATCTCTCTACTGTCGTGTCAGATTGCTGTTCCACCGAACTATGAGTGTGCACACTCACTTGTGCGCATCGATCGTAAGATCTGTCTCGGATCGGCATGGTCGAAAAAAAACTAGTGAGCAATTGCCTTTAACAGTATTGTGAACATTAAATAAAAGGGGGAAAGATACTGCCCATCCGTCCTAAAACTCTTTTTTGCTCCATACCACAACTACGACACTACAAAAGAAAATACGAGTCGATTGCTAAGTAATTTGCCACCAGATACATAAATGGCGTGATTCTATTTTATTCAATTTATATTATACTTACGGGCTGAAGCTAGGCAGCACAACTTGGCCAGGTGTTTCTTAAGCTTGTCAGACTCGGATTGAACCTGCTGCCCCGAGCGTGCCACAGCTATGGCCGACATCCCGTACATAATGCACAGGTGAATCGACCAGGGGTAACTTACAGCTGATATGGGTTTGTCCTAAAACACAATGTTTCACAATCTCTCGAACCTCTGCTCGATTTGTATAGACGTTGAAAACCTGATAGGTAAAGTGTTATGAAAATACTAGCGGCCGCCCGCGACTCCGTCCGCGTGGATTTCTTTTTTTCGAAATAAAAAGTAGCCTATGTTCTGTCTCAGGGTCTAAAGATTGTCTGTACCAAATTTCATCAAAATCGGTTGCGAGGTTTAAGCGGGAAAGCGTAACAGACAGACAGACAGACAGACAGACAGACAGACAGAGTTACTTTCGCATTTATAATATTAGTTGGGATTACTACGAGTAGGTATTATCATGGGTATGGCTGAACAAAATGTCAGTTGCTGCCAAAGTTTTGCGCACATGTAGATAACGTTATGCCTTGAAAACGCTTGCAACCAGTAAAAATTCGATGTCAACATGTAAATGTTCCGTTAATTATAAAAAATCATACAGCTCGATATAAGGAAATAGTTTTTTTTTTCTATAACTCTCTCTCTCTAGTCGATTCCCTCACTGCTGAGGATCGTGACTCCGTTTGATTTTTTCAACCAGCTGCCTCCATCGGTTGCGTTCCGTTGCTTGGTGAAGAGCAGCGCTGATAGGCATCTCAAGCTGTTTGGAGATTTGGTCTGACCACCGATTGGGGCTTCTTCCTCTAGGCCTTTTTCCCTCCACCTTCCCTGTTACTATCAGATGTTCTAGATTGTTACCATCCCTGCGTGCAACGTGGCCAAAGTATTGCATTATGCGTCGCAGGCAGGTCGCAGACAGACGCTGTGTCCTCTCCAGCTTCAGCTGTTTCAGTATCGAGACGTTTGTACGGTGGGCTGTCCATGGTATTCTCAGCATGCGGCGCCAACACCACATTTCAAAGGCGTCGATTCTCTTTCCGTCAGCCGCCTTGATTGTCCACGTCTCGACACCGTAGAGGGCAATGGGAAAGATAAGAGTGCGAACGAGGTGTACTTTGGTTCGATTTGTGATATTTCTGTCTCTCTAGACTTTGCAGACTTTAACAATAACCAAAATATAACATTTTCTACAAATACGCAAAATATAAACTTTGGGCCAAATTGAAGTGAAACCTTGTTGTTACTGTGTCACCCTCGTAATTATTATTATTTGTAAATTATTATTTGTACAAAAATCGGTTGATATAACCAAGTAATACTTACAACTATCAATGGACGGATATATCTGTATATTAAAATTATAAGTTGTATTGATGTCACAGCGATCACGCATAACATCTAAAAAGAGAAACAAAATAATGGTATTTAGATACAGTTCGTCGCAACGAAGTAATTCTCAATACTTTTGATGCTTACTTGATGGCCGAAGCACAGCATTAATTGCTTACTACATTCAGACAAATTGCTGTACATTTTCGCGAGAACTTTCACCTGTCTCTTAACAACTACAGTCTGATTTCCATTTGGTCTGATCATGTTATTCAAGCTGCGCAATATAAAACGTAAAACTGACATCAAGCTGTAAAACATAATGATTTCCACTCCGTAACGAAATTCTAGCCAGCACTTTATAAGCGTGCTGATAATGTATGTCGCAATTAAACTTTCGTTCGTATTGAACTTGTGCAGCGCGAACATAACACCCATAGGAATAACAATAAATAATCTGGACAACCAAAATATAGTAATGGCAACATAACATTTCAATTTCAAGTTCCGCAACGATTTTTGATAGGAAGAATTGGCGCTAGCAAAGCTGTGTCCAATTTGAAGAGCGTTTAGTATTGTGTTAAACACATAACCGTATTTCGGCGCAAAAAACGTTATCAACAATATTCCATTCGTCAAATTTGACCAGATGAAGAACAGTGATGTGTTTGTTACAGCATTATCGTGATGTTCAATATTTAGTCTAACAATATCTTGGACACAAAGAGCAATAGATAGGGACACTTCAAAAAAAACACGCAAAAACACCAAGAACCGTCTTCGACGACTCAAAAACGCAAAGTCACGATGAATGTTCATGATATTTTCTAATTTCAGTATTAATTGTAATGCTTCTATAGACGATTTCATTTTTTGTAAAGTCAGTATAAAAACTTTTACTGAACTTAATGCAGTTAATTGTTATGCAGTGGTTTCGTTGTGAATGTTGCATTGAGAACAATGTTAAAGCACTTAAATAATTGATAATTATGATACAATTCTATTGATTGTTTTTTGTAATAAAGAAAATTACCATCAATAACTTACCTTTTAAATTGATTGATGTCCAAATAAATAATTAATAGCTTCTATACCGACGAAATATTAAACAATTTAATAATTTTGATAACATGTTTGTTTTGGTTGATCTACTCATTTCCGAACAAAACTCCTGTATCAAAAGTGTTTCACGTTATAATATCAATGAGTACATTTTTTAAAAGCAAATTTGTTAAAACAAGAATCGTCATAAATGAAATCACCTGTGGAAGCATTGCAGTTCTTTTTGATGTTAGAGAAAATCACAAATATTCATAGAGACATTGTTTTTATGAAGGGTCGGAGAAGGATTTTGACGATAATATGTATTATTTTAGAAGCTATTCCTTTCATAACGCATTGCATCTTCTTCTCCATTCAACACCGAGATGGGAACTACGAAAGATTTGCAATTCGCTCATCATTGTTCTATCTTTGGTCGAATGTAATATATGGAATATTTTTAACAGCTTTTTTTGCGCCCAAAAACGGTTATTTGTTTAGTCACGTTCTAAATGCTCTTCACACCGGGCATGGCCTAGCTAGTGGTGATTCTTCGTACAAAATCTCATTGAGAAACTTGAAATTAAAATGTTACGTTGTCGTATTTCTGTACTTTGCTCTGAAATTTTTTGTTGTAATTCCTGCGGGACTCGCGTATTGTGACCAGAAATTTACTATCACTGAAAGCCCACTTTGGTTGTTTGCGTACTCTGAGTTTATAAGAATGTGGTTTGAGTTCCGTTTCGGTTTGGAAGTTGCCATGTTTTACTGTTTGTTATCGATATTACGCATAATATTATGCCAGTTATCTTACAAGATTAAATTAAGTTGTAAAGAGACTATTGTATCTACGGGCCAGTTGAAAATTTACGAAAACTTGTACAATAATTTATCCCAATGCAGCAAGCTATTAATGAAATGCTTCGGATTTCAAGTAAGAACAAATTCAAAATATTTGTGATGAATTAACAAAATGGTTACTTCATATTAGAATTCTATCTAAATACTTTTGCAGGTATTTTGTCTCATTGTTGTGACATCAATACATTTTATTACTTTAGGTTACAGATATATTCGTCCTTTCATTACTGTAAGTATTCTTTTTTGAGTGTTTTTAGTTAAATAATGATACATGTAAAGTGAAAATATTTCATTGAGATCAAAATATTTTAATTCAAATGTTTTTGTTTCAAAATTGTTAACGAATGCATTCGTTAGTTTTAAAAAAGTATGATATTTTGGCTTATTCCAAGGTAAAAACAATTTACGTTTTAGGGTAACCTTGTTCTGCCTGAAAATTTCGCCGATACGATTTACCTACTCTCGATATACGTGGTGTCTGCCATAGCTGTGGCGCGCGCGGGGCAGCAGGTGCAATCCGAGTCCGACAAGCTTAAAAAACACCTGGCCAAGTTATGCTGCCTTGCTTCTAATAGTAAGTTGAATGAATTCATGTCGAGTTGCACTTCATAACACTTCTTCTGAGATGACCTTGTTTTGACACTTATTTCCACTCAAGCAGCGCGTGCGCTCGCACTTGTGCACTACCTAATCCCTAACTCTCATACTTATGTGAAAATGCAATCTAATACAATGTCACAGTTACGACGCGTTGAACTAACGACTTAACTTTTTAAAACCCTCAGAGCCAACAAGCAGCGAGTATAAGAGCCTGCGCGACTTCCAGCGGCTGGTGTGCGTGAAGCCAGTGACGGTGCGACTGTCGCGCGCGGCGCATCCCGTGGGCATGTGCATCCTGCCCGCTGCGCTCTCCTTCACCATTAACTACATCATCGTCATCTTGCAGCTGAACCACGAAGTATAACAAGCAGCGAGTATAAGAGCCTGCGCGACTTCCAGCGGCTGGTGTGCGTGAAGCCAGTGACGGTGCGACTGTCGCGCGCGGCGCATCCCGTGGGCATGTGCATCCTGCCCGCTGCGCTCTCCTTCACCATTAACTACATCATCGTCATCTTGCAGCTGAACCACGAAGTATAACAAGCAGCGAGTATAAGAGCCTGCGCGACTTCCAGCGGCTGGTGTGCGTGAAGCCAGTGACGGTGCGACTGTCGCGCGCGGCGCATCCCGTGGGCATGTGCATCCTGCCCGCCGCGCTGTCCTTCACCATCAACTACATCATCGTCATCCTGCAGCTGAACCACGAAGTATAACAAGCGCTGAGTATAAGCGTCTGCGCGACTTCCAGCGGCTAGTGTGCGTGAAGCCAATGGTAATTCATCTACCAAAGTGGTTTGTGTGTCACGAGCTTAATAAAAGATGTTACTCAAGAAATGATCTTAATAAGTGTCACTATAAATCTCGTGTATCTTTTAAAGTCCAGCTGTTGGTTTGGAATACGTGTTTTCAACTACTTGTTTAACTTTGTTGTAAGGGTGAGGTTAATATTTCAATAAATGTTGTAATTAGTTTTTTTTACAATTTAGAGTTCTCTAACAACCCGTAACGGCTAACCCTCCTGATAGTAATCAAAATACTGGAACTAACTATACCTAAAAGTCAAGATTTCCCTAATGAAATTTCAGCTATTAGCGGATGAGCGGAGCAATCGGCATAGCTATCCTATATTTTTATTAGCTATTGCTTCTGAAGGCGCCAGTCGCATTTAATTAAGCTGCAGCGGTCACAGCGGTCATCGCGCATTACAGCTCTTTATTAAACCCCGACCGTGCTGCAAGCCACCTATGAGCTCGCACCCAACGGGAACAGAGGTAGCCTTAAAACGTCGAGCATTTGTCAATAGTACCTACACGGGTGAGTCTCCAAACGTTATTGATGAAGATCACATTTTATCATCGTCCTCAACAGACATATTAAAAAAGCTATGATATTTATGAAACATTATTTTTTCAATATGCTGTAATATTTTCTTATAATCTGAACCTACCTATGAACAATTAAAATGATTTAGCGGCACACACAACATTTAACAAAGCAACAAATTTGTCCATAATAAATAAATATTTTTAGGAGATTAGGTTTCGACTTTATTTAGGTTACGACAAGCTGGTGTAACCAAAACGAAGAGTCGAAATAAACTATAATATTATTTTTATATAGGAGACGTCGCATTATCAAACTGACCAATAACGATATTAAAGATACTAACTCACTAGGTTCACCACGCCATTTCGAAAAATGTTTCGTCGAATTACACTTTATTAATAGCATCTTGTCGATTGTTTCTTTGAGCGATGCCTTATTGACCCGAAATTTGTTACGTCGATGGTTCATTTCATCGAATTTCTTTTAGCCGACGGTTGTTATGATCGTTATACTGTGAAGGTCAACATAATATGTCGCCGAAAGTTTATTCAATCGAATTCCTTTTGGTCGATATGCCAATGTGAGATCGAATAATGTAACCATAACAACCGAAAATGCTAAACACAATTCACTTGTTATCAAACATTTCAAGGTGAGCCTCCACCAGCACCAAAGCTAAGATGTGTGCTGTGTCGTAATGGCCCATTAGATTTCAAGCTGTGATTGATCATGTGTTTAGGCAAAATCATATTGGCTGCTTACGACACATCTCCGCTCCACAACACACATCTTAGCCTTGGCTGAGTCTCACCCTCAACGATCAAAGAAACATATAGTTGACAGAAACAAGTGATTGCGTCATTTTTCCTTGCACAGTAGCCATATTGCTGATTAAGCATTAGAAAGAGTACACCGAGCATTTGTTTGGTCAAACAGAAGTCCGTATAATCCAAAGGATATCCTTGGAATTCAAATTCACCTAGTCCTAAGCAATAAGACAGTTTCTCCAGAGAGAGACGAACTTCTTAGCTATCCATGGATTCTCCGTGCGGGTGCCGGGTCCATCGCGTGGAACAGAGAGGAATGCCAGTCGGCGCCTGGGACTTGCGACCCAGCGTGTAGGTTTAAGGGGCCCCTTTATAGTATACTAACGATCACCTTCACCGATGACATTCCTCTCCCTTCCCAACCATATTTGGTATGAGCCGAGTAAAGCGGCTTTAGTTGCTCTTTCCAGTAACGAGCTAATATTAGATCTTGGTAATCCTAAGTCCTTCAGTAGGTTGTAGAGAGATTTCGCTGGTATACCTCTCGCACCCACTTCCACAGCATACAACCGTGCTATATAACCATTTTTAGTCATCTCGTTGGTTAGGTCATAATACTTATTTGTTTTAAACGCGTGATCTTTGGGAATGTTTGTCTCCCATGGAACAGTAAGTTCCACCAACAGTACGCGCTTAAGTTTTCTAGAATAAACGAAAAGGTCTGGTCTAGACGACGATAACACAATGTCTTCTGGAATAGTGTAGTGCTTTTCATACGTGTCCATCATGATCTTCCAATCTGGAGCTACACTAACAATGGAGTAAGGTTTGACTTTGGACTTCTTGGTAGATCCTTCCTTGACGAAGTTGATGTTCTTTGTATTCGTCGTCAAACCTTTTGCTGCTCTTGCTATTGAAAGGCTCACCGCTTCACGTATGATCTGCAACACTCCATCATGGCGGCGAGAGTAGTGACCTCTGTCTAGGAGTACTCTGCATCCCACCAACAAATGCCTCGCGGTACCTACGGCCTCGCCACAGAGTAAACATGTTTTGTCTACTGCCATTCCCCACCTTACAAGGTTGCTCTGATCGGGTAGGGTCAACTGAAAGGCATTCAGATAGAATTTAAGCAACGCCGGAGACCAATCGTACAGTATCGACCGCCACTTCAATGCTAAAGGGATACAAAACTCACCAAGGGACACCCACTCGTTTTGCATTTCGAGATTAAGCGCATGTACTCTATACTCGTTATCTTCATCCATTCGCAGAAAAGACTTAATGATGTTCCGGTCATCCTCTCTTTCTCGACATCCCAATCCTACCCTGTTTGTTTGCGCTCCCACCATAAACTGCTTATGGAACCGTAGCCTAGACTCTAACTCACTCATATTCTTATCTTTTGGGAGTGTTGCCACTGCGTTGTCTTTCGATTTACCCAGAATGTGCATCTTGGTGACTCTAAGATGTTTGTAAAGCTCCGATGGCTTGTTTAGGTTCATCCCAAAACTATTTTTGCCCCTAAATAGTGTAGAGGGGTCTGCCGAGTGGGCTAATCCAGTCCAAGACTTCAACGATTTCACAACAACGGCATCCAGTCGCGATAAAAGGGTTTTGCCGAAGTCGTACACGAGGAAAGGCCAAGACAAGCGCGATGACAGGTAGTTGTTGTAGATCCATAGCTTCTTAATGTTCCCTATGGGCTGGTTCTCAACCCTACTAATGGAATCAATGAAATCCTCAACAATACCATCCAAAGATGGTGTGCGGCCTCTATAGTCTATCTTTCTGCCTAGAAAGGACACAGTTTTTTTTGGGCCCACCAACAATCGGTAACGTTTAAGAGGAAGAGAACTTTGTAAAAAAATATTATATTTTTTTATGAATTTTGCAATTGAAGTGAATTTCAAACGAAACCGGAATCATAAAACCAAAATAAAAAGCCTTATTTTGATTATATCCGTGAAATATCTGTCCAAAGATAAGTAAACAATGGCTGACATATGATAACTGAAGGAAAAAAGGTTTTTATGAATAGAATTAAAATAAAACACTTGAAATCGAACCTAAAGGAGACGCAATTTACTTTTGGAACAGTTTTCATGCCTATTTTTATCTAAGACGGTGATTGGTAGTGACTTTTAATCATTTAATTAATGGAATAAAATAATTTGAATAAACAATACAAAAAAATCTGTATAACGGAACGCAAGTGCTAGTCTATTGCCGGATTTAGATTTTATTTAAAAACTGAATACAAATGTCAGGAACCTTCCGTCTCTCAACTGTCATGAATGGTTTTACTATATAATTTAAAAAAGCTGTAGTTTGTTTGTTTGTTTGAACATGCTACTATCAGAAACAGCTGGTTCGAATTGAAAAAATATTTTTGCGTTGGATTATCCATTAGTCGAGCCAGGCTTAAACTAAAAAATGTTAAGCTATAGTTTAAGACCATTTGTGCAAAAACCTTATTCCACGCGGACAGAGTCACAGGCGGCCACAAGTCAAAATAAATTGTTTTTTCTTCAGATACATAGGAAAAACATAATGGAAAATTGCCCTTATGTGTTTGTGTTTACGGTTCCGGCGTTGAAAGTCAGAAAAGCAAATAGACAGATTATTTTATGAGGTTAATATATATTTTCTCACCTTATTTCTAACGATTCCGGTTAAAATATGAAAAAGTAATATTACCACTATAATCTGGAGATTATAAGGAATAAATTGATACCCATTTCGTAAATAAACGCTAAAATTTTATGTGGGCCTAACTCTCCATACAAAAACGATGGTCACCTTTGAACGGGAGCGCTTCAGAAATTGTGTCTACATTCTGACCGCCAATCGTGAGTCCAGGGTCATAAGATGTAAATTTCGTATCTCGTCTACCCAGACATAAGCAATAGCATTTACTTGGTTTCACCTTCATGCCGTCAGTCCAAGCACAGAACTCATCCACCTTTTTCAATAACACTTGACACTGTTTCGGGTTTCGTGTCAGGATTGCGAGATCGTCAGCAAAGGCTAGGATTGATTCTGTGTACTGATTATTGATTTTAAACCGATAACCCCATTTCTTCTCCTGAAAAATCAAAGTGTCAATTAAAATATTTATAACTACATTAAATACTATAGGGGATAAACAGCATCCCTGAAAAAGACCAATATTATAATTTAGAGGTTTTGTGTATCCATCTTTACAGCTAATTACAAAAGATAAATTAGAATAATATGACTTAATTAAATCTAAAACCAACGGGGGAAAGTTATACCATTCTAACGCGAAAAACATCAGCTCGTGCTGAACTGAGCCAAATGCATTCTCTAGGTCAATCCAGCACACCGCTATTTGTCTTTCGTGTTTCCTGGCATCCTTCAAACTTTCCGCCAACAATGTGTTATGTTCTAAGCAACCAGAAACTCCTGGTAAAAACCCCTTCTGGTGCTTTGGCGTAAAGTATTCGTTGCTTAACATAAATTTTGACATTCTATCTTGCAAGATCGAGAAAAATATTTTTGATATCGTGTTTGTAAGAGCTATCGGTCTAGCGTCTTTTGGATCAGTGACTGTCTCCTTTTTAGGAATGAGCACGAAAACAGCTTTACCAAATACTTCCGGAATCTGCTTTTTCGACCAAATCTTACCAAATATATTTAAAAGATGACTACACACTGATGGGCACTTTTTATATACAATGTAAGGAATACCATCGGGCCCCGGAGATGAACTTGATGCTTTCCTTTTTATCTGTCGGTCTAGTTCTTCTAAGGTAGGAGCCGTACCCTGAAACTCCGACACAGGATTGCAAGGTCTCTTAGAGCTCGGATCATTGTAAATCTTCTGTTGCTTCGGTACTTCATATGTGCCCCTAAAATGGTCATATATTTGTTCATCTGTCAGTTGCAGTCTTCCGGGCGGTTGTTTAAAGATATTTTTGGAGTACAAGAATGGGTTTTTATCGAAGTCAACTTCATGCCTAGCTCTCATAAGGTTAGGTAGGTTTTGAGCGGCAAATGTTTTAAGAATTTACGAGATTAAATTCAAACTCATTCTAGTGAATAGAGCAGTCAGCATAATATTTGTTGAGCAACAAATTATTCTATCCTTCATTAACGTATAAATGTTAGCGGCCCGCCTCAGCTTTGTATGGGTAGACATTTTTGTTTTGAATATTTGAATAATAATGTTAAGTGAACGCTGCATGTTTAAATAATATTTTATTCTTGATTCACGAAAAAGAAAATTGTTAGGTCATGTTAATTATAAATAATTCAATTCATTGGACTATGACCATGCCATTCATATTGCCATGCTGCAATTGCCATAATACCATGACTTATTGCCATGCTTTAAACTTAGCTTGAAACCCACAAGCTTCGGTTTTTGTATGTTAAAAGTTAACCGCATAGGTTTTTAACGATTAATTGTAGATTAAACATACATCTAAGGTACATGGTATGTTAGTACACACACAATAGTACATATAAACAAGAACATATTACCTGCGTGTCATATGATTTCCATGTGAGTTATTAACTCTCCCGGGAAAATCCATTTTTCATCTCCATCCAAAATAAACAAACAATCAGGTTATTTGATGCTGAGATGACGTCGACCATTATTTTTGTTTTGTAACTACGTGTGATTTATTTTGACACTGAAGCAATTTACCCTGTGTCACTCTATGCAATTTGATAAAACGAGTATATTGTGGTAACCATTGTTGCCAACAAAACAGTAAACATTCCTACAGTTTAATATACCCAGGAACCTGAATATATGACCTAGCCTAAGTTCTCTGGTTTAGGTGTTGAAATCAATCCTGTTCAGATCTAAGACGTTTCTACATATTAATAAAAACAACCACAACAATCCTCTAAAACTGACAAATAGTCTTTAAAATCATCCGAACATTGCATGAAGGAGCTAGCAACTATTAGATTAACATTCGAGGTTTGTACTCATTTATATCTTATGGCAGTGGTTCTTAACCTATAGTCCAGGAACACTGGTGTCCCTGGAGCCATTCCAAGTGATCCATGAAGCAATTGAAGACAAGAGGTGTCTAACTACTCTTATTTACATTTATCCACCGGATTTATATCGACGGGCCTGTTGGTCCAGTGTCGGAGACCCTGGCTACAAAACCAAGGGTCGTGGGTCCGAATCCCGCTAGGGGCAAATGTTTGTGTGATGAACATCGGCATTTGTACTCGAGTCATGGTTGGTTATAAAAGTATATAAGTACGTCTTTACGTCTAGTTTCCATTGGACAATTAATTTCGGGGTTAGGCAATTATTTATTTATTTATTTGACCAATATTAGTGTGTACGTGTGTCGTACAAGAAATGTACCTACATTGTAACATTGTTGATTCTATGATACTATTAAACATGAACAAGAAACAAGCAAAACAAGCAAATAGCCCATGGTGATTTCTCGTATGCGTGAGTGGCAGAGTCATTACTCGCACATTGCGCCTGTCAGCGAGCGACCGACGGATCTTGCCACAGTATGTGGAATACCAGTAACGTCATTAAGTTAGTAAAGAGGGATGTTGAATTATATCACTATTAATTTCATAATACTACAAAAGTTTACAAGAAGACGCATTTCAGTATCTGATGGGTTGGCTTGTTTTCGTTCATCTATAAGGTTATGGCTTTTAGTAAATTAAAAATTGACCAAAGTAAAAATAGATCATTAAATATTCAGTTGATTTCAAAAATAATGACGTCATAGCGGGCTATTCCCAAACAAACTTCATAGTTCGAAAGCGTTTAGACAGTTAATAAAAAACGTCAAATGACCAGCGAGCGGTGTCAACCTCCCCATTACTCATTTGATATAATCAATCTCAAAACATATTTATATTGTGTCTTTCTTAATAAAAACATTTTATTTCCAGACTTTACAGAAACAATACATCTGTATATAAGACCGTTTCAACAGCCTAATTTATTATAAAAGCTTAATACTAACTTGTCAGATGACTTACAACACAAGTAAGAGTAAGTAATCTACATATTATTATGTTAAACAATACTATCTATCTATCCATTCATGTCTGTAAACACCTATGAGATGATAGAACACAACTTACTAGTAAGTATATACGTAAATGAATGTATATGACCCAAACAAACCGAACTTTTATCTATACTATAACTTCTTCCTTGTCGTCCTCAAAAGTTCATCCAAACATTTAGTTAGTACAAGTGCAGTTCGGCAAATGATAAATTGCCACAGTACAAATTGGGACAGTAGCTCAGACAGAGACACTGTCGAATCCGAGGCAAAACGACTCGCCAATGGCGATTTCTTCCAGGCGTGAGTGGCAGAATCGTTTCCAATACATTCCACTTGTCTACCAGCACAGTTCGATGGGAAATACTGTCTCCACAGTACAGTGTAATACCAGTACCGTAGCGGAATGTAGTTTTTGAATTATCGCCGCTGAAAACATTGCGTGGAATGAGAAAAGTTATAAAAAAAACATAAATTTAAAATCGAATTTATTAATTGATGTATTTCCATGAAATCCGAATTCAACCCACAACTATTCGCAAAATACTTATAAGTACCTAGAATTAGTTTAGGAAGAATCCAGTTCCAAGTTTAAAACTCATTATCAAAACTGTCCGTGCTTGGGTTGGATCTTTCTCATGGAAATACGTACAATTCTTCTTCAAGAACATAGAAAACGTTTATACTGCTGTGCTTTTCAGGCCTTTAGTATTTTAGTTTTCATTTTGTACGTGCAATTCATCAACTTAGAATCGAATAGAAAATTTTAAGCTTGACCCAAGGTTCAAACGTGGTGATTAAGCCAAAACCATGTTTTGTAATAAAATCTTTGTATCACAAAACATGAATTCGAATGATGGAGGCCGTTGCCCTTCAGTGGGACATCAATAGACTGATACTCTACTTTACTTTACGCAGGTTCACTGACATTACTGTCATTGAAGCACTGGACGAAATAGGATAGTAAATCGCTGTTATTGCTTCGCGTGTGGAACGTATGAATGGCAGCATACTGCCAATATGTATTATTTTAGTGGCGGTTACAATTCATGCTATAAAAACTACACTTTACAACAGAATGATAAGATTTTTCTCGAAACGCACAAATGGGAATGCCTTATGAATCAATCATGTCTGATAATTTTATCATTTTGTGTTTTTATACATTTTTGTTTAGAAAAAAAATTTTTACTATTAGGGATAAATATCAGTATAAATAAAATCTACAAGTTATTCATTGCAAATAAAATGTGTAAACACAATGAAACAAAATAATGAGCTGCATGCAAAAAAACATCATCATTCCAACGCTCTTATGAAATCTACCTAATAAGTAGCGAACGTAAAATGTAAAATTCGGGGAATCCGCATAATATTCTAAAATATAAATAAATAAATAAATAAATAAATAAATGCCTTGGACTGACACACCAATTGCCTAGCCCCAAACTAAGCTCGAAGCTTGTACTATGGATGCTAGGAAACGGATAGACATACATAAATACTTTTATAAACATCCATGACTCGAGTACAAATGCCGATGTTCATCACACAAACATTTGCCCCTAGCGGGATTCGAACCCGCAACCCTCGGTTTTGTAGCCAGGGTCTCTAACCACTAGACCAGCGGGCCGTCAAAATATGAACCTCACATTTGAACGTCGCGTGCGACTTGAAAGAGGCGTGAGGGCTGCCAACATCGTTACAGTAACTGCCGCCCAGTCTTGCGACTGAGAACTTCTAGTTTAGTTCGTTTAAGATACGAGTGGTGCAAGTTACCACTAGCATGTTAGTCACTACGAGTATAACAATAGCCCTCCGTCCACTTGGATCCATTGGATGGCTCCCGTGATGGATCCTGGTGTACTTTTTCCTCCACCTGAGTCCAATACTGTATAACAAACTACAAAAACAAAAACAAACAATAAACTATTTTTATGTTATAAGGAGGCAAATGGACAAGAGAGTCACCTGAGGTGGAATTCACTAAGCGCAAATGTCATAATCTCACGGTTGTATCAACGGCGACAGTACAAAATTAGTACTAAATTCCTACTGTCACCGATGACACAACCGTGAGATTATGACATTTGCGCTTAGTGAATCGCCCCCCTGGTAAGTTATCACCGCTGCCCGGGGACATCAACAAACGTACAAGGGTAGCAGATGCGTTGCCTGCCTTTAAGATTTAGGTTAGTTCGTTACTCTTTAAGCGCCGAAAATACTGGACATGTCACCAAACGATGCGAGTGTGACGAGAAATATTTTCGCTAAGCTCATTTGGCTATTGGACCTGTGGGTTTGGATGTTTCGAGCTTGCTCATTTATTTTCTTTAAAGTAAACTAACTAAAATTTCGTATTTTAAAAACAAGTGCTTTGAAAAACGCAGTTAAATTTTCCCCTCGGGTCTACTCAGCAAGCAAAATATATAATTTTCAGTTTCTTCATTAATCAGATCTGTAAACTTAATTTGCTTTTTCATAAACGTGGCTCCTATCATATCAAACAACTAAACAGTTTTAAACTTGTTTAGAAAACCGCAGTACTCAATAACTCTCTTTGGCACTAAATAACTAGTCCCTAGGCACATCACTACGACTAAATCCATCCGGAATGCTGTCTGCATAACGGCAGCTAGGAATATCAGCGGCCTATGTCTGAGCGGCGACTACATTAGTTCAGAGACAAGAGCTCAAGGATTCAGAATTGCATCGCCTCGGAAACATTTAGATGTCCTTTGAAGTTAAGCTGCATGCACTGTTCGATGTATTCTTGTATTTGACAGAGACATGTGGATCTATGTAGGAGAATTCAATAAAGTTTTCTTAGATTAACACAACTACTACTGTTAAAGGATTAAAATCACGTTCTAATTCTTCTAGAGTTATTAAATTCAACGAAACTTTACATTTGGTTACGTTTATTAGCAGTTTGCTAACCATGCACCTCTACAAATATGTTTGCTTTCATTATTGGCAATTCTTGTGCGATTAAGCTACCTATATGCTGTCCATTTTGAAACTTAATTTAATGACATATTATTTTAGGAAGCTGTTTATCAATTTACACGGAGACCAATACAAACATACCACACGTCACTTCTCATCTCTATCCCATACCTCACAACTGTGTAAACTTCCGAGTCGTTATATTACATCATATGATCGTCGAGTCAATAATGTAATACAATAAAAATAAAATAAAATAAATAAATGCCTTGGACTAACACGCCAATTGCCTAGCCCCAAACTAAGCTCGAAGCTTGTACTATGGAAGCTAGGAAACGGATAGACATACTTAAATACTTTTATAAACATCCATGACTCGAGTAAAAATGAGTAAAATGATGTTCATCACACAAACATTTGCCCCTAGCGGGATTCGAACCCGCGACCCTTGGTTTTGTAGCCAGGGTCTCTAGCCACTCGACCAACGGGTCTGTCACTGTCACATTTATTGTCAATGACAATAAATGTCCTTTTTAGCATCTGATGCTGATGGTCCATGGCTTGCACGTACTTGTCCCCCTTTATATAAGGTGTAACAAACTATACTGCAAATATTTTAAGGGCGAATGGTTAAGTGGAAATGTAAAAAAAAATCAAGTTATTTTTTTTGTTATTACGGTAGTTTCCGAGAAAATAAATTTAGTGAATAATTGGGAAAACTACAAATTTTGTGATATGCAAGTCAGCTGGTCGTGTCTTATCAGTGAATTACAATTACTACACTTGTCCTGCCCCAAAAGCAAAGTGGTGGAGGGGGGGGCGAAGCTTACAGGACGAAAAGAGCAAATTGGCCAATGCAGAAAATGCAAAATTTAGTAGGCATTAATTTAAACTTTTAAATATCTAATATTGATTACATTGCCACTAAAGAATTCGCCCTTAAAATATTTGCAGTATATTTTATTTCACCCAATATACTTTTATCCTGGAAACTGAGGAACCAATATAATACCGTATATTTATTTTGGTTGGGAGGGGTTTGGGCTCTTGGGACTGAGGGAAAATGCTGCGCTCTTCTCTTATATCTACATATATCTATAATACTCGTACTACATACTCAATACGTATAAACTCCATACAACCCACTTTCCAATATTGTATGCTAGCGGCCCGGTATTTGCTTCGCTACGTGTGGTAAATGAAGACCCACTCGACCAATTTTATACAAACTTCACATAAACCATCTTCTAAATAGTCCAAACAAACATTTGATTTGGATAGGTGAGCCCGTTCTTAAAATATAAAGTGACAACGAAAAATGCCAACTACTTAAAGATATTTATAATATCGGAAAGTGACACGTTATTATTGGGCATGCGGGGCGTTGTTATTAAATAATTTAAAGTGAAAAATATCAGTTGATAAAATATATGCTTCATGATAATCGTGTCTATATTTATTCGAATACAAACGAAATGTTTTAACTAATATGTGTAACACACGACCCCGATTAAAAACATCGAACTGAAATCTTTCGAAACACATTACAGATATTGCGGATGTGTGGATGGATTCGAGATTTTTTCTATTTTATTTCTAGGCGAAAAGAAACAACACATGTAAAATAGTCACCACGATGGTCAAGTGGTTTAATTACCGCGCCGTTGTCTCGATGTCGGGTTTAATTCCTGGGCCGGGCAAATTTTGTGTTTGTTTTTCCCAACACAATCGGGGTTCGGGATCACCAATCCGAATTAAGCAGCGTGACGATTAAACCAAAACCCATCTTTACAACGAAAACATGGGTGCAGTGGGACATGGTTAAAATGCTGACAAGTTGTTATTTATTATTGCAGATTCTGCTTTTTATTCTATCCACATTAACATGAAGAAGACAATATCTCATCCTTGAGAGATAGCAACAGTGTTATCTTTCTCGAATGAGCTATTTTGCATAAGGAGCTTGCAGTCTAACTAAGCAGCTGATTAGAAGATTAGCATTCACTGACGCTAGTTTACGAAGCGTTTACATCGTGTACAGTACCGTATAATATACTCGTAATATGATATCACTGATAATAAACACTCTTTATAATAACAGATTACGATTTGTTCTAAACTTCAGAATCGATTATGATATCTAAACCTTAAGCCAGCCGGGTGCCGAAGCTATAATACAAAAATACTAGTTGGGCTAAAAGGTTTCCGTTCAGTTAAGACAAAAAAAATTGAAAATAAAATAAAATTGAAAAGTATACATTTTGCATTGAAAAAAGAACCTGAACAAAGAACAGTATCTTTTGAGTTTTGGCAAAAAAATTATAGCATATCATTACATAAATCTCTCTAAATTGGCAACACTGAATGCTCTGATCATAACTTTAACACTAGTTCCACACGTGTACATTACTTAACTAGTTTCTGATAAACTCGTAAGCTAGTCCGATTACTGGCAGCGAATACAAATTCATTCATTACCTCCAGAGATTTTCCCGTGCATACAAATTGTTCCCGCATGTGTTTCCATAAATTGAAGCAATTTTCACATAATACAGAACGTTCATTAAAACATTAAAACAATACAAAAGTAGGACAAATTCTTGTGTATAGTTACACAAAAATTTGTCTTACTTTTGTATTACTTTGGTATTATAGAGGCGCATTTGATTTTGAGCCTGCTCTTGGAAACGGAGCTTAATTGGCTTGGCATCCAACTAGTTAAAACATTATAAAATTTTATCGTCATTTTTTTTTTGCAGTGAGGAGACTAAAAATTGTGATGTGCCAAAATATAATGAGTCGAGATATGATAATAAATATATTTTCACAACATGACATACATTGATCTGACCCCGTGTTAAGTAGCTTAAGCACTTGTGTTACAGACATCAGAATCAACAGTGGTATTACAAATATACTTATTTAAGTTTTGATCATATATCTAAATAGATACATGTGCCAAAATATAATATGATCAAACCAAAATTCACATTTGTCTATCTAAAAATATAAAAAATCTGCTAAATTTTTAACCTAGAAGCGAAGAAGTGTGAAATCATTATTTTCATAAGATTTTAATCGAAACATCTTTCCACTTGGATATTAATCATAATCATAGGTTAAAATAATTTAGTACCTACTCGTACTTCTAACATGAGTAATGGAACTGAGCACTAATTGTGTATTTGATTAATTACCAATATATTGATTTTTTATCGATTTCATAATTGAAGTTGGACAGTCAGTTTGACTGGGGCTTATTACTTTAGATGATGTTATCGCTGGATTTTATGAAATTATGGATCGCTGTGTGAATTGTGGGATAGCAACTAGTTACCGAATTACACTAGGCCGACAAACCTTAGACAAAAAAACAATGTAGTGATGCGATAGGTTTGCACCTCAGCCTTACTTTTCCTAAACCTCCAGTATCTCAGGCTCCCAGATTGTCTAAGTTCACATAATTTTCAGGGAGTTAGGCGGTTAAATTAGAACCTATTAATTCATCTTGTTACAGTCAGACACAAGAATGCATGAAATCGTTTCGGTCTCCTTCAAATTAATAGGTTCAATGTGCTGACAGCAAGTCTGTATTTCATATATTATGTATAATCACCAATAATATTCTGTTCACATTTATACACTAGGCATCTGGCACTAATGACATAAAAAAATACAAAGCTCATGAAATAAAACTAATTTTAATGTAGTTAAAATTATACCGCGATTCTTTAGTTTTATGAGTTACAGTCGCGTAAACCTGGGAAAACATTATTTACCAAGCTTAACCATAAATAAGGAAAACACGACTCCTGCATGCACTAATATTCTTGACAATAGAAATGTATAATTATTCTGCATACAATACGATAGTGGAAAGAGGCCACAATTTACACACATTGTACAAGCTAAGATCTCCTATGCTCCCTAATCTTGGAACCTAGTACATTCGTATGTCTGTATGTTAGAACAAAACGAGACGGTCTAGTCTAGACCCGCTATGAATACACACACTAAGTGACGCTCATTACGGAATACACAGCGAAGTCACATACGGTAAGAAACTTGCTGAAGATTAAATTACATCTAACTCTAAAGAAATTAAAAGAAATATTAAAAAAATATAATATATCGTGTATTTTATTAAGTAAATAAAAAATTGGCCAAGTGCGAGTCGGACTCCCGCACTGAGGGTTCCGTACAAATTCTATTTTTGACCTATTAAAAAAACTACTGAATAGATTTCGTTGGAACCAATTTTCGTTGGTAGTTTTTGTGGTAATGTACATTATATAATTATTTCAGTTTTATCAGCCTCTTATTTTAGAAGTTAGAGGGGGGGGGCACACTTTTTTCCACTTTGGAAGGGTCTGTCACGCAAAGTATTAACTTTAGAAAAAAGTGATATTAGAAACCTTAATATAATTTTTAAAGACCTATCTATAGATACCCCACACGTATATGTTCAATGAAAAAAAAATATTTCGAGTTTCAGTTCTGACTATGGGGACCCCCCACTTTTTTTTTCTATTTTCGTGTGAAAACCTTGTTGCGGTTCACAGAATACATCCACTCACTAAGTTTCAACAGTATAGTACTTATAGTTTCGGAATAAAGTGGCTGTGACAGACTGGCGGACAGACAGACAGACAGACAGACAGACATGACGAATCTATAAGGGTTCCGTTTTTTTGCCATTTTGGCTACGGAACCCTAAAAAACACTGGCGCAAAAAGTTATTAAAAATTCCGTTGTGAGCATAAATTTGTTTTTGTAGATTCTCGTACGAGTATATGGAGAGAACGCTAGAAAAGTACCAAAATTATGTAGGTGAGTGTACCAGACTCTACTGATAATAATGGTTATGTCTTGTTTGAAAGACTCTTAAAAGGTTTGAACTGCAAGCCCAAAGAAACCGTATCAATTACATTGGCCTCCTTAGTTATCAGCCTGATCCCACAGCCTTTGTATTGGTAGCATAATAGGAACATGGTACTAAATTTAATAATAAAAAAAATATTGGACTAACAAACCAATTACCTCGCCCAAATCTAAGCTCGAAGCTTGTGCTATGGACGCAAGGGAAATGTTAGACATATTTGAATTCTTCTATAAATATCCATGATTCGATTACAAATGTCTTTGTAGCCAGGGTCTCTGAACACTAGACCAACGGGCCCGTCAAATTTTCGAAGGAAGATTCAATCCACATCCCATCTGGTTCCTGAGACAAGATTAATGTTTTCATGTTAATCAATTTTATGAATACAAATATGTTTCTGCACTGTGTCAAATGTTTGCAGCTGTATGATAAAGTTAGCTATTTAGTTGTTAATCTGCCGTAATACCAGTGAAATGTCTTGCAAGCGGAATGCAGATGTTTCTCTATGAGTAATCGCGAGTCATTTCACTGTGTGGAACTCAAAGATTAGGAGATTTCACTTTACCCTAATGCTAGTAACGAATTTTGCATTAGAATGCAATTTAAGTTTCATTATGCAGGTAAACGTTTACCTACATATTATAATTTTATCATAATGGACTTGAAAAGCTTTCGGTTATGGTAATTAGTACGATGTGTACAATTAATTTTAAATCGTTGAAATTGAAAATTTTCATTTTTAATATATAGCTTTTCTCATTTTTGGGCTAATTTCTAGCTCTATTTTTAATTGTTTGTTTTAAAAATGTTAATACAAAAAGTAATGAGTGATTTTATTTTGCCGATGCTTTGATAATACCTATGTTAATACATTTTCTCGCATATATAACATAGTAAGAAATTAAAGGGGTATTAAAATATTTATAATATTACTGGGAGAAAAACTGATGGGCTTACCTCAAAAAGCTCCGAAAGAAATTCCACCTGTGAAGCCATGTATGAAACGGTAACCAATAAAACAAGGTGGGAATTCCGCTTATCCAACAATTATTGCGATGTACCAGTATAGCCGGGAATTCTTACGCGTACGGCGATCCAATATTTTATATTTATCCCCTTCAACTTCAGTTTAAAGCTCTTCATGGGCTTTCTTTTGTACATTATCAGTTGGCATACAGGCACGGCACCGTTCAATATTGAAGCGTATTAATGTCAAAAGGTTTGAGGAGTATAAGCATATTGAGCATCATGAGGACGATTGATTTATTTTCTCAGTGTATTTCGTTGGTTCACTATGGGTTAAAAGATTCTGATATTATTTTTTGACCTATAGATAAAAAAATTGCTGCCGTGCCGACCTATGATTGAAGTCATGGCGACTAAAATTAAAATCACTATTTATATAATCGATACCAACGTTAGCGCATATTAACGTTGATTCGGTCCTTTATCATAAGGAATTTATTTTGATACCACCTCCTTTTCCACTTATAAGTTATCTTCGGAGCGAAGATAAAAAGATGGCTGCCGTCCCCGCAGCTGGCGTATGAATATTAGTCGGCGATATCTCGCGGCCGCGCGGCTAAGGGCCGCTATCATCATTACCCGGGAAACTGTGCCCAACACTCATGTGCCCTTAATATGGTAATCTACTTCGTCACTACGCTCGTTCTGTAAACGACGGTTATCGTAAATCAGTCTAGTAACTGCACTGTTAACTTTAATTTGCCGAACGAGGGACTGATTTACGCAAACAACTCTTGGACCCAGAGAAGACGCGCAAATATTACTTAACCAAATTGAGCAATATTGACTCTGGCATTCTCAGAAGTTAGTTACTTAAATTACCTTTTTTAATTTCCCCTTAAATTTTGTTTACAAGAACCGTTTTTATCGAGTTTGGAAACTTTTTATTAAATCTCCGCAAATATTTTCCACAGCTTTGCGCTTTTCGAGGGAGGGGTTTTAGCCAACTAGAGGTACTTTAAGTTGTCTGCTTATTTAAGTATTTTTGCAAACATAATTTAGATTTCTTTCGACATTCAAATTAAGATTGTTAGGGGTCACACCAAAAAACAAATGTGTAACATTTATTTTCTGACAAAACTACGAGTACGACATATATTATTATGTTTGAATACATTCAAAATACACATTACCAGATCCATCAGTGAACCACTAGATCTACATACATAAAATTTAATATATGCAGTTGCTTGTAAGTAGTATCTTAAAGGGTTTCGGATTCAAACAATCATTTTTATATCGCATAATAAAAAAATATCCTACGTAGGTTCTTACCTGCTTTATACCGTGTAAAATGACAAAGTCATATCCTATAACTGCTATCTCCAAGCAAGCAATGTATGTCTAAAATAAACATAAATTCCTTCGTCGTTTAATCCCACGTCCAAAGATTCCTTGTTTCACATTCAGAATGGGCAAAGGTGGAATGCTTATTATTCAGAATAGTACGAGGGCAAGGGCCTAGTTAGAACACAGTGAAGTCTTAAGAGGGATCTAAACCCTTTGTCGGGGCCATTCTTGAATTGCAAACTAGAGACGTCTTGTCCTTTAATACAATTTACGCGTCTGACTAAACAGAAATACGAGTACAGTGCCCAGCACATATTTATTGCATTAAGTTTTGAAACAGTTACTTTTGAAAGGAGAATCTACATACTTATTAGTTTGAAGTCATTTTCGTATATAAGTATTTTCCAATTAAATGTACAAGTATATTATGACTTATTGTGAGTGCTTCCTTGGATCAAAAATAGTGTCCAAGGTAAAAATTCTGTTTCGCATTATCTGAAAATATCTTTAAAAATGTGACGGTATTAATATATTCCCTGCGCATCCGAAATTCATTTCAACTAAATTAATTGCAAGTAAAAAATAATAATATGCAGTTAATAATCAAGAACACAACTGAATACACAAGATGGGATACTATCCATTGCGAATAATTACATAAAAATAAAAGTTAAAACACTTTGAACATAAAATGAATACTTCCAATCTTAATTGAAGGTACTTATTTCAAGCTACTTAAAAATATCCATCTAGTTCAAAAGAGAAAGTTAAGCTATAAAAGGTAATTCCGCCATTACCATTACCGTAAAATGAAAACGCTTTGAATTAACTCGTAATATTCATTAAAGAGATAAATGGTAAAAAGGATCGGTCCCGTTCAGGCTTAGTCTAAGCTAGGAACAATGTCTAAAAAGAATTTGCAAGAGTACTCGATGGTTCCTTGAGCTCCACGCAAAACATGGAGTAACTAGCGCCACTAACTATAAATTTCTTCGAACTTACGTTGTTAATCTACGGCAGATTGAAAATGAGTTAATAATATTTTTGCTTTGAATATCAGTCGCAGATATGAAGAGAAAAGAAAATCATCCAACCGCTAAAAATGGCTGCAAAATACTCTTAAACCGGTGGGTTGCCGTATACATACATATGTGGTGACATATACGGCATCAAGTCTTCAGTGTTACATATCAATATTTTTAGCTTTACTTCCAGTAGCAACCTATGAATTTGATGTTATTTCTTTACATTCTCTAACGTTAGGTAAATAATATTTGCATTTACTAGAAGTATAAAACATTAAAGCCAAAAGTTAAGCTTTGGTTTATGTTTTTTATGATTCATCAAAATAATTAATTACAATCATTTCTTTGACGATAAAAGTATTCGGCTTTGATCTCGGTATTCCAGATTAAGGCTAAGGTGAGGCAGGCTATTTTTTATTTGGTATTGTGAATGTTTCTTCGAATTTCGGGATCCCTCAATTTTCTTAAATGAACATAAACCATTTTGCAAAAATATTATTAACTCAACCAAAACTACAACGACTTCATAAGCAGTCGGTGACGCGCAAATTATTCCCAGTAACATACATATATATGTATGTACGTACATGTTACAAGAAGTGTTGATAGGAAATATTAAAGTGCAATGTAAGTATTGTTGTGAAAAAAAAAAACAATTATGTAGTTACTACTCATCATCGTGTGAGACGTCATTTGAGCAGCAAAATTAAAATAAATAAAAAACTTTTTAAAAGCGCTAGTTATTCAGCAATTTCTCGATAATGTCGGCAGAATGAGGGCTCTCAAGATGGCGGCCGGGACGCAGGTTTAAGAGGTCTGTGTCACGTAAAGAGGTGCGCCTATCATGTATGGATTGCCTGGAGTGCGGATTCCAACAAGACCTAGCTTCCTTGATAGTTTTTCATATTGGACGCGATGATAAATGTTTTTATGTAAGTATTTGTGGATTTTGAAATTTGTCACAAGTCGCTTTCCATGCAAACTTAAATAGACACCGTACAGAAACTATAGAGGGCGTTAAAATCCCGTTTTTTTTTCTGTGGTTTGACAGTAAAATTTGACATTTAGCGTAAAAGTTTCGAATATGAGTCACTAGATGGCAGAATAAGGCATCGTGTTTTCCGTGGTTTGACAGTAGAATTACCGACATTGAGAGTAAAAGTTTTGAATATGAGTCACGAGATGGCAGAATCATCGCTACGCACGGTGACGGTGCCTATATAAATTGAAAGTTCAGTTAACCATGAAAATATTTCGAGAGTTTTTATCAGTTTAAGTGTGTTTTACTTAATAGTTGTGTTAAAGAATAAAAGTTCCCAGGTTGACATTACAATAATGTAATAAAATAAAATAATTTGCTTCGAGTGTCAGCCATGTTGCGACTTACATTCATCAGACTTATCTCATCAAAACGTCGTAACCAGGTAATATAATCCTAGAATAAGGTGAGGAAGACGAATGTATTTTGATAACGCACCAAGTGCCAACCAAGTCAGAGCGTGAATTATTTATAGCCTACATAATATTGCTTGTCATCACACTAAAATATTATTACGCGAGCGTTACGTGACGTTATGGGGTAATAATCGTTTGGTTCACAAGTTTGGATACCACTTTTCGGGTGTGAGCATTGAGGTGTTACTACTTCGTATAGAGTGGACATTGAGAACAAAACTATACGAGAACTTGGTGGCGGATAATTAAGTGATTATATTGTCTTTTTATGTAAAATGACGGCTACTAAATTTATTTTATATCATGTGAAGATTTGTTCACGTTTTCAAAACACAAAACGGCAATTTGGCGCTTACAAAAATAGCATAATAGACGGCAACTTTTGTACGTAAAAAATATTTATTTCATGTGTCTACTCCATACGTAGTAGTAATACCTATTGAGGTGTGGGCTATTTAGGCGTAAACGTTTTCTTTGCTAGTGCGTTTGATGAAGTATGTCAACTAGAACATGGACACTTGAACACTTGGACAGGTCTGAATATGTGGCGACCTATATTTTGATCTAGAAACATCCCAAACCTTGATACCAAAACAAAATCTTTCATGATACGGTTGTGTGGTGCTAACCATTTGAGTAATGAAAATAACGATTTTCGTATTGTGGCATATTTCTAAAATATATTTTTGCAATATAATATTTTGGTAATTATCTAGCATAGTTGTGATTATCCATGAACCTCAAACAAAAAATCTATTTTAAAAATTTATGGCATAGCATAAGCTCTTGCAAAATTCCCAGACATCCAAATAAAGTTTCCCAAAATTTATTCTTATGTTCATATTCAACCTGAATGGTCGAACGCTATCGGATCTAATGCAGACATAGATTGATCCCGCACATACTTTGATCGCTCCGAACGCGGAACTGACTATCAATCAAGGGCTAATCCTGCGCCAAGGAGCGCATTACCGGGCCCGGTCTATTGAATCAGTTAAACGTGTCCCCGCCATTAGTTAGACGAGAGACAAATCGCCAATGTGCTCCGATGGGAAATAGCCGCAGATCAACGGTGATAGTGAAGCATAGCCGCTTATGTGAAGACGTAAGGACTTTTGTCCTATAAAAGTGATAATCTAATACGACATATTCTAATAATTTTCGGTAGCAGCCAAGTTGTGATTCGTGTGTGCCTCGGGTTTCCACCAATCTTCATTTAAGTTGTTACAAAAATTTCTAAAGGAATTATTTACTACGTGAAAATGTTGCCTACTTATAATTTATTCAATGAGCGAGTCATATGAGTCTTAGCAATAAATAGCAAAGTAGTTTAAAGACATTAGGTTAATGCCTATCAACATCAACTAAACAAAACGATCCACCTTACAGTACCTACGTAGAACCTATGTTGCATGTTACTAAACGACTATCGGCTCAGTACCTAACTATGTCTATGCAAGTGACGTCGCAGTCTGTACGTATCCCGTCCTCCAGAGGGTAATTATGGGATACGGGCAGTAATCCCACTGTTCCGGATATTGTCTCGCCGACAAAGTGTAATAAAACGCCGGCTTAGCCGACTGTACTTGACAACGTCGCAATTTTCTTACACACATGAGTTCTGTCCGACCGAGCGGATATTAAAAAATAAAGTTATATCAGCACGGTTCGGGATGGAACCATGAATTTTATATCGTATTTTGGTTTAAAATGTAACTGAAATCTTTCGGAATGTTTAGTAGTAGTTCGAAGTGCTCTTATACATATATTTACTCTTCTTATGTTTGAATGCCACAAGGGTTTCACATAAAGTATACTTTAGTGTTTAAGACAAAAACAGCTCAAATGTCATTTTAACGGTAGTCACGTCAACTAAATCACTATAATTTACTGTTTGGCAAAAATAGTAATCCTAAATTAAATCAACATGTAAAACAAAGGCTTTTAACGATTTTTATCTTTATACACAGGTAAAAAGCGCATTCCGGGTCAACTTATTACATTCGAAAGTGCTAGTATGTTCCGGAATGACTTGATTGAAGCTGTTATCAGAATATGATTATAATTATCAAACTCTTGCATTTCGACATCAACGCATCTGATTTAGTGAAGCGTATATATGTTTCGTCGAAGTAGCGAAAATGTTAAATTATAATTATTATGAGGGAATTCGTAGCGACTACTATTTATGAAGCAACCGTTCTGAACCGAACCACTTAATTTTGCGTAACGAGTTCACAAATTACTAAAACTGTTATTGACATATATATTAGAGACAGTACAGAATGAATAGATTTATTTATTTTCTTAACTCAATACACTAGTCTTGGAAAAAAAATACTTCCCTGTTGTAATCTAAATACGCAGTATAATGCACCTGCAATGGCATATTTTTAGGGTTCCGTAGCCAAAATGGCAAAAAAACGGAACCCTTATAGATTCGTCATGTCTGTCTGTCTGTCTGTCTGTCTGTCCGCCAGTCTGTCACAGCCACTTTTTTCCGAAACTATAAGTACTATACTACTGAAACTTGGTGAGTAGATGTATTCTGTGAACCGCAACAAGGTTTGCACACGAAAATAGAAAAAAAAATAATAAATGGGGGGTCCCCATAGTTAGAACTGAAACTGAAAATATTTTTTTTCATTGAACATATACGTGTGGGGTATCTATGGATAGGTCCTTAAAAATTATATTGAGGTTTCTAAGCTAATTTTTTTCTTAAGTGAATACTTTGCGTGACAGACTCTTCCAAAGTGGAAAAAAGTGTGTCCCCCCCCCCTCTAACTTCTAAAGTAAGAGGATGATAAATCTGAAATGTATATATATACATTACCATAAAAACTACCAACGAAAATTGGTTCGAACGAAATCTATTCAGTAGTTTTTTTAATACGTCAAAAATAGAATTTGTACGGAACCCTCAGTGCGGGAGTCCGAGTCGCACTTGGCCAATTTTTTTAGCTGAACTTTATAATATTTGTTATTTAAAAATTATGTTCATTATACGATTATACGATTGCATTGCCCATAGTTGGTCGCGTAATCTCATGACTAGGGAGTCTACGTGCACATGTCGCTTGCACTAATGCATTGCTCTGACGTGCACTATTGCGGACTTGCAATAGCGGCAACATTTAGAACGAACAGGGAATTTAATGGGAAATCTTTCTATACTTCATTTTATTTCGTCGCTGATTTTATGTTGACTTTTTGAATGCGCCCTGACTGTTGAGCGGCAAATTGTTGGGTATATTGGGTTTTGTTTGCTTTTTGAAGATGAATTTATCAGGAAATAGTTATGTAGGTACCTAATATAAAAGTAGCAATTGTCTAATGCATTAAGAATATGTCGATTGAAGACTATAAAATACAATTACAAAACAAATTAAATACAATTACATATGACTCACCTTTCCTCTGCAACCGGCGGCGCGGCGGCCTTCAGTAAAGCGAACACAATCCACTGCCGAAGACCGGGATTTTAATCACTTTTGAGAAATATATCACGGTAAATACAACGGTGAATTGATGTTTTCAATATTTTTTAAAACACGCACGCACGATATTTTCAATGTCCATCGAAATACGCGGCCATTTTCTTTTTTGTTTTACTTTTTTTTCTGGCTTCATAAGCTGCCAGGACACAGTTGCGCGCATATACAGCCTTTTTATATTTTGATATTGGATTACTGGTGTTGATATTTTTGGGAAAAACAATAATGTAAAATATTTGATAAATATAAAACTTTAAATGGAAATTCCTGCTATTAAATTATACAAGCAATGTGAACTCACGCTCGCATTAATATCACATAATTTTATTAAACCAACGCCAAACTATATAGCATCAATATACCTTCACTGATACGGATACAACACCCCTAAAAATCTGCGTACACAAACATGTGAACCAAGCCCACCTATTTAAATGCAAATACACACCACTAACAAAACACGATAGTATACGCCGAGCAGACGGATCCAGTCCTGCGGGACCGATTTACCTAATGTTGTTCACAGAACTAACATAACATTTGAATATCTCATCATATTTCGATTTTTTATTCTGTCGATTTCCAAGCAACGGTCGGGTCGCGAGTTAAATCTCTTTATCTGCTCTTACTTTGTGATGCTTTTTTGTTATTTCCTAATAGCAGATGGTTGGGATATCTCATGTGCGTGAGTTCTATAATTTCATATCCCACTTAGAACGGTTTCGATATTACCAAACTAAAATAGACTTGACAAACTTATGGACTAAACTTTTTTTTACCTACACAGTATACTGTCTTAGGCTCGTACTCTGAGCTCGATCTTCAGTGCGAACTAACTACATATGTCATTCTCATACAAAACAGCACCTCAAGTTCGCGCTCAAGTACGAGCTCAGAGTTAAGTGTGATTTATTAATACGAGTACAAGTCGCTTCTTACGACTTCCATGGGGCAAAATGGGGTAGTATCTAAATATGGAAGATCTTTCTGAAATGATAAATAAAACTTTTTAATGTCGTACCACAATATATTTGCTGGTGCCTCATTCTAAGCTTACACAAACTTCTGATGCATCGGCATATTTATTTATCCATTTATTACACAAACTAAAAAAAATATTTTATCATATATTTACCCATAAATCAGTTTGCACTATACAGCCCGCAATCGCGTGAGCTGTCATCTTTATAATTTGTGTGATTATGAGCGATGCCACAATCTCTCTTGCTCCGGTACCCACTCTTCCCTGTGCTTAATAACTCAAGACTTAATTAATTCGCTTTGATGCTTGTTGACATAGCTTGAAAACATGCTACTTAACATTCTTAACATTTTAGATAGTTCAGAAGCGACTATTGTAATTTACTCGTAAAATAGTATCGAATTAGACCTTACCTCAATTTTTGAACAGCTACTTTTAAGTTAAATTTATTTCAAACAGTTGTAAAAAACGCTACATATTTTAGATCATGACACGGTGGCCGGTGGTGATACTTATACGAGTTCTGTTTAGGAATCAGCTATTACATAATCAGCTAATACATATCGTAGAGCCAACTATAGTACATACTCAAATAATTTCTACTAATATAAGTTTGTTTGTTTGCTTGAACGAGCTCATCTCAGGAAGTACTGGTCCGATTATATTTTTTTTTTGTGTTGGATAGTCCGTTTGACCAGGAAGGCTTTATGCGATAGTATATACCTACGTGTGCGGAAACCGATAGCACGCGGACGGAGTCGCGGGGGGTCCCTAGTATAAAAATAAGTTTGATTATAAATTACCGATTCTGAGCTCGTACTTCCAAATCCCTTCTCAGCAGTGTTAGTGAGATAACGATAAACTAGTCCTTTCAAGCAAACGTACATATATTGCGGCTTCGACCGGGAGAGATTTACGCAGTCCGCGGCGAATGTTATCAACCGGACTGATCGGAACCTTCAGGATTCCAGTTTTGCGTAGGCATATCTATTTCTTAATTTATTTTTGAGGAGGATTTTCCTATGCCCAGCTATTTCCCTAGCGTTGAAAGGAAGCGACGTGAGGAAGATAAAACCGGGTGTGTTGCTAGAATCCAACTGATCTGGTTTTCCTTTTAGGGATCATAGTGGTCGTACGGCACTCTTAGATGTTCCAATGTAATTAACTGGACTTTCCAAAATCTAATGGTGTAACTAACAAATCTTTCTGTACTTTATGACAAAATTATCTTAAAATGCAATCTTTGGCTTAATTTTCAAAATAAGATGACGTGTCTTAAATTCTTTTTTAAAAGCTAGCTGACACAAACTATTGGTAACAACATCTCTTTAATGGGAAACATCGTTGTACCAATCTGCAGCTTTTGCCTCCACTGCTCTCTCCGGCCGGCATATATGATATTTTTTTGGAATCTTATTTGGTGATTGATACATTTGTTTACTTTGCAATCAAAGTATACAATAAAACCTTGAGTCTGGATCGTCGCGATACCACCTCCAAGAGCCAGCGCGGATGCACAGAGGGATTTGTAAAGAAGTAGAAGAGGGCCCAAATTGGACGCCTGAATACAACGTCACCTGGTCGACTGGATCTCGTAATTGCGTACTCGTCTATTCCGACGACTTAATTGGGAACACTACTAAATTCGAATTCTACTACTGAACTTTGGAACTGATTAACGTCAACATGGTTACGAGTATTTTGATTCCGCTAACTGAACATTGATTTTAAGTGAAAGAGAATGACGAATTAATTCCAGTGAAGCGAAAGGACAAGGTGTTGTAAATAAAATGAGCAGATTAGAATTTTCAAACTTTTCTGTAAAGCTTTCCGATTATTATAGTAAGCACAAATACTTCGTAATAATTTCCACGTGTAAATAGATAAATGAAATTTTACATCAAAATTGTTACATGTTTTGTGTTTATTTGTCACTAGCGGCCGCCAGCGACTCCGTCCGCGTGGGTTACGGTTTCCGTACACAGTGTTACTATAGATAGCTCAATGCCTACCTCGACAAATAGTAAGTGGACTATCCATATTTTGTCAATTCGAACCAGTAGTTCCTGAGTTTAACGCGTTGGCGCGCAAACCAATTTGGATCATGAGTTACACGTGTTATTGTGAGTCAACCATAAAAGATAGACATATGCTGTCAAGAGCGATGGTGGCCTAGTGGTACGGACGGCGCCTCACATACGTGAGGTCCGCGGTTCGAATCCGGGCCCACACCTCTGGATTTTTCGAAATCTATGTGTGGATTTGTGCCATTAGCTCGGCGGTGAGGGAAAACACCGTGAGGAAACCTGCACATTCAGTGATTTCTGAATTTAGTTCAGTTAGATCTGAATGTGTAACCATGATCCAATCTGTCTGGTTCCCCTCTATGGGTTACGAAGGTCTGATGGCAGTCGCTTCACTGTAATAACCAGACTTGCCAAATCCTGGATCATGGTCAAAGCGGACCCCGTATAGAAACGGGATAAACGCTAGGAAGAAGATATGCTGTCAAGGGATATTTTTTAGGCAATTTTATGTAGAATAGTTCCGTCATACATGATTTCTATGTGACTTTAACCATTAAGGCTGCACACGCGACTGAAGCTTAAGAAATGGAGAAAATTCTCCCGTTTTCCCAACATTTCCCTTCACTACGCTGCTCCTGTTAATTGTAGCGTGATGAAAAGTATCCTATAATATGCCCAGGAGTATGAAAAATAATTGTACCAAGTTTCGTCAAAATCCGTCCAGTAGTTTTTGTTTCTATAAGGAACATACAGACAGACAGACAGACAGACAGACAGACAAAAAATTTACTGATTGCATTTTTGGCATCAGTATCGATCACTAATCACCCCCTGATAGTTATTTTGAAAATATATTTAATGTACAGAATTGACCTCTCTACAGATTTATTATAAGTATAGATTAGCGGCCACCCACGACTTCGTCCGCGTGGATTTGGGTTTGGGCACACAGTGTTATTTAAATTTTATAGCTAAAACATTGCTCGACAATGGACTGTCCAGCAAAAAATAAATTTTCAATTACAATTACAGTTGCTGAAATAAGCGCGTTCAAACAAATAAGATCTTCAGCTTTATTATATTAGCAAGCATAGATAACCGATGTTGTTTATTCTTGCTGATTTTCTTGGGGAGCAAACAAATTAATGGTACATAGAAATCTAGTGTTTCTGCTTAAAATAAAAGTATTGTGTTCCTACAAGAAAATAATTATGAAGTTTTTATGTTTTTGACGAGCTATAAGTTAAGCTATTGGTGTTTTTTTTGCAATACACACTATTATGATTGTAATTGCTTCAATATTAGTAAGAGGTACTACTACAATATCGTGTAAACAAAATTATGCTGCGACGTAGCGGTTAATACGTTTGATGAAGCTCGAGGGATTTGTCTGTAAATTATGAACGGCGGAAGAGTTTTTACCGTTTTCGCAGCATTTCGTTAATGAAACAGTGAAATAAAATTATTTTGATGAGCATACCCCAGAACCATAGGCAATATGGATTTTTCACGTGAAAATTTTCACTTTTAAATATTCTGATAATCATGGGCTAACATGATTCGGTGGCTTCAATAAGCTGTGTAGCATTTCATGTCATTTTCAAAAGTTTATTTTGAAACATTAATTGTGTCTGTCATTCTTTTGCAGGGTGTCCAATCATAATCGTTTTATTCTCTTTATTAACAATGCTGTAGTCTTTTCAAAACATGTATGTATCATTTTAGACTGAATCCTCAAAATAATACGTTTTTACGTTTACCAGAACGAAAATGTTAAATTTGATGTTTCTGCTGTGTACCTCCACACAGAATGAATTTTAATCAAGACAGCAAATGAGTCGAAATCTTTTAGTAGCTGAGTCGAAGGTAAATGAAATTAACACAGGGTACACATTAGTGATTCAATACGTTTGGTCTGGGATTTGTTCGATTTTTAATCCATTTCACTGGTCGGATTTGGGTTGCAGCCATTTTCGCTTAAACCTAGACGTCTAGCGCTAACATTGATCACAGATACTGGCAAACACTCGAACAGACTTATTGAAAATGAGCGTGATGGATAAACAAAAGGAACAAATGTTAATGACTGTTATTCACTTCATGTTCGATTGGTTCTAATTTTCCAAAAAAAAATACACGATAATGTAATTTAACAAAATCCTGTTTCAATAAATATTATAAAAACAATCACGATTATCTTTAACATCAATTGTGAGACCTGCTGTTAAATTGAACAATAGTAAGTTATTCCTGTGGATCCAAAGATCACACTGACGATTGTACAATAAAGACGAGTGTGTTATGCTCATACCATGTATGTACAAATGTACGGTGGTCTTAAATAAATCACTCAACGTTTTTAAGAGAACTATAGCTTATTGGAACTAACACAGAGCTCATAGTGAAGTAGCATTCGCAACTTTTGTGCTGTTTCTGCTGGTAAGTAAGGTCACTAGAGCTCAGTTGGAAGGGTATGGAGTCTAAAAGGCAGGCAACGCATTTGGGACTCTTGTGCAGTTGTTGACATCCATCGGCAGCAGTGAACACTTACTATCAGGTGACCCTCTCTCTGGATTGCTTGTTTCCTTATAAAGTGGATAAAATAAGAAGTAACAATATTATTTTTATATTACACAACGCTAAACACCTTAAAATACAGTTTTGCTTGATGCAAGACGACAATAGACATAAGTATTTTTTTTAATTGCTTATACTCATTTACAAACTACCCGTAATCTTAGTAAGCTTGAAGACACGACGGATCATACTTCTAAGTACCTAATTCATTGTTTCAATATTATGTATTTTGTTATTTTTATATGTTGTTGGCTGTAGTACTTACTCTTTACATTTACAAATGTTTTATTTTATTTTATACATTCAAAAATAATAAGGTGCAATTAAACATCCTGGTTGAGCTGGAGCACGGCGATGATGTAGTTGATGGTGAAGGTGAGCGCGGCGGGCAGGATGTACATGCCCACCGGCTGCGAGAAGGCGGGCGTCAGGCGCACCACCACCGGCCGCACGCGCACCATGCGGTGCAAGTCCTGGAGAGTTCTATAGTAAGGCGTTTTAGGGCCTGAAAATGAAAACCATACTTATGAATAGGTATTTAAAGGCTTGATAGACCATTTGGTCTTGTGGATAGTTTTCACACACTTTACCAGTAGGTATCATCAATATCATTTTTGATATCCATGGAAAGACTACACGCATAGGTTTAATGAAAAAGTTTTCATTAAGAGAAACCCAAATTTTCGTTTCTAATACAAGAGTTTCGGTAAAAAGGTTGTGAGCCTGTGACATACTGGCAGACGGATATAACGAATTATTATCTTCTTCAATTATTAGGTATGTGTATTTTATTATTATAATTATTGTACCTGTTGACGCAATGTAGCGGAGGCGGGCGATTTGTGCATTGAGTTTGTTAGATTCATGTTGGAGGCGTTGCCCGGAGCGTGCGATCATTACCGTCGTAAAAATGTATATCACAAGCAGATTGTACGTATTCAATAATCGAGACGACATAGCTGTACCCATGTTCTAAAACAAATTGCATATTTATTAGGGCTAGTTCATCTATAAAATACAATATACCAATAAAGAAAAAAAATCTTAATAGGAACAATGACCACTTATGACTAATATGGCTTGAAGTTGTATTTGATTCAGTAAACAAAGTACATAATATTAAAATACAAAATGAAATAAAAGTATGTTTATAAATCCAGTTTGAGTCCTGGTTTAGAAGCTGGCTGTTAAATCAAGAGTTCGGGCTACGGCTACGTGATCAATCAACAGTCGCTTAATTTCTCCGGAAGACCATAGTATGGAAGTTTCGAGTTAAGAGCCTTGTGCCAGACCCTGTCAACGGCTTTCGCTATTTCCAGACTGACAGCTAGAGCCTCGCCTTTACTCTCCACCGCTTGTGCCCATCGGTGAGTCAAAAATACCAGGAGGTCGCCAGCTGAGCGACCGCTACGAAATCCGTACTGATGGTCGCTAAAAAGGTGATTTTCCTCCAGGTATTTTAAGAGCTGGCGATTTATAATGGACTATATTACTTTGGAGAGTATCGACGTAATGGCTAAAGGTCTATAATTGGACGGATCTGAGCGACTACCTTTCTTGGGAATGGGATGGACAAGTGCTAACTTCCACTTACTTGGAACTACGCCAGTGGTGTAGGAGAGCCCAAATGTTTATTGGAATTAATCATAATTTGTAATCCGGTGGTAAAAATACTTACACTTGAGTTTAAAAACAAGTTGATAAATCTGTACACCAAAGAGATGCTGTGAACGATGCTAATAGTGAGTGAAGTCAGCATCTGAAAATATAGGCAAAATTAAGTTGATGATCAAAGTTTCCTCCTACGTTCGCAAATAAAAATAAATAAAAATGTTATAGTATTTAAAGAGTTGTATTTATTACTAGCAGCCGCTCGCGACTTCGTCTGAGTGGATTTTGGATTCGTACAAACTTTCATCACCGATTTTATCCCCTCAGTGGTGGAATTTATCAAAATCCATTATTTCCAGGGGACGCCCACGTCAGAGTAGCTTTATGTCTGCCAATTTGCAGCCGAATCCGTCCATTGGTTTGGGCTGTGCGATATAGATGACTATATCAGTAAGTCAGTCATCTTTGAGTTTTATAGAATACTAGCGGCTGCCCGCGACTCCGTCCGCGTGGATTTCGATTTCCAATAGCCTAAAGCCTTCCTCGTCAAATGGAATATCCAACACAAAAATATTTTTTCAAATCGGACCAGTAGTTTCTGAGATTAGCGCGTTCAAACAAACAAACAAACAAACATACAAACAAACTCTTCAGCTTTATATATTAGTATAGATTTATTTATTTATTTTTCATTAAGCAGTTACTTACTTGAGGGCCAAGACTCTGCATCAATTGCTCGCAACATATTGACATATCCTGGTATACTTTTGAGTATTTTTCCAAATTTCGTACTGCTTCCTCCGCATTTTTGTCACATGATTTTATAAGTGAAGTTAAATAACATACAATGGAACGCACTATTCCAATGAAAGCACTATATATAAAATTTTCTAGTAGGTATCGACAATCGATCCACATTTTAAGCAATGTAATAGCCGCACTCATCAAAGGCATTCTAGTGAAGGAACCTAGTTCGATGTTCTGTAGTGTCTGTGTCGCTACTCGCGTTACTATATACAAGGCAATTGTGATGTAAAATTTGAGTTTCAAGCTGTACAGGTACTTATCAAAAGCAGGGTCTCCTCGGATAAACTTATGGCACAGATCTAGGTTTTCGAGAGCTTGCTTAAAGATCCTGCCGCTTCTTGGAGCAAAGAACGCGATAGTTACAAACCCGAACCCGACAAAAACAAAAAGAAAGGTAACGGAGAAGTATGGCATTTTTGGATTGACTGCGGCCATTTTCTGGAACCTAATGCTGGACGCAAATATTAATAGGGATACAATAAGCTCTACGATGACAGATATGACAACCATTGCCTTTTTTGTTTTGTTTAAAAATGAATAGTCGCGGTGAATATTCAGGTACTTCTCTAAAGTTAGAAAGATACTAAGAACTCCTATTTCCGACTTCATTGTTGAACGGTAACTTATTTTCCGATAAAGGCGGCGACTCCCTTCAAAGTTGAATTCGAATGTTAACTTAAACAGATCTCTAATTAATTAATTGGTTTCAATACTAAGTACTTAGTAAGCACTTACAATAAAAAGTAAGTGCGTGAGGCAGACGATTATCACACTCTAAGAAATTAATATAACTGGGTGTATTGTTTATAATTCGTTAGGTCAGTCCATGGCGCATCAGATAAAATTCAAGCGAAGACAAAAAATTGGCCAAGTGCGAGTCGGACTCGCGCACTAAGGGTTCCGTACAAATTTTATTTTTGACGTACTATATTTCGTTCAAACCAATTTTCATTGGTAGTTTTTACATATTTTAGATTCATCATCCTCTTATTTGAGAAGTATGAGGGGGATGACACAATTTTTTTTAAATAGGGTAGCCAACAAAACTTACACTATTGCGTACTAAGAAAACGTAAGTACTGAATACATCCACTCACCAAGTCTCAACAGTATATTAATTATAGTTTCGGAAAAAAGTGGCTGTGACAGACTGGCGGACTGACAGACAGACATGACGAATCTAATTCTTTTTTTTGGCTTTTAAATGTAAAAATGTTTCCGTTGAAGAACATATTTATTAAAGTCACGTCTTGAGACGCCTCAAAATAGACTCGGGTAAAACGTGGCCATTGTTATTTTTTCATAGCATTTCTTTCTAGCGATTATTTGTAAGCAATATGTGGCACAACCGTAGCAATCGTTATGGGGAGTCATTACTAAGTGGGCGGTAACCTCAGATTGATGAATTTCTTTAGATGCAGCAAACAATTTGATAGCTGTGCTCTCCTTTTTCTCCTTATAATGAATCACGTGTGATAGAGCAAGATAGCAGACAAAGGTACTCTCGCCGCCTAAACTGTCAAGTGGGATGACGTCATTATGAAGTGGCCGACTTCTACTGTTGAGAGAAACAGACTTAAGTGCAAAGAGCTCAAAAGGGGGGTTTTTAAAGGCAGGCAGCGCACCTGCGACCCTTGTACGGTTGTTGATGTCCATGGACAGCGGTGATCACTTACGATCACGTAACCCGCTTGTTCATATGCCTCCCTACCATATATAAAAAAGCTAGGTGAATTTTTGACGTTTTAGTGGAGACACTCAAGCGTGACACAGGGAGCATCTACATATAGTATTCATTAATCTGAGGCGGTAACATGAAGTACATTATTATTTGTTCGAAAGTTTTACGATAACAATACAATACTTCATGGGCGTGAGCTGTCAAAAGACTGATTATTAAATGGAGTATAGTTCATTGACGAAATATTGCTTAAAGATCGATGGAATAAGAACATAAATAGCTCTTTACGGAAATTATTCACGTTGTCAAACTTTCTCTGTTACGAGTACCTACTGGCGCTTCATGACTATAAGCGGTTTGGTGATAATCGAACAAAAAGTGTCTTGTAATTTTATAAGATACAAAAGATAAGAAAATAACAGTGATAAAAATGAAGCTGATAGCAATTATAACATTATTAGAAAATATTGCAGGAATATATAGAAATTATGTGCTCATGAGTAGGAAGGCTAAGATCATTGTTCTCCTACGCGCGGGGATAGAAATTAGCTTTTATTGTTTTAATGCTTCTTTCTACCTTTTAAAACTTATCGATGCTCTCAATGCCGGCAACAATGAGTTAACGGTTGCTTTTTTTCGTATGTTAGGATCCATTAAATCAATTGCAGATATTATTTCCAGCATCAAATTCTCTACCAAATATCAAATCTTAATCAAAAAAATTAATAGGCTTCATCAATACTATGGAAACGATACCTTGTATAACAAAAATTTCCAGAATATGTACAGATTTTCAGTCACCAAAATAGCTCTGTTTTTTATCGGACGATTGATATTACTTGTAACAGAGCTCATTGATGTTTTTCTTTATTCTCAAGACTATTGGAATGTAGCAAAATCGCCAATACCGAGAATTTTTCATGTGTTTTCTGATTTTCGATTCTACTTGTGCTTTTTGACGTTATGTTCATTAACAATGGTGATACATAACTTAATATTAAGTCTACAATACTCTGTTCTAAATCTTCAAAAAGCACTGGAGGAAAAATCGGTTATGTGTACGAATCCAAACTTATATGTTAACCCAGTCATAGTTCAAGAATGGTCATTGATGTACGTAGATATAGTCGCATGCAGCAAAATAATAAATTCAATATTTAAAGCACTGGTAAGATTTTGTCACTATGTTCTTATTAAAGAGTTAGTGGCCTCCCGCGACTTCGTCCCCGTAGATTTCGGTTTGCGCACACAGTGTAATTTATTATAGCTTAAAGCCTTCCTCGACAAATGAACTGGGCAAATGGAATGGAATTGATAGCCAACACAATTGTTTTTCAATTCGACAGTAGTTCCTGAGATTTGCGCGTTTAAACAAACAAACTCATCAGCTTTATTTCTGTCTGAATAATTTAATATTCGCCTTTTTTGCAGATGTTTTTTTCGTTAGTGTTATACCAAATCCATCTCACGGCTATAATCTACCGTTTCATAGACAGGGAAATTAAAAAGGTGAGAAAAATTCATCTTACATAAGGAGACCAAATGTAACTGACTCCGTCATCATAACAAGAATATTTAATTAAATAATTTATTTCAATTACAGACAGCATATGGGCTCATGGATCAAACGAATTGGTCGTTCCCAATATTTTACACTGGGTTGATGGTTTTAATTACAATAGCTGCGCAAAAGACGATCAATCAGACGAAAGCATTGAAAAGGTCGCTGATTAAAGTCCACACTATTTTATCATGTGGTAAGTACGTAAGATTCCAAAGCAGTAATCTTATAATTAATAACAATAATACAGATCGTATGTTGATATCGAGTCTCGAGAATGATATATTGACCTCCCGCACACGAACTATTTATGTGAGCGGGATGGAGATACAAATCGCAACGAAAGCGTACGGCGAATTCGTTAAAGTGGCTGGCATCTTGGCTAGCCTACCAGTCACAGTGGTCGTGACGCGAGCTCTCCGTCATGGCCGAAAACTGAGCGGAGACCATTTTCAATTCTATTTTGATTTTATTTTTGATGAGAAGGATTGTTTATGTTTTTGTCTCTTATGTTGTGTTTTTTAATTTTTCAACCATGTGTGATATTCGTTATTGTATTCTTAAGTGTATTTATGTACCAAATAAACATTTTTCTATTTCTATTTCTATTTCTTCTTTTATTTATTAGATCCCGGATCGGAAGCATGCAGAGCTACGAAGGACTTCTATCGCCTGATTTCCTCTCGCCCTGTGGTCGTTGAATTGATGCCTGGAATGTTTCTTCAGACATCGCAGCTTCTTATTTTCTTCTCCGTTTCTCTTTCTTACAGTATCATGTTCTTGCAATTAAATAAGATCGTGTAAGATATAAAGACAGTTAAAAATTTTAAACAAAGAAAATTTCATCAGATCTTTGGTAGCATCGAACCGAGCGCCTCTTGCTCTGATTATTTTTTATTAATTTATAATTTTAAAACATAAGATAAAGGTATTATAACACTTAGCATGGAAAAATGCTTAAACTGGTATTAACTGATATCGGATCAATTTTTTTTTTCTTTGTGTATAATTTTAAAAAAATAGGCAAATGAAAAAGTTTATATAATATAAATAAATGAGTGAGATAAAATACAACTGTGACTAGCTGTTATTAATATAAGTCCGCATGTATAGATATCTGTTTTTTAAACTTACATCTACCTTTAAATGTAGCTTGAAAGACCAAAAATATAATTTTTAAGACCTATTGTGTTGCTCTCAAAATAAATAGTTTTTAAATTATTAAGGTGGTAGAGAAGGTGGAGGTGATAACCATAAATAAAGAGCACAGACACTTATACTTTATTGCACTTTTTTAAGACGTAGTTATTTTTCAAGCCACTGTGCTATGCGTCTAATAGATAGTGACACTCAGGGTGCTCAAATAAATAGACGGAATCAAAGAGACATAAACAGATTCCATATTGCCTAATTCTAATAGTTCAAAAAGTCAACACATTCAAAACGTCCTATAGATAGGTTTAGTCAAACCGCTTTAAATATTGTAAAGTCATCGCGCCAACGGTATCGAAGCATTCAAGCAAAGATCTTGGAAATATCGATAGATGAAGGGAATAATTTGACAGATATGCTATCCTTTTTCTCCTAATAATGAATCCCGTGTGTTAGAGCAAGATAGTAGACACACGTACTGTAATCCTCTAAACTTCAAGTGGAATGACGTCATTATAACGTGGATTTAACTAGGGATTCCAGTACATGCGTACCAATTTTGATCGATATCGACTGCACTTTGAATACATACAGAGTATTTTTTTGATATAAAGTTGGTATTTTAAAATAGCTGGTATGACGAAATCAGGTATAAAAGTGGCTATTTTCAATATGAACATGGGTAAAGCTGGTCTGGCTTTTATGGCAATCAAATTATTAAAATTTATTTCCTAATTCTGCACGGAAATCGAATCCATTATAATTCTGTGGGTAGTGGAAATATGCCGAAACAATTGTGAGAATATTAAATGACAACATCGAACAATTTATAACATTGTATTTTACTCAGATAAGTGGATAAAACTCCGTAAAATGTACTTTATGGAATCAATACCCACTCCTAAATGTTTTTTTTAAGTGATTTCTTCGTATCGGTTTTAATTCAGATAGTAGAGACAATTAACACAAAAGACAATCATAATCATAAAATACTTTATTCGCTGCTACTCACCGGTGTCTCGTTATGCACCTCTTACTTTTTCATGTTGTTGCAAATAACCAGTGTTGTTTAGACTTGGGGAGCTCACGGAATTGATTGATCCCCGATTGGCGAACATTTGTGTGCGTAATTCATGGGGTTCATACTGTGCGGCCGTGGTCTTGAGGTCCAGGATTCGATTCCTGGGTCGGGATAAATTTGTGTAAATTTTTCTGAACACAGCCCGTGTTTGTGATCACCAACCCGCATTTGGCAAGCGTGATGATTAGGCCAAAACCTATCGTTGTAACGAAAACATGGTTTCATATGATGGAGGCCTATGCCCTGCAGTAGGACAATAAAAGGCTGATACTTAACTTAATACTTTAATGTACCTATTCCCTGACGTGCTAATTCATATATTTATTTATAAAATCTTATTTACAGGTGACAATTGCCTTTTATAACAAGTCCATTAAAATGAACAATTTGTAGTAAGCACACGTAGAAACCGTTAACATAGATAAATAAATAAAAATAACATTTCTGAGTTTGTGATATGAGATACGATTAAATGAGATACAATTTATTATAAGCGGACCCTGGACTCCGAGGCAACAGCCGAGGATGCGACCGGGACAAACGCTAGGATGATGATGATTAAATGAGATACAATTAAATATCTTGGTTGAGCTGGAGCGCGGCGATGATGTAGTTGATGGTGAAGGTGAGCGCGGCGGGCAGGATGTACATGCCCACCGGCTGCGAGAAGGCGGGCGTCAGGCGCACCACCACCGGCCGCACGCGCACCATGCGCTGCAGGTCCCGCAGGGTTCTGCTGTACGCCGTTTTAGGTCCTGGAAATAATACTTGTAATACTAAATCAAATTGTATAACTAGGTCAACATAGCTTAATAACTATATTTTACCTTTAACTACCTACATCCCTTTCTGGGAATGATGTAGTGATAGATAGTGCAAGAAGCAGGCATATATTACGGATGTCAAGTAATGCTGACCTTAAATAAGTATTTTAAGGGTCCATCACATAAGCCGTTTGGACTAGTGACACGGGTGTCGCGTGTTGTAATCTATCTAGGGAAAATGTTTGTGTATTGAATAAATAATTCAGATATATTTCAGAATTTGGAAGATGGCGGTGATATTACATCCCTGTGCCTCGGGAATTCGATCGTAAAAGATTGGGTGCCGCAGCCGAAACTTCTAGGAGGAGTAGGTACATTTAATATAGCACATAATGGCTTACCGGTTGACGCGATGTAGCGCAGGCGGGCGATTTGTGCATTGAGTTTGTTAGATTCATGTTGGAGGCTTTGCCCGGAGCGGGCGATCATTACCGTCGTAAAAATGTATAACAAGATCAGATTATACGTATTCATTAATCGAGACGGCGTTGTGTCCGTATTCTAGAACAGAATGCATATTTATTACGGAGAGTCCATCATCTTCATACCAGATAAAGTAAAATTTATCAAAATGGTCAAAAATATTTTTTTAAGAATACTTGCCAGAATAACTTATTTGGCATGAAGTTTTATGTGGTTCAGTTAATAAATGACTTGTGTCTGAATGATCTTAATAAAATTAAGAAGTAAAGGAGATTGCTCATCCTCGATACAAAAAAAGACCTAGCTTCGACAGAATCTTCGTATGTCCGTTTTGATAGGGGCTTATTTATACATGAAAGATATGTTTATAGATTATTCCTAACTACTGAGGAAATCTTCTAATATTCCAAAAAAATCCTGCCAAACGATTCTATGTCATGCTTGGATCAAAATACTCTATTTAAGGTTTTCAGTTACTATTAAGACAGAAATTGCAAACTTCTCCCCGTAAGAAAAAGTACCCTAGGATTTTTATAACTAAATGTATGAGTATATTTAATGTACAATTTTACATACAAGTCTCTATTAAATCGGACATGAGAAAATTCCGTCGACCCTGTTTTTTTTAAACCATCTCTTTTGTCCGTAAGACCAGTTTGTTGTCATGGTTAAGAGCTTAATTAAGCTGTCTGTCTGTGTCACCATCGCTCCCGAAAGGATGAACAGAAATCAATGATGGTTGTTTTATATTAAAGTTGAGTTATCTGCAAGTGATCTAAGACATGTTTGAACAAAATCGCTAGAAGCGTTTAAAAGATGTGGTTGTGAAAGTGGGGACGATTGTGTGAAAATGAATCGAACAATTTATTGTCCGTAAACCAATTTGACTTCCGGGGAATGAAGTCTACATACGGCGCTGAAGTTTGGCATGCAGGTGAATGTTATGAGGATGAAAAAGAGAATGAATATTTGTATGAAACTTGGTCAATTATAAACTTATTGGGATGTTACTAAGAATTACTAAAATAAAAATAAATAGACATCTTAATGAATTCAAAGTTGATAAAATACGGGATAAATGTGAGGATAAAACTTCGTTAATTTTAAGCTGACCCAGCTGGAACTTTGCATGCCTAGAGCTGCTATGACGTAGGTATCTTCTAATATATGATGATTCTGATGATTTTTTTCAATCATTAATATATATCAAAACATTTTATATTTTTTTATCTATTTATGTACTATTTTCTTATTAAATAAACAAACAAGGTAGCAACATGTGATCCGTTGGTAGGACAACTTACAATGGAGTATAAAAACAAGTTAATGAATCTGTACACCAAAGAGATGCTGTGAACGATGCTAATAGTGAGTGAAGTCAGCATCTGAAAATAAAGGCAAAATAAAGCTGTTATTTAAAGTTTCTTACTTTGCCAAATGCGTTGATTTAGGTTTTCGCACACATAGTTTTATTATACAGCTTAAAGCCTTTCTCGACGAATGACTATCCAACACAAAATATTTTTGCAATCCGAACCAGCAGTTCATGAGTTTAGCGCTTTCAAACAATCAAACTATTCCGCTTTATTATATTAGTTAATATTTAGCAGTTACTTACTTGAGGGCCGAGGCTTTGCATCAATTGCTCGCAACATATTGACATATCCTGGTATACTTTTGAGTATGTTTCCAAATTTTGTACTGTTCCTTCCGCATCTTTGTCACATGCTTTTATAAGTGAGGTTAAATAACTAACGACGCAACGTAATATTCCAATAAAAGCACAATATATAAAAATTTCAAGTAGGTAGCGACACTCACTCCATATTTTTAAAAATGTATGAGCCGCAACCTTTATTGGATCTCTCGTATGGGTATCTAGTTCGGTGTAATAAAATGTCTGTACCCCGACTCGCGTTACTATATATATGGCATTTGTGATGTAAAATCGGATTTTCAAACTGTACAGGTATTTATCAAAAGCAGGGTCTCCTCGGATAAACTTATGGCACAGATCTAGGTTTTTGAGAGCTTGCCTAAAGTTCCAGCCGCTTTTTGGAGCAAAGAACGCGATAGTTACAAACCCGAATAAGATGAAAACAAAAAGAAATCCGGTGTAGAAATATGTCAGTTTTGAATTGGCTGTGGCCATTATCTGGAACCTAACGCTGGATGAAAATAACAATAGCGATAAAATAATATCTACGATTACAGATATGACAACCATTGCCTTTCTTTTTCTGTTTAAAAATGAATAGCCGCGGTGAATATTCATACACTTCTCTAAAGTAAGAAACATTTTTAGAACTCCTATTTCTGACTTCATTGTTTAACGAGAAATGGTTGTATTCACAAATGTTATTTTCCGATAGAAGCGTTGACTTCCTTTTTAGTTAAATAGGAATGCTCACTAAAATAGATCTTTATGTACTGAGGCAACACTTACAATAAAATGTAATGGCAGGTAAGGCAGAAAATAAATACACTCTAAGAAATTATTATAACATAAATGGATGTATTGTTTATATTTTGACAGCTCGGTGGCTTTATTATTCTTACTTATAATACATACTAGCGGCCGCCCGCGACTCCGTCCGCGTGGATTTCTTTTTTTCGAAATAAAAAGTATCCTATGTTCTGTCTCAGGGTCTAAAGATTGTCTGTACCAAATTTCATCAAAATCGGTTGCGAGGTTTAAGCGGGAAAGCGTAACAGACAGACAGACAAACAGACAGACAGACAGTCAGGCAGACAGAGTTACTTTCGCATTTATAATATTAGTTGGGATTATGTCTAAGAATGTTCAAGAGTTTGTTTGTTTGTTTGAACGCGCTAATCTCAAGAACTACTGGTCTGTTTTGAAAAAATATATTTGTGTTGAATTGTCCTTTTAACGTGGAAGGCTTTTCTAGATTATAACTATGAGCGCAATAGCCAAAAACCACGCGAACGGAGTCGCGGGTGGGTTGTGAGTATATGACGTGGATGGAACTAGGGATTCCAGTACATGCGTACCAATTTTGATCGATATCCACTGCACGTAGAATAAATACAGATTATTTTTTTGATAACAGAGTTGGTACTTTAAAAAAGCTGGTATGATGACGACATCAGTTATAAAAGTGGCTATTTTAATTATGAATATGGGTAAAGCTGGTCTGGCTTTTATGGCGGTCAACTTAAAAAATAAACCTAATTCTGCACGGGAATCGAATCCATTGTAATTCGTACCTACTTGAAGCGTAATATTGTGGGTAGTGGAAATACGCGGTAACTATTGTAAAAAATATTGAATGATCAATTCAAATAAAATATTATTTATTCAATTGGGCTTAATATAAGCACTTATGAATCGTCACAAAAATTACAGTAATAAGGACTCGACCACCGATTCGGAAGGCAGCATTCTGCCGAGAAGAATCGGCAAGAAACTCGGACAGTTGCTCTTTTTAAACGCCATATATTTTACAATAATGCATCAAATAGCTGTCACTGAGTCATACAGTCAATATAAATTAAAAATTCAAAATTCAAATTAAAAACCTAATTTATTCTGGACTGGTTGCGTCCTAGTAGACCAGTCCCCAAAGGTGGCACCTGTTCACAAGTATGACGTATGTGTCAGCCATCACCTCACTCAACCAACTTAGAGGGAATGAAATGACCCGCCACATAGCGCCTGCATTTGGCAAGCGTGATTAGGCCAAAACTCATCGTTGTAACGAAAACATGATGTCATATGATGGAGGCCTTTTTCCTGCAGTAGGACAATAAAAGGCTGATACTTAACTATATACTTTAATGTACCTATGCCCTGACGTGCTAATTCATTTGTCTATTTATAAAATCTAATTTACAGGTGACAATTGCCTTCACAATCATGAACAAAAAGATCTTCTGTCGCAGAGCTAGACTGTATTACAGCAAATAGTCTGGGGCCTATGTGGGCATAATTGACACTATATTTACTTGTCACTATAATGTACTTACTGTGTACTAATACTAAATAATAATATGCAGATTGACTACTACAATATTTTACACATCCAAGATACATACAGATTTATAGTAAGCACACGTAGAAACCGTTAACATAGATAAATAAATAAAAATAACATTTCTGAGTCTGAGATATGAGATACGATTAAATGAGATACAATTTATTATAAGCGGACCCTGGACTCCGAGGCAACAGCCGAGGATGCGACTGGGACAAACGCTAGGATGATGATGATTAAATGAGATACAATTAAATATCTTGGTTGAGCTGGAGCGCGGCAATGATGTAGTTGATGGTGAAGGTGAGCGCGGCGGGCAGGATGTACATGCCCACCGGCTGCGAGAAGGCGGGCGTCAGGCGCACCACCACCGGCCGCACGCGCACCATGCGGTGCAGGTCCCTCAGGGTTCGGCTGTACGCCGTTTTAGGACCTGGAAATAATACTTGTAATACTAAATCAAATTGTATAACTCGGTCAACATAGCTTAATAACTATATTTTACCTTTAACTACCTACATCCCTTTCTGGGAATGATGTAGTTATAGATAGTGCAAGAAGCAGGGATATATTACGGATGTCAAGTAATGCTGACCTCATATAAGTATTTTAAGGGTCCATCACATAAACCGTTTGGACTAGTGACACGGGTGTCGCGTGTTGTAATCTATCTAGGGAAAATGTTTGTGTATTGAATAAATAATTCAGATATATTTCAGAATTTGGAAGATGGCGGTGATATTACATCCCGGTGCCGCAGCCGAAACTTCTAGGAGGAGTAGGTACATTAACATAGCACATAATGGCTTACCTGTTGACGCGATGTAGCGCAGGCGGGCGATTTGTGCATTGAGTTTGTTAGATTCATGTTGGAGGCTTTGGCCGGAGCGGGCGATCATTACCGTCGTAAAAATGTATAACAAGATCAGATTATACGTATTCATTAATCGAGACGGCGTTGTGTCCGTATTCTAGAACAGAATGCATATTTATTACGGAGAGTCCATCATCTTCATACCAGATAAAGTAAAATTTATCAAAATGGTCAAAAATATTTTTTTAAGAATACTTGCCAGAATAACTTATTTGGCATGAAGTTTTATGTGGTTCAGTTAATAAATTACTTGTGTCTAAATGATCTTAATAAAATTAAGGAGTAAAGGAGACTGCTCATCCTCAAGGGGATAAAAAAACAGATAAACGTGTGTATGAAACTTTGCCATTTTTAAATCGTTCGACTGGGACTATGCATGCGTAAAGCCTTTATAACTTGATATCCCTTTAGAAAGAGTTTGTCATATTCCACCCCTAAGGGCATAAGACAGGGGATTAAACTTTTGTATGAATCTTTGTTCATTTTAAACCAATCGGGCTGAGACTTTGCACGCATAAAGCATGAAGGCATTCTTTAAGAAATGATTGGTAAATTAATAATTAATTAATATTAATATTTCACAACATCACATACATGGATCTGACCCCGTGTTAAGTAGCTTAAACACTTGTGTTACAGACATCAGAATCAACAGTGGTATTACAAATATACTTAAATAGATACATATAACACCCAGACCAGGACAAACAGACATGTTCATGCACAAAAATGTTTGTCCTGTGCGGGGATCGAACCCGCGACCCCTTGCGTAATAGGCAACATCTTGACCATTACACCAAGCGGGTCGTCAAATCGTTAATTCCACACCTTAGGGGATGAAACAGGTAATGAATATTTGTATGAATCTTGGTCAATTATAAACTTATTGGGATGTTAATTTTCATGCATAAAGCTCATATAAATTAAACATGCCCTAAGAATAAATAAAATAAAAATAAATAGAGATTTTAATGAATTTAAAGTTGATAAAATAGAGGATAAGTGTGAGTATAAAACTTTGTTAATTTTAAACTGATCGGGCTGCTATGACGTAGGTATCTCCTGAAATATGATTCTGATGATTTTTATCAATCATTAATATACATCAAAACATTATATATTTGTTATGTACCTACTATTTTCTTATTAAATAAACAAACAAGGTAGCATCATGTGATCCGTTGGTAGGACAACTTACAATGGAGTATAAAAACAAGTTAATGAATCTGTACACCAAAGAGATGCTGTGAACGATGCTAATAGTGAGTGAAGTCAGCATCTGAAAATAAAGGCAAAATAAAGCTGTTATTCAAAGTTTCTTACTTTGCCAAATGCGTTGATTTCGGTTTTCGCACACATAGTTTTATTATACAGCTTAAAGCCTTTCGCGACGAATGGACTATCCAACACAAATTATTTTTGCAAACCAAATCAGCAGTTCCTGAGATTAGCGCTTTCAAACAAACAAACTCTTCAGCTTTATTATATTAGTTAATATTAAGCAGTTACTTACTTGAGGGCCAAGGCTTTGCATCAATTGCTCGCAACATATTGACATATTCTTGTATACTTTTGAGTATGTTTCCAAATTTTGTTCTGCTTCTTCGGCATCCTTGTCACATGCTTTTATTAGTGAGGTTAAATAACTTACGACGCAACGTAATATTCCAATAAAAGCACAATATATAAAAATTTCAAGTAGGTAGCGACACTCGCTCCATATTTTTAAAAATGTATAAGCCACACCCATTATTGGATCTCTCGTATGGGAATCTAATTCGGTGTAATGAAACGTCTGTACCCCGACTCGTGTTACTATATATATGGCATTTGTGATGTAAAATCGGAGTTTCAAGCTGTACAGGTATTTATCAAAAGCAGGGTCTCCTCGGATAAACTTATGGCACAGATCTAGGTTTTTGAGAGCTTGCCTAAAGATCCGTCCGCTTTTTGGAGCAAAGAACGCGATAGTTACAAACCCGAATAAGAGGAAAACAAAAAGAAATCCGGTGTAGAAGTATGTCATTTTTGAATTGGCTGTAGCCATTATCTGGAACCTAACGCTGGATGAAAATAACAATAGCGATAAAATAATCTCTACGATTACAGATATGACAACCATTGCCTTTCTTTTTCTGTTTAAAAATGAATAGCCGCGGTGAATATTCATGTACTTCTCTAAAGTAAGAAACATTTTTAGAATTCCTATTTCTGACTTCATTGTTTAACGAGAAATGGTTGTATTCACAAGTGTTATTTTTCGATAGAAGCGTTGACTTCCTTTTTAGTTAAATAGGAATGCTCACTAAAATAGGTCTTGAAGTACTAAGTCAACACTTACAATAAAAAGTAAGTGCGGGTAAAGCAGACGATAATCACACTCTAAGAAATTATTATAACATAAATGGATGTATTGTTTATATTTTGACAGGTCGGTGGCTTTATTAGGTACTTACTTATGTAATAAACGTGAAGAGTTTGTTTGAACGTGCTAATCTCAAAAACTACTGTTCTGTTTTTAAAAAAATATTTGTGATGGATTGTCCTTTTAACGAGGAAGGCTTTACTTGTTTATACCTATGGGCGCGATAGCCGAAAACCACGTGAACGGAGTCGCGGGCGGCCGTGAGTAAAACTCAATTGGATTGTTTATAATTCGATAGGTCAGTCCATGGCACATTTATTAACGACTTTATATACTCCAGGGGTCGTCAACAAGACGCTAACTTATCTCGTCCGGCGTGGAAATTAATGAAAAAAAAGAAAGGTATAGTATATATATGTTTCTTTGAATGCGGAGACCGTAAATCACGCGGACGGAGTCGCGGGTAGTACTAATATAATAAAGCTGAAGAGATTGATTTAACGCGCTAATCTCAGGAACTACTGGTTCGAAATGAAAAAGTATTTTTGTGTAGGATGGTCCATTTGAGGGCTTTAAGCTTTAGTGTAACCAACGCGGACGCAGTTGCGGGCGGCCGCTAGGTACCTATAGTCTACATATCTGTAATTTCCTCATAAGTTATACTCGTTTTTAAAACAAATAAAATAAATAAATAAAATAAATGTTTCACAACATCACATAAATTGATCTGAATACGTTATAAGTAGCTTAAGCACTTGTGTTACAGACATCAGAATCAACAGTGGTATTACACATATACTTAAAAAGATAGGTACATATAACACCCAGACCAGGAAAAACATACATGTTCATTGTTCATGCTCACAAATGTTTGTCCTGAGCGGGAATCGCACCCGCGACCTTTTGAGTAATAGGCAACATCTTAACCATTACACCAAGCGGGTCGTCATCTATACTAATCTATACTAATATATAAAGCTGAAGAGTTTGTTTGTATGTTTGTTTGTTTGTTTGTATGTTTGTTTGTTTGAACGCGCTAATCTCAGGAACTGCTGGCCCGATTTCAAAATATCTTTTTGTGTTAGATAGTCCATTTGACGAGGAAGGCTTTAGGCTATTGGAAATCGAAATCCACGCGGACGGAGTCGCGGGCGGCCGCTAGTATGTATATAAAGCTGAAGAGTTTGTTTGTATTTTTGTTTGTTTGAACCCGCTAATATCAGGAACTACTGGTCCGATTTGAAAAAATATTTTTGTGTTGGATAGTCCATTTGACGAGGAAGGCTTTAGGCTATTGGAAATCGAAATCCACGCGGACGGAGTCGCGGGCGGCCGCTAGTAATAAATACAGGTGTAATGCATAAAGGCATCATCATCATCATCAGCCTATTGCAGTCCACTGCTGGACATAGGCCTCTCCTAGGGCTCTCCAATTAGCCCGATCCTCGGCGACTCGCATCCAGCTCCTGCCAGCCATCTTGCGCAAATCGTCACTCCACCTGGCCTGAGGGCGTCCTACACTACGTTTTTTGGGACGCTGAACTGGAAAGGTCGTGGCATTGACATACATGGCAAATACATCTCTCACTTGCGATTCGCAGATGACATCGTCATAATGGCAGAGACGCTGCAGGACCTACAACAGATGCTGAATGACCTGGCTGACTCTTCTGCACGCATCGGCCTACGGATGAACTTGGACAAAACCAAGGTCATGTTCAATGAACATGTTCTACCGGAACCGATCGCGATTCACGGCGCAGTTCTCGAAGTTGTTCAGAAATATGTCTACCTCGGGCAAACGTTGCAGTTGGGTAGAAACAACTTTGAGAGCGAGGTGAATAGAAGAATACAGCTAGGTTGGGCAGCATTTGGGAAACTACGTCGAGTTTTCTTATCGTCGATTCCACAATGCCTTAAGACAAAAGTCTTCAATCAGTGCGTCCTACCCGTTATGACATATGGAGCTGAAACGTGGACACTTACGGCACGGCTGGTTCACAAGTTTAAAGTCGCTCAGCGGGCTATGGAAAGAGCTATGCTCGGCGTTTCTCTGCGGGATCGCATTCGAAATGATGTGATCCGGCAGAGAACTAAGGTCATCGACATAGCTCACCGGATTAGCAAGCTGAAGTGGCAGTGGGCTGGCCATATAAGCCGCAGAACCGACAACCGTTGGGGTAAACGAGTTCTAGAGTGGATACCGCGTTTCAGCAAGAGTCCCAAAAAACGTAGTGTAGGACGCCCTCATAAAGGCAGCTGAAACATAATTACATATTATGTGCCATTGCAACTGCATTATACTGCGTATTTTGCTTACAATAGTGAAGTTAAATTATTCCAAGAGAAGTGTATTGAAATTAAGAAAATAAATGACTCAATATAATAATAAATTCTTTCAACATACCTACTACTCGTGCCATGTAAATGTCAATAACAGTTTCAGTGAACTCATTACGCAGAGTGAAGTGTTTTATGAAGAACGGGTGCTTGATAAATATTAGTCGATACACATTCCCTCATAATTATAATTTAACATTTTCGGTACTCCGACGAAACATAATATACGCTTCACTAAATCAGATGCGTCGATGTCGAAATGCAAGAGCTTGATTAATCATGTCACTCCGGCATATACTCGTAATCTCGAAAGTAATAAGTTTTCCTGGAATGCGCTTTTTACCGCTGTATGAAGGAAAAAAATAGCTAAAAGCAATGCCTTTATATATTGATTTAATTAACGATTACTTTTTTTCCAAATAATACATTCTTGTACAGTTTATTTAATTTTTTTGACTTCACTTCTGCTAAAACGACAGTTTAGTTGATTTTGTCCTAAACCCATAGATTTATAACGTTAGATTTGCTTTCACCATACGTTGAAATAAGCACTTAAATAAGAGCGAGACAGCACGATGACCATTTATTTGTACGGGTGACAGTCAATGAACTGTCTCGTTTGTGATATGAACCGTCCGCTCCCACAATAAGCACCGTGCGTAGCGATTACTCTGCCATCTCATGACTCAGATTCAAAACTTTTACTCGCTATGTCGGTAATTCTACTGTAGAACCACGGCAAAACACGGTGCCTTATTCTGCCATAGTGCCATCTAGTGCCTCATATTTGAAACCTTTACCCTCAATGTCAAATTCAACTGTTAAACCACAGAAAAAAAATCGAGATTATAACGCTCTCTATAGTTTCTGCACCGTTCCTAAAGTCCAGTTAAGCGGTTAAGGTGGCCTTCAGCTGCTGACAGCACGTCCATTTGAGGAGAGGGTAGGCATTTGTCGGGCAGTAGACTCAAGCTAATGATGATGATGATGACTGTTTTAGTCAGAAAAAGGACATATTTTTTACATATAACTTGATCTGAAACACCTATAGTTAACCCTTCACCCCCTAATAATAATACCCTCCGGCCGTATTCAGCCATGGAGGCCGATCTTATGATGAGCCAGGTACGCAGGATATATTATTGTGCACAAGTGAGTGCGCAGGCACAGGTGCACTCCCTATTCCCTCCCTCTCATAATTCGGTGGGACAGCAATCTGACACGACCGTAGAGCGATCAGGCGCAGGACCAACGGCTTAACGTGCCTTCCAAAGCACGGAGCTCGAGATTAATTTTTTCGTTCACCCATCCGATGACAGGCATATGCGAACGCTACTTAACTTTAACACTGTGCCATCGAGCTCCCCACCTACGAGTATTACCAATACCATTAATATATTATATAGGGGGTGCCCCTATATTATATATTAACATATGTTTATATTCATTTCTTCGTGTGTGATAATCGTCTGTCTCACGCACTTACTGTTTATTGGAAGTGCTTACTAAGTAATACGTATTGAAATCAATTTATTGATTGAAGATCCACTTCAGTTAACATTCCATTGCAACTCACAAGAAAGTCGCCGCCTTTATCGGAACATACGTTACCGTTCAACAATGAAGTCGGAAATAGGAGTTCTTAAAATCTTTCTAACTTTAGAGAAGTACGTGAATGTTCACCGGGACTTTTCATTTTTCAACAGAAAAAGAAAGGCAATGGTTGTCCTATCTGTCATCGTTGAGCTCATTATATCAGTACTGTTATTTACGTCCAGTATTAGGTTCCAGAAATTGTTCTCAGCTAATCTAAAACTGCCATACTTCCCCACCGCCTTTCTTTTTGTTTATATCGGGTTCGGGTTCATAACTGCCGCGTTCTTTGGTCCAACAAGCGGCCGGATCTTAAGGCAAGCTCTAAAAAACCTAGATCTGTGCCATAAGTTTATCCGAGGAGACCCTGCTCTTGACAAGTACCTGTACAGGCTGAAACTTCGATTTTACATCACAATTGCCATATATGCAGTAACGCGAATAGCGGGACAGACACTACAGAACCTAGAATTAGGTTCCTTGACTAGAATGCCTTTGATGAGTGCGGCTATTACATTGTTTAAAATGTGGATCGAGTCTCGCTACCTATTGGAAATTTTTATATATTGTGCTGTTATTGGAATATTACGTTCCACCGTAAGATATTTAACTTCACTTATGAAATCATGTGACAAAGATGCAGAAGGGGCAGTACAAAATTTGGAAACATACTCCAAAGTATACCAAGATATGTCGATATGTTGCGAGCAACTGATGCAAAGCCTTGGCCCTCAAGTAAGTAACTGCTAAATATAAAAGAAAATCTTAATCATTCTTGTTCAACTTTATCTCTTATTCCATACAAACTGTTTTACTAGAAAAGTTTCACCATGTAACTTTTATAATTGTGTACTTACTACATATAATAATAAACAGGTCCAACTTTTATAACAGGTACTATTATTACGCATAATTCTTTTTTATATTTGGCTAAGTAAGAAATTTTGAATAACTGCTTCATTTTGCCTTTATTCGTTTTATTTTCAGATGCTGGCTTCACTCACTATTAGCATCGCTCACAGTATCTCTTTGGTGTACAGATTTATCGTTTTGGTGTTAGACTTAAGTGTAAGTATCCATACAATAGGATAATGTTTTTCGTCTTAAAGTAAATAAAATGGATAGAAGAGTCTTCCTCTACATTAGGACAAAATATTTTTAAAATTTTGCTGCCGCGCTATTTAATTTAAAAAAAATACACATCTCATTAGATTGCAGAGATAAGTCTCCTCAGAGTCTATATCCACACATAAAAAATTACGTAATTTGAGTTACGAATGTCAGATCCTATGATGAAATCTTGGCCCGAACCTCTTAATTTAAAAGAGCTTCTGATGACTCCAAATTGGTCTTAGGAACACATTTACTTCTTACTTAAAATTTAAATTTTATTAGAATATTATGTCATTTATTTAAACCAAAAAGTCATTCTTGGTAAAATATGAATTTTGTTTTAGAACCTGGGTACAGCTACGCCGTATCGATTAATGAATACGTACAGTGTGCTCGTCATATACATTTTTACGACTGTAATGATCGCCCGCTCCGGGCAAAGCCTCCAAAATGAATCTAACAAACTCAATGCACAAATCGCCCGCCTGCGCTACATCGCGTCAACAGGTAGGTATATAGGAGCTATGTTAATATATATATACTCCTCCTAGATGTTTCGGCTGCGGCAGCCAATCTTATACAATCGACTTCCCGAGACACAGGGATGCACTATCACCGCCAACTTCCAAACTCCGAACTGTATCTAATTTATTTATTCATCACACAAACATTTGGTCCTTGTTGGATTCCAATCCGCCACACCTGGTTTTGTTGTCAGGATCATTAGTCACTAGTCTTATATTATTAGGCTTATGTGACGGACCTTTAAAATATGCACTATTTTAGGTCAGCGTATATGTATTATAACCCTCCTTGTTTCACTTTCTTTTTCGAGAGACTTATTTAGTTAAAGGTGACTAGATAGTAATTAAGCTATGTTGACCAAGTATTACATATATCCAGGACCTAAAACTAAGTACACCAGAACCCTCGGTGACTTGCACCGCATGGTGCGCGTGCGGCCGGTGGTGGTGCGCCTGACGCCCGCCTTCTCGCAGCCGGTGGGCATGTACATCCTGCCCGCCGCGCTCACCTTCACCATCAACTACATCATCGCCGTGCTCCAGCTCAATCAGGATGTTTAATTGCATTGTCTTCGTGTATGGTGTGTCATAATTACAATTTTGTAGAAGTAACAAGCAATAAGTGCAATCTAGCAGCTAGCTTATCATTACTGAAATAGAATAAAGTCAACAAACCTTCTGAAACAAAAGAAGGTAAAGAATACAAATAATTTCATTAAGTCTGAAATGTGTGTACACGAGTCTACTCGTATACATACATATATTTCAAACTGAATGAACGGTCTTAGTGTCAACATAGGTATGTTATTCGATCCCAGATTTCATACAGTATGTTAAAAGATGTGAATTGTTTAAATGAATTCGTAATAATTAAATTAATCATCGTCAGGCATCATGTAAAGCTGTATCTTATCATGCTGTTATTTATGTTATGTGTAAATAAATATTTTACTTCAATATTCCTATTAATTGTTTCATTTCTGAAAGCAGTGTCTGAATGCTTCCAACTGTTTAGAACATGTACCTTATCATGCATAACGGTATGTTAAGTTATTTGTTAGTGAAAAATTTTCAAATAATATAATTACTTCAATATTTATAGCAATCGTTTGAAATCTTTGAGCAACATGTTTAATTTCTTTGTACAACCTCAGAATGCATCCAACTCCTTAGAAGATAAACATACCTCTCTTCAACCAATCGTTAGCGACGCGCGCGCACTGATCTGGAAACACCAGGTGATGCATTGAGTGGTTTATTTAAAACCTATACATTTGAACATGTTATGAGCCTGACACACAGGTTGTCACTGTCCGATCTTCTAACTATTGTCTAAGTGAGGTTTAAGAAACTTTCTCAAAATTAATGTCCGCGACTTGACAGCGGATCTAAGAATTTATCAAAATTTAATGAATGGTGATTGTTCACGACAACCCTTTGATAACTCACGGAACAAGTAGAAATCGCTGAATTATTTGTTTCTATAATAGTTTTCTTGGATGGGCTGTCAAGGCATAGCAAAACCCTGATAAAAAGGCAAACCACTCACCTTTGACACCGACTGCTATGCTGAACTGGATATGAGAAACCGTGCTCGCCACGTGTTCCGAGAAGTCCCCCGTTATCACTTGTACTGTTCCAAAATTGATGACACCACACCAAAATGTTGTAGGGTCCGAGATACAACATGTAAAGTCCATAAAATCCGGTTGTCACCGATATTTCGCCGGGAACAGAGAAATCCGAAGCCCCGCGTAGTACACCGTGCGGGATCAACCGATGGACTGGGGCCGACGCTTGCAGCGCACGTCACAGCCGGGTTTTCGTAGTTTACCCTCATATAAGGGAATTTTTAGCCCGAACAGAGTTTGTACTGTAAATCCTTGAAACATATTTTTTAAATAAAATTACATGGACTATTACACTGTAAATATTTTTTTTGGAAAAGTCAAAACCAACAACCATATAACTAGTGAACGTCATTCATTTATTTCTGTTGTTTAACATGCGAGCTCATTGCGAATTATTTATACTGGCCATAATATCGAACTTTGAACAAGTCTGTTCAAGTGTTTGCCCGTATTTGTCATTCATGTCAGCGCGGACGTCTGGGTCAACGAGAAATGGACGCAACGCAAAACCGGAGAAATGGATTCGACAACCGATGACGGTGAACAAATCCTTTTTTTTTCTTTTTTAAATACTTCCTCTCGGTCGCTGTTTATGTGCCCAATGGGGACCAGGGTAGCATGCACCAAATTTGGCAGCAGCGACATGCTCAAGTAACAGAGCAACCTCGCTTTGAAGTGGATGGCCGAGGAAGTGCCAACAAATCCCAGTCCAAACGAATGGAATTTCACTAATGCGCCGTCCTAATTTTATTTACCTTCGACTTGGCTACTAAAAGTTTTCAACTCAACTGCTGGCTTAATTAAAACCAGGACTCTTCACAGAAGAAACAGCAATTTTAACATTTTCGTTCTGGTGAACGTGAAAACATTTTTGAGCATTCGGACTAAGATGATGCCTACATGTTTTGAACAGACAACGATATTTTTAATACAAAGAAAAAAACGATTATTCGACACACTACCAAAGAATGAAAGACAATGGAAAGGCATAATTAATATTTAAAAATAAACTTTTAAAAAGACATGAAATTCTACTTATCTTATTAGATAAGTAGCTAGTAGTCTATCATGCAATTACATTCACAATCATCATCATCCTAGCGCCTCTCCCGGTTGCATCCTCGGCCATTGCGTTGGAGCCCAGGGTACGCTGCGACTATGATCCTGAATGGACATGCCTGATTATTACAATGGAGCGACTGTCGTCTGACCTCCGACCAACGGCTTAACGTGCCTTCCGAAGCACGGATTCATCATTCTTATCGGACAATCAGGTGATTCAAGCCTGCAACTGGGAAAACCAACACAAAGTGAAGGAAAGACTTTAAACTTTCGCGTTGCATTACTCACAAATAATATTAAAACGGGACTAAACGCGATATTATTATATTTAAGTACTCTCGTACTTACTGCTTGACGTTTCGGATGCGATGCTGCAGACATGGTCACAAGCGGACTGGCGGTGCGCGGCGTTGTCTACTTGAACGGGCTTGAGGCGGTGAATCGGAAACTAAATACCACACTAGTAAGAGTTTCCATTTTTTGAAACAAATATTCTTGTGCTTTGCGGGGAGTATCTAGTCATATAATACATAATGATTTGCTACTGACACCATATAATTCTAGACGTCTGGTTCGTCTTTAGTGGATTTGATTTGTCTTCGTCGGGAATAGGAAAAGAAGTATAAAATATTAATTTATTTTATTAAACTAAGACACAATTCTATTAACCTTAAGGTTTAAACAACACTGGTGATTTGCAGTAACATGATAATATAAGACGTAGATAGGGAGACGCCGGTGAGAAGCAACGAAGTCCGGAGAGGCACCGACGACAGCAGATGCAAGTTGATGGGCTCGCAGGAGACCAGGCGCTGCAGGTCTTTCACCATCCTGCACTGGACCGACTCGGGATCTGCAAAAGCACAATCATCATCATAAGCTTGAACAGAGGACATTCCGGAGGGATGCAGCAGCTTGCCCCTGTGTAAGTTTTATCATTCAACATGCAGCGGTCACAAACACACCTATCTGCCGATTTGAACATGGGGATAAGTCCTCTTCTGGTAGAAGACCTACGTCCAGCAGAAGATGGACGAAGATTTAAGATTAAAGTTATGTTTATAATATGGTGCCAGGTCTTTAATTTAGTATTTTTTGCGAACAAATGAATTCCGCCAGTCAACAAAAATATAACTCACAGGCCCTTAAGTAAAAGATGACGTCGCATCGCATACCTATGCAGCTTTCCGCGTCGGACGACATTAGACAGCGTCCCCGATTAGACCTATGGACCCACTGGCGCAAGGAAACCCTTCAATATTGACGAATATTTTAATAATACAAAGTCTATACAACTGTTTTTTTTTATGGACATCTAGAACCGCGGCAGGGTTGCACATGCGTTGCCTGCCTTTAAGACCCCATACCCTCCCCAACTGAGAGACTCTGGCGACCTTACCAGCAGAACCAGAAAAAGCAGAAACATAGCAGACATTTACGAAGTGTGGTCTTCTGTAAGGTGAAGTACTTCCCCAGACGAGCGGCTTATTCGAGTGGCAGTTCCACTTAGCTCTACCTCTCTTGTTTATTTAATTATTTCGTGCACCACACATACAACATATGTAATTAAGCTTTACAACTTAAATCTTACAAAAGTATGTTTACTCCAGTCAAAATAGACAAAATTAAGACTCAAGTTTGCATTAATTCCCAACAAGCTGGATTTTTGTGCAGGCCTTGAATACGTCATTACAAATGATATGTCAAAAGTCCCCATCGATCCCGCTTGTGCGTTGTTTTTTATACGTGGTCAAAGGGCCCAAATTTGCGTTTTTTGCTTATATCTCTGAAACTAAGAGAGCTATCGAAAAATGGTTCAGGTAAAGTTTGTAGATCGTAAAATTGTCTACCTAAAAGACTTCGACACTTTTCTTGTACAAAGCAGCGCTGTCGAGTTATCTCGACTTTAAGCCGCAGGAAAGTCGTATTTTCGAGTAGCCCACATTATGCAATTACAATAAATTGTGTTGGGTACTTTATCTGGAGCAAGTGGCAGTGAAGCATGGATTCGCTCTAAACTATTATTTACCAATTTCGAGCCCCAATTTTCAGGATTTAGATCATTGAAGTCAAAAAAGACGAAATGATGTATCAAGCTTGCATTCATTCCCAACAAGCGGGACTTTTGAGCAGGCGTTGAATACGTCATTACAAATGATATGTCAAAAGTCCCCATCGATCCCGCTTGTGCGTTGTTTTTTATCTGTACTGAAAATCTTCGGATCCAATTTCTAACTTTTCTGGTAGTCAAACCTCAATGTTCCCCATAGAGACTTTTACTCCTTACATGAAATAGGACCGACTGGCGCGAAAAAAAAAAATTTGGTACTATCAGTACAAAATGTATGGGAAAAGTTTTTTGCGATTTCTGTATTTTTTTTTCATGCCAATGGATCCTATTACATGATAGGATAAAAAGACTTTATGGGACCATTTGAGGTTTGAGTACTTGAAATGTCAGAAATCGCAAAAAACTTTTCCCATACATTTTGTACTGAAAATACCAAAAATTTTTTTTTCGCGCCGATCGATACTATTTCTTGTAAGGATTAAAAGTCTCTATGGGGACCATTGAGGTTTGACTACCAGAAAGGTTAGAAATTGGATCCGAAGATTTTCAGTACGGATAAAAAACAACGCACAAGCGGGATCGATGGGGACTTTTGACATATCATTTGTAATGACGTATTCAACGCCTGCTCAAAAGTCCCGCTTGTTGGGAATGAATGCAAGCTTGATACATCATTTTGTCTTTTTTGACTTCAATGATCTAAATCCTGAAAATTGGGGCTGGAAATTGGTAAATAATAGTTTAGAGCCAATCCATACTTAACTGCCACCTGCTCCAGATAAACTACTCAACACAATTTATTGTAATTGCATAATGTGGGCTACTCGAAAATACGACTTTCCTGCGGCTTAAAGTCACGATATCTCGATAGCGCTCCTTTGTACAAGAAAAGTGTAGAGATCCCTTAGGTAGACAATTTTACTATCTACAAACTTTACCTGAACTATTTTTCGATAGCTCTCTTAGTTTCAGAGATATAAGCAAAAAACGCAAATTTGGGCCCTTTAACCACGAATAAAAAACAACGCACAAGCGGGATCGATGGGGACTTTTGACATGTCATTTGTATTGACGTATTCAAGGCCTGCACAAAAATCCAGCTTGTTGGGAATTAATGCAAACTGGAATGTCTATTTTGACTGGAGTAGTTGCAAATGCCAAGGAAATTTTTTATGAAAGGGCCAAATTATGTTTAAAGAACTTACAACTTGAAAGGCAGATGTAAAATTCGCTTAAGGTCCTCTTCAGAGCCTCTTGCTGATTTTGCATCTTTTGAGCTGCGATCGAAATGTATCCGATCAGTGTTATATAGTACCACAAGAAAACTAAATTTTTACGGTCGAAAGATCCATACGTGGTCTGTAAAAGTATCATGATTATTAAACATTTAGACACTTTCAAAAACAGTTTGCATAATTAAAGCCATGAGTTAAATCAACTTACCTTGTTCAATTCAATGTCAATGATTCGGTAAATAATTAACACATAGTGCAAAAGAGCTATTATTGTTGACACCAGCATCTAAAAGTAAGAATATAAATGTGTCTTTATTTTAATGATAAATTTAGATTTAGATTTTTATATGGTCATCAGATGGTAAGTTATCGCCGCTTCTGATGGACATCAACAACCGTTCAAGGGTCGCAGATGCGTTACCTGCCTTTAAAAACCCTATATCCTCCCCAACTGAGCTCTGGCAACCGTACTCACCAGCAGAAACATAGCACAACAGTTACGCTGTGCTACTTTACTGTGGCTTTCTGCAAGGCGGAGTTTAGTTTATTATTAATGATTAATACTCATTTTTTAACACACAAACTTAAAATAAGCAAGTATAATTGACTATCGAAAATTTCAAAATATTGGTTATACTAAAAATACCTGTTTGCTAAAAAATGTGTTCAGAAGTTTGCTGGCAACCTCTAAATTATTGTACAAGAAGAACCATTTCTCAATTTCTGACCGCTGCAGAAAGGTGTCCGGTGAAACCTTCAAATATTGCAGAGATGGCTGTTTTGTTATCTGCTTGGCCACATTTAAATGGTTCAGAACTGTCTTGTTGACGCACTTTAAGAAGTTGTATATTACCATAGTCAGAGTGCCAAGAACTATGTAATGTAAAAAAGCACGTGAGTGCATAAAAAGTTTGTAAAAATGTAATAACACAGAATACAAGACACTCCCATTTAGTTCAAAGACAGATAAATTACGACTAATATTCATATAAAATAATGTCAATCTTGAAATAGAGATGAAAATTGAATAAAATGTGAAAAATCTTAACAAGCTTTTAGTATTACTGTGATAAACCTCATCACTTTTATAGTAGTTATAAACCACGTTGATATGGTGTATAAACATTTGGTATTTTTGGGAATATATTAGACTAAGAGCTATCTCTGCAGCGGATTTGATAGTGGCACACCCGAATAGAAATACGGGAATCACACTTGATTTCTCTGTTAGAGTGAATATTGTGCTCAACAAATGCAAGCTGTTGATCAATAATATTGACAAACAAATATAATCAAGTATTATTCTAAAAACAACAAAACGTTTCCTTTTGTTACTCATGAGAACATAATTTCGATAAATTCCTAAAAGGTTTTCCACAAAAGTAACAGTTTTCAGTAATTTAGTTCCTTCCATAATTTATAACAAACTATGAATGTAAAATATCTGCAATCGATTTTGTAGAAATTGTCACAACGAGGGCGTAATCAGACCAACATAGTGTTTTGAGAGAAAATAACACTTCGAATGACAATTAATAATGTGACGGTTGACATTGGTATGTATTGTTTAGATAAATTACTTTTGATAAATTTCTAGTAGATTGGCCGCTTCCAGTTTGCTGTATTTTCAAGCGTAAGTAATTATATTTTTTAACTTACCTGAGTGCTAGGTCATTTTATATTTAAATAACGGTCGCATCGTAGATTATAACGGCCTTTCTTGTAGTAAATTAGGTCAAAAGCCATAAAAACGTAACGAATATCCAGTTCAGTCAGAGTTAGTAACTACCTAAGTGTTTTTTTTTTATAAACTTCAACTGTAGCGATGTGTTTACTAAACTCCGAGAAATCATCAAAATCTTTTACATGTAACAAGCAACTGTACTTCATTATAAATGCACAGTTATCCCCTCGGCACGGTTATCTCATTCGGCCATGGCGGCCGACCTTACGATCAGGCAGGTACGCAGGATATATTATAGCGCACAAGCGAGTGCGCAAGCACAGGTGCACTCCCTATTCCCGCACTCTCATAATTCGGTGGGACAGCAATCTGACACGACCGTAGATAGATTAGAAGGCACAGGACAGGAACGGCTTAACGTGCATTCCGAAGCACGGAGGAGCTCGAGATGATTTTTTTCGGTTACCCATCAGATGACTGGCATCTGCGAACGTTGCTCAACTTTAGCAACCGCAGGCTGAGTGCGCTAACCACTGCGCCATCGAGCACCTCTTATGCACAGAATTAACCCCATGAATTACAAACAGACAACTTTACGAACACAAAATTAAATGTTAGTCAATCGGAGATCGATACCGTGAGCGTTTTCACCGTTATTTGCAGCATCATAATAATGTAAGAGGTGGATAATGAGACACCGATGTGTAGCATGGAAGACCGGAGAGGCGGCGACAACATCAGTTGTAGGTTAATGGGCTGGCACAAGACTTAGATGATAAAACATTACAAAAAATGTGAAGTAACTGGCAGGCAAAAAACACAAGCTGGATTGAAAACGAATAAGTACTATCCCATCTTGTGAAAGAGTTGTTTAGAAACCTACGCACACCTACACACGTGATTGTAAATTCTGTACAAAATATTGTTTTTCTTAGCTCTTCCTGTAATATATCGACGACTTGGATATATACATATCTCTTTATAACAGCGAAACAATCGCTCGAACTTTTAAAATAAAATTATGTTCTTTAAATGGGTTGGATTTCATTTATTTCATCTTTTACTTGTACAATTATTTATTTCAGTTTTTTGTATGTTTACTTTTTAGTAAATGGCATGCTTATTTTTCCTTGTCTATAAATGTTTATTATAAACAAGGAAAAAGTCCTTTGGCCTCAATTCAACAGGTTATTTAATCTTTACTTAATGAATATAGAATGCCATTCGTAAAAGTGAATAGACATAGGCTTTTAAGAATTCCTTGACACTGCTATAGAAGGGAATTGGTACTCCACCAAAAAGAGCCCTCATTATGCATAATTATGGATCAAATGGTGACTTCCTGCAATTATGGCTTAACACTTGCTAGGGCTAACTGCCACACCAACCCAGCAGACCCCGTCGCATTAAATGTCAAATCATTGTTGAGGAACACTTTGGAAGAGTTAACGTCATTAATGTGGCATTGCACAGTGACTGACGGATGCGCTTCGCGGTTACGTCAGTGAGTGCCGGTGTCCCACAGGGCTCCATCCTATCGCCCAAACTTTTCTTCCGCATATCAATGATAATTATGGTACCGCTCGGTAACATTCATTGCTATGCAGACGATTGTACGGTGAATGGTCTGTATGTCGATAAGCTGGATGCTGGTAGGGCAGCAATCGTTGAGAAGCGAGAAAATCTTGTCGTTGAACTGAACCTCGTTTTGGATCTCATTCATCATGGGGTTCCAACAACTTAGTTGAATTTAATGCCAAGAAAACCCAGGGGTGCGCGTTCGATTACGAAAAGTTTTACAAAATGACGTCCTGCACCTTTGTGGAGTGCAGTAATAATTCTTAAAACATAAAGCTAAAATTGTAACGATTCATGTTTAGATTCTTTAATTTAACAATTTTATTGTATTTTACTCCCTTGCTATGAAAGAAAATAATGTTATGTGTAGTGTCAGTGTACATAGTAATAAAATAATTGTACAATACCCTTCCTTCGCGGTGTCACCCGCGCGTAATTTTGTTTTTAAATATACATTTCCGGGATCCAAAGTACCCTATATTCACCGGGGAGAGTGTAGCTAGTCAACAGTGAAAGAACTATTACATATACAAATCAGTCCTGTAGTTTTTGAGTTTATTCGTTACATACAATTATACAAAAATACTCATCTTTATAATATTATTGTAGATTACCACATTTGTTATACCTCATTTTAGGAGAGGAAAGGCCTCCGTCTACCTTTACACTGACTCAAGCTAATGTTTTTAGTCAGAATCAGGACATAATTTTTAGGGTTCCGTAGCCAAATGGCAAAAAACGGAACCCTCATAGTTTCGTCATGTCTGTCTGTCTGTCTGTCTGTCTGTCCTGGTTCGTTCTCCGCCGTTTCTGAACCGATTGCCACGAAAATTGGTGGAGAGATGTATAGTGATAATTCAAGAATTGGTTTTTAAAATAATCGAAAAATAATCATTTTTTACCCCCCTCCCATACAGCGAAAAGTTAATTATAAAAAAAAATTCGACTTAACCCACCGTGTAGGGTATCGTTAAACAGGTATTTTTAAATACAATAAAACTCGCCTTGAAACCATGTTGATCAAACACCCCAGTCTCGAGATATATTAATACAAAGTTAAAATTAGAGCGTCCCCCCCCCCTTAACTTTTGAAATACTATTAAAATAATTCTGAAACAAATGTCCTGTATACCTCCAAGTAAGTACTTTCAACGAAAACTATAGCGAACTCTGTATCATACATAGTTATTTTTATACAACTCGACCAACTTATGACGTGCAGTTGCCCTTACTAAATGTTGTCTTAATCGGTCGGGCCATCTTTTAGCTACGGAACCCTTTCATGGGCGTGTCCGACACGCTCTTGGCCTTTTTTTTTCCCTTAGGTAGAATTCTTACTGACGACCCCTGCAGTATAGACCAAAGTATTTACCTAATATGCCACCGACTTATCGACATATAAACAATACACCCTCCTATGATATATTAATTTCTTAGAGTGTGATAATCGTCTGTCACACGCACTTACTATTAATTGTAAGTACTTACTAAGTACTTCGTATTGAATTCAATTTATTAATCGAAGATATTTAAGTTCACATACTAATTCAACTTACACGAAAGTCAACGTCTGTATCGGGAAATAACTTATCTTCGAAATAAAACAATTACTCGTTAAACAATGAAGTGTGAAATAGAACTTCTAAAATTCTTTCTCACTTTAGAGAAGTTTATGAATGTTCACCGCGACTATTCATTTTTAAACAGAAAAAGAAAGGCAATGGTTATCATGGCCGTTTTAATAGAGCTTATATTGTCAGTAGTGATATTTACGTCCAGTTATACAATCCAGATTGTTTCCGCGGTCAATCCAAGAATGCCTTTCTTCTCCGCCGCCTTTCTTGTTATTTTTATCGGATTCGGGTTTGTAACCATCGCATTCTTTGGTCCAAGAAGCGGTCCGATCTTTAGGCAAGCTCTAAATAACCTAAATCTGTGCCATAAGTTTATCCGTGGAGACCCTGCTTTTGATAAATATCTATACAGCTTGAAACTCCGATTTTACATCACAACTGCCATATATATAGTAACGCGAGTAGCGGCACTGACAGTACAGAGCAGGGCACTAGGTTCCCTCACTACAACGCATTTAAAAGTGGCTATTACATTTTTTAAAATGTGGATCGAGTTTCGCTACCTTCTAGAAATTTTTATATATTGTGCTTTCATTGGAATAGTGCGTTCCATCGTATGTTATTTAACTTCACTTATTAAATCATGTGACAAAGATTCAGAAGAAGTAGTACAAAATTTGGAAACATACTCAAAAGTATACCAGGATATGTCAATATGTTGCGAGCAACTGATGCAGAGCCTCGGCCCTCAAGTAAGGAACTTTTAAATCCCTTCTAATATTATACATGCAAAAGTAACACTGTCTCTCTGTCTGTCTGTTCAGCTTTCTTGCTTGAACCATCAAACCAATTTTGATGAAAATTTGGCACAGGCCTATCCCCCCTTCCCCCCACATTTCCACGATCAAACGTATCCTATGTTCATCGGGGAAAGTGTAGCAAGCCAACAGTGAAAGAAATGTTCAAATCGGCCCAGTAGTTTTCGAGTTTATACGTTCATACAAAAAAACAAATCTTTCCTCTTTATATTTTTTAGATTTATTGTTTATATGTATGTAGATGTAGAAGAAAGGATTATGGATGACTTTTTATATTTGGCAAATTAAAAAACTTTTAATAACAGCTTAATTTTCCTGTACTTTTAGATGCTGACTTCACTTACTGTTACCATCGTTCACAGCATCTCTTTGGTGTATAGATATATCAACTTGTTTTTATACTCAAGTGTAAGTATTCTAATAACTCAGGATAACAAGTTTTTTTTCTAAAAATATATAAATTGTATTTCTGTCCCAAATAATGGATCAGAAAGTCATGTTCTGCACATTATGAACAAAAGAATTGAGAATATTTTACTGCCGCACTAAGGAATTTGAAAATATCAGACAACACGTTACGTTGCAGAAATAAAGGATAAAGTCAACAAACCTTCTGAAACAAACGTCAACGTCCATAACCACACATAAAAATCACGTAACATGTATTACACAAATATCAGATCCAACAATAGAATCCAGGCCCGAACCATTCAACTCAACAGTCAGCCTTTTAACCATGACACCAAACTGTTCTGACCAACTCATTTAGTGGTTATTTTTATTTTATTTCGTAGAAATAAATATGTGTTAAGTATGGGAGCGGGACACAAGTGAAACCACTGCTAGTTTGAGACACACTGATTTATTGAATTGTCAGACCGTCGGTCGGTGGGCGTAGCCACTTAAGTGATATGCAAATACCCACATATACAACATCTCCTCCCCTATATTACAAAAACTGCTTATAGTCAACCCGAGGAATATTTCGCAACAACCTCGCCGAGTTCCTGGAGGGAACCTGCTGATCCACAGTAGGTCGGACGTCATCAGCGCTAACACTCGGTGACTGAGCTGAACTAGAAGATAACTCCGACGTTTCCTCTCCCCCCACGCATGGCTGACTGTCCTGAAGCTCAGGAAGTGGTTGCGAATCGGATACAGACACCCCTAAGTCACATTCCACATTGCAGTTTGGTTGGACTACTTGTTTGTTTCCTTTATACAAAACAATTTGGTTTTTGTGTTTTTTAACATTCAAAAGTGAAGAAGAGTCTTTTATTACATAGGTGACTTTTCCTATTCTTTTAACAATAGTTCCAATGCACCAAATAAACTTATTGATACTTAAATATTTTTTATAGAAGACTTTTTCATTCAGTGAAAAAAACTGTTTATTTTTACCGCCGTAGTAATTACTCTGTAAGCACTGTTTATGATTAACGTAAGTTCCTAATGATGTGGGCGAAGCCGGCGATTGTGTCGGGCTTAATAAATCCAGCCGAGATCTCAGTTTGTGTCCGTACACTAATTCAGCTGGGGAGGATCCTGTGACAGAATGGACGGAATTTCTGTAATCAAATAAAAACTTCAACAAATGTAACTTACCGTGTCTTACACTCTGAGCTGACATTATGCTTGATTTTATGCCTTTTTTAACTATTTTAACATAACTCTCGGCCTGGCCGTTACTGGCCGGGTGGTAAGCCGGTGACGTCAAATGTTGAATGCCATTCATTGAACAAAATTTTTTAAATTCATGAGAGGTAAACGCCGTGCCATTATCACTGACTATGGTGTGTGGTAACCCGAATCTTGACATGAAATCGAACAACTTATCCTCCACCGCAGCCGTTGTTGTGACATTCGCCATGTCATACACTTCTACCCATTTCGTATAAGCATCTACTACAACAAAAAACATACGGCCTTTGATTGGCCCTAAAAAATCTATGTGTAACCTATAGAACGGTTTCGTGGGATACTTCCACGGTGCGAGAGGAGCCCGGGGTGGTGCAGGTCGCATTTGTAAACATACTTTGCATGAAGCTATCATCCTTTCTAAAGCTGCGTCTACACCTGGAAACCAAAATCGTGACCTAGCTTCTGCTTTCGTTTTCACTATTCCTAGGTGTGATCTATGCAGTTCTTTAATGACTTGCCCCTGTACCTTTTCCGGTAAAACCACTTTATGTCCCCTCATTAGACAACCGTTCTCAAAAGATAACTGTGTTCTGCATAAATAATATGGCTTAAGCTTCACATCCGTAACTTTTTTGGGCCATCCGTTTAACACGTATTTAACAACAGAAACTAAAGTAGGATCATTTGCAGTTTCTTCGCGTAATACATCCACCGTTATAGGTATACTACCTTCAACAACAAAATTAATATATGACGCATGATCCTCTCCGGCCGCCCCTCCCGTCTGCAGCGGCCCCCGCGCCCCCTGCTCGGGCAGGCTGGCGCGCGATAGGTAATCGGCGCAATTGTCACCGCTCCGTATATATTCAATGTTATAATTATATGCGCTTAAAAATATCGCATACCTTTGCAAGCGATTTGCAGTAATCTCCGGGATCCCCTTATATGGACCAAAAATTGAGATCAAGGGTTTATGATCGGTGCGTAAAAGGAAGGGATGTGATCTGCCATACAAATATTGATGGTATCTACGAATACCAAAAATAATAGCTGTAGCCTCTTTTTGTATCTGTGAATACCGTTTTTCCGCCGAATTAAGGGTACGCGAGGCATAGGAAATTGGACGTTCTTGCCCATCAACCCCTATTTGAGATAATATAGCCCCGAGTCCAGAAGGAGATGCGTCCACTGTTAGGATTAACTTTGCATCAGGGTCAAAATGTGTCAATACTTGATCCGAGGACAGCAATTTTTTAATAAAATTAAAAGATTTCTCATGCGCCTCAGTCCAATTCCATTTAATACCTTTTTTTAAAAGATCATACATTGGACTAAGTATAGTTGAAGCCCTGGGTACGAAATTCCTGTAATAATTAACCAATCCTAAGAACGACTGTAATTTATTTACGTCCGTAGGTACTGGTGCTTCTAGGATAGCCTTGACTTTTTGTGAGCATTTTTTAAGACCTTGTTTGTTAATTACGTAGCCCAAATAATTAATTTCATTTTTAAAAAATTCACATTTTTCCCTTTGCAAAGTCAATCCCGCGTTTTGTAAGCGTTGTAGTACCGCATGTAACCTTTTTAAATGGCCTTCCCTTGTTTCTGCCGTTATCAAAACGTCATCTAACAGACACAGAACCCCGTCCATACCTGATAAGATGTTTTCCATCGCTCGCTGAAATATAGACGGTGCACTCGCAAGTCCGAACACTAATCGTGTAAATTTAAATAAACCCCGATGAGTGTTGATACATGTTATGTTTTGAGACTCATCGTCGAGAACAAACTGGTTATACGCCATAGATAAATCTAATTTGGAAAATTGCTGACCACCGTGCAATTTCGAAAATAATTCATGTATTGTAGGTAACGGATATTTATCTATGACCAGCTGTTTGTTAATTGTAACAGAATAATCAGCGCACAGTCTAACCGAGCCGTTCCGCTTGAGCACAGGGACAATAGGTGACGCGTATTCGGAATAGTCAACCGGTTTTAGCACTCCGAGTTCCACTAACCTATCTATTTCTTTCCCCACCTTATCTCGCAAGGCGAATGCTATCGGCCGCGCTTTGCAAAAAATTGGTTTTGCGTCATCCTTTAACCGCAGTTTAATGGAGTATTTATTAAAACAACCTAATTCATCTGAAAAAACTTTAGGGTAATGAATCTGTAGGTCATTATACATACTTGAGGCGTTGTCGATATAATTACAAGGAGACAGCTGCAATTTGAATAATGCCATAAAATCGCGGCCTAAGAGCGGCGGACCCCCGTCTCGCACCACGTATACATCGAGTGCGGTCGTGCGACCCGAGTACGTCGCCGTCATGCGAGCGACGCCGATGCAGCTGATGCGATCTCCGGTGTACGAACAGAGCCGCTTATTAGTCACTGATAATGGCACACCGTTAAAATATTTAGAAAATGTTTTTTCCGAAATTACAGTAACTCCTGACCCGCTATCGATTTCGAATTTTAAACGTACCCCGTTAAGTAAAATAAATTCTGTCATAGGTTCTCCTTTACTAGTACGGATCACAAATAACTTACCGTCATCGTCGCTTTCGGCCACATCATTAGTGATTACGTTCACTTTACACATCCTACGTAAATGCCCTTTCCTATTGCACTTTTTACACTTATATTTCGCGAACCGACACTGTGATGATTTGTGGTTAGTGTACCCGCACACTGAGCACTTTTCCTTTTCCACCCGGTCACTTGTCGATCCATTCCGCTGCTGACTGATCTTGAACAGATGAGCCTGGTGCGGCGCTGACCCAGCTGCGCCGGTCTCTGCACCAAGTCGTGCGCTCCTCACGCTGTCTGCGAGCGCCACCGCTTTCGCCAAGGTTAACGATTCGACTTCTTGTGCAAACAGCTTTTCTCGTTCCGCGCCCGGGATCATGCCCATTAAAAAACGATCTCTTAGCGTTTCCTCTATGTTACTGAAGTTGCAATGAGCCGTTAGACCACGAAGCCTGGCCGCCCACTGTGATGGAGTTTCTCCCGGCTCCTGAACCGCAGCATAAAATGTATGCCTCTCACTGAATCCACTTCGCCTCGGTGAGAAATGATTATCCAGGAGCTTCAATATGTCTTCATATTTGACATCTTCGAGTTTTTTAGGTAACGCCAAGTCCGCTGCAAGCTTGTAGGTTGCGTCGGTGAGTGCGCTCAACAATATCGCTCGTCTTTTTACGCCTTCCCCGTCACTTTTCGCACTAATCTCGTTCGCAATAAACCACTGGGAAATGCGACTTTTGTATGTTTCCCAGTTTTGAATGGTATGGTCGAAGCTGGAGAGAATTCCGAAGTGCGACATTTTTTATTTTTATATTTGTGGGTACTCGTCGCCAATGTTAAGTATGGGAGCGGGACACAAGTGAAACCACTGCTAGTTTGAGACACACTGATTTATTGAATTGTCAGACCGTCGGTCGGTGGGCGTAGCCACTTAAGTGATATGCAAATACCCACATATACAACAATATGTAATCTATGTACTCAACACATAAAACTTCATGCCAAATAAATCAGGCACACGTAGTATCTGTGTGAACGGGATGGCGATATATGTATGTCGTGATGAAACGATAATTCGCGTTCGCAAAAGTGGCATCTTAGTCATCTGGTCAGGATTCCCAATAAGATTTTTTGGACCGTTTTGTTGTATTGCAAAACTTTGTAGATGGACTAACCCTAAAACATATGCATTTCGTTCCAGAATGCGGATACAGGAAACCCGTTTCGATTAATAAATACGTACAACCTGCTCGTGGTTTATATATTTACGACGGTAATGATCGCTCGCTCCGGGCAAAGCCTCCAACATGAATCTAACAAACTTAATGCACAAATCGCCCGTCTGCGCTACATTGCGTCAACAGGTAAGCCAATAAGTAGGTACTATGTGAATATACCTACTCCTGGATGTTACTCCTTTTACAGTCGGCTTCCCGAGGCACAGACATTTACTACCACTACCAACTTTATAACTCCGAATTGTATCTGAATTATACGAATTATATATAAATTTTACGACTACTTTTAGTTATAATTATACGAAACGAATTGTATGTAAATTGAAATATTGTCAAAATAATAAACAACAAATTAAAATGGACATGATCGCTCAATACCATTCGAAAAAACAGTTCAATAAATTTTGGAAGTCCACTAATGGGCTTAATTACAAGTCTGGCCTCCCTGTGAGCGTTGCGGGCGTTCATGAACCTTCGGCAATAGCGAATGTGTTTATGAAGCATTTTAGTGTCGAGCCTCCATCAGTAAAGGTTCCTGAGATGGGTGACGCTGAAGCCGTCAATACTCAACACACATTAGTAAACTTCACTGCCAAGGAAGTTAGAGATGTTATAAGTCATATGGTGAGGGGCAAGTCCCCCGGTCATGACGGCTTGAGCGTCGAACATCTCAAATATGCAGGCGTACACTTGCCACGTGTGCTGGCTATGTTTTTTAGTTTATGTATTAGTCACAGTTATTTACCACAGGAACTCACTAGTACAATTGTTGTTCCTGTGATAAAGAACAAAACGGGTGACGCTTCGGATATCTCAAATTATAGGCCCATATCTCTGGCTACGATTGTATCAAAGGTTTTGGACAGGCTGCCAGTATTGGCATGCTTTCTAGACCTCTCCAAGGCATTCGACCTTGTAAATTACGACCTGTTGTGGCAAAAACTTAGTTGTGACACAACACTACCTGGAGAGATTGTATCTATTTTAAAGTATTGGTATAGTAGCCAGAGAAATGTGGTCAGATGGGCGGGAGCCTTCTCTGATGTTTATGGATTGAGGTGTGGAGTAAGACAAGGGGGGTTGAGCTCGCCCCGCCTCTTTAATTTTTATATCAATAAGTTGATAGGTGAGCTCAATAGCTCGCATGTAGGATGCTACGTGGACGGGCTGGCCATGAACAACATCAGCTATGCTGATGATATGGCGCTCTTGAGTCCGTCTGTTAGTGGAATGCGGAGGCTGCTAGCTATCTGTGAATCTTATTCGAAGCAGCATGGACTTGTGTATAACACTAACAAAAGCGAATGGCTTCTTTTTAAATCAAGGTATTTAAATTATACCAACGTTCCAGAAATTTTTCTCTGTGGATTGCCCTTAAAGCGGGTTCATAATTTTAAGTACCTAGGTCACTGGCTCACTGATGACTTAAGGGACAATCTTGACATAGAGAGAGAACGCAGGTCGCTGGCTGTTCGCTGCAACATGCTGGCCCGAAGGTTTGCGCGTTGTACTAGACCAGTCAAGCTTACGCTGTTCAAATCATACTGCCAGACATTTTACACGTGTAGCCTTTGGTTAAGTTATAACCAGCGGACATACAGCGATCTGCGGGTTCAGTACAACAATGCCTTGAGGATATTGTTGGGGTTGCCTTGGCGGTGTAGCGCGTCTGGAATGTTTGCCGAAGCGCGTATTGATGGTTTTGCCGCTATTATGAGAAAAAGGTGTGCTTCGGCGTTAACGCGTTTACGTGGCAGCACCAACATCATTCTCAAGGTCTTTGCTGACCGTTGGGACTCGCCGTTCCTTGCCAGATGGATGAGGACCCATATATAAATGTAATTATTCTACCTACTATTGTATTTTACTAACATTAGTTTTTAAGAAAAATTGTTACTAACTAAATATGGGCTACATGGCCTGAAATAAATGATTTGAATTGATTATTTATTCATCACACAAATATTTGGCCCTAGTTGGATTCCAATCCGCAACACGTGGTTTTGTTGTCAGGTTCGTTAGCCAGTAGTCCAACGAGCTTATGTGACGCACCTTAAAAATACTGTATTAGATCAGCATTACTTGACATCTGTATTAAAACCCTGCTTCTTTCACTTTCTATCATTATATTATTATCACACCCGGAGGGATACTTAGGTAATTAGGTAACTCTATAGTTATTAAGCTGTGTGGACCGAGTAATACAATTCGATTTAGTTTTACAAGTATATATATCCAGGACCTAAAACGGCGTACAGCCGAACCCTGCGGGACCTGCACCGCATGGTGCGCGTGCGGCCGGTGGTGGTGCGCCTGACGCCCGCCTTCTCGCAGCCGGTGGGCATGTACATCCTGCCCGCCGCGCTCACCTTCACCATCAACTACATCATCGCCGTGCTCCAGCTCAACCAGGATGTTTAATTGTATCTTTTATTTGTGCGGTGTGTCATCATTGAAACTCTAAATTTTCTGGGTTAAAATTCACCTATACATTGTAAATAGTTTTGGAGAAATTTTGACAGTATGACCAAAAATGTTTCTAAAGAATCCCCAAACAGAATTTGATTAACAAAATATTTTTTTTTTTATTGTTTATTACAATCTGTCGCCTTCTTTGGGACATTCAGCAATATGTTGGACATTCAGATGGCGTTCTCGGAATGTGACCTGTGTCACATCCTCACATAAAGACAGTTTATTCTACTGTGGTACGATAACGTCTTGCGGTATTTTACGTTTAAGCCGTCTAGCTTCTTTATGTTGGTCCATTAGTGTTTGTGCAAGAGTATTAGGGTGATGGGTTATGCGTTCTTTATACGACTTAGTATGTCGTTCAATTTCCTGTCCTACTGTTGGTATTTTTAGGTCGTGGTGTAGTAGATCATTGGGCACAAACCAAGGAGCGTTTGTCAACATACGGAGTGTTTTGTTTTGGAACCTTTGTATTATTTCAATATTTGAGTGGGATGCAGTACCCCATAGTTGAATCCCATATGTCCAGATAGGCTTCAGTATGGCTTTGTACAAGAGGATCTTATTCTCAAGAGAGAGTTGGGACTTACGACATATAAGCCAATATAATTTTCTTGTTTGTAAGCCAAGTTGTTTCCTTTTAGTAAATATATGCTTTTGCCAAATAAGCCTCTTGTCCAAATATAATCCCAGGTACTTTACATGATCTGCCTGTGGAACTTCTATGCCATTAAGAGTAACTGGGGGGCAGGTACCTCTTCTTAATGTGAATGTGACGTTTACCGACTTAGTTTCATTTGCTTTTATCCTCCACATTTTAAGCCAGTGAGATATGTCGTCAAGTCCACTTTGCAATGCTTTTGAGGTCATAATTGGATCGGTGTGTGCAGCTAGGATTGCAGTGTCATCAGCGAAGGTACCTGTGGTTAATGATTGTGATGTAGGTAGATCTGCGGTAAATATTAAATAAAGTACGGGGCCCAGTACGCTTCCCTGGGGAACTCCTGCCTTTATGGGTGATAAAACTGACATGACTTCTCCATTCTCTACGGTAAAGTGACGCTGATGCAAGAATGATTTTAGCAATTCGTATAAGTAGGCTGGTAGAGCGTTTTTGATCTTGTAAAGGAGCCCCTCGTGCCAGACGCGATCAAACGCCTGCGATATGTCCAAGAAAGCACTGACACAATAAGATTTTTCTTCGAGTGATTGCATAATCTTTTTCGTTAGTCTATGCACTTGGTCAATAGTGGCATGTTTGCTTCGAAACCCAAATTGGTGGTCTGGGATCACTTGCTTTTCTTTTAGTATTGGCAATATACGTTGCAGTAATAGTGATTCGTATAATTTTGAAGGTATTGGTAGCAGGCTTATGGGTCTATAAGATTTCGGTTCCTCTGGAGCTTTATCTGGTTTTAAAAGCATTATAATTTTTGCTACCTTCCACTCTGGAGGAAAAAATTGTAGTCTTGTCATGGCATTGAATAGAGATGTGAGAAAGCCTATCCCAGATTCAGGCAGTTCTTGCAATATACGATTAGTTATGAGGTCATATCCTGGGGATTTTTTTGGATTAAGTTTTTTTATAGCATTGATGATTTCATTTTTTTTAAATTTATCTGGTAGTTTGTCTATATTGCTAGGAGTTTGCAGAAATTTTGCAATCTTATCTTCATGTTCAGGTGTTCCTTCATAGGGATGAGGCGTAAAAACATTTGAGAGATGTTTTGAGAAAGTACAAGCTTTTTCTGTATCTGTACGTGCCCAGTTTCCATCCGTTTTCCTTAGAGGGGGAGATGCTGTGACAGGCCTTTTGAGTTTTTTAGTAGTAACAAAATGAAAAATTATTAGTATAAGCTAGCATCTCGCAAAATCAACAAATCTTCTGACGGTCCCACCATACACGTACAAGGACCTTCATTGAGATACTTATTGGATGAAACATACTTTAGATTCAATTTCACAGGACAAAAATTATATTGCATATGGATTGCCTAGTAAATTTCAGTCCAGAATAAAAAAAAATCAAAGTTAAATTAAAATAAAGATTATTTCAAAATCAGTCCTGAATTAGGGTTGTCGCATTTTGAAAAAGCTAAATATTGTCGCAATGAAAAATTAAAACATGTTTCATCCAATAAGTATCTCGATGAAGGTTCTTGTATGGCGGGATTTTAGACTATTAAACAAAAAAATAAATAAATAGAGCAAGATCCTAGAGCCCTCAGACCTTATTTATTTTCTTAATAATAGGAAAAATTGTAATTGCGTGAAGTATTGTTAGTACGTACTTTTAATGTGTGTATAATTGTTAGCTTCGGTCGGCTATAAGTGTTTATCTATAAAGATCTTGGTGTCATCATTGGTAGCATATTCAAATCCAGCTTGCGACAAGTACGGTTGATAAGATAGATTTGAATTGTTTGTAATAATATTTACTGCTGTATAAATAAAGATAATTACTTTAATATTTCGATTATGCTTAATTTCTGTAAGCAACCTCTGAATGCATCCAACTGCTTCGAAGATGTTCCTCATCATGCATACAATTAATGTTAATTTATTTATGATCTGATTGGCGCTGATTCGGAATTACCAGATAATACGTTGAGTGGTTTATTCACGAAGTCCATACATTTGTACATGTTATGAGCCTAACACACAAGTCTTCATTGTCCAATCTTCTGTACGATCTTTGGATCCACAGAAAATACGAACTGAGGCCGTAGATTTTTTTTTTCAAATAATGTACCACGGTCGTTTGGTCCACTTTGGTAATTGTTTTCGTAGCTGGGTACGAAAGATCAGTTACGAAAGTGGACCAAACCAGTCGACGCAGGTGACGTTGTATTCGGGCCTCCCATTTGGGCCCTCTTCTACTTCTTTACAAATCCATCTGTGCATATCCGAGCTTGCTCTTGAAAGTGGTAACGAGACATAACGAGAATGGGAATGGGGATGGTAATCAAAATTTTATTATGGACTTTAATTGTAAAGTAAAAAAAGTTTTACCAAATAAGACTCCGAAAGTGATAACTTTTTTTTTACACACCTATCTAAATACCACAGTAGGGTTTCCACTTTTTGAAACAAATATTATAGTGCTTCAAAAATTTGCTAATTACATCCTATAATTCGAGGACGCCTGGTTTATCTACAATGGTTTTTGATTTGTCTTCCCCGGGAATACGATATAATGATAAAACATGATATGATTTTAATTAACCCAGACACTTCTTTATTATCGTTAAGGTTCAAACAGCACTGGTGATTTGCAGTAACATGATAATATAAGACGTAGATAAGGAGACGCCGGTGAGAAGCAACGAAGTCCGGAGAGGCACCGACGACAGCAGATGCAGGTCGATGGGCTCACAGGAGACCAGGCGCTGCAGGTCTTTCACCATCCTGCACTGGACCGACTCGGGATCTGCAAAGGACAATCACATCATAAGCCTAAACAGAAGACATTCCGTAAGGATGGCAGCAGCGTTGCCCGTAAACCCTCTTACCAAGCGTTGTGACTATGGGGATATTCTCTCCCTTTGTAGAAGACCAAAGTCCAGCAGTAGATTGAGAAATAATTTATAAGGAATTTTTTATTCGTCGGTGAACAGGGCCTTAATGAAGTATGTTGCAAATGCAGAGGATCATATATAGTCAGAACAAATTATTTTTAAAAACTTACAACTTGAAAGGCAGATGTAGAATTCGCTTAAGGTCCTTTTCAAACAATCTTGCTGGTTTTGCGTTTTTTGAGCTGCGATCAAGATGAAGCCGACAAGTGTAACATAGTACAACAGGAATACCAAATTTTTACGGTCAAAAGATTCATACATGGTCTGTAAAATTAGCATTATTGTTAAAAAATTCTACGGTTTCAAAAACAATTTACAAAGTCTATTAAGTTTTACTTAAGTAAAATCAATTTTACCTTGTTCAATTCAATGTCTACAATTCGGTAAATTATTAACACATAGTGCAAAAGAGCTAATATTATTGACACCAGTATCTAAAACAATTAGAATATTAATGTTGTTTTCTTATGATTTCGTGAATTAACTCTAATATAATTAATACGTATGTTATTTTATATTACAGAAACTTAAAATGGTAATGAATATTAACAATCGAAATCAAAAAATTGGTTATACTAAAAATAACCTGTTTGCTAAATAATGTGTTCAGAAGTTTGCTCGCAATCGCTAAATTATTGTACAAGAAGAACCATTTCTCTATTTCTGACCGCTGCAGAAAGGTGTCCGGTGAAACCTTCAAATATTGCAGAGACGGCTGTTTTGTTATCTGCTTGGCCACATTTAAATGGTACAGAACAGTTCTGTTTACGCATTTTAAGAAGTTGTTTATTATCATAGTCAGAGTACCAAGTGCTATATACTGCAAAAAATAACGTGAGTTCAAACAAAGTTCGTAGAAAACTAGTAACAATGAATATAAGACACTTCCACTTAGTTCAAAGACAGAAAAATTAAGATTCTTATTCAAATAAAATAATGCCAATCTTGAAAAAGAAATGAAAATTGAATAAAATGTGATGAATCTTAAGAAGCTTTTAGTGTTACTGTGATAGAGCTCATCACTTTTATAGTAGTTATAAACCACATTGATATGCTGTATGAACATTTGGTATTTTTGGGAATATATCAGACTAAGAGCTATCTCTGCAGCGGATTTGATAGTGGCACACCCGAATAGAAATGCGGGAAACACAATAGATTTCTCTGTTAGGGTAAATATTGTGCTCAACAAATGAAGGCTGTTGAACAATAATATGGACAAACAAATATAATCAAGTATTATTCTAACAACAACAAAACTTTTCCTTTTGTTGCTCATGAGAACATAATTTCGATAAATGCCAAAAAGGTTTTCCACAAAAGTAACAGTTTTCAGTAATTTCGTTCCTTCCATAATTTATTACAAACTATGACTGTAAAATATCTGCAATCGATTACGTAGAAATTCTTGTGTCACAACACAACGAGGGCGTAATCAGAATACCAGAGTGTTTTGAGAGAAAATAACAGTTCGAGTACTACTACTTATTAAAAAGTTAATGATATGACGGGTGACATTGAAGTGTATTATTTAGATTAATTACTTTTGATAAATTCCTAGTAGATTGGCCGCTTCCAGTTTGCTGTATTTTCGAGCGTAGGTTAGTGTATTTTTTAACTTACCTGAGTGCTAGGTCATTTAATTCACGAAAAAAGTAACGGTGGCATCGTGGATGATAATAATTGCCCTTGTAGTGAATTAGTTCACAAGCCATAACAAAGTAACGAATATCAAGTTCAGTTAAAGTAAGCACCTTCAGTGATTTTAAAAGAAAGCGTGTTCAGCTTAACCTATCAAAACTTCGATTAATCATTAAAAACTTTTATACATGTGGCAACAAACACCTTAACTTCATTATACTCGTATTTGCACAGTATGAACGCCAGGCATTACGTACACAAATGTTCGTCAATCAGGAATCAATTCCGTGAGCTCCCCAAGTCTAAACAACACTGGTGATTTGCAGCAACATGATAATGTAAGAGGTGGATAACGAGGCACCGGTGAGTAGCAGTGAGGACCGGAGAGGCACCGCCGACAGCAGTTGAAGGTTGATGGGCTCGCACGAGACCACGCGCTGCAGGCCCCTCACCATCCTGCACTGGGCCGACTCAGGATCTGCGAAATATGTATATGTTATCTAATTAAAGTAGACCTTACGGGTCTATTAAAAGAGTTTTCTTTTGTGTAAGTAATATATAATGCTCTACATACATACATACTACATAGTACATCTTCTTCGTTATTATAATCATCAAAATATCGCAGTTCACCGCTGGACGTAGCCCTCTCCAAGAGCTCTCTATACAGCCCGGTCCCGATCCGTGATCAAATCACAAGTTGCCACTTTTACAATACGCATACTGAGACACCGTACACAATGCGGTATTTTTTACCCAACCACCACATCTTACTCCATTAAATTAACTAACTTGTTTACATTCTTACATCTTGATAAGTACATGTTGAGCTCGCCTAAAATCCTCTTCAGATCATCTTGCTGGTTCCGCGTCTTTTGAGCTGCGATCAAAGTGTAACCAACCAGCGTTACATGATAAAACAAGAACAGAAAAGTTCTGCGGTCGAAATATGCATACGTTATCTGCAAGTTTTCCAAAAGATACAATTTGGTATGATCTCAAATCAATCATCCGAGATCCGAGAATTCAGATAGTTAAAAATAATCACATTTAAAAAACAAAGTTACCTTATTTAATTCTATGTCTATAATCCGATAAATTATTGACACGTAGTGCAAGAGAGCCAATATCATTGACATCAGCACCTGAAATTAATAACATGCAATGATTTTAACGTTTACTTTAAAAGCATCTATGAGATTATTATGGTAAGCTTTTATACAATAATTAGTTTTAGGGTGAGAATAAATTGTGAAACTTACCTGCTTGCTAAAAATTATATTCAGGAGTTTGCTGGCAACCGTCAAATTATGATATATGAAGAACCATTTCTTAATTTCTGACCGCTGCAGAAAAGTGTCCGGTGTAACTTTCAAATATTGTAGAGACGGCTGTTTTGTCATCACCTTTGTTACTTTTAGATGATACAGAATCGAATCATTGAAGCACTTTAACAAGTAGTGTATTACCATACTGAGACTGCCAAATGTCAGATACAGCATAAAGTAACGTCCGTGAATCAACATTTCATAAAAAACGTGGAATTCGTCGTAAAATGAGGTGTCCTGTCGTGGCAAAATGTGTAAAAATGTATGCAGAAGAAATAATCCAAATCGTGAAAAAGAAACAAGAATAATATACACTATTAAAGAAATTAACAAGTTTTTCGTTTTTCTTTGATAAAGTTCATTTTTTTTATAAAAGTTGTGGACGACATTCATGTGCTTTAAGAACTTCTGGTATTTTTCGGAACATTTGAGACTTGAAATAATCTCCGCAACGGATTTACTAGTGCCATATACTAAAAATAAAATGGGAAACACTGTAGTTTTTTTTTCAGTTAGAGTAAAAAAGTCTCTTAACATAAATACGCTTCTGATCAATAATGTTGATAAACAAATTAAATCAAATACTATTCTGACAAGGACAATTTTTTTCCCTTTATCGGTCATAACAGCATAATTTCGGTGAATACCAAGATAGTTTTCTGTAACCGATATTGTTCGGAGTAATTTAGTTCTTTCCATTACTTGACTTTTAAAAATTTAATTTTCTAGTGAATTTTTAATCTTTGTCATTAATAAATTAGTTATCTTTTTTCTTTTGCGCGAGGGCAAACAGGCTACTGACGTTTAAAGCACCTCTACAACGTTAAACGGTTGACCTACTATTAATATATTACAGGTTGATTTTTTCACTTCCAGTTCATGTATTTTTAACCTAAGTAATTGATATTTTAAATCAACTTGAGTCAGGTCATTCGTTATTTATAAAGTAACGTTCGGAAGCTTCGTAAATTATGGCTTTCTTTTTATTAAAATACTAACGGCCGCCCGCGACTTCGTCCGCGTGGATTTGAGATACCTTTTTTTACAATTAAAGGTAGCCTATGTTTTTCTCAAAGCCTAACGATTGTCTGTGCCAAGTTTCATCAAAATCAGCTAAAAGGTTCAAGCGCGAAAGCGGAACATATAGACAGACAGAAATACTTTAAGACACAAAAGTCAGATCGCAACGATCAATTTCTTGTACTGCAAGTATTCATTGTTATTTGATTTCAACATACGATCTGTGTTATTTTAATGCTTTGGAATCAGCTTTAGTACTTACTACAGTCATGACAAAACAGAGTGGACTTTGATCAGCGACCTTTTTAATGCTCTCGTCTGATTGATCGTCCTTTGCGCAGCTATTATAATTAAAACCATCAACCCCGTGTAAAATTTTGAGAGTAAAACAATTTCTTTCGAAAACCATTATTTCTATTTTCAATTTAGTAAGGAAATAGAAAATTTTACAGTATAGCATCTGAATTAGCAAAAATTGACACGAAAATTGAGAAATTTTTCGTGATTTGATATCGACATTAAGGGTAGAATCTCTGACATTAAGGGTAAAAATATTGAATAAGAGTCACAAGATGGCAGAGTCATCGCTACGCACGATGCTTAAAGTTCTGAGTTATAATCATGAAGCGCCACTTTGTAGGTACTCGTAAAAGTGACAAGTTTGACAAGGTTATTTATTTCCTTAGAGAGAATTTCTTTTTCCGTCGAACTATAAACCATATTTCGTTATTGGAGTAGTCTCTGTCTATTTTATAAACAGTCTTTTGACAGCTTACGCCCACGATGTTTGGTATTGTTAACGTTTTTTCGAACAAATAAATTGTAGGTACTTCATGGAAGGTTACCCCGTTAACCTCAGGTTAATTAATACTATGGATGCTCCCTACGTCACGTTTGTGTAATAAAGCATAGTCGTATGGCATTGTCATTGTTAGACTATATTGTGATTTAAGCTATACTTCCTGTTATTTTATCTTGAACTTTCGAATATTTGTAATTAAATAGACTTGTTTTGATTACCGATAGTTTGTTTGTTGGCGGGCAAGCGTGTGACTTGACCAATCACAGCACGGCCCGCCAATAGCGAATCTATCGGTAGATGAAATAAAGGATCTGACTACAAGTAATATTGTTATTAAAATATTATTGTAAATTAAAACATCTTACTTAATATCAATTAACTAATTCAAAGTAATGTTAACTTATTTTTGTTAATAATTAATGACATTGACATTTCCGGTAGTTTTTTCTATTGCCGGGCGGCTGTGGGAATTGACTAATCACAACACAGCCCACCAATAGCGAAACTATCCGCGCGAGGGAAGTGACAAGGCGCGGCATTCGTATAGAGGTCTGAAAGGTGATCTAAGAGTTAGGAGATATTATGGCAGAAGTTCGATAAACTAGACTAGTACCTACGAATACGATTGTAATTTCAGTTAAAGTGAATAATAAACCTATAATACGATGTGACCCCTGGTTTCAATTGGATATCCCAACACCTTCTGAGCTTATGCAATAGTGACGATTATATTTGAGTGTCTCCACCAAAACGTTAAAAATTCACCTAGCTTTGCACCTAAGTCTGCTTCTCACAACAGAAGAAGAAGGCCACGCCATAACGACGTCATCCCACTTGACACTTTAGGCGGCGACAGTACGTGTGCCTGCTGTCTTGCTCTATCACACATATATAAAGAAGAAAAAGGATAGCACAGCTATCATATTAAAATAATTTTATTCAGCAATTTGATTCACTTAGTAAATTCTTTTGCACGTCAAAACTTTTTTGCCCTACCTTATTATTATTTGCATCTATTGATATTCATCAATCTGAGGTTACCGCCCACTTATTGATGGGCTACGCTAAACGATTACGGCTACTGTTTTGCCACATATGTATAATCCGTGGAAATAAATGTTATTAAAAAAAAGTAAACTTCTTGAAATTAAGATAGTAATTTGGAATGTGTAATTTTTTAGAATATTCGAGATTATATGACGTTATGTTGACCCCAACGGACTCACACGCGCTAGAAAACCCTTCAATATCGAAGATTATTCCGCGAATATTCAGAAAATGTGAAGTAATTTGTTGAAGTATGCTTCATATACCTGGTTTATATAGCTTACTTATATTTTTTAATTTGAAAACATTATACATTCTCAGATTTGAGGACAAGGAATGCCTATGTCTAGCTGTAGACTAATCCAAACCATGATAATGATGACGATAAAGACTGTTTAGGCAAAGTCAGGGGATATATTTAGTCTTAGATATTCTAACCGACGACCCCTGGAGTGCCTACATATAGATCAAAGTCGTTACCAAATGTGCCACGGACCTATCGAAACATAAACAATACATCCACTTATGTTATAATAATTTCTAAAAGTGTGATAATCGTCTGTCTCACGCACTTACTATGTATTGTAAGTGCTTTCTAAGTACTAAGTAATGCAATCGATTTATAAATTGAAGATTTATTTGAGCTAACATTCCAATCCAACTGACAAGGAATTCATCGCCTCTATCAGATACACATTTGGGAATAAAATAATTTCTCGTTGAACAATGAAGTCAGAAATAGGAGTTCTAAAAATGTTTCTTACTTTTGAGAAATACATGAATATTCACCGCGACTATTCATTTTTAAACAGAAAAAGAAAGGCAATGGTAATCATATCTGTCATCGTAGAGATTATTTTATCACTGGTAATATTTGCGTCGAGCATTAGGTTCCAGGTAATGGCCACAGCAAATCCAAAAATGCCATACTTCTCCGCCACCTTTCTTTTTGTCTTTATCGGGTTTGGGTGTGTAATTATCGCGTTCTTTGCTCCAAGAAGCGGCCGCATCTTTAGGCAAGCTCTACAAAACTTAGACTTATGCCATAAGTTTATCCGAGGAGACCCTGATTTTGCTAAATACCTGTACAGTTTGAAACTTCGATTTTACATCACAATGGCCATATATACAGTAACGCGAGTAACAACACAGTTCCTACAACACACCGAACTGGGTGCCTTCTCTATAATGCCTGTGAAGGGTGCGGCTATAACAATTTTTAAAATATTGATCGAGTGGCGCTACCTATTGGAAATTTTTGTATATTGTGCTTTCATTGGAATATTACGTTCTATTGTAAGTTATTTAACTTCACTTTTAAAAGCATGTGACAAAGATTCGGAAGAAGCAGTACAAAATTTGGAAACATACTCAAAAGTATACCAGGATATATCAATATGTTGCGAGCAATTGGTGCAAAGCCTTGGCCCTCAAGTAAGTAACTGCCTAATATATTCCTTAGGTATTCCTTAAAAAAACCGGTTCCCGCTAGCTCCCGTTCCCGTGGGAATTTTGCAATATCCTGCTTGATATGCTTTAAGTTTCCTGAGGTACCTGTATGCCAAATTTCAAGCGTCTTATTAAAGCTGTTTAGGTTCTCCATAAAAACTTCCACACCCTATTTCATGGAAGTGGGGGTAAGAAAGAAAGGGGCAAAAAGTAGCATTATGTGGCTCTCCATCGCTTCAACTATCTCCACAAAAAAATCACGTTAATTCGTCGCTCCATTTTGCTATGATAAAAAGACAAAAACACAGACAGACACTCTTTACCATTTATAATTCGTTATTACTCTTGTTAAACTATATTCTCTTATTCCTAACACAAACTGTTTTACGAGACTACGGTTCACCATGTTACCTTTCTTATAATATACTAAACAAAATCTAAATGGCTATACTAAAAAGACTCAAAGGTGACTGATTGACTGCCCGATCTAGTTATCTATTTACGCACAGTCCATTATTCCTTATAACATTCGGTAATGTAGGAAACTTTGAACAACAGCTTCATTTTGCGTGTATTTTCAGATGCTGACTTCACTAACTATGAGCATCTTTCACAGCATCTCTTTGGTGTACAGATTTATCAAGTTGTTTTTATACCCAAGTGTAAGTTTTCATACCACCGGATTACATGATGTTTAATTTCAAAAACCGGCCAAGTGCGAGTCGGACTCGCGCACCGAGGGTTCCGTTCGAATTCTATTTATGACGTTTAATAAAAACTAATTACTAGATCTCGTTCAAACTAATTTTTGCTTAATGTTTGTTAGGTAGGTAAATTATATATTTTTAACATTTATCATTTCTTTATTTTGGAAGGAACAGGGGACAAACATTTTACCAGTTTAGAAGTGTCTATTGTGCAAACTATTCACTTTAGAAAAATATTATTTTAGAAACATCAATATTTTTTTTGAATGCTCTATAAATTGCAATTTATCACATTTTCTTATATTTTACTGTGTAGATGGACTAACCCTTATAAATATGGAATATGTTCTAGAACATGAATACAGCTATGCCGTTTCGTTTAATGAATACGTACAATCTGCTCGTGGTTTATATATTTACGACGGTAATGATCGCCCGCTCCGGGCAAAGCCTCCAACATGAATCCAACAAACTCAATGCACAAATCGCCCGCCTGCGCTACATCGCGTCAACAGGTAACCAAATAAGAAATAATAATAATATAACAATACACGTCCAGCCGTTTCGACTAAAGGAGCTAGTTGGTTTAAGGGTTCCGTAGCCGAAAGGCAAAAACGGAACCTTTATAGATTCGTCATGTCAAGTTGTTGGCCTTACTAATCTCCCCTTTGTAAATCCTTTTCATATTATCTTCTTTTTTTCCAGGACCTAAAACGGCGTACAGCAGAACCCTGCGGGACCTGCAGCGCATGGTGCGCGTGCGGCCGGTGGTGGTGCGCCTGACGCCCGCCTTCTCGCAGCCGGTGGGCATGTACATCCTGCCCGCCGCGCTCACCTTCACCATCAACTACATCATCGCCGCGCTCCAGCTCAACCAAGATGTTTAATGGCACCTTCTTAAGTTCTAGTGTATAAAAAACAATTAAAAAATAAATATATACTCACGACTTTAATCGTCTTACATCATGCATTCCTGTATGTTAGGTTATTCATTGTAGTGTAAAACATTTTTGAATTACTTAAGTTTTTGTATATTATAGATATGCATGCTATAAGGAAGCAAACAAACCAGGGGGTCACCTGATAGGAAGTGATCACCGCTATCCATGGACATCAAATGTACTACGGGTCTACGGCTGATGAATATGGATTTCCTGAAATTAATTGTAACGTTGAGTTCTATAATTATGAACTTTGTTTCATCTTGTTCAAAAATGAGTCAATGACTAATGTGAACCACGGATGTAGGCTAATATTTCTTACAAGCTGCGAAAATTGCCAAGTCTATACATTCGCATAAGAAGCACTTTCAAAAGTGTCGAGATAGTAACGTCTTTTAGCCACCCTCACCATCCGATTGCAACGATTCAGTGCAACTCTATGAAGGTTCCAACTCTCATCAGCACTTATAGAAGGCACGTTCCCGTCGTCTCATCGGCATTCGCACACCTCTAGTCATCCAAGGAGCAGCGGGGCGCTTGAGATTATGAGGTGGAGTGGGGCCTGTGAATTCATAAATAAGAGTATGAAAGCATTCAGAGCACTAACTTTGTTATCAACAGAGGACGCCGCCGATAACATAGCTTCCTCAATATGACAGGGCATATTTATCAAGCCTAGCCAAACTGCGAATCATTACCCTGACCAGTCTCCGCTTCGAAAAAATACTACTATTTGTTGGCTATTCGCTTTTACAACTGCTCCCAATGTACCAAACACTTTTCTAATATGAACTTTCCGGAATAACGTTAAATTAAGTTGGATTTATAGCAATAAAAGCACAAAACGCAATTAATTTTTATGACAGCGTTAGGTCAAGTTTGTTTGTTTGTTATATTACGTCACGCGTCGTGATTGACATTCATTCTCAGGTGAATAGTGACTGTATTTTCCTAATATCATTGCTCAAAAATATTAAGTAATCATAATTTATTAATTCAGTGAGTTCAATTTCTCATGCTAAGAACAATTAATCTCAGATTAATGAATATCAATAGATGCAACGAATCATTTGAACGTAATGCTATCCTTTTTCTCCATAATGTGAATCACTTTTGGCAGAGCAAGATAGCAGACACACGTACTCCCGCCGCCTAAACTGTCAAGTGGGATGACGTCATTATCACGTGGTAGTCGTCTTCTGTTGAGAGAGACTGGGAGAACAGACATAAGTAATCATAAAGAGAAGGGCTCGGAACACCACGTAATTTAAATAAGGGGTGTATCTGTTCTACCTTATTTGTCAAGGAACTTATAAAAATCCCACGCCGGAAATTTAAAGCCACTCTCTCAAGGCGGTTAAAAGAATATGAATTATGTAAAAGACTACGATGCAGACCTAATTAATCATCTTTCCGAATCGGAGATTATATGGCGTTCTGATGACCCCAACTGCTGGACCATCGGACCCGCTTGAAAACCCTTCAATATCTAAGAATATTCCGCGAATATTCAAAAAATGCGAGGTACCAATCTTTACGAATTCGATGCCGGTAATTGGTTGAAATAGACTTCATACTTATAACTGGTTTACACAGCTTATATATTCTTTATTTTCGAAAATATACATATAATAACGAACAGTATTCTTAGATTTATTTCTTCTCGTTTGAGGAGAGAGAAGGCCTACATCCAGCTGTAGACTAACCCAAACTATGTAATTATGATGATGACTGTTTCAGTCAGAAACAGGACATTATTTTTTCGACAAGTCTAACCTGACGAGGTATATATTATTACATTATTATTAAAAATATCATCTCGAGCTCCTCCGTGCTTCGGAAGGCACGTTAAGCCGTTGGTCCTGCGCCTGATCTATCTACGGTCGTGTCAGATTGCTGTCCCACCGAATTATGAGAGTGAAGGAATAAGGAGTGCACCTGTGCTTGCGCACTCACTTGTGCACTATAATATATCCTGCGTACCTAGCTGGATCGTAAGATCGGCCGCCATGGCCGAATACGGCCGGAGGGTATTATTATTATTACATATGTCCTTAGTATAGATGATCAAACTCATTACCTAATTAGCCGTCAACCTATCGAAATATAAACAATACATCCACCATGTTATATTAATTTCTTAGAGTGTGATAATTATCTGCCGCACGTCCTTACTGTTTATTGTAAGTGCTTTATAAGTACAAAGTATTGAAATCAATTAATTAATTGAAAATCTATTTGAGTTTTCGTTCCAATTCAACTTACAAGAAAGTCAACGCCTGTATCGTAAAAAACTTACCATTGGGAATAAAACAACCATTATTAATTGAACTATGAAGTCAGAAATAGGAGTTCTTAAAATCTTTCTTACTTTAGAGAAGTACTTTAATATTCACCGCGACTATTCATTTTTAAACAGAAAAAGAAAGGCAATGGTTTTAATATCTGTAATCGTAGAGTTTATTTTATCACTATTGATATTGACGTACAGTATTACGGCCCAGATAATGGCCGCAGTCAATCCTAAAATTCCACACTTCTCCATCGCCTTTCTTTTTGTTTTCACCGGGTTCGGGTTTATAACTATCGCGTTCTTTGCTCCAAGAAGCGGCCGGATCTTTAGACAAGCACTTAATATCTTAGATCTGTGCCATAAATTTATCCGTGAGGACCCTGCTTTTGATAAATACCTGCACAGTTTGAAACTCCGATTTTACATCACAATTGCCATATATACAGTAATTCGAGTAGCGGCACAGACACTACAATACACAGAGCTAGGTTCCTTTATTATAATGCCTATAAACGGTGCGATTATCACAATTTTTAAAATGTGGATCGAGTATCGCTACCTACTAGAAATTTTCATATATTATGCTTTCATCGGAATATTGCGTTGCATCGTTAGTTATTTAACTTCACTTATAAAAACATGTGACAAAGATGCGGAAGAAGCAGTACAAAATTTGGAAGCATACTCAAAAGTATACCAGGATATCTCATTATGTTGCGAGCAATTGATGCAGAGCCTTGGCCCCCAAGTAAGTATCTGCTAAATGAATAGTAAATGATCGTTATTTCGCTTGTTTAACATTATCTCTTATTCCTCACACAAACTGTTGACTTACTGAAATAGCCAACTGAATAGATCAATTAACACACGCACAGGCCAAACCACTTGTCGGATCCGGCTGAAAATTGGCATAAGGCTATATGTTATGATTACGACGATGTAAGCAGCCGAGAAGAAATTATTTAGAAGAATTCCACCCCGAGGAGATACAATAGGTGGTGAAGTCGCGAGCGGCCGCTAGAGTTATAAATACAACTTTTAAAATACCATTACATTTTTATAACATTCGGCAAAGTAGCTAACTTTGAAATAACAGCTTAATTTTGCCTTTATTTTCAGATGCTGACTTCTCTCACTATAAGCATCCTTCACAGTATCTCTTTGGTGTACAGAATTATCCACATGTTTTTACACTCCAGTGTAAGTATTCATACCATCGGATTACATTATGACGATTAATTCCAACAATAATCTTGAATGAATTTCTGCGTAAGAACAAAAGGTTTTAGAACATTTGACTGCGCACTAAGTTATTGGAAAATATCACACAATACATTACGTTGTGTGATATTTTCAACAATAGAGACAAAAGAAATCACGTAACTTGTATTACGAATATCAGATCCAACAGTGGAGCCAAGGCCCGAACCTCTTGATTCTAAATTCTTCTTGATAATAAAAAAATAATCTTTTATTCTCTTTATCACTTAAAACTTCAAGCTAAATAAGTCGTTCTGGGCAGTATTCCTAATAAGATTTTTTAAACGATTTTCGTATATTGTACTTTGTAGATAGACTTACCCTATTAATATAATTGTTGTTTTTACGTTGAGTTTTTTAATTTGCAATCCTGTGTAAACCTTATTTTTCTTATTGTATTCTTGATTTGTATTTTTGTAACATTTTTTATATTCTGATATGCATTTTGTTCTAGAATTTGGGTACAGCTACGCCGTTTCGATTAATAAATACGAACAATCTACTTGTGATATACATTTTTACGACGGTTATGATCGCACGCTCCGGGCAAAGCCTCCAACATGAATCTAACAAACTCAATGCTCAAATCGCCCGCATGCGCTACATCGCGTCAACCGGTAACCAAATAAGAAATAAGTATAAGAATAATTCCACTACTAGGCTAATCAGTTTTAGAGTTCCATAGCCGAATGGCAAAAACGGAACCCTTATAGTATAAGAACTTTAATGGTGAAACATGGTAAGTATGTAGATATATTCTTTCGCACGGAAAGACACAAAAAATTTGGAAACAACAATATTACTAAACCTGTACGTGTGGAATATCTAAGGATATCAAAAATAACAATTAGGATTTCAATATATTTTTTTCAAAAGTGAAGAATAGTTTGCGGGAAAGACACATCCAAACTGGTAAAATTTGTAAATACATGACTCACTTACTTATCTCACTTACTTTAATCGTGGGTTAGAGTCACTATCCATTAGACCAAATGGCCAGTCTCTTCAGCCTTCAAAATACCTACAATATCGTCTTTATTTTCAGGACCTAAAACGGCGTACAGCCGAACCCTGAGGGACCTGCAGCGCATGGTGCGCGTGCGGCCGGTGGTGGTGCGCCTGACGCCCGCCTTCTCGCAGCCGGTGGGCATGTACATCCTGCCCGCCGCGCTCACCTTCACCATCAACTACATCATCGCCGCGCTCCAGCTCAACCAAGATGTTTAATTGCACCTTCTTATTTTCTAGTGTATTATGTCACCGGAAAATAACAAAAACCGTAAGATCATAAACTGGAGATAAATTGTATTATTTTACGTTTACATTTTCGTAAGTTTATGAACTTACCGAACCCATACGGAAAATAACAAGTAAGCGCCATGTGCGTTGTGATTGGTTGAATAGGCAACGTGTCTCTTCTCTTTCTCATATTTTCCACAGAGCTAAGAATGTTTTATAGTGGCCATAATAGAATATTGTAAAATGTTTTGTCACAATAGTTGTAGGTAGGTTAGGGTAATTTTTTTTTTGTTAACCTTTAAAATTCCCTGTCAGACATAAAAGTTTTATAATGACTGTGACAAAAATAATGTAAAATATCTAAGATTTTTAAGGGTTTGCAAAAAAAATACCATAACCTACATCAATCACATTACTCATTCGTCCGAAAGGTTGTAAATAGGTTAGGGTTTTTTTTTTGTAAACCTTTAAAAATGCATGTTTGACATACACTTTACATTAAAAGATTGGCAGGTCTTTTGCACCTAAGTCTGTGGACAATTTCAACATCACATCAACATCAACCAATCAGAGCGCTGTGTGTTATTTCCGTATTATGAAGAAGCGTACAATTTAAAGCTGTTCTGTGATTGGTCGAACAGTTTATTATCTTACGGTTGGATATCCGTTAGTTTATAAACTTACTGCGAGGCGTCGCAAATTTATAAATTCACGAAAATGAGGACGTAAAATAATGCAACGTTTCTTTAGTTTAGAATAAACTAGCGGATCATATGCATGCCGTGGTGGCCTATAATTAAAACTGCACTTAGACTGTAATTTAGTACCTAAGTTTCCTTTGTAAGCAATAGTGTAAGTTTTGTTGGCTACCCTATTAATAAAATAAAATAAAATAAATATGAACAAAAATGGGCGATGTAGGTATCCCAAATAAAAAATAGTATCATTTGCAAATTTAGAAGGCAAGTACTACAGCCAACGACAAACGGAGAGAGCAAAATACATTATATTGAAATAATAAAGTGCTTAGAATTGTGATTGATTTGTCGTGCCTTCGAACTCACTTAGATTGCGGGCAGTGCGGAAAACATCTTAGATTTTACTAATATAAAACATTTAAAAATTATGTTTACTATGTCTTTTATCGTCTAATATCATTCATATATGTATATTTTGTTATTTACTGTTGTGTAATACATAAATATGAGAATTATTTAGTTTTTTTATTAATGTTGTAAGGGCCAAACGAATCCAATCGTTTTACTTAAGTCATTAAAAAATAAGATAATATGTAGATAGAAAAACGCTCTGTAGTGCACTAAAGAAAAAAAATTATACTCTTTTAAAACCTGTTTTGAAATCTTTTGTAACGTAAAGATAGGCATAATGTTGAATATTGCTAAAAGTAGCCACTTTTAATAACATTTAGATCGTAAAAGAAAAATGTGAAGTTATTCATTTATTGCAAATTTGGTTAAATTTGCCAACTTTGTACACCCAGGAGACAGAACGTTTAAAGAGTTCTTCCTATTTGTGCATCAAATTGAGAAATATAATTTCAGATGATTGGATGCCTTGTTATTCCTTAGATTTTCGTGGCTAAAATAAGATTTTTAGAAAGCGACTGGTATATTTTATTTACTTAAAATAAGAGTACATTTTAACATATGTCGCTTGAGCACATATAATTTTTAAAGTATATTACTATCTAAATACGTTTAAAAAACTTCACGTTCAAAAATAATAAAAAAATAAAATAGGCAGCACGGTAAATATTTGAATTATTCTAATTATTTTTAATCAGTTTACGTCATTTACTTCAGTTAATGGATTGTGTCAAAAGATGGCGTTAAGATGTAGCGGTGTTAAATATCGTCTGTACCGCGATGACGAGATTTTTTCTCGTATAGATAAGAGGCATTTGTGACAACCAATATACATGCTTGGTCCACCTGATTTGTTTGTTTCATTTATTGTTTCAAACCCGAAAGTGCGCTCGGAGTCTTTTCATGGTCCTTTCGATTGCCGGAACTGTGGAGTGCAGTTTCTTTGGGCACTAGTCATAGTGCAGGCTGAGTGCACTTTTTGGAGGAGGTGACGTCCTGGACAGTGGTTTGCTGTCGCAACCAGGACGTAGGAGCAGCTGGTCCAGGGAGACCAGTTGGACAGCGGAGCGGACGGGAGCAGCTGTCAGACCGAGCATCGGTTGAGGAGCCGGGAGCAGCGGAGCTGTCTGGTGGTGGCGACCAGCAGCTGATGAAGAGTTCGCCAAGGAACAAAGTGTACAGTGTGAGTGAGACGGAAAAACTGTGAGTACTTTAGTTGTTTATTGTGTTGGAGCAAGGGAAATTGAACTTTATTTGTATGAGGAATTTATCTTTTAAATAGTGTTAATATTAGGACTTAGAATAATTTAGTTAGAATAGTTTGGAACTTAGAATAATTTTGAAAAAAACGGTTGGAACGGGAAGCTTATGCCCGATTTTTGAGCGAATTTCAAACACTTAGGATAATTTTGTTGTAAATATTATTTCGAAATTAGGTTTAAAAAATGGAGGGCTTAATAGATTTCCAGACAGAGTTGTTTGAGCGGATGATCAAAGCTCAGGCTAACTTTAAAAAGAGCCCTAAAGATCGTATAACAAAAGAGTTTGTAGAAGGACGATTAGAGTTAGTTGATCAGATGTGGCATAAATTTCTAGCAGGTCATGAAGAGTTAAAGCGTACGGGGAACAAAAAAATGTTATCTTGTACAGAATATGTTACGCAGGATATTTATGATCAAACAGAGGAATTGTATTTAGATTTTAAGTCAGAATTAAAACGACATTTAGAATATGTAGAACAATCTAGAGATAATGTTGTAAATGTAAAGTCATCATCACAGTTTAAATTGCCAAAAATTGTAATACCAACATTTTCAGGGAATTACTCTGAATGGCCCTCATTCAGAGACTTATACATTGATTTGATACATTCAAACCAGGTTTTGTCCAAGGTGCAAAAGATGTATTACTTAAAAAGTTATTTGAAAGGCGAGGCAGAACAATATTTGAGGCACATTCCTGTTGCGAACTAAAATGATCATAGGGCTTGGGAATTGCTTGAGGAAAGATTTGACAATAAGAAATATATTTGTCATGTAAGTTTAAAGACATTGTTGAACCAAAAGGATATATTACATGAATCAGCTAATGATTTAAGAAAATTAATTGACACCACAAACGATTGTCTGGCGACTCTAAGTAATATTGGGATGGATGTAAATAGTTGGGATGTGATGGTAATTCACATATTGAGCCTTAAGTTGGACCCGGAAACCAAGCGCCAGTGGGGATTCGGGGTTAGTGAAAGTTCGGGAAATGAATTCCCAACATATGCCAATTTTATAGAGTTTCTTACAAAAAGATATCGCGCTTTGGAATTGTTGGAATCTGGATCCAACGCAGCTAAAATGTATAAAGTTAATAGTTCACTTCATCCATCCAATCATAAATGTTTGTTTTGTTCGGGAGCACACTCATTATCGTTTTGTAAATATTTTAAGAAAGAGACGGTTTACGCCCGTCGTAAGATTGTGGATACTAATAACTTCTGTTTTATATGCTTAGGTAGCAATCACACTGCAAAAAAGGGTCAAATTATTTATGTCGGGTATGTAGAGGTAGGCATCACGTTTTGTTGCATCCTGACGCTCAGGAACCCCAATCTGGGGAGGATCAAGTTGTTTCCTGTGCGGCAACAAAGAGGGCAACTAGTTGCAATAAAGTATTCCTACCGACAGCACTCAGAGAATCAAAAACGAAGAATTTACAAAGGAATCGCGGATTAATGTGTCAAAGATCCCAGGTATCTTCTGGGGCTGAGGCTGTTGAACATAGGTTAAAGTTGGAAAGGATTCCAAGTCGCAGAAATATTTTGGGTATAGGTGGTCATGGACATACCTCTAAGGCTAGAGTGAAAATTAAAGTTGTTTAGGACGTATGTTATTTTAATTGATTTGTAGTTATGACCTGATTTGTTTGTTTCATTTATTGTTTCAAACCCGAAAGTGCGCTCGGAGTCTTTTCAACCTGCCTAGATAAACTGATGAAAATCCACTTTGTTTCAAGCAGGTATCCCCTGAAAGCGAGTGCCTAAGACTACTGTTTTATCTAAATATGTATTTCATTGATTATTTTCAGACGTGCCTAGTTTGTTTATTTTATCAGAATGAAATGTAATTTATAAGAATATTTGCTCAATAATTAATATTAAAACTTGATTTTGATATGTTGTGGGCACTTTTTATCACCAATACAATCCTGGGATTATCCCGGGATCCCGGGATTAACTTTTTAAAATCCCGAAATCCCGGGATCCGAAAAATCGAGCGGGATTGAAATTCTCTATGAACTATTCATTTGCTTGCTACCCAATAAAATCTGCAAGATCAAACAACATAGGATAGCTTTGCAAATATATTGAAGCCGAAGAGTTTTTTTGTTGGCTTGAACGCGCTAATCTCAGGAACTACTAGTTTGAATTAAAAAATATATATTTGGTCGGATAGTCCATTTGTCAAGCAAGGTTTTGATGATGACTGTTTTAATCGGAAGCAGGAAATAAATTTCGTTTTAGATATTCTATCCAACGACCTCTGGATCAAAATCGTTACCAAATGTGCCACCGACCTATTCATAGAAAATATTAATAATACATTCACCTATTTTATAATAATTTCTAAGAGGTTGATAATCGTCTGCCTCACGCACTTACTATTTATTGTAAGTGCTTTCTGAGTACTAAGTATTGCAATCAATTTATTGACTGAAGATCTATTTGAGCTAACATTCCAATTCAACTGACAAGGAATTCAACGCCTCTATCAGAAAAACATTTGGGAACAAAATAATTTCTCGTTGAACAATGAAGTCAGAAATAGGAGTTCTAAAAATCTTATTTACTTTAGAGAAGTACATGAATATTCACCGCGACTATTCATTTTTAAACAGAAAAAGAAAGGCAATGGTTGTCATATCTGTCATCGTAGAGCTTATTTTATCACTGTTGATATTTGCATCCAGTATAAGGTTCCAGATAATGGCCGCAGTAAATCCAAAAATGCCATACTTCTCTGTCGCCTTTCTTTTTGTTTTTATTGGGTTCGGGCTTGTAACTATCGCGTTCTTTGCTCCAAGAAGCGGCAGGATCTTGCGGCATGCTCTCAAAAATCTAGATCTGTGCCATAAGTTTATCCGTGGAGACCCTGCTTTTGATAAATACCTGTACAGCTTTAAACTCCAATTTTACATCACAATGGCCATATATACAGTAACGCGTGTAGCGGCACAGACACTCCAGCACATCGAACTAAATTCAATTATGAGAATGCCAACAAAGCGTGCGGTTATCACAATTTTTAAAATGTGGATCGAGTATCGCTACCTACTAGAAATTTTTATATATTGTGCTTTCATTGGAATTATACGTTGCGTCGTAAGTTATTTAACTTCACTTATAAAAGCATGTGACAAAGATGCGGAAGAAGCAGTACAAAATTTGGAAACATACTCAAAAGTATACCAGGATATGTCGATATGTTGCGAGCAATTGATGCAAAGCCTTGGCCCTCAAGTAAGTAACTGCTAAACACATATTCGTCATTACTGCTGTTTAACCTTATCTCTTATTCCTCACACAAACTGTTTTACTAGACAACGTACCACAATGTTACTTTTCTAATTATATACTAAATAAGCAAAATTTAAAACTCAAATGTGACCGTCTTAAATAGTGATCTATTAACGCACAGTCCAAACCACTGGACGGATCCGGCTGAAAATTGGCATTGGCCGATGGTAATAAATAAAACTTTTAAAATACTATTACATTATTATTTATTACATTTGGCAAAGTAGCAAAATTTGAAAGTTTAGCTTAATTTTTGTAATATTTTCAGATGCTGACTTCATTAATTATAAGTATTGTTCACAGCATCTCTTTGGTGTACAGGTTAATCAACTTGTTTTTATACTCAAGTGTAAGTATTCATACCACCGGATAACAAGATGACTAATTCCTAAAACTAAGTAATTTGATTATATAACACAATACGTATTACGTTGCAGAGTCTCCTCCAGTAGTCTCCTCAACGACCATATCCACACATAATAAATCACATAACTTGTGTCACGGATATCCGATCCAATAATGGAATCTAGGCTCGAACCTTTTGATTTAAGTCAGCTCCTTAACTAGGGCACCAATAAGGTCTTACGGACACATTTACTTCAAACTTAGTTATTACTTTTATGTTATTTACTTTATCAAATATTTAGTAACCCAAAGCCAAATAAGTTATTCTGGGCAGTATTTCTAATCATTTTTTTTTACAATTTTGTTATATTGTACTTTGTAGATGGATAAACCCCAATTAATATGCATTTTGTTCTAGAACATGGGTACAGCTACGCCGTTTCGATTAGTTAATAGTAACAATTTAATCGTGATATACATTTTTACGACGGTAATGATCGCCCGCTCCGGGCAAAGCCTCCAACATGAATCCAACAAACTCAATGCACAAATCGCCCGTCTGCGCTACATCGCGTCAACAGGTAAGCATTAGAAATAATTATAATATTAGGTTCAATACGCATACCTAATAAGGACACATGGCAAAAAACGAAACTCTTACAGATTCGTCATGTCTGTCTGTCCCTCTGCCAGTATGTCACAGCCGAACTTTTCCGAAACTATATACTACTGAAACTTGGTCAGTAGATGTATTTGTGAACCGTTTCAGATTATCACATGAAAATATGTAGAAGGAATAATTATTGGTGTTCCCATAGTAAGTACTGAGGCTAAAATTTGTTTTTTCATTATACCTGTATGTGCGCTGTCTATGGATAGGTCTTCGTTTTAAAGAAAAGTCTAAACCTTCATATTTTTTATTTTAAAAGTGTAATGTTTGCGCGACGGTCACTTCCGAAGTGGTCAAATATGTATGACACTTTTATTTATTTACTTTAATCGTAGGTCAGAGTCGCTTTCTATCTACTAGACTAAAGGGCCTTCCTATCAAGCCTTTAAAATACCTATTTATATGTATATATCGTCTTTACTTCCAGGACCTAAAACGCCTTACTCTAGAACCCTGAGGGACCTGCACCGCATGGTGCGCGTGCGGCCGGTGGTGGTGCGCCTGACGCCCGCCTTCTCGCAGCCGGTGGGCATGTACATCCTGCCCGCCGCGCTCACCTTCACCATCAACTACATCATCGCCGTGCTCCAGCTCAACCAGGATGTTTAAATGCACTTTCTTACTCCTAGAGTATAAAATTTTTAATAATATTAGAGCAGTCGATCATATGAACAAAAATGGGCGATGTAAGTATGTACGTATCCCAAATTAGAGAATAGTATCATTTTTAAATGTAAAAAGGAAGTAGATACTAACGCCAACAACAAACAAAAAGAACAAAATACATAATATTTAAATAATAAAGGTCTTAGAGTTATGATTTGTCGTGCCTTCGAACCTACTCAGATTGCGGGCAGTTTGGCAGATATGTTAGATATTACTCATTTAAGGCAACAAAAAAATATAGTAATGTTTTTTATCGTCCATCATCATCATCGTCATCATGCGCACTGAATGTTTAGTAATTTATTTTGTTGTGTAATACATAAATAAGAGAATTACTTTGTTTTTTATTTGTTACTAACGGCCGCCCGCGATTCCGTCTGCGTGGATTTCGCGAATTTCTAATAGGCCTTCCTCGTCAAATGGACTAGGTATCCAAAGCAAAAAGATTTTTTCAAATCGGTTCAGTAGTTACTGAGATAAGCGCGTTCAAACAAACATACAAACAAATAAACAAACTCCTCAGCTTTATATATAAGCATAGATAAGGAGTCCAACAAACAACAGGGTCACCTGGTAGTATGTGATCACCACTGCCCAGGGACATCTAAAACCGCACAAATGTCGCAGATGTGTTGCCTACCTAAGACTCCATATGCTCCCCAACTGAGCTCTGGCAACCTTAATCCCCAGCAGAAACATAGCACAACAGTTACGAAGTGCCACTTCACTGTGATCTTCTATAAGGTGGAGGTACTTCCCCAGACGAGCGGCTTTAGAGTGAAAGTTCTAATAAGCTCTACCACTTTTAAAAATAAATTTTACTACCAAAAGTTTATTTTTGGAAACAAACTTTGCATGCATCCAACTTCTTAGAAGATGTTCCTCATCATGCATACTTGATGTTAAGTTATTTATTGTTATGTAATGCATAAATATTAAAATTATTTCAATATTTTTACTATTTGCTTCATTTCTTCGAGCAACCTCTGAATGCATCCTACTCTTAAGAGGATGTTCCTCTCAAATCTTATGCACAACCATTCGTTAGCGACGCGCGCGCTCTGAAACACTCAAACGCTCTGAACCACTCAACCTATTATCTTGTGCTTCCAGCACAAGATAATAGGTTGAGTGGTTTATTTACGACCTCCGTACATGGACATGTTATGATTATGAGCCTTACACACGTCGTCATTGTACAATCTTCTGTATGATCTTTGGGCATACACCGAAAATACTAACTATTGTTCAAGTGAGGTTTAAGACACTTATCAATTAATGGCCGCAACTTGACTGTGGGTCTACAATGATAAATAAGCGCTAGATGGCAGTAGGTAGGCGTAGGGTCTAACTAGTATGTGATTGATGAATTTTGACATAGCATTTACAGATATGTCTTAATTTTCCAATGACAGCATTTAGACCCCACGCTACATATTGCCATCTAGCGATTTTTCAATCGCAAACACCTTAATTAAATATAATGGTGATTGTACTAATAATTCTTTTGGGAACATAATTTTGTTAAATTACAATTGAAGAAGTTAAAACCATCAAACGTAAAGGGAATGTCAGTCATTTGTTTCTATTGTTTAACCAGCACGCTCACCTTGAATAAGTCTGGGTCGACGTGAAAATGGCAGCAACGCAAATCCGGTGAAATGGATTCGAAAACCGATGACGGTGAACAAATCCCAGCCCAAATGTATCGCATTTCACTAATGCTCCGTGTTAATTTTATTTACCTTCGAGACGACTTCATAAAGTTTCCGACTCACTTAATGGCTAAATTAAAATTCAGGACTCCACAGGAACAGCAAATTTAACATTCGTTCTGGAGAACGTGAAAACATATAATTTTGACCATTTCGACTAAAATAATACCTACATGATTTGAACAGACACAATATTGTTAATATACCTACAGAAAAAAATATTATTCGACACACTAAAAAATATTGAAAGACTAAATAAAAGTTTATAATAAACTTTACAAAAGTCATGAAATGCTACTCAGCTTATTCAGGCAGCCCCGTGATTTTCAGAACGGGCGAGCAAATATACTTTTTGAAGAATCGGCAATCAACTGCGCTTTAATTACGAAGGACAAAACTGTACAAAAACGCCTGACTTTAAAATAATGTTCATAAAAAATGTATCACCAGGAAATTCCATACCTACTGCTCTCGTGTATGCTCATCAGAATAATTTTATTACACTGTTGCATTAATGAAATGCTGCAAAAACGGCAAAAAATGTTCCGCCGAATAATTCACGGACAAATCCCTCAGCCTTCATCAAAGGTAATGGCCGATACGTGGCAGCCAAGTTTTGTTCACACGGTTATGTTAGTACATATTACTAAGTTAACAGGGCTCTCTCACTGATATAAATGTGTGAAAATTATGATGCCTAATGTAAAGCAAATTCATACTCAAATTACTATGAATAATGCGCCTGCTGCCGATATTGAGTCTATTTTCATATTGCAGAAAAGACCTATCCGCGCAATCTACAACCTTAGACCTCGTGACTCGCTCAGGGACGTTTTTAAAGAAAGTAACATTTTAACAGTGCCTTCCTAATACATCTTTGATTTTATTTTATATACTAGCGGCCGCCAGCGACTCCGTCCGCGTGGGTTATGGTTTTGGCACAAATTTTTACTATAGATAGCTTAAAGCCTACCTCGACAAATGGTGAGTGGACTATCCAACACAAAATATTTTGTCAATTCGAACCAGTAGTTGCTGAGCTTAGCGCGTTCAAACCAATTTGGATCCTGAGTTACACGTGTTATTGTGAGTCAACCATAAAAGATAGACATATGCTGCTGGCGGATATTTTTTAGGCAATTTTATGTAGAATATTTCCGTCATACATGATTTCTATGTGACTTTAACCAATAAGGCTGCATAGGCGACTGAAGCTTATGAAATGGAGTAAATTCCCCCGTTTTCCCCACATTTCCCTTCACTACGCTGCTCCTGTTGATTATAGTGTGATGAAAAGTATCCTATAATATGCCTAGGAGTGTGAAGAATAACTGTACCAAGTTTCGTCAAAATCCGTCCAGTAGTTTTTGTTTCTATAAGGAACATACAGACAGACAGACAGACAGACAGACAGACAGACAGACAGACAGACAGACAAAAAAATTACTAATTGCATTTTTGGCATCAGTATCGATCACTAATCACCCCCTGATAGTTATTTTGAAAATATATTTAATGTACAGAATTGTCCTCTCTACAGATTTATTATAAGTATAGATATACATATGTTACCGGCAAAGCATGTAATCGAGGTATTCTATACATTCCCTAGGTACTGCATTGAATACCTGGGGCGTTATGGCAATGTATGAAATACTATGAATTATATTTTCCATTGCATACTTTACCGAGGTAATCTATGCAATGCCTAGGGATTGTTTAGAGTACCTATTGTGGCACAGGCAATGTGGAAATGAATAGATCTTGGTCTTTATTTTTAAATGTTTTGCAAAAAAACCTAACTTACCTACAATCTTTGGGACGGAAGACTAACTTGATTGATAAAAAAAGTAGGTTAGGGTTATTTTTTTTTGTAAACCCTTTAAAATATTTTATATTTAAAATCATTTTGATACTATAGAAATCGAATTAATGAAAACTACCTCTATCTTACTAAAGGTAGACTAATATTTAATCGTTTCGACACTTCTCGAACGATACCCAACATTACTATCCTCGTTCCACTCTTCATTGCGTACATAACCGGCTGCGTATTTGGTATTGTATAGAATACCTAGACAAAGTATAAAGTACACAATATTTCATACATCACCTATACGTTTTTGGGATTCTATTCATTGCCTAGGTATTGTGTATAATGCCGGATTGTACAGATTGCCGGTAACATATATAAGAAAATACTATGATAACTTTCGGATAAAAACCGATACTTACTTACTCACAATTTTTAACAGAAGAAATAAACACAGACTTACCTATCCAACTATCCGACTTCAAAAAACTGGATTTTCGAAGATTTTCGTAGGATTAAGCGTAAAAATGTTCAACTAAGTACCACAAAATCTTGTTGAATTGCCTTTACATCTATTTAAACTTAATATAAAGAATTGCTTAATGGGGAAAGGATAACAGATATAAGATTTCTTAAATGATACCGACAAGAATTTGTGGGATTGACAATTTCTTGCCTCTCTGTACATGTTGTTGTCATATTTATTAGATTAGATATATTTTTTAAGCTGACTTATGAAAATCTTTGTAAATAAAACATACTTTGGCATTTGAAACGAGCAACTGTCGAGTTTCTTGCCGATTCTTTTCGCCAGTAAATGCTTTCCGGATCGGTGGTCGAGTCATTTTTATATCTATGTATATTATCCTCCCTAGGCGCCAGCGCCGGCCTACCGCATCAGGTCGGGGCGCTTAAGGACGGATCGAACATAAGCCGCTCACTCGACGTAGTCCACTTAGAGCACAAAACTGAATAGCACAATATTAAATAGCACAATTCCTTGTTCGCGAACAGCACACATTATTTTTTATGCCATGTGCTATTCGCGGATACAAATTTATTATTAAATTTTTGTCCGCGAACAGCACATACCTACAACTGTCGGGTTGTAGATTCTGTTGGAGTCAAGTGGCGGTATTTGCCTGTTAGTGTATTTCTTATACAGGACGTTATTAAATAAAGCAGAGGCCGAGGATGCAACCGGGAGAGGCACTAGGATGTAAAAACGTAAAAACTTAATATTTCTTTTTTTGTATACAATACCCTAATGTTTCAATACTAAATGTTTTAAGTACTCATTTGTTTTCTGCCCAATAAAATCTGCAAGATCAAACAACATCGGTTATCCATGCTAATATAATGAAGCTAAAGAGTTTTTTTGTTTGTATGAACGCGCTAATCTCAGGACAGGAACTACTAGTTTGAATTGAAAAATAATATTTGGTTAGATTGTCCATTTGTAGAGCAAGGTTTAAAGCTATTAAATAGCACTATGTGTGCGATGATGATGATTGTTTTAGTCAGAAACAGGACGAAATAATATTTTTTGTCTTTGACATTCTAACCGAAATCGAAATACTACCACAGTTCCACCTATCTATATACTGATATAATATACTATAATGTAATAAAGCTGAAGAGTTTGTTAGTTTGTTTGTTTGATTCTTTGAACCCGCTTATCTCGGGAACTACTTGTCCGATTTGAAAAAATATTTTTATTATGGATGGACAGTCCATTTGACGAAGAAAGCTTAAGACTATAGTATAAACCTATGTGTGCGAAAACCGGAAAACACGCGGGCCGCTGCTAGTGTTATAATAATTTCTAAGAGTGTGATAATCGTCTGACTGACGCACTTACTGTTTATTGTAAGTGCTTTCTAAGTACTTACTAAGATCTATTTGAGTCATTATTCCAATTCAACTGACAAGAAAGTCAACGCCTGTATCGTAAAAAACTTACCACTGGGAATAAAACAATAAGTCATTGAACTATGAAGTCAGAAATAGGAGTTCTAAAAATCTTTCTTACTTTAGAGAAATACATAAATATTCACCGCGACTATTCATTTTTAAGCAGAAAAAGAAAGGCAATGGTTGTCATATCTGTAATCGTAGAGATTATTTTATCACTATTGATATTTACGACCAGTGTGAGGCTCCAAGAAATGGCCGCAGTCAATCCAAAAACGTCATCCTTCTCTGTCGCCTTTCTTTTCTCTTTCATCGGGTTCGGGTTTGTAACTATCGCGTTCTTGGCTCCAAGAAGCGGCCGGATCTTTAGACAAGCCCTACAAAACCTAGATCTATGCCATGAGTTTATCCGAGGAGACCCTGCTTTTGATAAATACCTTTACAGTTTGAAACTCCGATTTTACATCACACTTGCCATATATACAGTTACGCGAGTAGCGGCACAGATACTACAGCACATCAAACTAGATTCCTTTGCTAGACTGCCTACAAACCGTGCGGTTATCACAATTTTTAAAATGGTGGTCGAGTATCGCTACCTACTAGAAATTTTTATATATTGTGCTTTTATTGGAATACTTCGTTGCATCGTAAGTTATTTAACTTCACTTATAAAAACATGTAACAAAGATGCGGAAGAAGCAGTACAAAATTTGGAAACATACTCAAAAGTATACCAGGATATGTCGATATGTTGCGAGCAATTGATGCAAAGCCTTGGCCCTCAAGTAAGTAAATGCTAAACACATAACAAATATTCGTCATAACTGTTGTTTAACCTTATCTCTTATCCCTCACACAAACTGTTTTACTAGACTACGTACCACAATGTTACTTTTCTAATTATATACTAAATAAGCAAAATATTAAACTCAAATGTGACCGTCTGAAATAGTGATCTATTAACACACAGTCCAAACCACTGGACGGATCCAGCTGAAAATTGTCATGCGGTTATATGTAAAGATCATGATGTAAGCACCCAAGAAATGAAAAATTCCAACCCTGAGGGGGATAAAATACGTGTTGAAAGTGTGTATGAAACTGATATCCACGAGGATGAAATCGCAAGCAACCGCTAGTAATAAATATAACTTTTAAAATACTGTAACATAATTCTTCTCTTGCATACTTTGAAATAACAGCTTAATTTTTCTTATACTTTCAGATGCTGGCTTCACTCACTATGAGCATCGTTCACAGCATATCTTTGGTGTACAGATTTATCAACTTGTATTTACACTCAAGTGTACGTATTCATAACTCCGGATCACAAGATGACTAATTCCAAAAATTAAAAATGTTGAATGAATGCCCTGCATAAGAACATAAAGTTTTAAAACATTTGACTGTCGCACTAAGTAATTTGAAAATATCACACAATACATTACCTCAACGGCCATATTCACACTTAAAGCGGGGTTTACACGGGTCGATTTTCGCCGTGCGGCTAGTTGCTTCACAAATCGTCTCACCAAGCCGCATCACTAGCCCATTTACATTGGTGAAATCACCTAACTTGTGTAACGGCTATCAGAGCCAAGAATGGAGTGCATGCCCGAGCCGCTTGATTTAACAGTCAGCTTCTTATCCAGGGCACCAAACTAGTCTTACGAACACATTTACTTCCAACTTTTAATTTATTTTGAAATAAAACTATTATCTTTTATTAAATTTATTACATCCAATTTGGTCATTCTGGGCAGTATTCCTAAAAAGATTATTTTATCTATTTGTTATATTGTACTTTGTAGATGGACTAACCCTAATTAATCAATATGCATTTTGTTCTAGAATATGGAAGCAGCTACGCCGTTTCGATTAATGAACACGAACAATCAGCTTGTGGTTTATATATTTACGACGGTAATGATCGCCCGCTCCGGCCAAAGCCTCCAACATGAATCTAACAAACTCAATGCACAAATCGCCCGCCTGCGCTACATCGCGTCAACAGGTAAGCAAATAAGAAATAATTATAATATTACAATGCGCATACCTAATAATGGCACATGGTAAAAACGGAAAGTGAAGAATTGCGTATGACACTTTTATCACATCGTGGTACTATCCACTAGACCAAATGGCCTTTCTATCACGCCTTTAAAATTCCTTTTCACATATCGTCTTCTTTTTCAGGACCTAAAACGGCATACAGCAGAACCCTGAGGGACCTGCAGCGCATGGTGCGCGTGCGGCCGGTGGTGGTGCGCCTGACGCCCGCCTTCTCGCAGCCGGTGGGCATGTACATCCTGCCCGCCGCGCTCACCTTCACCATCAACTACATCATCGCCGCGCTCCAGCTCAACCAGGATGTTTAATTGCACCTTTTCATTTTCTGGTGTATAACTTAATAATATTAGAGCAGTTGATCATATGAGCAAAATTATTGGCGATATATTCCAAATCAAAAAATAGTATCATTTTCAAATATAAAGAGGAATTACTACAGGTAACAACAAACAAAAATACATAATATTGAAGGTCGTAAAAGTATGATCCGTCGTGGCTTCGAACCTATTTAAATTGCGGGCAGTTTGGCAGAAAAGTTAGATTTTACTCATTTAAAACATTAAAAAATTGGCCAAGTGCGAGTCGGACTCCCGCACTGAGGGTTCCGTACAAATTCTATTTTTGACGTATTAAAAAAACTACTAGATAAATTTCGTTCGAACCAATTTTCGTTGGTAATTTTTATGGTAATGTACATTATATATTTATTTCAGATTTATCATCCTCTTACTTTAGAAGTTAGAGGGGGGGGGACACACTTCTTTCCACTTTGGAAGAGTCTGTCACGCAAAGTATTCACTTAAGAAAAAAATGAGTTTAGAAACCTCAATATAATTTTTAAAGACCTATTCATGGGTACCCCACACGTATATGTTCAATGAAAAAAAATATTTTCAGTTTCAGTTCTAACTATGGGGACCCCCCATTTTTTTATTTTTTTTTCTATTTTCGTTTGAAAACCTTGTTGCGGTTCACAGAATACATCCCCTTACCAAGTTTCAATAGTATAGTACTTATAGTTTCGGAAAAAAGTGGCTGTGACAGACTGGCGGACAGACAGACAGACAGACAGACAGACATGACGAATCTATAAGGGTTCCGTTTTTTTTGCTATTTTGGCTACGGAACCCTAAAAAACGTATTTCTTTTATCGTCTTGCATCATGCATACCTGTATGTTATTAACTGTGGTTTAATTGAAATAAATGTGATAATTACTTCTGTTTTTATGAATATTTTATAAGGAGGCAAAAAACCAGAAGGTCACCTGATAGTAAGTACCTCTGCTCATGGACATCAACAACCGCACAAGGGTCGCAGATGAGTCTGTCTGGTTTTCCTCTATGGGTTATGAAGGTCTGATGGCAGTTGCTTGAATGTAATAACCAGACTCGCCAAATCCTGGATCATGGACAAAGCCGACCCCGCATAGAAACGGGATAAACGCTAGGAAAGAGAAAGAATTGCTTCATTTCTGCGAGCAACCTCTGAATGTTTCCTACTCCTAAGAAGATGTTCCTCTCAAATCTTAGCACAACCATTCGTTAGCGGCGCGCGCGCACTGATCTGGAAACACGAGATAAAAAGTTGAGTTGTTTATTTATGGCCTCCGTACATTTGAACATGGTATGAGCCTGACACACTCGTCTTCATTGTTCATTAGATATTAGTTAATTTTTGAAAAGGGTACTAGAGTCTAAAGCTACAATTACTCCTAGATACAAGAACAATACTTCCGAATCAAAAGATGCTATCACAAGTTTATGTAAGCTAGCTTTTAAAACACACGTCATTTTGAGTTTTGAGGAGATAAATTAGGTATTTTGTAAGGTAAAAAGATTTGTTTGTTACACCATTTATAACAAGAGAACGCCTAGTCCGTTTTTTATGAAGTGTTACCTGTCTTCGTGAGAAACAGGAAATAAAACATTAAAAATTATATTATTTTATTATTATAAGACATTATAACATTTGACCAAATTTTATTAGCCTTAAGATTTAAACAACACTTGTGATTTGTAGCAACATGATAATATAAGATGTGGATAAGGAGACTCCGGTAAGAAGCAGTGAAGACCGGAGAGGCACCGTCGACAGCAGATGCAGGTCGATGGGCTCGCAGGAGACCAGGCGCTGCAGGTCTTTCACCATCCTGCACTGAACCGACTCAGGGTCTGCAAAGAGACAATCATTATCATAAGCTTGAAAAACGGCTGGCAGCAGCATTCATGTAAGTTTTAGTGCTCACGCATTGTGAAACACGAAGCGGTCAAAAACCCACCCGTCGTGGTGGACTTTTGCGATAAACCCTGCGAGATCTACGTTCCGAAATATCGGTTTCATCGGTGACGGAACAGGGCCTTAATGTAGTATGTAAGTGGCAAATGCCAAAGATCATACTTTATAAAGGACTTACACCTTGATAGGCAGACGTAGAATTCACTTAAAGTCCTCTTCAAAGTATCTTGCTGGTTTTGTGTTTTTTGAGCTGCGATCAAAATGTAGCCGACCAGTGTTATATAGTACCACAGGAAAGCTAAATTTTTACGGTCGAAAGATCCATATTTGGTCTGTAAAGTTACCAAAATTATACATTAATACAGATTCAGAAACCCCCTACAATTCAATAGCCGTAAGTCGAAACAAAATTACCTTATTCAATTCATTGTCTATGAATCGGTAAATAACACTTAGTGCTAAAGAGCTAATATTATTGACACCAGTATCTAAAATAGTAGGAACATAAAATGGAACTTTCTTGAGTTCTTGTTAAGTTATTAGGTTACACTTAATAAAAGACTCACGAAGCGTAGGTAATATTCCCATACACGAATGGCAATCTTGAAAAAGAAACGATAGTTGCATAAAATGTGAAGAATGTTTACAAGCTTTGTTAAAAAACAACTGTGAGAAAGCTCATCTTTACTAATTTTATAGTAGTTTTAAACCACATTAATGTGCCCTATAAAAATTTGGTATTTTTGGGAATATTAGACTAAGAGCTTTTGATCAGCGGATTTGATAGTGGCACATACAAATAGAAATGTGAGGTCATCCTCAGATCAAAATCCAAGATAAATTAACGATAATCTGAACTTAAGATAACAATTATCACAAATAAAGCACAAAGTTACCTTATTTAGTTCTATGTCTATGATCCGGTAAGTTATTGACACGTAGTGCAAAAGAGCTAATATTATTGACATCAGTATCTGAAATAAATTAAATATTGTGAAACTAAAGTACAATAATCTCTTACATGATTTTAAGATTTAAATTTTTCTGATAATATATGATTCTACAGATTTTTATTATATATAAATATTACTACAGCATTTACATATAAAAAATAATAATTAAAATTACTCGCATAATGATACCGTGCCTGTTGTGATGCCAATAAGGATTCATCTTTTGCTTACCGTCAGGCAGAGTGGTGACAATAAACCAAGCTTACATTTAAAAAAATATGGATTATCTTGCCTGCTTGCTAAAAATGAGGTTTAGGAGTTTGCTGGCCAATACCAAATTATTGTACATGAAGAACCATTTCTCAATTTCTGACCGCTGCACAAAAGAATCCGGTGTTTCCTTCAAATATTGAGGAAGCGGCTGTTTTGTCATCACCTTTGTAACTTTTAGGTGACTCAGAATAGAATCATTGACGCACTTCAATAAGTAGTGTATTACCATACTGAGAGTTCCAAATGTCAGGTACAGCATAAAGAAACGTCCGTGAATCCACATTTCATAAGACACGTGGAGGCCTGAATATAAGGCCCTTCGTGGCAAAACATGAAAAAACAGATGCAGAAAAAATAATCCAAATCGTGAAGACAATACAAGAATTATATACACTATTAAACAAATTAACAACTTTTTCGTTTCTCTTCGATAAAGTTCATCTTTTGTATAAAAGTTGTGAACGAAATTTATGTGTTTTAAGAACTTTTGATATTTTTCCGAATATTTGGGGCTTGAAGTTATCTCCGCAACGGATGTACTAGTGCCATATACTAATAATAAAATGGGAAACACTGTTGTCTTTTCAGTTTGATTAAAAAAGTTTCTTAACATAAATACGCTATAGATCAATAATGTTGACAAGCAAATTAAATCAAAAATAATTCTAGAAATGACGACTTTTTTCACTTTATTGCTCATAACAGCATAATTTCGGTAAATACCAAAGAAGTTTTCTAAAACCGTTATTGTTCGGAGTAATTTAGTTCCTTCCATTATTTAATTATAACAATTTTAATTTTAAAGTTATTTTTTTGTATCTGCAATAAATAAACTAGATATCGTTATATTGCACCGAGGGCTGGCTGACGTTTGAAAGCAACTACAACTTTTAATGTTTGACGTAGTATTAATAAATTCTACGTTGATTTTCCGCCTCCAGGATATGTATGTTTAAGCTTAAGTAATTAATATTTTTAAATCAACTTGAGTACAGGTCATTTAAAATTCATAAAATGACGTTCGGCAGCTTCGTAGATGATGGACTTCCTTTTATAAAAATATATTAAATGTCATACAAAAGATATCACTATTAATATACATACACTACAACTCAGGTAGAGCTACTAGAGTACCAGAGTGGCTTAAAAAAGAACTCCGTCTACAAAATAAGTGCAATGTAGTAAAACACTAATATATCTTAATCGATCTATTAAAAACGCGATCTCGTTATTTTTCCGTAACCACTATGATGGGAACCTATGAAAAAGATACATCTGTTTGATATTTTTTCCTTGTTTTTCAAGCTGCATAAAAAAATCTACCTTTATTATGAAAAATTACCAGAAAAATATTTTGAGGACTAATATGTTACACCCTTGTCACATAGCATACTTAAATTAAATTTTTGTTTCTATTATTTATTACACGATATTGTTTAATTGCAAGAACATAATACTGTAAGAAAGAGAAACGGAGACCAAAAGAAGAAGTTGCGATGACTGAAGAAACCTTCCGGACATAAATTCCACGGCCACAGGACGAGAGGAAATCAGGCGATAAAAGTCCTTCGTAGCTCTGCGTGCTTCAGACCCGGGATCTAACAAACAATAGAAGTATGCTGAGATATAGAAAATGTCATCAACGTCACCTAAAATAGAAGCTGGGGCCAATTGTAATGATAATCAAAAGGGAGCACAGGGCAAGCTTCATGAAATAAAAAGGATGGTTATTACGATGATGTGGCTTATGTTATGATGATCAAGATACAAATAAGAAGTATTCTTCTCAAAAGCCCAGTTGCTTGCACCCTGCCTTGAATGATATTTAACTTTCAACATATCAGGAAGACCAGGCTTAAAGATCAAATCAATGAATGTAAAGACTTATCAACTTCAGCAAATGAAATAAAGCAGATTTTTAAATCGCAAATGTCTGTGTTCCACAACCAATTCCTTATACTGTAAGGAATGTTATTTGATATCAACATTCGATTTATATTATTTTTAATTCATTGGAATCATTTTGCCACTTACTTACCACATGACAAAATAGTGAAGAATTTGATCAGCGACCTTTTCAATGCTCTCGTCTGATTGATCGTCTTTTGCGCAGCTATTGTAATTAAAATCATTAACCCCGTGTAAAATATTGGGAACGCCCAAGACGTTTGATCCATGAGCCCATACACGGTCTGTAATTGAAACAAATGAATTTATTGGTACATACATTTATTGGTCTCCTTAAGTCATATGAATATTCTCACCTTTTTTATTTCTCTGTCTATAAAACGATAGATTACAGCCGTGAAGTGGACTTGGTAATACATTAACGAAATAAAGATCTGTAAATATATTTTTTATTATTCAATGTGGCAAATATAAAATTAATCAGACTCATCTTTGATAAGAACACAGTTACAAATTCTTACCTGTGTCCGGAATATTGAATTCATCATTTCGCTGCATGCGACTATATTTCCGTACAACAATGACAATTCTTCAACTATGACTGGGTTTACATATAAGTTTAGATTCTTATATCTTACCGATTTCGCCGTCAATGATTTAAGGATATTAAGAACTGAGGAATGTATGCTTAATACAAAGTTACGTAATACCATTGTCAATGAACATAACGTCAAAAAATACATGTACAATCGAAAATGAGAAAAGAGATTGAAAATTCTCATTATAAGCGATTTTGTTACAATCCAATAGTCTTGTGAATATACAAAGACATCAATGAATTCTTTTACAAATAATATCAATCGTCCGATAACAAACAGCACTATTTTTGCAACTGCAAATCTATACATGTTTCGGAAATGTTTGTTATACAAGATATCATTTCCATAGTATTGATGAAGGCGATTTATGTTTTTGATTAAGATTTGATATCTAGTAGAGGATTTAATGCTGGAAATAATTTCTGCAATTGATTTGATACATCCTAACATACGAAAAAGGGCAAACGTTATTTCATTACTATCGGCATTTAGAGCATCGATAAGTTTTGAAAGGTAAAAAATAGCATTGAAAATATAAAAGCTAATTTCTATCGCCGCGCGTAAAAGAAAAATGATCTTAGCCTTCCTACTCATAAACACATAATTTCTATATATGCCTGCAATATTTTCTAACAATGTTAAATTAGCAATCAGCTTCATTTTTATAACTTTTGGTATTTTTTTGAAGTATCTTTTGTATATGTTTAAAACTACAAGACAGTATTTATTCTATTATCACCAAACCGCTTATGTTCATAAAGCAACAGTAGGTAAGTACTCGTAATAGTGACAAGTCTGACAATGGGATTAATTTTCGTAAAAAGCTATTTACGTTCTTATATTGTAATTGTACTTATATTAAATACCAACTCTATGTTAGAAACACGGTTGGCGCTTCTCCCTCTTCTATGTTTGAAATGAAAACCGATAAGTATAAAATAATTTAATTTGTTTACTTATATACAAAATATTTAATCAAGGTATTTTTAAGTACTTTGAACCCAAGAAACAAAATTCGAAGGCTGAATTTCAATTAATTTATTTTCATTTTGAAACTATGAAAGTTTTCCGACCAAGTACAAGAAGTCCAAAATTACCGGTACAATTTATATGATTCCATAAATATTGTTGAATGATATGAAAGACATTTCTTGCCTCCTTGTCATCACCAACAGGCATCATTAACTCAAGTACGAAGTCTAACCTAGACAAAAAACAGCTGTTAAAGTTTCCGTACAAAAACGCGGGACCGAGCACACTTGATCATAACACGTCCCGAGTTTTCAAACTATGTCGGATCCGACGCAAGAGGTCGTCCGCGTCATCAATCAACCCGACGAGGAGTGGGACAGCGCGTGTTGTGTCCGACGATCAACACAGTACAGTGACAGCGTTGTTACAATACACATAAATATCCTTTATTTATAAGAAGGAAATCGCATTTCCTCCTCACCCAAATAACGACCAACCAACATTAACTTGAACACTGTTCGCAGATTGTATCAGGCTACCGATGTATAATTCATATCCAACAATAGTCTGGTAGCGAGAAAATGATAATATGGTAATCACTATTTTATAGCGCAGTGAAATTAATTCGAAGTTTTGTTTTTACAACTTTTAAAACAAAACTTCAAATTAATTTCAGATACATAAATACATAAGTCACAGGTTCAAAGAAGAGATGCGAAACTATCGTCAGATAAACGAGTATCTCCACACCACTTAACCACCGTAATTAAAACAGACATAAACGGATAATACCGAAGATGATATACTATACGTATTTGTACTGTGCTCCCATATTTGCTATCGGCTTTCCGGCTGAACAGTTTACACCCTCATCAAATGCTCGAACCTACTGCAATGTGTCATTACTCAACGACCGGTCTAAGCTGACCTGCACCGCTGAAGCTGGTGATCAGAAAATACCAACTGACGCAGTGTCCAGCGTGGCTGGTCAGTTAAAAGAGCTTATTTGCGAGGAGATGGTTTTCGTGAGAGTGCTATTAGTGAAGCAATAGACACGTGTCGAAAACAATTGTTCCTCAACTGCGGAGTGGATGAGTGAGGGCAGTCGTATCAACATGGCTGAGCAAGCTGTTTTATTATAACTCGTACGCCTTACTGCAGCATAGGTACTAAAAGAATACGTGAATACGAGATTGGAAATACAAAGTTTTTGGAAAATAATCATGGTAAAATCATCAAACAGGTACAAACCCGATTACATCTGTTACGTCTTAATGCATTTACACAGAAAAAGTTCGCTGATAAATCGGATGGGTGAGAATGAAATCGCCATTTCCGTTTTAAAGCACTCCTATGATTCATCGCAAAAAATCGAGACCCGTAATTGTCATTGTAATTCGTCGTTCGTTTAATTGATCGAAGGCCACATATCACATTAAAGTCCAATTGTCGCCGCTGAACATCAATCCCGTAATAAGCGCAAATTAACTCGGTGATAAAGAACGAACAATCGAGCTTGTTTGGACAGTTGAGTAAATCTCATTTACTCAAAATGGATTCACTTAAGGCCGCCACATAAATATGTGCTATAAAACAATATGTATCTCATTTACCTTCCCTCAGAATCGAAGATGTTTCTGAAAATATAAACTGTTATAAAATTATTATAATTGATATTGTGCCTTACAAGTCTTTTAGCTTTTTCCTGGCGTAAAAAATATCAACCGTTTTAAGACAACCATTATTGTCGATCGGGCAACTGGAAGGCAACACAATAGTCACCAAAGAAACGAATAATAAGGGATGACATGGATCAATTCACTAAAGCATAAATAAAAGTCTAGAGAAGCCTTAACTTCTGCTTCATCAAATTAAAATCCGTTTTGAACATTTTGTTTGCATATGATTAAAGCGGATTGGACTACCGCTGATGAATATGGATTACTTAAAATTAATTGTAACGACGAATTCTATAATTAAGAATGAATAATATGTTTTTTAATCCGGTTTCAAATTAATCACTGACAATAATGTATGAAAACTATATCAATGATGAAAACCATGGACATGAGCTGGCATTTTTGCAAAGCTGTGAAAATTGACAGAATCGAAAACAAAGCTAACTATACAATAAACATGAATCGTTTCTGCATTCGACTGTTCCCTCAAAACATTGTTTTTTCCATGGCACAATGAATTATTCGTGATTTCCGCTAGCCGTTGTAAAACGCTTGTTGATGTTTTATGAGCCTCGCCTTTGTGTCGTCACAATGCCGACACCGCACCCTGTTGTGGTACCTATCATTCAACAAAACCACAACATGAAAATAATGGAGGTGTATAAATACATAAATTACACGTAATAAAATAAATTGACCCCGTCAATTTGGTGAACCATAGTTAATTTGACTTCATAACATTCCTCTAATTAAGGCTAACTAAACCATGTAAGTACTTAGCCAGATCATGTGTATAAGATATGTTAAGGTGCATGCTTTGTTGGTTGTCCTTTAATATCTATACTTAATATATAAAGCTCAAGAGTTTGTTTGTATGTATGTTTGTTTGAACGCGCTAATCTCAGGAACTACTAGACCGATTCGAAAAAATATTTTTGTGTTGGATAGTCCATTTGACGAGGAAGGCTTTAGGCTATTGAAAATCGAAATCCACGCGGACGGAGTCGCGGGCGGCCGCTCGTAAATAAATAAATACTGACTTCCTGATGAGTGATAACACAGATCATTGGGTAAAATTCTTGGGCGGCCGCATGGTTTTCATAAAGCTGTGGAGCGCGCAATACATATTTAGTCAAATTTTTCCAACACAGCTGTGCTGGTAATGTGGTCACTAAAAGTGCATTAGATACGCGGGCTGCATAGCCAGAGCACCTCGATGACAGCACCCATAATTTCGAGTCCAATAGATTAAGGCTTTTAATTAAGCTGTTATCTAATATTTACTTTGCTGCTTATAAGGCTCCGTTTTGATGGACAGATACATTCTTCACTTTTGTCGGTGTTCCACAACTAAAAGACACTGATTATACATTAAGGGTATAAAAGGATATTTCAGTTAACGTTCTCTCATAAACCGCTGCCCGCTGGCGTCGACAGTTTCGGTACGGTACCTCAAAATTTAATATTAAAAATAACTTCCCACAACATGGAAGGCAAACTTAGACAAGATGGTCGACTTGACTCAAAGTAAAACTCATTACCTTCAGAAGTTCCACGTCACTGTACCGGGGGTCGCTAATTTCGCTTATTTTGTTATTTTAATGTCGGTCGTGGCAAGTTCCGAATCGCGGGTAAAGCTTTTAGCACGTTTCCTGTTTATTGCCTTCCTACCTACTAACTGAGCCGTAGTCTGTATTACTCAGTATAAATTCGAGCCGGGAGTAAAGTGGGCTGGAATATTTATGTTTATGTACTTTACTATGAAATATGTAAGCACTAATGTGTCGCGCTGCTCTCGGCCATCAGCAACTCGTAAGTTAGTCTTCAGAGCTTACGTAAATAATACGGGTATATTTATTAGTAGTACTCTTGTAGTTTATGCAACGGACAGCGGGACTAAAAATTTTTCACTGTAGAGAAGTGGCCTCAATCCGACAGGATACTGGTTAAATGAACACGGTCATCAAATGTGGTCAATCACAACCCACGACTCTACGAGCATGTACTTGATAATAAAATAGAAAAAAATATGATAACTGTCTTCAGTCAAAATAAGAAAAGTTCATAATAGGAACACTACTTTCAAGTTCCGTAATACTTACCGGGGTATTTCAACAGTGATGATTAAATAAGTAGGTATGTTATGTTGTTATTTACCTCGTTGTTACACTGTAAAAGAATTTAAGAGGATGAAATATAGAGTTAATTGTGTAGAACCTTTCATAAAACTTTAACGGCGTAGTTACTTTCCACTAAAAGTGGATATTGCCAGATATTCCAGTTTGTGACGGCCACTACTGGGTCAAAGCAGATAAAATTTATGAAATATGTGCGCTATTTTGCTTTAGGTACCCCGTATCCATAAACCGGATATGGATAGGTAAGTAGGTTAACATGCACAAATCCAACAATATTTTCCAACAAGTCCCTATTTTCCTGACGTAAACAAATATTAGAAAAGATCACATAATATTTGATTTGACTAAGTCCGTGGCAAGTTGCTTAAGCACTTGATTCTGAATCAGGATTTTACTTGTCGTAAAGTAGGTAGGTAGCTACAGGTAGAAGAAACAGGAGTATGACAAATATTCTTGAATAGTACCTACACACAGACATATTCATGCATAGGTATTTGTGTACCTACAAACTCATTGTCATGCGTAGTGATCACACCTACGACATCTTTTTGTAACAGTCAATTTCTTACCAATAGGTATCTACCGACCCCTAATCGATCGTCAAATAATCGTACTCGTAATTCATCATCATCATCCTAGCGTTTGTCCCGGTCGCATCCTCGGCTGTTGCCTCGGAGTCCAGGGTCCGCTTTCCTGCTGCACCTACTCCACTTCGCACGGTCTTGGGCATCCTGGGTGGAAAGACCATTGGCACGCATGTCAACTCGTAATTAAGTCGTACATTTAGTTAACCAGAAGTCTGACGGAATTCCATAAAAAAATATAAGCTATGATATTTTAAAGAACGCTACGTGCTTTCAATAACAAGCGCTCATGTTTTATTCATCCGTGGTCAAACAAGCAAAATAACTATAACGAGTCGCGGGTGATTGCTACTGCTGTGCCCGTTGGACCCGAATTCATTAGGGATTTTCTTTTCCTTTCTTTTATTCTACGCGATAAAGCTTTATATCATTTGCCTCAGTTGGAAAAAGACACTTAGGTAGTTGCCAAGATGCCTAAAACAGCCAGTATTTTTCTTTACAATTCGTGCTCGCTCAAATGTAACTACGTTAGGCAGAAAAGACTCTGAATATCGGTGAACAGTTGGGTTGGGTTTCTTTGGACTTTTACCGTAAAAAGGCTATTGATTTATGAATCTACACTAATATTCGTATAAATTAGTCATATTAGATGCACATCCGATATTAAAACTAGAATAACATTAGCAAAACAAGCTTTTAACATGCATGCATAAGGGATGCATATTCAAGGCAAAAATAGCAAAACACATTAGAAACCGCTGCTTTAAAACCTTTGTTTAGAGCATAGCCCTCTATTCTATGGATGCGAAAAGTGGACAATGACGCATAGAGACAGGGAGAGATTAGAGGCGTTTGAGATGTGGTGTTGGAGGCGGATGGAAAGAATAAGCTTGATTGAAATGGTGTCGAATGAAGGAATTTTGGAGAGAGTGGGAGAAAAGCGCCAACTATCAAAAACAATAGACGACAGAGGAGGAAGAATGATAAGCCACATAATAAGACACGACGAATTCATAAGAAACGTATGTATTACGTTTAAGGAAAGGGAGGGAGACGACGGGCTAGAATTAGGAACATGAGCCAGATAAAGGAGAAGCTAAACGTTCTCTTATCAAGTAGTCAAACAACTCGCAGGGAAAGAACAAGAATGGTGGCAGCTATACGAGATTAACAAGAAGAAGACAAATATAATAAAGCCGAAAAGTTTGTTTGTTTCTTTGAATGCGCTAATCTCAGGAACTACTGGTTAGATTTGAGAAAATATTTTGTGTTTTATAGTCCATTTCTTTATGCTTTTATGCAGCTATAATAAGTATAACACTATGTGCGCGGGAACCAAAATCCACGGGACGTAGTCGGTCGGCGGCCACAAGTTTTAAACATGAATTGAAAGCATGAGTACCTACTTAATTTTCAGATACTCCATATTTTCGGGGTAGTGTAAATAAAACAGTGAAAGTTACATGCATGATATTTTATTACACTGTACAATAAATATTGGGCTGTATACAAAATATAGAGGAATTCCAAAAGATATTGTCGACACTCTAGCATAGGTACATTAACATGAGTGTAAAATGACTTCTAACATATGTTTAAAATTCGTATCATACAACTAACTTTAACCGTATAATCATGAGCTTTGGGTCGTGGCGCCACATTTGTATTGAATTGACAATGGTAATCGGATTTTCTGGACACTTGGCATAAAACTTTAGCCCAGGAATAAACAAAGGAATTTTAACGGCATAAATTAATAAAGATGATAACCTAACCTACCTACTGTATGGTCAAAGATGTTTTTGGGACAATTTCGTAAGTTCTAATTTATCAATAAAAAAAACTTTTAAATTAGCCTCCTATGTTTAAATTATACTATAACATATCTCCATTGGATCCCATTACCACTGTCACAAGCATTAGATTGTGGTTCAGCTATTTCAATTCTGTAGGAAATATCCCTTAGGCCTAGGTGTCGTAGTATTCTCGATGGATTTCTTCGGATACTTTTCCGGAATAATACAAACGTTGGCACCCTCCGCTTTTAACAACCTACAACTTCATGGTTTTTCTTTTTATGCATTCACTAGCATTTAAATCTAGCATTTAAATCATCTTAAATTAAAACGTATTACCAATTTATTTGTAGGTCCGCATTCAGCCAAAAGGTTTTCAATTCGTCATCCAATATTTAGTTCAAAGTTGCTTTCGGAACAATAAAATCTTAACTATTGAATTAAAATCTCGGGTACACTTCCTATCATACAATTGGTACTAACTCTAACAGTTTACTGGACCAACAAATAAATTCTCAACCAGAATACGAATAATAAATGCAAGTGAATGTTAAAAAACCCTCAACAAAACCCATCATCACATTGCCTCGACTCAGTCGCTAGATTTGAGACCCACGTTCCAACATCAAACATCACTACATTATTACCTTTACACTAATAGTTAAACCTTCCAACAATTTGTCATGTTATTGTATATTGTATTGCACCACGTGGTATGGAGTAAAAGACAAAAGTTTTCAGTAACTAAATACTGTTTATAGATTAAAAAGAAAGAATTTATATGCAATAATATCCAATGATATTTGTTTGCCGATAAATTAATTTATATCCTTGGGGGTAAAGTTTTAATGAATGTATTTTAAGTAAGTATATTTTTATTGTCGGTCATCAAACAGCCGTGTACAAATAGGTATATGAAAGTTGGTTGATCATAGAATATTATGTTATGTTAACTTAGGAATTGATCATGTTGGATATTTTCTTTATCTTTAATTAAAATAATTGCCTCATTTCGAATTCAAGGCCCGGAACTCGTTTGCTTCTATCAAATTAAGTTACATGTTTATCCGATAAAACAAACACATTGCGTTTACATTGATAACAATATTATTTTACTCATGTCCAAATACATATATCTATACAATGAAGTATTTTTTATGGTCTTTGCAAACATTTGTTATATTGCATGTGAAATACACGTAGTTTACTATTTCTAAGATGTCGCTTCCAATAGTAAATAACTAAACTAAGTTAGATAAAATTTTCCACTTTGATATTTTTATTTTTAAGTAAAAAAAAAATGTTTGAGTCACTCATACACAAATACAAAAATCAGATCAAAGTCATTTCAAATGATTCTATATTTACCTACCAGAGATGATTACCTACAGTCACCTTCCGTCATGATACGTTGATAAAAGATAACACAAACAGTATTACTATGATTGTTCCGCTGTAAATGTTGCGCACTAATTAGGTTATAATGGTTTTCAAACGTAATTCTAACCGAGACAAAATCTTTATGCTATCGCTTCATGCTTCATGTCATGTTTCATCTTTACTTGTTACACTACATTATCAGATTTTTTCGATTTCGTCAGATACCCATGTACATAATAAAAATAAACTCCCGCTCTAGTATTTTGTGGGTCAAGAAAATTGATTTCAACGGGGTAAAATCTAACATACAAACCGATGTACAAAAGTTGTAAAATTCATATCATTATAATTATTAAATCATTGTTGTTACATTTCAGAACATGTGCATTGTCCACCTTTACTCATGTCGTATTTTGTTATGGTTCTGTATACCTACAAAAATATCAAATAATTTTGATTCTCAACTTTCAGCAAGAAGAAGATGGCATAGACAAACATCGTTCCAACATTTAAACTGGTCGAAAATAACAATTGAATTCATTGAATATTATAAAATTGCGGCTAAATTATTTCATGCGGTTAAAATACGTAGCTTATCATTTTCCTATATGACAGCATAGCCTCAAAGCCCATATACATATAAAATTAATGTTAATCTCATAATATAGGATTCGATTATTCAGTTAAAACACCTCAGGAATGCCTAGTAAAATTCGACCTTTGGTATACAATAGTGTTAGTTTTTATTAAAAATGTTACAATCACACAAGACTCTATGTAATTCACGTGTAAATGTCTTTGGAATGAAAATGTGACATGAATAATTCCTGTGATTCTACAATACGTAAGTTTGAAGCACACTCCGTGAGATGAGGTGATATTTCATAACAGTACCATTACACTACAGTGGGGACACTAAAATGCACAGTTTAAACAAAACAATTAACATTATTGCCATTTATCAGACGCATTCAAACTACTTAAATGCTTTATTGAGCAATACAATGTGTCCAAAAGAATTGCACTCTAAGTAAAAACTTCGTAGGGACTACAGATGATACAAACTATGCATTTTAGGTTCATAACAATACGCACACATGCTTGACGTACCCATAATCCTAATAAAATTAACAAAACAAATTCACTAAAATCATCATCAAACAATATGTCAATCATATCCAAAGTCACTTCATAGAAATCAAGCCATATCATAAAATCTATAATTTTTAATAAGTAATATCGGATGAATCAATATTATTACCAAACGTATAAGGGTTACAATCGGGCTGAGCGAACATTACTATTCAATTTCGAAAAATCTGTTATTACCGAAGGAATGTAGGAATACTCTTAAAACTATACGCGATATTATTATGGCTAACTACACAGATGCGATTTTCTTTTGTTTTGTCAAATTATGTATTGTCACTCATTTGTTAAATTAACCAATATTAAATTCCGTCCTGTAGGAACTGTCTAAATATTTTGAATAATAGTAAAAATAAAATCTAAACACTTTTGTACTTTAAAACAGTATCTTTTTTTAAATTAAAAAAAAAACTAATAATAAATCGAACAATCCAACTTAACATAGAAAGAAATTAACCAATTGAGAGGTTTAAATAAATGATGCGGGCACTAGACAGTCCCCTACCGGTATTTTTCTGCCGTGATGACACGAAGCTATTGTATTGTCCACATGTATTGTATCAGCGGCGAGACGCACGCATGATGGCACTATTAAATGCATATTATATCACTTCACTGTGAGTCGCGGCGAGCCAGCCTACTCTTAACCAAGTTATTCTGTAACATAGCCTCGATAAACGTTCGTAAAAAAATTAATAAATAGATACTGCTCTATCTAAAACTCGTAAATAAAGATTTAAAGATCTAAAGTTTTAAATAAATACACTTAGCTTATTGAAACTTATTAAAACTAAATGAGTATAATTATTATGATCGAAATTATGCATTGCCGAAAGAAATAACATTTAAACAGAACGCACTATACGATCCGATAGCGAATTTCATACTGAGAATTCGATCAAATTAATATTAACATAACCTTTGTGCCCTTTATTACAAATTATGTATGTATAATTGTACAAAAATGTATAATTAAAAAATATACACGATAGAAGCTAGTGAGATTACACGTCTTTGCATTAAATTGTGCCAAGGGACGGAACATTTCGTAAGAGTAGAACACTGCAGACAAGTGACTGTAGAAACAATAAACAAGAGCGTGCCGGCGGTCGCCGCCACGCCTACAATACCGTAACACGTACATTCGTTGCTGTTTACAGCCAACACTTTACAAATATTCGATCACAGAGATAATCTAATTCATCGCCTATGTACACTTTTATTCCCCGGAGGGAGGTATCGTATTTAATAAGTCTTCCCTTTGTAAAGAGCACACGACGAGCTCTTCGATAATGTGGCACCCCGTTAGAGCAATTTACTTTACACCTAATTGATATTTATATTAATTTATTATAGCCAATCTACAAGTTAATAACACTTCGGCTTGGCACTGCAATATTAAGAACCAATTAATAAACAATCAGATTGCTATGACCGCTACAGTTGCTTGAGCAGCGATCAATTTCTACATCTAATTTAGTAATCAAATATCTAAGAAAAATCACTATGTCGATTATACACTGTATACAAATCATGTGTAATACTAATCCGTGTACATGCAGCCTGTGTTACATCTAGTCCCTTGTACGTAAATACGAGTACATGCGTAGATACATACGTAAATTCATCAAAAAGTGATCAAAATATGTTTCGAGTGCAAAATCTATACTTTTGGTCATAAATACACTGATATACAAACTTTATCATTACAATATGATAACTATACATAATTAGCCGAACGCTCCGGTTCGGCGAATAAATATGCGCGTAATTACATACATATTTTACAACCGTGGCTAAAAATAAAAATCACATATTTGTCTTTTCCCGCGCTCGCCACGCGGCCGGCTGATCGACGTACGCACAGCACCCGGCAATAAATATTGCACATCATCTTTGCCAACAGGAATCTATTAAGATCTCATGAATTTTATGGAGCATTTCAGTCCTATATTTGTAATGGGCTGTTAATATCTGCAGTATGCGATGGTTCTAGAGGCAGTTTCATCACTATCAAATGGAATCCTGATAAACCGATCTAACAGATAGGTCGTACTTATTCGTTTGCGCTCTGTCAGTCAGCTTGTCAGGAACTTATATGACAGTTGTGAACCTGGGTGCGATTCACTAAGCGCAAATAATCTCACGGCTGTGTAATCGTTGACTGTAGTATTTTAGTACTGTCACCGATTACACATCCGATTATGACGTTATTTGCGCTTGGTGAATTGCACCTCTGAGCATTAATGTTAAAACTTGCAACGACCACCGTGCAATACTTATAACCTGGCACTGCATTAACTAGACTTCACCCCGCCGGCGCGCACACAAGCGAGTCGCGGCGCCATCCCGCCGGCGTCACTGCAGCATCAGCGACTCGAGGTTGCGATTAAGAATCGTATCCTTCACCGAGTTGAACACCACCTCGATGTTGTGCGTATCAATGGCCGTCGTGAAGTGGTGGTACAGCGTCGTCTTCGGCTCGCGGCGAACATTCGCGAACATCTTGAGCAGGTACATCTGCACGTCGCGGAGACTGTGCGGATCCCCGCTGAACTGAGGGTAGTACCAGCGGATGTCGGTCTCTTTACTCGCGACCTTCTTAGCGAGCAAGTCCGACTTGTTGAGGAACAGGATGATCGAGATTCCCTTGAAGTTCACGTTGTTCACTATCGTGTCGAAGATGTTCAACGCCTCTTCGAGACGATTCGTTTTCCTGCAAACGGAATAATTCGGACGGTTAATAAAAAAATCTATAAACAAACGACACAGCGGGTTAATCAAGAGGAGATCTTACCTACCTGAACAATTTCGCATCAATTGACTATAAATTATAGTCAAAGAAAGTTAATACATTCAAACATTATGCGAAAAGAACCTACAATTTTAGAAAGAAACAATAGCATGAGTAAGACGTAAAGTAGAATCGTAATTTTAGGACGGGAAAAACATATTTCGTTATCTTTAGTGGTATATAAAAGGTATTATTAGTCATAAAATAAAATTTAATGACCACATTATGACAATTCAACACGATTGCTATAAAGTAATCAATTGTCAATTGATGAAGTACAAGTAAAATGTCAAATTTAATAACCTGCAAGTTATTACACTAATTTTAAGTTATCGACTAAACCATAAATAATTTTATACATTTTAGCATCCTTTAATTATACCTTAAATATTGTTAACTCTTTATAATTAATTATAAACTTTAGCAGTTTAGGTAAGTAGGTCGAAAATTGTAATGTAAAAACTAATTATTCAGCTGAATAGCAGAACTACAAAAACACCGGTTTATTTCAACAATAATCATCTTCGCGCCACCTTATTCATAATTGAATTGAATCGAAAACAAACGCTAGCGACTATTTAGTGGAGTCAATGAAGCATTTGACTCGAAAGTCCTCAAGAACAGCTCCGATTTCGATGATTTTTTTTTTGTTAATTTTGTTTTTTTATATTATTTAAAATCAGAAACCTCTTAGAGCGGGGACGGAACTATTTATATTGTTTTAACAGTATCAACGATATGGATAAAAAAATTAAGTTTGGTCTCTATTTTTTTGTAGAAAGATCTCCATAAAATAATCTTATGGTTACAAATAGTTGTTACAAAAAAGATTTTAACAATAATTTAATATTATTTTGACGCATATATTTGGGTTTCATACAAACTTTCATCCCCCGTTTAATCCCTCTATGAGTGAAATTTACCAAAATCGTTCATGGGGAATGCCTACGTCATAATAACTTGATGCATACAAAGTTTCAGCCCGATCGGCTCAAAATTGACAAAGTTTCATACAAACTTTCATCCCCTATTTTATCCCCTTAGTGGTTCAATTTATCAAAATGATTTCTCAGGCGATGCTCACATCATAATAGCTAATATGTATGCAAAGTTTCAGCTCGATCGGCTTAAAATTGACAAAGTTTCATACAAACGTTCATTCCCTATTTCACCCCCTTGGGGGTTGAATTGATCACAATCCTTTCTTACTGGATGCCTACGTCATAACATCTACCTGAATACCAAATTTCAGCCCGATCCGTCCAGTGGTTTGGGCTGTGCGTTGATAGATCACTATGTCAGTCAGTCACCTTTGAGTTTTGTATATATAAGATCGGGCTTTATTTTATATATATAGATTTGAGTTTTATATATATAGATTGTTTATAACATTCATTAATATATTTACAAGTTTTTAATGGATATTGTATAGGAGAAATTTTTTTTGTGTATAAAATATATCGTAGATATTGTTTATACAATATAAATAGTTCCGTCCCCGCTCTAGGAGGTTTCTGATTTTAAATAATATAAAAAAACAAAATTAACAAAAAAAAATTCATCGAAATCGGAGCTGTTCTTGAGGACTTTCGAATATTGCCTGTTTTATGTATTCATTGACTCCACTAATTGTAAGAAAAAGGAAATAAACAATCACTATTCCGTCAACTGTCTCTACAAAACAATTCACCTTTCCGCCTTCGGTAATTTTAAGGATCAGATCAATGCTATTAAAAATTTCACTTTTGAAATACAGTTAACTTTGACACCGTAACAACGTACTACATATTACGCTTTTAGGGATCAGATCAATGAATGTGACGTTGCCTGTTATGTAAACAATGATGTGGGAAGTACGCTTGACCTTCGCTGTTAAAACAGAAAATGTAATATTTTCTAATCTTACACCTGTTTATCTGTCTTATTAATAACTGCATCGCTTCAAGCGCTCTCCGATACACGCAAGAAAGAACTGCCAATCATTCGTTGCATATTTTTTAAAGAATATTATCAAATGTTACCAAGAACTCTGAGACGACCTTCCTTGTACTGTGTTTTGTACGTAAAATTACTTACTAAACCAGTTTAAGTGCATACGTACATTATAAATTCAACGCAAAATCAAGCCTCCACAAACTCTTCCTTTGTAATATGTCTTACGGATTATCAAACGACTTAATATCGCTAGCATCTTCGATTTTAATGTTACAAAATACTCAGTTACATTCCGTCTCCGGAAAGCGCCGGTGTTAACACCCCCGTGAGTGAATCAACACAGTCAAAAGCATATTTTAACGAATAACATCTTAGTCATTCGGAGATCACTACTTCTGCGAAGTACCTAATTGAAACGTCGGTAGAAAAGCAATTTCTAAAGTAAACATGCCTGTTATCTTTTCAGTCTGATCTGCAAGCAAATTAATTGACAAGTGAAATTGACGCCAGGATGGACTTTGCTAGTTTATCTAGGAAAAGTGTTATTTTCTCACAGAATCGTGATGGATATCCATTTAATCATATAATACCGAACGCGAAACCCACAATCACACGCGGGAAAGCCCGCAGTTACTGTTAATGAGTACCTACCTACTAATAACATCAATACAGTGTTTGCATCCGTAGCGCAGAGGGCAGTGCGTCACACATTACAGCGGCAAAAGTTCTGGGTTCGATTCTCGAGTCGGACAGAAAATATCTGGGCTCTTCTGTTCCAATAACTCTGACACAGTCAGCATAATATATCCTACGACCTAGATATTATCTGCCTAGTATTAGTCAAAACTGCTATGAGGGCACTGTCATTATAGCGTACTTTTGAATATCGTCAATATAAAGAAAAATCTAAAGGTCACTAGTAAACTAATGAGTTATCTCGCCAGACAGACGGACGTAGTAACAACGTGTATTGACGCCGAAATTGATGCTAATCACAAGTCGGCACGGAATCACGAGGTGACGATGATAAGGGTCGGCTCGAAACACGCACAAGCTCGGAACGGCTTCAAAGACTGATCCATTAGCCGAAGGCTCCAATTTCATTATTATGATGCTTTTGGTTTATATTATTGGCGACTTTTATAGGGAGGAATTTAGCCTTGATTCGCAGTGTTTATAATAATGTTGTGGCAAAATTTATTAACAGCTCTATAAAAAAGAGGATTAACAGGAAATATATTTCAAGTAACCAACAGTTTATTAACCTACAAAATTAAAAATCGATTAAGTGCAGAAATCGTGATCACGGAATGTCTTTGGTGCTTGCGTCAAATAATTTAAATCACCTCGCTTAAACGCTTTAAGAAATAAATAATCGGAACAATCTAATGTTGTTTCCTATCTTAGTCTTAGAAGACTCTAACAAAAACCACACGTTGCTGATCGTGCACTCGGAGACGCCTTTCGTCACCTTACGTCATGCAGAATGTAACTAAACTACTCACCTATCCTCAGACAGCACCTGGTCGAACTCGGACGACGACACGAGGAACAGTATCGACGTGACCGAGTCGAAGCACTGCGTCCACTTCTGCCGCTGCGTCCGCTGCCCGCCCACGTCCACGAACACTAACGGCACGTTGTTGATGTTGATGGGAGCATGATGTCCTGGTATGAGGGATGTACCGAGTAACTCACCTATCCTCAGACAGCACCTGGTCGAACTCGGACGACGACACGAGGAACAGTATCGACGTGACCGAGTCGAAGCACTGCGTCCACTTCTGCCGCTGCGTCCGCTGCCCGCCCACGTCCACGAACACTAACGGCACGTTGTTGATGTTGATGGGAGCATGATGTCCTGGTATGAGGGATGTACCGAGTAACTCACCTATCCTCAGACAGCACCTGGTCGAACTCGGACGACGACACGAGGAACAGTATCGACGTGACCGAGTCGAAGCACTGCGTCCACTTCTGCCGCTGCGTCCGCTGCCCGCCCACGTCCACGAACACTAACGGCACGTTGTTGATGTTGATGGGAGCATGATGTCCTGGTATGAGGGATGTACCGAGTAACTCACCTATCCTCAGACAGCACCTGGTCGAACTCGGACGACGACACGAGGAACAGTATCGACGTGACCGAGTCGAAGCACTGCGTCCACTTCTGCCGCTGCGTCCGCTGCCCGCCCACGTCCACGAACACGAACGGCACGTTGTTGATGTTGATCGTGCACTCGGTGATGCCCTTCGTCGCCTTCCGACAGTGCAGGATGTCCTGGTGCGACGGAATGTAGTCAAGCCTGGCTATGCGCTCGAGCTCGTCGAAGAAGTAGCTCACCGAATCACTCTGGAAATTGGAAATTAATATTTTCAATAAATAAAAATGTTATTAATATTTTATAAATAATTTCCTAAGTCTAACACACCAATTGCCTAGCTCCAGGCTTGTGCTATTTTGGCTAAGGAGCGGAGAGAATAGAGATATTGATAAATAAATATGTAATATGATTTACTTTACTGAACTTTCGTGACTAGCCTATTAATGCCGATGTATATCACAGAAATTATTCTTATCTCATTTATATCATTCCATATTATTATACACATATGGCATAAATACTACTACAATCATTAAAATCACTCAATAAAACATCTACCATCGTATAACTGGTGTTCGCATGCACTATGGAAAATAAATACCAGTTGATTGGCACATGACATAAGCCTCTATGACCGCCACAAGCCGGATACTAAAGCAAAAAATTGTAATAACCGTGAATTCCACAAATGACCTTTGCTTGCTTCGCTCTAAAATGGACTACGTGTACAAACATAACGCTTGATTTCGATAAGTTTTACATTTTCTTGTTAGCTGTTGGTCCACGCTGCATTGGCAGTAGTTAAGAACCACCATTCAGCCCTGGGCCCGCATGCTGGTTTATGGCCCAATTTCCCTATCCATTCCATTGAGGTATTACTACAACGTAAAGAGTGACACCTCGAAGAAATATCTTCTTATTGGCACTGTTCTTCGTGAACAACAGTTGCCGTCTATTGTACTATTTTAAATAGAAAAAAAATACCTTCTTGTGTTTTAAAAACATGTACCTGCAAATCCAAGACGAAAAATAAAGGAGACAAAAAAGTCACTTGATTATCCGCCCCCTCCCCTGCCAGCTGACGCATAGATTTTGTTTTAGATGTCCACTCCATATGAAGTAGCAATACCTCAATGATCCATACATAGGGAGTACCTTGTTCTAACAAAGTAGATGTTAATGATGATAATGATTACATTTTCAAAACTTCAAATCAGTAAAACAATTTTGATTAAACCTTAGTATGTGCACTATTGATCTCCAATATAATGAATTCTATTCCTGACGACCAAGGACATGAACCTAATAATTATATGACACATAACTTGTTTACCATTGAGCAAGCAAGAGATATAGAATACCGCATCGTTAAATGCGGAAAAAGAATCTAGGGCGATCCGCCACTAACCTACAGCAATATAGTCGTTAAACGTGCACTAATAGACGGAAGAACGTTTTCTCGGCAAAGGCTAAATAAAATAAAATAAATTCCTATTCCCTTATTAAAAACGGCTATGTATTTCTATCCTACTAGTTTTACCAGCGGCTTTGCCCGCGACATTAAGATTCATGTTTTATCCAATGGGAGCACTTAATCGGGATAAAAAGTTTGCAAGTACCTATCACCTGAGTATTATATTAGTATGATTTTATTCTAAGTGTGTGTTTTAGTGCTGGATGAAATACACCTTTGGTAGAAATGCTATGACCGGCAAACTTAACGTCCAGAAAAAGTAAATGCTCATTAAAATATTATTACACTGTTTAACTAATGAAATTATACAAAATCTGTATGCTATGATATTTAAATCCAGCTCCTTGTTTGGTAATATACGAGACTCCAATAACAAAGCTATTATAAAATACAATTACTCTACACAAAATTATCTTAGTGAAGACGACGGATGGTCATTTAGAAGTTATTAATTTTCCGGAGCCAAATTTGAGTATGATGGTGGACTAGCAGCGTAAATCTCTTAAATAGTTTACAAGTAAGTATTTTTTTATAAAAAAAAAGCCGAGAATCTTAACCCGTTGAGTATCCTAGGTATATCCTATGCCTACTGGATGGCATGAATGGTCTATAAGACTCGACGTAAAGGGCGGGGCCATACTGCAGAATGCATTATCGAGCCAATTAGCATCTGACTTAACCGCTTTGATAAGTATCTGTACAAAACAACTAACTGTTCATAAAATTGCCAATTTAGCTATCAAAGAAAACAATCGTACACACTGACCATCTTATATAGTGTGTGATATAAAAATTCTTTCTTGATAAACTGCCAATGAAGTCCGATTATGACGGTGCAGCAATTCACCGCAATGCATATTGCACAGGTTACGCCTTTGACTGGGAACAAAGGCTTTATTGCGAACATGCCCGATGACAAACATTCTTATGCGATAAATGTTATTGCGTTTGCGAAACTATTTTAAATACTGTTCAATATAGCTGGAGAGCTGGCAAGCATTTTTGGGGAGGTGCTTGAGGCAAGCTGAAAACTTGTCATGTACCTCTCCTATTATATCCCAACACGAAACTGCAGACCTGGCTGGTGAGTAGCGGGGCTAAATCAACCACCAAATTTTTAAAAGTATATTTTTTTTTAATCCAAAAATATACTTGAGGCAATTTGCAATTTTTATATGTTGTAGTTTAATATTTACAGAATATAAAAAAAATAAGCCAGACGATTCAGCCGGGGTTTCAACATTGCCAGGCCCGTCCAAAAATATTTCGCAAATGAATATAAAAAATGTGTTTGAGGCAACTTGAAATTTTAATAGAGTATTATTTATAATTAAAAAATAAGACTCTCAAAAAGACAGATCATTTCGGTGGGACTTTCTACCTGCCAGGCGATCTAACAAAAGACAATGCCGATTTTGTTAGGGAAGGTGGCGTCTTTTTTTTCGAGCGTCCACCAACCAAACTTGGTAATCTATATTCTTGAGGGCATTACAAACGATTTTTGCTATGGCAGTAAAGCTGTAAACTCAGTCCGAACTGAGTAAATCAGGTTTGAACTTTTTTTGGCTTCATACATTTTTCTATGGGAAATTGTTTTTTTTTTGTTTCTTGCGTCCATCGACGAAACGTGAAAATATATATTCTTGATGTCATCACAAACAATATTTGCTATGGCAGTGACGCTGTAAACTCAGTCCGAACTGAGTGAGACTGGCCAGAACTATTTAAATGTACATTACAAGTCGTAATCGCAATAATTTTCAACTGTTGGAAAAAAGTAGAAATTTCCTATACAAAAACGCAGGAGCGAACGCCTAGAGTGAAAACGATCTAGGCTGTCTCACTCCGTTCGGACTGAGTTTACACCTATTCTGCCTTAGCAAATATCGTTTGTGATGACCTCAAGAATATATATTTTCATGTTTCGTCGATGGACGCGAGAAAAAAAAAGTTGCAATTTCCCATACAAAAAAGCAGGAGCGAACGCCTAGAGTGAAAACGTTCTAGGCTGTCTCACTCAGTTCGGACTGAGTTTACAGCTTTACTGCCATAGCAAATATTGTTTGTGATGACCTCAAGAATATATATTTTCACGTTTCGTCGATGGACGCAAGAAACAAAAAAAAACAATTTCCCATAGAAAAATGTATGAAGCGAAAAAAAGTTCAAACCTGATTTACTCGGTTCGGACTGAGTTTACAGCTATACTGCCATAGCAAAAATCGTTTGTAATGCCCTCAAAAATATAGATTACAAAGTTTGGTTGGTGGACGCTCGAAAAAAAAAGACGCCACCTTCCCTAACAAAATCGGCATTGTCTTTTGTTAGATCGCCTGGCAGGTACACAGTCCCACCGAAATGATCTGTCTTTTTGAGAGTCTTATTTTTTAATTATAAATAATACTCTATTAAAATTTCAAGTTGCCTCAAACACATTTTTTATATTCATTTGCAAAATATTTTTGGACGGGCCTGGCAATGTTAAAACCCCGGCTGAATCGTCTGGCTTATTTTTTTTTATATTCTGTAAATATTAAACTACAACATATAAAAATTGCAAATTGCCTCAAGTATATTTTTGGATTAAAAAAAAATATACTTTTAAAAATTTGGGGGTTGATTTAGCCCCGCTACTCACCAGCCAGGTCTGCAGTTTCGTGTTGGGATATAATAGGAGAGGTACAGGACAAGTTTTCAGCTTGCCTCAAGCACCTCCCCAAAAATGCTTGCCAGCTCTCGGGCTAATAGTAAGAAAACAAAGAATAATTACATACAAGGTATATAGGGTGCTTTGTTCAGAGATCGAAAAGGATTAATGAGGTTAATGTTACTACAAAAAGTAAAGAAGGATTTGGCTATTATTTTTCTCTAGGTTTCGGGACTATCAATAGTGAACCCGATGATTTAACTGGAATAAAAGTAAGTGATTTATTATCCCTAACAAAATCAATCAAGCATTTAATACCGATATTTCTAACGTCATTAAAAATACGTTTACTGCGTTCCTTGGTTATGAGAAAAAATATTTCTCAAAACCGATTCAGAAACATTCATTTTAAACATGACTCATTACCGCAATCTTTAAAGGTTAACATAATAAAAAGTGCGTTTGTATGTACCCATTTTCACCCGGCATCAGCGAATTTAGCACGAGTGTATTGATCACTCAATTTACGTCACAAACTTCTCGGATCAGAAAATGGTAAATAGATTACTAATATTAAAAAGTATTTCTTGGACGCAAACACGTGGTTAATTGTTTGTAAATATTCTTTTCCAGATAAAAAATAACATGTTGTTAATTGCGTGGGGTCACGTGGGGTCACTGATCGACAAAATTAGTCTCGGCCAACGAGCGCGGAGGTGAGTGCATTCGAGATGTGAATCAAGACACGGATGACACTTCCGTTCGTCTACACAAAGTGTTACTTGAACAGTTGCATCACTTCAACCCATTATGCTATACATTCTAAAGACCGTCTAGAAGAACAAAGTGGTAATTTCGTATCGAAAGTAACAATGGTTTCGGCGAAAAAAGATTTCCCTTTCGAAATTGGGTGGTATGCAGTACCTACAAATGTTACCTATTAGTATCCAGTATTAATAATTAGTTCCTAATAATATTTTCTAATTATAGAGTTACCTGCTCAAGCAGCACATTAAAATGATCGGTTAAAATAAACAGGTAAAGCAGGCATTTAAGGGAAAATAGAAGCTATTGAAAGAAATGCGTGCAAAAGGAGCCTGTCACTAAGAAGAATTCATTTTATAGGTAATAACATTTGTAGCTTAACTCAAAACCCAACAAGTTGTTAACAACGCTTCTCCATTAACACCTAGTAAATTAATTTTGAAGCGAACACATCGAAGCGACCTAATTAACACAAAAGCCGTCCCATTAGAGACAACAAACATTCCACGAAATATGATTGTCTAAAGTAAACAAATTCACTTACACTAAACCACTCCACGATTAATCTAAATGGAAATAATTCGTTGGGAAACGAATATGACGTAGGCATAATTATTATAACTCGTGATGACGTGGGCGTTGAATTCTATGCCGTTTTACTCATCATCTCAACTAATATCCGTTACTGTCTTCAGTAAGTACACAGGGTAGTAACTAACGCTATTGCGGTATATGATAATAGATACTAAACGCTCAGTATCCGTAGTATCAACAATTATGACGTCTCAGCCTTGAACAAAGTCAAATCTACGTTTGTAACCATACCCTTTATCAACAGCAGAATGGGAGCAATTTACACCAAGCCTTGGCAGTAGAAGCTGATAATTGAAACCTTCATACGCCTAACAACTTAGGTACTTGTATTTTTACAGCGAAACATGTCCTCATACTTTATCAAACAGATAATACTTGTGAAGTAGTTAATGAAATAGTTATCAAGCCGATTGTGTAATCCATACCTGACCAATAATTGTCGAAATTCCCAAGAAAGCGCAACTCGATGATTCATCAACAAAACCACACAGATAGGTAAAACAAATATACGAATGACGTTCATTTGATTAAATCTTTTCATCGTCATATGTTTGAGTTATAAAATAATTTACATGCATGTGCCGTGAATCACATAAGATGCAGCATAAAAAGGGTCTAAATAAAAGAATTCGTCATTTCTAAGAATCAATATTGCCTGCAAAGTTTATGCACGTACAGATTCTACGATATCACTATCAATTAAATAACTATGAAAGCCGACGCGTAAACAAAGGCTTCATTTCCGAAGAGGTATAATTAAGTTATAAGGTACTTTCAGACTTCGGGATGCACACGAATAAAATGAGTATTTATGGAACCCAAACACAAACTTTTTATCCGACGCAAAATTAGCAGAAGAATTTCCAATCGAATTAAAATGTCACCTAGAGTAGAGATTTCGTTACGAGGCAGTTACAAAGCTATAAATTATAAAGCGACATAGTTACGAGGCTTGCCTTTTAAGTTTTGTCGTTTGAAGAAAAAAACAAAACTGCAACATTATGATCCTTGTTATTATTTTTAAGAGTATTTATCTCGTAGATTAATGTACTTTTCCATTTGCTATAATTACTTTTTTATGTAATAATTTCACTCCAACGTGAGGGTGTTCAATAAGGCTAACTTGAAGCATCAACTGCTTCTTCCCCGGACTAGAATCTTTGACCACAAAGATTTTTTTTAAATTTTAGGTAATGTAAAGGATTCTTTAGAGCTTAGGTTAGGTCTGTACCTAGTTAGATCAATTTATTTTAAGTTTTTATTCTTCAATTGCTGAATCGTATGTCGTACGCTGTGTGAGCTCGCATTGTCATAGTGTTAGATGATGCGTCGCTCAGGGTGAGATTTCCTAAGTTCAGAGATGACTTCTGGTAAACAAACTGTTGTATATTATTCTTCATTTGCTGTTCTACAAACACCAAGTGAAATCGTCGCATCAAGGCCGGTTTTTTTCGACGATCGTGGCCACCATCTCCTATGAAATGCTTCGAGAGCGAACCACTTCAGTCAGCTTTCCCTTGTCTTGGAAGATAGAAAATCTTGAATACTGTTTGAAATCAAGATTGTAAGCATAAAGCTAAGATTCTTCATCACTGTTGATGTCGTAGACGAGATTTAACTCTCCCCAATTGCATCTTGGAAGAATTTTCTTACACCATTTGACGCGACCCACCTTTTGATCGTGGGAAAGCAAATGGGAGATCCAACGGTCAACTAGCATCCTCACTCCAAACACTTAATGATTTTTTTTTGAATGGTTGTCCCTGAGATGCCTAATAAAGCCTTTTTCTTTCGATATATTACATGACGATGTTTGAGAATTAGTTGTGTCACAGCAACGACGTTAACTTTAGTGAAGGCTAATTTTGGACGTCCTTCACGAGATCAGTCACTGAGACTAGAGTTCCAACGCTGGAATTCTAAATACCACTGTTCAACAGTCCGCAGACATGGAGCTTCCTCGTGGTATACAGATCATAGCACTTCGAAACACTAAAGTCGTGTTAGGTCACTTCGAAAGTTGTATAAAATTACTGCATAGGTATTTTCCTTAGTAAGAATCAATCTTGTACGCGACCTGCCAGGTTTAGAACGATGTTGTGACTAAAGAAAAGCATTAATCCTTACACTTTCAATTGTTTTCACGTTCTAAAATCAAACAATTTTAAATATTTAACAGTTCGAAATTCAAAATTGGCGGGAAATATTTAAACGACAGAACTTAAAAGGCAGCCCTCGTATACCTTCTGTAATATTAGACGAAGCAATATAGTGAGAAATTAAACTTAATTATAAGAAGTTACAATACCTTAAGTGGCATTGCGAAACAATTGCCATTTCAGTGCAATCGGCAGATAGTACAGTCATTGAAGCGAAAAATAGGGCCAAACCTCCGAATTTTTTTACTGTGAACCGATTTGCATGAAATTTTTTGAATTAGGCTTATCTTACCCTTAACTTCAAAAGTGAAAATGATCCGAACGCCGCCTTTTATTTTTAAGGGGTGTAAACAACCCTTTAGGGGAAAAAATTACATTGAGCCATTTTTTCGTATGAAAACATGTCTAATAGTATGTAGTGAAATTGTAAAGTGTATTTTAACACGATTACCTCATATTAAAATCATTTTCAACCCCTTGAAAATCTTACAAACCTTGCAAACAACCCCTAAATTGAAAAAATCACAATAATATATTTTGGTACGGCATAAAAAGATGTAAGTTGCAAGTAAGATATCTATACTATGTACTATAATATACTTTAGCTATATACCTATCTATATTCTAATATATAATATATACATATATATATAAATCTATATCTATAAAGGTCAAAGGTGACTGATTGATTACATAGTGATCTATCAATGCACAGCCCAAATCACTAAACGGATCTGGCTGAAATTTGGTATTTAGGTAGATGTTATGACGAAGGCATCCGCTAAGAAAGGATTTTGATTAATTCAACCCCCAAGGGGGTAAAATAGGGGATGAACGGTAGTATGAAACTTTGTCAATTTTAAACCTATCGGGCTCATATTTTGCATATACATAAAGCTACTATAATGTAGGCATCGCCTAATCAATGAGATTGATAATTTTCAACCCCCAAGGAGTAAAATAGGGGATGAACGGTAGTATGAAACTTTGTCAATTTTAAACCTATCGGGCTGATATTTTGCATACATAAAGCTACTATGACGTAGGCATCGCCTAAGCAATCATATTGATAAATTCCAACCCCAAGGGGGTAAAATAGGGGATGAACTTTAGTATGAAACTTTGTCAATTTTTAACCAATCGGGCTGAGACTTTTCACACATAAAGCTACTATGACGTAGGCATCGCCTAAGCAATCATATTGATAAATTATAACCCCCAAGGGGGTCAAATAGGGGATGAATGTTAGTATGAAACTTTGTCTTTTTTTAACCGATCGGGCTGAGACTTTGCATTCATAAAGATAATATGACGTAGGCATCCCCTTTTAAAGATTATTTGAAAAATCTACTACTAACGGGAAAAAATTTTGTTTCTTTGTTTGTTTGAACGCGCTGATCTCTGGATCTATACTGGTCCGATTTGGAAAAATATGTTTGTGTTGGGTAGTCTATTTGACCAGGATATATATAATAATACAGGTATATACATTATATATTAATTATATAATATATGTATAGATATATAGATATTATAATTGTATAATATTTATATAGATATGATTCAATGACTCAATGTCGGAATCGCTGTCAGATTCAACATCTTCTGGCTGAATCGGAGGGCTATTTTGGAAGTTATCTCCACTGCACGTTCCACAGGTACCATTACAAAACAGACCAACTTTTCTGCATCCGCAAGACGCTCCACATCCTTTTTTGCAGTTGCAAAAAATCAATTTCAGCAGTTCTTGAGGTGCGGGTGGATCTACGGACTTCAGTGGATTTAATAAACCGTCATTCATGACCCACCCCCAATCCGTTGGATGAATGTTTTTGTTGCCAAGCCAAATCTGTATTTGAAGATAAACCCTCTTAGAATGCTCATTTATGGCACCAACGGTTGGAACTAGGGATGATAATTTTACGGCAGTGTTTTTCGTAGCAGCTTTGAGAAAACTTTCATAGCGCATCTTTTCGAGATATTCTGATAAGCTTTCAACTCGACTTAGCTTATTTTGCTGTGTATCTTTGTTAACTCCATAAAAATACACCATGCAATATTTACCTGCCTCTAAAACATCTTCGAGTTGAGATGTATTATTCAAAAAGACCTCCGCCTTACTTCTCAAATCATGCCTTTGTTCCAAAAGATTGTATACATCCATTAATAGGCTTCGTAAATTAGCCCTTTCATTGGTAAATAGTAAAATATGCCGTCGCGGACTTTTTTATGGGATTTTGTTAGTTGTATAATACTTAAGTATATCATTTTAACCAAACTCGTAGGGTCTAGACAGCATTTGCAATGTAAGCGCAAAAAGTGAGTTTTTACGATGTTTCACGCGGTTACGCCCGCGTCCCGAGAGAACTACTTCCCGTAACGGGATAAAATATAGCCTAGGTTACTCGGGGTGAATGTAGCTTTTCATTGGTGAAAGAATTTTTGAAATCGGTCCAATAGTTTTTGAGTTTACTCGTTATACCTCGTACATACAAAAATACAAATCTTTCTTCTTTAAAGAGGGGGAGGAAATGGGAACCGTGCTTTAAAGCGAGCAAAGCCACGGGCAAAAGCTAGTATTATGTCTCTATATACACCTTACAATAATTTTGGTTCTCTCTTATACTGCGTTCTTTCACATTGCTCCAAATATTCACACGCCGAAAGTTTCAGTTACTAAGTAGAAAAAAAAAAAGTTTTTGGACCATAACTCCTTCAATTTGCATGCTATCACAATTTTTTAAAAACCATTGTAAAGCTAATTAAGAGAGCTATAATAGCCCGTATTGCAATATATTATAAAAAACCTTTTTCTAAAACGGTGAAGAGTTTAAGGGCTTAAGAGAGGCTGTGATTGCTCTGCCACGCGCTCTATAAACAATCATATCTTCGTCAATTTTTTTTTGACAGAAAAAAAAATAACATCAAATTGTTTGTCAGAAAAATACCTAAATGTTTTATTTCTACATTTTTATACGTATCTGTCGCCTACTTTGAGATATTATGAAAAAAGGTGGGTATTTGAAAAATTTAATATTTAGATTTTTTTAGAAATCTTGACTTTTTTTTCAAAATATGTGTCCTAACCCAGCCAAACTGATACAATCTATAAAACTCTTCATAATAAAGTTAATTCTAGGCTGAATACGAATAATTTTAATTTTGGTGGAAATGGCACTTAAGAAGCCTATTGATTTAAAAGAAAAAAACTTCAGATGCTCCACTTATTTGCAATACAGCTCACTTATTTTACGTGCAAAAGACTTTTATTAGTACTTGTTTGAAAGCTTATTTTAAGCACTACAAAACCCTTTTTTATTAAAATGCATAAAATGCATTTGGTCGCCTCTAGGTGTCAATAACCACATCAATAAAATTTTAGACGGAATAAAAAACGGCTTTGATCTTTAATATCTAGCTTAATATTGCTCTTAGAAAACTTTATAAACAACCAAATTGTTCATTTTTGTACCTGCTACAATTTTGTTTTAAATAAAATTTTCGAAAAAAAGTATATTTTTGGAGATATTTGCAAAAAACCGATGAAAAACGTGAAAAAATTGCAAATTTTCAATTGCCAATTACTTGAAAAGTATTGGATTTTTCGAAAAACTTTATAGATGATTTTTTGCTTAAAATTAGACCTTTTATCGACTTCCGAGGTTATTTAAAAAAAAATGAAATTAATCCCCGAGAAGGGGTGGCAACCACCCCCAGGGTGGTTGCGGCGTTCAACTCTTTTTCACTTTTGAATGTTAGTGTAAGATAAGCCTAATTCCAAAATTTCATGCAAATCGGTTCACAGTAAAAAAATTCGGACCCAAAATGCTTCATTGACTGCACTAAGAGAAAGAGTGGCCAGTTATTCAAACCCCATTTACTTCTGTATTTAGAAAGGCGAGTTCCTTCTACGCAATGGCAACTATGTACCTATCAACTGCCAATTTAGAAAAGACTTGTCTTAATCCCAGTACATTCTCGTTAATGAGGCAATCTAATTACTATACACTTAATAAAATACTTATTTTTCGTTACACCTTCTTACTTATTGATTTCGATTGATAATACGAACGATTACAAGGCAGTCCTTAATATCCAAAATTAAATTCTTTGTTGATATAGCAACAGTTCAAGAAACAAATAATTATGTTCTAGTTATAATGTTACCGAGTGTGGCATACATAGGTACTCCATCATTAATTATTCATCCAACAACGTAGAGGTATTTATTTATCTTTTGATGAACGGATGTGTGTAGCAACATACTGAACTGAAACGTGGTCTCTGACGACTGGTATCATAAGGCTGTAGGTCGCACAACGACCTATTATAAGTAATAAGGAGATTATTCGTCCCTTGTCAGCGATAGAGTCAATCGAAAATTGATAAAACGTTGACCGGTGAATACGCAAAAAATTGGCATTAAGGAAAATTATCGTACGACCAACAGGGGTGTACATTATATTCTCATTGTAGTCAAGAGTATTTGCAACCACGCAGTCTTTACAGCAGTGATTCCCAAAGTGGTCCAGGTGGACCCCCAGGGGTCCACGGGAGACTTGCTGGGGGTCCACGTAGGCGTGAATAAAAAATGGGGGTCCATAAGATGTCAATGGGGTCCACGAAATTTTTTCTGCTTTTGATAGTAAAGAGCAAATATGTAAGCTTTGTTTTTATAAGGGACATTTTTCGGTCACGCATCCGATGACTGGCATCTGCGATCGTTGCTTAACTTTAGCTACCGCAGGCCGAGTTCGCTTAACACTGCGCCATCGAGCACGTGGTTGAAAGGATGTAAATGTTCACAGAAACGTTATATAAACGTTAAGGGGGGGGGGGGGGGGGTCCACGAGAAAAATAAGTTTGGGAACCACTGCTTTACAACAATGATAGGAACGTGTATGTTGAAACATTAAAAAAATGAGTAAAGGGTGAGTTTAAGGAAATCCACATGGATAATGAAAAGGGTCTGCAAATAATAGCTACAGAGAAAATGAAACTGTTCAGTAGAGGATTATGCAGAAAGGCGTTTGTGCAGTGAATTTTGAGCTTGAATGAATCGGTGATTTGGATCACGCCGCGAAATGTTCGTTTCATATTTAACCGTTTTACTAACCCTGACTGACTAACTTCTAATTTAAATACTTATAGATTATTTTCTGCTTGTGTACGCAAGTACAGATGAGCCAAACATTGTGCATGTGTTGTTAAAGCCTTGGGCCTGACGCATGACGCAACCAAGCTGTGACTAATCAAATGAGATAAGGAATGCAATTACAATTATTTTATTTTTGCCCGCAACACCACTAAAGAAACTCTGTGGAAATCTAAATTGTAAATAGAGCGATAAACGTACATTAAATGTAATTAATAATGTACCAATGACATAAATAATGCGGCGCTACAAGTTTTAGACGATAATTCATAGCTCAACAAAGAAGTATTTAAAAGTAGAGAGTTCGAGATATGATATTTTAGTCAAGTATGAAAGCATGGTGTTTAAAATATGTACATCAAAACTACTCAAAATCATTAAAAAAAATGAGATCCTGTCTGTATAATAAGTTAAGATATATTTTTTTGTTTAAAATCTTAAGTGACAGTTTGACCTAATTTAATTAAGGATTCGTACTTTTTTTAAATATTGTAATCCTTGCAAAGAATCCTTGGTCTGTCACACACAGGAATTAAACTGTACCTGAACATAAGGAATTGCTTCATTAGAGAAATTCAGTACTATTGATTATGACTTCACTGAATTGCATTAATAACATTACATACATAGGTATTATATAACCTTGCATGACACATTGAATAATAGATATCAATTTATGAAATAGAAAGGAATTTTTATGATAACATATTACATACAACATTCATATCCACCTACCTACCTAAGACTTGCTCGCTAAAATATGCCTCAGGTGTTGACACTATATTTTGGGTCATAACATTCAGTCGGACATTAATATCAACAAGTTTTTGAAGATTCATGTTTTGTGCATGCCTAAATTTATTTATTTATTTATTTATTTAAGATGTACAAAACAGGTGACAGCCATTAAACAATACAATAACAAAACAACATTAGCTTAAAAACTAGGTTGAAACCCTTAAGTATGTACATACTAATTATTATAAACCTAAGCGAGTAATACAATGTCATAAAATCAATTTAAAATTTTAAACAATTAAATACAAATTATAAATTATTACTACAAGAATAAAATAGTGACATTATTAACTAGATTATACATTAAAAAATATTTAAATAAAAATTAATTTCTTCAATTCTAATAAAAAATAATTACCTACTTTAATTCATTTTATATAATTCCTAATTTTCTTCTTAAATCTAAATATGCTGTTGTCAAAAATATCGATATCAGCGTGACCACTGACGAGCTCATCATACTGACGGCACATTCGTGTAAGGGGATTAAAATAGGAGGTATTATTCTGATACACACTCAGTGAAAAGAGTTTCGGTTTGCGAACACGGTAATGGGTATTGAAGTTCAACTGCGAAAGCAAGTACGGTGAATCCACACCACAATTAATAATCTTGTAAAGGAGAATCAATTCAAGTTGCCTCCGACGAGCAGTCAATGACACCATTTGAAACCTCTCCAGTCTATCTTCATAAGAATGTAGAGTACGATGCAGGTTCATCCTGAAGCAAAGCAGCCTGAGAAATCGCTTTTGAATTCGCTCCACCCTATCCATATGAACCTGATAAAATGGTGACCAAATCGCTGTGTTGTATTCCAACAAACTCCGAACCAATGCAAAATACAAAGTTAAGTATGATGAAATACTTCTGAAGTCCTTTGTTACTCGATAAATAAAACCCAGCATGTGCAAAGACTTTTCTACGATATGATCATAATGATGACGAAAAGATAACTCGCTGTCGAAAACGACACCCAAATCCCTGATTACAGTCTTTCGAAGAAGGTCATGATTGTTCAAAGAATAAGTGAAATGGATAGCGTTGATTGAATTTAATAGTTAAATGAATTATTGAATCTTATTACATAATTCAGGCAACAATTAAACATTACAATAGGTTAGCCAATATACTTTAATATAATTTTCATAACTATGTACTTGAATTATAAACTGAAGACCAGAACTATGACTATGATGAATAAATGTAATGAAACAAACAAATGTGCAATGCACAAGCAAATCCTTATTGATTATCCCTATGAAAACCTAAACATAGAGTTCAGTTGGTAAGTTAAAAAAAAAGAATACTCTAATTTAAGATTTTGGCCCTTCGCATAGCATAAAAAATAACAAACATCAATTTCATCGGTCTCAAATTTAAATTCTGAAAAGCGCAAGAATAAAGATGTAAGAAAAAAAATGCCCTTATGCATTTTTTATGAATAAATGTTGTTTTATAGACAGCACAAACAGCTTACAATAAAAAGCAGAAAATAATAAATATTATAGGCCAATTCAAAAACACCTAACTTATTTGTATGGACTAGATCAGAACACTAAAAAACAATCACAAAAACCCATTTTCATACAAAACAATGTCAAAAGTTAATAAGCATCTCAAGGAAGATTTTTTAGACATAATAATGAAATTACTCATGTGCTTGTTTTTATACCTTAGTTGATGAATAAATCCAGTGCTGTGTGATAGTGATTAGAACATTCAATCCAGAGACGAACTTCTTAGCTTTAATGTAGATTAATGTATCTGAACTTAAAAATCAGGTTTGCTTTTATTAAAAAAGAGAGATTTAAATTTTATCAATTTATATTCAAAACATAATTCCGTGTTCATGTCTCTAGCGTAAAAATGGGTCATTCAAGCTATAGCTTTTAACACAACAACTATTAATTTATATTCTACCACACAATATCATCATCATCATGCTAATGCCTCTCCGGTTTGCATCTTTGGCCATTGCCAGGGAGCCCAGGGTATGCTGCGACTATGATTCTGAATTAAGCTTAGCTTATAATGTGACTTTAGTAGCCATTTTGTCTTTCATTTCAATAGTAAGGACTAGCCTATTAGCACAAAATTGTCAAAATGTACCAAAACTGAATAATAATATGTCTTTATTGGTGATATTATTCAGATAAAGGTACCATTATTTGTTGAAGTTCTGAATAGGTATAACTTAGTAAGATAATTTTATATTTATATGAAATTAGCCTTCTGCTTGCGACTTCATCTGCATCCAGTCCAGTCCCGTCGTCCCGTCCCTTCGTCTAACCATAAATTTTTCTTGCCTTAAAAACCATTTTTGGACTTAAATGAAAATTAAATAAAAAGATTTTTCAAATTGGTCCATGGGCTGTTGAGTTATGCGCTTACCAACACAATTTGCTATTCATTTTTATGTATAAGATTTTAAATTTATCCCAGAAAGCCTGGCTAGTCATTGATCATTTTGTTAATCTATACTTATATATAAAGCTGAAGATTTTGTTCGTTTGTTTGTTTGTGTGAACGCGCTAATCTCAGGAATTACTGCACCGATTTGAAAAAATATTTTTGTATTGGATAGTCCATTTGACGAGGAAGGTTTTAGAAATATTGGAAATCGAAATTCACGCGGACGGAGTCGCCGGCAGCCGCTACTTACAATATAATACACACTCAATAAGTTATGAAGGGTTTTCTTGAATGGAAAATCATTATGCTAATCATTAATATGAATGAGACAGGTACTAGAATGACAAGCAAACATGTGAATTGTTTATTCAACAAACAGCTCTAGTATTTCCTACCCATTATATGACTGTAACACTTTGTTTCCAGTGATATGTTTCTACTTAGCTAATACAAATAACATTGCAATGGTCCAGTAGTTTAAGTACCCGACCTTTGTTTCGAGTTACTGGGTTCGATTCCCAGGTCTAGCAAAATTTGTGTTTATTTTTTCCAAGCACAGCCCAGATTTGTGAACACCAATCCACATTTGGCAAGCACAAAAACATGATTCCAAATGATGGAGGTCTTTGCCCTGCAGTAGGACATCAACACGCTAATACAAAGACAGAATAGACATGACTTACCAATTGAAATTCTCTCCGCCTGTCATATGCTCTCTTGATGGCTCTGTCGAGCCACAGCGAGTGTATGTGCGGCGCGTAGTGCATGAACAGCCGGCTGTCGAGCGCCGCCGTGGTGTTGAAGTGCAGCGCCTGCTGGCCCACGTCCAGGTTGCGCGGGTTCTCCCACGGGATCGCCAGCTTGTCCCGCGCGTCCACCAGCACCTGGATCCCCTTCACGATGTTCTGGTATATCACGTGCTGGTACTCCCGCACTAGTTCCGGCTCGAACTTCACTTTGTGTATTATCCTCATCTGTTTCAGGAATGTTGATTTTCCGCTTTCACCCGCACCGAGTAGTAACAACTTCACTTGCCGCCGCAGCGCTTGTTTGTCCTTCTCAAGTATTCTGTCGATTTCTTTGCTTCTGTACCGCTGCTCTATTTCCTCTGGAGAGAGTTTCAGTCGGAGCCAGCAAGTCAGAGCCTCGGTACAACAGGTACATGACCACAAATCGTTGGCCATTTTGCATGATTATCAACGCCCTTTGGAAAGAAACTAAACTATCGATGAACTATCATTTATAAAGTTTATCGTGCACACATTTTCACAACAACTCGATAGACGCACTGATAAAATAAAATTGATAAAAAATACTCCAACAAATCGGAAATAAGAAATAGAAACACACGCATTCCACCCCTCCCAAAACTCAAAAATGAGAATGCACAGATAAAACAAAGCACAATAAAATTAATTAACTTTATGAAGGAACGAGTCTCGCACTGACTCTCAGTGATGAATGACTTGTTCAATGCATAAATTGGTATCAATTAATTATGATGAACTTTTCAAATAAAGCAACAATACGATTTAACATAATAATAACAACAATGATACGCAATAGAAGACAAAGTTTGCCCAAAAACAAAGAAAGTAACATTTGATTTAATCATGAATGAAATGCCAATGCTGTCATTATAGTGTTTTTTTTTCGTCTTCCATCATGAAGTAAAATGTCACTTTGACAGCTATTTATTGCGCGCTGCTTGACGAACTCAACGTTGTGCACGTGTTTTCCTACGTATTTAATTTGTGTAATATAAGAGAAATACACTTTATTCGTACTATTATAAGTAAATTTATTAAATAATTCTGATTCAATTTAATTGCCGAATCAGAAAAGTGCGTACAATGTAAGTTATAAGTTGTGCAATGTCTAAAGAAGGTTATAGTGGTGAAAGAAAAGAAGGAGATAATAAAGTCGTTTTGGAGAGATTGCAATCTTATTTGAAAGATAAAAGGAGCACAGAGAGTGCTGAATCCGCTCTTAGTTACAGCAAGCCGAGTACAAGCTTTGATCAAAGCGTAAACGTCCCTGCTTTCGAAGATAGCAGCAACATATTGAGGGAGGTGCTGAACCATAAGAAAGCGCAGTTGCTCCGGCAGCCTGAGATAGTCGAGTACTTAAAGTCGGTTTCCGCTGATCTAAAGAAGTAATACCTCAACAATGGCGGTAGCAGCTCAGAAGGCAGTCTCGTCTTTGATGCGTAAAACATTAGAACGTCAAGCAGCTGTCGCGCGAGTTAAGTTTAGGTTCACTGAGAAGCAAGTGGAGCGCATATTGCTGAGATTCGTTAAAGAAAAAGATTCGGGGCCTTATAATGAGCTGCTGAAGGTGTTGAAAGATTACACATTAACTGATGAAAACTATAGAATACTCTTTGAGGACAGTCTGTCATGTGTTGTGTTTTTGGGGCGGGAGCTGCACCAGTTCGTTGAGTTGGCCTGCAGCGTGGACTGGGTGAGCCGGAGCGAGGATCTCATAGAGTTATTCAGCAGATTTGTATTAAGTTTAGTCACAGCTCACACATACCATTGCCCTAGAGTTATGACTTGTCTATTGAAATTATTTAAAGGTAAGCATTGCACAACAGTTTGAAAGGTCAATATCTAATATTTATCATCACTGATGAACAAATGATTTATGCATGAATTAGCAGACTTTTAGATAATTATTTTGTAACTTTTGTATTTATTTATTTATTGCATGTCACATTGTGAACATAGATCTTTATTTCTCTATTCACATTCCTGCTTTTATTTATCCTAAAATTAGGGCCTGCATAAAATGTTGGATATTGAGCATAAAGCAAATATTTCATAATTTTATGTAACCTTTTATTTTTCTTTCAGCTGAAGGAGAAAACTGGGATGACAGTCCACCTTCAGATATAGTAAACAAATGGTCAAATATTCACACAATTATTGCACAAATTGTAGCCATCATGCCTATGTAAGTAACTGTTGTTTTGAAATAGTTGTGTTTTATAAAATTTTGTTTTATTGCACATAAGTATAGTACAGCCTAACTTCACCCATATACAGTGCTGTCTTTCACCTATTAGAGGCCCTGGGCACATGGGCTTTTAAACCTCTTGTTTGGTAAACATGGGCCCCCAATACCTGGTCCGGTGGCCCCAATCGATTGGGGTTTCCTGGGCAAGTGTCCATTGTGCCCAGTGGAAAGACAGGTCTGCCCATATGTTATAATTTTTATATGTATATGGGAGTGATTGAGTCTGAAGTAATATAAAAGGTTTTCCTTTACTTAAGAGAACGTAATATGTGTTCTTTGCATAAGAAAAAATTACAAAAGACTGATGAACTGAGAGGATAATACCACATGTATTTGACTCTAAATCATTGATCAGTCATTGATTTCTTAAGTAGAACACAGATATTTACCTGCAGATGATGGAAAAGAAGCCTATTATATAAAATAGGAACTTCTTGCACATAAATCTGTGTCACTACACATAGAACACTGTATGACATAGATCTACATTTCAGTGATAAGGTCCAGATAATCGACACACATGATTATGGTCATTGAATGGGATAAAGGAGTGAATACAAAGAGCCTTGCAAACTAGGTAAGAATATTGTGGGGGATGGAATGTTCCAGAGGTATATTATAATTTAGCTGAACAATGAAAAATTACATATCATTTCTGTGCTCTTTAAAATGATTTGTGTTGATTTTCATTTCTCTCTAGTAACAATGATTTGGAAATCAAGTACAACTGTACAAGACAAATTATTATTTGGTCAAAATGTAAGAAAACATAGTTTGCTTAAAGACTATTGATAAAAACCTAATCAGTTTGTAGTTCCTCGTAAAGTTTTTGGCTATCTCCGAAGACTGACACATTATGCAAGAACAATGGAATCTGAACTACCAGACAATGAGTTCAATCCTATTAAATATCATACTGAAAGATTATATTTTATGCCTAGCGGGTGCTAGGAGCAAAAGTATGTGTGATGAACATCAGCATTGTATACTTGTCATGGATATTAACAAGTAGCACAAGCCATAAGCTTAGCTTAAAGCTAAGTATTTCATGTGCTCAAATTATTTATTTACATATTCATTACTACATTTTACCTGCAGCTTTGCCTGCGTTATCAAGATCTGGTTTATCCTATGGGAGAATTTGATCAGGATAAAAAGTATCCTATCACCAAAGACATACCCTGCCTGTATATCAAATTTCATTAAAATTGTTTTAATTCTTTCAGTGTGATTGAGACACAAACAAACAAACTTTCCAGTTATAATTTAGTACATTATGATAGCATACATTTTATATTCATACAATTTAAATTTTATTTCAGGTCCAGTGACTTACTCATGCAGACAGTTATTGACCAGTTTCCATATTACAAAGTTGGTGTTTACATCAATAGGTCCTTTATTCACAATCTCATTTGGATGAGCAAATACATACCACTACTGCAGGAACAGATTATTACAGCTATTATCAGCAGGTAAAATAACCTTTTATTGATTTCTTTGTTATTAAATATGGTTTTATGTATACCTTAGAATATTTATTTATTAAATAGGTTTGGTGTTTATTAACATTAAATTGTAGGTAATTGGTTATTAATATATTTTTAAATTTGATAACATAATAGGTACATATTTTATTGAAATAATCATAGATTTAAAACGATAGATTTGCCCTCGCGCCATACTTCGAAATTGGCACTAAAATAAGAGAGACAGTCGCTTCTTAGAGCAAGATAGCAGTTTATAGTCACCTGTTTAAATCAATGGTCAACATGCTGTCTCGCTCTTATTTGAGTGCCAATTTCGAAGTAGGCGAAGACAAAATTAATGATTTAAATCTATGGAAATAATAGTCATTGACATTATCTTCAAACTAGCGGCCGCCCGCGACTCCGTCCGTTCATTTCGATTTCCAATAGCCCAAAGCCTTCCTCGTCAAATAAACTAACCAACACAAAAATATTTTTTCTAATCGGTCCAGTAGTTCCTGAGATTAGCGCGTTCAAACGAACTAACAAACAAACATACAAACAACCTCTTCAGCTTTATATATTAAAGTATAGATATAGATTAAATTGTTTCCTTTTTCAGAATGGTTGTGATGGATGTAAACATTGTTGACCGCTCGCGAAACAAGGTGCCAGCAGAGACACTAATGGAAATGAACACGGAAGAACAAGACATTGTCACGGAAACTCTGGACTACTGCATGTTGGAGATGCTGAGGTGGCTGGAGGAGGAACGAGATCCGGCCTTGAACATCATGTGCAGCGTTTTTGAGAAAGTTGTCCTTCCAACATATGGGATCAGGTAAGAGAGTTCTTAAACTGTTATCTATCTCTATAAATAAAAGTGAATTACTGTTTGTTAGTCTGCTAAAAACTCGAGAACGGCTGGTCTTAAAAAATTGTGGTCCAGTAAAGGTTTAAAAAAAAAATGAATAAAATTAAAGTTTATTTAAAGTTTTACTCAAAACAACAAGTATTTTCCTTCACAAACGGTCCTACCTGTCAAACTTTATGATGTGTGATACATAAAACACCGGTCAACTACCTAAATTCATAAAGGCATCTGATAGGAATGTTATTGAGCTTACTTATCAAAGTACATCTAATTAAGTTGTTTCTTCTTTCATAGCTTTGTACAATGTCATAACTAATACCACTACTTTTAAATTTTCAGACACGTCCAGTTCCTGCTGCTATACACGATTTCAATAAGCCAGCAATGCGCGGATCGAGTCCTGAACAACTTATGGGTGGTAGCGGCCGGTCTGCACGGCTTAGGCCCCGGTGCGCTGGCGACGCGCAGGACTGCCGCGAGCCATCTAGCGGGGCTCCTCGCGCGGTGCGTGCGTGTCCCCAACACGAGGCTCGTGCACTACCTCAAGAGCATGGCGGACTGGTGCCACGCGTACATCACCGCCACGCAGGAGTCCTCGACGGCCAGTGACAACACTAAAGTGCACGGAGCGTTCCACGCCATCTGCCATTCGATCTTCTACTTAGTCGCGTTTAAGAATCATCACCTCTTCATGAACAAAGAAAGTGAGTATCTATGAGTTGTTATCTTGAAAAATGGCATGTTATGTATGTGCCTGTTTATGGGTGACTTAATAGGTTTACAAGTGCTAAGTTTGGAATCTTTCAAAGCATATTTTCTGCATACATAGTAACAGTTCTGATTCATGCGAGATATCAAAATATAATATATGTGAATATTCGTTTAACATTATAATGTAAAGCAAAAATGTAATCGCGCCATAAACGAGTTAATCATCATCATCATCAGCCTATCGCAGTCCACTGCTGTATATAGGCCTCTCCTAGGGCTCTCCATTTAGCCCGATCCTCGGCGGCGAGTTATGATTAAATTATTTATTTATTTACGGTAACCCTTTTTTAATTGCAGACCTGCAATTCGTCGAATCCCTCAACCTACCTAGACTGGTAACGTGCACCCTGAACCCGCTGCGCACGTGTCCGCCGCAGGTGACGCACGCGTTCTCGTCGGTGACGCGCGCGCACCAGGTGGTGTACTGCCAGGCGATCATAGAGAAGAACGTCCGACATACGCTGCAGTCGTCGTTTGCGCAGGAGTACGACGAGTGGTTCCCGTATGATCCGTATACGTTGCCCACGTGAGTATTGTGATCGGTGACCACCACTAGTCTCATCCCAATAATCCCTCTACAATTATTTCTTTCTTGCAATGGGCCCGGTTTTGCTCGGTAAAGCCATTGACTGCTGAGTTCTACACCTACTTGTTTAATACTTGACCAGTGACTTTGAAGGCAGTTATTTAGATAATTCAAACTGTTTATTTGGTTGAACACCTAACAACTATTGTGTAGCATTGATTCCTTTGAAATTGTCGATGAGATGCTCAGGTTTCGTTATTACATTTGTAAGATTTTCTACAGAATGAAGTATTAATAAAGAACTAGCGGCTGCCCGCGACTTCGCGTGGATTTTGGTTTATCCCATGGCAGCTTTCAACCGGGATAAAAAGTACTCAATCACCTAAGTCAGCCCATACCCAGCCTGTATACAAAATTTCATAAAAATCCGTTCATTAGTTTCAGCGTGATTGACGGACAAACATCCAAGCAAACAGTTTCACATTTATAGTGTAAATAAGATATTGTGGTAGGAGTACTGTTTCAATTAATTATAATGAGTCTTCTTTTTTCAGGTCTGGTAAAATAATATGGCCACTCTGCATAGAATATAAAGACTTTATGAATGGAGACAGCGAGTCGCAGTATAAATGTATGAAGAGGAAAATTAAATTAGAAGAAGATGATGACTATTTAATGTTAGCCAAACCTACTAAAAGGATAGCGAATTCTCTATCAAACACCATTTCGCCAGGTTTCCGAACTAGTGAATCAATAAATATGTAGAATTTTACATACTTTGTTATTGTTACTAAAACTTAAGTGTCAAAATGTACAAAGCTTTTGTTATATGATAGGTACTTGTTATACCCATAAAATAATAATTACAATACACATAAAGGTGTATTAAGACTACATAACTATTCAAGTTCAAAGTGAACACTTCTTTTTATTGTAAAACTTGCATAAAGCACAGTTTTAAAAATAACTATGTTTTATCATTATTGATATTTTTTTTGCTATCCAACATATATTGTACCCAGTTACGTTTACCCCTCAATTAGCAAAGTGGTATTAAACCTCCACAATATAGGCCAGTGACTGACCCAGTTTTTCAACAATAAAATATTGTTGTTCTTATAATTGTTAAGAATAAAGTAATACTACTTTACTAATTGAGGAAGTTTCTTAGTAGATAAACTATATTCTGATAGCTTCAAATTAGTTCCATTCAAAACTTATTTATTTAAATTTTATAATAAAACATCCAAGCTGTAATTCATTTTTTATTTTCCTCGCATAACACACAAAATTAAGGTACAATCACAACAAAATATCCACATTTAGTGCAGTGCAAGGGACACCATACAAAACTTGGTCTATTTAAATTACACAACATCTATGCATTGTTAGTACTCAGGATATCATACACCAAAGCAACATCACAAATTGAACACACTGATGGTATTCGAACAAATTCTAAGACCCCAATGATGCTTAACTAATGCTTAATTAGTAATTATTAGCTATATTTAATACTGAACTTACTATTCCTACAACACGCAGGCAAATCTCTGAGAAACATCTTACACTAAAGTTCATTAACTCTTATATTAAAATGTATGCAGTTAACAAAAACAGGTAGGTATTGAGTAGAAAACATATCCGTTTTTATGTAAGAGAAGATAAAAGTTTATTTACAAATATCAATTCAAATGTTACGTTGGGAGTTTTTAAGTCAGGATTAAGAGAATTTGAGGTATATAAATTTTGTAAGTGACGATTTTAAGGTGTGGCGGTTAGCGTATATGGGGTTAGTATGTGGTGTATTTAGAATCTATATGTTCTAATTTTAGGTTTTTGATGAATGGAATACAACTTCAAAATTTGGTCTTTACCCCATATGAAATTAAATCTATAACTTACAGCCAAAAAAGCAAAGATTTGGCAATTAAGACAAATTATAATTAATTAACTAATAATGAGATATTGATTACTTCATCTTTTCTTATGATAAGGGTGTCTCCGTCTAAAGGAGCTAACAGATTTGTTAGGTGGCTGATGTTGCTTCGTTTGGTACTGGGCTATGACTGGTGTTTCATTAGCAGCCAACTTGTTTATCACAAAGTCATCCCCAGGTTTCATATTCTCCATCATTTTCAGCTTTGCCTCTATAGATTGGATGGCAGTTTTCTTGCTTAATTTCAGCTCAGGCTTGGCACCAGCTAATGCAGCAATACCCAATTCTGGCTTTGGCTTCTCTTGGTCCTCCTAAAGATAAAGTTACCAGAATAATATTAAAAAAATTCTAAGATAAATTTTGAAATGATGTTCTACTTATTTTGTTTAGAATTTAAGAACATTAAGACCAACAAGTCTTATAAATATTATATTAGTTACAATTCAATGTAACAAAAATGTTAGAATGATAACTTACTGCAGTATTCTTTGCAAACTTAACACAAATCCGTTTGCAGCCTAAGAGTTGGCCATTCAATGAGTTCATCGCTTGTACAGCATCCTGCCTCATTTTGTATGTCACGAAGGCAAATCCACGAGGCTGCCCAGTGTGTGGTCCACTCCGGTGGAACAGCATATCAAACTTCTCAATGTTCCCGTACACGCGAACCATTTTCAGTAATTGATACCGGTAATTAAAAGAAAACAAAATCATTAGACAAGGAAGCCTTAATATTGCGTAGCTTTATAAAGGTAAAGTACAAATTAGCTTTACGGGATTTTTTATAAAATTAACAAGGATAAGCAATGTCATTCTTTTCATGAGAAATAAATAAATGTAACATCGTAAATCACAAAATACATACTCATTAACTCTGGTGTCAAGATTTCCAATCCACAGCCTCTTGTCACACACCTCGCTCTGCTGGATGGGCTCCAAATGCAAAGGCACCTGGAATATACACATAATATCCATATTATCATAGCTTATTGCTTATTACAAATTTGGTTAAAGAACACTCCAGAAATTATGTCCTTACCGTGGCGTCCTCCATGGCCTAATTATAATTATTTTTTGTAGGTGACTGACTACTCTATCAAATGGCAAACAATAACGAAATCATTTTATGTATAAGCAATCAGGAATCTTAACTATTTTTCCATTTTTCTCGGAATTTCCTCAATTTATTTTCATTTGACATGACACACATTCAGCAATCAATCAATTTTGTTGTGTGATGTTTTGTTTTTTAGCACGTTCATTTCATAAAGCAAAGACATAGCAAACATACATCATTAAAATCGATTTTATTTGTTCAATTGATTAATCGATTCATGACATAGCAGCACTATTTTTTTTATTACTTTATAAGTTACGACCCACTGCTATGACAAAAAAAAGCAACATTCGAATACGAATTTTGACACTGACATTGACAATTGACAACCAATACAAACATATCCATCCAACATAACCTTTGTTCCTTCAAAAAAACTAATACAATCCAGTAAAATTTTACTTTTTTAGTGTTATGAGATGACAGTAATGAAGAAAATAAATACTAAGATACCCGGTGTATTGCCACCTCCTCCTAAAGCAGAGATCGACGGAAGGATCACTGATTTGTCTGCTAAAACAGTCCCTGAACTCCTAGAACTTCGTGATAGGCAGTTGAAACTTCTGAAAAATAATGGTTTCATTTCTAAACTTCCTGACAAAGGTGCGAAAATACAAGCATTTCATGATAAAATTGTAGATACATTGAAAGAAAAACAAGAAGAAGAACAAACATGTCGTTTGTTTGGTGATATGAAGCTAGACAATGAAACTGTACAAAGTATTGAATGGGAAGGTAAAATAGATGATAAGAAGAATGTTTATCTCGACTCCGACGACGACAGTGATCCTGAAGATGTCATGCACATTTTAAGTCAAAGTACTGCTCAAGAAAAGAAAGTAAAGGTACTACCACCAGAAAAACCAAGTATAACAAGTGAAGACCTGATCAAAATAGGCGAAATACCTCATGTTAAATACCTTGTAGACAAAACAGAGAACAAACCTGTGCCAAAAAAGGTTACAGGACAATTCAAACCTTATAAAACCACTGTTTCTGATGTGCATAATCCGGAAAAGGAAATTCTTAGGAAAAAGCATAAACACTGGGAAGTGACTGCAGCCACTCCTCCACCAATAGTGCATGGTCCAGCCAAACTGCTTCCATTAGAAGAGTCATTAAAGTTGCAGAAAGAGCATAATATACATATAAAGGAGGTGGAGGCTCAACATGCCGCTGAAAAACTTCTGGCGAGAGCTGGTATTAAGATGGCAGAGTTGCCAGTAGATACATCCAAGTTTGGTAAATACCGAGATGTTGATATTGAGGACTCGGAAGAGTCAGATCTTGAAGGGAGTGATAAGGAGGTTCATGATGAGGAGCCGGAGCGAGGAGGAGTTGTTTTTACAGTCATGAAATAATTTGAATGAATTATTAGAGCAAAAAAGAAAAAAAGAAGGGAGATGTGAAGAGAGCATTCAGTAGTTAAGGCTGTCAATGCATCTGCATTTCTTTTGAAGTTGTTGATGCCCTGGCGGTGTCATCACTTAACTCTAATATTAAAAGAGATGGGTAATGAAATTGAACCATACCTAGTTTTTAATAATCATATTTTAGTTATTTCTATGAAAATCTTATGTGATCAATGGAATTGATGAAATTGTCACCTTATTGTATTATGGAAAAAAAAAATGATCAAAGTAAAACTTTGTATTATACTAAGCTAAGCGAAAAAGATTTGATTTAATAAATAAACTTAAGTCATTTATAACTTTCTTTTTTACTTTAATTATATCCCTCTATACCTATTTCCATAATTATTAATTTATCCTTAATTAATAATCGGTAATTTAGGACTCATTCTTTTATTTAATTGTAAACTAGGCTATATTCGGGTATGATTATTAGTACAAACAAAGTAACATGACAATACAATATCTATAACTACTTGTTGTACTTTAAAGAACAACAGCAAAAGGTACTTACAAAATTTTATTATATTTCTATAGTATCTTCTAGGTTTAATGTGTAAAATGTATAAAAGATGACATAGGATCAAAGTTTTACACTTAGTGCATTAATGTTAACAGGCAGGACATATAACATATAAAAGTAGGTAGTTATAGGACATACTATAAAACCATTCTATCTATGAAGTAAAGTACCTACTAATATTTTTTTTTTATTGGAATGTGAATATGAGGAGCGGAAATAACCATCAGCACCAGGTAATTAAGATCAGGAAAAATACAGACGAAGCTAGAGGCAGTTAAAGTAATGATTGCAAAGAATTCTATTGTAAATTGTGATTTAAATTATAATTTTAGAATGTTTTATTCATAGTCACACGACGAATTATGCCGGAACTCGAAGGTCATGTTGAACGAAAACATCGTAAAATCTGTAAATTTTATTCCACCCGCGGTGGTGGCGATCAGTCAGGAAGAATATTCCTCATAGCTACCAGTGGTGGCAATTAGGCGGCAATAAATAAAAATATTCCTCATAGCCACCAGTGGTGTCAATAAATTAAAAAATCCATATTGCCACAAGTAGTGACGACCAAGGTAGTGGCAATGAGGTATAGACGGTAAAGATCCCTCTCTGTCCTTGGTTCGACTGTGGCGCGCCGTGTTTTGTTTATCATGCACTGCGACTTGCGAGTCATTCGCGCGAAGCCGCCCGTGAGTGCCGCACGCGACTTTTAGTTACATCCGTCCGTTTGTTGTTGTGAACTACTTTCGATACTCAAGTGAAATGGCTCCAGTGTCCAATGCAGTCGTCGGGATCGATGACGACCAGCGTTTCGCTCTCATGAAGGTCAGTGACACGGTGGCAAGTTCAGTATGCGTTAAATGCATCAATATTATTATGTAGGTAGGTTACATACCTACGACGCCGCTCCAAACAAAGTTGAACTGGAGCATAGATAGGACCTTGTATGTGTATCCGCGATTAATTTACGTATCTACATGGAAATACGTTTTAATTCCGACTTGATTATTATTCCGAGTACCTATTATACCAAGATAGATTAGGTATTTAATACAAAAGTAGCTGTGGTAGCGGTAACAAAACAACCTGAAGGTAAAAAATAAATCAATGATGCAGTCTTTTCTTAAATCCAGTTTCTTTTGATATGATTCAGAGAATTTTCCCGGGTATCTTTATTTCAAGGTGCATATAAAAAAGAAAACATGATACCTAGACTTGAATAATTTAATCCATTTCATTCATGAAATTAACGTCACCTACTTTGCTTTACTATAGTACCTACAGTATTCTACATTACATAGAGTTCTGTATTCAACCAAACAATTGGGAGAATGCAGGTTATTATATCGGTGTATCTTCGTAACCATAAAAAAAAGTTAAAAGCGCTGGCAGGCACTAGTAAACTAACAGCTGAGTGAAAGTACCTATGTACTTACCTACATAACAAAGTAGATATTGAATGTGCTGTCTGATGCCAACATCGTTATATTAATAAAATCAGAAACGTATGATATGGTGGTAGGTATGTTACCTCATGTGACCTATGGAAAAAAATGTGGGTGGGTAGCTTTATTTTTTTCATAAAGAATTTTTAAACATTATATGGAACGATATTTACATAGTTCATTCAGACTTACACCCCCAAATCACAAACCCCACAAATTATCCCCTACCGGAATTCGAACCCGACCCTTGGTTTTGTAGCCAGGGAGAGACCCTGACCACTAGACCATAGAATTTCTGTAACTTTTACTATTTTTATAGATATCGTAAGACATTAATAGATTGAATGGCACGGGGGCGCATAAACTTTACCTTTACCATCTATAATAAAACAATACAATTTCTAACCTTCCGTGACCGTAAACAAAGTTATTTATAAAGCAATTAATAGTCACAATATTGTGTTTTATAATGTCAATGATGAAACTTATAACCCGGAAATCATTTAGAGAGCAATTTGAAGTTTTCCATTGTAGTTAGTTAATAGGTAAAAAGATTGTCAGAGTTTTGAAACCAAATTGGTAATTTAATTATTCCTAATCTCTCTAAATAATTAGGTAGTTGGCTAGATAATAATAGTTAGTTAATGAGCTCCGAGACAACGGCCAAGGATGCAACCGGGAGACGCGCTATATTGATGATGGAATTAGGTAATACTAAAAAATATTATTGGTTAACACGTTGCTATTTTTATTTTTATCAGATACTGTAATAATTAACTACAGAATTGTAAATTATTAAGCAATTCGTAAGTGCAGTTCTGATGTCGACATGAAACATGCTTAAAATAGATTTGTTTACATTCTTACCACATTTATTACGAGATTTAATTTCATACTTTTGAAACATACATTCATAATTATTTTAAAATCCTGTGGTGTAGTGACTTCTGGATCGCTGCAGGAAGTATCAAAAGTATCAGCCTATAAAATATGTCCCACTGCAGGGAAAAGGACTCCATTATTTGAAATCATGTTCTCGTCAAAAGATGGGTGTTTGCTTAATCACCAAGCTTTCCAAATACGGGTTCGTAATCACAAACCCGGGCCGGTGCGGTGATCGGAAAAAGCGACAGCAATTTGCTGACCCATGGAACACAAAAGTGGTTCATCTAGGGTGTTCCACGGTTCACTTTCTGTATCGATCACCTAGGTGTAGAATCCATTAATTGGTGCTACCTATTTATAAATCAAATTTAATAACTTACAAGAATTCAAAGGTTACACAAACAAACATCCGTAAATCATAATTTGCATAGTCTTTATTCATTCACACTTCAAAATACTTAACTTGTTTATTTAATTGGTCTGCGAGTGTTGTATTACTAAGTATTAATAGAATTGGTAACTTATTTTAAGATTCTCGGTGAGTATTTGATACTCACCAATACTCTTAATAAGTAGGTACCCAATAGAAGGTTAAGGAAGAAAACTAAGTCTGGGGGTTGAGGATGGATTGAATGGTTGGAAGATTTTGAGCCTCTGTTTTTATATCATGATCTTTCTGTTAGACGAACTTTTCATTGCGAAAGAGAAAACCGTAAACATAATATCATTTTAATATACTGGAACCGAAATCGGATATGAACCTTCTCGCGTGCGTAAGCATTTCGCCATCAACCTTGTCTGTGATATGCCTGTCTAGATCTAAACAATAAAGAAAAATGGTTGGTCATAATGCATTTTTATTTTAAGGTCGTACGTATGGGGTAACCTCTGGGAGTAATGGTCAGAGATCGTTTGGTAATATAGAGATTTAAGTACTACCTAAGTTACCCTTCGGAGCAGTAAATTATCGATAGAAGCAAAAAGTTCGATAGTTGCTCTTTTAAATGTTGTACCTACTTAAACCAATTAGGTAGTCTTTTAGACATCTCTTAACGATAGAGAAAGCTCTTGATATAAATTCCAAAGCCAATTAGTAAACGCTACCAAACTTGTTTTATGAGGAAAATTCCAATTACTCACATTATAAATTCTAACTACATACCGTCGAAAATAATTTATCCCGATTTGCTTGTCGGTAAATCTTAGGTACTCGTACTTACCTATTTGGCGATGTCCAAATCCAAAACTGACTCACTGATCTCATGAATGTGAAGTATCGTTCTTTACTATTAGGCTGTCCAGAAACAGTGAATAAATAAATCTGTATTGTATTTCCTTAATCACCATTGCTCGCAATCACTACATTGTAGGTACCAATTTCTTCTGACCGATGTTGGAATGCTTAAATCTTTAAAACTACGCAAGTAGGTACGCAACCTATTTTCATGCAACCTTTTTCATTAGTTACAGTGATTCAGGAGGAAAGTTTTATGTGTCAATACCTACATGCACTGCACCCGTGCGAAGCCGGGGCGAGTCGTATTTTAATAGAAAGATCTAACTTTCAAATGCGACGGAAAGTTTCTTTGATAAGTACATGCCCATATTGACGTAAGATTCGCTGCGGCGCGGTTGGATGACCGCAATCACATCTTAATGGTCCCTGCACAACAAACGACGGTGAAACTGTGAAACTAGTGACACTTATTGCATCAATACAGTTTGCATTGCATAGTTTCACTGGTGCAGAAACACACCTGGCTGTAAAAACGCAACACAAATTTTCAATACAATTTTACGCGACGTATTTTCGGTATGGTGTGTGATCTTCCAATTAAATTACATTGCAGGCGTAGTCACGCCGAACATCGGACGCGTTATTTCTGCTAGGTAGGTGTGTTTCTACATGTCGACAAAATGTTGCCGAGAGATTATTCCTTCAGCGCCTTTCTCCTAATATTGAAACATGACTAAACATTTATATTATGTCAGCAAATCGTTGGCCTTATGCAAGTGCATAATATATAATAATAAGTATAAGTCTGAAGCCGCCTCTTCTGGTAATCATTCGGTTACCGAACGCTATTAAATATGCATCACGATTCGCGTTGCAATAAAAATATGCAAGCAAATAAAAATAGACGCATATTAACATACTTTTACTTCAACATCTATTTCTAATTCTGGAACATGACTGTTATAACAGTGTAAAACACACTAGGCGGAAAAAACGCGCCTGAGGTTCGGCGTTACTACGACTGCAATTTATTTTAAACTAGCGGCCCGCCCCGGCTTCGCCCGTGGTACTTGTTCACTATTTAATGGATGATATTATACATAAAAACCTTCCTCATGAGTTACTCTATCTATTAAAAAAAACCGCATCAAAATCCGTTGCGTAGTTTTAAAGATTTAAGCGTTCATAGGGACATACAACACACATAGGGACAGAAAAAGCGACTTTGTTTTATACTATGTAGTGATTACGGATGTGATGACACGCTATGCCGAAATTACATCGCGTTTTTATGATAGAAAATGTATTGCCGCCGAACTTCGGTCGGAACACTTAACGCGATGGCCTACCGAGAACAGGTGCCGTAAGAATCTTCACAATAGATAAAGTCAGGTTTGGAATCAAAACGGACTGCAGAAGGCCTCTACCACTGCGGTCGCGATAATTATGCGTTTCACAACACTACTACGTAATAACACAAAGGGCCAATGTTAACCACTCTCTTAATGCAATCCTTTTGCTTTCCTTATGGTATTACGTTCTCATTCTTTAGAATCGGGAAAGACATTAATTTAAAAACATCGGATTTGTGAAAAAAATACCACCTTGTATAATTATTGCACGGAATGGAATGAAAAAAAAACTTCATCACTATGAAATATGACAAGTGACGCATAACACCTGAGTCATTCCGTGATCACGGCTCATGAAAAGGTGCCGAAACGTCGGGTTTTCCTGTAAATATGTAGTTTCAAAATTATTATTAACCCGAGATATTTATTTATTATAGTGAAAAATAATATACTATGATTGGTAGTAAGTATTATTCAATCAGAAAGTTAACTCAGGCTCTACTAGTTATTTGTGATTCAGGGACCCATGAAATGAATGGTAGGTACAACCAGTACGTGACCAGCATAGGAAATTGCTGTCCTAATTCCGTAATTGGACCTGCATACCTGCCTTTATATAGTAAGTAGGCAACCGACCTTGACCTCTTGTAGTATTTTTATATATTTGTCAATCTTACACCGAAAACTTACTACTTCCAATACGTAATTTAATGTAAAGTGTAATGACAACTCATAAGGTGATTACCATTTACGCAGCCTACAGAGTCCTCTGTATGTCAGTAGGTTTGTTTACTTTGAACGTGATTGCGTTAAATATTCACACGGTATTCGAAAAATCATGTAAAATGATCGCTTTTTTTCTCTCGAGTACCCATATGTCACTATATTGTATTCAATGTTACGATGCAGTTTAAAATTAGTAGTAAGTAATTAGTACCTGTAATGTATTTTAAATGGAAGATGACACTGTGCCGAAATTACGTCGCGTAATTTTGTATAGAAAATGCATTGACACCAAACTTCGGTCGCGTAATTTCAGCAAAGTGTGTTCTACACTTTAACCTGTCCGACAAGTTGCAACTATTACAAGTGTAGACGTGAATGTCCAGACGATCAAAATACATAACATAATACATAATATTATCTAATAAATATTCTAGACAACCAGCGCGTTGATATCTTTCTCATCTAAAGCGATGCTCGCCTCCGTAGCAGAGTGGCTTTAATACACGATTAATAGTAATGAGTTCGTTTCAGGGATTAGGAATTTGACTACAATCCTAGGTCGGAAGGAAATAAATAAATAAATATTTCACAACATCATATACATTGATCTGATCCCGTGTTAAGTAGCTTAAGCACTTGTGTTACAGACATCAGAATCAACAGTGGTATTACAACTATACTTAAATTAGATACATATAACACCCAGACCAGGACAAACAGACATGTTCATGCACACAAATGTTTGTCCTGTGCGGGGATCGAACCCGCGACCTCTTGCGTAATAGGCAACATCTTGACCATTACACCAAGCGGGTCGTCAAATCCTTTTAAGTTTCAACAATAAAACGGTCTTGTTTCTGAATTGAAAAGATGTCGGACAGAAACTTCATTAATGTAATACATACCTACACTTGCGTAAAAATTGCAAAGTAGATAATATGGGATCTTTTAAATGGTATCTAAAAAACCGACGCTGAAATGATTTCTTATATGATATGTGATAAAATTAAATTAAAACACATTAAGTATGTATGTATGTATTGGTACATGGTATACCATTGTAGACGGTGTATCATATGGTAGGTACAGTATTCAACTGCAATTAGAGTGAATGTCTTGTTGCGGCGCAGGTGAACGGCCTCTCGGAGTAAATTGCATTTGGACGTGGAGATATTATGCACTTGCTTAATACATGAGCAATAAAATATGAATAATAGCGGCCGCCCGCGACTTCGTTCGCGTGTGGATTTCAGATCCCTTTTTCGCAACATTACCGTTTATTGCGAAAAAAGGATCTGAAATCCTATGTCCTTTCTTTCTCAGAGTCTAAAGCTTGTCTGTGCTAAATTTTATCAATATCGGTTGAGAGTTTTAAGCGGGAAAGCGTAACAGAAAGGCAGACAGTTACTTTCGCATTTATTATATTAGTACGGATGTGTCTTATCCTTTTGAGGAGATACAATGAAGTATTTAAGACTGTCACGGTATCGATTCCGGCAACCTACAAACAAACATTTGTTTGTGAGCATGAACATATCGTCTGTACGAGTATGTACAGTAGTGGGTGTTATCTAATCATGTAATGTAAATTCACTTATAGTGCTGATAATATCCATAACATGAGTGATTTAATTTACTTACCACGTAATCAGATCAATTAATATGTGTCGTTATATCCAGATTTCCCATGTCGAATAAGATGCAATTCAGTGATTACCCAGTTTTTTAAACTGTACATCCTTTTAGACGATTTTTTTTCTTTTTGAATAATATTAAATACTAAAACTTATACAAATTGACGTGGCTCTCCCACAAACTGGTGCAGTAGGCGACTTCTCAACGGCAATGCGGTCGACATCAATTAAGACATAATTACGAGGTGAATGTGCCACTGGATTTATAATTGAACTCGTTTTCCGTTCGCGGTTTTAATCTTACACATACTCTTGCGAGTAAGGAGCAATTTTTGCTATCACGATCTGTGTCTATCATATTCATTTTAATGAAACATATTCTTTTCTCTGCGATCTTAATTTCCATAGAGCGGGTTAAGATAATTCAGAATAAAAATTTTGATATTTTCATTGAAGAAAGTAAAAAGTTTTCTCCATTGTCATCGACAGTGGATTAAAATGGCTACCTAGCTAGGGCAACTTCTACTAATGTTTCCTTAAAAAGATTTAACGAGCATTCGTAATTATTGCCTACATTGTAATGAGATGCAATGGAAGGGCGATATAATTGATGATACGACCTTTATAAGCGCTATAACAGAACGGAATTGCTACGTAATTAAGCAAGGTAATGTGTAAATAAATCTTGGGCTGAATATAAGATTCAGTAGTAGTGGCCTATAACAGTTTTTTCCATTTCTTTACAAGCGGTTACAGTGCCACTCCTTTACAATAATTATTTTCTCATCTAGTAACAAGTGTGACACGTTCTGGTATGACTAGTTGGGAATAACCCAACACAGGAACAAGATACAATTAGTGCAATAAAAACAATTTAAATAGGATTTATTTTTTTATTATTCAGCTGCTTGTAAAACAGACAGGTTGATTGGTCTATTATGATTAGTAAGAGCGACTTGAATTACAAATAATTGGGGGAGAGTAGTCGGTTGAAAGAGAGATTGCGTTATGGGCAGTGCATATTTCGGATTTCATCAAACACGTATCGTTTAGCGATTTAGTAAACACGTGTCTAATTGATAACCCAGACGGCAAGCTTAGTCGTAGCCATTTCTTCATTTCTCTAATTAAAACTCCATTTTTACTGTAGAGGTCTTTTAAATTTCTCATCAGAGATATGAATATTTATATTAACCATTTCAAAATACGAACAACGTCTGGTCGCTGCTTGACCATTCAAATCCTGAGCCCTACTTCTGAGATTTTTGGCTTAATTAACATTTGCTTAACCCAAAATCAGCAGCAAGATAACACCATAATGTTTGACAAGCAATTAACGATTCAACGCAAAATTTCTACGTAAAAATGTAAACATTACTACCGACGGAAGGTGCTAACTAACAACATTACCATTTTGGGTCTGCCGCATGCCGTCAGGCTCTGTGGACATTGCGAAAGGCACAAGGTCAGGAGCACTGGTTCCACACATTGCTAATGTGTTTGCGAAACTCGCATCGGAGAATAACTTTTTAGTGTTACTATCTGTTTGTGAACGTCGGACCTCCGGTTTTTTTCGCTCCTTTTCATGGCCAGTCAAATGACTCGCTTGCGTCTGTCGCGTCTTCATTTGTTTCTTTATGTGTGCAATATGTTTACATATTCAATAAGACTGAATCATCTATGTGTACTTTATATTGAAGGTCGTTTGTGCATAACCAATGCTGATACTAAAAAGTCAAAAAGTATAAGTGTTTATTTATTACTTACCGACCTTACCGTATGCACTAAAATATCAAGTCTTTATGGTCGACTTATAGTGTTACAAATATGTTGCTGGAATGATAACCGCCATTTCCCGGCCTTGCCAGCCCAACATAAACAAACATATCATTAATATCTATAAATGTATTTCTTTCATATGAATAACGAGACTGTGGCATTGAACGTCCGGTTGATTTGCTCAATTAACAGGTTTCGTAATTACATGCGAATCCGAATGCATTTTGTAACGACTTGTGAATTTTAGAGTGCACTTGCGGAAATGTTTCTTAACAATGTTTCACTTTTTGCATGTTAAAATGATATCGTTTGAAATCTCAAGTCTGTTGTATTTATAACTACATATTTGGAAATAAGCTTACAGAGAACGCTTTTAGAATTTGAACACAGGTTGCAATTAAAATGTTTCGCTCGACAAAATTCAATATTTGACCCTAAGATAACATATTCGAGTTGTACCACATTGGTATAGATATTTCCCCATAGAACAAACGGTTGAACCATGGGTTATTTTTCTTCTCTATAGTACAACCAGTTGGACATCGCAGTTGTACCACGAGTCGGGAGTGATTTTTTTGCCTACGGCAAATAAAGGAGTCTAGCGAAAATAAAAATAAAAACTCTTTACAAACTAATTTAATTTTAAATATGGTGAATTCAAATGATATAATTACTGCTTCAATTTTATCTTTTCCGTAGCCAACGCCAATTTGCGGATGTTGCATAGGCACCCAGCTGACGCCTCCTGTAGGATGGGATCCTTGGAACCGATGGTCTCTAATAAGAATTGCACCACTCCAGCCTGAAACACCACAATTATAAATTGAGTACTGGCGGCCGCCCGCAATTTCGTTCGTGGATCATGGTTATCCCATGGGAGCATTTGATCGGGTTAAAAAGTATCCTATCACCTAATTCGGCCCATACCTTGCCTGTAGGTATACCAAATTTTATCAAAATCCGTTCAGTAGTGTCGTCGTGATTGACGGACTAATATCCAAACAAACAAACTCTCACGTTAATAATATTAATAGGATTAAATTCTTATTAGCCCATTAATGTTCCCACTGCTAGGGCATGGACCTTCACTATGGATGGAAATAGAGATCGAGCGTTGAACCACCACGCAGTGCGGATTGCAAAGAGGGCGGATTGATGGTTAATAATTAACGACTGCCAATATTACAGCCGAGATCAACAGCTTTACGTGCTTTCAAAAGGAAGACCTTTTGTCGAGTCGAGTTCCTTCTCGAGATGATCATTTTTTTAGTCACCTATCCGAGTCGGCAAACGCCTAGTTTGCCGACTCGGGAATCAAACCCGATGGCCCAAACGCCGCGATGGTCTAGTGGTTTAAGTATCGGGCCGTAGCCTCGAGGTCCTGGGTTCGATTCCATGGTCGGACAAATTTGTGACAGTTTTTCCGAATACAGCCCTGGTTTGTTTGTGATCGAGTTATTTGATATACCAATCCGCTTTTGGCAAGCATGGTGATTAAGCCAAAACCCATCCTTGAAACGAAAACATTATTCCTAATGATGCAGGCCTTTGCCTTGCAGCTTTGCCTTGCAGTGTGACTTTTCTTACAGGTTCTTGCCAATGATGCTAGCCTCAAAGATTGCAGACTGAGTGCAACAACGAATTATACCTATTGTATCATTATTTATTTAATACGAGGCTTAGAATAGCTGTAATTGCTCATCGAGTACGCTTACGTTGATGGTGATTGACAAATTGATGTGGCTAAAACCCACACTTTAAAGTGATGTGGAAAAATACTAACTACGAGTGTGAATGATATTGAAGTTTGCAAATTACATTTCAAAATTAACTCCTTAGTTGCGGAAATGTCAAAGATCACGTCAAGTAAATATGTCAACTAGTTAATAATTAATTTTTATGACAGGATGATGCTATTTACTTGCAGGTATTGTATGAGTTTGGTTAGAAAATACAAGTAGTTATGGACAATTGATGATGAAATAGAGGGGAAAACAGGCATACATGACGAATCTATAAGGGTTTCGTTTTTTGCCATTTGGCTACGAAAACCTTATGATGTCCAATAGAGTTATCCTTTATGATTGGTAAACTCTTCCTACACACTACACTTGACAGAAAATCCTACTTGTAAATACATAGAGCCAAAAATATTATTTAGCAAAAACAATCTGTCCGATTGTTACCTATACCAACAAAAAAAAATATTTAGCTTCAAAAGTTATTTTTATACTTTTGCAGTTGTATTAACAAATGAAGTAGCAGTCGCGTCAATCTTACAAAACATTAAACAAATACTTACAGCATGCATAGTGACACAGTTTATCGAGTAGAACGACAGGTGATACAGCGCTAAAGCGGTCGCACGGTGTACATTCGGGTCCCGTGACGTCATATAGTTCACCAACGGAGTGATGGCGCCGCGCCTTCCGAACTCCTGCCGGTTCTGAGCCCAGTCGCAGCAGTAGGCTATGGCCACGCCCAAGTTGGCGCGGAGGTGGTCGTCCGTTGTGCTCACTGGTAACAAATGACAAGTCCATCATCATTCCTAGCGCCTGTCCCGTTTGCGTGCGTCCTTGATCATTGCATGGGTGCGCAGGGTACGCTACGATAGGACTGTGATCGAGAATTGACAAGCCTGCTTATTACATTGGAGCTTCCATTTGAACGCTCCATAACCAGTACAGATGACATGATTTGGATCATATTCATATTATACCTAACACAGTCCGAAACAAGGAATTATTGATTGAAGCCTTGCAATGTCCAAACCAGGGTTGTTGCTGATGCAGGTTTTTACTATATCAGCGGATGCTGATGCTGATGCTGATTTTTACAAGTCAATATCAGCGGATGCTGATGCTGATGCTGATATGAATAAATTACTTATATAAAACTTTTCCTACTATAAAATATTAGCAAATATGATATATTATTTTGAATAAAACACCAAGTTATACTTAATAAATGTATTGTTAACACAATATATGTTAACAATACTTCTATTGTACGTTTAATTATATATAGTATTCTTTCGGAAATCTATAACACTCGATGTATACTCTTCTGGATGCTTTCACTTTAGTGATTTTTTAATGATGTATTTGTACGTCCTTTACGAGAATAGTCTTTTTTACAAATACTACACTGTGCGGTATCATTGTTCACTGACGTAAAATATTTCCATATTGCACTTTTCATTGGAGGAGGCATTTTGAATTAGAATATGGTTTATTTCTTTTTACATTACGCAGTACGCACGCACGTCACACAATCAATAGCTAACGTAATATTTATGTTGCCATAAAAATCGAATGAGGGAACAAGTGACAGTTTTTTGTATAGGTAACTATCTATGATTGGTTAAAACTCCATGTGGTTTGTCGCCGACTCCGCCTTCAACGAACACGTTACGACTTGAATATCAGCATTAAAAATCAGCAACGTTTGTTGCGGATGCTGATGCTGATGCTGATATTAAAAACGATGCTGATAATCCGCGGATGCTGATGCTGATGCTGATATTCGCAACAACCCTGGTCCAAACCAAACTGGGAAACCCCACAAAGTGAAAGTGTTCCCCGAGAGATTTGACCTCACGTCCTCCAAGGTTTTAAGGCCCAGCAATCTACTCGTAACCATAACACCAAGGAGGCAGGCAAAGTCCAAGGTTACAAGTAATAACAAGTAATAAATTGCAGAAGCTACAAAAACAGAGGTAACTATAAAGCTAAAAATAACAGCAATAATCTTTTATTGGTGTTTCTAAAGAGCGAATCGCACATAGAATTGCCGGGTTGTAAAAAAGGTTAAGCAAAAAGCGAAGACACAAAGTCGTATAAAAGTCACATTCTCAAGTTCAATTATCATATGCGAAGATTACTATTTCAAAATAAGAGGTTTTGATTTAAACATACCTACCTTCGTCGTTAATCAGTTCACCGAGTTAGCACGTGAAATCGCCTATCGTGAAAGTACCTACTCAAGAAAGATACAAAATTTGAGAGGAATTTGCAAATAGAATAGCGTGGATAATAACATAGATTGCAAAAATTAGGTACAGTTGTTTGGACGATTGAACAGGCCCTAAAGCTATGTAGTAATAACATACATGACACTATCATACTCATCCAATGCAAACACTGTTATCAGTTAATGTGGTCGCTGGACACCTTTTAAGTGAGTGATTTTTTGCGATAATTTATTTAAAGGTACGTCTACTTACCCAGTTTTGATAGTTTAGCCACCACACCGTGATCAGAAATGACGGCCAAATTCTCGTGGTCTCTTGCGATTGTTGCTATCGCTGCACAAACGGCTGACAGCACGTTGTGGTCATCCGAATCTAACAGATCCACCGTCAACTCTAATGCACCGACGAATGATCTGACCATCTCGCCAGAATCTTGTGCATTCTGCACGCACGGACTTAGTGCTAGAGCAGCATTCGTCTGAACCTTCTTAGAATCGTTCTTTAGCAAAGACCAAATGAGTCTCACACCGTCTAGTTCATCAATTTCCGACATACAGAATTGCTCTTTAGCACATTCCATTAACACCAAGGGAACATTCTCTAATAGCGGCTTGTATGTGTTGTTCAGATGGTGAACTAAAACATATAGATGAACAAACGAATGTTAGTTTAAACTTCAGCCAAAATGAGTAGCTGTAGAAATGGCTACATAATATTGATTCACTTACTAAGCATAGGAATTCCACCTGCAGACCTGATTTTATCTCGATTCGGTGGATATTTAGCACATTCGGCGAGTGCTCCGGCTACGTTAGTCAAAACGCCATCATTTTCGTCATCTAAAAGTCTGACCAGAATAGGAACTGCTCCGAGGCTGTCCAACCTTTTGACGCTGGCATCGCTGTTAGCGCATTTCCATAGGGCGCCAGTTACTGCAGCCATCAGCGGTTTGTTCGGCCTGTTCGTGCTATCTTGAGCTGCTTCGACTAATAACTCCAAACCGCCGCCTTCACGAATCATATCCCTCGTAATAGAATCGCTCGCGCATTTGTAAATAGCCAAACTGCAGTAAGTCTGTAACGCATAACGTAAAAATGTAGGAAGCGTTCGGAAGTTATTTACGAACAAAAAAACATTGTTACAACCAAATTGTTGATAATAATTTGTGATTGCGTGACAAGAAGGTGTAAGTACGTGCGATCGGCCATGAACTGAGTTGTTACCCAACCAAAAGCATCTCGAGAATCATAAAAGTAGCGTTAGCGGCTAAAATATTTAGAATACTTTCTATTCTGACAGGCCCTCTGGTCTAGTGATCAGAGACTCCGGCTGCAAAACCAAGGGTCGCAGGTTCGAATCCCAATAGGGGCAAATGTTTGTGTAATGAACACCGGCATTTGTACTCGAGTCATGGATGTTTATTAAAGTATTTTAGTCTATCCGTTCCATGCACAAGCTTCGAGCTTAGTTTGGGGCTAGACTAAATACTACGTATAGAGTGGACACCGAGAACAAAAACTATGCGTCAATTTGGAGGGAAGGCGTCGGATAATTTAGGGTTTTTTTACCTATGAAATGACACGCCACTAGCTTTATTTTTTGTCCTGGAATGATTTGTACATGTTTTGAAACAAAAGACTAGTATACTACTCTACTCTATAACTAATAGTAGTAATACCTCAGTATACCTACTTACCTTCAAATCTTTATCTTCGTTCGCTAAATGCGTTATCAAATCTGTTACCATTTTCTCCGTCTGTATAGCCAGTTGGAAGGATGTTTCATTCGCACACATCTGCAGGAGTCCCACGGCTGGCACGGCGACGTCTAAGTGAATAGTTTTGAGCATCCTCGCGATCAGGGGGATCATGCCGTACTTTCGCATTGCTTCACGGTTCCTTTGTGAAGAAGACATCGACCAGAGAGCTTTGGCTCCGGCGCGAGCTATGTCTAAAAACTGCAGTTCATCTAGATTTAATTCTTCACGAGGGGTAATTAAATAACTGTAAAATAAAATGGATGTTACAGTTTCACATGAACATATTATCAAAAATCTGTGCTTTTAAATTCTATCGACCATTAAACATAATCATTGTTGATACAACGGGATTTGGGATCAGATCATATGACTACTTAAAACTAATATATAACTATAGTTAATACATACTTACCGTTCTTTGATGTCTAGCAAGTCGATTAACTTGGGAATACCTCCAAACTTTCTGCAAAATTTCCTACTTTTGCGAATGCGGCCTAAATTGGCGATCGTTTCAGCAGCCAGGATTTGAACATCTCTCGCTGGGTCGGACAGCAACCCAACCAGCAAAGGAATAGCTCCTAGATCAGTAACTTTCTTCCTAATTTCTATATTTGGAGTGATATCTTTTAAAACAGCCAGGCCTCCCAAAATACAACACAGATCTCTCGTTTCCAACAAATTCACCAGAAGTTCTAATCCGCCTATCTCTTGGATAGCTCGTTGGTTGACTTCTATAGTTAAATCGTGGTCTTTCAAGCAGGACAATGCTACCATAGTCGCCGTTTGATTACCAGCTTTCATATACTTAACCAGTTTTTGTATATGCCAGTATTCTGGTGGTATCTCACTGGATTTGATCAGGTCTGCCCAGTTATCTTCAGAAGATGACGTGGATGACGCAGAGGAAGCTGACGTGTCAGATCCTTCTGTGACCATAACAATCCTGGGGAGCCCAACGGTGTCTTGCCCCCCATCCGCACTGAACGTCGAAATGTTGTCAACCTCCCCCATGTTTGTGTGAAATATTCAAACTCAATAAAACACTAGCACTTGCCGATATAATACCTAGAAACTAAAAAATACACCTTCTAAACGTTTTGCGGGAAATGTTTGTTATGTCAATAAATTCCGTTGCTAGGCAACTAAGATGCTATGTTCTGAGTAAAAGAGTTTGTATATTAAACTTCTACAACCTCTTTTGAATATTTTGAATTTACAGTTATCAATAAAAGCTCAGTTTTATGGGTCACTGTGAGAAGGGTGTATTCGATTAATATTAGTTATTAAATAAGTTCATTTACTTGAAATAGATTAAATTAAAAACATGGATTCAAAAAAAGCTTGTTTTATTAATTGTTTTAATATTTTGTTACAGTTCCGAAGAAGCGTGAAAGACATCTTAAAGCCAGAGCATAATGATCACTTTCTGTTAAGATGGCTTAGAGGTGAGTTATTCCTTAATTATCTCGATTACCCCAAATAGCGTTCTTTATAAATACCTATGCTTGGTATGTAAACACTGATAACTAATTATTATTGATTGTTTTGGTAGCATAAGATAATATATTTAATCTTTCTGTTATCAGCTTAAGATATAATATGAATGTTAATGTTTATAAGTAATGTTACGTATAGTTTTCCGTAAAAGTACTTCATATTAATGTTTAATAACAATAAATTTTATACATGTTAAAATACACTTAATAATATATCACTTAGGAATTCGGTCAATGTGATAAAGGCAAGTGTTATCAGAAGTCAGTGACCCTTGCACTTACTTCTCAGCTAGTGGTATAAAACACCTAGGTACATATTTGCCTATTACATAGATGAAAATGAAATAATTCAGTCTTGGCTTCGAAAAAATCTAGAGAGAAACTTCTATCTAGAAGATGTTTTTCTTTTCCTGTAGCTTTTTCTCTAGCCGCAAAATAATTTTAAAACTGTTCAGCAAAAAACAGATGTTTTTCTATTGTACTTAGCGATTAAAATGTCATCCATTGTGTAACACATCATCATCATTATGTTATTCAGGTATTCTCTTTCACTATCTAGGTGTTTGCGTCATGGGACAGAGATAATGATGATGATGACCCGTGATGATGACCAATGATATTTGTTTTAACATCAATGTTTCGTTTTGTTATTTGTGTTGTTTGTTTATTTGTGGATTTAATAGACACTTCCTCACCATGTAGGTGTAGGTAGGTAACTAGAATTTTCTCGCAATTATCACACTTCTTTTAATTAGCCAGTCGGTTTTATAGCTTGCTAAGTAAATACCTAACCTGTTTTGTTTACATTACAGTTAGACAATGTAAACGAGAATCGTTCTTTACACGAACACTAAACCAGTAATTGTATACAATTAGACCGACCCTGCCCCGGCCGTGATTTCAATTCTGCGGATGTAGGCATGCATTTAGGCAATTTATACTGTATTTATCTGAGTACCCGATCACAGCAAGTTTCAAAAAAAAAGTTTGGTTCAATGGCATCATATTATTATGTGCTGTAATGAGCCCTGGACTTATACATAGGTATTATTAGTGGGCTTCAATTATATCAAAATAAAAATCATCAAACACCGAAAATTTTTACCTGTTGTGTTGTGTTTACGAATAAGTTGAGATCCGTTTCAATAATAACATGCTAAACATTTTATTTCTCGATTTCAGCTAGACAATGGGACCCGGAGGCAGCTGAGAAAATGCTTCGAGATGTGAGTGTGGCTCTTCTTTTTCCCAACGCGACTATATAGATACCTAGCTGACCTACGGATTTGCGAAGAAAAGCTTCCCAAAAACTGCAAACATTGTCGACTCTACATATTCATATGTGGCTTATTATTTATAATAATCAATGTTGTATACATACATCCGAGTCAGAGCAAGCTAGGAAATTAAATGGCTATTTCGTATCAATAATTATTTTTATAGTTTATGACATCGTTACTTAGTTTAGTCTCATTATTGTGAAGCGTCACCCACCGGGTCAAGTCGAGAGGGTCGAAAGCACTTTATGAAGATCAGGATAAAACGCGCACTATTTTATTATTCAAGGTTAATATACCACACGTGCCTGCTAAGCCGGTTTTGTTTATAAAAATACAACTAACCTTTGTATCAAGATAAGATGGAACGCAAAACTTTACGAAAAAGATGACTTGTTTAATGTTTTTGTTGGGTACTAACTAATGTCAGGTACCTTTCTGCTATGCCTGTCGTGTGATGCATTGATTTAGCTTCATTTTATAATAACAAAATGTAATAACGTCATTCTTTATCAATTTTGATTTAAAATGAAGAGGTTTGTAACTGTACAATGTCGAAGCAATACCTATCTACCTCTAGCTTAATTCGACGTATTACTTATGACGCTCATTAAAATGAATTAAATTATTTATTTCAGTCCATGAAATGGCGGGAAAAATGGGGCTTAGACACGACATTAGAGACCTGGGAAGCTCCAAAAGTCCTTGAAACATACTTCCCCAGCGGCACTACTGGCTTCGATAAAGAAGGATCACCAGGTACCTATCTGAGAAATTATATATTTTTACTTGTTTATAGATTCTTTCCATAGCCATAAAGGACAGCATTCTAATGGTTATATGTTGGTGGAGACCATAAATAAAGTGGGATATCGACCAGCTTATTATGATTTTGTCTCATATCATAAGTCAGAAACGGGCCTACTAAAAATAATCTTGATTAATTTATTATCGTTGTCGTCAACCATTAACCATACCACCATACCCATTATGTTATGGTTAATTCCGCTTTGTAAGAAGACTAGAAGATATCTTATGATCTCTATTGTGACATTTAACACTTCGGATTTACACAAGTTTACATGCACGTTTCACTTTATTTCTTAATAAAGAACAGCTTTCCTCACCTACCTCAATCATGTTACAGTAATAATCGTCCCGTTCGTGGGTCTGGACGTGTGGGGCCTGCTGCACTCCATCAGGAAGACAGACGTCATCCGCATGGTGCTGCGCCATCTGGAGGGATACCTGGCCAGCGCGAGGAAACAGGCGCTCGTTCACGGCCCGGCTGCTCTCAAGGTATGATCATATATGACAAAACAGAGAATAAGGTATCATGGCATACGCGACAAAAGCACTGGCAAACTTTTTCGTGGTCTCAGTGACCTTTGCAGAGTAGGTAGTATTCCATTATTTCCAATGTAGAATACCAATTCGGGAAGTCTTCAACATGATGCCAAACTGTTTGTAGGTGTGCCTTCTACTTTAAGTAGGTATAATAGCCCCTCAGTTATAGACTACACCTTAGTTGTTCGTAGCTAAACGGCGAATAAATCCTATCACCTACCAGCGATAACAAAACGAACTAGAATGCAAAAGCGCAACGAATATGTCTCGTTGCGACTCTCCTTTACTGTTGATGATGATGTCCGTCCGACGACGTATCGACGGCGACACCCCAGCGTGACTAGCAAACCCACATTTGGTTTTGAAAGTCCTGTTGCAAGGAGCAGAGTAAAGAACCCCGCTTGAATTATAAGTGTAGTCGTAGGAGGGCTTAGGTCTAGTTCTTGGAAGTAGGCATTTGGCGTCCAGATCTTGAAGACGGGTTCGCTCAAAGTTTTCAATGCCCGTTTTGCCCCTTTACTATTAATGTATCTTGGTCTTGGTAAAAACTTTCTAACAGTTCTAACTACAGCATATTCAAATTCAATCCCCCTTAAACCATAACTTACCTACAAATCGTCTGTCGCAGGTTACAGTCCTATTTGACTTGGAAGGATTTAACATGCGCCAATACGCGTGGAAGCCTGCAGCCGAGATGGTGATCACCCTGCTGCAGATCTACGAGGCCAACTATCCGGAGATACTCAAGACCTGCTTCATCGTCAACGGTATGTAGAAAGCGTCCGACAAGTCGAATAAAACAAGTGACACGCGGCGAGGTCCTTTAGATACCAGAAGAAATACAAAAATATATTGTACCACCTCATTACTTCAACGCGTAGAGTCAAACAAACATAAATATTTCCGGGATGCATTTAACATAACAATGAGACTAGCTATTAAGTATAGGTAACATTACATACCTACTATGTAGAAATTAAGTTTGAATAAGAAACAGATAATGTATCTTAAGTAATTGACGTGGATTCAACACGATATTTGTTCTGAATTGTGAAATAGAATTTGTTTTAATCAAAGCAAATATGAGTCGCAGTAGGTATGTTTTTATTGTTTCTTTCGAACAAAAAAGACAAACAAGCCTTACATTTTAGCAATGGTAGATATTATTATTATTCTAATATCGGCACTTGAGCCAACACTCGCATAAATTGATGCAATTTGTTTCCAATAAATAACATTTGCATAACCCTGAACCAGAATCCTCACACTAACGGTCAATGCTAAAAAGTGTAGATGACTGCGGCTGCGGCCAATCTTCAATTTAATTGTCAACCAATGGATGCAGAGGACTTGACTTTTGACTTTGACTTAAGGTCCTAAGTCCCCTCGATGGGGCAGAGGGCGTCCACAGTGCGTCGCCATCCCGGTCGGTCTTGAGCTACGCGCTTTATTTCGCTCCAGGTCTTGCCTATCTCCTTCACTTCTGCAGCGACAGTCCGCCGCCAAGTTTGTTTTGGGCGGCCTCGTTTACGCCTTCCTTGGGGGTTCCAGTCTAAGGCTTGTCTCGGTATATGTTCCTGGTCCCTTCGGAGGGTGTGGCCAATCCAGCTCCACTTGCGGCGTTTAATTTGGTGGTCGATCGGAGTTTCGCTGCAGCGCTCCCACAGATTTAGGTTGGAGATCTTCTCGGGCCAGTATATTCCGAGAATTCGGCGGAGACAGCGGTTCAAGAAGACCTGTAGCCGGCGCGTGATGTCCTTTGTGACCTTCCACGTCTCACACCCATACAGCAATACGGTTTTCACATTGGACCGGAATATCTTAAGCTTTACTCTACGTGTCAATTTCCGTGATTGCCATATCGGGCGGAGTTGCGCGAAGGTTGCTCGGGCTTTGGCGATCCTAGAAGTGATGTCCTCTTCTGTTCCTCCAGTTTCTGACACGACGCTTCCGAGGTAAGTAAATTTGTGGACTCGCTCCACAGCCTCTGTGCCAATAACAAGCGGCAAGGAACTTGTCGCTCCGCACCTCATTTCCTTGGTCTTCCGGATATTAATTTTTAGTCCCATCTTCTTAGCCTCTCTCTGTAGGTCGTCCATTTTGGTCTGCATATTATCGCGAGTATGGCTCAGCAGGCATAGGTCATCGGCATAGTCCAGATCTTCGAGCACGCTGGACAATCCCCACTCTATGCCGCGGCGCGTCGTAGATATTGCGCGATGCATCACACCGTCGAGGGCGACGAGGAAAAGGAGAGGTGAGAGAAGACATCCCTGGCGCACTCCTGCATGGACTGGTATGTCCTCCGATACAAGGCCGTTGTGCGTCACTCTACAAGAGTAGTCCCTGTAGATGGCCTTAATGATGTTGACGATCTTTTCGGGGACTCCAATTTCGTGCAGGCGGTCCCAGATGCAAGTCCATCTCAGCGTATCAAAGGCTTTTTCGAAGTCCACAAAAGTCAAGTAAATCTCCCTTTGCCATTCTGATGCCTGTTCCAATATGATACGCAGAGTGTTGACTTGATCCGTGCACGATCGGTTGGGGCGAAATCCGGATGCAGAGGAACAAGGATTTATTTCACCGTTCCTAATCTGTAATACATAAATGAATCGCAAAATGTGTTGGTAAGCGCATGACTCAACAACGCCTGGACCAATTCGGCCAATTACTTTTTTAAAATGTACGTTGAAGTCCAAGGATGGTTCTTAGAAAAAATCTAATAATTGCCGGGAAAACCCTAAAAACTGCCCTGCCATATTACAATTTTTTTGACGAAGTCTGGCGGGTCAGCTAGTTTAAAATGATTTTGTCTATTCCAGCGCCGAAAGTATTCGCCCTCGCTTTCTCGGTCATCAAAAAGTTCATGCACGAGTACACGATATCGAAGATCAAGATCTACGGGTCGGACGCGAAGAAGTGGCAGGCTCAGGTGCTCACCATTATCGACAAGGAGCAGCTGCCGGCGCACTACGGCGGGACTATGGTCGATGAGAACGGCGACCCTAGGTGTAGTCTTTTAGTGAGTACAGCAGCATAATACTTAGTATAACTTACACCGGGTTTTTATTTATTGCGACGCTGGGTCGCAAGTCCCAGGCGCCGACTGACATTCCTCTCTGTTCCACGCGATGGACCCGGCACCCGCACGGAGAATCCATGGATAGCTAAGAAGTTCGTCTCTAGGTAAAGAAAGAGGATCCTTCCCTCCACACAGTTGCGAAAGAAACCGAAGGGCTCTCCAGCTCACAGGGTCTTACGTTCTTCCGACTGGTCGTGGGCCTAAGGACATTACTTGTTGACAGTAATTGTTTATAATATTCTCTGCAAGTACAGAAGTTCACTTATCTCAGAGATTTATTTGTGAAAAAATATAGCAAAACTACTTTTTAGTTGTACCTAGCAAATTATTATAATTGTCATAGTTAAGCCATTTGAAAAACACTTCGCCTGATGAGAATTTCTTAACTAAACAACCCTTTTTCTTCTGAATTATGTAAATTAGATTTTTCAATATTTTTGTATTTATAATTGTAAGTATGTATATATTTTTTCAGGTGAGGCCAGGCGGCAAAGTGCCTAAAAGCTACTACTCAAAGAATTCTACAGGAGAATCTAAAAAGGAGTACAATCGGGTCACCATCAAGACTGGGGAGAAGCACACGGTGGACCTCATCTGTGCTGATGCTGAGAGTGTATTGAAGTCAGTATAATATACCACCGCTACACTTCCATAAAACCATTCATCACTCCATTTTAGATGAATTTGCTCAGGGTAATTTTTGTACTAGTTAACTGTGACTAGTTAACGTTCGGTTTTGCTACTGTAGGTTCATAAGTGCATATTGTCACAACATCAAAATAACGCCGGTTCTTCTCATAACATACTTATTGGGGTTTGCTGTGCAACTGAAGGACACTAGGTTCGTTGACCAGTTACGGGTCGAACATAAGCCGCGGCTGGCAGCGATCCGTCCTCATGCGAGCGAAAGGGGAAACCGTTGGAGTTTAGTGGGTAGGGAGCGCAGTTTTTCATGCGCTCGAGCCCTACACACGGCCGCAGGCTTCGCTGGCCTGCTGCGGTATCATGGTGCGTCAAGGCATTCTCTAACAAAAAAAAAGGAATAAGTTCGTTGACCAGCGGACAAAATTAAATTACTAAGTACACGAAAATTGCGTGTAGAAAGTTACGCACGCACTTCTGTTGGTGTTGTAATTAACAAAAATAACTAAAGTGTTGAATAAATGTTTAGTCGTTACATCCGTCTTCTATTATTTTTACCAAGCTCAGCTTAGTAGGGCTAGAGACTTATTAATAAAAACATCTCTTTTTCGCAGATGGGAGTTCGGCGTGGACAGCCACGACATAAAGTTCGTGATCACGCGGCGCGACGAGGAGGGCCGCGAGGAGGTGGTGCACGGCCCGCGCAAGGTGCCCGAGGGCGCGCTCGACGTCGGCGTGCTGCCCGTCACTGGACCCTCCACTTGTAAGTTAACATCAGCTGCACTATTCCTATTCCTTTTTGTATATATATTTTTAGCATTTTAATTATATAATATAATTTTACATGGCAACACCACAAGTGTCTCGGTAGCTTAGCGCTCTGAACACTACCGAGACACTTGCCCGAATTGCTAGAGGCGCTGAGCCACTTGAGATCAGATGAATTTTTCTATGCTTGTTATTTTAAAAATAACACTACCTGTTCCTAAATTTTCTTTTTATGTAAGAGGGCACCCTCTTAGATGAGCTGACAGCTCTAAATACCAGGGCAGACCACCGGGGTGGTTCGCACTTCGCCGGTACACCTATAGTTGTCCCAGATGACCTTCTATGGGGAATTACATGGCTTTGATAACTATGAGACACTTAACAGTGAATTAAAGCTCAATTTGTCAACTGAAGAGTTCCTATCTTCGAAAAAAAGCAAGAGCCATTAGAGAGCTGCAGATTTCACTAGTGCAGATGCGAGCTATTCCGACTCTGAGCTGGCGACTATAGTATTATCACGACTTTTCGGGGAATGGTCAGTCATCGGATTGTTAACGACAGTGTTACATTTTGTTTTACAGATTCCGTAATCTTCGACAACAAAAACGCATATTTAAGAAGTAAAAAGGTGTATTACGACGTCCTCATCTCCGTGCCCTCCAAAGATCTCAATATAACTGACATGCCTGAAGACGACAAAGACAACCAGGCATCAGAGGCTTCAAGCAGCACTGCGTTATAACACTTTAACCTATAGCCAATGTAATGAGCCAGTACAAACAGACCCGTCTTTCCCACTGGGCAAAATAAGCTCGTGCCCGGGGCCCCGCAATCGATTGGGGCCCCCAAACCAAGTACCTGGGGCCCCACCTTTTTCAAAGAAGAGGTTTAAAGGCTCAAGTGCCCAGGGTCCCTAATAGGTGAAAGACGGCCCTGAGTACAAACCTAAAATATCATAAATAAAGCATTCAAGAGACATAATGAAGAATGAATTTATAAATTAATGAATCATTGAATGTAATGTATAAATGATCTGTTTCAATGCACTCATTGTTGTGCCTCCAAATCAAAACAACACTGAAGCAATACATAAGATGAAATTCGGATCATTGAAATTTCATTCTTATGATTGTAAGATTAAGATTCATTTAAACTGTTCAAACTTAAGATTCATTTGAACTGTTCAACACTATTAAATTGTTTTGTTATCTTTTAGTATAAAATGTATGAGCCATGGTGACAAGATATCTAGGCCATTAGTTATCAAAACATATTGCCATAGCAATATCACATTGCAGCAATAAAACTGATAAATTGTAAATAGTACTTTAAGATAAAATAATGCTACATCAAAGTACAATGTATTATGTATTGTACACAGAAATTACAATGACCACATAATTGTTCCCTATCTGCAATTATGAATGAGCAAGTAATTTCAATTAGAAGTTATGTGTAAGTTAAATAAATGTATGTAGTTAATATTTTTATAAATTGGTGATCTTGTTAAATAAAAGAATTGTTAATATAACATACAAAGTTTTATTGTTATATAAGTAGCTTATGATTAAAATAGTATGATATATATACAATTAATAATATTCCTTTTATCCTCAACCTATTCATTCTTCTTCTTCAAACAGCATTTGTAGGAGGTCTCTCTTGTTGCACTGACTGCCTTCCAATCTCTGGACGCCCTTCCATTTGATGAGCGTGGGGATCACCATGAGTCTGGTGCGACTGTCTGTTCTGAAGGGACAGGCCTTATCTTTCCAGCTAGAAAAAATATTGGTGATCTTACAAAACAATAACAATTTAGAAAACCCAGAGTTGAACACATATGAGAAAACTGAAGAACCAAATCTTGCTAAGGGTAAGGCAATGTTTCCTCAGATTATTCAAAATCTATGTAAGATCTAGTTCTCATAATGGTTACTTAGGAGAAAAAATGCCTAAACAAATTACTAAATGCCCTTTTGCAGTACACCAAAAGTGTCACAACTTAAAAAATGGTTATATTGCCAATAAATAATAGATATTAAAAATACGATGTAACTTACTATTCCCTGTCTCCGACATCCACATAAACAAAGATGACACTTTTCTGTAGTTCACCGAGATAAGACTTCACAACAGGTTCAGCTGGGAAAATAACAAGTTGTTTTACAAAAATCTGTTCACATTTTAAATAAGATTAAATTCAGAGTAACCTCCTATTAATGATATAATGTAATAATTATTATTATCAAAATATCAGTAATTGTGTAGGCACTCCTAAAAGTTAAGTATTCCAATAAATATCTTAAAGTCAATCTATCTATTAAGAATGTAGCCTTTAAATACAATAATTATTAATATAGAGATATTTATTATTTATTTATTTATTTATTTATTTATATACCCATCTGGCAATAAATACACCAGCTTCTACCATTTTCTTTTTTCTTTCCGGTAAACAAGAAATAGATATCTGGTCCCTTATTAGGCAAATTATCAACATAATTTGTAAACTCTTCATAACTGTTTAAATTGTGGACAGTTATTGTATATTTCCTAGCAATTTTTTTGGGTGACATCATGCACATTATTATTTGGCAATGTCATTTAGATTTTTCACGGGTAATGACATCCATAAATTAGATGGTATTGAAGTAAAACCTTCAAGAATCACTGACTTCTATATACACGAGAACCAGGGTTGAAATGGATCTTTGATTTATGGACACGTATACTAATCTAGGAATTGAAAACCCCTCAATAGATAGGACATGAAGTTACCTTCAACGCAATCGGGACACCAGCTTTCGCCACTTGGTAATTTTGAACCACTGAAAAAGAAGAACACCGGCGGACCCTTGGGGTCGATGTTTTCTGTATATTTTGAGAAATCGTCAAAACCCTTAATTTCAACGTACGACACCATTTTGTAAATACAATTAGAAACTAAGAGTTTATATGTAAATTTTCACGGAACGGAAATTATGCAGGCAGCCGGTTCTATTTATTAAGAACTTAAAAATTGGTTATTACGACTACGAAGTCATCCAGCAACGCAACTGACATTTTAATTTTTATTGAACTTGAGGGCTGAGGGATGCCGGATACCCGTTACGATACGATATTTATCGGAATATCGATTCAGCCCCATACGATATATCGATATTTGATGATGACGATACATATAATTTAGGGAAATATTATACATAAAATTGTCTGAAAAACATCCCGAAACAGAATAATTATGTCTTTTATGGTTGACTCTCGTGAGTCAATATAATAACACGTAAAACTAACTCCTGAACGCGCAAATCTCAGGAACTACTGGTTCGAATTGACAAAACTTTTTGTGTTGGCAAAAGAACAAAACTTTTATTTCAAATTCGCTAGTAAAAGAATATAGTAAAAGTATTAAAAAGAAAGGGTTACCCCTTTCTCTGCACGGTACATACTCATTTTATGGCATATTAATTGAAATGCATGCGATACAGCTACGATATGATATATCAATACAAAGGAAATCGATTACATCGCGTATCGATACAACCAAGTTCGATACAGTTACGATGCGATATATCGATACAATACACTTTTTGGACATCCCTAAACTTGAGACTTTCTTGACTGTTGTTGACATTTGACATGAAACCGCGCATGATTATACGGTTTTGAAAACATTCAGCCTAAAATCATTAAACAGCTTGACATATCATAAAAAAAACCAGTTTTCTTTAACACATTAAAAAAAACTCTTGACTTTTTTGCTGTTATTTCATATCGTTTAATTTAGATTTTGAATTCAAATGTATATGGGCATAATGATAGTTATTTCTTTGCATAAAATGATAAGCACCATGGACAATACCGTAGACTAAGAATCAAAGATCTTGGAAAAATCAATAGATAATCCGTATGTCAAGTTTGAGTGAAGCCACGAAAACTTCAAAAATTCACCTAACTTTACACCTATAGTGCCGTGCCTATCGATGGTTTTCTTCTAAGAGTTTTTTTTATTTATTAATATGAAAATACTCAACATCTTATTTCTTATTAATTATTAATATTATAAATGTGAAAGTTTGTTTGTTTGTTTGGATGTTTGTCCGTCAATCACGTTGAAACTATTGAACGGATTTGGATGAAATTTGGTATACAGGCAGGATATGGTGACAGGATACTTTTTATTCCGATTGAATTCTCCCATGGGATAAACAAAAATTCTCGCGAACGAAGTCGCGTGCGGCCCCTAGTAAATAATAAACATTGAAAATGTTCATCAATAAGTGAAAAATTGTAAAGAAATTATTAAAATAGCCCCTTTTATAACTGATGTCGTCATAACAGCTATTTTAAAATACCATCTCTTTTATAAAAAAAAACTCTGTATCTATTCAACGTGCAGCCGATATCGTTAAAAATTGGTACGCATGTACTGGAATCCCTAGTTCCATGCACGTCATAATGACGTTTCAGACGATTTCAGTCGGGTGTCTGGTATCTTGCTCTATCACAAGTGATTCATAGTAAGGAGAAAAAGGACAAAAAATCTGTCAAATCATTGTCTCCATCTAGTACTTCCAAGATCTTTGCTAAGAATATTCGTCCGTTTGTTTGACATTTATGTCAGTTGACAATGTTTGAATGTTTGGTTTGATAGATTTTAAATTTTCTCTGGTGCTTTACTTAAATGTGATCTGCATTTGTTGTTTTCTGTGCTGTTCATATACTGACACTACAAGAATGGAGACTGCGACGGCAAAAAAGCCTAAAACTATGGCAGAGCTTTTGCCAGGCCTGAGTGGTAATTATGCAGTGTTTTGTTTTTGATTTGGTTTCAGGATTCAGTTACTCATCAAGACCATTTAAACCCATGATCAGGACTATTTGATCTTACTATAATCGTTGCTACCTTTATATGTTGATTTGTTTACAATCTAGTCTTTTTTGGATTCTGTGCCATACATAAAAATCATAACTTTTTTAGGTATCCTGTCCAAAGATGCTATGCAAACATTGACTGCTAAAAAGAAACCGAGGCCTACGATGGCAGTACAGTCCCGTACTGCTGAAAAAGTGATTAAACCATTGACCATTGCGGAAATGAGGGCTGATATACAAGGTTTGTTAACCATTAAACATTATACTATTGCGTTTTAATGAGCAGCAGACCTTATATATAGTTCATTCATAAAGGCTACCGGCAAAAACATCAAGATAGAGTAAGCAGTGCTATGGGTTTGGTATTGTAATATGATACCAAGTATACTAACTGCAGAATCCCTACTATCAATAGGTAGTGTAGATGAGTGTAATTATTTTTATCTTAGCAATATTATTTAAATTTTATCAAACAACCTGTTATTTCAGCACTGAAAGTTCAATCCCCAAGAAGATTTGCTCAAGGAGCTAATTCAAACAAGAAAAAGAATTGGAATTCTTCAGTTAAAATTGATAAAAAGATAAGTCATACAGCGGATGGACAACTTAAGAACAATCCCGTGAGAAAAGTGCTAAATTTTCAGCCCAGACCTAAGGTGAGTAAAGAAGTCTCAGTAAAAAAACATAATGAATGAGCTATTTACATTGTGCCTACGACTGTACTATTGTTTAAGGTGATTCCTATAATTGGGTGTTTGACTGATTTCAAAATAAATTATGAAACTCGTAAATTTAAGAAGAAATTGAAAAATAAGTTATTATCTTTGTTCACAACACACAGTTTTGTTGCGCTTTTAACAATTATAGTTAATCAAAACTAAAAAAGTATTGATTTGACAATAATATCCTGTGCCCTTACAGGAATGATCTCAGAATAGACAACAGTTAGATCTAGAAAGAAATATGAAAATGAATTTTGAATGTAAGATATGTATGTATATGTAAGATAATGATATTTAAAAGTTAGCTAAGCATAAAATTTTTTTTTTTAGATTCTTCCACACTCAAGAGTGACAATGCTTCCACTGAATCCTGAGACCCCAAAGTTTCCAAAACCAGAGTTAAGAGCAAAAAAAGCTCTTCAATTACAAGGTAACAATTTTATATTATGTTATTTTAATAAAATAAGGATTCAATTTAGAATTATTTACTCAAAAGTAATTTTTCTTTTTGTTTCATTCTGCAGCTCGTAATATTGTAAGAATAAGTGGAATAAGCCATATTCCTGAGACACCAGTTGTCAATAAACCGATTAAAAGTAGAATTACTTTAGCAAATAAAGAAAACTTATCAAAGCAAGCTAATATAATTAAAAAGCCCCTGGTATCTCAGAAGCCAACTAATTATCAGAGGCTTATGATACCTAAATCCATACCGGACACACCACTGTCAAATGAGTCTTGGAAGTCAAGCTGTGATGCCAGTTTCTTACAAAATGAAAAGGACATCAATGATATTGAGGAGAAAGCAAAAGCTATATCGGAGGAGCAAACGCTTGAGAACATTGCAGAGGTCTCACCTCCAGTCTCCACTCCATTCAAAGAATACAGAAATGTCAAAGAATACTTCAACAACTCCAGTGAGCTGGAGAGCTCGGCTTTGTGTCATGATGACACTATCATGTGTTTTGAGAAACCTTCCCAGATCAAGTTAGGGAAAGAAGACATCAAGCGAGAAGAGAGTGTCATTGTCTCGTTATGTGACTTACTCAACAAGGCCAAAGTTACAAGTTCAGAAAAGCCTAGTTCTGAGTTAGAAGACCTTTTAGAGGTAGAAAAACAAACAGAAAACAATATTAAAATGATAGAAAACGGTATACAAACATTGAATAGTATAAAAGAATCCCAATTGAAGTCTTTACAATATGTTAGGAAGTTGATACATGAAAAAAGAAATGGCCGGAAAGCTTCTGAGTCTGATCATGATAAGACCTTAGTGAAAGATGGTACAGTGAGTACACCAAAAACATTAAAAAAAGAAAAGACGACTCCTGAAAAGAGTCCCATTCTCGGCAAACCTTGTTCAGTCATCAAGTCTCCCATAAAATCACCATCATACAAGATACCAAAGAAAAATTTGTGCCTGAGGAAGAAAGTATTTCATAAGTCCATGCCTAATGTATCAAATGGAATGCAAACCCCAAACAAAGATAACAGAGCTTTGACCATGTATATGAAAATGAAAGAACAAATGAATTTCTTGAATACCCCACTTGTGAAACAGAATGTGACATATGTCCCAAATACACCTGCAGTCACATCACACAATCTACAAATGCAATTAGATAAATTATATGGCGGCAGCTAAGTTAAGACTTAAAAACTTGCTAAGTTAAATGAAATGTGAAGAAATTTTAATACATAGCATAATTTTATAATTTTACTAAGAGTTAAAATTAATATAAATGATACATTTTCATAATGGTTTGAGCTTTAGTATATTAATTAACTTATAAGATCACTGTAAAAAAGGGTTGTGCTACAGGATGGCATAATTATATTTAGATTTCTTCTATGTATTTACATTGTTCAAATTAATATAATCTAAAACTAGGTACTTGTATGTAATGCATTTTGACGGTATGTTAACAGATATCTAAAATTAATATTTTAGAATGAGCAGTGTAAATTAACTAATTGTATATTAGATTTAAATGAAAATAACATTTGTTTATGACTAAAATTTGTGAAGAACTTTGTAAATAAATATTGTTTGTAAATGGTTAAGCCACTGTCAATTTGTAACCTGTAACCTACAAGTTTTCTAATATTATCTGTGCTCTTTTAATGGTTGGCACCTCCTAGAAAATACTTATTTGTAGTTATTTATGAGAGATTTTTTGGCAAAATAATTACTTATTTTAATTTTAGATAATTTATAGTTGAAAGATAAATATAACCAATATATAATTTTTGTAGACATTTTTCAGTGTTGCAATGAATGACAGCCATTAGTTCATACTTTGGCCACCAAGTTTTGGTGTGGTAACAAACAAAGATAACCTAGTATAATACAAGTACATTTAGCCTACTGCATACATCATTGATAAACAAATCCTATCACTCGCCTGCGTGACATCGTTATCGTTAACAACTAGTCTTTAGGCTGTAGTATACGGATGACGAGGGTTTTAAAACTTTAAGAATTGGAAAATAAACAAAATGGCTCTATCAAAACCAATAATGTCTCTAATGGCCTCATATTTACAGAATTTGTATTTACATCCCATCAGAACAAAATCAATAACAAGGTAAGATTTTTTTTTATATATTTTCCTTCCAAATGCCGTCATTTTTTTTTATGTTGTTTCTTTGGATAAATGGAATTAAACTTTTACGGTTACTTGTGTACTACTTTAAAACTTTTAGAAAGCAAAGTACCTACCTTAAACTTTTTCTTTACATAGGTAAGATATGGATTTAATAATTAGGTATTTATTTATATTTAATAGTAAAATCAAACATAATTGATATAATGCACTTTTCGTGTATCATCATCGGTGTATGGTTAATCTTGTAATACAGTTTAGTCATCATAAATGAACTTATCAGAAGAATGTTATCACTATCGTAACTAACAAAATAACGTACTTTGACCTTTCATTTTTGCTTGTGAATGTTGTTGAATATTAAATAAGTCTGCATTGTTATCGGACACAGGACAAAATTGAATAATTTACGAATAGGTAGGTAATGTACAAGAGGAAATCCTTAATTACAAGGACTCTTTGATAATTACAACACTTCAAAGTATAAGGATAATATCATATATATCATGGATTCCATCCATTCCCGTCAGGTGGCAGGACCATAGATAAATCTATAAGCATGAAAAATTAATTAATAAGATAAAACAGGCTTTTCGTCCTTAAAAATTGGTATGTTAATTGTTATTGTTTATTTCAGTGCAGTCCTAGGCACGACAGCGAGTGTGGCATCGCAGTTGATGGCTGGCGACTCTCTCAGACTTGATCCAATTCTTGCTTTTGGGCTCTATGGGTATGTATTGTATAGGGATTACAATTTCTAGTTAAAGTATACCTACACAATATTCCATGAACACTGCACGAAAGTCGCATAAACCGTTTTAAATCCAACCCTTAAATGCGCAAGTTTGCGGGTTGGACTCGACATGCACTTTGTTAGTGTTTACAAATAAAGTCACAGGCCGGCGATGATATAATACCACGTGCGATTACAATAGCTGAGAGGTCATTAACTAGCCCGGCTGCTCTCTGTTAAGCGATAACTGGACTTGTCTTATTTTCTCTAAAAACCTGCATTATGCTATCTATACTAATTTTTAATTATACTTTAATTTTAAGATTGCTGTTCGGCGGATCCCTCCCACATTACTTCTACGAAATCTTAGAAAGACTATTCCCAGAGGAAGTAGTGGCGTTCCCACTTGCAAAGAAACTGCTGTTCGAAAGACTATTGATCGCACCGCTGATGCAAGCGTTCTCGCTGTACACCTTAGCCAGGTTCGAAGGCAAGACCCACCCTGTGGCTATAAAACAGCTGAAGGCTCTGTACTTACCCGTGTTGCAAGCGAATTGGAAATGGCTGACTTTCTTCCAAGTGGTCAACTTTGTTTTTGTACCACCTATGGTAAGTTCAGTTTCATTCCCATAAAAATAAATAGATTATTCCTAAGTTCATATTGCTTGGATGCATGATTTCGTTAATCGTTACTTTGGCAACCATGTTGGATTTGGATAGTTAAATATTCGGGTTAACGCAATTAAACTATCTAATGAGTGTAACTGTACACTAAGCATTTAATTTTCTTTTGCAGCTAAGAGTTCTTTTTATGAATTTCGTTGGTTTGGGCTGGGCCATCTTCCTAGCTACTAAGAGACGGCAAAACCAAAAGAAGGAATAATTTACCTGCAAATTGTATTAGTATACAGTAACTTTGTGGACCAAATTGAAGTATTTAGAGGGAACAATAAGGTGGTATGGGATTTCTACTCGACAAATGTGCTGCACACAACGAATTACAAGTAATTATTTAATTGAGGAATATTATTTACTTCCACTGTGAAATCGTGCCTCAAAATATTCCTACATGTGATTGTATATAGGTATTTTTAGTTGTTAATATATGTATACTTATTATATTTTTGTACATGTTTATGAAATATTGCAGAGGTTTTATAGAAATAAATGGTTTCTTTTATCATTTAGGTACTTTATTTGACAACAGCAATTCATTTCCAATTGTATTTATCTTAATATTTTTGTGTGATAATCGCAAATCGCATTGACCGTAATATTAACGTTTCTATGATCAAATCGGCATAATCAATTCTTTCGGTTTCGTGCTTTTATACATTTATAGTTTCACTTTATTTATTAAACTTAATTACATTATGAGTATTATTGATTATCTTCATTCACATTTCACTTATTGCTTAGAGACAAATATTTTTCACGATTTTATACAGTTCTGCTACCAATATGTAACTATTCTAAATATAAATAACACTATTACTAAAATAAATACCTTCTATACTGAAATAAATTAAGAACTTGTAAATGACTAGAATCCAATTACCAAAATAAGTGTAAATAAATAAGTTAGTTTTCAATAAATATATTGCACTTTAACCTACGAGCATTCAAAAGTATATCAGACTAGATCATTCTGTGAGAATCTTCTTAGACACCTTAATAATATCGATATCCTAAAATTAATTAAACGAAATAATATTACCAACAAATAATAAATAAAACCGTTAAAATGTACAAAAATAATGTTATCGTTAATACGATTATAAGTTATAAAATAAAATTATCAACATTTTCGACTAGATTTTAACTAACTTCACTGGGTAAAATAAATAAGTGTATAATTTGGCCCTTAATGAACTTTTTCATTTGACTAGAATCAAACAATGTTTAATTTATCTATCACTGTTATCAGTCCAAAATTCGACATTATTATCTCAACACTATCACGTAATAACAAAAAAAAATTTTCCAAGCAATAAATTGTATAATCGAGTTTTATTGTTGTAAATAGTGTAGTCATTTGACTGATAATACGAAAATGTAAGAAAAATAAAAGATTGCAAGTAGATATTCGAGCCATCTCGATATTTGGTGTGAACAACTTTTAGATCAAAAGTGTTGTAACTTTGGTTTTCTAATAATAGTCTACCTACTCGAATGAACAATAAATGTTCAAACAGTAATAAAAGTGCGCTAAACCGCAGAGACGTTGTAAATTATCTCAAGATATCTAAATAATCCGTAGATAATGCGATTTTCATACAGTAATGGCGACTAAACAAAAAAAACGAGATTTAACTAGCTTTTTCGTAAGCAAAAGTATTGAACGCCAAATTCTTCTCAAGTGCTTGTTTTTGGGCTTGTTGTAGATTGAATAAGAGGAAAAACTTCGCACTACGCCTCTGGTGTGGCATGCAGTAACCATTATGACAATATAATACATTGTAATATTCCGTTACAGACGATGGTAAAATACAGTTAATTTAAACCTTATCACTTGGACTTAGGGTTGAAATTCAATGATAAAACGGGCCATGCTGCGTCTATCAGGGTTTATAGTATACTTCGCGTCAGGTAAAAAGAGCGCTGATGGCGGTAAAACTGCAGGTGATTTTCGGTCTATTTGTTAGTATGAGGCGCGAGGCGGCGGCAATGATACCATGCTGGATGCTTGTCTATGCGCCATTAGTACATTAGTCAATCTTATATCCAGGAACACCTTTTTCCTACTAGGCCCTGGGCACATGGGCCTTTGAACCTTTTGTTTGAAAAAGTGGGACCCCAAGAATCTGGTCTAGGGGCCCCAATCGATCGCCCTGGGCACGTGCCCATTGTGTCCAATGGGTAAGATGGGCCTGCTTATATACCACTCTGCGAACAAATATCTGCATCCGAGCGCTCACTTTACGAGACCCGTGGGGTATCGGTATTCGTGGAACTAATGGGAAGTCTTCTACTCGCGCTCGACTGGGCGCGGCGGCGGCGAGCGCGACCAGCTGCGCTGCGACGAGCGGCTGCTGTAGTCACTGCCCGACGAAGGAGACGACGGCGTCGGCCGCCGGTAAGGGATCGGCCGCTTCCTAGCGCTGTTAGGTTGTTAGTGTTAGTAAGCGGCTAGATGATGTTTAGTACGTTACTGTTACATGCTCAGTGCATGCAGTTCTACGGTCTATGCAAATTTAAAAGATAATTAAAGTTATTTCATTGAACATCGACACAAAATTAATGTATTAAAAAATGTTAAGAATCTAAATAATAATAGATATGTCAAAGCACTTACCACATGAATTGCAATGTAGCAGGGTGAAGATATTTAGCGCATTGTAAATCATGTACATTTATAAAGATAAGGTTTCAAACAAAAAATAGCGCTAGCTACCATGCGGCGTCAACAAAATAAAAAAAAACAACTAAAGATTTACAATAAACTTTAATGTGATAAAACAAACTAAACAATACGGTTGAAACAGAAAACACACTTGCAAATAATAATGTCCATATTACAGCACATTGTCTACATTTGACGATCACTCAATAATTCGACAACTATGTTTCTGAGAACTTGGTATTCCTAGGCGTCTCATCTTCTTCTATGCTTGTATTTACTCGGATAAGTTAGGTCTATAATGGGTGCGCTACGGAGGAAAAAGACGGCATTAATTGTTGGGTTACTATTAAAATATTTCCATCCCAAAGTAACTTAATATAATATTTACGATTAGCGAATATCAAATTTAATTCAAATAACAATACAACATTCTGTTTTTATTTTATAAAATGATGTCGATATTGATGTTTTTCAAGTACATAAGTTTAAAAATGAATTTCATTAAACATTAAGCCTGAAAGTACGTCTAATCCCGGATTTATCAAAACAAAACAAAAAACACTATGTCGGCCAGTTGATTCCATCATGAAAACTGCAAATATTTCGACAAATACGGGACAGTCAGGATAATAAACGAAAATGGTTTGTAACACAATACTGAACAACACCAAAAGTACAAAGAATATTATTATTTAATAGCACACCCATGTTAGAATTCAAAGCAAAACTCTTGTTAGATTACACACATCAAAATTCCAATATCATTTTATACATAGTAAAAAAGTTAAAAAACCAGTCCTTAACTTCACAGCCAATAAATTTACTGTTTTCTATTAAGTGATATTAATGAGTCAAAATTATTTGTAATGTCTGCCATATTAAAGTATGTGAAATGAAAAGTCTGCTATGGATCGTGAATAATGGATATATTAGAAAAGTATGCTTAAATATGACTGTAATAATTGAATACAAATAATCTTATCCTACAAGCTAAACACAGCATTCACACTAGCGTTCACTTCGCACTAATCGGAGCTACTACTCGTGTCTTCTGAACTCGTGCTATATTTTCGTTTTCTATAAAGAAAAACATAAAATAATAGATACATAACGAAAACGTGAATAAATTTTTTACATGCCATATTATGAATCATAGTCATTGTAATAAAAAAATATATTATTATTCAACTACCTGTGGTAAAGGTTCCATTCATAATATGGGATGTAATGCAAAATAAAATTAGAAGCACAACCGAGGTGAAAAAGCGACACACGAAAAACTATACACCTAGAAAAACTGCATCTTTGTGATATTTGTAAGTGTACAAAATAGCTCACAATTGATGTATAATTAGCATGAAAATATTGTATTCCAAGAATATAAAAGTCATAAAAATACATTGCAACAAATATCACAAAGATATGGATTGGCTTTCCGCAAGTTAGTGCCAAAAATAACGGTGCTCCTGGTATGTATTCTGGAAGTTAAATATTATTTCTTACACTTTGTTATATTTTTTTAACGCTCCTCCTACTAATTGAACTTACAATGCATGTTACACGGTCAGTAGGAATGACACAACATTTCGTAAAACCCAAAGTTTGGGACTCGGCATATTTTATTCGCGTTTAAAACTTCAAGAGACATCGAGTCCGAGTCGCGTCTATACCAGGAGCATCGCGTCGTCGGGAGCGAGTGAGCCGGAGGCGACGGGGGCGGCGCCAGGGTCGCCAGGGTCGCTGGTGGCTCGTACCTCGTGATGCGGCGGCGGTCGAGGAAGCTGGGCGAGCCGGCGCGGCGCGGGATGGAGGGCGAGCGCGGGGAGCGCGGGGAGCGCGGGGAGCGCGGCGAGTGCGAGCGCGCGCGCGACGCGCTCGATCTACGGTAATCGGCGTACACGCCCGTCATTGTTCTGATCGTTCGGTATCATCGCATGCATGCATTACATCGGTTGTACGGTTCGGTCATTCGTTCGTTTTCGTTCGTTAGCGGAAAGAAGAAAACGCAGCGTTAGTTATCACGTCGACTGGAACCTGGATCGGTGCGGTGGTGCGGCGCAGGGCTCGGCCGGCCCCGATGACTATCGACGGCTGAGGAACTTTCGAACGCGGGTAAACCGAGTAGGAAGTGACACTAACTGAAATTGACTCTTGAAATCCCTTGCGCGTTCATCGGAACCGGCCGTCACATTGCTGCTTAGAGAGAAGTTTTTGATTGACATTGTAATTATTTGTTGATTTTACTGCAAAGTTTATTTAAAGACTGGTTCTCAGCTACATTGTTAAATAAGTCAATCAAAAATATCTTATAAAAAAAATATACCCGCCAATGTTTAATGCGCCTTAAAATTCTACATCTATTCTGAGCTCAGAAGAGCTAGTTAACATAACGTAATAAATGAGATTGATATAAACGTAAGGAACGAATGGAATGAATGACGTGACGAGTATCTGGCGCATGAAACGTTGCCGCGTGTGTGCGTGTGCACTTGACGGGTCGGGTGCTGCGGCTTTACCGGGAGGAGCGGGTGGAGCGCGACGAGCTGCGGGACGAGCGCGACGAGCTGCGACTGCTGTACGAGCTCGACCGACTGGACCGGGACCGTCTGGGGGAATAAGATATAATAATTATTAAATAACGCAGAAGAGTCGCGACTGATGGAGACACTTATATTATTTATTTTTTTTTAGTTTATCGTTACTCAATAATCTTATTCGATATTCGATATAACAATTTATTTTTTGTCATGGATTGTTTTTATAAGTAATAAATGATTCTAATGCAATCATCGGAAGCCATCACTTCACTGCCTAGCGAACTGTCATTGAAACAATCGAACGTAAATAAATAGTCGACTCACCTTGAAGAAGAATACGAGCGCGATCTGGACCTCGAGGAGCGGGACCGGGACCTGGACCGGGAGCGGGAGCGCGAGGACTTGCGCGAGCGCGAGCGCGACGGCGAGCGCGAGGACCAGCTGCCGCGCGACGCGCTGCGCCGCCGCCGCCGCGCCTCGGGCGAGCTCTCGCCGCGCGGGCTGCGCGCCCGGGGACTAGCCCCGCGCGGGCTCTTCTTACTCTCCGCTATCGGCGACTTCTCCTTCACCGCCGGACTCTTATCCTTCCCCGCAGCCTTCTCGGCTTTCTCAAGCTTCTCGACGTCCTCCACCGGTCGCGCCTCGCTCGGGCCGGGCTGCGACGTCGACGGCGCGGTCGCCTCCTCGATCCGCCGGCTCTCGAGCACCTTCGCCATCTTCGCCAGCTTCTCCTTAAGCTTGTTCATCTCGCGGAGGTCGTGCTCCTCCTGGCGCGCCCGCTCGTTCATGTCGAGGAAGTCGTCCTCGGACGCCTCGCCCTCGCTGCACGAGCTCCGCAGGCACACGGCCTTCGGCTTGAAGTTTCCCGCCGGTTTCTTCTTCTTCTTCTTCGGCTGGAGGTCCGACGGCGACTTGATGTACTTCCGCTTGTCCTTCTCGGGCAGCTTCTCGATGATGTCGCGGTACCGCTCGGGGCTCCGGCGCGCCGGCGAGTAGCTCAAGCTCGACGAGCTTCGGCTCTTTTGGACCGATCTCGATCTTGACTTGTCCTTCTTCGTTTCCTTTCGTGAGTTCCGATCTTTTTCTGACTTTTCTTTTTCTGGCGACGCGGAGCGTCTCTCCGAGAGTTTCTTCTCTTTCGAATTGGTGGAAGCTTCCGTCTTTCGTTTTTCCTTCTTTGACGACTTCCGCGTCTGGGAGGGAGATCTGGATTTGCTAGGAGACGGCCTGCGTCTCGGTACTTCCTCGGGTGACGGCGATTTTTTTCGTGGGCGACTGCCCTCACGATTATTTTCTACAACTTTGGATTTGTATTTATCTACTCTGTTTTTAGGTGGAGATGAGTCTCGTTTCCTGTATTCTGTCGACGGACTCCGTCGCTTTGGCTCTCTACTCTGAGAGGAAGGGCTTCTATCTTTATAAATCTTTGACTTTCCTTTGGGAACCTTTTCTGACTTATGTTTTGATGCCGGTTCGGATTCCGATTCTGATGACATTGATCTTCGATCTTGTTTAGCATTTTTGTATGGCTTATCGATATTATTGCGAGATTCTCTATTTCTATAACTCTTGTTAACAGGAGATCGCTCCTTATATTCAGGTGACGAATTCCGATCACGTCTATCGCGCTCGGGGCTCCTCCTTCTATTTCGAGGAGGTTCATCATTATCGTCTCTATCTCTGCGCCTTTGTAGTTCCCCATCCAACTTATCTCTTCGTCTCGGTGGCTCACCATTATCATTCCTCTCTCTTCGCCTCGAAGGTTCTTCATCTTCTCTTTCTCTATCTCTCCGCCTGGGAGGTTCATCATCTTCCCGATCTCTTCTTCTAGGAGGTTCATCGTCATCTTTGCCTCTTCGCCTAGATTGCTCCTCATCGTCGCGGTCTCTTCTCCTTGAATTATCGGCGTCCTCTCTTTCCCTCCGCCGTAAATGATCATCATCTTCTCTGTCTCTGCGTCTAGGCGGATCTTCATCATACCGATCTCTTTCACCCCTCTTCTTTTTCTCGTATCTGTCTTCTCTATCTTTTCTGTTATACGATTCCTCCTGGCGTTTTCTATAAGGAGATTCGCTTCGCCGTTGCGTATCACGTCTCCTGTCTTCACGAGGGGAACTTCCTCGTCGATTTCTGCTATCATCTCGGACTACTACTTCTTTTTTGTTGTAGTACGTGCTTTCATTTCTATCGTATTCCGGCGTCGGGCTCTTGCGACGTCTCTTCTCTGGTGGCGGAGATATACTTCGGTCTCGGTCGTATTGTTTTTTATCTCTCTTATTTTTGGGTGGCGGCTCCGAGTCGGACTCGGCGGACGACCGGTGATCCCGTTTGGATCGCTTCGCGGCTCGGGACTTTTCTTCTTCTTCCCGGTGGGAGTTCCGGTCTTTGTTATCTATCTTGGTGATGTATGAGCGCTGGCGGTACTCGGGCGAGGAGTCGCGCGACTGCGTGCGGTCCCGCCGTTTGCTCGCTTCGGGCTGGCGCGAGTTCCTCGCGGGGGCTTCATCACGTTTTTCGTGTTTCTTGCTCCTGTCTTGATCTTTGTCCTTCTTTCTGTATTGGCTGTCATTGTCGCGGCTTTCACTTCGGCGGTCGCGTTGTTTCTCTTTCAAATATTTTACTGGGGAGCTGTAATGGAATGATGATATATTTTAAATAATTAATCGCTTGAATAAAGGTTTTTAATATTATGTAGCCTACATATTACCATGGAAAGTAATAGCCTAATTTAGTGCATGAGGTCACTAAGTCGTATTAATGAATAAAACATTTTTGGGGGCATTGCACAGCCTCGAACATGTCACGATTCATTAATTTATCGTCGACTTTTGTTATTCACGAACAATAAATTAGCAAATTTAATGTTTGCGCAATTGAAATAACCACATTGTTTCTAGTCTGTTTCAATTGTTTAATTTGTAACTTAAGCAAATGTCAATTCTTATAATTTTAGTCTTTTGTTTAATTCATAATTATAATAAATTACAATGATAGATTTTCTGCACTAACTTGTAACACTTACCTAGCTAAAAATCTGAGTAAGATAGATATTTAATATCCAGATAGTACAAAAAACTGTTGTTTTTGTTGATACAATGATGTGCGAATACTTTTAACCTTGCTATTATTTGTTCTGTTGAACACCTGTGCTATGCAAAATTTATTAATGGATTACGCATATCCCATTGCATATCAAGAAGTGAATGAATCGGCCTTCGAAGACCATTAATTAACTTAGCAACTGAAGTAAAGACAAAAAAAAACACGTTATACGATAGGAAAAGGACTTTATGACAGGTAAATAAGCAGACTAACCGTAAAAGTAAAGAAAAGTATTAGCCAATTACTGTCTCACTGCAGGGTAAAAGCCTTTATCAGTTGAAATCAAGTTTTCGTTACAAAGATAGGTTTTGGCTTTATCACTACGCCAAGAACTTAAACCACTAGACCATCGAAGTGACTGACAGTACGTAATACAAAAATTGATTAATTGATATCACGAGAATAAACCCTTAATCGGATATAGGGAAAATAGTTCCCACCTTAAATCAAACCTTATGTCCTCGACTTAAGGTCGGAAACCAATGAAAAAATTGATCATGTTATGTCCGATTAAGGGTTTAATAGTGTTTTATTCTCACCTCTCCCTCGTGGACGCCTCGCTGCTGCCCCGGCGTCTGCTACTCGACTTTTTCTGTTCAAAATTCAACAAATCAATATAAAACAATGGGTCCCGGCAAAATAGCTCAAAACACCAGTGCCAATACAAGAAGACTATAGTGGTAAAGGCAACTAAACATGTTTACTAAAATACACGAAATTCCTCAGAGACTTTAACTAACTTTACGACGGACTTTGCACAAGTCCCGATGAAGAATTTCCATAAAATAATACCACTTTATACACATGCATTCTAAATAAAGAACGATATTAAAATCAAAAAAGGCGTTAAATCAATATAAAACTGTTATATTCAGAATAATAAATGAAATATTTAAGCTATAAATGGAAGCAAGGTAAATAAATGATGTAGGTACAACTCCGATGTATGTATCTCTTGTTTCAAAGAATGTTATTCAAGAATCTGTCCATATCATTCTCATGTAAACTTAAAGATAAAATAGATAATAAATACATATAATAATCGGAACACAAAATAAGGAATAGTAAACTTATATCTTGGCACCAGTGTGGTTGTTTACATACACTATGTTAATGAGTAACACATTACAATATCGATATAATATTTCATGATATTATAATTAAATATATACAATAATAATACACAAAATCAAATGTAATATAACACGTTGGGAAACGTACCTTATTTAACAAACGGTGGTGGTATACCATTTAAACAGTGGAGCATCCTTAATTAGTTTTGGTCAATGAGAAGGGAGAATGTTATGGATTAGTTACATTTCAACAGTTCAACATTCTGGACAGACCACTCGATGTGTGCTAAAAATGTGATATAGTCTCTCGGTTTACATTAGCATCTGCATACAGCATGTTCAAACAAGACGAGACCTTTCTATTGAGCTAATCCAGTGAAGCAATGTCCTGGTATCACGTTTTTGCAACACACATGAAGCGACTCGCGAGAGCAACATTAAACCACCATCTGTTTTAAGGACTACAAACACCATGCAAGTAAATGACTGTGCGCACCCGCCAGTTGACAGATATCATCTCAAATGTTAGTCACAAATGTCATAATTAAAAATGCATTAAATTATCACGTAATACGTAATTTTAGTATTCACCTAACATAGTGTTCTTACTGAGTGTTATTGTTTTGTGATATACTTACAGTATACGTTATTTCTTCAGATAAAGATGGCTATCCTATGAAATGATGCACAGTTAAACAGATAATTTTTACTGGCTATTTCTTGTATTTACAGAAAACAAAACAAAATAAAATGAAGTAAGAAGACAAATCGCATATAAAAATTGTTTTTTATTGCCCCTCGGTAGTATATAATATAATGAGAAGGACCACCTAGACGTGTGGGACGTAGCTATGGACATCCGAAGCAGGCTAATAGACAAGTAGATGGCGACTACTACTCGGTTCCACAGACAACTAATACGAGAAGGGACAATAAGTGGTTTTGTAAGGAGTAATATCTTACATAAAGATGTTTGTTAAGCCCGATAGGATGCATAGATGTGCCAGAAATTATAAGTTGGTTTAATTTCAGGCCAAATGTGTAAAAGAATCTTCATCAAAACATAAAATAAAAGGAAGCAAAGTGCTACAAAGTCTCATGACGTACTGACAGGTAGGAGGGAGCTGAGTAGGGGTCGTGAGTGTATGAAAGAAGAGTCCCATACAGGTCTACATGTTTACAAGTGTAAATACAGATTTATAATCGGTGTGATCCCCAAAATCCCATCAAACGAAGTAACTATTAGATTAACCTGAGTACTCGAAGATTATGATTGTACGCATAAGTCGACGGACAACGTGGCGAATATTTAGTCATCGAATAAAAAAGGCTTTGAACTGAAAACATGACGTTTATATTCGGTGTATAATCACTACTAGCGTCCGAAAGCTATATGCGTAAACCATAATCCTCGATCAACCATAACCTAGTCCGTATAAATTCAGAAGCTAGAATCATTGCATCGACTTGTAACATATACTGTTGAACATGTGATTAGAGACAACAAGTACCTTTTTCTTCTTCTTCTGCTTGTCATCGTCGGAGCTGGCGGAGTCGCTGTCGCCGTCCGAGCTGCTCGAGCTGTCCGAATCTGATGATTTAGAGCGCTTCTTCTTCTTTTTACTGGATTCTTGCCTGGAAAATATTATTTATAGCTAGTGACAAAACAGAATACGTCTGACAGAGAACGATCTCACTCCCGAGGATGCAGAAGACCGGGCAAAGTGGAGGAGGTTAAGCAGGAAAGCGGATCCCGGCACTAGGCTGGGAAAACGCTAGGACGAAGAAGAAGTAACAAAAGATAATACACCACCACACGTTAACATCACTTAATTTTTCTGAAATAAACCATGACTAAATACTTCAATGTAAGGCATGGGTCAATGGTTCCTCCTCTTTTCATATTACATAATCCAATGTTTCCAAAAATATGTGCGTTGAGTAGGTTTAAATTTGTTTTTTTCTCATACTTGCCTATAAGAATTGCTAAACATAAAAGATAAATATAATAATAATGGTATTTTAAACGTACTGCTATTTCATCGTAAGTTCACATACATATTAAAGATGCATGGTGAAAACAGTTGGACACACATTGTTTAAGAAATAATTAAACCAAAGAGTACAATTAATAAGTGACCTTCATTAATGTACTCACGAAAACCCTATATAAATGTAGTTAAATTGAATGGTTTCTAACAAGTACCATACCTATTTATTAAGTTCCACAACATCTTTTTTTCACTGAAATTAGCAACAAAAACGTTTGAAAAAATTATAACATGAATATCATTCCATAATTCAATAACTAAAACAATTATTATACTTGCCTCTTCGACAGTTGAAGTGTCACCTGCCTGTATTTAAAGGCACACTATGAGATCTTTTCTATTCGAACGTAAATAAAAACAGCTACAAATAAAGCAATGCCTATTAAAAGTGGGAACATTGAAACAAACCATACTTACTTCTCTTTTTT